>LR990999.1:17122430-18397430 GCA_905163435.1 Mamestra brassicae | reverse complement strand
CCGCTTTCCTGAGCAGGACCAGACGACCAGATTTCCACTGAGTGGGAAACTGGTCCTGCTCCAGCCACGCCGAGTAGAGTCCTCTCAGTCGGGGCTCCAGCTCCTTCAGAGCGAGTGCTAACGCGCAGCCGTGAATCCCATCGGGCCCCGGGGCAGTGTTCTTTGCCCGGAGCCGTATCGCGGCCGCCCTCAACTCTGGTTGTGTCACCTCTGGGATGCTGGCGTTCTCTTCGGGCTCTGCGGCTGCGGGCAGAGCCATCGGCGGCGGAGCGTCCTCCGCTCGTGCCGGAAAAAGGGCTGCGACCACGTCCTCCAGCAGCTCTGGTTGGAGACTCTCCGTAAGCGGGGGCGCCCATGGTCCGAGTTTCCCTCGGACCGAGCGGTAAGGACGCCCCCACGGATCACCGTTGAGAGTCTCCAACATCTCCTCCTTGGCCACAGAGCCTCCTTAGCCGCGCGATACACCTAATACCGCGCGGCTTCTTCGTCAGGGACCCGACGACGTCTTCTCCGGTACCGGGTGTACTGGCACCTGACCTCCACCAGTACACATGGCGCCTTCTGGGTTGTGTGCGAACCCGGGGCATTGACGCGTCGCAAATTTGCGTCATCGCCCCGTGGAACCACTGGGAGGAGACATCGAAACGGATATATATGTGATCCTACAACGTCTCCACCTCCACGGCGACACGCCGATCGCGGACACGGCTTTCGACAGCGGGGCTAGCGAACGAAACGTCCACTATAGAACCACCCCGCAGTAGCACGCACGTGTAAGCCGAGCCCCGATTCAGGACGCTTAAACCGGTCGTGACCGCCCCCTCCAATGCCTCGCCCTTGGCATCGGTGACCGGGGATCCCCCGTGACTTCGGGACGGGTCGACAAGAGCCCCGCCAATGATGGCCACCGAGCCGTCTTGATCACCCTCCCAGTTGTCTCGGGGGGGGGGACGTAATACGGCTCGGCGACCACAGCCACATGGATCAACCACTCTACCATGCTCTGGAGGAAGAGATCCTGAGCCCTGGCAGAGTGGTTGATATTGCCCTGGAGGAAATGGAATTGTGCCATTATACACAATCCATTTCCTCGGCACCATTCTTAGGCCGGGAGTCGGTCGAAGAGCAACCAGGCTGAGGGGGTGCCTTGGTTGTCCCCTTCTTATTGCCCTTCTTTGGGGTGGGCGGGCAGGCCTTTCTGCCCACAACGTGCCCCGCGGGCCTCCCTGCATCCGTGCAGAGGCTGCAGTTTGGCGTCGCGGAGCACTGAGTCGACTTGTGGCCGGGCTTACCGCAGCGATAGCACTACTTGCTGCGGTTAGTTGCGGCGGCGCACCGTGCCCTGACGTGCTCAACGTCGAGGCAGCGGTAGCACCGCATGGGCCTGGATTGCAGCAGCTTCACGCGTGCTGCAACCCACCCCACCAAAAGCCGGCCGCTAATAGCGATTTTATTCGCCGCCGCTACCGGGCACTTCACCGCCCGCCCGCACGTCGCCCGGTGGACATCCTCCTCTTCCTCTTGGGCGCGGGCTTGGGCTGAGCCGGCGGCGCCGCCTTCTTCTTACGAACCCTTTTGACGACCGTTGTCCAAGCCTCCGTGGGTTGGGACGCGGTCGCCGGGGTCGCTGTTGTGTTGGGAGGGGGTGCTCACGCACCCCCCGCGGGCTTCTTGGGTCTTATCGCGGGCTTTTTGCCCCCCTTTCCAGCTTTTGCCACCACGGCTGGTGGCCCTGGCCTTGCAGCCTCCTCCATCCTCCGTTTATCCACCGCAAGCGGTGGCCGGAAGTTCTAGGCCGGGAGAAGCCTTGATTCCAAGGTTTCCAGGCGGGCATTCATCATGCCCCGTCATTGCTGCATGCAGTTGCGGACGATCCATTCGTTTTCCCATCGGGTGCAAGTGTAGGGGCAGGGGCCGACGGCGGGGCCGCAACTACCTGAGAGCCGGCAGCTGCGGGAGCCGCACGCTTCTGTTGAGGGGCAGACCCCCTCTGTGTGGCGACCTCCCTTTTAAGGTCCTCCATCTCTGCTCGGTGACGGCCGTTCTCCTCCCACAGCTTCGCCGTTACCTCAGAGCTAGTTCGATCAAGAAGGACCCTAACCCCTCCTTGATTCCCTCAGCCGCCTCCTTCAGGGCACGGCTGAACGTTCAAGCTTCCAGATTTCGTAGCAACTTTCAGCACCACGTCCACGCCGTCCAAAACTTGGCGACTGAGCGCCTCCGCCGTTAAGCCCTCTCCGGAGGCCGCTTGAGCGACCCGCCGCTCTCGAGCCTGCCGAACCAGCTCGCCGACCTCATCGACCGCGACCGCTTTCCACTGTGCCCGCTTTGCAGCGTCAGCTTCCGCTTTATTGCTCTCTAGCAGTAGCGGGGACGCAGCGGAATCTCCGCTCAGCAGCTCGTCGCTTTCCATTTTTTTGGGCCGATCCATGCGGACTGCCGTCGTCGGGATCGGCGTAGCGCGCCGCTCTGAAGCTCCTATAGGACAGAAAGGATTGGACCACTTTAACGTCGCGACGGGGCGCGTCGCACGTGGCCAGCTTGTGGGTCAAGCCGACGTGCCATACGCGGTCGAAGGCCTTCTCCATGTCAAGGAATACTGCGACCGCGTACTCCTACTTGTTCATCGTTGATGACAGCAGGTGCAGTACCCTCGACAATTGAGCGTCGTGCTATGTTCCGACCGAAACCCGAATTATTCCGATCGTGGAGTGATGTGGGGTGTTAGGTGTCGCAGCAGGAGCGACTCGTAACACCTTGGAGTTGGTGGACAGCAGGGTGATCGGCCGATAGCTCTCTAGCTTCAGGATGTTCTTCCCCGCTTTGGGCAGAATAATGACGCGCCCTTCTTTCCAGGCGACGGAAAAAGCCCCCATGCGCCAGGGCCGCGATCATTCGGTGCGGCAGGTGGCGCAGCGCTGTGTTGGTGATACTGTCGGCACTGGGGGCTTTTCTGGGCTTCGATGGCGCGTCTAACTTCGCCCCGCAAGAAGAAGATGGTGTCCTCCTCAGGAGCTATCGGCGCTGCGAAGTAGTTCCCAAGGTGTTTCTCGACT
The DNA here is from genome assembly GCA_905163435.1 of Mamestra brassicae. Classification (NCBI taxonomy): domain Eukaryota; kingdom Metazoa; phylum Arthropoda; class Insecta; order Lepidoptera; family Noctuidae; genus Mamestra; species Mamestra brassicae. Next base: position 18,394,374 of record LR990999.1, on the reverse strand, counting down.
GCTGCGACATGAGCATGCTCGGCGGTCGGCTTCGCTTGGAACTGACGCTCCAGTTGCTGAGCAAAGACCTCCGTGCGGTCCGCTGCTAATTATTTTAGCGCCCCGTCGTTGCCCTGCAGAGGGCGCACGGGAGCTGTGGTATTCGTCAGCTATCTGCATAGTTTTGCCCGAATGCCGACAGTGCGGCCGTTTTTATACGGTTCGCCCCTCCCACGTGCACGTGTATGTTTTTAGGTTAACTATTGAAACGTTTATAATAGAATAGAATAGAATAGTTATTTATTTGCTTTGAATGTAGGTACATAAAAATAAGTTGTTCAATTATATTATAGGATCCATGTACATTCTGCCTAAATATATCATGCAAATGAATACACAGTAGAGAATAATAAAGACGACTACTACTACATTACAAAAGATTATCATTTAAGAAAGCCTGCACAGAATAATAACATTTGTTTACTAGTAATTCTGTGAAACGTTTTTTAAATTTTTGCAACGGTAAGTTTTTAATTTGGTCAGGTATTTTATTAAAGATAACAGGAGCCATGCAAATCACATTTCTTTTTAATAAACCAATTTTGAATAAGCCGGTGCATAATAGATTCTATAGTAGGCGCCAGATAATCGTGGAATATCGGTCATTGACCCACCTACATTTATTGACATTGTTAATTTGAAAAACGGAATTAATGACACAAAACTGTCCCGAATCATCATCTTTCGTGATCCTTAACATGGTCTAATAATGAAAAACGATTCATTTTTAATTGTTCAGGTACCTATGAACAGTTATTAGGGAAAGGTCAATATATATATCCACATTTATCTGGCGCCTACTATAGTATTGAGATCTCATAGCCGTACTTCGTTTTCTAGTTTTTCTAGTTTGGTGTAACCTTGTTTTATGTTTTAAACACAAGCGATGGAACATAAAAAATGACTCCAAAAATAGATTGTAAGCCTTATCTGGATTATCGCATTAATATACTTCAGAAAAAGAAGTGTTTTGTAGACTTTCTCTAAATTTCTTCATATTTTTTAAACTAATGTCACGCCGTTTTATTTACCAGTGATTTACGCGGAAAGTTTTTTCATGGGAAACTTCAAGATTTGACAGGTGTGATCTGACAAAGCCAATTCAATAACGTCAGCTTTACATTTATTGCCAAGATTACGTGAAAGTTGTCGATGCATGTATTACTTTTTAACCTGGTTGGCTGGTCGATTTCTAACTTTAAATTATAATTGAGCAGTAGACATTTTAGATCTAGGGATGTATTGCTACGTTTTAGTGTCAATATTGAAATCGCCACATATTACAATATTTCTATTTTGTTTCTTCGTTATTAAGTGCTAATAAAATATTGTTATTGTTGTGTATGTTCAACTCGTTTGAGCCCGTTGTTTTCTGCTTCAATGGTAGATGTTTTATTGCGCAAAAGATGTATTTGATTTTGTCTGACTAAGGGCGGCTTCGAACAAACTGGAATAAATTTTACTCTGGGGATAAATCGCTACTTACGCGAGAGTAAACCAATTTCACGTTTGTCCAACTACAATCCGAGGAATAGCGAGTCTTTTCGGGAATATTCACTATACCACCGATATGCATGGAATACGGAGTTATTCCAAAAAATGGCGTCCTATTGTTTTATGTAGTTTTCATTTCAACTCAACAGTCAACACAAGGAATTTTTTGCTTCAAATAAGGGGTCATCCATAAATTACGCCACACGAATTTCATGATTTTTTGACACACAAAAAACATAAGTGTCGATTTCTTTCTCGTCATTTTTATTTGCAATTCTTTGATTGTAGATTCCACTTTACATTCAACATCGTCACTACTTTTTAAACTTGTCCATAAGTTGTTAACTTCTTCTTGTACAATTTGTTTTTTTTTATCAGCATAAGCTGCACTGTACGTTTCATATAGTTTACGGTAAAGATTACCTAAATCACTTTTTTGTTTATTTTAAACTTGTTTCTTAAGTCAAAAATCACAAAATAGTAGAACTAAGAATGACATGGAGTATTGCAGCTACCTTTGGGATGGCTCAGCTAAATACCAACTTGCCGCGCTTGAGTCGGTGGAACGCAGAGCTGAAAGGCTCATTGGCGACGTAAAACTGGTGGATGCCAAGCTTCACAGCTTGGCTCATCGCCGCAAGGTTGCCTGCTTGTCGGTGTTCTACAGATTGTACTTCGGGGAGAGTGTCCAGGAGCTCCACGACCTCATCCCACCGGCCCCCTTCTGCCATCGGATATCTAGACGCACTGCAAGTTACCATCCCTACCTTGTTGCTATTCCACCAATTCGCACTAAACGTTTCCAAACGTCTTTTATAATGCGCACAGCAAAGGAGTGGAACTCTCTGCCTGCGTCTGTGTTTCCGAAAGCATACAACCCTAATCTCTTCAAAATTAGAGTGAACAGGCTTCTTCTGGGTAAGCTCGCTCCATCGTCGACTTTGTCTCTGTCATCTATGACCTAGACTAGAGTCAAGAGCAAACCCATCTTAAATAAAAAAACACATTGTTTCATCCGCGAAAGTCAGTGGTCAAATGAATGTATTAAATTGGCGCAATGCGTTTGGCGGCATTTATCAAAGGATGCCTAGGCGGTCGGCGCGTAACACTAGTAGAGCGAGTGGTCGACAAAATAATTGGTATCTTATATTTACACAAATATAGTTGTATAGGTATGTTTTTGAGGTTTTCGCAATAGATTAAAGATCGTATTTTAACACTTAGATTATAATAGATTTTGAAATGTGACGTCATGAAATTTAGGACCCTCCCACCCCCTTGTCACACAATGTCACACGTCGTCGACCCTTTCCCTCCCCCTTATTGTGTGACGTAATTTATGGATAGCCCCTAAATAAAATGCAATGTCTAACTAAACGATTTGATTCAAGATAGTGATAGTGATGAGGAAGTTATACCTAGACGTCCAAGGTGGTCAAGAGAGAATAGATTTATTTGAACACTATGATGATCGTGATTTGACAAAACTACTTCATTGACATTGACACTATTGACCGCTACTTTACCACGCTATAATACGACAAATGAGAGTTGAAGCACCGTCCCGTTTGTAGAACAACGTTATTAAGCCGGGTATAACATTCGTTCCCATAAAGGTTCACATTCAGTCTTACAATCGCGCATAGCTATTCCAAGTATTTTTTGGAAACGGTCAATTTTAATTTATACTAATTTATGTAATAAACTCTCTATTATACCACTTGAAATTAATACTAGTATTTTTGAAATGTTTTGCGATGTTGGATAATAATTTGTCAATTTATTATCAAAATTGTCGAGGGATCAGAACCAAACTGAACACATTATTCATGAATATATTATCGCATGCTTACGACATCATCATTTTAACAGAAACCTGGTTAACACCAGAGATTTCCGATAGCGAATTTATTGATTCCCGTTCCGTGGAAAGTCTCCGGGTCACGATGGTCTCAGTATTGAACATTTCAAACATGCGGGGGCCCACCTGCCTAGAGTATTGTCACTGTTTTTCACCCTGTGCCTAGGTCACTCCTATTTACCTGAACCGCTTACGCGGACGACAGTGGTCCCCATAGTTAAAAATAAGACGGGTGACACATCCGATATGAATAATTATCGGCCCATCTCGCTCGCTACCACCACGGCCAAGGTACTTGACAGTTTGTTAAATGATTGCCTCTCAGAATATATTGAAGTGCATGATGCCCAGTTCGGGTTCAAAGCTGGAGTATCCACGGAGAGTGCTATCCTTAGCCTAAAACACACTGTCAAGTACTACACCGCGAGGAGGACGCCGGTGTACGCGTGTTTTCTCGACTTGTCGAAAGCTTTTGATCTGGTCGCCTATGATGTGCTCTGGGACAAGTTGAGAGGCGCGGGTGTGCCGGCGGAATATACATCCCTCCTCAGATACTGGTATGCTCACCAGACAAACCGGGTGAGGTGGGCCGGTACTCTGTCGGATGAGTACAGGATGGAACGCGGTGTAAGGCAGGGGGGATTAAGCTCGCCTTTGTTATTTAATTTATATGTAAACCAGCTTATCGAGCGACTGAGCAACACACGTGTCGGCTGTCACATTGACAGTACGTGTGTTAATAATATAAGTTACGCGGACGACATGGTGTTGCTCAGTCCATCGATAGGCGGGCTCAGAGAATTGTTGCGAACCTGCGAGATGTACGCGGAGGCGCACGGCCTGAAATACAACTCGAAAAAAAGTGAGATCCTAGTGTTTAAGGCGCCTAAACAACAGCCCCGTCGTGTGCCGCCGGTATATCTCAACGGCATAGTACTCAATGTGGTGGATACTTTTAAGTACCTGGGTCATGTTGTCACTAGCGACCTACGGGACGATAGTGATATAGAGCGTGAGCGCAGGGCGTTGGCGGTGAGGAGTAATATGCTCGCCCGTAGGTTTGCTCGCTGTACGGCAGACGTCAAAGTCAGTTTATTTAAGGCGTTCTGTCAGTCCTTTTATTCGAGCGGCCTATGGGTGTCATTTACGAGCCGAACCTACAACGTCCTGCGTGTACAATACAACAACGCTTTCAGGATGCTGTTGCGGCTGCCGTGGCGCTGCAGTGCGTCGGGCATGTTTGCAGAAGCTCGCACGGATGGCTTTCACGCCATCATGCGTAAGAAAGCGGCTTCTTTACTGCAGCGCTTACGTAACAGTCGGAATAGCGTCCTGAAAATGATTGCTGACAGACCGGACTGCCCCATCCAAAGACACTGGGTGGAGGTAGCTACGGGTTTACAAAAATAAACTCTCCTGTAATTACCTACTAACAATACTAATATAGTATATAAGCACGCATATTATGTTACTAACTTAGCACTAACAACATATGGATGTGATGTCTGAAATAAAGATCTTTTATTTTTTATTTATTTATATAGTTTTTAGACACGATCGTGATCGAGCTGTTTCTACTAAAAAAGATGGCGGAGGCGTGCTGATAGCGGTCTCCAAAGAACTAAAACCAAGTAGTCTCACTCTGTCACCCCCATTAATTTTACCAGAACATAAAATAATAAAAATTCCCTGTTATAGTTGTAAATACCTACTTGTTTGTGCTACTTACATACCCCCTAGCGCCACGGATGATATGTATATAAACTTTATCAATTCGTTGTCGAATTTGGTAGACGATCCCTGCATAGAAAACATTATTTTTACCGGTGATTTTAACCTACCTGAGCTGAACTGGATAAGTACAAATTCGTAGGTCATGTATTGTACCTATGGACATTTCAGACTACCTGAACTTTCGAACAACCTCTCTCTGTATATATTCAAGGTATCTATATGAAAATAACTTTGTTTTGTACGCCATACGATCTAAAGTTACTGTATTTTTTGTGCTAGCTCTAATGTTAACATTTTATTTAATTAAAATAATTATTTAAATGTGTAGTTTTGTCCAAAGGTTCGTTACATGTTTGTACCTCTGGACAACCCTGTGTGTACCTTTGGATAAAATAAAACAGAACATTTTAAATTAAATTTTAATAAATCAGTCATGTAATCAATCATTAGTTAACGCTTATAATTAACATAACACGTAAAATTAACGACCATAAAGCTCTATCTCTAGTAACAAAATAAATTCTTCATAATATATTCTTAAGTATCAAGTAGGAACATTTTAGTTAGACAGGTAGGCAATGAGATCAGGTATTTTTGCGAGTTTTATTTGGATGCACGAAGCATATCAAATAAATCTTCAGCAGAAAGGTCATTATCACTGTCATCTAACGAAAAACAGTCCGAACACATAAACAGTTCAGAATCCTCTTTATCTGGAATATGCTCTAGAAACTTTTTGGGACAACACTTTTTGTGGTAATAAAATTTGCATGAACTGCACTGAAGAACATTTTCTTTTAAATCGGTTCTATAACAAGATTGGCAAGTAACAAAAATTGTCTGACTTAAAACTAAAATCCGCTTTTCAGCAGGAACATCAATTGCCGGACCTTTAGGAGCATCAAAATTTAGCTTGGGCTTAGTCGTACTTTTTCCTTTTCCTTTCCCTTTCCCTTTCCCCTTGTTTTCCTTTTCTAACATTTGTTGCAAAAGAGCCTCCTTTTCTGGTGTATTGGTTAAAATACGGGAACTTCCTTTCTTTCTACCTCTTTTACTTTCTTTTCTTATTAATTTTGAAAATGGTCGAATCATTTCTGGAGTAATTGAGTTCTTGCATGCAATATTTTCTTCTGTATTTCTAGGTTCAAATGCTTGAGAAGTGGATGGCTGATTTTCATAATGAATCAAAGCTTTATGGATGAGATGAATATCAGAACTAGTTGGTTGTATTTCTAAATTATCTGTTTGGTCAAGATTTCTATCATCTGTGATTATATTTGGTGGTTCTGTACGCTCGGTGACTGACGATGGTGCAAAATCATCCTCCGAAAACAGGTCGTCGTCGAATGGATAAATCCCGGTTGATACAAATCCGTTTATAATATTTTTAGGTATAAAGGATGCTGCATACGCCTTGCTGATCAATTCCGCTGAATCATAAATTGTTATTGGCACACCAGGATGGTTAACCATATGCAGATCAGCCGCTTTGTTATATGCAGTTTTAAAAGGGCCAAAAACGGTCTTATCTAGGGGCTGTAATTTATGAGACGTGTGTGGAGGCAATGTCAACATATGAATCCCGTTTTCTTTGGCCTTTATGATAATTTCGTATGATATGTGGGTCTCGTGATTGTCTAAAATAAGAACCACTGGTTGTTCAAGTGACGGTTTCACGCAATGGATAAAATGGTCTAAATATTTCCGGAAAATAGGCTCTGTAGACCAGCCTGAACGATTTGCTTCGCCAATAGATCCAGGAGGTGCATTTATCATCATGTTATCCTTAAAATGAACTCTTGGGAATATAATCATTGGTGGTATAGAGTTTCCTGCGGCGTTTATACAACCAATCATAGTAACATTTTCGCCTCGTTCCCCTGATGTCGTGATTTTACCTAGCAATTTTAAGGATTTTGGTGCTAAAACTTTCTCGGGCTTATGCACTGTGGAACATCCAGTTTCGTCCAGGTTAAAAATGTTTTGTGGAGCAAATTCGCTGCGTTGATACAGTTCTTTTAAGTTATCATAAAACTTATTAAAGCATATTGCTCTCGCTAAACTGGTTGCTTCTGGTTTGCGCAATGACAGTTCCGTATATTTGCTGCGATATCTGTATAACCATTGGCGACCGGCCATTCCATCTCTTACCCAGGCCTCAGGAATGTTAGTCAGTTTTCTTCCAACGGCAAACTGATAGGCTAAGATACATGTTTGTCTTGCAGATAATCCGTAATTCAATTTGGCCGCTTTTATTAGATATTCTAATAAAAGCTTTTCTTCCTCTTCAGAAAATACCTTCTTTACTGCGTAGTTCGGTGTAAAAGAAATTAAATCTGGTGCAAAACTGCTGCGAATAGTTTTGACATATTTATGTAAAGTTGATTTTTTCAACCCAAATTCTCTCGCAGCAGTTCTTATTTTCCCACCATTTTTTACTGAATCTATTGCCAGTTTTAACCTCTCCGGACTTACTGCAACTCTCTTCACACCAGCTTTACTCCTTGGCACTATGGACAGTATAAACGAGATGTCATTAACCTTTTGCGTGTCTTAAGTTACACAGTTCGACATAAGAAAAAATGCTCCAAATGTCTTAAGTCGGACAGTTACACTTAAGGGCTTGGTCAGGATTGGACGATAAAAATCTGTGGTAGACACGCAAAAGGTTAAGCAGTGTCCATAGGTAAAAACATTGTTTGTACCTTTGGACGTGTCCACAGGTACAAACAAGGACATGTCCAAAGGTACAACCAACACAATATTTAAAAAAAACTTTATTATTTTGCTTTTTAGGTTAAAAACTGTTTTCTTTCCTGTTCGATTTGTAATTAAAACTAGCTACAGATAAATGAACGATATCAAATTGTAAAATATATCCATGCATTATTTAAGTAAAAAATCAGAAATATCCTGCGAAAACTTACTTTTCAACACAAAAATCTTCAAAATGGTCTCACATTGCACACAAAACCGATAGCGTCACGCCACTCACTGGTGTTGCTAGAAAATAAAAATGCCACCACAGTGTTGCAATACCATATTTTTAATACTGCCAGTTTTTTTAGTATAATCAATGTCTAAAGGTAAAAGCGTCCATAGGTACAATACATGACCCTACGTGACATGTGCTTCTGATAGTAAATATTCAAATAAAAGCCGACATCTATTAAATTTTTGCTCACAATTAGACTAAATCAATTTAACATACTCACTAACTGTAACGGGCGGATTTTGGATCTTTTCTTCTGTAATACGCATGCTGTTGCTCATTATCCTAAGATCTCACTCTTGCCAATAGATACTCACCATCCTGCCTTTTATGTGCAAATACCATTTAGAAAACCAACACAAATACCTAAACATAAAAATCTTAACAAACTAAATTATTACAAATCGAATTATTCTAGGATCAATACTGACATTGAAAATGTAGATTGGAAGAATTTACTTGAAGATTTACCCCCCGATCTTGCAGTTGCAACTTTTTATGAAAACATTTATAAAATCATTAAATGACATACCCCCACCCTCAAACCTAAAAGTCTGAAATTCCCGTGCTGGTTCACTAAATCTTTTTTGCATGTATTCAAAAATAAATCTCGCGCATGGGTTAAGTGGAAAAAATATGGAAACACTCAAGACTACGAACTAATTTCTATATATAGATCTAAATTCAAACGGGAGGCAGACGAATGTTATAAAAAATATATAAATGGTGTAGAGTACAGTGTGGTCAAAAATGTTAGGGCATTTTGGTCATATGTTTCTAGTCGTAACCCCACTAATAGTATTCCAGCTTCAGTTCACTATCTCCGACAGGCCGCAGCTGACCCTGTTACCACGTGTAATCTATTCTCTATTTTTTTTCAATCAGTCTATGAACCTTCTTCTTTTAATCATACTTCATGGGAACCACCACGCGCCAATCCTGAGGGTGATATCGATATTTCTAATCTGCACTTTTCATTACAAAAAATACGAAAAGAACTACAATCACTGGATTCTTCTAAAGGACCTGGGCCAGATGGTATCCCTTCAATCTTTTTAAAAAACACAAGTGACACACTGAGCTCTCCTCTCTTTATACTATTTAATAAATGTCTCTCCTACGGGGTTTTATCTGATGTATGGAAAGAAGCGAACATCGTTCCAGTTCATAAAAGTGGCTCTAAGAGTGACGTTTCCACATATCGCCCAATCTCTTTGTTGTCAGGGCTGTCCAAACTTTTTGAAAGACTGGTGCACAATGAGATCTACCCTATTCTTCATTGCATCTTAATAAAAGAGCAACATGGGTTCGTTAAGGGTAGGTCCTGTGTAAGTAACCTCCTTGTTTTCACAAAACATCTATTTGAAGGTATTGACAGTAGACAGCAAATTGATGTGGTTTATACTGACTTCCAAAAGGCCTTCGATAAAGTCGATCACAAACTACTTCTTGACAAAATTGCATTTAATGGTATTAGAGGAAATTTACTGCGTTGGTTTGTATCATACGTCACCAATAGGACCCAGAAAGTTGTCATCAATGGTTATGAGTCTCGCGTGGTTAAAGTCACTTCCAGAGTTCCCCAAGGCTCAATTTTAGGTCCCCTCTTGTTCATTTTATTTATTAACGACGTAAAAGACTTTTTAAAAATTCTAAGTTCCTCCTGTATGCGGACGATTTGAAGATTTATAAAAATGTCAGCCATATATCAGACTGTTTAGAATTTCAGAATGACCTTGAACGTTTTCTGGACTACTGTTCTGTTAATAAACTCCACCTTAGTATATCTAAATGCCATAGCATTACGTTTACGAAGAAGAAAATCGTGACAAAATTCAATTATTCTTTCGGAAACACTTCACTGAATAAAGTTAATTATCTTCGTGACCTAGGCGTACAGTTAGACTCAAAGCTTAACCTCGATGCTCATATAGACAATATAGTCAATAAGGCATTTAAAATGTTTGGTTTTGTAATGAGAGCATCAAGAGAATTCCGCCGTCCCTCTACCTACATATACCTATATAAAGCAATAATACGACCGCAATTGGAATACGCAGTACCTATTTGGAACCCTTACTATAAAAAGTATAGATGCTTTAAAAAGAAAATTCCTTATCAATTATTACTTAAAAAATATGACCTTATTACCATAAAATCCAGACGAACCCTACTTGAGATGATGACCCTGTTTAGTATATGTCGTAATAAAGTCGACTGTATTGATCTAGTGAACAGTTTGTGCTACCTGATCCCTCGTACCGTGCATCGTCGAGAAGTTTTTGTAGAACCAACGCAGGCGTACGCTCACCGCTGCATCGATTAGTTGACACCTACAATAGGCAGTTTGACTCAACTGACATTATATTTCTCAGCAAGGCTAAATTTAAGAAAGAAATTGTTACTATTTTAAGTGATCAAAACCCTAATTATTAAGTAATGTTTACTTTACTCTGTTTATTTGTATATCGTTCTTTCTAACAACTAGTAGATCTGTTAAGTAATATGTGGATAACGTTGTGAGGAGTGTATTTGTTACGTCTATTGTTAAGTTTCAACCTATGTTTACATATTATTACACTGCTGTTTGTTGTCCCTAAATAAATAAATAAATAAATAAGTAGAGCTTATACGTTAGATTGCGTGGAAAAACAACTGTTGATTTACTCGAGAATTAAATCGTGGAATTGATAATTCCTGGTATTCCTACTCGTGTATACATTCGGGTTTGGTCGAATCCGTCCTTAATCGTGGACAAACTGACCGACTGTATTAACATACATCTTGCCAGTGGAACCTTTCCAGATCAATTAAATGTAGCCAAAGTTACCCCAATCCACAAATCTGGTGTCAAAACGGATCCTAACAACTACAGACCTATCTCAGTTTTTCCGATTATTTCCAAAATATTTGAAAAGGTCCTTTATCACGCCTTGGTGGACATCTCACCTCAATCAATTTCCTCTTTGAAAGACAATATGGGTTTCGAAGACACTCTTACACCCTATCAGCTACTGCAGATCTTATTACCAATACAAATGAACATTGATCATAAAAACATGGCGATAGGCTTATTCATCGACCTTACAAAGGCTTTTGATACAGTTAGCCATCCTCTACTATTACAAAAGCTAAAAGACATTGGCGTATCAGGTGTTACGTATAAAATTTGAAAAACATGTGTTAGGTAAATAAAGTCGGAGAATACCAAAGTAAACCACACAATATCACGTTTGGTATTCCCCAAGGATCGCTGCTAGGTCCACTATTCTTCTTAATATACATAAACTCCATCCATAAAGTTCCAATACACGGTCATATTTCGCTATATGCGGACGATACCTGTCTTTTTCATTTTGAAGGTTCCATAACTGGCATGATAAATCAAGCCCAACAAGACCTAAACTCATTGTCGATCTGGTTTCAACAAAATTTCCTAACAATAAATGCATCCAGGACAAGCTACGTTACGTTTAAAGTCAAAAATAAGAAAATACTACCGCATACACCTCTTGCGATTGAAAACCAAATACTCGAGCTCAAACAATATGAGAAGTACCATGGGTTAAGACTAGTCTAGTCTTTCTTTATTGGGCTCACTTCGTAACATCGTACACTGTCTACCATATAGTGTACGCCAGACAATATACAACTCCCTAGTAAAGCCACACATACTGTACCTAATGGAAATCTGGGGCAATGCACCTAAAACAAACTTAAAAGATCTATAAATTGCACAAAACAAAATTATTAAAATGCTTTTTTACTACGACTAACATACACCGACAATTAAAATATACAAAGCCACAAAACTCATGAACATTAAACAACTTCACACATACTATACCAGCATGCTCATTCAAAAGATACTTAATAAAACCATAAATACACAAATCTCATTCACCAAAATACATCAATTACATAATCGCAGCAGTCGTAGAACAGACCACATCGTACTTCCTCGAGTGCGAACCAGTCAAGTTCAAGATCACTTGTTTATGAGGGAGTGCAACTTTTCAATAAATTACCAAACGAGATAAAGGGTGCGAATTCGATGAATATTTTTAAAACCAAACTAAAAAAATACGTTCTTCAAAATATTCATATTAATTAACCAGAAAAGATTATTGCTACTAAGTTAACGTAAAACCAATGCAAAAAAAAAAAATTAAATAAATACAATAAACGAAAAACTTTTATTCCATAGATACTCAACTAACTATATACACTACAAATAAAAATAAAAACTCCTAACTAAATTAACCCTAAAATATGGCGTTAAAAAATTCATCCGCATCGCTGTCGACTGGAAGTGTACCCAAAAGATTGGCGGCATTGCCACGTTGTATGGCAATGCTTATTCTTTGACCAAGGTAAAAGCCAGCCCTTGGGTCACGTGAAGTGTCAACTAAGCGTCTTGAGAGATCTTTAAACAAGTTATGTGCACTCGGACCCCAAGACCCGAGAGTTTCAACCCCAAACGGCTCGAAAATATAACTACCAACAAGTTTATTATATTTCCGCCGCTTGAGGTTCTCTGCAGCCGCAGTGGCAGCGCCAGCACAGCACGAAGAGCTAGGAAGATGGGATGACGCAAGAGTATCGACACAAGTAGCGTCCCACACTAATGGTCGGGTAGGCCATTAGCGTGGGACGCTACTTCATGGAAATCACGACATGCCGTCCGGTCTCTTGCCATCGTCGCGTGCCAGGCCATTGGGTTCAAACACAGCCGGAACGCCGACGGTGACAAGAGCTCGTCGGACGATGTCGTTAAGATTCCCGTGCCGCGCTATGTGACCCGCGCTACGGCTGCATGACAGGCCGTGGTGTCCGAGGCTGTTGACAACTTCGCCACAGTGGCAGCGATGAGGAGAACAATAAGGAGCGCCAAGACGCAGGCAGGCAGCGGGGCGGGAAGTAGTATCGTTGAACATGGTGCCAATGTTCGACGTCGGTAGTGCGTGAAGCCAGAGACCCGACTCCCACTCACCCACAGCCAGCAGGCGCGCACGCTCTACAGTAGTAGTTAATGTGGCAATAAGTTTTTCCTGAACTTGCCTGCAGAGCAGCTCATCCCACCGTCTCTGGGATGAAGGGTAGTCGGGCGGATTTGAATTCGGGCAAGCGAGTCTCCAGGCCTCCACAGCCTCGGTGAAGTACGGTACATCAAAATCAATCAGTGTAGAAACTAGAATATTCCTGATTAATTTATCAGTGCCGTACACCGAGGATATAAAAGCCGGTAAACTAATACTGGTAATTTTGCGGACGCCGAGGCCTCCCATACGGATAGTAAGGGTTGCTTGCGCCCAGGCTCGGTCATTCATGGCCACATTTAAAATTAAAGTAAGTGTATGCTTAATAATTTGGTCCATTTTCTCCAAAAGGTGGGGGTGCTTCCATAAATCTATTATTATTATATGTATATAGTTTTTATTGTATGTGTACTACTAACAACAGTTTTATAAGCTTAATGTATTTACTAACGCTATGGACCTCGGTCTGCAAATAAATAAATATTATTATTTCACTTACATACTAATTTACATTTTTAAATATTTCTCAAAAAAAACATTTAAAAATATAAAAAGCAGTAGTCCGCCGGTGTCGGGAGCAAGGTCCAAGCTACCGGTGGTTAGGGCTCCAGAGAAAGGAACCTCCTCACAATACGAGCCGTATCGAGGAGTACTGTCTTCTGTATCAGGCCCTTTATCTAACCGCGTAACGCCAGCTTCGACAGATGGTCGTCGAAGCTTTTGGCCATCAGGCCATTGGCCGTAACGACAATCGGCACAATGACAGCCGAGTCCACATTCCACATGTCAACAACCTCGTGTGCTAAGACGAGATACTTGATTTGCTTCTCTTTCTCAGCCTTCACGAGGTTCTCGTCATGCGGGATGGTAACATCGATTATCATTGTGTGGCGTGCTAATCGGTCTATCACCACTATGTCAGGCTTATTGGCAACAATAGTCCTATCTGTGATGATAGACCGATCCCAGTACAACGTGACATGGTCATTTTCGAGAACTGGGTCGGGCACATACTTGTAATACGGTACTTCGGAATCTACAAGTTTGTATTTCAAAGCAAGTTGCTGGTGGATAATCTTGGCCACTTTGTTATGCCTGTGCAAGTACTCGCCATTAGCAAGACGAGAAAAACCAGAAATAATATGTCTGATGGATTCACCAGAACGGTGGCATGCCCGACACACGTCAACCGTCCCGTCTCAATAATATGCCTCCGGTAGTTGTTCGTCAAGATAACTTCGTCCGTAATCGCACAGACAAAACCTTCGGTTTCCCCGAAGAGATCACCGAGACGTAGCCAGGCCACGGACGCTGAGAAATCGGACCCATAAAGAGCCCGATAGAAGCGCCCGTGAAGCTCCTTGCCTTTCCATACCTCCTTGCGGTCATCTGTAGTAAGTATCACAGGTGTGCACCAGTTCTCTTTAGCCATGGACAACGGGGTGAGTCCCTTGTCCACTGCGACCACATCTCGGTGCATACCCACATCGGCTTTGAGAAAATATTCTCTGAGACTGCACAAGTGCACATCTCGCGGTTGTGGAGAGTCTTAGCATTTAAAAAGCCTCGACCTCCACACTTCCGTGGGATGTGTCAGTCTCATACCAACGATCGTGGGTGATGCATCCGGTTTGCGGTCAGCAGTGTACGGACCCTCCTATCCAGGGCATCGAGTTCGGTTTGAGTCCATTTGAGTATGCCGAAAGTGTACATTAATACCGGCATGACCTAACCGTTGAAGGCGCGTACCTTATTGCCGCCCGACAAAAGGCTGTTTAAAACCTTTTTCAGGCGGCCAAAGAAGCGCTCCCTCAGCGATTGCTTCATGTCAGTACCGTTAATGCCCAACGCTTCCAACATACCCAAATACTTGTAGGTTTCGGTTGAGCTGAGGGATCCAATCTTAATGGAATCCGAGAGTTGAATTCCCTCAGATTCCATAATCTCCACTTTCTTTACATGTATGACTGCACATTTGTCCACACTAAATTCCATCCTGATGGCACTACTGAAGGTAGTACTGAAGTCAAATTGTTGGGGGCAAAGAGTTTCAGATCATCCATGTAAAGAAGGTGAGATTTGGCCTGACCACCTCTTCTCAACCGATAGCCTAGGCCTGAAGCAGTGCCACACCACTGCCTCCAGCAGTGTGCTTAGAGGATTCAGAGCCAAGCAAAACCAAAGTGGACTCAAACTGTCGCCCTGAAATATTCCCCGTTTAATCCATACAGGTTCATCACTCCCTTGGATCGGTTGACATCCTGGATAGCGAAGGACTGTTCCGTTGCCTCATACATGACTCAAGGAAGGTGCGTAGAGTTGCATCTACTTTGTACAACTCCAACACCTTCATGAGCCATGTATGTGGCACAGAATCATAGGCCTTCTATCCAATATGTCGACAGATCCTTGCGGGATCGACGAACCAGTTGGCTTATGGCCATGTCTATGAGGAGTAGCTCCTTAGTGCCGCGGGACCCCTTCCTACATCCATTCTGAGAGGCGGACATAATTGAGTTACTCTTAATGTGCTCATTAATTTTCGCTCTCAGGATAGATGTAAGAAGTTTATAGACCGTCGACAAACAAGTAATCGGTCTATAATTCTTGGGTTCCGCGGGACTACCTGTCTTATGGAGCAGGGAGGTAATGCCAGTTGTTATAAACTGTGGTAGCGACCCAGAATCTAAGGATGTCTGGAATTGAGATGCCAGGAGCGCGTTGAGCTGCTATACCACTTAAGCCAGAAGTTGTGCAGTCCGTCCGGTCCAGGAGAATTCCAATTCGGTAACAGACGGACTGTTTTGGCTATATCCAGTGTGGTTATAGTAATTTTTTCCATTTGTGGTATAGCTTCGCACACGCGCTTAACATCGCGCATCCAGCCACCCTCAGCGTGACAGAAGGGCACTGACCAGATGCTGCGCCAGAATGTACTCGTGGCGACATCATCCGGGTGGCAAACGTCTGTCACACTTTGTTCAGGTCGCTCCCAAGCTCTGTATACCCACCTCTCATCGTTCTGGAACATGCGGTTTTGCGAGTATCAAATTCAAATTCAAATTCATTTATTGCTTGTTACAGGTGTATGGTCAGTTCTTATAATTATTTGTTATAATATCTCTGTAACATACCCATGGGGTGTACAATGTTTAAAAAAAAAAAAATAATTAAAATTAAATTAAATACATCACTGGTCATAATACATGTCGTTTTCATTCAAAAATAAAATAAATTACGCCGGATACAATAATTATATGTCAATTTCAATTAGTATAAAATACATGACTGGTTACAATATTATTCACATGTCAATTTCAATTAAAATAATTTACGTCATGAACACTTTGTACTTTAATATAGTCAAATTGGTTTTGGATTCATAATCTTAATTTATAATCATACAGTAATTAGTCATAATAATACCATTAAACAGTCAATTTAGCTGTTTTATAATTACATTATACTATACATATTTAGTCAATAGCTCGGTCATTCAGAAATTCATTAATTGAATAGTAAGCTTTACTTAAAATAAACTCTTTAAGCCTGACCTTGAAAATATTCAAGAACGGGATGTTTTTAATACAAATTGGGAGTCTGTTATATATTTTTATTCCCATCCCAAACACACTTGATTTATATTTTACAGTTCTACATATAAAGCCTCTTACTTTCGTTTTGTGTCTCGCACTTCTCAATGTTTCATAACTACCTATATCGCGTTTTACCATCATTGCTGCTTTGAATATATATGAAGGTAAGGTCAAGATTTTCAATCTTTTGAATTCATGGTCTGCATGATTCAGTCTCTCTAAGGCCACATATACTTCTGAGACATTTTTTTTGGGCTTTAAGAGCGTACTCCCTGTTTGCTGAATTACCCCAGAAGAGGATGCCATATCTTAATGTGGAGCCCACATTTGCATGATAGACACTCAGCAAAGTACTCTCACTTGTAACTTTACGTAACATATAGAGAGCGTATGAAAACTGATTTAGTTTTTTGCAAAAATGGTCAACTTGCGTTTTCCAGTTCAGTTCAGAGTCAATTTGAAAGCCAAGAAATTTTTATAGTCTTAACTTCCTTCACCATTTCACCCTTTTAATGTATTTGAAGATTTTTTATTTTTTTATTTTTATTTGCAAAGCACATAATAGCATGTTTTATCAATGTTAACTTTTAGGTTGTTTAACCTTAACCAATTTATTATACTTTCGAGGGAGTTATTTATGTCCATTTCATAATTTTCTTGAATTTCGTCAGTGAAAATAGCAGTACTATCGTCTGCAAATAATAACATCTCATTATTTATGACTTTTGGGAGGTCATTGGTATATAATTATTATGAATAAAAGCGGGCCGACAATACTTCCTGGGGGCACTCCGTAATTAAAAATTTTAGGCTCTGACTTAAACGTTTGTTCGTATTTTGTATCATCAGCTGTTCTAGATATTTGAGTTATTTGAAACCTGTTTTTTAAGTATGATCTAATTAGATTTAATGCATTTCCTCTTACTCCTCTCGATCTACGTGATCAAAGGCTTTTGACATATCCATAAATATTGCAGTTGATTGTTTTTTGTTGTCAAGTCCTGTCATAACTGTCTCCAAAAAATTTAACAGCGCGTCGCTAGTCGATTTGCCTTTACGAAATCCAAATTGCTCTTTTGTGAAAATATTACTGGCTTCAAAATAATTATATATATTGTTATAAATAACTTTTACAAATATTTTTGCAAAAACAGGTATTAAGGCTATAGGTCTATAAAATTTCATCTGTTCCTTATCCTCCTTTTTAAACAATGGATTTATCAAAGTTATATTAAAGGATTTATCAAAGGTATCGGTCAACCCGCCGCTTATACCGCCGAATACGGTTTGCCCATGCACAAACTTTCTGCTTCAGGAAGTCGATGCGCTCTGTGACACGGAACGTGTATTCTCGGGGGCTGATTCCAGTTCCCGAAAACGCCCGCCTCTCAAAGCGAATTACACGTGGTCGTGTGTTGCTCTCCCTGAAGCAGTATAGTTTGCCGATGAGTGCCCTAGCCTCATCGATACGCCGCTCGATCCTGCACTGCCAGGCTGGTGCAGCAGGCTTCGGTCATATAGCTTCGTCACAACTAGGAAACTTTACATTTGCTATACGACATGCCGCAACAGCCCCGCAAAACAGGATTGAGTGCGTATCAACGAGGCTCTCGCTGCTTTCAAAGATGTTCTGCAGCAGCGAGTCCAAAGCACACACCAACGCCCTATTCTTTTTGTGCATAAGTAAACGTGTTAGTCGGGGCCTAAGTTCGGTCGGTGTTAATCTATATAATAATAATATGATTATTATTATTATAAATGGGAAGCACGAAGGAAATTTATTAATTTTGGGCCGAAACAACAATAACGAATAATAGTGATGGCCGAATGAATTGTTAATTTGGAGCAATCTTTTCGAAACGTTTGAATTTTTTCTTCAACAAAATCTGGAAAAGAATTCTCAAAGATTGGGCACCCAAGGAGACGAAGAGAGCTTTTGTCCATAATTTTGATTTCGGGGGCTATTGTGTTGAATTTTGAAAGTGTAAGTAGTCTGTCTGTGTGTGTTTGATAAAAAAAATTCGCATTTGGAAAAGTTCAGATCAAGTCCTATGGAATGGAATTGATTTTTAAAAAATTGTAGGTCATTTAAGACAGTATCTACATCGCCTCCAAGGGTTCCATCATCAAGATACCAAACGTTAAATTTAGAATTTAGCTGTCGAATAATTGGGTGAATAGCTAAACTAAAGATTACTGGCCCGAGGGGATCACCTTGTTGACAGCCAACTGCAGATTTCAAAAAGTTGTCCCGATATAGTAATTTAGATGGTTGTCTATAACATTGCCAGAGGAAACTGAAGATTTGAGGTATTTCCTTTTTAGTTTCTGCCAGCAAGTTGTCCCTGTTTACCGAATTTAATGCATTTCTGATGTAAACCTTCAGGATGACCTCTCCTTTGCCAGAATTTAGATAGGTCGACAGTGCGTGTACGGCAGCCTCACAGCCCCCTTTGGAGCCGTAACCTAGCTGCAGGGGCTGGAATTTTTTCTAAAGAACCTCACCATAAAATTTACAACAAATCTTGGCTGCTATACGACGGTAAGTAGTTCCCACGGTAATGGGACGAATGCCGCCATCCCTCTTGCGCAGGGCACATAAATTTGTCCCGTAAAAGACGTCGATGACGGCTTCGTTTACCTTGCCGGAGAGCATAACGTTGACCAGAGCCGTAAACTCCTTAAAAAGCAACTCACCTGCTTCCCCGGTGCCTGAACAAATAAGGTCTTTAAGATGCTGAGGACTTAGGTCATCGAGGCCGCCAGCAGAGCCACTGCGGAAGAAGCTTTCAGCTGTGATCACCTCACGACCTGTAACGGTGAGGGTGTGAATGTCCAGATTAGGGGGGTCGGGAAAAGAAAAGTCATCCGCTGGGGCAGGGTGATTGGTCTCCAGAGCTGCGAGAGTATCTGGAGAACATGGTGCCACCACATCGCAACTAAAAAGTATCCTGGCTGCTCCGCTGATGCCACCTACCCCTAACTTAGCTTCGACCAGATTGGAAATGTCTTTTCAAGGGCACTGCTGTGTCGATAATGTTGGTTCCAAATTGTGGGCCCGAGACGTTACAGTTTTCTTTAATTTGTGCAGTTAAAGTTTTTTTGGTAGCCAAATTCTTATTTACATGTAAAACTCTATAAAGGGAAGGTGAGTAGATACCAGAGGTCTTGCGCCGCGGGGAACTCGCTTTAAAACGGGTACAGAGTTTTTGAATTTTGACAGGGTTTTCCAAAACAAGTCAAAATTGGATGTAGCTGGTGTAGGTCGTGTAGGCGTAATGTCAGGGTCTGAAGTGAGTGCATGTTGGGGTTTGTGTACCTTTCCAATACGCACATTCAGACCCCGCTTAACTTTGAAAAATCGTGCCCGGGTGCAGAGAGGACATTTCTCCAAGAAGCTTAGCGAAGGTTGACTTGCACTACCTTCTGTCACATCACTGCTACCACTAATTATAAGAATAGTTTAACGTAAAAAAACACTATTTTAAACGAATAAACAAAAAAACACTAAACAAAAAATAAAACTGTCAATAAAATTATTGACAACACGTGTCAAGACAGCCGGGCAGACGCGCTGGCGGCCTGGAGCGTCGCGACGTCTAACCAGGCATTTCGGCAGCGGTATTCTGACAACCGTTGCCAGGAGCCTGGCGTCGCGTCCTCAGCGTCGTCTCCAGATGCACGTCAGCTCTAAGCTACACGTATTTCGATGCGTTGTACACATCACCGTAAACTTATAAATGCACCGGTACCGAGAAGTCCCAACAAAGTCAAAGCATTTATCGTATCGTAAAATGAATAAATATGTAAATAGCATTTATAATCATATGAGCGGTTGACTGCTGATAGAAATTTCAAGAGCACCACGATTTTATTTAAAAAAAAACTGTATTTTTAATGACTTTAATATACCTACCTAGTTAGAAAATGGCTAGGCACATAATGATAATCTATGTATTTTTTGTATACAATTAATAAATAAAATCTTAACACGTTCAGACCGGCGTGTACCACCGGTGGAGCACGGAGTATTTGCTGGCACGGCGAAGTGTAGGTACCACCGGTGGCCACGTCACACTATACTTTCAATATACTAAGAAATTCGGGCCGCTTTGAGAGAAGGTGTTGTACTTACCGTCCCCGCCTAGTAAAATTGACAAATTTTCATAGTGCAGCTCAGGAGGTGGATATTATTTCGACAAATCTTTAGGACAAATCTTTGTGTGATGAGCATGATCATTTGTTCTGTGTCTGGGTGTAATTTGTCTATAATATGTATGTATTTAGAAATATATAAGTATGTTTATCAGTTGTCTGGTTGCCATAGTACAGGCTCTGCCTAGTTTGGGATCGGATGACCGTGCGTGAGTTGTCCCAAGATATTATATTATTATATTATTATATTATATTATATTATATGGATGGTATAAAATTAAAATTATTTTGTATGAATCGTATTGAAACAATCCAAACACATTGGTTTTTCACACGCAGAGCATTGTGCAACAGAAAATCTCAATAATTAGCAGGCGGTACACTGTAGGGTTTTTCTAAGGCTGGTATAGTACGACGAAAGAGAGAGAAAGCATAATTCCTAGTCTAACCTTGCCCGTGTCCACCGGTGTCGCACCCTGCCCGGCAAGACTTTTGGTTCATGGGGCGGTGATGTACCACCGGTGGCCATATGAAGATTTGCGCCGTAGGATACCAAGTACCTACTCATGAGGTGCCGGTCTGAACGTGTTAAAATTGCAGCTGTATACAACAGTTGTCCTAATGGCTAATTTATCTGTATTGTGACACCGGGACTGCACTCTTTATTGTCAAGCAGGGTATTTTCACGTAGTGGCATAACTTAGATTTTTGGGAGTACCCACAAACCTTGTTCATTTGTAAGTAATGTGGGTTAATAATAAATAATTATTAGCTGACCCACGCAACTTCGTCTGCGTCACATTTTTCATGAATGCTTGGCTTCTATTGGTCGTACAGTGATTATATAGCCTTCCTCAATAAATGGACTTCCTAGGATTAGCGCATTCTACCATACAAATAGTCAAGAATAACTAACTGATCGAGTGGTAAATGGGTTGGTGATAGAAGGGTGACCCACGCAACTTCGTCTGCCTCACATTTTTCTTGAATGCTTGGCTCCTTTTGGTCGTAGCAAGATGTTATATAGCCTTCCTCCATAACTAGACTTCCCAACACTAAAACATTTGTACAATTCTATTTACATATTTTTCTAATAAATAGTCAAGAATAACTGATCGAGTGGTAAATGATCAATTATCGACCGCCGAGAGTAGAAAATAATTAAAGCCCTAACATCGCTTTAAAAAAATAGGGGTTGGTGATAGAAGGGTGAAAATTTAGGGTTATATGTATTTTTAAATGCCACATTATAAAGAAATAATAAACATAAAAATTGACCAACAAATAAAAAATATATGTTAGGGGTGGACAACCCTTATCATTTAGGGGTATGAAAAGTAGATAGTAGCCGATTCTCAGATTTACTGAATATGCATATAAAATTTCATAAACATCGGTCCCGCCGTTTCGGAGGAGTATGGTAACTAACATTGTGACACGACAATTTTATATATAAGACTAGCTGACCCACGCAACTTCGTCTGCGTCACATTTTTCATGAATGCTCGGCTCTTATTGGTCGTAGCGTAATGTTATATAGTCTTCCTAAATAAATACTTTCCAGGATTCAATTCAATTCAAATATTTTATTTCAGAATTACTTCCATTTATATTGTTAGTAGTTGTACAACTTAGCCTAATGTTAGTATTAAATTAAATTTACAATAATAAACAACAGTGTACACCAGTTTATTTTGGGCACGTCACAATTGCGGCGGTAAGACCCCTCTCTGGGGAGTGGCTGGAGAGGCGCCAGGGCATCCTCACCTTCCGCCTGACGCAGGTACTCACCGGACACGGCTGTTTCGGGAGGTACCTGTTTCGGATTAAGCGGGAGGACACGCCCGGGTGTCAGCACTGTGATGATCGCCCGGAGGACACGGTGGAGCTTACGGTGGAGGTCTGCCCTGCTTGGGCTGAGCTCTCCCCGTCTTTTTAACCTATACATAAACAAACTGATAGGTGGGCTCAGTAGCACTAAAATCGGTTGTCACGTGGACGGTGTTTGCGTGAACAACATCAGCTACGCTGATGATAGGCTATGCTACGCTGGCAGGGTGTCTGAACACTTACCCACCTTTGTAAGAGGGGAGAGTCCTACCGGTCCGCAAACACATTCAGGATGCAGGAAGCGCATCGCTTTCGCATGATCGCTGCAAACCCGTCTACGCACGCTACCGCGACCATCCCTGACGCGCTACATCGCCACCCTGAATGCGTTATTGTACTGTACGCGCAGGTCGTTGTATACCCGCTGGGTATACTTAGTCCACAAGCTGCACGTGTATAACGACTGGCAGAAGGCCTTAAAAAGCGTTATCTATACCGATTCAGAACAGCGTGCAAACCTGCGGGCCAACATGTTGCAACGGACAGCCAGCGACCTGCGCTCTCTGTCTATGTCTACATTGTCTTTTAAGTTATCAGTGGCCTAAATACTTGAACCTTGAAACCCGACATAAAGGAGACCCAGAGAGTGAGAGTTCAGGCAGCTGTTCGTAGATTAAAGTACCCGATTTAAAAACCAACCATTCACTCTTATCGGTATTGTATTTGAGCCGTGAGCCACTGCATAACTTTCACAGATTTTAAGAAACCTTCTCATTGCACCGATCGATGGGCTCAGCAGCACCATATCATCAGCGTAGCTGATGTTGTTCACGTATACACCGTCTACGTGACAACCGATTTTAGTGCTACTGAGCCCACCTATCAGTTTGTTTATGTATAGGTTAAAAAGACGGGGAGAGCTCAGCCCCCCTGCTTTACCCCACAATCCAACCCATACATATCAGAATACGAGCCTGCCCACTTAACTGTATTCTTTTAACTACTGTACCAATATCTAAACAGTGATATTACATCAGCCGGGACAGTGGTGTCGTGAGTGAGCTTATGCCAAAGCAGGTCGTAATTGACCTGGTCTAAAGCCTTCGATAAATCCAGGAAACATGCCATTACAGGAGTCTTTCTGTCTGTATAATATTGGACAGTCTGCTTGAGGCATAAAATTGCACTATCCGTAAATAAATTCGGTCTAAAACCAAACTGACCATCCTCGAGAACAATATGCTTAGCTAGAATTTTATCAAGCAGACTATCCAACACCTTAGCACAGACAGTGGCAAGCGATATCGGCCTATAGTTGGAGATATCGGAGGCATCAGACTTATTCTTTATTACTGGCACAACGATGGTATTGCTAAGTTCTACAGGTAAGTAACTATGACTTATACATAGGTTAAAAATCATACCAAGTACTCGCGGTAAGAGAACCTCAGCGTATTTAAGATGTTCGACGCTGAGTCCGTCGTGACCGGGGGGCTTTCCCCTCACCTTGTTCTGTATACTTCTCGCAACTTCTTTAGCGGAGAACCTGACAGGAGGAGCCCCGGTCACGGCCAACCCCGCGCCGCTATTTGACGGTTTGCTATAGCCACACAACCGCGAGTTTACATTAAAATGTTTTTGAAAAGAATTAGCTATATCCTCGTCGCTCACGCCCGCGACGCTCACTGTTATCCCCGATCTATGTTTACCACATAAGCGCGTTCTACCAAACAAATAGTCAAGAATAACAAACTGATCGAGTGGTAAATGATTAATTATCGACCACAGAGAGTAGAAAATAGTGAAAGCCCTAATATCGCTATTAAAAATAGAGGTTGGTGATAGAAAGGTAAAAATTTAGGGTTGTATGTATTTTTTATTGCCACATTCTAAAAAAATAAAAAGAAAAGATTTTGTCCAAAAAAAAAAAAAAATAAATGTCAGGGGTGGACTGGACAATCCTTATCACTTAGGGATATGAAAAATAGATAGTAGCCGATTCTCAGACCTACTAAATATTATGCATATAAAATTTCATAAAAATCAGTCTAGCCGTTTCGGAGGAGTATGGTAACTAACATTGTGACACGATTACTTTATATATAAGAAGATAACAAGTTACATTCATTACAAGTCCGAGTGTCGAAGGACAATGATTAGTTTTTATATTTAAATTTGTTCTCATGTAAGTGAAATGTAAATTTCTTTATGAGAATTAAACGCCTTTAACCAGAAATATTAATTATTTTTTGCTTTGAATTATTAATTTATTGGTAAAGATTAAAAGACTGAAATATAAATGCCCGTACATTGGTACAAAATAGCTGAAGCCGTGAACAGTTATTGCGGAACAACTTGTGCCTTACTTTTTGAATTCCTCTTATTTCCCTTTTCCGTGAAACATGTTTAAAATCAAAATCAAAAGTCATTTATTCAAATTAGGCTGAGTGCCAGCACTTTTGAACGTCAAAGTTCTACATAAAGACAGTCTCCCAAAACGCCCGCCCGTCACCACTTCCTAGTGTTATAACTGGGAAGAAGAAGTGGCGCAAAAAACTCCCCAGCAACACATCTGTCTGTTAAGTTTTAAAAACTTGAATTTATACAGTAGTATGCAAAGTGTTTTACAATACATGACACAGAAAATAAAATATTCAAACTGTAAATCACACTCCATTCAGCCCTCAGAAATAGACAAACTCAAGCATTAACAAGTAAACCAAACTAATTATGCCTCCGGGCATAAATGGTGTGCCCGGAGGCATAATTATTATATGATTGTGACTGGAGCCACAAGTGATGAACTAGAGCCAACATAATACTAATAATAACCAGTAGTTTAACGTTATAAGCGACCAGAAGAATACGCTTGGGCTGGGCGGCCTTCGGGAAGCTACGTGGTATCTTTGAATCATCGATCCCACAATCCCTTAAGACCAGGGTCTTTAATCAGTGCGTCCTTCCCGTAATGACTTACGGAGCCGAAACGTGGACACTCACCATAGGCCTGGTCCACAAATTTAAGGTTGCTCAGCGTGCAATGGAGAGAGCAATGCTCGGGATTTCTCTGGCGGATAGAATTCGCAACGAAGTCATTCGCCAGAGAACTAAAGTCACCGACATTGCGCGTAGAATGAGCATGCTGAAGTGAAAGTGGGCCGGCCATGTCTGTAGACGGACAGACGGTCGATGGAGCAGACATGTGGTAGAGTGGAGACCGCGTATGGGCAATCGTAGTGTGGGACGCCCTGCGGCACGATGGATCGATGATTTGAAGAAGGTGGCTGGCAGCGGATGGATGCGGACCGCTCAGGACCGGGATGGTTGGCGATCTTTGGGGGAGGCTTACGTTCAGCAGTGGACGGCAATTGGCTGATATGATAACGTTATAACAACAATAATAATAAAAAAAATACTATCACCAGCAAGACAACCATGCAGTCACTACAAGCAGCACTCGTTCACGAGCATAACGCAAAGATCAGCCATTAACGCCCTCGCCATGTTTGAGGGAAGGAGGTAACCCGAACCCCGACGCTACCGCAAGCAGAGACATCTAGGGGAGCATGACGAACTTGCCGGTTGATCGGGCAAAAATAATGTATAACAGCTATGGACAACAGTAGTTCATCATATGTTGCAATACAACTCATACATAGAAACAATTGTAACGAGTAGATTATGTCAAAAAAGAAAATAGTAAAAGAAAACTGATCAATACGGTCAGAGAAAAGAAAAAATAATATATATAATAATGTATTATGTAAAGAAAAGAAAGAAAATTAATTTATTCTGTCGGAAAAAACGCACCGAACACTAAAAACTAAAAAACTTATCAACTACAATAATTACAACAAAAATAAATAAAAACTGAAAAATAACACATCACTGCCAGCTCATGTCTGGACCGGACATTAACCGAAACGTGTCTCTGGTCAAGTCTGGTCACACCACAGACAAAACAGAACAAAGTTCAGGAGTTGTCCATGGCATGACGCCATGACGACTGACTGACAGCGTCAACAAGGAAACAAAACAACAATAAACATTTTAGACCGAAAGTAATTGTAGAAAATATACATAAATTCAAGTTGTGCGTCGCATCCGAGCAAGAATCGGTCATTTGCTCAGCATAATTGCCGTGATTATGGGCAAATCCAAAAATCGCCGACGCTGATTTTCAGAAACCACCGTTCGTTCGAGTGACGTAATGATGTTCCCCCCTTGTGTATAAACATAAATAAGGCAGGTAACTACTTAATTCTATTTACATTGAACCCTAAACAATTACAGTATTTGGAAAAAAAATTAAACGAATCTTAACATTAGGAATTAACAATTTGTAAAAAATAAATAAATATAATCATATCCAATAAATAAAAAATACATAATTAATAACATTCGGAAACCAAAAATAGACACAATCATAATCAAAATAAAAATTACACAAATACAAGCTGTAATGAACTACTTAACTATAAAATAATTTCATATTTTTGCAGATAACCTTAAATTAGCCATACACACCATAATTCGCACCATAGCGTGGATGGCGGCCATTTGCATATTGGCGTGGCAACAGCAACCGTGTTGAAATTGTATGATCATTTATTCCGGCGAATTCTTTTACACCAAGTGGAACAAAGGATAAATATAGTGGACCACAATATGGGATGAAGCTATTCAAAGACTTCATCATGAACACAGTAAACACACTCCTTGCAACTAGAAATTGCCACTAATCTCAACAGACGGTGCCCTAAGAGAGAGAGAGAGCCCATCAGCACTGTTAATGACTATATCCAATTGCCTTCAGGCCGTGACCTTGAAGGTAAGTCCAAGAAGTACCTGGAGTATATGAACTCATATAATCTGTTTTAAGCTAAATCATATAGAAAGAACATTAAGTATAACAAATATCTTGCGTTCAACACTGCGACCAACAATTCTTATCGTCTTAATAGCCATTGATAGAATAGTATGCTTTAGAACAAAGGTTAGATCTAACTCTAGTTTTAAATGCATCAAAAGGCAAGGCAAGAAAAGAAAGGGGTTTTTTATTGTAAAAACGGATTCCGAGCCCCACAAACGAGCCCTGGATCTTACGGAGACGGTGGGAAGGAGCATGTAGTTTGTGCTTGTTTCTGTTGTGAAATTGTGGATATCGCTGGTTTTAGTGTATAAATGTATATTTTGCCTAATATATAAAATGTTCGGAAAAAATAATTGAGATGCCACCGCGAGAATACCAATCTCTTTAGAAAGTTCTCTTAATGAAACCCTTGACCCTAGCTGGTATATTGCTCGTACAGCACGCTTTTGCAAAACGAATATATTCTGTATGTCAGCAGCCCTACCCCACAGCAGGATACCGTAGGACATTACGCTATGAAAATAACTGAAATAGACTAACCGAGCTGTGTCAACGTCAGTGTATTGTTTAACTTTCCTGATATTTATGCATATGCGGCAGAACTGAGCCTTCCTGATAGGCTTGATATGTGTGGACCCCATTGAAGTTTTTAATCAACAGTTATGTCCAAAAATACTGCTGAGTCCACAGTTTCAAGCACTTCGTTGTTTAAGATGACTTTGGGCCCCAGATTTCTAACATTGGGCAGAGCAAACTTTATACATTTCGTTTTCTTCGCATTCAGAACTAGATTACTTGTCGTAAACCAATCTGTAACCATAGCAAGAGCGCTGTTTACGTTATCAAAATCTCGTCTATTCCTATCTACTTCAAAAATAAGAGAAGTATCATCTGCAAACAGCACTACGTCACAGATACCCTTTAAGAAAAATGGCAAATCATTTATATACACCAGAAACAAGAATGGACCTAGTATAGAGCCTTGAGGCATTCCTTAATAAACTGGTAGCCCAGAAGATTTTACACTATTGACATCCACACACTGAAACCTATTGTGTTAATATGAATCAATTACGTTAAGAGCTTCGCTTTGGAGACAGTTATGACGTAGCTTACGCAAAAGCGTTTCACGGTGTACGCAATCAAAGGCTTTGGAGAGATCACAGAAAACTCCAATTGCATTTTGCGAGTTCTCCCATGCGTTAAATATGTGTTTTTGGAGAGCAACACCCGCATCTGTGGTCGAACGACCTTTTGTAAAGCTATATTGATCATTATGAAGGAGGCTATAAATTAAAATGTCTAAGCAACTGCTTGAGTATTAACTTCTCAAATGTTTTACTAAATGCAGTTAAGATTGAAATAGGCCGAAAGTTGGCTATGTTATTTTTATTTCCTAATTTAAATAAAGGAATGACTTTACTACTCTTCATTAGGTCAGGAAAAGTTCCTAAGTCCATGCATTTATTAAAAGTAACAGCAAGATAGAGCGCTATTAAGTCTATTATATTGCTCAAAAGTTTTAGAACATGCCCCAGTTATCATCTGTGTTTTAGACTGTAGTGTGTTGAAAACGTTAACTAAATCACGCGGCGTTACGTGCTCAAAACTAAATAATTGATTACACTTAGGCACACTACTATGCAATAGGATTTCAGCTTTTTTATTATTATTATTTATTATATAAGGGGAAGAAGAGAAGGGAATGAATTTAAGGAGCGAGTTGTAGTTACAGGTTTATTGGAAAAAAACTCATTGAATGCCTCAGCTACGTCAGCTGCATTACTTACTAATTTGTTGTCGACTATTTATCTCTAACTGATTATCTTGTTTGACCGACTTGCCCGTTTCATTGTTAATCATTTTACAAGTGGATTTTTAAGGGAATAAATATTATGACCACCAGAAAATACTTCGATACCCTAAGCTCTCTTACCAAAAATATATACTTAACACCAAAAAAATTAAGCCTAAAAAAATAATAGTTCTAGCTGTTTTATTCACGACTGTAGTTCAAATTGTATTTAGGGACCAAATATAGTAAATGATCATCAATTTTTTGCGAGCAAATTTCTTATTTATTTATTTATTTATTTAACAGTTTATGTACACACATTTAACAAATAAATAAGAAGAAGGGAACAGAAAAATAGGTACAAAGGTGATGCTTATTTCTAAAGAAATCTCTTCCAGCATACCTGCGAAAGGAGAGTCGAATAAAAGATATGTAGACATCGTGTGTAAAAGTTATGTTAACATAAAAGACAAAAAAACTTTAAATATAACATACTATAATAAATATGACTAAAATTAATATCATACTAATACATACTACTTAAATAATACTATAAGAATAATAATAATATATACTTTAAATATGCAACTATGATGGTACCGAAAGAAAATGAATATTTCTTCTTTAAACAAAATGTGTAGGTTAGGGTAGGTTAAAACTGTGACCTCCTACGCACGAGCCGAGCGAGCGAAGCGAGCGGTGCCGGCAGCGGCCGGCGAGTGTCAGAAACGACTTGCATTAATAGAAAAAAGAGATTGTTTTTAGTAGGTTTGGTTATAATTTCATATTAAACTGTGTTTTAATTTTGGTGATCATTTACTATTTTTGGGTCAACTATGATTTGTTTGGAGTCATTTGCTTTAATAGGATAGCAAGATGTACAAACTTTGGTTATAGTTTTAAATTTAAATGCGGTTTTATATTCTGGTGATCATTTACTATTTTTGCCTGTAATATTTTACTAAATCAGGTGATCAGTTAAACATATGCCATTTTTTAATAGTCTTGCTTAAAAAATCATATTTAGCAAAAACACAAATCTTTTTATATAATCCTGAATAATTTCTAACATACTCTAAAAATGCGGTATAAAACGTGTATTTTTTCAAACCATGTATGTATGTATGTATGAACTACGGCTGGTTTCCGCAACTCCACGACTAAGCGCGTATTTTGCGTGCAGGTGGGACAAATGTGTCATTTGATCCACCCCAGCTCCCCAAGGAAGGCCAGCAACGCCTTGGTGTTACTAACTATCTAACAAAGGGTACCTGGGTTACCGAAGTACTTAGCCCTGTAATCAGCGACTACCGGGCAGCTTAGTAGCAGGTGTGCTGCTGTCTCGTCCTCCTCCATGCAGGCTCTGCAAAGTGGGCTGTCGGTGACTCCTATGACGTAGAGGTGTTTATTAAAAGACCCATGGCCACTTGTGACGGCTGTGACTGTACGCAACTGCTGTTTAGTAAGTCTCAGGCTTTTTTCGTGAAACGGCCATCAATAGAGGGAAGTGCCTCTTTGGCCTGCCTACACTCACTATGGTCAACCCATAGCTTGTGATGTTTATCACTAGTGCGTTTCCTTACCAGATTGCGTAGGTAACCAAAGGGGAGTGGTACAATAGGTTCAGGTCCTATCGTTGTCATACTCGACCCCCTTCTGGCGAGTTCGTCCGCTGCATCGTTGCCTCGGGATTCGCTGTGTCCTTTGATCCATTGAATGGTTACCTTGTTGTATCTACCAACCTGGTTGAGACGTTGGTGACACTCGAGAATTAGACCAGAGTTAACTGTATGACTGTTCAGAGCTTGCAGGACGTCCATGCTGTCCGAGAGTATGCGTATTGAGTGGTACCTAACTTCCCAGTTTATGATGGCTGAAGTCGCCAGGGAAATGCCCGGTGGTTGTGTTTCTCTCTTACCCCAGAGATCCAGTGTTTTAAGGCGGACTGCTGCCATCGTCGCTTCCTGTTGTATGAACAGGTGGAGCGGAGGGAGTCCCAGTATGGCTTCCAGCGCCGCAGTCGGAGTAGTCCTCATGCAGCCCGTCGTTGCCATGCAGGCTAGCCTTTGCATGCGCAGTAGTTTGTTTACGGCTGTACCTAGCTTTGTGCGGGTCCACCACACCACGGCCCCGTAGGTGATCATGGGCCGAATTATTGCGCTGTATAGCCATAGTATTATTTTGGGAGATAGGCCCCACTTCTTACCTATCATTTTCTTGCATTGCCAGAAGATGATGCATGCCCTGTTTAGTTTGTAGTCTAGATGATTAGTCCCGTTTAACTTACTGTCTAGGATGACCCCTAGGTACTTAACCTCATTAGACAACTGGAGTTCTGTGTTAAAGAGTTTAGGTAGGCGGTAGCGGCCTAGAACTCGTTCATTTTGTGTGAACATGACTAATTCAGTTATGGTGGGGTTTACTGATAGATCATATTCTCCGCACCATCTCTCCACGATGCGTAGTGCTTGCTGCGTTAGGTTGCAAATTGTACCAGTCGCCTTCCCACGCACAAGGATTGCGAGGTCATCTGCATAGCCTATTGTATAGTAACGATGTGCGTTGAGTTTGGTGATAAGATCATTTATCACCAGATTCCACAGAAGAGGGGAGAGCACTCCTCCCTGCGGGCAGCCTCTGGCTATTTAGGCCAACTGCTGCTCTTCCTCAAGTCGAACTACTCACTTACTTAACATATTAGTAATCCAGTCATTAAATACCTTTTCTACTCCGTGCTTGGAGAGGGCGGCACTAATGCTGGAAAAGTTTGTTTTGTCGAAGGCTCCTTCGATGTTTCTGGTGGATCGCGTCCTCTATTTGGCTCACCACCAGGTGAAGAGCAGACTCTGTCAACTTACCTGAGCTGTATGTGTGTTGGTTACCATGCAGTGGTAATGTTTTTAAAACGCCATCTCGTAGTTCTCCTTCGCACAGTCTTTCCATGGTCTTTAGCAAGAAGGAGGTTAGACTGATTGGTCGATAGGATTTGGCGTTTGTATAGTCACTCTTACCTGGCTTTGGAATGAAAATGACTTTCACTTCCCTCCATCCTTTAGGCACGTATCTAAAAGCCAGGCACGCTCTCATTAAAGGCACCAGTCTTGTTGCAACAGAAGTTCTGCCCCACTGCAGTAAGGCAGGAAACACTACATCAGGACCTGGTGCCTTGAAAGGTTGGAAGCTTCTGATGGCCCACTGGAGTTTTTCCAGCGTGAAACCTGCCACCCAGTGATAAGTTCTGATGCGCTTTCCGTTGCGAGAGTGAGGTCAATAATAGTACGACTGCGTCTCGTTACGAAAGTTGGTTCCAAGCCTGTATTTAGTAGAGTTAGGTTAGTTGTGAATAAGAATTCAACTAATGCTTTACCCCTTTCATTTTGCGTGTCCATCCCCCACAGCGGTATCCGCTGCTTTCACAGTAGGTGACGAGACGGACAAGGTCGTGAGGGGGCGGTTCCTCCGCCATATAGACCGAGGCAAAGACGATCGCCATGACTTTGTTGCCACGCTGTATATTCAGCCTAGCTGTAGAGACATCTCTGCAACAGAAGTCGTTTCAGAGCTGTGCTTTAAGGTTACCTGTGACATAGATACACGATCTAGGGTGATCCTGGTCCGTAGTAACAAGGAGTTTACCGTTAAGGTCGGCTAGTCCTCGTATTTGGCCACCCTTAATCCACGGCTCTTGGATGAGGGCAATGGCCGTGTGTTGCGCCTCCAGCCACTTCCTTAATTGAGCCGTCGCAGTCTGGCTGTGGTGGAGGTTTGCCTGCACGACTCTACAGGCTGACGAAAGGGACGCCATCGCAGGCGAGGCCCTCCTCGTCACCCTCAAGTCGCAGCCCGGCAAACAAGTCGCCTTCGTCGAAGCCATCCCCTTCCGGGCCAGAAGCCGGGGACAATATAACGTCGTCCAGTTCCCCACCCGATGAAGGGACGGCACCCACGGCGGCAACAGGGGCAGCCGATACTGCTATTTTAGCAGGGTCAGCAACTGTTGCTTCCGGGTTGTTTGGTTGGGGGATGGTCTCCCCTGCTTCCTGCAGCTGTCCCGTAGTCGGATCCCAACCCCTAGGGACGTCGACGAACCTGCCATTCGGACCCTGGAACTTCACGTACATCGATCCCAGACCAATTGAGAGTCGGCGTTCGGAGCTCAACAGGGTCGGAACCTGGTCCTCAGGGGATACCCAGTGCTGGGTATCCCCGAGGACCAGGATCAGCATGCCCTCTGCTTCTCGGCGTGCAGTACCACCCACCTTTTAACATCTATCCATGGGTTCTGGTAACAGAGGGCTCGTCCAATAAAGGTCGAGTCCTCGTAGACTCCTTGGTCGTCGGGGAAAGCGATGCCGCAACGCACCCGCTTCTGAATCTCCGACTGACTCTTGACGACTAACGAGGTGTTAGCCGGGAGAGCCAGGCCGGAGACTGTTTTTTTCAGCCACTCTAGCGTGTGGTCGTTTCCGCACCACAGTTTGAGGACACCTCCAGCGAACAGCGGCTTTGCATTGAAGGTCGGCCCCGGTGTGTCCTGCATAGGAGAGCAGGCCTCCGTGATGATCTGCCTCTGTATGGCAGCCACGACCTGGTCCGGTACTCCCTGGCTGATGATGCCCCTCCGGTCGCAGGTTATCGCGACGTTCAGGGACGCACTCGCAGCTCGGGCGTAGCTTTTTTTGGCAACCCGCTGGGACTGGTCAAGCCGCTTGTGCTCTCCACGAGGTGATATAGTCTCGTTGAGAGCCCGCTTGGCCGCAGTCTGATCGTTATCGTCGGGTTGCTGTATCATGGTTGCCACCTCGGCCGGAACTCCTGCGGATTTGGTTGGTGGTTGACAAGGCGTTGGTAGGCTAGTGCTGGCCTCAGCCTGCGACCGCTTCCCTTCTGAGAAGCTCAGCTTACCTTGCTTGGTCATTTTGACCTTGCTAGTGGCGGTACCTTGCTTGCGTTGGAAGGCTTTCCCTTTGCCTCCCCGTCTGCGTTCATGACGCCGCTCCTTGCACGTCTGCCTTTCCCTCCTTTTACCCTGGCTTGTAGGAGCGTTTTGACTTGACGGGTCAGAACAAGAGCAATGGGCTTGTGGAGTTAGGTTTTTACCCTTCCCTTTTTTTCCTTTACGGATTGGCACCTGCCAGGCGCATGCAAAAACGTCCTCGGTGCTGCAGACCGTTCCCGTTTGCCCGGTTGCGGTTGCCTCGTGGGATATGGCTTGAGGAGCCACATGAGGAGGAGGAGGGTGCTTGGGAAGGCTACTTCCGGCAGTGGTGTTAGCCGTCGCCGTTTTCGCCTTGAGTTTGAAGGGATCGGTACTGGTCCCAGGCAGCGCCGATACCCTTTGTGTGTTTAGGGACTTTTTGGTCTTAGCTGCGGTTTTCGCCACAGCTGGACCGGCACCCGCGCTGGAGCCTGCGGCGTTAGCTGCAGGACCTCCAGGGGCGAGCGAAGTGCCAGGGGCACCTCGCTTGGGAGTTTTGCCAGCTTACCCCGATTCCACTCCTGCGGTTGAATTAGTAGGCCTCAATTTGTCCATACTAGTTTGAGTCTTTTATTTATCTCTCTGGCTCCCACCCTCCATGGAGCCCGCACCTGGGAACGTCGTACTACTGTGAGTGCGAACGTTAGGATTACCAGAGAGATATAGGTGCGCAAGGCTGGTTTACAGCGTGACATCGGGTGCTCGATCGGGTTGGCGCGGAAGGTCGAAAGACCTACCCCCACGAACTGATCAACCCTCACATACACCTTCAGATTGGCTTTCTTTCAAAGTCAAAGTCAAAGTCAAAACGTTTATTTCAATTAGGCCATTAAACGGCACTTTTTAACGTCAGCATTTACAGTACAGTAAAATAATAATATTACATTTTTAAAGTGAGTCTACTGTCCATTCGGAAAGGTAGATTCTTATGGAGAAGAACGGACAAGAAACTCCATAGTTACTCTTTTCAAATAATGATTTTACAAAATTTGGTATACAAAAATTAATTTAATATTATTGTGAGGACGATACACCCAGAGTATGCTACTTATAAGAACAAAGTATTACCAGCAGAGGTAAACTTATTCATTTTCTATAAAAAATTAGGTAAATGGTACTCACATATTTACAGATAATCTTAATAACCATTAATTAAACAGAAAATAAAAACACAAAAAAAAGAAACAGTATACCTATGTATAAAGTTAATTCATAAATCAACCAGTTTGATTTTGTCTACACCCTTGATTGTCCTATGGAGCAGGACCAGCATGTTTCCAAGCATTCTTATCCTGAATGTAATCTTCTAATTTGTAATATGCTTGTTTACAAAGTGTACTTTAAGCATAAGTTTTAAATTTTCCTTCATTTAGTTCTAATATGTCAGAAGGTATCTTATTGTAACATTTAACACAATACCCCATGAAAGAAGTGTGGACTTTAGCTAATCTAAAAAATGGTTGATCTAATTTGTCTTTATTTCTAGTATTAAAATTATGTCTATCACTAATTTAACTAAAAAGATGTCGATTTTTCCGCACCTACATAATATTTTCATAAATGAATTGGCAAGGGACTGTCATAATATTAATCTTTTTAAAAAGTTCCCTGAGAGAATCACGGCGACGCAGATTATAAAGGGCTCTGACAGCTCTCTTTTGTAAAATAAATATGGATTCAATGTCAGCAGCCCGACTCCACAGCAAAATACCGTACGACATAATGCTGTGAAAGTAACTAAAGTAGACCAAACGTGCGGTTTCTACGTCTGTTAACTGTCTTATCTTTCTAACAGCATACGCGGCTGAGCTTAGACGACCCGCAAGAGATGTTATATGAGGCCCCCATTGTAATTTCTCGTCCAATGTGATACCTAGGAAAACCGTTTGATTAATGAACTCCAGTTTTTCTCCATTCAACATGATGTTTCATTCTTTAATGTACACCATAACAGCTTATATTAATTCACAGTGATTTAAATAGTTCATTTACAAAGGCGAGCTTAACTCAAAAAATTCAGATTGGCTTTTACCTACCGCTTCGGCCTCCCGAGGGCGACCTCAGCGGACCCCACGCACCTCGCCTGTGACCCTCTGACGGGACACTGTTGCCATTTTCCTACCCCTGGCTAGAGGGTAAGGCCACCGTTTTGCTTGAAATCCAGACCAAAGGGGGCGTGTTGCCTCACTGGCAACTTGGCGCTCGACTGCGCAGGTCCTAGCGCAGGTGACTCTATTCTCCTACTCGCCATCAGCTGATTTAGTGACGGCCGAGTCCGCTACCCCCTCGTCACAGAGGGGTCACGGTTCGGAGAGGAAAACCGCCCGGTGGTTTCAGTTACATCTATTTCATATGGAATTAGACCAATAACGGGGTGGCAACCTCGGGAAGGTGTATCCACCGGACTTGCCTTGAGGATCTACATGACCGTTGCGCTCTCCCTCAAGACCACGCCTCCTTCCCATCTCTGAAGGAGACGGGAAGGTAGGCCTGCATCTATACTACCAAGCAAAGCAAATTTTTGCGTGTTTTAAGTAATTTTTGTGTGTCATAGTCGTGTGCGCGCGCTCTTAGCGTAAATATCTATACGGTGACTATATCGCTCTCGTTTACAATGTCGAAGTGCCTATCATGTAATGTGATTATCAACGAGCTTCTTGCGTTCGTTCAAAATAAAATAGAGGTCATGGATGACGAAAGCTTAGTGCTTATCTGTAGCCGCAGCTTCAAAGCTCCTGAAATTTTAGCAGCAAAAGTCCTACTGTACGACGTTATATCTACAGATAAGCGCCTGAAGACCAGAAGAAATGAAGGAAAGTCACAACGGGATATGGAAGACATTATAGGTTTGATGAAAATCATGGATCCCAACGAAATACCTATATTCGTAGCTTGCGAACTGACTAAGCTTCCACCAGTGACATTCGACCACATAGATGTAAGTCGCCTGCTAAAAGATATCGTGGCCCTGAAAGCGGACGTAGCAAATCTCCATCACAACTCAGCCACGAAAGATCAACTCGATGCAGTCCAGCAGGAAGTTTCAATGTTGCGAGAAAGCACACGCCTACCCTCAGTGCTGACTAATGTCATTAACGGATCGCGCTTTGTGGAAGAAAGCGGCCCGATGGGGCTAGACGATTTCTCGACACTATCGGATAGTAACACAGCAATCACACCCTCGATTGAGACACACACGATACCTACTACGGTTACCGAAATAAGAAACAAGGCTTCTCACATAGATCCTATAACTAACCCCATTACTTTTGCTGAATCGGTAAAACGAAACGCAATCACTAAAACTGCGAAGATTGTAGACGCAGATGGTTTTCAATTAGTTGATAGGAAAAAACACCGCCGCAAAAGTCGAAACATTATCGGTAATGCTACGAGCACCGGCTCTACTAAAATTAAAGCTGCACCACGCACGGCGTATATTTACGTTGCGAATCTAGACAGCTCCGTCACTATTTAGGACTTAACTGGCTACATGCAGGACATTGGTGAGCCCACAATCAACGTTGAAAAGCTACCTGATAATAAGAAGGTGACCTATAATGAATTTAACGTTACTATTCTCTGGGACGGACTACCCTCGGTTATCAATAAGGAAAGCTGGCCGCCCGGCGTGATTGTTGGTCGTTACCACGAAAAGAATGTTCGCAAAGGCATTTACTAAAATAATACAAAGTGACATGGATTTAAGTCTAATTAAAATCACATCCGCTAACTGCAGATCTGTACGGAGATCGGCTAAATTTATTCAGGATCTTTGTGCTACAAACGACGTAATACTACTCCAAGAAACCTGGTTGTTACCTACTGATCTACACTTTCTTGACACGATCCATAATGGATTTGATAGTGTCGGAACGTCAGCTGTCGACATCTCCAAAGGAATATTAGTGGGTAGACCGTACGGCGGCGTCGCAATACTGTATAAAAACACCTTAAAATGCAAAATAATAGAATGCGACAATCCACGTCTATGTGCAATTGAAATACACACTAATGTTACGAACACTATTCTACTCATAAACGTGTACATGCCTACTGCTAGCACCGACAACTTTCCGGAAAATTGTTAGACACTGGCTAAAATACATTCGATTGTAGAAGATAGCGAGGTCGCCGACTGTTTAGTCATAGGCGACTTCAACGCAGACCCTAAACATCGATTTGGCACTGAATTAGAACAATTTTGCACTCAATATAAATATAAATACGCGGACAAACTGAGATTACCTAACTCATCATACACATACGTCAGCGACGCGCATAACACAACAAGCTGGCTCGACCACTGCTTGGCCACTGAGAACGCGTACCGCGCGATAAAGGACATTGTCATAGACCTAACAACGGATTAGACAGATCACAGACCACTGACGGTTCAACTGCTAATGAAAGACTTGACCACCTGTTGTAATATAACATTACCAGCAAGACCACCATGGACCTGGAAAGCATATTCGTCCAATATAAATGAGTACACTTTATCAGTGACTAAAGAAATTAATCAACTGATATTTGGAAATATTGAGATTAATGACACATTGCTGATTGATCATTTATACAACTCGTTAGTCAGAATAATGCAGAAATGTGCTACCAACTGCTTCAATTCACCGACGAGGGAAACTGAAATGAGGAACAGTATAGTACCAGGATGGAACAAGTACGTTGCGGATAAATATACCGCCACGCGACGCTCACTAGCTCTGTGGCATCAAACCGGTTGCCCCACCAGCGGGCCTGTAGCAGAGGAACGTAAACAGTGTCGTGCTGCGTTCAAACGCGCTCTTAGCCATTGTCAACGAAATCATGACCAGATAGTTATGGACAATATTGCGTTAGATATGAAACATAAGAACTTTGCCAAATTCTGGCAAAGTATCAACAGAATTGTTAAGTTGTCGTCGCGATATCCATCACACATTGACGGTATAACGGATGACAAGAACATAGCCAATAAGTTTAATAATATATTCTACCAACCGGCGCCCGCCAATCAAAATGTTCTTAACATTAACGAGGCTCAAGACGAAAGCTGTATAACAAAATATGTACAGGACATAGCGGCCGTTGTGAGACAAACAGCCGGCGGTAAGTCGCCAGGGTTAGATGGGCTGACTATTGAGCACATACGCTACGGGGGTCTGGGGTGTACTATGCTCTGTCTATTCTATTCTCGGCCATTTTAAAATTGGGATATGTGCCGAAGGCCCTTACAGACACAGTAATTATTCCGATATGCAAAAATCGAAGGAAGAACATTTCTAGTGCAAGTTATTATCGTCCAATTGCCATTGCTAATATCATAGCCAGCCTGTTAGAGAAGATACTGCACAAGCAAGCAGCACCCTTCATAACATCTTCGGATTGCCAACATGGTTTCAAGAGCCTCGTATCAACAAGCATTGCAATATATGTACTCAAACAAGTGGTAGGATATTACAGGAGTAGAAATACTTCTGTAATAGCCTGTTACCTAGACCTCAGCAAAGCCTTCGACCGTGTGAACCATGATCTGCTGTGGCAAAAGCTAACAGAACGTGCAGTTCCCAGCCAAGTGGTACGGGTGCTGAAACAGTGGTACCAGCAGCAGGAAAACCGCGTCCGATGGAAGAATGAGCTGTCGACCCCCTCTGGTCTTAAGTGCGGAGTGAGACAAGGGGGTAGCATGTCACCTGCACTTTTCAACGTGTACATGGATGGGCTATCGATCCAACTAAACCGAACTGGTATAGGTTGCTCAATTAACGGGACCCTGATAAATCACATTTGTTATGCAGATGATATGGTTCTGTTGGCACCGTCAATATCGGCAATGCGCAAACTATTGGCAGAGTGTGAAATGTACGCTAAAGACCACAACATGACGTACAACCCAGATAAGTCAGTGTACATGGTTTTTGAAAGCCCGAACATCTGGTCCGTTTTGCCGCCACTTCTACTCTACGGCAAAGCGCTGTTACAGGTCGACAGTGTGAAATACTTGGGTCACGTAATAACAGCCAACCTGTCCGATCACGCTGATATAGATAAGCAGAGACGAGCCATCTCGGTGCGCGGGAACATGCTAGCGTGAAATCGCAGCTCTTCATTAGTTACTGCACAAGCGCTTACACAGTCGATTTGTGGGCTAACTACACCAAACCTGCACTCAGCGACATGCGAGTGCAATACAATGACGCGTGGCGCGCCATGTTCCGGCTGCCTCGGTGGTGCAGCGCGAGCGCCATGTTCTGCGAGGGCCGTGCGCCCGGCTGGCCGGCCCTGCTGAGGAGCCGCTCGGCCGCTGCACGCTCCGCCATACATCGCTCCGCTAACTCCTTGGTGGCCGCGGTGCGAGACTGGGACAACAGCCCTCTTCATCAAAGATGGCAGTCTTATCATACGACTATAACATGATTCGCGGCGTCTAAATTTGCATTTATCATGTTTTTGCAACTTATTTTTATTATTTATTGTTATTTGTGTGTTATTTGGATATTAATCTGGCAATAAACAATTTCATTTCATTTCATTTCATTTCAAAGCAAAGCAAAGCATTTCAAACCATATAATTCGTATAGCTTCGTTCTAATTTTATAAATACCTGCTGTAGCCCATTGGTTGAAGCCAAATGAGGTACCTGTACGGTTAATAGGGCTCCATAAACCTCATTAGGATTTTCAAATTCTACCACAGACGGTGTAATTTTTTTTACTATACTAATTTTAAACTTGTTACAACGACTAGTTGTGTAGGGCCAGAATTCTATTTTATTTTCCTTTTTTTTATTTAATGGCATACGCAAGCCAACCATAAGTAATCCACAGTGGTCAGATGTTAAAGCGCTTAATACTAATTTATCATCAAAATCACAATTAGTAAAAAAGTTATCAAGGCAAGTCGACGAAGATGCCGTGATCCTTGTTGGTTCAAAAAACAAGTTAACCAAATTATATGACCTAAATAAATTAAGAAGTCTAACACTTAATGTAGTAACATCTAGAATATTAACATTAAAATCCCCACATAATATTATACTTTTATAACTTGACTTTAACTTATTAAGTAAATCGTCCATTACCGATTCGAAAAGACCAAAATCACCAGAGGGGGGGTCGATACACGCAAATTATAACATATCGCTCGAGTTCAACACAAGATAACTGAGCAGTGCGTTCAATAGAAAAATTAACTAAATCTAAACGTTGTTTACATTTCAATTTGTTTGAAACAAGAACTAATGAACCACCGCGAATAGCACTTTTTCTTACAAACGCACTTTGTACGGTAAAATGATCATCATTGATAAATGTTACTACATGTTCTTTCAACCAATGTTCAGTTAAACATAACACATGAACATCATGATTCTCCATAAATAAACTTTACTCTAATTCTTTGCCGCACAGACCTTGCATATTTTGATGTACAACATTCAAAATATCAGGCTTTCCCAATGTCGAACCTTAAAGTTTAAACTACTAAGTGTATCAATAGTAATGTTAGTATCATTACTAACAGTAATCTTTGGTACACTACATGTACCCGTGTCACAGTGTATATTGTATGCTAAAATATTAGCAATTTGTCTCCTACAACTAGGTGGTAAAAACATTGTGTAATTAGTCAGTTTGTAATCAGTAATGAATTGGTTACAATCACAAAATAAAATAGCATCACTGTGATGACTAGTCCTATTATAGATCAGCATATTTAAATCATATATGTGCCTATTTTGCTGATCTGACAAATAATAAGAATAAGGTAATGCACAGAAAATAAATTTACAGTTATTTGTCTCATTGAGATGTGTAACAGCTATCTAACTAATTATCCCCACATAATAATTATAATAGTTGAATTGGGGTTTATTTTTGTCAATTTAATATTACTAATTAACTGGCTGAAACTGGCACCGGGTAAACAATTATTTTTATTATATAATGTTTAGAACATTGGTCAAACCAAATTTGTCTGAAAAAACATATGCAGTACAACAGCAGCAACATTATTCATGTTGAAATTATCAGGACAGCTACCCATTGGAGAAGCCAGCGAGGGTGTGGGGGTTATGGACTGAGGTTGTTTTGCCTGGGAGCAAGCACAGCTGCAAGAGAGGTTATTAGTCAGA
This sequence comes from Mamestra brassicae, assembly GCA_905163435.1. Lineage (NCBI taxonomy): Eukaryota > Metazoa > Arthropoda > Insecta > Lepidoptera > Noctuidae > Mamestra > Mamestra brassicae. Next base: position 18,351,857 of record LR990999.1, on the reverse strand, counting down.
GACTCATACCTCTCTGCATTGTACGTTACCAAGTCCACCAACTCATTGGCCTCTTGCATACGCTTACTCAGGTCTTGTTGAGAAGCTTCATATTTACAAAAAATATCCTTTAGTGCATATTCCCTAACAAACAGTTCCTCCTGAAGGCGCTGAGTATCATTATCATACATTGTTTTACATAATTCTAATTCGCTATTACAATCTTTTAACTCTTGTATTAAATTAAGTTTGTTTTGTCTACCTCTTTCTTATCTTGAGCTGCCTTTTAACTCGTTTAAAGCTAAAGTTAAATCTAACCTTTGTTCGAAGGCATACTATTCAATCAATGATTATTTAGAGGATAATAATTAATAGTTGGTCGCAGTGTTGAACGCAAGACATACTTCGTTTTTAATGTTCTTTCATAGTTAGCTTATGACATATGAGTTCATATATTTGTTAATTTATATGTCCGTAGAGGTCAATTATTTGTTTTTTTTTTTAAGTATTGACTTAATACTCTCACAACAATGTTGTATAATGAGTGTATTGCAACATGTGATTAACTAGTGACTTCGACTGTTGTTTGATTTTATTCTATCCTGAGCAACCGGCAGCAAGGGGGTCGGGGGTCGGGTTACCTCTTTCCCTCAAATATGGCGAGGGGGGTAATGGCTGATCTTTGCGTTATGCTCGTGAACGGGTGCTGCTTGTGGTGAAAGGTCGTCTTGTTAGCCATGGATTTTACTATTGATATAACGATTATATGCTTAATGTTTAATTTTGATGGCCCTGGTTTATCACTTGTGGCGTCGAGTCACAGATCTTTTTATTAAATTCTACCCTCTGCACGTGTAAGCGAGCACACCCTTCATGTCTGGAGGCTTATTTAGTTTGATTTGATATTGTTTTTATGCTTGAGTTTGTCTGTTTATGCTGGCATACTGGAGTGTGCTAGCTTACAAGTAGCGAATTATTAAGTTTTATGTTTTTACGTGTTACCTTTGTTGTATTGTTTTCTTTGTAAGAATACTGACTACTTACATACCTTTGTATAAGTGATAGTTCTTATAACTCAACAGACAGATGTGTTGCTGCGGAGTTTGTTGCGCCACTTCTTCTTCCCAGTTAAAACACTAGGAAGTGGTGACGGGCGGGCGTTTTGGGGGACTGTCTTTATGTAGAACTTTGACGTTCAAAAAGTGCTGGCACTCAGCCTAATTTGAATAAATGACGTTTGAATTTGAATTTTGAATTTGAATTTGAATTTGCGATCGATTTATCCAACTGTCGTTGATTTTGAACACTGGTTGGCGATGTGGATTTCTTAGCTCTAGTGGTAAATCCTTTACATTCACTAGACTTTTCTTTGTTTTTTCCCACACATTGTTGATTTATTGCAGAGGAGTATGCCACTGTTTATACAGTGCATTCTGCTTCTGTAGCTCCTGGTTAAGGTGATTGAGCTTCGTGTTATCTAGAGTTCAGGATTCTATTTCGTTGTGAGCACTATTGAGCTCCAGAGTTAATTATTCTAATTGATGTTTTAATTTTCAGGGGGAGTTTCCTAAACTAATTTCTCATTTGACGTCTTCTACTCATAACCTTCCTCCATGCCAAATTTCATCTATCGGAGAAGCAGTAAAAAAATAAAAAATAATTTACTGTCGACGTGTGGAATGTGGACTCGGCTGTCATTGTGCCGATTGTCGTTACGGCCAATGGCCTCATGGCCAAAAGCTTCGACGACCATCTGTCGAAGCTGGCGTTACGCAGTTGGGTAAAGGGCCTGATACAGAAGCCAGTACTCCTCGATACGACTCGTATTGTGAGGAGGTTCCTTTCTCTGGAGCCCTAACCACCGGTATCTTGGACTCTGCTTTCGACACCGGCGGACTACTACTTTTTATATTTTTAGAAGTTTTTTTATGTTTTTTTTAAGAAATATTTAAAAATGTAAATTAGTCTGTAAGGAAAATAAATAAAGAGAATATTGATTAAATTATTTTATTTTATAATTAATAAATTTAGTAATAAGTAGTACATTTAATTGACATTATTTACTTGAACTTCACTTTGTATTGATTTCGACTTATTACTAAGAAATAAATAATATACATATTTGTACACCAATTTTATAGGTAGGACATAGAGCTCGACTAAATTGTTTACATAAGACCTTTATTGTAATACCTGTGTTCACAATAAAGATTGATTGATTGATTGTTTGCAGTAATTTTTGTCATTTTTTTTTATTTTCTTGCCAATTTTTCTGCTTTCGTTTGGGGTACGACTTCAGTAAAAGGAACTACTTCAGGCAAAGAATATAAGACTCGCAGTTCAAATATGGAACTGGAGTCAGAGGGGAACACGGTACATAACTCAAGTTCTGAGACATGATTTAAGACAAAGAATATAAGACTTCAGTTCAAACCTGGAATGGGAGTCAGAGATAAGACAATGTAAAAGTTCAATACTACCGCTTCCATGGTTTCAAGCACCTCTTTATTTACGATGACATCGTATCCCAGATTTCTAACATTGGGTAGGGTAAACTTTATGCCTGTCGTTTCCTTAGCATCCAGAACTAGATTACTTGTCGTAAACCAATCCGTAACCATTGAAAGAGCGTTGTTAAAGTAATCTAAATCTCGATAACTCCTATCTACTTTAAATATAAGAGGGGTATCGTCTGTAAACAATACGTCACAGATACCTTTTATAAAAATGGCAAATCATTTATATACAGCAGAAATAAGAATGAACCCATTACGTAGACTTGAGGCACTTCTAAATAAACTGGTAGCAATCAATTTCATTCAGAGCCCCGGGGGGCACGTAACACAAAGTAACGTGCCCACCGGGGTTCAAACCCACGGCAGTAAACTCAACGCACAGTCTCTACTGAGCTCCAGGTTTTTGGACAACAGTAAAATAAAAATCGACAAGTAATGCTGTATGAAAGTTTATTCGTTTAAAAGTACATTTTTTTAGTAGGTATTAGATAGACTCGCAAAATACGTCTATCTCACCAAGATATAAAGCGACAATTTATCGAAATGAAACAAAGCACAGGTATGTCAAAGTAAGAAATAATAGTGATTAATCAAGCCCCAAGAATGAATGCAGCACCGCGCTCACCAATCATGGTAACAGCAGCTTTGATGTTGCCACTTACTTCGGTAGGCATCGCACTCGCATCAATAACGCGCAGATTATTCACTCCTTTTACTTTCATTTCGCTGTCTAGGACTAAGCCCATCGCACACGTGCCCGCATAGTGCCACATAGTAGCAGACATGTTCAATACGTAGCATTCCCAATAGTCACTGCCAGTCTTACCCGTGCATAGTCCAGTATCAACCAGCGCTGCGTTATTGGCTTTGAAATATGTTGTGTTCAATACCTTGTTAAAGTCCTCCACGCAATTAATCATCAGCTTCAAGTCACTGGCATCCGAATATGTACCAGTGTGTACAAGCGGTTCAACGGTAGGATCAGTACTTGCTAGTTTTATGTAGCCGCGTGATTTTGGCATCATCAAATTGTGCACCACAAACAACAGCGTCTGGTCTTCGTTAGCTGCGCCCAATTTGTTGCAAATGGCATTACTATACTTAAAAGCATTGCTGCAGAGTTGCATAAGTGCACCCGAGGCGGGCGAGAAGACGAGGTTGATTGTTTGGTAGTCTGGATAAGTCTGTGAAGAATCAAGCGCTGCGTAGAAAGTAGTAGTTGGTACTGGAAATTTATACGGGTTATTCGAACCACCCAGATACGACTTTCCCATTGTGTATGCGAGTACGGCGGAAGGATGGTCCATGAAATTCTCACCAACCGGCAAATCAGCGACTACCGTTATTCCTAATGCCTCGAGGTCTGACTTAGGTCCAATGCCAGACAACATCAACAGCTGGGGGCTGTGGATCGCACCGGCAGACACAATCACTTCCTTGTTCGCGTACAGGGCTAAAGTTTCACCGCTGGATGTGCTCACTTGTACACCGACAGCTGTGCTGTCTTCGATCAAAATCTTCGTAGCTGTAGTAGATAGCGCGACGCAAAGGTTTGAGCGTGACTTAGCCGGACGTAAATAGCCGTAAGCGGTACTCTGGCGCAAATTATCGCCTATGGTGAACAAAGGGTTAGTGGCACCGAGGGATGAAGTGCGCGACGTGGTATCCTCTACAGTAAGGTGTCCAAGCTCCGCAAACGCTTCTAAATAGGATTCGCTCACATCTGCTATTTGTCGTTCTATTTTTATCATGCCTTCCGTTCCGTGGAGGTCAACGTAGGAGGTTTTGGCCAAATCTGCGTCATTTAATTTTTCAACTAATTTGAAGTACTGTAGAAGGTTCTCGTATGTCCACCTGTCATCGTCTAAGATCGTTGCCCACTGATCGTAGTCATGAGGATCTCCTTGAACATGTATCATATGTTCAATGTTACTGCTCCCACCCAGCATCTTCCCCTGCGTTAAACTGACGCAAGAATTCTGCAAGTTCTGCGCTGTGTAAAAGTCATTAACAGTCCACGTGTCGTAGTCGAAATCTGACCTTGGCAGCGGTGTAAACAGACTAGCCATCTGTAAAAAACAAGAAAAGCGCTTCTTTGTTTTTGCTGAACACTATAAAAGTCATCATTGAGGACAATATAATAAAGGAAACTAAATTAAATATAGCATTTAATTACTTTACTTTGCGTGCGAAAAAGTAAATATTTTAATATTATCAACATCAATTTATATTCTTCTTATGAAAGCCTTAAGATGAAAAGCTTTCCTGGCACTACTAGATAAATGTTATCATTCTCAAATACTCACCTCTGTCTCTAATGGTGGGTATGATCCTGCTTCAAGGAGAAGAACCTTGTTGCTGCTATTCTCTGACAGCCTGTATGCGAGAACTGATCCCGCAGTACCACCGCCCACGATAATATAGTCATAGTAAGAAGCGTCTGTGAAATGCAAAAACAGGTTAGACTTGGAAATATTAGGTACTCATTAATTTATTGTTGCAGTTGAGAAGAGGATAATTAAGACACAGCGAACCTTGTAGGAAATAAATCCGCTGATCTCTGTGATTTTCTGCTGCGAATGGGATGGTAAGCTGGCTATCAGTGGTTGAAAAACAGCTTGCCACTATAATTTACAAGATGTTGTTCTCATAGTACACGACGCGAAGTAAAGAACAAGTATTTTACTTCGCAAATCGTACTCAAACATCTTGTGGTCGTTGCATAGCCTCGACAAAGCGCATCGACGAAAGTGTGTCAAAGAAATATGTATGTACTCACAACCAACAGTACGTGTGTACTTACTAGTAAGGGCGCAGTCCGAAGGGTAGCGAAACTCCGTCAGCTGCAGTGAATACAAAACGGTCAGTGCTGATTGCACTGCCTTTATAGCAGTTAAAGTAGCAGCGGCCGCGTCCGTCATGCCTGAAACAAATCAAATATCTCAAGTGCTTTTGTATTCTTTTCCAAATAGACGCTCTAAATAATATGTCTCGATGGAACTAGTGAAAATAAGTTGGTAAAAAGTTTTTTCTTTAAGTTGTTTTTTGCTGTGCGCTACGGATTTTCATTTACATTGTTTTATTTTATTTTCCTGGATGATTACATTAACTATATTATTTGAGATGTTCTTCTTTTTTCACCGAAAATGTATCATGTAAATAACGCCCATAATTATTACGACCCCCATTCAGCTTTGTAATTCCACTAACGTTTCAACCCCCTTTTGGGTCTCGTTGCAGATGGAAACCTAAAACTTAGTAGCAAACGCATTTACCTCTAAACTATGTTTATAGTTTGTTTGTGTTATTAGTTTGTTTATAGTATTCAGGCTGACTTTAATTCTATTGCTATCTTTCAGAGGTGAAAGTGCAAGAATGAAATGGGAACAACTCTTACAATACCATTTTTCCCTCATCTTTTTTAGTTATTAGTGTACTGTACCGCTGTACAAAAATAAATATTATGTTATTGATGGTCTGTAGTAAAAAATTGAAGTTACTCCGATTAAAAAGTAATAAAAAAAGAATAGCGCAATAAATGAAATAATCCGTAGCCAACAAGAAACCCTTATAGTTTTGCCATGTCCGTCTGTCCGTCTATATGTCTGTCTGTCTGTTCGTGGTTTAGCTCACAGACGCTTAGCATTAGAAATTTGGAATTTGGTAAAATAAAAAAAACGATACTTCGTCTAAAGACATATAAATTACACCTTAGCCATTGTTTATTAAAAAAAATGATTCTTGCTCTGCTTCAGACGACAAAAACAAACTACGATAGGTCTCTATTCTGTCGGACTCTCGATCTGAAATGACCATTTTTCTTTGCATTTAGAAAAAAATAATAGTGTCAATAAAACCATATCTCCGAAACGGTTGGACCGGTTTTCATATTACTCTTAAATGATTATTTCAGAACAAGAAAAACAAGATACCTACTGATGTCCCCACTCTTATATAATATTGACCAACTTTGGGTAGAAGAGACAATTCACGGTTCCTAAAAATGTAACTTAGCTCCGGCGCAAACTTTTTATATCTCATAAGAATTATAGAGTAAGAAGAGTATTCAAATAACATCACCATTGCTCCATCTAGTGGCTAACATGTTTTTTTTTGCATTCAGATGTTTGTAGGTAGGCTTTCTTTGCCGAGCCCTGCAGCATAACCGACTTGGTGGATTTTAAATAAATGACGAATCATTAGAGTCGCCGAGACACACTGAGTGACAAACGAAATAAGGTTTTAAAAAAAAGAAACAAGAAGGCGAAAAAAGTGTCGACACTTGATAGAAAAATAGTGGTGATATATTCTATTTCTACTATTCTCACTCTACAATTTTAGAATAAATCATTAGCTCCGGAGCTGGGTTAATTAAGATTCTTGTTCTTTCTACCTCGGCGCCTGTTTGGTTTATTTCATACTAGCTGACCCGGCGAACTTCGTACCGCTGCAGAATCAATTGATGTGCCAACTTTGCAAAATAAACTTTGCCTATATACTTATCACTTTAATCGTGATTTATAACTGTGTCAATTGATTTGAAGGAAAAGAACTTCTTTCCATATTTTCGAAACCAGGGAACCTTCCCCGGACTACCACAAATATTTCAAAAACAAAATTAGCCGAATCCGTTCAGCCGCTCTCGAGTTTTAGCAAGAATAACGAACAGCAATTGGGTTTTAAGATTTTGAAGTTGGTTATTACCTACCACATACCTATGTGCTGGGTAAGTGTGCAAAGGCGGACATAATATTATACTACAAAGCGTTGACCGTCAACCTTTGCGTTAAAAGACTACACTGTAGTAGATGTACATCGAATGACGAATATTAAAAATCGAAGTAAGTTTTGTGAAGATTACTTACTACACACAAATAAATACAAAAAAAAACAATCAGTATATAAAAAATAGGTTAATAGTAAAATGTTACTCACTTGTATCTGACTTGAAACGCACTAATTGATATCCCAATGATGATGATTCCTCAGTATTTCTCAGTATTTATACCCATTTTTAGTCATGAACGAGCTGTCCATGCAAACATTTGAACAGATGCGGTTTCCATTTCTTTTTATTTAAATTGCACTGAAACAAGGTTTATTATTGTGATGATCTGCTGGAAAATTCAGGGATCTTTATGATATTTGTATCAATGAGAAATTAATAGCGGTTAAATGTCTTAGTTTAGGATTGAAGCTGAGCCTGATTTAGGCTTAGTTTTAAAAACAGGTGATATAGGCACATTGTTGCGTTAGATGAGATACTAGTTACTTATTTAAAAAATATAGACTTAGAGCGCTTACGCACTACGTCCGATCCGAACCCGATCAGTATCCGTGAAAAGACGGTTCGGCGTAGTCGTAGAACAATTTGTATGGTAGCTTACGCACTACACCCGATTTCCGTCATCCGATTTCTCTCTGTATAAGATTATTGACGGACCGAAGTATTATTTATATGAACGAATCGGAGCTGCGTCCGAGAAAAGAGGCAGAGGGGGCAGGGGGCGGGGGATGACGTGACTCGGCCCTTTTTGTACTTAGTAGGTACCATGTAGTCTTTTTCATTCAAAATTCATTTACGTTTTCATTAATGTAACATTACCATCGTCAAAACATTCAAGCTAGGCCCTCAGAACGTACCATGGCATTTCTTCTTTTCCACAATGCGTTGTGGCCATTATCTTTTTTATTGTGGCTTAAGAATTGAATTTGTGGAGTCCAATACTTTACAAAAGAATTAATCATGTTTATGTTTCGCCTAAAGATCGAAAACATATTGACGTATAACGTTGTGTTCATGTCTGGTGAACGTGCCACGAATGCACCGCTTGCAAACCGCTCGCGAGTCGCGTGCGTTCATTTTAATTTCACATGCCGTTCCTGCACCGCCTGCGCGCCGCTCGCGAACCAGCTACACGCCGTGCGCGAACGGCGCAAGGGCCGAGCCTGTAGTTTTAAATTCGTCCCTTAATAATAATCCTAGTTCGATCCAGCCCGTCCCTAGCTGTTCTCCCCCCAGCGACGCCTTAAGCCGAGGCCCGTGCCCTTACTGTGTAGTCGCTTAGTTTGTAAGTTTTTTTTTATAAGCCCTGTCTGGAGGCTTTAATATATGTATTAAGGCTGCCACAGGTCAGTCCAGTTAAGCAGTCGACAACCTCCTAGGTTGAACTGCGAGAGGCCAATAAAAAAAAGCAACCACTTAATCCCTTTCTGATTACTGGAGACTGAATACGTGTTATCATGGAGTGGACAGATGAAAATTGTTTGCGAATAATAGAAACGTTTACAAGATATCCAAGAGCTGTGGACACTTCCTAAAAGAGTTACTTGGAACTCACTTACAAAATAAATATAAGGAACATTTTATTGAAAAACTACGTCGAATCGATCCAAAGACCTTAACGAACCCTGAATATTTGTCCCAATTTATTTTGAATGTTATTTTATTTAAATGTGAAAGGAAATGTAATTTCATCTGTTCAAATAGTTGCATGGCCAACTCGCTCGTTACTAAAAATTTGGTATAAATACTGAGACATCATCATCATTGGGATATCAATAAGCGCGTTTCAAATCAGCAACCGAAACAAGTGAGTAACATTTTACTATTAACCTATTTTTTATATACTGATTGTTTTTTTTTTGTATTTATTTGTGTGTAGTAAGTAATCTTCACAAAACTTACTTCGATTTTTAATATTCGTCATTCGATGTACATCTACTACAGTGTAGTCTTTTAACGCAAAGGTTGACGGTCAACGCTTTGTAGTATAATATTATGTCCGCCTTTGCACACTTACCCAGCACATAGGTATGTGGTAGGTAATAACCAACTTCAAAATCTTAAAACCCAATTGCTGTTCGTTATTCTTGCTAAAACTCGAGAGCGGCTGAACGGATTCGGCTAATTTTGTTTTTGAAATATTTGTGGTAGTCCGGGGAAGGTTCCCTGGTTTCGAAAATATGGAAAGAAGTTCTTTTCCTTCAAATCAATTGACACAGTTATAAATCACGATTAAAGTGATAAGTATATAGGCAAAGTTTATTTTGCAAAGTTGGCACATCAATTGATTCTGCAGCGGTACGAAGTTCGCCGGGTCAGCTAGTATGAAATAAACCAAACAGGCGCCGAGGTAGAAAGAACAAGAATCTTAATTAACCCAGCTCCGGAGCTAATGATTTATTCTAAAATTGTAGAGTGAGAATAGTAGAAATAGAATATATCACCACTATTTTTCTATCAAGTGTCGACACTTTTTTCGCCTTCTTGTTTCTTTTTTTTAAAACCTTATTTCGTTTGTCACTCAGTGTGTCTCGGCGACTCTAATGATTCGTCATTTATTTAAAATCCACCAAGTCGGTTATGCTGCAGGGCTCGGCAAAGAAAGCCTACCTACAAACATCTGAATGCAAAAAAAAACATGTTAGCCACTAGATGGAGCAATGGTGATGTTATTTGAATACTCTTCTTACTCTATAATTCTTATGAGATATAAAAAGTTTGCGCCGGAGCTAAGTTACATTTTTAGGAACCGTGAATTGTCTCTTCTACCCAAAGTTGGTCAATATTATATAAGAGTGGGGACATCAGTAGGTATCTTGTTTTTCTTGTTCTGAAATAATCATTTAAGAGTAATATGAAAACCGGTCCAACCGTTTCGGAGATATGGTTTTATTGACACTATTATTTTTTTCTAAATGCAAAGAAAAATGGTCATTTCAGATCGAGAGTCCGACAGAATAGAGACCTATCGTAGTTTGTTTTTGTCGTCTGAAGCAGAGCAAGAATCATTTTTTTTAATAAACAATGGCTAAGGTGTAATTTATATGTCTTTAGACGAAGTATCGTTTTTTTTATTTTACCAAATTCCAAATTTCTAATGCTAAGCGTCTGTGAGCTAAACCACGAACAGACAGACAGACATATAGACGGACAGACGGACATGGCAAAACTATAAGGGTTTCTTGTTGGCTACGGATTATTTCATTTATTGCGCTATTCTTTTTTTATTACTTTTTAATCGGAGTAACTTCAATTTTTTACTACAGACCATCAATAACATAATATTTATTTTTGTACAGCGGTACAGTACACTAATAACTAAAAAAGATGAGGGAAAAATGGTATTGTAAGAGTTGTTCCCATTTCATTCTTGCACTTTCACCTCTGAAAGATAGCAATAGAATTAAAGTCAGCCTGAATACTATAAACAAACTAATAACACAAACAAACTATAAACATAGTTTAGAGGTAAATGCGTTTGCTACTAAGTTTTAGGTTTCCATCTGCAACGAGACCCAAAAGGGGGTTGAAACGTTAGTGGAATTACAAAGCTGAATGGGGGTCGTAATAATTATGGGCGTTATTTACATGATACATTTTCGGTGAAAAAAGAAGAACATCTCAAATAATATAGTTAATGTAATCATCCAGGAAAATAAAATAAAACAATGTAAATGAAAATCCGTAGCGCACAGCAAAAAACAACTTAAAGAAAAAACTTTTTACCAACTTATTTTCACTAGTTCCATCGAGACATATTATTTAGAGCGTCTATTTGGAAAAGAATACAAAAGCACTTGAGATATTTGATTTGTTTCAGGCATGACGGACGCGGCCGCTGCTACTTTAACTGCTATAAAGGCAGTGCAATCAGCACTGACCGTTTTGTATTCACTGCAGCTGACGGAGTTTCGCTACCCTTCGGACTGCGCCCTTACTAGTAAGTACACACGTACTGTTGGTTGTGAGTACATACATATTTCTTTGACACACTTTCGTCGATGCGCTTTGTCGAGGCTATGCAACGACCACAAGATGTTTGAGTACGATTTGCGAAGTAAAATACTTGTTCTTTACTTCGCGTCGTGTACTATGAGAACAACATCTTGTAAATTATAGTGGCAAGCTGTTTTTCAACCACTGATAGCCAGCTTACCATCCCATTCGCAGCAGAAAATCACAGAGATCAGCGGATTTATTTCCTACAAGGTTCGCTGTGTCTTAATTATCCTCTTCTCAACTGCAACAATAAATTAATGAGTACCTAATATTTCCAAGTCTAACCTGTTTTTGCATTTCACAGACGCTTCTTACTATGACTATATTATCGTGGGCGGTGGTACTGCGGGATCAGTTCTCGCATACAGGCTGTCAGAGAATAGCAGCAACAAGGTTCTTCTCCTTGAAGCAGGATCATACCCACCATTAGAGACAGAGGTGAGTATTTGAGAATGATAACATTTATCTAGTAGTGCCAGGAAAGCTTTTCATCTTAAGGCTTTCATAAGAAGAATATAAATTGATGTTGATAATATTAAAATATTTACTTTTTCGCACGCAAAGTAAAGTAATTAAATGCTATATTTAATTTAGTTTCCTTTATTATATTGTCCTCAATGATGACTTTTATAGTGTTCAGCAAAAACAAAGAAGCGCTTTTCTTGTTTTTTACAGATGGCTAGTCTGTTTACACCGCTGCCAAGGTCAGATTTCGACTACGACACGTGGACTGTTAATGACTTTTACACAGCGCAGAACTTGCAGAATTCTTGCGTCAGTTTAACGCAGGGGAAGATGCTGGGTGGGAGCAGTAACATTGAACATATGATACATGTTCAAGGAGATCCTCATGACTACGATCAGTGGGCAACGATCTTAGACGATGACAGGTGGACATACGAGAACCTTCTACAGTACTTCAAATTAGTTGAAAAATTAAATGACGCAGATTTGGCCAAAACCTCCTACGTTGACCTCCACGGAACGGAAGGCATGATAAAAATAGAACGACAAATAGCAGATGTGAGCGAATCCTATTTAGAAGCGTTTGCGGAGCTTGGACACCTTACTGTAGAGGATACCACGTCGCGCACTTCATCCCTCGGTGCCACTAACCCTTTGTTCACCATAGGCGATAATTTGCGCCAGAGTACCGCTTACGGCTATTTACGTCCGGCTAAGTCACGCTCAAACCTTTGCGTCGCGCTATCTACTACAGCTACGAAGATTTTGATCGAAGACAGCACAGCTGTCGGTGTACAAGTGAGCACATCCAGCGGTGAAACTTTAGCCCTGTACGCGAACAAGGAAGTGATTGTGTCTGCCGGTGCGATCCACAGCCCCCAGCTGTTGATGTTGTCTGGCATTGGACCTAAGTCAGACCTCGAGGCATTAGGAATAACGGTAGTCGCTGATTTGCCGGTTGGTGAGAATTTCATGGACCATCCTTCCGCCGTACTCGCATACACAATGGGAAAGTCGTATCTGGGTGGTTCGAATAACCCGTATAAATTTCCAGTACCAACTACTACTTTCTACGCAGCGCTTGATTCTTCACAGACTTATCCAGACTACCAAACAATCAACCTCGTCTTCTCGCCCGCCTCGGGTGCACTTATGCAACTCTGCAGCAATGCTTTTAAGTATAGTAATGCCATTTGCAACAAATTGGGCGCAGCTAACGAAGACCAGACGCTGTTGTTTGTGGTGCACAATTTGATGATGCCAAAATCACGCGGCTACATAAAACTAGCAAGTACTGATCCTACCGTTGAACCGCTTGTACACACTGGTACATATTCGGATGCCAGTGACTTGAAGCTGATGATTAATTGCGTGGAGGACTTTAACAAGGTATTGAACACAACATATTTCAAAGCCAATAACGCAGCGCTGGTTGATACTGGACTATGCACGGGTAAGACTGGCAGTGACTATTGGGAATGCTACGTATTGAACATGTCTGCTACTATGTGGCACTATGCGGGCACGTGTGCGATGGGCTTAGTCCTAGACAGCGAAATGAAAGTAAAAGGAGTGAATAATCTGCGCGTTATTGATGCGAGTGCGATGCCTACCGAAGTAAGTGGCAACATCAAAGCTGCTGTTACCATGATTGGTGAGCGCGGTGCTGCATTCATTCTTGGGGCTTGATTAATCACTATTATTTCTTACTTTGACATACCTGTGCTTTGTTTCATTTCGATAAATTGTCGCTTTATATCTTGGTGAGATAGACGTATTTTGCGAGTCTATCTAATACCTACTAAAAAAATGTACTTTTAAACGAATAAACTTTCATACAGCATTACTTGTCGATTTTTATTTTACTGTTGTCCAAAAACCTGGAGCTCAGTAGAGACTGTGCGTTGAGTTTACTGCCGTGGGTTTGAACCCCGGTGGGCACGTTACTTTGTGTTACGTGCCCCCCGGGGCTCTGAATGAAATTGATTGCTACCAGTTTATTTAGAAGTGCCTCAAGTCTACGTAATGGGTTCATTCTTATTTCTGCTGTATATAAATGATTTGCCATTTTTATAAAAGGTATCTGTGACGTATTGTTTACAGACGATACCCCTCTTATATTTAAAGTAGATAGGAGTTATCGAGATTTAGATTACTTTAACAACGCTCTTTCAATGGTTACGGATTGGTTTACGACAAGTAATCTAGTTCTGGATGCTAAGGAAACGACAGGCATAAAGTTTACCCTACCCAATGTTAGAAATCTGGGATACGATGTCATCGTAAATAAAGAGGTGCTTGAAACCATGGAAGCGGTAGTATTGAACTTTTACATTGTCTTATCTCTGACTCCCATTCCAGGTTTGAACTGAAGTCTTATATTCTTTGTCTTAAATCATGTCTCAGAACTTGAGTTATGTACCGTGTTCCCCTCTGACTCCAGTTCCATATTTGAACTGCGAGTCTTATATTCTTTGCCTGAAGTAGTTCCTTTTACTGAAGTCGTACCCCAAACGAAAGCAGAAAAATTAGCAAGAAAATAAAAAAAAATGACAAAAATTACTGCAAACAATCAATCAATCAATCTTTATTGTGAACACAGGTATTACAATAAAGGTCTTATGTAAACAATTTAGTCGAGCTCTATGTCCTACCTATAAAATTGGTGTACAAATATGTATATTATTTATTTCTTAGTAATAAGTCGAAATCAATACAAAGTGAAGTTCAAGTAAATAATGTCAATTAAATGTACTACTTATTACTAAATTTATTAATTATAAAATAAAATAATTTAATCAATATTCTCTTTATTTATTTTCCTTACAGACTAATTTACATTTTTAAATATTTCTTAAAAAAAACATAAAAAAACTTCTAAAAATATAAAAAGTAGTAGTCCGCCGGTGTCGAAAGCAGAGTCCAAGATACCGGTGGTTAGGGCTCCAGAGAAAGGAACCTCCTCACAATACGAGTCGTATCGAGGAGTACTGGCTTCTGTATCAGGCCCTTTACCCAACTGCGTAACGCCAGCTTCGACAGATGGTCGTCGAAGCTTTTGGCCATGAGGCCATTGGCCGTAACGACAATCGGCACAATGACAGCCGAGTCCAAGTACACAAAATACAGATACTTTTATAGTAAGCTAAGTAAAAAACTTAAATCAGTGTATGTCACTAATCTCTTAAAGACAGCTGGTATTAGCAATAAAAACTTTGGGACGCAATAAAAAACATCACAAACACAACTAAAATTAAAAGTACGGCTACGGAATATTAATAAACAGGGCTTTCTCAAAAACATCGGTGGAAGGTGTTAATGAGTTCTTCGTTTCGGTTGGCAAGACTTTGGCTGAAAAGACTATAGCCTGTGTGAATCCATTACACGTTAATGATCTCTCAATGCAATCAACCTTGTTTTTAAAGTCTCCTGTTCTGTTGGACACTGATGAGGACGAAGTGGAACGCTTGATTCTGGATCTTAAAAGTGTCTGTTCAGTAGGATGGGACTTCATCCCTAACTACCTCTTAAAAGAAAATAGACATTTTTAGTCCCGGTGTTAGTTCACATTTTTAACCTACGTCTATATGAAGGCACTTTTCCTACGGTACTAAAGAAATCAGTGATCCTACCTATCTATAAAACTGAAAATAAAAATTGCAAACTACGGGCCGATCTCTATTATCCCTCAATCTCTAAGCTCTTGGAACGCATCATCAACAGTAGAATTATAAAATACTCAGAAGCTCATAGATTACTGTCAAAAAACCAATTTGGCTTTAGAACCGGAAAATCAACATGTGATGCGGTCCACGAGCTTGTTGATTTTTGTGGATCTAGCGAAGGCCTTTGATACCGTCTCAATACCACTGCTCCTTTAAAAGCTAGACAAGCTGGAAATCCGGGGTAATCAGCTAAAATTAATGGAGGATTACCTCTCAAATCGCTGTCAATGCACTAAAATTGATGACATTACTAGTAGTGACCTACCTATTACTTATGGTGTCCCGCAAGGCAATATATTGGGACCCACCCTCTTCCTAGCTTACTTATGACCTTTGTGATTTTCGTCTTGAGGGTGGTAAATCATTTCGTATGCGGACGACACTGCCATCTTGTACTCAGCTGACAGTTGGGAAGAGGTTTATAAAATAGCGCAGGTGGGGTTTAACACTGTTTGTCACTGGTTTAAGTGCAATCTGTTGTCTTTAAACGCAGAAAAAACAATGTTCAGACCTGTTTCTATAAGAAATACCCCCTCTTCAGCTCCCTCGCACTCTTTGTTTGCCCATGATTGCTGCAATGTTGATGTGTGCCATTGTCCTTCGCTGATTCCCACAAATGAAGTCAAATATCTTGGTACCCTTTTAGATAAAAATCTTATTTTTCAGCCTCACGTTAATTTAATTACTGCAAGGCTGAGAAAACTGATATACGTTTTTAAAAATCTAAGGAATGTGGCTATTTCTAAATTGGTTCAACAGATCTACCTGGCTCTTCGACAATCTATAGTGGGATACTATATCACTGTATGGGGCGGCGCTCCCAAAACGACTATTAAATACACACTCCTGATACAAGCGCCACAACTTCACAGCGTCGCAGAGACATAACCTTCCTCAATAGACCAAGGGTTAAACACCGATTGGCGAACAGATATTTTCACTTCTTGGGTCCATATTTATATAACAAAATCAGCCAATCAATCGATTTGCGATGTTTAAATATTAGAGAGCTCAAAAGTAAACTATTTTAATAGAAACATAAACTTAACTATGATAAAACTGAACAATTACTTAATGTACCTCGTTAAATCTTATACTCACCCTCCCGCACACATACACACAGTCACTCCACACACAGGGAGGCCTTACTACACTTTATAACTTTAAATTATTTCTGTTATTGCAATAGTGATCTGTCTTGTATACAGTGAAATGTATAATATTTAACGGAGGAGCGCTGCTGTCTGAAATACAGATATTTAGTTATCAAGTTCAGACACAGAATTGTATTTGTTCATAGGCTGTACCTCAAAGTGTTTGTATCCTAGTGACTAAGATATTTATTGCTTGCTTGAAAATAAACTAATAAACTTATATTGTTTGTCTATGTCATGTATTGTAAAATACTTTGCATACCTACTACTGTATAAATTCAAGTTTTTAAAACTTAACAGACAGATGTGTTGCTGGGGAGTTTGATGCGCCACTTCTTCTTCCCAGCTATAACTCTAGAAAGTGGTGACGGGCGGGCGTTTGGGGGACTGTCTTTATGTAGAACTTTGACGTTCAAAAGTGCTGGCACTCAGCCTAATTTGAATAAATGACTTTTGACTTTGATTTTGATTTTGAATCATGTCTGCCTCTCAGAATGGATGTAGGAACGGGTCCTGCGGTACTAAGGAGCTGCTCCTTATCGATATTGCCATTAGCCAACAGGTGCGTCGTTCCCGAAAGGATCTGTCGACATGTTGGATAAATTGTAAGAAGGCCCATGACTCGGTGCCACATACATGGCTCATGAGGGTGCTGGAGCTGTATAAAATTGATGCAGTTCTACGCACCTTCCAGGTGTCTTGTATGGGGTAGTGGAGGACGGTCCTTCGCTATCTAGGATGTCGACTGATCTAGGTGAACAGCGACCCGATAAGGATCGAGCGTAGTATATTTCAGGGCGACAGTCCACTGTGGTTTTGTCTGGCCCTCAACCCTCTGAGCACATTGCTGGAAGGTTCAAGCCAAGGCTACTGGTTGAGAAGAGGTGGTTAGGTCATATATCACACCTCCTTTACATGGATGACTTGAAACTCTTTGCTCCCAACAACTTGCAACTGATGGAGCTACTGAAGGTAATTGAAACCTTCAGTAGCGCCATCAGAATGGAATTTGGTGTGGATAAATGTGCGTTCATGCATTTGAAGCGAGGGGAGATTATGGAATCCGTGGGAACCCAACTCTCGGATTCCATACACCTTAGATCCCTCAGCTCAACCGAATCCTACAAGTATTTGGGTATGTCGGAAGCGTTGGGCATCAATGCTAATGACGTGAAACAATCGTTGAAGGAGCGCTTCTTTGGCCGCCTGAACAGAGTACTAAATAGTCTTTTATCAGGCGGAAACAAGATGCGCGCCTTTAACTGTTGGGTCATGCCGGTGTTGATGTACTCTTTCGGCATACTCTAATAGACTCAGCCGGAACTTGGCGCCCTGGATAGGAGGGTACGCTCACTGCTTACCGCAAATCGGATGCATCACCCGCGGTCATCGGTGATGAGGCTGTATATCCCGCGGAAGTGCGGAGGTTGTGGCTTCCTAAATGCTAAGACCCTGCACAACCGCGAGATATGCAGCCTTAGGGAGTTCTTCCTAGAGGCCGACGTGGGCATGCATCGGGATGTGGTAGCAGTGGACAAAGGCCTCACTGCGCTCTCCTTGGCTAACGAGAACTGGTGCAAACCTGTGGTATTAGATACTAATGACCGCAGGGAGGTATGACAGAGCAAGGAGCTTTACGAACGCTTTTACCGGGTCCTACATGGGCCCGATGTAGACTTTTTGTCCGAAGAGGTGACCTCTTCGGGGAAACCGAAGGTTTTGTCTGTGCGATTATGGACGAAGTTATTATGACGAACAACTACCGGAAATACATTGTGAAGGACGGTTGACATATGTCGGGCATGTCACCGGCCTGGGGAATCCATCCGCCACATTATTTCCGATTGTTCTATTCTGGCTAATGGAGACTATTTGCACAGGCACAACCTTGTAGCCAGGATTATCCACCAGCAACTTGCTTTTAAATACAATCTTGTGGAATCGGAAGTACCGTACTATAGGTATGTGCCCGACCCAGTTCTCGAAAATGGCAATTGCACGTTGTATTGGGATCGGTCTATCATCACTGACAGGACTATTGTTGCCAATAAGCCTGACATAGTGGTGATAGATCGACTAGAGCGTCGCGCAATGATTGTTGATATAGCAGTCCTTCATGACGAGAACCTCGTGAAGACTGAGAAAGATAAACAAACGAAGTATCTCGACTTGGCTCGCGAGGTTGTCGACATGTGGGATGTAAACACAGCGGTCATTGTGCTGATGATTGCTATGATGATAGCATATAATATGAATGACGTTATAGCTATTATAACAAATATTAGGATAAGTGACGAGTCTGTGTTGTCTAGTTGTACTAACAACACAGTGACTAATTATTATGATTCCTTGTGTACGAAGGAGGACCCACTTATAATACCAACATTCTTGGAGGTCTCAACCAATCAGGTAGAGTATTCTCTTCCTGATGGAACCCATACAGACTTTTTAGACTCCTCAAGTGTATCTGTGGGGATCATTCCGGATAATTCTTTAAACTGAACTGTTAGACAACAGAAGTTACCCCTTCAAATAACCAATTATTATTAGTGAATAATAACAAGGTATCTTCTGGCAATTTAGTTCATAGTAAAAATCCTAAGGGAGGGCAATACACTTTAAAATTATTTAACCAAATCATTCAAGGTTGCTCTTCCAAATTACTGGAGATAGAAATGTTTTTAGAAAAAACCAAGTTTGATGTAGTTTGCTTAACAGAACATTGGTTAAAAGACCACCAAGTAAGTTCCATTAATTATAAAAATAATTATTTTGTAGGTACTCATTTTAGCCGACAACGCATGATACATGGTGGGTCTTTAATTTTAATTAAAATTTCGATTAAATCAAAAGAAAGAAAGGATATTGTTAAACTGTCGGTTGAGCACACCATTGAATTGTCCTGTGTTGAGCTTGATAAGCATTTTGTGGTATGTGTCTATAGACCTCCGAGTTACCAGAATCTACCTGTGTTTGATACTGTAATGGAAGAGGTGTTAAAAAAAATTAAGTACTAGTAGTAAAAAACTCATTATTTGTGGCAACTTTAATATTAACTTATTAGAAACAAACTCGAATACTATCAGGTTGTTGAGTCTTTTTAATTCATTTAATTTGTCAAATGTTTTTATTGAACCATCCCGTGTGACAGCTTCTACTTCAACTTGTATAGACAATATATTTTGTAATTGTGATTACTTACATAAATAAATTGTTAATAAGTTACCATCTGATCACAGCGGACAAACAATAACGTTTTGCACTTACATTCCATTGCAAAAAATTCTAATAAAATTTAGACCAATTACAGATAAAAATTTGGAAAAACTAAACAATACTTTGGCTAGTAAACTAGGTGCTCATAGTTTTTGATAACATAGACGACCCTAATGAGTTCTATGCCGAGTTTTTTTCTATATTAAACACGCAATTTAATGACACTTTTCTTCTAAAATCTAAAAGTATTTACACTAAGTTCTTATTTAGCGATTGGGCAACTCCAGGCATTCGTATAAGCAGGGTAAAGCTATATGAACTGTATGGCCTGAAGCAGCATATGAATAATATAAGTTTTCATAAGTATGTTGCAAAACATTCAAAAACATATAAAAGTGTATGCAAAACAGCAAAAGCTCTGCACATCAGCAGACGACAAAATAAAAACTACTTGGAAAATAATAAATAACGAAACAGGTAGGAAGAAACAGCGTGAAACTAAATTTAATTTAAATACTGTACATGGCCAAATAAACTCGGACGCAGAGGTAGCTCAGGAATTTGATAACTTCTTTGCCAATATTCCTCTTAAAACTACAGAGCTTCTCAACTCGTCATCCGCGCTCTCTGCTGACTTACTTAGACAGAATGTAAAGGTATGCCCATCGGAGTTTTAGTTTCAACATACAAACCCCCAGGCCATTATAAAAGCTTTTAAAGATCTTAAAATTAAATCAACAGAAGATCTTTGGGGAATATCTGTAAAAGTTTGTAGATCTATCATTGAAACTATTGCCCCCTACTTGGCTGTCATATTTAACACTAGTGTAGACAAAGGAGAATTTCCGGATCTCATGAAACACAGTAAAGTCGTTCCATTGTTCAAATCGGGTGATTCTCAAGAACCCAACAATTATCGGCCGGTGTCAATTCTGCCAGTTCTCAGTAAGGTGTTTGAAAAGTTAATGCTTAGTCAGATGTTACGTCACTTTAATAAAAATTCCATCTTTCATGAACACCAGTACGGTTTCACCAAAGGGCGTTGTACAACTGACGTCGGTGTCACCCTAATTAAGAACATCTTTAACGCCTGGGAATAGTCGCAAGATGCCATTGGAATATTCTGCGACCTCTCGAAAGCGTTCGACTGCATAACCATGAGACGCTTTTGTTGAAACTTGAGCACTATGGGATTAGGAATAGAGCCCTTGGTTTACTTAGTTCATACTTGATGGGCAGACAGGTTAAAGTTCAGATAAACGGTGTAAACTCACTAGGGTCGGAAACGACAATGGGCGTTCCTCAAGGTTCAATATTGGGTCCATTCCTTTTTTTAGTTTACATAAATGATTTGCCCCAATTACTTAAAAATCAGCCAAAGATGGTATTATTTGCGGATGACACATCATTAATATTTAAAATAGACCGACGTTCACAAAATCTTGACGACGTCAATAGTTCTATTCATCAGGTCCAAAATTGGTTTACGGTAAACAACTTGGCTCTAAATAAAAAAAAAACTAATCGTATTAGATTTTCTTTACCAAATGTTAAAAGTAGCGAATGTGACACCATGTTGAATGGAGAAAAACTGGAGTTCATCAAACGGTTTTCTTAGGTATCACATTGGACGAGAAATTACAATGGGGGCCTCATATAACATCTCTTGCGGGTCGTTTAAGCTCAGCCGCGTATGCTGTTAGAAAGATAAGACAGTTAACAGACGTAGAAACCGCACGTTTGGTCTACTTTAGTTACTTTCACAGCATTATGTCGTACGGTATTTTGCTTTGGGGTCGGGCTGCTGATATTGAATCCATATTTATTTTACAAAAGAGAGCTGTCAGAACCTTTTATTATCTGCGTCGCCGTGATTCTCTTAGGGAACTTTTTAAAAAGATTAATATTATGACAGTCCCTTGCCAATTCATTTATGAAAATATTATGTAGGTGCGGAAAAATCGACATCTTTTTAGTAAAATTAGTGATAGACATATTAATTGTAATACTAGAAATAGAGACAAATTAGATCAACCATTTTTTAGATTGGCTAAAGTCCACACTTCTTTCATGGGGTATTGTGTTAAATGTTACAACAAAATACCTTCTGACATATTAGAACTAAATGAAAGAAAATTTAAAACTTATGTTAAAAGTACACTTTGTAAACAAGCATATTACAAATTAGAAGATGAAGAAACATGCTGGTCCTGCTCCATAAGACAATCAAGGGTGTAGACAAAATCAAACTGGTTGATTTTTGAATTAACTTTATAGATAGGTATACTGTTTCTTTTTTGTGTTTTTATTTTCTGTTTAATTAATGGTTATTAAGATTATCTGTAAATATGTGAGTACCTACCATTTACGTAATTTTTTTTTAGAAAATGAATAAGTACCTCTGCTGGTTATACTTTGTTCTTATAAGTAGCATACTCTGGGTGTATCGTCCTCACATAATATTAAATTAATTTTGTATACCAAATTTTGTAAAATCATTATTTGAAAAGAGTAACTATGGAGTTTCTTGTCCGTTCTTCTCCATAAGAATCTACCTTTCCGAATGGACAGTAGAGTCACTTTATTAATGTAATATTATTATTTTACTGTACTGTAAATGCTGACGTTCAAAAGTGCCGTTTAATGGCCTAATTGAAATAAACGTTTTGACTTTGACTTTGACTTTGATAGTCGTGACGGCCAATGGCAAAATTGCCAAGAGCCTCGACCAACATCTAAAGAGGCTCTCGTTGGGCAGCTGGATCAAGGGCTTGATCCAGAAAGCAGTACTCCTGGACACGGCGCGCATATTTAGGAGGTTCTTCTCTGAGAGGCCCTGAACACCGGTAGCTTGGACCCTGTTCCCGATACCGGTGGGCTACTATTTTTTATATTATTAATATATTTTTAAATATTTGTATATCTTTGTATTTTAATATTTAAAAATGTAATTTTATGTATTTACAATGAACGAAGAGAATAATAATAAAACAAAACTTCATAAAAGTTCTATTATTCAATTTGACTCGTTCCGAAACGGAACAGTAACGTTATAACGATGGAGAATGAACAAGGTGATAACATCACTTTCAGAAAACCACAACGCTCGAGTTCGCTGCGACTTGTCTTCGAATTCGAACCAATCATCCCTGTTTGACACAACAATGATGAGTCTACCGAATATATCTATCAATGAGTCACACAACTACAAAGAACATAACATAGTGAAAAACAGGACAGGAGACATATCAGACAAGGGAAATTATCGCCCGATCTCTCTAGAGACAATTGTAGCAAAACTGTTGGATAGTGTGCTTGAGTCTTGTCTGAATAAGTACATAAACATACATGACACACAGTTTGGGTTTAGACCTGGACTGTCAACTGATTTCTGCGCGATTCTAACTCTTAAGCACACTGTCCAATACTACACGAAACGGAAGACTCCGGTATACGCCTGTTTTTTGGGATCTCGTTTCGTATGAAGTGCTTTGGAGGAAGATGGAGGACAGGGGTGTGCCGGTGGAACTGTTGAAAATATTTCGATACTGGTATTCAAACCAGACTAATTGTGTTAGGTGGGCAAACTGCCTCTCAGAGTCATACAGGTTGGAGTGCGGAGTGAGACAGGGGGGTTGTCCTCCCCAACGCTCTTCAACTTGTATGTTAATGACCTCATAGTCAAGCTCAGCGGCATGCGTGTCGATTGTAGGGTGGGGGGTGTTTGAGTGAACAACATCAGCTACGCGGCCGATATGGTGTTGCTGGGCCCGACTGCGAGGTCAATCAGAGAGATGCTGAAGACGTGTGCAGACGTGTACAGACAGTATCAAACCTTGATGCTGTCTAGGCTGAGGCAACGGAGGTACCGTCCCAGGCAGAGAATTTGTCTCAAGAATGTGTCACTGAACAAGTTAATATTGATGTTGGACATGATTTACCTCAAGTTGAGCAGCCTGAGAGTTGTGGTTTTTATCTGTGAAAAGTGGTCATTCAGTTATGTTTTCAGACAGTATAGGAAGAGGTTTAGGTAAATTAGTTGGTAACAACCTAAGTTATTCTACATAAAATTATTGTATGCCAGGTTCGACTTACAAGCATATTATGGCATTATTAACAAACAGTAATAATTATAATTCTAATACCAACATTACTGTATTTATAGGTAATAATTTAAAAGTAAAACTAGCAGATATTACAGACTATATAACTGAGATGCTAAAGTTAAATTGTAATAAAATAATATTGTGTGCTTTTCCATATTTTGAACAATTGTCAATTTGACAAAATAATTATATTCATAGGTTAAATAAACACATGCACTTCCTAGTAAGTCATTATAGTGAAAAGTTTATGTTTTTTGACAAAAATATTTTTGTGGAACATTTAAAATCGACCAGGCTATTTGCTTATTATATTAACTCAGACATAAGTAGTAAGTATGTCGAAGTCTTGTGTAATTTAATCCACAACGTTTAGTAATATTACTAAGAATCGGGTCTAAGAATCAGGTGGTGAGCCAAAATAACTGTAGCACTATAGCTATAAATTCTTTTAAAAATTGTACGAAGGAGGTTCCATGTATCACTATGGAAAAATTATTTGTTAACGTGGAGGCCACATGTAGTTCCATCTCACTGCCAAGTGATGATGTTGAAGTCTTAGGGCAAACTCCTGATATTAATTTAAACTAGTTTATAAGACAACAGAAGTTACCAATAACAGATAAGTTATAACTACAGACATTAAGGTATATTCTTGCTCTCAGTTCGATAATATCAAAAAGGGGGTCAGCAGCATACGTTGAAATTATTTCATCAAAATATTCAGGGTATCTCTTCCAAAATATTAGAAATAGAAATGTTTTTAGAGAAAACAATGTTTGATATTGTATGTTTTAGTGAACATTGGTTGAAAGATTACCAGATGCAAATTAGTTATGAAAATTATAGTGTAGGCAGTTGTTTTAACCACAAATCTATGTTGCGCGGTGGTTCCCTCATCTTAGTGAAAAAATATTTAAAATTTAAGCAACGTAACGACATTGTCAGCTTGTCAATGGAACATTGTATTGAACTGTTCTGTGTTGAGCTGGATAAGCATGTTATAGTGTGCGTGTACAGACCCCCAAACCCTCAAAACTTTACTATATTTGAGTCAACTATGAAACTTGCGAAACTTGCAGAAGGTAACAAATTCGCGATTATTTGTGGAGATTTTAATATTAATATTTTAGAAAATAATTTAAATAGCAGCAGATTTTTAAGCCTTTTTAAATCGTTTAATTTGTCTAATGTTTTTACTGAACCTACTATGGTAACACCAACTTCTTCAACCTGTATCAATATAATTTATTCTACGATTGTGATTATTTAGATAAAGCCATACCTAGTTAATTACCTTCCGTCGGATCATAGTGGACAATTGGTAACATTTAAGTTTAAAGCAGCCTTGCAAAAAATTCAAATACAATATAGGCCTAAATGCGACAGGCAAACTAGCTAGATTCAATGTTGTATTAGGATAAGTAGGGAAAGACTATATGAGTTATATGGCCTTAAGCCTTTCATAACACAGAAACCTTTAGTATGTATGTAAACAAATATTCTAAAGTTTTCAGAAATACTTGCAAAGTAGCTAAAGCCCTGTACATTAGAAAGAAAGAAGAAAGAAAGAAAATCAATTTATTCTGCCGGAAAAAACGCACAGAACACTAAAAACTAAAAAACTTATCAACTACAATAATTACAACAAAAATAAATAAAAACTGAAAAATAACTCATCACTGCCAGCCCATGTCTGGACCGGACATTAACCTAAACGTGTCTCTCTCTGGTCACACCAGCACACCACAGACAAAACAGAACAAAGTTCAGCACTTGTCCATGGCATGACGCCCGACTGACTGACAGCGATAACAAGAAAACAAAACAACAATAAACATTTTAGACAGAAATTAATTGTAGAAAATATACATAAATTCAAGTTGTGCGTCGCATCCGAGCAAGAATCGGTCATTTGCTCAGCATAATTGCCGTGATTATGGGCAAATCCAAAAATCGCCGGCGCTGATTTTCAGCAACTACCGTTGGTTCGAGTGACGTTATGATGTTCCCCCCTTGCGTATGAACATAAATAAGGCAGGTAACTACTTAATTCTACTTACATTGAACCCTACACAATTACAATATTTGAAAAAAATTAAACGAATCTTAACATTAGGAGTAAACAATTTGTAAAAAATAAATAGGTAAATATAATTATATCCAATAAACAAAAAATACATAATTAATAACATTCGGAAACCAAAAATAGACACAATCAAAATAAAGATTACACAAATACAAGCTGTAATGAACTACTTAACTAAAATAATTTCATATTTTTGCAGATACCCTTAAATTAGCCATACACACCATAATTAGCACCATAGCGTTATTAGCAATAAGATCAAATCGGTAGAAAATAAAATAAAGACAGTTTGGAAAGTTCAATAATGAAACAAGTAGGAATAAAGTACGAAACACAGATTTTTTACTGGAGACTGCACATGGTGCCATAAGCTCTAATTTAGAAGTAGCTCAAGAATTTATAATTTTTTTTACCGAAATACCATCAACAACTACTGAAGCTTTAAATTCTTCACCCGAGGTCTCATTTAATTTATTAAGAGCAAACGTTCCAGGTTGTACGGTTGAACTCCAATTCAAACATATCAACCCTATGACGGTTATAAAAGCTTTCCGGCAAATCAAAATCAAATTGACCGAAGACTTATGGGGTATGTCTATCAAAGTGTGCACGTCCATAATTGAGACCATAGCACCATACTTGGCTTTAATATTCAATTTATGTGTTGACCAAGGAGTCTTTACGGATATAATGAAATATAGTAAGGTTATACCACTTTTTAAATCCGGTGACAGTAAAGATGCCAATAATTATAGTCCTGTATCCGTATTGCCGGTTTTCAGCAAGGTATTTGAAAAAGTGAAGCTCAATCAAATGTTCATTCATTTTAACATTGTTAAAACACATATATACAGCGTGGGAAGAGGCGCAAGATGTCATAGGAATCTTTTGTGACCTCTCCAAGGTATTTGATTGCGTAAATCACGAAACCTTGCTCCTAAAACTAAAACATTACGGACTAGGTAATCTTGCTCTCAGTTTAGTGAAGTCATACTTAAATGACAGACAGCAGCAAGTTCGAATAAACGGTGTTAATTCAAGGGGCTTAAAAGTCAAAATGGGGGTACCAAAAGGCTCAATATTGGGTCCTTTCTCTTTTTAGTGTATATTAATGATTTACTCCATCTTTTAAAAAATCAACCAGAGATGGTGTTATTTGCTGACGATACGTCCTAAATTTTTAAGATAGATAGACGTTCTACTAGTCTTGACGACGTAAAAAATGCGCTACAGCAGGTCCAAAATTGGTTTACTGCGAATAATTTAGTATTAAGTGGGAAAAAAAACTAAGTGCATCAGATTTGCTTTACCGAATGTCAAAAGTAATACTTGCGACATAGTATTGAACAAAGAGAAACTTGAATTCGTCGAAGACACGGTTTTTCTAGGGATCACGCTTGACTCAAGGCTACAATGGGGTCCTCATTTATTATCTCTTGCAGGACGGCTAAGTTGAGCAGCATATGCTGTCAGAAAAATCAGTCAATTTACTGATATAGATACCGCGAGGCTGGTTTATTTTAGTTACTTTCATAGTATAATGTCTTACGGTATCGTAATATGGGTACGAGCTGCAGACATCGAGTCTATATTTATTCTGCAGAAAAGAGCCATCAGAGCCATATACCATCTTGGTCGGCGCGATTCTCTAAGGGAACTGTTTAAGGATATTAACATCATGACGGTACCTTGTCAATACATATACGAAAACATAATGTATGTTCGGGAAAATCTTCATCTTTTTAGTAAGATTAGTGATAGGCATAATTTTAATACTAGAAATAGGAATAAATTAGATCAACCCCGATTCAGATTGGCTAAAGTACACACTTCTTTTATGGGATATTGTGTTAAGTTTTATAATAAAATTACACGTGAAATTCTCGAACTGAATGAAAAAAATTTTAAAACATGCATAAAACGCACTCTATTTAGACAGGCATACTATAAACTGGAAGATTATATCCTTGATAAAAATGCTTGGCTAAATGCCGGTCCTGCTCCACAGCCTCAGCCGCTTGGTTCCACTAGTTAGGTTTTATATTTGGAAGAGATGCTCACCCTCCTTTATGTTTAATAATAATACTATTCCGCATAATCTTATATTATGTTTGGAATAAACTTTTCTTTGTCTGTCTTTTCAGATTGATATTCATAGTTTTATATAACGTAGAAGCAATTTTTATTTCAAGTTCTGTAAATGTGAGAACCATGGATTGAACCATTATGCTAATAGATAGTTTCCTTGTTTGACATGAAATAGCAGAGGCAGTTGAGGGTGTGTCATGCTCACTCCAATGTCTCGCTGATGGTGACGCGTGTATCGGATCATTCAGTTCCCTTCAAAATGGTTGAGCTGAATGGTGCTGATGCACGCGTCATGTACGTGAACGGGCGCCGTCGCCGGAGACTGGTCATCCCTTAGTTGCCACTGCCTCATTTTAATATTTCATACTATAAAATAATGTAAATTGTTTTTTTTCTTTCTTTACATTGTTCTCATATATAGAAGCAACAAGGTTTATATAACCAGGATTTTTGTAAACATAAAATGATTTAAAAGTGTCCGTGAAGTTTCTTGCACGTTCTTCTCCACAGAGATCTACGCTTTCGAATGTGCAAATAGCCTCATGTTTTTGACGGACTGACTTTGACAATTCAAAAGTAACTGATTATGGTTTTATTTTATTTTTATTTTTATTTGAAATAAATGCTTTGACTTTGACTTACCATTAATAAATGTAATTTATTAAAAGGCCATAATAAGATTAAGAATTATATTAAAATAAATAGGTTAATTAGGAAAATACATAAATCATTAGGACAACAAAAAGTCAACAAATTAAATTTAAAACTAAGACAAAAAAATATTAATTTAATGCTTGAATTAAAAAATAGTAGTGATGAATTAGATTTATGTAAATTAATGTATGAAAACGACACTGAGCGCCTTCAGGAAGAACTATTTGTTAGGGAACAAACTCTAAATGACATTTTTAGTAAATATGAGGCTTCTCTACTAGATCTTAGTAAGCGCTTGCAGGAGGCTAATGAGCTGGTGGACCTGGTCACATACAATGCAGAGAGGTATAAGTCTCTGACAAATAATCTCTCTCATAGCTGTGCTTGCTTCCAGGCACCACAGCCACAACTTGTTACACCCACACCCTCGGTAGCTCAGCCTCTTGGTAGCTGCATTGATTATAATAGCATTGATACAAATAATTTGATTAACCCGGCGCCAATGACGCAGGGTCATATTGACCCGAGGCAATTTTAAACTGACATATATTTTTTTTTGCTTCGGTCTCATGTTTTGAACGTTCGTGTAGCTGGAGATACAGCCCCCCTCTACCCGCCTCGTTGATATGATCAGTGCGACGCCGTTCATGGAGTGAGATACACGTGCGTCAAGTTGAATCGGGTAAGTATGACCCAGCGTCATCGCTGGCGTCGTAATTTTGTGACTCACTTTTATTCGTTACTTTAGTGTTCAATGTTAATTTTCTTTGTTATTTTTTAGTTTTTTTATAAAATGTCAGTAACAAATGATCCGGAGAGAATAATGGCGCTGTTAGAAGACTCGGATTCTGACAATGAAGATTTACAGGATTCCCAGGCTGCTTCGGACATTGACGATGATGACCACTTATCTCAGCGTAGTAATAACAGCGAAAGTGAACAAGATGCAAGCGATACTGACTCGAACTCATCTGATCAAGACCTGAGGCCCTAGATAAGATGTCAATCGACTGACGCTAACGCCAATCGAAAAGTCCAAAATGTATGGGACTGACATTTTGAATCGAAAAGTCACGTGGTCGATCAAAAGTGGCTAGACAAAGTGTCGTTAATCACAATTCGCAACAGTCAGCCGTCGAAAACGCCTGTCAAAATATAAATTAATGTATGGAAATGACATTTAGCTAACGAAAAGTCACGTGGTCAAGCGATCGTTGATAGACAAAATGTTCCATCAAACAAAGCGATAGCGTCGAACGCTTGTCAAAATACTTGTCATAGGATTGACATTTCACGTAACGATTAAGTGAATAACACATTTTGTTGCTATAGCAACGACAAACCACAGAGTTTATAGAGAGCATACGAACAACATTCACAAATGAGGGCTGAATTCAGTTAGTAGGTACCTACTTAGAAAACGTTCTTAAAGAAATTATTGCTAAGGTAAAATGGTAACGCACAGTCGCACACAAACAAGTGCGCACTCCTTTGGCCACATATGCTAGCTTGAAAGTGAACAAAAAAAGGGCTGTTGTATTTTGTAAGTTTGGTTCCAGTCCAGTTTTACCTATGGACGTTGGAGTCCAGTTGTTAGTATCAGACATCTTAATCAGCAGTATTAATTTGAAGCAAGTGCAGAGTCTTAAGTATCTACGTTTACGGCTGCAATAGAGGATGTCTTTAAGGTTTGGGACTGGAGAAGGCTAAGCATCAATATTAATGGCGAGTACATTACTCACCTTCGATTTGCCGACAATTTAGTCGTCATGGCAGAGACTAAGGAGGACCCCAGTACAATTCTCAGTGGAGCTTCCGAAAAAGTGGGTCTTAAAACAAATACCCATGTAGCACCAATCAAGATCGGAGACATTACACTCGAAGTTGTACACGAGTACGTCTACCTGGGACTAACGGTCCAGTTAGGTAGGGGTAACTTCGAAAAACAGGTCAATCGTCGAATTAGACTCCGATCTGACGACAAAGTTACGTGGTATCTTTTCGTCTGACATACCACAGTGTCTCAAGACGAAAGTCTACGACCAGTGCGTTTTGCCAGTGATGACTCATGGAACTAAAACGTGGTCGCTCACAATATTAGCCTCATCAGAAGGCTTAAAATTACCCAAAGGGCAATGGCAAAGCAATGCTCGGAGTTTACTTGGGTCATTGAATCAGGAATGACGATTTCCACAAAAGAACTAAGGTAACCGACAAAGCCCGAAGGATCGCCAAACTGAATTGGCAGTGGGCAAAACACATTGCTTGCAAAACAGATGGACGATGGGGTCGAAAAGTTCTGACGGTCGCCACGACCGCGTACCGGAAGACGTAGCGTTCGAAGGCCTCCCTCAAGGTGGACCGATGACCTGGTGAAGGCTACCCCTCGATTTGGCAACCGGTCCAAATTGAAATTGTGCATTACAGATACAGGCCTGTAAGAAAACAAGGAGCTCAAAATTAGACCAAAAAGTTAATACGGGTCGATGGATGAAAACCAACGAACGAAAAGCTTTTTGTGTGTGATGAAGCCGTGGAAGCAGGAAAATTAATATTTTACTTTGAGGTTGTCTATGTATTGCGCCATAAAGTTATCTAACGCTGTGACAGGGCGTGTAAAGATTCGTTCACTGCATGGGATTATTAAGTACTTAGTCCCAAGCGTTGGCGATTGTCAAAAGTTGAAAATGTAAGGAAAGGATCACGTGACTTTTCGATAGCGCTAACGTCAAACGTATGGGACCGACCACGTGATTTTTCGATACCGCTTGTCAATCTCATACATTTGAAGTTTTGACAGTCGCCATCGCTTATAGAATGTCACTTGGCTGGCGCCTACTGACATTCATCAGCGAAAACGATTGTAAAAAGTTCAAAATGTTTTGTAAATAAGTAAAAACTGGTATGAAACTAATCGCAAACACAGAAATACAAGTATTTAATACACATAATTATAAATACATTGTTTATAATAATATACTAAGTTGAATTTGCTTCGCTGACGTAGGGTTTTTCTTGTAGACGAGTTTTTCCGCTGAAGCTTTCTTGTCATCCAGAGAGTAGTTCAGTCCTATCGGAATCGGTGTAGCTTAGTGGTTGGTGTGATTGAATGTTTCCTTTAGCTAACGATGTATGTTTTTGACCATCCATTGAAAGCCGGTTGACTCAATGCTGTAGGACGACGCTGAGCCCTTCCGGTCGCTTATCACTTGCTTTGTTTTTAGTTAATTACTTCACTTTTGAGTATTGGTAAAAAATAATAGTATTTTCTCAAAAAATCAAAATATCTTTGGAATTTCTGCATTTGCATTGACGGAATAATTTTGACATTTACCATCAAATTCAATAACTATGACAAAGACAATATTATGACAAAGAAATTAGATACTCTTTTCGCTTTTCTCCAAAAAGTATTTTACTGAATAACTATTACGTTTCATTAATTGAGGCTTAATAGCTAACTACATGTTTTTAATAGCTTGTACGGATACAAGTTAATATTAAACCTGTAGCTATTAATTTATAAGTGGGATGAAAAAAGGAGGAGAAGAACTTACAGAGTCTTAAAACTGTCTTCCGAAATAGGGGAACCTAGAAGATGTTGTTAACTTTTTCTAAAAGTTCACTGTGCTAAATGATTAAATTTCTGAAGAGTAATTTGTCTGTCGGTTTTGTGAATAAGAAAACATCCACATTTCAAGTGGTTGAGTTCAAGGTCAAAGCATTGATACTGGTTCTTTAGGAATTGAGGTACCGTTTAAGTGCTACAAACGAATGCATCGTTTGTAGCACGTAAAATCGTTGCGTTTGGGACTCTTGTGGCAATTATACCACGATTCCTTTGCACCGTTTGTCAACAATAAAATAATTAGAACTATAGATTTACAGCTATGGTAAAACTTAATAGTACCTACCTACATATAATTATTAACTTATTTTTGGTTTTCCTATTGTGCCCTACTTTTCTAGTTAAAATATAGACTTAATTCTTTTTCACTTCGGAAATCTACGGAATCTTTCATGGAAAAAACCCAATTTGAGGTTGTATGTGTAAAGCCCTCGCTCTATGAGAGGTCTGCTAGGTTTTAATCACCGTATGGAATTATTAGTTACGTAAAGGATGTCTCAAAATTTACGCAGGTTTTGATTATAGAAAACATGGTTATTTTTTATAAAATTGTATTTACTTTTCTTTACCTAGTACACTGGATGGGGTTAAATATCAAATCACACACATACGCACTATTTTATCTAAATTTGCTGAATTTCATTGAGTCAGCGTTGAATCTCCTCCTTCAATGCTCTGGTGGTTATGGGCTTGTTTGCGTAGACCTTTGATTTAAAAAAAATGTGTGCGTGTACTAGTGTACACACGTAAGAAGTGAAACTTCTTTATGACCTTATTTTTCGAAAAATTATCTACTTTTGTTTTCATTTTTACTTTGTAAAAACAAAAGAACAACAACTACAACAACAACAACTAACAACAACAACAAACAAACAACAATACACAACAACAACTATAACATTTTTTCCACCGCCAATAAAGAAGTGTCACTTAAAAAAATACAGCTTATAAATTTCTGTTCGCACAAATCCTTAGTTAACCAAAAAAAAGAGTGGGGAAAATATATACAAATTTGGTCCGAAACAGTAGTTTCTAATGAGGGCTAAACTTAAATGAAAACTAATTTTAGTGATATTTGCCGAAATATCAATTACATGATTGATTTAACCGCTAATGAATGGAGAAAAACTCACTTACAAAAAACCTAAAAGGTTGTAGCGGCATCAATGCCGATGAATGAAATGACATGAAAAACCAAGAAACGATATTTGTACGGCACCAAAAAGTACCGCAGCGCCATCTACGACGAACTACCAACGAAATCCTGCATCGCGCAAAGTTCTCCGTTGGGCACGCCACTATTGCGGCGGTAAGGCCCCTCTTTGAGGAGTGGCTGGAAAGGCGCCACGGCGTCCTCACCTTCCGCCTGACGCAGGTACTCACCGGACACGGCTGTTTCGGGAGGTACCTGTTTCAGATTAAGCGGGAGGACACGCCCGGGTGTCAGCACTGTGATGATCAGCCGGAGGACACGGTGGAGCATACGGTGGAGGTCTGCCCTGCTTGGGCTAAGCACCGCCGTGTCCTTGTCGAGGCGATCAGCGACGGCGACCTCTCGCGACCGGCCCTGGTTGAATCCATGGTCCGGAGCGATGAGGCTTGGGAAGCGGTCTCCTCCTTCTGCGAAACAGTAATGCTAGCGAAGGAGGAGGCGTGCCGCGCGAGGGAAAGGCAAGGCCTTTGCCCCAACCGCCGCTACAGGAGAAGACGCCCCGGGCGTCGGGAGTCGCAGGGCGATCCCCGGCCACCTTAGGCGCGGGCCTGCGGCTGTGGCTCACTGTCCGATCACCACCTGGTCCGAGTCGATGGCGCGGTGTGTTTCACGCGCGCCTCAAAGAGATGTCAGCATAGAAGACGGGGCCCGCTAGGGCCAGAGCCTGCCAGGGTTGCGGATTTCTCCGAATCTACTGGACCGATGCTGTTGAAATTTCGTACACATTTGAACGTCTGTGACCCAGACACGTACGCGGTACGTGAATAAATCAATTTTGAGTACTGGGGTAACTTTTGGGGCTAACTAGAAAAGTTTTTCAAACTGTACCGTGTATAT
Organism: Mamestra brassicae; assembly: GCA_905163435.1. Classification (NCBI taxonomy): domain Eukaryota; kingdom Metazoa; phylum Arthropoda; class Insecta; order Lepidoptera; family Noctuidae; genus Mamestra; species Mamestra brassicae. Next base: position 18,317,405 of record LR990999.1, on the reverse strand, counting down.
ATCATTATAGGTATATAAAATCAAAGGGCTTATTTTGAGGGCTCATTTTTTTTTCTTCATTTTAAAATAAATAGTTTTGCAGTACCTAATTCAAGAAATTAGACGTAAAATGACCAATCCCCCTTATCTCCAAAACTACTGGGCCTATCATTTTGAAAAAATGCAGTAATAGTTATTTACCTATAGATTACAGGAAAGCTAAGTCTATAGTGTTGAAATATCATTTTGCAAAAATTGAATTCATTCCGAACCCTTGGCACGCGAGTCCGACTCGCACTTGTCCAGTTTTTTATAAGAGGTATTTACTCGAAAAGAAGTAGGACATGGTTGAAAACCAAGAAATAAGTTAATCGTTGGTACTACTTATTTTAACCATGGCTGTTAATCTACGTTTCTAATTATGAAACTGTTGGCATACATAGGTAATGGATAATAATTAAGGTACATTTTGCCCCCAAAGTGCCAAACGCAACGAATTCGGAGAAGCATGCATCTCTAACACTGCAATTTAATTAAACTTAATAGTAATTCAGAAAAATACTTTTTGGAGAAAAGCGAAAAGAGTATCTAATTTCTTTGTCAAAATATTGTCTTTGTCATGGTTATTGAATTTGATGTTAAATGCCAAAATTATTCTGTCAATGTTAATGCTGGAAGATGTTTTTAGATTTTGAGAAAATACTATTAATTTTTGCCAATATTGAAAAGTGAAGATAATTAATTAAAAACGGAGCAAGTGAAAAACGACCGGGAACGACCGGAAGGGCTCAGCGTCGTCTTGAAGCACCCTATCATCCGGCTTGCAATGGTTTGGTCAAAAACAATATTAATTGGATTGTTGCCTTTAGCTGACGATGTACGTCGGCTAAAGGCAACAAATCAATTACACCAACCACTAAGTCGCACCTATTCCAACAGGATTGCACTACTCCATGGGTGCTGGAAAGCTTCAGCGGTAAAACTCGTGTAAGAAGAAACCGTACGTCGGCCTCCTAATTTAACTAAGTAAAATGTTATAGATACATAATGCATTTATAATTCTGCGTATTAAATGCTTATATTTCTGTGTTTGCGCTTAATTTCATACAAGTTTTACATATTCAAATAACATTTTGAACTTTTGACAATCGTTTTCGCTGATGAATGTCAGTAGGCGCAGCCAAATGACATTCTGTCAGCGGTAACGATTGTCAAAATATCAAAAATGTATGAGATTGACAAGCGCTATCGAAAAGTCACGTGGTCAATCCCTTACATTTGACGTGAGCGCTATCGAAAAGTCACGTGATCTCTTAGATTTGACAGCGCTATCGAAAAGTCACATGATCCCTAAAGGTGGGTAGTGACCTGTGTTACGGGCCATTATGGTGTGTACCCACTATGTTCACGCACCTCTTGCGCTCCGCGCTCCAGCAACTGTTACACATAGTGGATGTGTTTGCGAACTTGGTTCGCACTTAGTTCGCAAACGTATCCATTATGTGGAGCAGTTGCTGGAAGGAGCGCGGAGCGCAAGAGGCTCGCGAACATAGTGGATATCCACCAAAACGTACCATTCTAGGCGAGCACGTAACATTAAGCCGTGTCCTAAAATTCGTGCAACATGCTCGTTTCAAACTCTTTGCTCGCCCATGCTCATGATTCGCAAGACACTGGCAATCACGATGTTTGGCGAAGAGGTTGTTGGGATCTTAGATTCTACTAAATTATTGTTGAAATTTTCTTTGTCCTACTCTATTATTTACAAGAAATAAACACAATATAGCCAAATATCGATGCGTGTGGCTCAAGTTGCACTCGTCACGACTTGTCGCAGTGTACTGACTGAACCACGTAACACTCGAAGAGATTTGCCAAAAAATCGACAACAGGCGGAGCACTCAAAACGAGCCACGATCGGCTCTTTGCTCGCATGTTCTTGCTCGTTTCCACGAACTGACCTCACAAATGCTCTCTTTGTAACATATGCATTACATTACGCCCCGTAAGACTGGTCAGTACCCACCTTTAAATTTTGAAGTATGGATAACGTTTGACGTATGTCACCGGAAAATGGTAAACTCCGTAAGATTATAAAACAACTTGAGAGGTTGTAAACTCTCGATAAATTGCCAACTGAAAATTTGGAATACTTTTTTACGCATCAAAATTTGATAGTCTATATTATTTCCGTGCCGGTCCGAGAAATTTTGGACTGACATAAACTGGCGACCAATCAGCACTCTGGTCTACAATTTATTTGTTTTGGTTAGTAGTAAAACTGGAAACTTGGCGCCACATTGGTGTGAGCTTATATCTGAACAGACCAATGAAAGCTTTGTTTTCAGGTTTACTATCACACCAAAACAGATAAATTACGAGACTATAAAATTTTGATAAGTAAAAAATTACTTCAAATGTTCTGTGGACAATTTATCGAGAGTTTACATCTCTCAAGTTATTTTAAAATCTTACGGAGTTTGCCATTTTCCGGTGATATGGACATTCACTGACATTTATGGGATGTGGGTTTGTGTACGTCGTGGCCATATCGAAGAATTGGCCACTTCATTGTATGGCCGAAGTTAGTTTAGGTTACATTTGAGGGAACTTAGGGCACCCCGACACGGATAGGATAAATAGCTTCAAATTGGATGGCATCATACAATTCATGTTAGGTTCCTTTAAACCCTGTGTTCCAAGTTAGGATTGAAGCGGTCACATCATGAAATTGTCAAATTCTACGATATGGCGACGACAATTAATATCTGTATTTGTTGTCGCCATATCGTAGAATTTGGCCAAGTTTGTGGACCGCTGTGTTCTAACACAGCGGTCCACAAACTTTGTTGTCGCATTGTACGCTTGGAGAATTTTCTATTTTGAGTGGACCCCTCCCCGCTGTTTTAATGTTAATTTTACATACATATTGTTTAATTCGGTTCTATACTTCTAAACAAATACATATATAGGGTAAAACCAGGATAGTTGCGCCAGGGGTAAAGTAGCCTCGATTTTAATTACTCTAGTTTCGCGGATGAATAACATGTTATTTTATTTATCAATCGTGACACTCTACAACAACCACTAAGTAGACCGTGTTGCATGTGTCTGTGCGATGGCATGGGAAGGCAAGGTGCGATCAAAGTTTTTGCGCGTTAAAAGTCCTCTTTCTCGGCGGGGCACCTATCCTAAACGTAATTTATATGGATTAGGCAACTATTCCCCATATGGGATAGATGTCACAAAATTTAGAGGTCGACAAAAATCGCCAATATTCTGGAAATATGAAAAATACTGTTCTTTACTTTCACAAATTTGAAGATAATAAAACAAAGTACCTACCCGTTTTATGAATAAAGTGACAACTAACTAAATATATAATAATTATATATTTTTACAAAAAGTGTGGCAACTATCCGGCTTTTACCCTATAAGAATATTATTAAGTGAGTGTCGAACTGCATAAATGGGATCCAGTATCGTGGCCCCCATTTATCTGTCACGCACTCCGATGCAAATCTGTGTAGACCCATAGAGGTCCATGTACACTATTAAGGAATGACTGAACTAGATTGAATCTTGAATGGAATGATTTTTTTATGGACATTACAAATAACTATACAGCATGAATAAAATTAAAAATTTAATTTTTTATATTTATTTACAAAATAATAATTAAAAGGTATATAAAGTAAACCCTTAATATCGAGGTTTTCTTAAAGTATCCACCTCAAATGCATTGTATGAAAAAGATTAGGTTTCCAGGAATGAGAAACCTGTAGTTTCTATTAGAGGTTATTCTTGCTGTCATTAATAAATGTTTTTTCACGATATTTGTAATAGCACTAGTATCAGTTACTGACTGGCTGGTGTACTTATGGTAGAGATGGTTGGCACGATTGGTTCAGGTGATGGTGGCGTACACCTGAAAAACAATACAATTTTACAAAGGTTCTTCATGTTCAAGGTTTTTCGGGAAAATGGTTCTGAGATGCATAGCTGCAACACGGAAGGAAAGACAGAATCGGTTACAATTCAAATTAAAATTACAACAAGAATGGGATTCCTGACTTTGCAATTAATCTAATCTTTAAAACTAGCACCATTTTACAACTTGTTTAAATAGTAGTTACGAAGGTAACGGAACGCAACCGTTATTAATTTACCTTTCCCCGAAGGGATCATCAGCAGTGTACCAATAGCACGCTTTACACGTACTATGCGAATCAACACTGAATATACGATGGACTATTGCGTTTATAAAATTCACTTACATATATTGGGATAGAACCAGCAACTTAAACGTTTTACCTTCCAGGCTTCAGTGAAAAGACGAAACCAGGCTCCAGTAGATTAATTTTACGAATAGCTGGCGCGTACTTTATATTCCTTTTCTTTCTATAAATAAACAGGCAGAAACTTAGAAAAAATTGGTTTCACAATAAAAGTTTAAGCACATGTACCGCTTTTAAATTATGCACAAACGATTCACTTACCTAGATTATTATATTTAGTATAGATTTTTGTAGACGGTCGGTTCAATTTTGCCAATAAAATTATCAATTTCGCAATATAAAATAATGTTTTGAACCATGTTTGACATGTCCGTCATCGAAAACCATAAACTAGAACAATAGTTTTTATTGAACAAGCGCAATCGCCAAAATATTGACAAGCGGCATCGAATCGAAGCCGAAGCGATCCTTCGTCACGCCAACGCTATCGAAATCGAAACGCTTCGTAGCGATTGACACTTGTCTAGAGCCCCTGGCATCCGTACAACAACAACATCGACAACAGTACTTCAAAGGAAAGGATGGAACTATGTGGCAAAAAGCACCCGCCCGGCCAAATGACCTGGGGTAAAACTTGTAGCTCAAGGTGCTGGACTTATTTATTACTCCTGATATGTTGTGTAAAATTCAGGTCTTGCTCTGTTTCACGAGCGTCTGCAAGTTCGGAAAGGACGCGTGAATTTACCTCCTCAATTGCGCAAACGAATTGCAGATTTCGTAGGTGAACCTACCGAAGAAACTCCCCAAAAAGTTCCAGGATCTCGCAAAAGATGTCAAATATGTCCATCAAAGAAGGACAAGAAAACATCGCACACTTGTCAGGCATGCCGCGTCTTTGTATGTCCAGACCATTTTGTACCATACTGCAATAATTGCAGCAGTTCGATGGTCGTGATCGAGGAAGAAAAAGACTGACCACTATATTTTTTTATACAATAAGTCTTTTTGATGTCTTCTTTAGTCAATAAGACTATAAGTTCCTATTATTTCTAATAATAAATAACTAAAAATTAAAAAATATCAACATGTAACGGTTTTACAGTTGATTTTGCATGTGTTACTGAGAATGTTGATAAATGTTGATTTATTTGATTTATAAGTATTATGATTATTTCAGTACCTAACCAAAATACCCTTTTTTGATACCCAATAATAAAAATAAAGGCAACTAAAAAAAAGTTATTAAAAAAATAAATAAAACCGGGTCACCATGACCCGGTGTCATCGTCACCGTATTTATTTTCACGTCATTGGCGCCGGGTTAATACAACATATGTATTTTCTGACAAATTTGGTCAAGGTTTTGGTAGTGTATTTAACCAGTGTTCAAACATGTTATAAATAATTGTTTACCCGGCGCTAGTTTTAGCCAGTTAATTAAGAATATTAAATTGTCAAAGATAAACCCCAACTCCACTATTATAATATTATTTGGGGATAGTTTAGATGTACGTAAAATAGACATAATTAAATGTGTCAATTTAATGTTACATCTAAGTGAGACCAATACTAGTAAATTTATTTTCTGTGCTTTGCCCTATTCTCAATATTTATCTGAGGAGCAAAACAGGCACATTTTTTATTTAAATATGCTTATTTATAATAGGACCTGTCGTCATAGTAACGCTATTTTATATTTTGATTGTAGTCAATTTATTACTGATTACAAACTGACTAGTTATAACATGTATTTACCACCTATTTGTAGGAGACATATTGCTAATCTTTTAGCATTCAATATACAGTCTGACACCGGTACATGTGGTGTACCAACGCGTACTGTTAGTAATGATACTAACATTTCTATTGATCCACATAGTAGTTGAAACTATCAAGCTCGACAACGGAAAGGCCTCATATTATGTTGAATATTGTACATCAAAATATGCAAGGTCCGTCCGGCAAGGAACTTGAGTTAAGTTTATTAATAGAGAACTATGATGTTCACGTGTTATGTTTAACGAAGCATTGGTTGAAAGAACATGAAGTTGTTTTTATTAATGATGATTATTTTACCGTACAAAGTGCATTTGTGAATAAAAATGCTATTCACGGTGGATCTTTAGTCCTTGTTTCAAACAAGTTGAAATGTAAACAACGTTTAGATTTAGTTAATCTATCTATAGAGCGTGCTTTTGAGTTGTCTTGTGTTAAACTCGAGCGATACATACGTTATAATTTGCGTTTATCGACCGCCCTCTGGTGATTTTTGCCTTTTCGAATCGGTAATGGAGGATTCGCTTAATAAATTAAAATCAAGTAATAAAAGTATAGTTTTATGTGGAGATTTTAATGTTAATATTTTAGATGATACTCCGCTAAGTGTCAGATTTCTGAATCTGTTTAGGTCTTATAACTTAGTTAACTTATTTTATGAACCTACTAGGATCACGGCATCTTCATCGACTTATCTAGACAATATCTTTAGTAATTGTCATGCTGAAAATAAATTAGTGTTAAGTGACTTAACGTCTGACCATTGTGGCCTATAAGTTAGCTTTCCTATGCCACTAAATAAAAAGCCGCTTAAAATAGAATGCAGGCCTTATACAGCTAGTCGTTGCAGTAAATTTAAAAATAATGTAGCTAAACATCTTTGATAGAACATGAGGATCCTAATAAAATTTATGGAGCCCTTTTCTATGTTGTGCAAAAAGAGTACCAATCCTACTTTTAAGTCAAAAACAATAAACATTACGGGTACCTCTGTTGGTTTCAAACAATTGGCTACTCCAGGTATATATAAAAGTAGAGCGAGATTATACGAGTTACATGGTTTTCAAAAGTATAAGTTTGATACCCCTTTTATAGTAAAATAAGCAATAGAACCTAAACAAATCCAAAAAGCAAACAATATGCGAGAAGAAAAAGAAAATTATTACACGACCGACATATTATGACATCTGTCACAATTAAATCACACCACAGAAAATAGGAAAGGAATGCTTGAACTATGCTAACGAGAGCAGCTTTACAACGCGCACGCCCACCACCTCCGGACCCGTCGCTCAGCTCCGCCTCGCCGCCGCCGGACATCGGATCACCATTGTCACCGGCGGTTGCAGTTGCGTCGAGCTCGAGTGACGAGTATTTCTCCCCGCCGACGTCGCCAACACCTGTACGTCGGCAAGGGAGAGGCCGGCCACCGAGGGGCTTGGGACCTAGGGGCCAAACGGCTCCGAGCCGGGTCCCCGCTACCGGTGCTTGTGTGCAGCGCATGAGATGGACGCAGTCCATGAATGAAAACGTCATGCGCGCATACTATGGGTCTACAGAGGGGGGAACTAACCTCACTGCGTACCGTGTCTGAATGCTGTCTCTGTTTCAGGACTTGGAACCAACTGTTAACGTCTCGGCCCAACGATTGTCGGATCAGGTGCGGGTCATTCAACGTAATCACAGGTTGGACGATGCCGCACTTGATAGGCTGCGCTCAGAGGTACTGAACAACCTTATCATCTCGACCCCGACACAGACCGCGGTACAAGCACCAGTTAATGGTAGGATCACACCGCGGCCCAATAATGTTAGCGATGAGGTAGATGATAGGGTTGTCACGGTAAGTAGCCAGTGCAACGATCGACTGAGGAGCGCGCTGGAGGATGCGCTTCGTGAGTATAGATCAACTCCGACCGAACTTCGGCCCCGATTACCACGGTTGCCTATGCACAAAAAGAATAGGGCGCTGGTGTGTGCTTTGGACTCGCTGCTGCAAAACATCTTCGAAAGCAGCGAGAGCCTCGTTGATACGCACTCAATCCTGTATTGCGGGGCTGTTGCGGCATGTCGTATAGCAAACGTAAAGTTTCCTGGGTGTGACGAAGCTATACGACCAAAGCCAGCTGCACCAGCCTGGCAGCGCAGGATCGAGCGGCGTATCGATGAGACTAGGGCACTCATCGGCAAACTATACTGCTTCAGGGAGGGCAATACACGACCACGTGTGATGCGCTTTGTGAGGCGGGCGTTTTCGGGGACTGAAATCAGCCCTCGAGATTTCACGTCCCGTGTCACAGAGCGCATTGACTTCCTGAAGCAGAAAGTTTGTGCATGGGCAAGCCGTATTCGGCGGTACAAGCGGCGGGTTGATCGATACTCGCAGAATCGCATGTTCCAGAGCGATGAGAGGTGGGTATACAGAGCTTGGGAGCGACCTGAACAAAGTGTGACAGACGTGTGCCGCCCGGATGATGTCGCCACGAGTATATTCTGGCGCAGCATCTGGTCGGTGCCCATCTGTCACGCTGAAGGTGGCTGGATGCGCGATGTCGAGCGCGTGTGCGAAGCTATACCACAAATGGAAAAAAATACCATAATTACATTGGATGTAGCCAAAGCAGTCCGTCCGTTACCGAATTGGAAATCTCCTGGACCGGACGGACTGCACAACTTCTGGCTTAAGTGGTATAGCAGCTCACACGCGCTCCTGGCATCTCAATTCCAGTCATCCTTAGATTCTGGGTCGCTACCACAGTTTCTAACAACTGGCGTTACCCACCTGCTCCATAAGACAGGTAGTCCCACGGAACCCAAGAATTATAGACCGATTACTTGTTTGTCGACGGTCTATAAACTTCTTACATCCATCCTGAGAGCGAAAATTAATGAGCACATTGAGAGTAACTCAATTATGTCCGCCTCTCAGAATGCATGTAGGAAGGGGTCCCGCGGCACTAAGGAGCTACTCCTCATAGACATGGCCATAAGCCAACAGGTTCGTCGATCCCGCAAGGATCTGTCGACATGTTGGATAGATTACAAGAAGGCCTATGATTCTGTGCCACATACATGGCTCATGAAGGTGTTGGAGTTGTACAAAATAGACGCAACTCTACGCACCTTCCTTGAGTCATGTATGAGGCAATGGAAAATAGTCCTTCGCTATCCAGGATGTCGACCGATCCAAGGGAGTGATGAGCCTGTATGGATTAAACAAGGAATATTTCAGGGCGACAGTTTGAGTCCACTTTGGTTTTGCTTAGCTCTGAATCCTCTAAGCACACTGCTGGAGGATTCAGGCCTAGGCTATCGGTTGAGAAGAGGTGGTCAGGCCATATCTCACCTTCTTTACATGGATGATTTAAAACTCTTTGCCCCCAGTAATCTGCAACTGATAGAGCTACTGAAGGTAATAGAAACTTTCAGTAGTGCCATCAGGATGAAGTTTGGTGTGGACAAATGTGCGGTCATGCATGTAAAGCGTGGGGAGATTATGGAATCCGTGGGAATTCAACTGTCGGATTCCATAAACCTCAGATCCCTTTCTTCAACTGAAATTTACAAGTATTTGGGTATGTATGTCGGAAGCGTTAGGTATCAATGTTACTGACATGAAGCAATCGTTGAAGGAGCGCTTCTTTGGCCCCCTGAAGAAGGTATTCAATAGCCTTCTGTCAGGCGGAAACAAGGTGCGCGCCTTCAACGGTTGGGTCATGCCGGTATTAATGTACTCTTTCGGCGTACTCAAATAAACTCAAACGGAACTTGACGCCCTGGTGGGTCCGTACATTGCTTACTGCATATCGAATGCATCACCCACGGTCGTCGGTAATGATCTGTATATGCCGCGAAAGTGTGGAGGTCGCTCGACTCTTACCGGTTCGCTGTTCCTCTGGATATTTTGACATCCTGGATAGCGAAGAACTGTCCTCCATTGCCCCAAACACGACATCAGGAAGGTGCGTAGCATTGCAATTTTATACAATTCTAGCACCCTCATGTGCCATGTATGAGGCACCGAGTCATAGGCCTTCTTATATATAGTCTATCCAACATGTCGACAGATCCTTTCGGGAACGCCGAACCTGTTGGCTAATGGCCATATCAATGAGGAGTAGCTCCTTAGTACCGCGGGACCCATTCCCACATCCATTTTGAGAGACAGACATGATATTATTGTTGCTGTTAATATGATTATTAAATTTAGCTCTCAAAATAGATGTAAGAACCTTATAGACCGTCGGTAGACACGTGATCGCTCTATATTTTTTGGGTTCCGCGGTACTACCCGATTTGTGAAGCAGGTGGGTAACTCCTGTCGTAAAAAATTCGGGTAGCGAGCCGGACTCTAAGGCAGTTTGGTACTGAGATGCCAAACGAGTGTGCGACCAATGGATCGCACGCTCGTTCGACCTCTCGAATCCAATTACCTTCGGTGTGACTGACAGGCACGGACTACATGTTGCGCCAGAACGAACACATGGCGTCATCATCCAGCAGGCGCGTGTCAGTCACTCCCTGGTCCGGTTGCTCCTTAACCCTATATACCCACCTTTCATTACTTCGGAATGTGCGATTCTGGGTGTATCGCTCCACTCGCCGCCTATACCTACGAATACGGTTTGCCCATGCATACACTTTCTGCTTCAGGAAGTCGATGCGCTCTGTGACACGTGACATATAATCTCTCCGAGATTATATCAGTAGCTGATATCAGTCCCCGAAAACGCCCGTCTCACAAAACGCATCACTCTATGGCGAGTGTTGCCCTCCCTGAAGCAGATTAGCGCTCTGGCCCCACCGATACGACGCTCGATCCTGCACTGCCAAGCCGGTACGGCTGGTTCTGGTCGTGTAACTCTGTCGTTAGTCATTTTGACATGAGCTACACGACGTGCCGCTACAGCCGCGCAGGTCATAATCGAGTGTGTATCAGTGAGGTCTTCGCAGTCATCAAAATAATTTGACAACTGCGAATCCAGAGCAGCTACCAGCGCCCTATTTTTGTTATGCATGGGCAAACGAGGTAAGCGTGATCTTAGTTCAGGCAGTATGTAGCGATATTCCCAAATAGCACACTCTAAAGCAGTCCTCAATTCCTCATGGCACTGGGTACTTACGTTAGTAACCCTGTCATTACTCTTCTCGTCAGCGTGGCTGGATATTTGCGACAGTGGTGGTGCCACAGTTTGCAACGGAGGAGTAATGACATGGCCACACATTTCCATTCGGAGGCGATCAAACACACTGTCATCCAACATACGGTTACGTTGCACCTTTTTTTTTTGATTTCGGGGGAAATCCTCATTGAAATCCTCCACCCTGGGGCGGTAAAGGGGTCTGTCAGACTCTTACTAACTAAAACCACCCCGGTGTTTCATCTCCAACCTACGCCGGGGATCACGGGAACGTAAGCGACTTCCGTAATCCCCGGCTGGTGCCGGCCCGCCTCTGCGGGCCACCTCGCGTCGGCAAGGGGAGTGAGGTTTTTGAATCCCCCCGCTAAGTCAAAGAGGGGCGTACGGGAACACCACGCGCCGCCACCTCGGGTCCAGATGAATGGGGGGCGACGGACATCCCCAAGTCCGCCACCCCAGGACCCAGTTAGGGGGGCCGGAAGAGGGCAGCATATGCCCTCCTCCGACGCCCGATGCGCCTGCTGGGGGCCGGAAGAGCGGTCGAGATCTCCCTCTCCCTTTCCGCAGCCTCCTTCTGCGCCATAACAGTTTCGCAGAAGAAGACCACCGCGTCCCAGGACTCCTCACCGCCGTCCATAGCACGAACTACGGCCGGCAGCGAGAGGTCTCTGCCTACTACAGAGATGAGGGCACGGCGCGGCTCCTCCCAAGCTGCACACTCTGCCAGCGTATGCCGTGCCGTGTCCTCCCGACAGTCGACACAGTGGTGGCATCGAGCGTCCGGCTCCCTGCCTATGCGACACAAGAACTTCCCGAAGCAGCCATGCCCCGAGAGGACCTGCGTTGCGCAAAACGACAGGGAGCCGTGCCTTCTCCCGAGCCAGAGGTCGAGCACTGGCCGGATGGCCTCGATGGTGATGAGGCCGACGAAAGGGCTCGAAAGCCTGTCCCGCCATTCCGCCACCAGGACCTCGCGCAGCTGCGACCGACGCAACTCCAAGTGTCGCTGCGTCAGTTGCTCGCCACGCACCCGCGCGTCCTCGCGCCACCTGTGCAGTGACGCGAGCACTTTTGCCTCCAGGTCCCACGGCGGAGATCCGGCCATTGCGCAAGCCGCCTCGTAGGAGATCGTGCGATATCTCCTGATGACTCTGACGGCCATCACCCTCTGCGGCTTCCGCAGAACTGTGATGGTGCTGGCCGTCAGGTCAGCCGCCCAGATCGGGGCCCCATAAAGGGCTATCGATCGCACGATCCCCACGTACAACGGCCTACAGGCGGTACTCGGGTCCCCCAGATTGGGAAGCAGCGTTGACAGTGCCCCAGCCGCGCCCAACAACTTGGGCGCCAGCCGCCGGAAGTGGGGCCGAAATCCCACCGGCTGTCGAGCACCAATCCCAGGTAGTACTTCATGGTGGACTCGACAGCGATACGGGCCCCCCCGACCACAATGTGCGATCCCGGCCGCGGCGCTCGCCGGAGGCCATGAAAAACAATGGCCTCCGACTTGTTGAGGGCCACCTCCAGGCCGAGGCGCCGTATGCGGCTCACCATTGTGAGACCGCAGCCATCGCCAGCAACGCTGCCTCCCTGTGCGAGCTCCCCCGGGCAGTGACCAGCGTGTCGTCAGCGTAACACACCAGCTGCACTCCCGGCCGGAGCTCGCCCCTCAGCACCCAGTCGTACCTGATGTTCCACAGGAGCGGGCCCGAGACCGAACCATGAGGAACACCGCACGACATAGGGCGCTGGTATGTGCCATCGCGTCCCAGATAGGTGACACACCTTTCCGCCAAATAAGCCCCGACGACGCGGCGGAGGTAGGAGGGTACTCTTTGATATCGTAGTGCCCCTCGAATACAACTCCTGGCCCTGCTCCAGGCACGCCGAGTAGATTCCTCTCAGTCGGGGCTCCAGCTCTTTCAGAGCTAGGGCCAACGCGCAGCCGTGAATCCTGTCGGGCCCCGGGGTAGTGTTCTTCGCCTGGAGCCATATCACGGCCACCCTCAACTCTGGTTGTGTCACCTCTGGGACGCTAGCGTCCTCTTCGGGCTCTGCGGCTGCGGGCAGAGCCATCGGCGGCGGAACGTGCTCCGCTCGTGCCGTGAAGAGGGCTGCGACAACGTCCTCCAGCAGCTCGGGTTGGAGACTCTCCGTAAGCGGGGGCGCCTAGGGTCCGAGTTTCCCTCGGACCGAGCGATAAGGACGCCCCCACGGATCCCCGTGGATAGCCTCCAACATCTCCTTCCTGGCTCGCGTCTTCGCCTCGCCGATGTTCAGCCACAGAGCCTTCTTAGCTACGCGGTACACTTCATACCGCGCGGCTTCTTCGTCAGGGACCCGACGACATCTTCTCCGGTATCGGTGTACTGGCGCCTGACCTCCACGCATGAGTCGCGCAACTGCGCGATCTTGGCGGACCACCTGTACACCTGGCGCCTTCTGGGTTGTGTGCGACCCGGGGCATTGACGCTTCGCAAATTTGCGTCATCGCCCCGTGGAACCACTGCCCCTCCTCTTCGACGTCGACGGGTCCGGTCGTTGCCGACTCCCGGATCCAGGCCTGCACGGTAGTGGCCTCCTCAAGTAGCTCCCTGTCGAGGCACTTGCGCGCCCGACGCGGACCGTCCGTTCGCGGGGCCGTTGGATTGCGGCCGCCCGCGGCCTGGGGGGAGATGTCGAAACGGATGTATCTGTGATCCGACAACGTCTCCACCTCCACGGCGACACGCCAATCGCGGACACGGCTTGCGACAGCGGGGCTAGCGAACGAAACGTCCACTATAGAACCAGCCCCGATTCAGGACGGTCAAGCCGGTCGTGACCGCCAACTCCTCCAACGCCTCGGCCTTGGCATCGATGACCGGGGATCCCCATGCCGAAGACTTGGCGTTGAGATCCCCGAGCAGCAGCACCGGGCGAGGGTGGTACCGGTTCACGACGGCACCCAACTCGACAAGGAAGCTCTCGAAGTCGGCGAGGCTCTTGTTGGGCGAGAAATACGCCCCAACAATGGCAACGCCGTCCGCGAGGGTTGCCACCAAGCCGTGACCTCGGGACGGGTCGACAAGAGCCCCGCCGATGATGGCCACCGAGCCGTCCAGGTCACCCACCCAATCATCTCGGACGGATGGACGGGGGACGTAATACGGCTCGGCGACCACAGCCACATGGATCGACCACTTTGCCATGCTCCAGAGCATAGTCAAGTATAGTAAGAGATCCTGAGCCCTGGCAGAGTGGTTGATATTGCCCTGGAGGAAATGGAATTGTGCCATTACACACAATCCATTTCCTCGGCACCATTCTTAGGCCGGGAGTCGGCCGAAGAGCAACCAGGCTGAGGGGGGTGCAAAAGGGCCCCTGACAGCCTTGGTTGTCCCCTTCTTGTTGCCCTTTTTTGGGGCGGGCGGGCAGGCCTTTCTGCCAACAACGTGCCCCGCGAGCCTCCCTGCATCCGTACAGAGGCTGCAGTTTGGCGTCGCGTTGCATGCTGCCGCCATGTGGTCGGGCTTATCGCAGCGATCACATTGCTCGCTGCGGTCATTTGCGGCAACGCACCGTGCCCTGACGTGCCCAACGTTGAGGCAGCGGTAGCACCGCATAGCGGACGGCTTTTGGTGGGGTGGGTTGCAGCACGCGTGAAGCTGCTGCAACCCACCCCACCAAAAGCCGTCCGCTGACGTCTATCTTATTCGCCGCCGCTACCGGGCACTTCACCGTAATGGTGCCGAGCCCGGCAGCGTCGGCGTGAATCTCGACCGGTGGACATCCACCGATTCGGGCGACGGCCGCCGTGATCTCCTCCGGGGTCGTCGAGTCGTCCAGGCCATCGACGCGCAAATCAGCGGTCTTCACTGGCCTGGTCACTCGGACGTCCTCTTCCTTGAGGACCTCTCTCAGTTTGGCGGCCAGGATATCCGCCTTCTCGCTGACCGAGGTTCCCGACACCTCGAACAGAGGCGCCCCCGTAACCGCCGACTTCATCCTGAAGCTGGTCGGTGTGCCGAGGTCGGGAAATGCAACCTTGACCTTCGCCTGTTCGAGGACCTCCTTGTAGGTAAGGCCCCTCTCGATAGCTGCGGGCTGCAGTGTGATAACCACAGCAGCCGAGCGTGGGGCCTTACCCTTCCGGGACCTCCTCTTTCTTTTGGGCGCGGGCTTGGGTTGAGCCGGCGGCGCCGCCTTCTTCTTACGACCCCTTTTGACGACCGTCGTCCAAGCCTCTGTGGGATCGGACGCAATCGCCGGGGTCACCGTTGTGCAGGGAGGGGGTGCTGACGCACCCTCTGCGGGCTTCTTGGGCCCCTCCGCGGGCTTTTTGCCCCCCTTTCCAGCTTTGGCCGCCATGGCTGGCGGCCCTGGCCTTGCGGCCTCCTCCATCCTCCGTTTATCCGCCGCTAGCGGTGGCCGGAGGTTCTGGGCCGGGAGGAGCCTTGACTCCAAGGCCTCCAGGCGGGCATTCACCATGCCCCCGCACTGTTGCATGCAGATGCGGATGATCTTTTCGATCTCCGCATCGGGAGCCAGTGCAGGGGTTGGAGCCGATGGCGGTGCCGCAACCACCGGAGAGGCGGCAGCTACGGGAGCCGCACGTTTCTTTGTAGGGGAAGACCCCCTCTGTGCGGATACCTCCGTTTTGAGGAACTCCAGCTCATTACGGAGACGGCTGTTCTCCTCCCACAGCTTCGCCGTCTCCTCAGAGCTTGTTCTTTCAAGGAGGACCCCAACCGCCTCCCTGATGCCATCAGCCGCTTCTTTTAGGGCGCGCGTGAACATGCCCTTCAAGCTGCCCGATTTCGTGGCAACTTTCAGGACAACGTCTACGCCGTCCAAAGCCGAGTGCCGCCGCCGTTACGCCCTCCCCGAAGGCCGCCTGAGCGGCCCGCCGCGCTCGAGCCTGTCGAGCCAGCTCGCCAACCTCATCGGCCGCGACCGCCTTCCGCTGCACCCGCTTTGCGGCGTTTATCTCCGCTTTGTTGCTGTCTAGCAACAGCGGGGACGCAGCGGAATCTCCGCTCAGGAGCTCGTCGCTCTCCATCTCTTCGGGCCGATCCATGCGGACCGCCACCGCCGGGATCGGCGTAGCGGGCCGCAAGAATCGACCCCGAGAGGTGGTCGCGTAGTGGTGGGTGGATCATCCACCCGGCTGCCGCAGCGCGACCAAAAGGGTCGTTTTTTGCGGCCGGCTACGCCAATTCCAGCGGTCTGCCTGGATCGGAGCGAAGAAGTCGAGAGCGACGAGACTATGCTCGCTGACCTGAGCGGAGATTCCGCTGCGTCCCCGCTATTGCTGGAGAGCAACAAGGCGGAGGCTAATGCTGCAAAGCGGGCGCAGCGGAAGGCTGCCGGCCGTAGTCCATGCTATGGTCGGCGGTGAGGAGTCCTGGGACGCGGTGGTCTCCTTCTGCGAGACAGTTATCGCGCAGAAGGAGGCTGCGGAAAGCACAACCGCTCTCCCTGCCCGCAATAGGCGCATCGGGCGTCGGAGGAGGGCATACGCTGCCTTCTTCCGGCCCCCCTAACTGGGTCCAGGGACGGCGGACTTGGGGATGTCCGTCACCCCCCACTCATCCGGACCCGAGGTGGCGGCGCGTGGTGTTCCCGTGCGCCCCTCTTTGACGTAGCGAGGGGAGTTAAACACCTCACTCCCCTCGCCGACGCGAGGTGGCCCGCAGAGGCGGGCCGGCACCAGCCGGGGATTGCGGAAGTCGCATACGTTCCCGCGATCCCCGGCGTAGGTGGCAGATGGAACACCGGGGTGGTTTTAGTCAGTAAGAGTCTGACAGACCCCTCCACCCGCCCCAGGGTGGAGGATTTCCATGAGGATTTCCCCCCGAGACCAAAAAAAAAAAAAAGGTCCGTTCGATGTGACTGCTCCGGAGCGAATGTGCCGAATACTTTTTTTTTTTTTTTTGTGAGTGGCTTCTCGCAGTTCAACCTATAAGGTTGTCGACTGCTTAACCGGGCTTGCCTGTGGTGGCCTTAATATAATATTAAAGCCTCCAGCCAGGGCTTATAAAAAACCTACAAACTAAGCGACTACACGCTAAGGGCACCCCCTGTGGGGTACGGGCCTCGGCTTAGGGCGTCGCTGGGGAGAGGACAGCTAGGGACGGGCTGGATCGAACTGGAATTATTATTAAGGGGCAAATTTAAGACTACAGGCTCAGCGGCGCGGGCTGGCTCGAGCAAGGGTCGGGGCGGATTTTGACGGGGACGTCGCGGCGGGCCTCGGCGGCGAGGGCGGAAGGACGGCGGTCGTGGTTTGCGAAGAGTGCTGGTCTCTTTGCGACTCTCTTGGAGGAGAGTGGTAAAGTCGTCAGGCGTGACGAGGGTATGCCTCGGTCGGCGTACCTTGGAGATGCGGGAGGGTTCGTATCGGGCGGCCGATGCGATAAGGGGGTTACAGTGATTTACAGCAGTGTCGAAGAAACGTTTGGCTATGCGTTTCACGAACTGCTGTATGGTGGGCAATTTGAGATCTACATGTAGAGTCTCATTTCGGACGTAGAAGGGGGCACCCGTGATTTTGCGCAGGAAATGGTTTTGGAGCGTCTGCATCCTGTGAAGATGACGTGGCTTTGCGTGTGCAAAGACGGCGCAAGCGTACGTCATGATGGGACGGATGACCGCGGTGAAGAGTCGCAATTTGCACTTGAGTGACAATTTGCTACGGGCGGTCGTGATATAATGGAGCCTTTTCTGAGCGAAGGCGGCGCGAGAACGGGCCTGCCTTATGTGCTCAGCAAAGGTGAGGTGGCTGTCCAGGATGACCCCCAGGTATTTGGCTTGCTTCTCCCAGGGGATCGGCTTGCCATACATGGTGATCGGACGAGGGGGTGGGGGTTTGTGCCGCGGTTTCGTAAACAGAACCGCCTGACTCTTGTCGGGGTTAACCTCGATTCTCCATTTCCTGAACCATCTGCCCAAGATATTTGCAGATGTTTGGAGAGTGCGAGCGATAGCGTCAGGTTCGCGACCGGTGTAGTAAATGGCGGTGTCGTCGGCGAATAGGGCCAACTGCGCCTTGTTACTTTTGGGGATATCGCTGGTGAACAGCGTAAAGACTAGGGGGGATAGCACTGAGGCCTGGGGGACTCCTGCTCGGATGGGGTGAGGGGACGAGAGTGCACCCTCGATGCGGTAGCGAAAGGTGCGGTTCGACAAAAAGTCTCGCAAGATGAGCACGAGACGGTCTGGCACGCCGAGTTGGTAGAGCTTGTAAATTAAGCCATTGTGACAGACTTTGTCGAATGCTTTCGCTATGTCGAAGAACAAGGCACCCGTCATCGAGCCACGCTGGAAACCAGCGCTTAGATGCTCGACGATGCGGTGAACTTGTTGGATGCACGAGTGTTCGGTTCGAAAACCAAACTGCTCGTCGGGGATAAGACTCTTTGCTTCGGCATAATCCTTGAGCCGCTTATAAATAAGCCTCTCGTAGATTTTACCGAGAACGTTGAGTAGACTGATGGGACGGTAACTGGCGGGATCAGACTTGGGCTTGCCTGGTTTGGGGATACCGATAACGGTGGCCTGTTTCCATGCTCGGGGGAACATGTTATTGCTTAATGCGCCATTGAAGATGGCAGTCATAAGCACTATTAGTTGGGCGGGGAGGAGTTTAAACACCTTGTTGGTGATGCCGTCGGAGCCTGGGGCTTTCCTAGGTTGGAGCCTTTTGATAATCTCCTGTACCTCGTCGGGCATGACGGGGGGCAGAGGATCATCAGGATCTTCGACTGGTGGGAGAGAAGCTCTACGTTCGACTTCAGCATTCACCATGTCGAGGTGAGCTTGGTCTACTGGTTGAGAGCTAGGAGAGCATTGGGCCTCTAGACTGTCGGCTAGACATTCCGCTTTGTCAGAGTTGTCAAAGGCGACACTCTTGTCGGGGCGGATGAGAGGGGGCATTGTGGCCTCTTCTTTGGATCGTAACTTCCTCTGAAGGTGCCAAAAGGCGAGATGGGTGGGCTCGAGCTCGCTGAGCGTCTTGTCAGCTCAGCAGTGCGTTTCCTCACAGCTCGCTGTAAGTTGCGCATGTGAGCTTTGTTCGCGTCGCAGGGAAAAGCGCTGTACGCACGAATGGCTGCGTTCTTCTCGGTTATCAGATTCCGTACATCGTCCGGCATTTTCCAGCGGTGGTCTTCCACCACTGGAACCTCCCTTGAATATTCGTTCAGGACGGATTGAACGTGATCCGTAAGCGAGTCGATCGCCGCCGTCGTGTCAGCGACTGAGACGATGTGGTCGGGGATGTTGTCTAGGTGAGGCGACGTAGTGGATTTCAGCCTTTCGCTTACTTTCCTCCAGTCGGTGATCACTTGAGACGGGGGAGGTTGGTCGGGGTCGGGCTGACCCGAGCGAGGGCCTAGGTGCATGATCACTGGACGGTGGTCTGAGTTGAGCTCGTGTGTCGTTTCTATAGATAGCAAACGGAGGTTTACGTTCTTTAGCAACGCCACATCGAGAACATCGGGCCTTTGGTTGGGATCGTGTGGGAAGTGAGTAGGCGTCATCGGAGCGATGACGTCATAGTTCAGGGTTGCACCTAGGTTAAACACCACCCTGCCTCTTGCATTGGTTGTGTTGCAATTCCACGCGGGATGTTTGGCGTTGAGATCTCCCGCTAATATAACGGAGTCACTCAAGCCAAAGAGGGTGGTGAAGTCGCTACTGAGTGCGATGGGGTCGTCAGGCGTGGGAGACGAGGTCGAGGGCGGTGGGTAATAGGCAGAGATGATGGTGATCGGTTGATGACCAGTCATACCTAGCCGACAGGCTGAGTACTCGAGTAACGAGTGGGGGGCAGGAGGAATCAAGGGGATGCAGTACAGCTCCTTTTTATAATAAATCAGGGTACCTCCACCGTGGCAGCGCGTCCTATCGTTGCGAACTATACGGTAGTTGGCAATTCTAGGGTCGTTGCGATGGGGTTTTAGGAAGGTTTCCTGGATGAGGAGGACGTCTAGTTGATGGTCGCGGAGGAATTTGGCGATCTCGTCTCTTTGGTTGTTAATGCCATTGGCATTAAAGAATCCTAGTTTGAGGGATCGGGGTCTGTTAAAATTAGTGCGTGGCTTATCCATTGATTAGTCATCAATCGCAGCCATTGCGTCTAATTGGTCCAAGATGGGCCTGTAGGCGTTAAAGATTTTATTCGCCTGAACTGGAGATAGATGTAAAAGTCCATCGTTTCCTCTGAACTTGTTGAGTTCAGCACTCATGGACCTTGCCTCACGGGTCATGAATAACAAGTACGCTTCGGTGATTGTTTCACCCACGTTAGGACAGTTATTCTTGTTGAGGGGGAGTGTGCAGCGCTCCTGCACTGCTGCGGGTGCAGCGGTGTGTTGGAGTGCAGGCAGGGGAGCAGCCGGGACTACTGGAGTCACGGGCACGGGGATCGGCGCTGGGACGGGCGTGTCCATTAGCGCTGGTATGGGCTGGGAAGTAGTGGCCACCAAAGCTGGGAACGCTTTCTGGTGGTTCAGCCGGTTCCATGGAGAGGGTCTCTGTGAAGCGAGCCGTTCGGGCATTTCCGAGGAGGGAATCCTCTCGGGTGGAGATTCGCGTTGCTGGCGGGCGTTGTGGCGCTTAGCCAGTTTGGGGGCGATTTTGGGGGCCTTAGGGCACCCCTTGTAATTTGCCGGGTGACCGGACTGGCCGCATAATACGCAGCTGGGAGGTTCTGCGCATTGTGAGCGGTCTTTGGGACGTGCCGAATACGGCGAAGCGTTGGCTTTTATAGCCGGTGACAAACAAATGACGTCACATCGTATGATTCTATTGCAGATTTAATATTTGAATAAAACTATGATTAAATTATATTAAAATACAGAAAAATATGTTGATATTAATTAGTTCGATTACATACTTGGTCTTACATGGCATAATTAATAAATAAGTCACATTAAAATAGTTAAAAATGTCATATACACAAAACAACAATAAAATCACAGGATTTCGTAATAATATTGATAAGATTGTGATGAGGAACTGTTTAATGTAGTGTATCATATGTAAATAAAGTTATAATTGTCATAGGAATGTTTTTATTTGTGTCCAATTAAAGAAATAGACGTAAGTTAGTGTAATAAGCAAACTGAAATTATTGGAATAATCTATCAATCGCATGACATTTTTTATTGATGGATTGTGTCCATCGCATGCGCTGCACTCGTCCGCCGGGAGCTGGTACCCTATCAGAGGCCGGTGGGCCTCGAGATCCTAAGCGGTCCGGCGGCCGGCGTCCTCTTCGCCGACGTGCAGGAGATGGCGTCGTGGGCGGTGAGAAGTACTCGTCGCTCGAGCTCGACGCAACTGCCACGGACGGTGTCACAGCACTCACAGTGGGGCTGGGTTCCAGCAGCGGCGAGGCGGAGCTGAGCGACGAGGCCGAAGGTGATGGGTGTGTGGCTAGGTGACGTGCCCGGCTTCTCGTCAGCATGTCATCAATTTCAAAATTTCTTCGCCAAATCTTAAATGCTTTTCAGTTCTATTGTTGTGTTAGTTTTTTTTTTTAATGGTTTTCGGGTTCAATTTCATTTTGTTGGTTTATGATGGTTTGTTTTAAATAATTCACAATAAAATTTGGCGAGAAAAAATTTCTTGAATGTCTTCTTGCCAGCCGGGCCACAGGTTATCATTATTATTATTCACTTTATTTATTTTCCTTACATACTAATTTACATTTTAAAATTTTTCTTTTAAATAAAAACATTAAAAATTAAAAAAAAAACCATATAAAAATATAAAAAGTAGTAGTCCGCCGGTGTCGGGAGCAGAGTCTAAGCTACCGGTGGTTAGGGTTCCAGAGAAAGGAACCTCCTCACAATACGAGCCGTATCGAGGAGTACTGCCTTCTGTATCTCCAACCCAACCCTTTACCCAACTGCGTAACGCCAACTTCGACAGATGGTTGTTGGAATGGGTTGGGTTCGACATTGGCCGTAACGACAATCGTCACAATGACAGCCGAGTCTACATTCCACATTTAGACAACCTCGTGTGCCAAGTCGAGATACTTGATTTGCTTCTCTTTCTCAGCCTTCACGAGGTTCTCGTCATGTGGGATGGTAACATAAATTATCATTGTGCGGCGCGCTAATCGGTCTATCACCACTATGTCAGGCTTATTGGCAACAATAGTCCTATCAGTGATGATAGACCGATCCCAGTACAACGTGACGGTCATTTTCGAGGACTGGGTCGGGCATATACTTGTAATACGGTACTTCAGAATCCACAAGTTTGAATTTCAAAGCAAATTGCTGATGGATAACCCTGGCCACTTGGTTATGCCTGTGCAAGTACTCGCCGTTAGCCAGACGAGAACAACCAGAGATAATATGTCTGATGGACTCACCCGGGCGGTGGCATGCCCGACACATGTCAACCGTCCCGTCCTTCATAATATGCCTCCGGTAGTTATTCGTCAAGATAACTTCGTCCATAATCGCACAGACAAAACCTTCGGTTTCCCCGAAGAGATCTCCGAAACGTAGCCAGGCCACGGACGCTGAGAAATCTACAACGGACCCATGAAGAGCCCGATAGAAGCGCCCGTGAAGCTCCTTTCCTTTCCAGACCTCCTTGCGGTCATCTGTAGTAAGTATCACAGGTGTGCGCCAGTTCTCTTTAGCCATGGACAACAGGGTGAGTCCCTTGTCCACTGCGACCACATCTCGGTGCATACCCACATCGGCTTTGAGAAAATATTCTCCGAGACTGCACATCTCGCGGTTGTGGAGAGTCTTAGCAGTTAAAAAGCCTCGACCTCCACACTTCCGTGGGATGTACAGTCTCATCACCAACGATCGTGGGTGATGCATCCGATTTCTGATTACGGTCAGCAGTGTATGGACCTTCCTATCCAGGGCGTCGAGTTCGGTTTGAGTCCATTTGAGTATGCCGAAAGTGTACATTAATACCGGCATGACCCAACCGTTGAAGGCGCGCACCTTATTTCCGCCCGACAAAAGGCTGTTTAAAACCTTTTTCAGGCGGCCAAAGAAGCGCTCCCTCAGCGATTGCTTCATGTCCGTTAATGCCCAACGCTTCCGACATACCCAAATACTTGTAGGTTTCGGTTGAGCTGGGGGATCCAATCTTTATGGAATCCGAGAGTTGAATTCCCTCAGATTCCATAATCTCCCCTTTCTTTACATGCATGACTACACATTGTCCACACCAGATACCATCCTGATGGCACTACTGAAGGTTTCAGTTACCTTTAGTAGCTCCATCAGTCGCATATTGTTGGGGGCAAAGAGTTTCAGATCATCCATGTAAAGAAGGTGAGATTTGGCCTGACCACCTCTTCTCAACCGATAGCCTAGGCCTGAATCCTCCAGCAGTGTGCTTAGAGGATTCAGAGCTAAGCAAAACCAAAGTGGACTCAAACTGTCACCCTGAAATATTCCCTGTTTAATCCATACAGGCTCATCACTACCTTGGATCGGTCGACGTACTGGATAGCGAAAGACTGTTTTCCGTTGCCTCATACATGACTCAAGGAAGGTGCGTAGAGTTGCATCTATTTTGTACAACTCCAACACCTTCATGAGCCATATATGTGGCACAGAATCATAGGCCTTCTATCCAACATGTCGACAGATCCTTGCGGGATCGACGAACCTGTTGGCTTATGGCCATGTCTATGAGGAGTAGCTCCTTAGTGCCGCGGGACCCCTTCCTACATCCATTCTGAGAGGCGGACATAATTGAGTTACTCTCAATGTGCTCATTAATTTTCGCTCTCAGGATGGATGTAAGAAGTTTATAGACCGTCGAAAAACAAGTAATCTGTCTATAATTCTTGGGTTCCGTGGAACTACCTGTCTTATGGAGCAGGTGGGTAACGCCAGTTGTTAGAAACTGTGGTAGCGACCCAGACTCTAAGGATGACTGGAATTGAGATGTCAGGAGCGCGTTGAGCTGCTATACCACTTAAGCCAGAAGTTGTGCAGTCCGTCCGGTCCAGGAGATTTCCAATTCAGTAACGGACGGACTGCTTTGGCTACATCTAATGTTGTTATGGTCATTTTTTCCATTTGTGGTATAGCTTCGCACACGCGCTCGACATCGCGCATCCAGCCACCTTCAGCGTGACGGATGGGCACCGACCAGATGCTGCGCCAGAATGTACTCGTGGCGACATCATCCGGGCGGCACACGTCTGTCACACTTTGTTCAGGTCGCTCCCAAGCTCTGTATACCCACCTCTCATCGCTCTGGAACATGCGATTCTGCGAGTATCGATCAACCCGCCGCTTGTACCGCCGAATACGGCTTGCCCATGCACAAACTTATCATTATTATTCTCTTTATTAATTTGACTTACTTACATACTAATTTATATTTTTAAATATTTCTTAAAAAAAACACACATTAAAAAAACATTTAAAAATATAAAAAGCAGTAGTCCGCCGGTTTTGGGAGCAAGGTTCAAGCTACCGGTGGTTAGGGCTCATTATTATTATAATGGAATGAAATTGTTTTTTTTAAATTGTAGGTCATTTAAAACAGTATCTGCATCGCCTCCAAGGGTTCCATCATCAAGACATCAAACGTTAAATTTAGAATTTAGCTGCCGGTTCATTGGGTGAATAACTAAACTAAAGATCGCTGGCCCGTGGGGATCACCTTGTCGACAGCCAACTGCAGATTCCAAAAGGTTGTCTCAATATAGTAATTTAGATGGTTGTCTATAACATTGCAAGAGGAAACTGTAGATTTGAGGTATTTCTTTTTTAGTTTCTGCCAGCAAGGAGTCCCTTTTTTTTTAAGGTTGGGAAATCATCAAATGACTTCTACCGCTCTGGGTGGAGCGCAAGGGCTTGTCAGAATCTTACTAACTAAAACCCATCCGTGTTCCTTCTAAAGCCCTTTGCGTTCCAGGGCCGCGGTGACTCTTTCGAACAAATTCCGCAACTCTGGCAGGCTCTGGCCCTAGCGGGCCCCGTCCTCTAAGCTGACATTTCTTTGAGGCGCGCGTGAAACAAAACGCGCCATCGACCCGGGCCTGGTGGTGATCGAACAGCGAGCCACCCAACGCTCGCCATCCGCAGGCCCGCGCCTACAGTGGCCGGGGATCGCCCTGCGACTCCCGACGCCCGGGGCGTCTTCTCCTGTAGCGGCAGTTGGGACGAAGGCCTTGCCTTTCCCTCGTGCGGCCTGCCTCCTCCTTCGCTAGCATTACTGCTTCGCAGAAGAAGGTCACCGCTACCCAAGCCTCCTCGCTCCTGACCATGGATTCAACCAGGGCCGGACGCGAGAGGTTGCCGCCGCCGATCGCTTCGACGAGGACATGGTGGTGCTCAGCCCAAGCAGGGCAGACTTTCACAGTGCTGACTCCCGGGCGTGTCCTCCCGCTTAATCCAAAACAGGCACCTCCCGAAACAGCCGTGTCCGGTAAGTACCTGCGTCAGGTGGAAGGTGAGGACGCCGTGGCGCTTCTCCAGCCACACCTCTAAGAGGGGCCTTACCTCCGCAATTGTGGCGTGCCCAACGTTGGGCCGCGATAGTCGCAGACTCCATACCGCCATTGTATCCTGCCGGAGCTCCGTCCGCCGCGATGCAATTTGCCGTGGCAGCGGAGTTTCACCCCGGCGAAGCACCTCCACGTGCCACGCGTAAACGTACGCGAGGGCTTTCGCCTTCAGATCCCATGGCGGTAATCTGGCAAGGAGGCTTTTCGCCTCGCCGGAGACCGTGCGGTATCCCCGAGCCAGCCGGATGGCCATGACCCTTTGGGCCGCGTTGAGCTGGCGGGCTGTTCGCCCCTTCAGCGTTAGGGCCCACACAGGGGCCCCATAAAGGGCCATGGACCGCACGATCCCCGCATAGAGCCTCCCGACAGTCGACGCAGTGGTGACATCGAGCGTCCGGCTCCCTGCCT
The DNA here is from genome assembly GCA_905163435.1 of Mamestra brassicae. Classification (NCBI taxonomy): domain Eukaryota; kingdom Metazoa; phylum Arthropoda; class Insecta; order Lepidoptera; family Noctuidae; genus Mamestra; species Mamestra brassicae. Next base: position 18,291,366 of record LR990999.1, on the reverse strand, counting down.
ATGCGACACAAGAACCTCCCGAAGCAGCCATGCACCGAGAGGACCTGCGTCGCACGAAACGACAGGGAGCCGTGCCTTCTCCCGAGCCAGAGGTCGAGCACTGGCCGGATGGCCTCGATGGTGATGAGGCCGGCGGTAGGGCTCGAAAGCCTGTCCCGCCATTCCGCCACCAGGACCTCGCGCAGCTGTGACCGACGCAACTCCAGTTGTCGCTGCGTCAGTCGCTCGCCGCGCGCCCGCGCGTCCGCGCGCCACCTGTGTAGTGACGCGAGCACTTTTGCCTCCAGGTCCCACGGCGGAGATCCAGCCAGTGTGCAAGCACCGGATTACCTTCCTAATGCAACTCATGGGCAGGGAGCTAAAGGCATTGGCGATGTCAAGAGACACCGCAAAGACGACCCTGGCCCGGGACACCGCAAAAAAAAAATGTTTTCTTTTCGGTCACCACGCTCAAAAGTGTAAATTGAATGAATATCAAAGAAAAAACTTGAATTAATATCAAAGAAAAAAAAATACCGCATAAAAAATACTGCATAAATAATTATAATTGCATAAGTTGATTAAAAAATGCTATGCAATAGCTATGCCGCGGCAGTCCCCGAGTGCCACACGTATTTTTTATACGTTATTGGCAAATCATGGACGCTAACAACATTTATTAATTCAATACCTTGCATGGCTGATTAGTCAGTTTATGTAAACGCATGTTTGACAAATAAACTATTCTTATTCTTAATCTTAAAATGGTGAAATGGGCGGTGGAAGTTTGTATGCAAAATCTTGGGCCAATATACTTGAAACTTGATACAAATACTGACCTAAGTGAATAATAAAGGTTGTCATTGATTTTCTTTTTTCTTCATCATATTAGGAGAACGACGTCCACTGCTAGACATAGGCCTCCCCAAAGTGGGAGGTGTTTGCCATAATCGCCACGCTTAGCAGGCGGGTTGGCGATCGCAGTGTAGCTGTTGCAATATACAGAGAATGCTGCTACCCATTCACGGTTTTTTTAAAACCCTCAAAATATTATTTATGGGGTGTTAAAGTTTGTATGGAAGAATCTTATTCCTCGAGTTTATAAAATTGTCACAAATACTGAACTAAATAAATAGTCAATAAAGTCATTATAATTATGACTTTAATTAAACTAATTTTAAGTTTTTTTAAACTACCCATAGTGGGGGTTTAGAGGCTGTCAAAGTTTACCTGGAAGAATCTTAACGTTTGGTTCGATGAAGTTGAAACGCGTCATCATAGGTTTAATTGTTTTTTAAATGCGTGTGTGTATTTTCCGAAATCGGTTTTTAAAGAGGTGAAAAGTGGTTATGAAGATTGTTTTTAGGAGAGGATATACAATATAAAAGAAGAATAATAGAATCATAACATGCGATTTCTTTAAATTAACCTCCATCAGGGTTGAACGGGGAAAAATAGTGTATAACTCGTTGTAATCAGAAAACTGGAGTCATTTACAATAAAAAAAAAAAATATTTTTTTACAGCCAAGTCTCATATTTCGAACATTACGCAGTATGTGTGACAAGCATATGCTTCCAGACGTGCTCAGAAATGCGAACTTGATGTTCTGATCATTACAATCCAGTCTTTGTTTAATCTAGCGTAACTCATTATGTCCTCTGTTATTGTAGGCATCCTTAGGTCCCTGTGCAATTGCTCGTAAGTTATGAATCACGGAGCGTTTGCAAGAATTTTTATCTAAAGAGCAACTACAAAATTATTGACCAAAATGGGGTCAGAAATTTTAATATTTTTCACTTTTATATCTTTTAACATATAAAATTCTCGTGCCACAGTGTTTGTAACAAAACTCCTCCGAAATGGCTTCACCGATTCTTATAAAATTTTATGTGTGTATTTACATAGTAGGTCTGAAAATAGGACCATATGATAGGGTTCATACCCCAAAGTAATATGATTTTTTTTTTTGGACAAAATATTTTATTTTAATTGTTTTATGATTTGACATTAAAATATACATATAACTTTAAATTTTCCCTTCTACGCAAAAGAACGATGGAAAATGTTTACCCCCTTGGAATCAGCTCATTATGGAGAAAAGAAGACAGAGAAAAACGTGGCATCAATCTAGGTGTCCTGATGACAGACATAAACTAAACAAACTCACAAAAAAAGTAAGAAAACGAATCAAGAACTATAAAGACGACTCAACCAAAACCTACCTTCAGAAACTAAGTAACAACCAAAGGACAGACTACTCCCTTTGGAAGGCTGCTAAGCATCTAAAGAGGCCGATAGCCCAAATCTTTCCCATAAAATGTGAAAACGGGCAATGTGCACTTACTATGGAGCAAAAAGCTATGAGGTTTGCACAGTACGGTTTTTCTGGACGTAACTCAAGCGTTTGACAAAGTATGGCATAGAAGTCTCACACATAAACTGAAGTGCCTGCTACCGAAACAGTTTGCAGATATATTAGAATCCTAAATTCTAACCAGAGTCTTTAGAATAAGACAAGAAGACGCCTATACAGAACTGAAACAAATAAAACCTTGCGTATCGCAAGGAAACGTGTTAGGTCCAATCCTGTACCTTCTATATACTTGTGATATTCCTGAATCAGAACACAACACTATTGGGACCTATGCTGATGATACAGCTGTAATGGCTGTTAGAAACAGTTACAAAGAAGCAGTAAAAAAGGTTTAAATAGCTGTTAATCAAGTTTATGACTGGACCAAAAAATGAAGGATTAAATTAAATTAATACAAATCTGTAGACTTTACTAACAAAAAACAACAGTATTTTACAGTTTTTATTAATAACAAACAAATCCCTTATGAGAATACAGTCAAGTATCTCGGTATTACCCTTCATGCAAAGCTACGCTGGAAATGCTACGTCAAGAAGAAAAAAAATAAGTTTAAAAACTTTGACACGACTACGGAAAAATAAAAGGATCTAAAAGTTTCGTTTTACCAATTGATAAACTTTACGAAAGTGTGAATAAGAGTGGTAAGTCCAATCAGTAATGAACCTTTTTACTCTCGACTTGAAGATACTAAGTGTCAGTGGTAGTGGGAATGAGATGAGTGGGAGTTGGGTGTGTAGTGTCGAAAAGACAAATTACGAAATTTGATATGTATTATTTGTAGGTAAATGTGCATTATTTACAAAACCACTACAGCCAAATTTACAAATATATACGTATACAGGGCGGCTAAGAGTAATTAAGTTCGCAAAGCCTTGCGATTTTAGATGTCCTGTGGGCACTGTCCAGATACTATCAGGTATCGGTAAGTTCGTAGAGTGGATATTCTCTGAAGGAGCTAGCATTTCCTAGCATAATTGTGTCTTGAGAAAACTAGTAGATCTGAGGATCTGGTTAACTATTGAGCAGAGTCGAGACTTCTCTCTAACTCCGTCAAAGATGCTGCATCGTGAGGATTGCATAAGAGTTTTCGCGGGTCCAGATTGCTGATTAATAAACCCTCCAATGACTTTACCCTGCTGAATGCCACGTAAACTTGGCCTTTTGCAAAAATGCGTTTGCCAACGTCTACAACTGCCTTGTCTAAAGCGCAGCCTTGTAGTTTGTGAACAGTTACACCCCAACACAGAGTTAGTGGCAACATTTTACGTAATATTTTGCCCCTATCTCTTAAACCGTCATACTCAACCGTGCTGGGAGTTATTTGAACCGTTTCATTTGTTTGGTGATGGCATCATCATTAAATTTAATATGTATAGCTTCAGCAAGTTCACCGGGCTCCCATTGATCTTGTCTGAGAGCTGGCCAATCGATGTTCCTTACGGTGCCCCAATGGTGTGATACCATTTACGAGACCTCTACTTATATTCAAATGTTGCCTAAGCATCACTCTTGACCCCTACATAAAGCTTATTTACTAAACCTAATTATTGGGTATATTATATATAATAAATATATTGGTATATATAAATATCCACAAACGCAGTACCTTGGCGCATGTTTTGACGCAAATCGGTGAAACTAAAAAGTCTCCACAGGTGAGGTTCCGCTACAAATTGATCGGGTTGTCTGAAACAGTACGATGACCCTGATGCCTTTGCCACGGGAGGCAACTGCATGATATTACCGAGCAACAATACATTCGCTCCACCAAATAAATCAGAACTTTGTTTCATTTCTTGAAGCTGGACATGTGTGTTTCTCAATGACTGATACGGCACCACTGATACGTCGTCAATAATCAGCCAGCTGATACTCCGCCATTTAACTCGCTCTCTTTGCAGTCGATCTCCGAAAAATGGCCACAGAGTTGTTAAGCGACCTTTTTATATCGGCAATAAAAATGTTGAATGCAAGGTACATCCACCCACAAGACGAGCAGCGACGCCAGTCGGAGCTGCAATCACCACACTGTGACGATCTGCAGACAATCTTCAGATTTGTTATACTAGTAGTTTTAGAGTAAATTTTTCTACCACCGCCTGCGCCACCTGTGATGAAAATACGAAGTGGTGAAGCGAAACAATTTTTGGCAACTAGTTTTTGATTTATATCCATTCAAACGACGAACCTCTCTGAAAAACTCCTCGTCCGTCAGTATTATACTTGTGGGATCTGTAACTTCTTCAAACCCATCAGAAACGTCTAAATGAATGTGGGTTTCGGGATCTAAGAAGAATGATTGCTGAAGGTCAGTAGTCACATTATTTATAAATAATTCTGCAGCGTTTTCGGCAGTGACACGACGAAGAGCATCTTGAATCTCTTCTTCCCACTGGTTCATCAGGTCGATGCTAGAATCTTGATGTAGTGGGCGTAAAAGAGTGCGCTTGGCCAAATATGCTTCCTTAGCGCTGTCATAGTCCGCCAATAATTCATCCTCAGTGCGAAATGGACAATGAACTACCAGCAAACTGTAATAATATCCTTCTAGTAATCCAGAAGGAGAAATAACGGTGTAGTATCGACTTCGTTAAACGGCTGATTTACTATGCTTTCCCATTCGGTTTAACAACATTATTAATGTTGGCGCTGATTTTTCTTCTTCTATTATTTTGATACTTGATACGCATCGTCATCGCCATTGTCATCATCATGAAAGGAAGCCGAAGATAAGGCTTCATAAGTTACAGCAAATTCTCCTAAACTAAAGTTCTCCAAACGCCTCGGTCAAGTTTCGTATCAGTCGAAAATATTATTAAAAGGTTCAGGACAGTCAATTATTATGACGTTATTTTTGTACTTTTTGCATTCCTGCAATACATATTTTTTGATAACAATTATTTTCAGGGTTCCGTACCCAAAGGTTAAAACGGGACCCTATTACTAAGACTTCCCTGTCCGTTTGTCGGTCTGTCACCAGGCTATATACATATATCTCATGAACCGCGATAGTTAGAGAGTTGAAATTTTCACAGATGATGTATTTCTGTTGCCGCTATAACAACAAATACTAAAAAAAGAGAATAAAATAAATGTTTAAGGGGGCTCCCATACAACATGTGGTTTTTTTGCCATTTTATCGATAATGGTACGGAACCCTTCGGATAAATAATAGTGTTGTTGACGCTTCAAAGTGAATTTGAAAAAGTGACTGTGATTCGTCGGACTCGAAACATCCCCAACCACCCAAGTGACTAGTGACCGGACCGCTTACTAATCGCGCCATCGAGACAATTTTCACAATCGTCTATAACAACGGTGCACTACGAGCTACGAGTGTGAGTCACCACTGCTACGCTACCACCGCGCGCGCTGCTACGTCGCGCGTCTGTGCTACGAATCGAGAACGTGAACTGTATCGGCTACGCTCTCGCTGCTGCTTGTTATTATCGGTGTTGCGTAAGACCGGTCCGCCTGTGTATTATTATTTACATTTGCCTGCAACCCAATATTAATTTTGGTTGCTAACATGGCAGGAATACAACGTACCCCACCCTAAATCCCTAGGACACCGATTGGTAGCATAAGCCAGACCCAAACATGCTCAGAGCCGGATATCACAACAAGATTTAAAGATGGAAGTAGATTTAGAGATTATTATTTGCTGATGACACATCATTGATATTTAGGATAGACCGACGGTCACAAAGTCTTGATGATGTCAATAACTCTATTCATCAGGTCCAACTTTGGTTTACGGCAAACAACTTAGTACTAAATGAAAAAAAGACCAAATGTATTAAATTTACTTTACCAAATGTTAGAAGCACCGAATGTGACATCGTATTGAATGGACAAAAACTGGAATTTATTGATCAGACGGTTTTCCTGGGAATCACTTTAGATGAGAAATTGCAATGGGGACCTCACATAACATCTCTTGCGGGGCGGCTAAGCTCAGCCGCTTATGCTGTTAGAAAGATAAGACAGTTAACAGATGTAGAAACCGCGCGCTTGGTCTATTTTAGTTACTTTCACAGCATTATGTCGTACGGTATTTTGCTGTGGGGTCGTGCTGCTGACATTGAATCTGTATTTATTTTGCAAAAGCGTGCTGTTAGAGCCATTTATAATCTTCGTCGCAGCGATTCTCTTAGGGAAATTTTTAAAAAGATTAATATTATGACAGTACCTTGTCAATTCATTTATGAGAATATTATGTATGTAAGAAAAAATCGACATCTCTTTAACAAAATTAGTGATAGACATCATATTAATACTAGAAATAAAAATAATTTAGATCAAACATTTTATAGATTAGCCAAAGTACGAACATCTTTCATGGGGTACTGTGTTAAATGTTACAACAAAATACCTTGTGACATATTAGAACTAAAAGAAAGAAAATTTAAAACTTACATTAAAACCACACTTTGTAAACAAGCATATTACAAACTAGATGATTATATTAAAGATAAGAATGCTTGAAAACATGCTGGTCCTGCTCCATAGGACAATCGAGGGTATAGTAGAAAAAGTCAAACTTGTTTTATTTACTGGTGTACTTTCAGGTTTTTAATATGTAATTTAACTCACACACTGATCCATTGTTTTTAATTATATTGTAAATATGTGAGTACCATGTCCCTTACTAGCAAACTTAATTTTATCTCTGCTGGTATTGCTTTGTTGTACCTATAGTATATAAGTGTGTGCTGTATATTAGTGTAATGTTGGATGCATTGTGCTCACATAATATAATCAATTGATCAATGTACCTATGTATACAAAATATTGTAAAACGTATATTTGAAAAGAGTAACTATGGAGTTTCTTGTCCGTTCTTCTCCATAAGAATCTACTTTTTGCGAATGGACAACTAGAGTCACTTATATTTTAATTTTAAACTGTAAATTTGACGTTCAAAAGTGCCTTTTAATGGTCTAGTTGAAATAAATGAATTGACTTTGACTTTGACTTTGATACACTGAGGAAGGAGCGACGCGAGCAGCAATCCCACATTGAGTCTCTCGAACGGAAAATAGTAGATCTTCAACATAAAGTGAGATCGTCGGCCATAGAATTACGTAACATCCCGCAAGTAAGTTCTGAGTCAAGCACCAGTCTATTAAAAACGGTGTGTGGCGTAGGCACAGCTATTGGTGTACGTATTGGCGAAACCGACCTGCGCGATATTTATCGTCTTCCAGGGAAATCTACCACGTCAACCTCGCCGCGCCCAATAATAGCGGAATTCTCGACTGTGCAAACTAAGCAGACCGTCTTGTCGGCTGTGCATGCGTTCAACAAAGGGAAAGGAAAAGATGATAGATTAAACACTGCAGCTCTGGGTTTGCCTGGAGATCGTCATCCGGTGTACATCTCTGAACACCTACCAGCAAACACCAAAAAGCTTTTCTACCAAGCCAGAGAGTTCGCCAACAAAAACAACTATAAGTTCTGCTGGATATCCAATGGCAATATATTCCTGCGCAAGATAGAGGGAGAGAAACAGATTCTTGTAAGCTCTGAAAGATGCCTCACTAACTTGGATAGCCCAAATCACGTCATCTGACCATCACTGAATGTTCCTATTTTCTATATTTTTTCTTTAGTATTTTAAAATTTACTTTTGCACCAAACACACACGATACACACTTACTTAAAGTTATCTTATACACCTTATATATAACAAAACAACGCACACTAACTATATAATTACACAAGTCTACATACTAAAATACAAAATAATTTATCCGATCACCATACACGCTAAAGCAATATGTACCTATCAAATTACTACCTACCATAAAATATCAGTAGTTCAAACATTATTTATTCATAAATATCTTTGTCCATAAGTGTGCTACACAGCATGTAATACTTACCGTTTTTCCCGACTACGGCGAAGGAAAAAAAGATTATAATTTTCCATCGTTTTGCCTCCTTTCGTTCAACTTTCTGGCATATATCCTAATAACAAATGGCTAATCTAAATATTATTAATGATGAAATTGACGCGCTTCGTATTTCTAAATCGTTCAAGTGTAAACCTGAGAGTTGCGCGCAGTTTATGAAAGACCCGACAAAAGGTTTAAAAGTATCACATCTTAACATACGAAGCATTTCTAGAAATTTCGATCAAGTTTCGGTGCTTATGCGATTAATGGGCTTCCAGGGCGACGTGCTCGTTCTCACCAAGTGTTGGTTAAGCAAACTTTCACACTTGTCGACCTTGCGTGGCTTCATGTCTTACTACACTAAAAACACATACAACCAAAATGACGGGTGTGTTATCTATGTTAAATCTTCCCTTAATGCTGACGTTAAGGAACCACTTTTTGCTGACGCGAACTGTCTTATTTGTCACATAGAGGATGTTACAATAGTTGCTATTTATCGTCCTCCTTCCTTTAAAAACATTAACAATTTTATTGACAGCCTCGATAACGTACTAAAATTAACAACTCCTTCCGTGGTCCTGATCGGTGATATTAACATTGAAATTAAGGCTGACAACAATGATAGTCACTCAGATGAATATTTAACCTGTGTTGCCTCTAACGGACTTCTCCAAGCTCATCAGTATCCGACACGGTTCACAAACTGTTTAGACCACATTATAATGAAAACATATAAATCCGCTACGACTTTCGTTATTGAATCATCCATAATAGATCACGAACCGCTACTATTGTTTCTACAAACCAGGAGTGCCAACTCAGATGTGACCCACACTAGATCAAAAATATACTACGAAGTCGCTATAGAGAATATCAAAACACTTGACTGGTCTCCAATGCTGTCAATCTCGGATCCTAATGATGCTGCAGATGCGTCAATAGGTAATCTCTCCTCTATTGTCCTAAAGCACACCCGGGAACAAACTGTTCCAAGAAAAGAAATGGCCTTCTTCGCTGTATACGACACCGTGACCGCATACATGTCGGATGACAATTTAATATTAAAAATCTCGCGTATTAGTTCCGGTTATTACACATACCTATCTGTAATTTGTCAATTACGGCAGGTGTCTTTACAACGGCGTTTAAAAGCAGTAGTTCACCCCATTCACAAATCTGGGCGCAGAGATGACGTCAATAACTACCGTCCAATCTCAATTCTAACAGTGATGTTAAAGATAAAACGAATACTGAATAAGAACCTGACTAGTTTTCTCGACGCAAACAACATCTTAGCGAAAAACCAATATGGTTTAAGAAATGGTGTAAGCACCGAAGACGCAGTCATGGATTTGTCTAGTCACGTAGTTAGAACGCTTGATGGAAAACAAATATGCCTGGGAATTTTCCTTGATCTGTCAAAGGCGTTTGACACCGTTTCTGCCCAAGCCTTATTAAGTAAAATGGAAAGCATCGGTATAGTGAAAACCCTTTGAAAATTTTCGCAGATTATCTTAGCGATCGTACCCAAAGAGTGAAAATCGGCCCACTCGAAAGTGACGAGCTTTCAATCACATATGGCGTCCCACAAGGCAGCATTCTTGGGCCTACGCTTTTTCTCATTAATATGCACCTAGTTTAGGAGTCAGGAAATTAAAATTATTGTTACCTAGTTATAAGCCTTATGTTCTCTTAGTTTTTAGTTCTTGTACTGTTATGGCTTTTGATTAAATAAAGAATTTTTATTATAAGCCTCCGATCGTATTTCTGGTTCCATTTCGATATCTTTCATCACGTCCATCTCGGTCAGCAATGCTCGCATCCGAAACTTCCAAATGCTATATTTCTCACCGTCGAACGGTTTAATATTGCGTTTGACTTTCAAATTCTCCATAATGACAAATATTCAAAATATAGTAGAAGTACCACTGTGTTTTTTTTGTTGAGAATAATGGAGTTAAACACTTACATGATCAGCACAGTACTTACGAGTAGGACCTGGGCCCATAACCTATAGGAAATCAGGTTCAGGGCGTGAATTTTAAAATAAATATAGCGTTTATACTTTCAAATAATATCGTTATATTTCAAACTTGAACACGATGTGATACTGATAGTTATTCTTACAACATTCCATGGATTTTATGAGATAAGTGATTATGATAAGTTGCGGTCATTTCAAGATTAGCTACATAACATTTAGTCCAACAATATTGTAAACCTGAAGGAGGAAAAAAGAGGGTATGCAACTTAAGTTGGAATATAATATTTCTAAATTGTTCTAGAATTTAACTTTAATATTTCCAACAAAAATATCGAATGGCCAAACATGGATTATTATAAGCAATGACAGATCACAGAATAAACATACTAAAATTTCAGGAACCAACTAAATAAACACGAACCAATAATTAAATTAAACACGTCATGTTTTCTGCAAAATACTTTCATTAATTTAAAAAGTAACACTTGTGTCAGCATGATTAATTAGTTTACTGAAATACAAGGTCTACCATCCTACTTGTTGAAAAATAAAGAAAGAGAAATTTACTGAACAATAGCCTATTGTTAATTTAATAAAATTATATATTAAATAATAATTGCAAAGTATGGCTATAATGAACCTTTAATGTAAATCTTGGTTTATGAACAAGGACGAATAGTCCAGTGCGATTGGGTGCCGATAATTTTTAAACGACTCCAAAAAAGGAGGAGGTTCTCAATTCCGTTGTAATTTTTTATGTTTGTTACCTCATCACTCCGCCATTTATGAAACAATTAGAAAAAAAATCTATATGAAAGATTGACATTCCAAAATAATAAAAACTTCATCAAAATCGGTTTGGTAGTTTGGATTTTAAATCAAAAAAGCTGGAAAAAATTTGTCATCCAAGTAAACGAAATGGCGTATTTTGTTGTCCTGTGACTTTCCAGCGGTGTTTACGAATGATTAAAAATGATAAAGTACTAAAAAGTGTTTTATTCATTTATTTAAGAAAATAAAACGGTCAAACATTATAGCATTACACACGATATCAGTTACTGTTATAGAGCGAGACAAATGTAAAACCAATACTTTCAACATAATTTAAAATTATTATAAAGTAAAGGCGTGCGCTTACAAAGTTGTAATAGTAAAAAAATACATTGTAAGATAAAACTAAACTGACATTGCAAGGAGAAAAAAAAAGGAATTTAAATTTAAAAAAAAGATCGTTCGAGGTACTGCGCTGCGTAACTAATATCTATACATATGTATAATAAATCAGTAGGAACCGTTGTGTCTGTACATTCAACAAATTTACCAAAAATGGATTAAGGGCGAAAAAGTGGATTAACACAGAAAAAGATATTTTGGATTTTTTTGTCGTTCTGTCTGTCTGTCTGTTAACGCTAATCTTCGAAGATTAAAAATGAATATCATCACGCAGAAATAGTACAATTGATTGTTAAAAACGGCACACACCGCAATCAAAAAGATGGTAAGGCTATTTTAGTAGAGAACCTGTGTTGTCCCGTTACTTCACAGAATAAATTATTTTATCCATTGTACTATTTTGACCCCTCGCAACGACCAAGCGGCAATCATCACTACCCAAAACAATTGACAAATGTTTTTGGGGAAGTAGAGAATTTATTTCCATGATGATGAAGAGAATGATATACGTTATCCGGTAAAGCTCAGAGACTCTAAGCACTAGGAAATTGGAAGTTGGAATGGGTGTACAAATTAATCACGCTGACAAAGTAGTAAAATAAAATATTGAAAAAAAAAATTTTTTAGGACACCGTCCACGTAAAGTGGCGCTGATTTTTTTTACGGTCTATCTCATAGTGGGTGCCGTAGGTCGTTTAAAATACTGAGGGAGTGCGAAAACCATTCTTCCATCCAAGGATCCGTTTGCGAAATATTATGCTGAGGAGGCCTCCCTTCTGCCAGCCAAACGGTTGTTTTTGGAGACATGAAAAAATTCATAGTAGTAGCATACATAACGAATTTAAAAGGTAAACTATCACAGCTAAGTAGGCTTTACAAGGTAACGAGTAATAGTCGACCAACTTAAAAAAAAATAACTGATTAGGTAAACATTTCGTAGTAACCACATATAAAATGACTTAAAACTAAATGTATTTGTAACTTTGTACTGTCATTGTAAAATTTACTATTTTATGTCATGACTTGCGGGGCGGGTAATACCGTAGTACGCTCCAGGTGATTCCACCGCTAACATCGTGTACCTATAAATATAATAGAGTAGCGATATCATAAAAAAGTTTTTAATTTGACATCAAGAAGGCGGAGTCAAAATTTTCCTTTAAGCGTGAAATCCGAAAACACTACTTAAAAGCTTGTCATTCTTAGTTGTTCTTCGTCATGATTACTATGAATTCTCTTAATCGGTATGATTATTATATATCATATTTATTAGTTTATTATTTTAGCATATATATGTATTTTATTAGTATTATATATATTATCTGAATATTCTTTCCGAATTGTTAAAATTCAATTTTGAATCTTATTTTTATTTATTGTACACCTACCACAATATAGTCTTTATAACCCAAAGGTTGACTGGTAGAGAATGCCTTGATGCATTAAGTCCGCCCATGTACCACTATTGTACATAAAGTTTAAATAAATAAATAAATAATTTTCAATAAATACCAGGACTGGGCGGCATTTTAAATGGAAGAGGTGATATAGTCAGTGTCCTGCATAACACTCTTCCATATTCCTAATTCTAAGAGAAGTATGGTAATGCAGGATGTTGACTGTTAGTTTCTTAGCGACAGCTTTTTATTTTCCAACATACACGCGAACGAAGTCGCGGGCATCAGCTAGTCATTAATAATTTCAGTACAATCAAATGTGTTATTGCATAGGTGGAATAAAAGCATTGTCTATAGAAAAAATACGTCGGTTTTTAAGATTTTGTAGCTTGTACTTGTAAGATGCGTAAGTGCGAAAACAACGGTAATACATGGCTTTCAAAAACTTCCTGTGAACTATTTCAATCGCGTTTGAATATTAACTGTAAAAAGGATTCCACACCACAACAACATACTCTATCTAAGAACGTATCAACAATTTGTAGAGATTTAAATATGTATATAGACGAACAAATTCTATGGCTGATCTCATCACAAACCCGTACATACAGAAGGCATTATTTACATTGTACTGATAGGAGAGTCAAAATGTAACTTATCATTCAATAGAACGCCAAGATTGCGATCCAGTGTTTCTCTGGTTAAGATGAGAAGAGTACACCTGCCAGCTCCGGTAAGGCTTCAGTACTAACCGTCCTATACGTTTTGCATAAGAATTTCAAAGCTAAACGCTCGATCCCAAGTAAATAGTTTAAACTTTTAAGAAGATGATTAAATGTATGTTAGCAGAAGATAGATTATGTTTAAAGATATTCAGGATAAACCCCAGGATTTTTTTATTTGATTTTAGGAATACTATTCATTGCGCGACTGGTCTTGAGCCAGCTATGTTAATGTTAGGACGTAATTTAAGATGTAGGTTGGATTTCATTCTACCAGAAAACAAAAATTTTGATAAAAACACCGAACTAATGGCAATTAAGTGTAACAGGTGTTTTCAAATGGGAGAAACTGTATGGGCGAAATGGTTTGTTGCAAGAAAATGTATGTGGAGTTTAGGTGTCGTTAAAAAGAAAAAAGGTAATAGAATGTTTGAAATTAATTTTAACGATGACGGAACTAGCAGTCACAGACACGTAGATCAAATGAGGAAATGTACTACTTCGAATAACAGTGGTATAGCAGTTGTTAGTTCGTCGTCAGAGGGAGCGCCCGAAGTCCACAATGTACCCGATTGCAATCCATTGCTCGTGTCGGCTACGTGCGCTCCATCGCCATCACAGCTACAGTCTCCATCCTTTGCTTCGCTATCTAATTAGCGATCTTCCGCGACTTTTCTGCGGCTAGCACCATGCAGGAGGGGCAGGTGCTGGTCACGGCTAGCCGTGATAGGAATACCGCAGCAATTTGTGCTGATAACGTGAGGGAACAGAAGGGTACAGACGATGAGGATTGGGTGGAGGCTAGCGAGGTGATGGAAGACAGAATCCGACCGGATGAACAGTGTTTTGATAAAAATCAGGATATTAACCCTAAAGTTGTTAACACTTCTCCGGTCGGACGTTCTAAGAGGCCCATGAGACATATTTGTTATAATAAATATTTTTAAGTAGGTTATTATGTATTTAAAAGAATATTAAGGAATCTTGTTAGTAAGAATGTTTTATTATTATTGTTACAAGTTTTCAAATTAATGTTGGAGGGAGATGGACTGTATGTGAATAGTTATAAATTATATATGAGGGTACGGCAGTAATAATAATAAGCTTTGGAGCAAGACGGTTATTTTATTCGTACCAACATATCACTTTGGCATTGTTCGTCGGGTCGTTGAACTCCTAAATGTTTCTAAATTGAGCTACACGACTACTGACAAAAGCTTGCACTGACTGGACAGACCACTCAAATCTGTGTGGTTCTTTCCTCAAGAGATCATTTCAGACACTGGTCTGCATAGTTCTCATATAAAGTACAGTGAATGTGAGGACTATGTAGATCGCCGACATGTCCACTCAAATCTGTGTGATCACTTTCCTCAGAAGGCCACCTCAGACATTGACCTACATGGTTCTCATATGATTTGACCAGTACAGATTGTATGGACTTTAAAAGAGACTTTGACCTCCGAGTTTGTTTAGGTGTTTCTTCTCAGGGTAGTCCGCTAGGAAACAGCGGCCTCATCTAGCCAAAAAAGATTGACGTGTAAAAGTGTTATGTTTAACCTACTTGCAAAATAAATATCATTTATCACAACTAAACCCAAAAATCCAAAATGGCAAATCAGATTAGAAAATAAAACAAAAAATCTGAGCGCAAACATAGGTAGTCTGACACCTTACATTAATTTTAGCAGGAGCCAAAAATTAATAGCTGCAGTAGAACAAATAAAAAAAAATACAAACTACACGCACGATAAAAAGTGTACACAATATATGGTTTCAAAGTTGATGTTAGTAAAACATGATTCGTTCGGAATCCTTACCACGTAAGTTCGACTCGCACTTGGTCAGTTTTTTTTTATAATCTGGATGATGTTCTTTCAACTCGGAATCGATCTAGTCGATTCGGAGCAAATTAACTGTGACAGACGGACAAACAGATGCCTCATTCGGAAGTGTGACCTAAAAAGTGTGTCGATTCTGGCAGCAGCTGCCCATATATAATTTAAAAAACACGTGCTTTAGTTTTTTTCAAATATTTTCTTTAACTTTGGCAACCAGAACGGGTCTTACCAACTACTTAAACTTTTTATCGTGCCGTGCGTAACGTGTCACTGTGAACGAGTGTCAAGATCACCATCAATTAGCACGCACCAAACTGCATAGGCGATGCTCATCAAGACCAAAAACGAAACCAGCGGTGGCGCCTCACTCAAATTACTAAACTACGATGGTCACACTGCAATGGTCTTCATAGCCTGGGCTTTATTGTTGTCGACTCTGGCCGCATTCATTTACGGAGTGACATCATGGCGCATCATCAAAAAGTTTCGCAATTTTAGAAATTATGTTATTTTCAGTGCTATTACAGCGAAAATGCTATGTTTGATATTGTATGACATACAGAAATTAACGCAGCATAAAGTGTACAGTGTTTTAACTTTATCTCTATTATTTTACTGTGTTCTTTCTTGTCATTGTTGGTTACTTGTGCTGTGTTACATTTTTTACGTTGACTTTGTGAAAGTCTTCAATATGGATATTCATAGAAGGTTCCTCAAGAGCAGCCTATTTGCCTGGGGTGTACCTATTGTACAATACTTAATAATGAGCTTTCCAAGATTGCTCTTTTATTTCTATGGCTCAAGAGACGAAATAACATTTCAGATGTTTTATATTTTCGATAATTCAATGTTATTATTACCCGTGATGATAAACTTTGGTATTTACATAAAAGTTTTACATACTCTGTTCGGTAGTGAAGCTGAGGCGAGTACATCTATTCATAACAGGCCTCGCTTTTACATAGCTTCTTTGATATTTGTACTCAGTAATATTACTGTACTGACTTACCAGAATTGATACAAATGCCGATCTTGACCATTGAGTTTATAGGAGAATTGGGAGATAATCTAAATACAATAGCATTAGCAACATATTTGATAATGTTAAAAAGTAATAGGGAACTATGGCGAGAATTTTTAGATAATAGATCACATAGAAGGCGGAATTTATTGGACATCAGCTATGAAGAGTGGGTTATTCGGTAGACCACTTATGAGTCATTTAATAAACTGACTTGAATTAAGTTTGTAACCAGTTTTATGACGATTAACTTAAATTACTCAAAAACATGTATCACGGAGAAGGGAAATGAAAGGAATTCAAAAAGTAAGGCACAAGTTGTTCCGCGATAACTGTTATATCTTAAATCCAATGTATGGTCATTTATATTTCAGTCTTTTAATCTTTACCAATTAATTAATAATTGAAAGCAAAGTATTTTTACTTCACTATAACTAGTATTTTGCAGTAGCTAACGAATTTGCGAAAAGAATGAAAGCTCAAAATAGTTTAATTTTAAATAATTACAATTTGCAACGGTGTTTTAAATCACACGTAAGTCATCATAGGGCTTTCATTTAATCAAAATCGACTTTTAAATAAGTTTTATTAATCCGTCAGTATATAGAATTCCTACTAAATGTGTGTTACGCTTAAAATAGATAGGAAATGTGTGAAATCTATTCTATCAAACACATTTCCTAAGAATTCTATATATTTCTTAAACAGCACTTGGAAATGTGCTAAATTCGAGTTGTCGATAAGTAAAAGTCAAAGTCGAAATATTTATTTCAATTAGATAATTAAAAGACACTTTTGAACGGCAGCATTTACAGTTATACTTATAATAATATTTATGTCAGCGGAAAATTGCAAACTCCGTAAGATTGTAATAAACCTTGATTAGATTATAATTTCTCGATATTTAATGAAAAAAATGTTTTGTATATATCGGCGAAATTACAATAGTTTATCATTACAAGTATTCAAATAATTAAGATTCATAATTTGATTGTCCAAAAATTAGTAAATTGATTGACTTTAAGTTTATAACGATGTAAAATTAAAGTTGAACGACATTTCACTATTACTGTTATTGTAATTTAAATTTTTCAATACTTACATAACCTAAAAACTTACACATGCATGTGAGAGGGGCAACCCCTATAAATACGACCGTCGGCGTTCGAGCCATTTAAGGCCACCACAGGTTAGTCCGGTTAAGCTGTTACCAGCCCTAGCGTGCTGAACTGCGAGTGGTCAAATCCAAAAAAAAAAAGCGTTCGAGCATTCACGCTTGAGCCGCTGGACAGTATGGACCTTTCTGTGACGTCGTTACGCTGTTCGTTGAATAAACGAAGTTTGAAACAAGTTGTGAAGTTTTCTTTAGAAAAACCAAAAATTAATGATCTTGATGACATTTCATCACAAAAAAATGTGACGTCATCATAGCTGACGTCACACTTTTTTAAAAACACCACGGAGGTTCTTTCTCCGTCATATACAATAAATACCATCTAAATTCAATAGTTTTCAATGTATCCGTGTCGAGACCAGTGTCTGTGTCGAGTGGACGTGTTGTTGTAGGTTTACTAATGTTTGCCATAATTTAAAATGAAATATTTTATATACCATAACTGTATTTGCCATAATTGCATCAGAAATAGCTCTTCATTTGCTTTAATTCCACATGAGACCCATCGAGGTCATTGGTGTAACCTTGTTTTATGTTTTAAACACAGGCGATAGAACATAAAAAATGTCTCCAAAAATAGATTGTAAGCCTTATCTGGATTATCGCATTGATATACTTCTGAAAAAGAAGTGTTTTGTAGACATTCTCTAAATTTCTTCATATTTTCTAAACAAATGTCACGCCGTCTTATATACCAGTGATTTACGCGGAAAGATTTTTTATAGGACACTTCAAGATTTGACAGGTGTGATCTGACAAAGCCCATTCAATAACTAATTAAGTGCTAATAAAATATTTTGTGCTGTTTTTCTATTGTATGTTCAACTCGTTTGAGCAAGTTGTTTTCTGCTTCAATGGTAGATGTTTTATTGTGCCAAGATGTATTTGATTTTGTCTGACTATGGTAATGTAAAAATCGAGAATATTTTTTGGCGAATATTTTGTTGAGTACGCCGAAGAGACTGTTCGCAACACATCCGATGCCGTTGGTTAGAACCCTGGCGCTTGCGCGGATGAGCTTTAAAGTGCTGATTGACTAAGATACGGTCGTAGTACTCCAGTTCCATGAATCCGGACGTAGTCGTAACTTGATAACGTCATAATGGGGTTTGCTTTCTGTTTGTGTACATAGGCTTTCAAAGTGTTTAAACTTCATAGTTACTCTTTTCGAATAAAAGGTTTACAATAAATGGTACTCATATATTAACAAATATTGCAAACAATTGATTTGATTTTTGTTGTTGAATTTGATGGTGTGTGAGTTATTTTATAGAATAATAAATATAGAATAGAATAGAATAGAATAGAATAGAAAACATTTATTCGATACAGACACAACACAACAGCAACAAAACACAAAGTAAAAAAGAGAACAATCATAAGACAACAATAAATTATCTAGCCAGCCGCTAGCTGAGCGTGCCCATACCGAAAGGGTTACCATCTCAGCATTTGCTGGGCGTCAGACACCCAGCGCTGGTTTTCAGTTGGCACCCTGCAGTGACACACGGACGTGGGTAAGAAAAATAAATACATTCATACTTGAATATTAAAAATAAATAATAAATAAATTAGAAAACGTTAATAAGTATTACAAAGGTTTTTTTTTTGTGTTTGCTACACTGTCCAGAGATTTTTCTTTTATAGTACTACCCACGAATCTGTAATATAAAACAACGCGTAGACGCATTGTCCAAAGAGTATATTACAAACTCTAACGAGTAGCCGTAAAAGGAAAATGGAGAAGTACCTTTCATAAAATATATATGTGCCTACCTACCAACAGTCAAAGTTTATAACTAATCGAAGCCTTGCGGTTCCTGGAGACATACCACGTTGCATCCAGCCTAACATAAAGTTAGTTTTTATACTAAGAGATATATATATATATTTTAATGAAAACAATGGAGACATACTTAAATTGGTGATTGATTAAACATAATTGAAATAAATATTGGATAAATAAAATGATTAAATAAAAGATTTATCAATGTTGATGTCATTAAATTCGATTTGAGAACTCAAAATGAATTTCTTTAGTCTAGCCTTAAATGAACTAATGTTTTTTAGGTCCCTAATGGGTGGGGGAATGTTGTTCCAACATTTGGAGGCCGCGTATCGAAAACTGCGTCGGAAAGCTGCAGTACGGTGATGTGGGGTAGCTAGCTGCTGAGCACAACGCCTGGCCTTGCGTTGCCGGTGACTATTTACCCACGCAAGCTTGGAGTACAAGTATGTCGGACATTTATAATTAATGACGCCGAAAAGAAGACAGGCTAAGTGTAACTTCCAACGGGATTTCATTTTTAAAATATTATTTTTGTTTAGGAATGGTGTTATGTGGCTCCTTGGTGGTACATTAAAGCAAAATCGCGCGCAAGCATTTTGAACCCTTTGAATTAGTCGTACGGTACGTGCTAGAAGTCGAGGTCCTACCACGGTATCGGCATAATTTAACTTGGATAGAACCAGACTTTCAACTAGCTGTACGCGCAGGTCTTCGCTTAAATATGGACGCATCTTATACAAAACTTTAAGACGGTAGAAGCAGTTTTTTACACAACTCGAAGTATGAGCCTCAAAACGTAGATCCTGATCTATTATCAGACCCAGATTTCTCGCTTCATAAACTCGATCAATACGTTGGCCCATTACGATTACGGTAGAAAGATTTGAATTGATTTTATCCAGTTGACCCTTGGACCCGAAAAGCATAAATTTAGTTTTGGTCGGGTTGAGTAACAGAGAGTTTTGTATCGACCAGTTCACGATTCTGTCTAGGTCTTCATTTAATAATTTCACTGCTTAGTATTTTTTATAACATTGTCAATATTTATAATAAAAAAATACACAAAAAAGTATATCTATTTGCTTAAATACATTATGCAAACCAGTTTGATTTACTCTACACTCTTGAATGTCGTATAGAGCAGGACCAGCATGCTTCCAAGCATTCTTGTCCTGAATGAAATCATCTAATTTGTAATAATAATATGCTTATATATATTTCTATATATATTTCTTACATACATAATATTTTCATAAATAAATTGGCTAGGGACTGTCATGGTTCTCTATTGTGTCACCTAACTTTTTTATCCATAATTACTAATTCGGACAAATGATGATTAGGACAAAAAAAGTAATGGCACTTTAAATTATGGATAAAAAAGTTAGGTGACACAATAGAGAACCATGACAGTCCCTAGCCAATTTATTTATGAAAATATTATGTATGTAAGAAATATATATAGAAATATATATAAGCATATTATTATTACAAATTAGATGATTTCATTCAGGACAAGAATGCTTGGAAGCATGCTGGTCCTGCTCTATACGACATTCAAGAGTGTAGAGTAAATCAAACTGGTTTGCATAATGTATTTAAGCAAATAGATATACTTTTTTGTGTATTTTTTTATTATAAATATTGACAATGTTATAAAAAATACTAAGCAGTGAAATTATTAAATGAAGACCTAGACAGAATCGTGAACTGGTCGATACAAAACTCTCTGTTACTCAACCCGACCAAAACTAAATTTATGCTTTTCGGGTCCAAGGGTCAACTGGATAAAATCAATTCAAATCTTTCTACCGTAATCGTAATGGGCCAACGTATTGATCGAGTTTATGAAGCGAGAAATCTGGGTCTGATAATAGATCAGGATCTACGTTTTGAGGCTCATACTTCGAGTTGTGTAAAAAACTGCTTCTACCGTCTTAAAGTTTTGTATAAGATGCGTCCATATTTAAGCGAAGACCTGCGCGTACAGCTAGTTGAAAGTCTGGTTCTATCCAAGTTAAATTATGCCGATACCGTGGTAGGACCTCGACTTCTAGCACGTACCGTACGACTAATTCAAAGGGTTCAAAATGCTTGCGCGCGATTTTGCTTTAATGTACCACCAAGGAGCCACATAACACCATTCCTAAACAAAAATAATATTTTAAAAATGAAATCCCGTTGGAAGTTACACTTAGCCTGTCTTCTTTTCGGCGTCATTAATTATAAATGTCCGACATACTTGTACTCCAAGCTTGCGTGGGTAAATAGTCACCGGCAACGCAAGGCCAGGCGTTGTGCTCAGCAGCTAGCTACCCCACATCACCGTACTGCAGCTTTCCGACGCAGTTTTCGATACGCGGCCTCCAAATGTTGGAACAACATTCCCCCACCCATTAGGGACCTAAAAAACATTAGTTCATTTAAGGCTAGACTAAAGAAATTCATTTTGAGTTCTCAAATCGAATTTAATGACATCAACATTGATAAATCTTTTATTTAATCATTTTATTTATCCAATATTTATTTCAATTATGTTTAATCAATCACCAATTTAAGTATGTCTCCATTGTTTTCATTAAAATATATATATATATCTCTTAGTATAAAAACTAACTTTATGTTAGGCTGGATGCAACGTGGTATGTCTCCAGGAACCGCAAGGCTTCGATTAGTTATAAACTTTGACTGTTGGTAGGTAGGCACATATATATTTTATGAAAGGTACTTCTCCATTTTCCTTTTACGGCTACTCGTTAGAGTTTGTAATATACTCTTTGGACAATGCGTCTACGCGTTGTTTTATATTACAGATTCGTGGGTAGTACTATAAAAGAAAAATCTCTGGACAGTGTAGCAAACACAAAAAAAAAACCTTTGTAATACTTATTAACGTTTTCTAATTTATTTATTATTTATTTTTAATATTCAAGTATGAATGTATTTATTTTTCTTACCCACGTCCGTGTGTCACTGCAGGGTGCCAACTGAAAACCAGCGCTGGGTGTCTGACGCCCAGCAAATGCTGAGATGGTAACCCTTTCGGTATGGGCACGCTCAGCTAGCGGCTGGCTAGATAATTTATTGTTGTCTTATGATTGTTCTCTTTTTTACTTTGTGTTTTGTTGCTGTTGTGTTGTGTCTGTATCGAATAAATGTTTTCTATTCTATTCTATTCTATTCTATTCTATATTTATTATTCTATAAAATAACTCACACACCATCAAATTCAACAACAAAAATCAAATCAATTGTTTGCAATATTTGTTAATATATGAGTACCATTTATTGTAAACCTTTTATTCGAAAAGAGTAACTATGAAGTTTAAACACTTTGAAAGCCTATGTACACAAACAGAAAGCAAACCCCATTATGACGTTATCAAGTTACGACTACGTCCGGATTCATGGAACTGGAGTACTACGACCGTATCTTAGTCAATCAGCACTTTAAAGCTCATCCGCGCAAGCGCCAGGGTTCTAACCAACGGCATCGGATGTGTTGCGAACAGTCTCTTCGGCGTACTCAACAAAATATTCGCCAAAAAATATTCTCGATTTTTACATTACCATAGTCAGACAAAATCAAATACATCTTGGCACAATAAAACATCTACCATTGAAGCAGAAAACAACTTGCTCAAACGAGTTGAACATACAATAGAAAAACAGCACAAAATATTTTATTAGCACTTAATTAGTTATTGAATGGGCTTTGTCAGATCACACCTGTCAAATCTTGAAGTGTCCTATAAAAAATCTTTCCGCGTAAATCACTGGTATATAAGACGGCGTGACATTTGTTTAGAAAATATGAAGAAATTTAGAGAATGTCTACAAAACACTTCTTTTTCAGAAGTATATCAATGCGATAATCCAGATAAGGCTTACAATCTATTTTTGGAGACATTTTTTATGTTCTATCGCCTGTGTTTAAAACATAAAACAAGGTTACACCAATGACCTCGATGGGTCTCATGTGGAATTAAAGCAAATGAAGAGCTATTTCTGATGCAATTATGGCAAATACAGTTATGGTATATAAAATATTTCATTTTAAATTATGGCAAACATTAGTAAACCTACAACAACACGTCCACTCGACACAGACACTGGTCTCGACACGGATACATTGAAAACTATTGAATTTAGATGGTATTTATTGTATATGACGGAGAAAGAACCTCCGTGGTGTTTTTAAAAAAGTGTGACGTCAGCTATGATGACGTCACATTTTTTTGTGATGAAATGTCATCAAGATCATTAATTTTTGGTTTTTCTAAAGAAAACTTCACAACTTGTTTCAAACTTCGTTTATTCAACGAACAGCGTAACGACGTCACAGAAAGGTCCATACTGTCCAGCGGCTCAAGCGTGAATGCTCGAACGCTTTTTTTTTTTGGATTTGACCACTCGCAGTTCAGCACGCTAGGGCTGGTAACAGCTTAACCGGACTAACCTGTGGTGGCCTTAAATGGCTCGAACGCCGACGATAACTCAGACTCAGATATCAGCAGAGCATGGTTGAAAACCTAGATTTGACAAAATCATGAAAATTTGAAGTTTCTGAGTGAAAAATTCCAAAAAAAATATCTTGAAAATACCCAGGGCCGAGAACTCCTCGATTTTAGATACACCGATACTATCCTTTTATGCTGTACTGCAAAGTAAACCTAGAACTCAGACTCAGATATCAGCAGAGCATGGTTAAAAACCTAGATTTGACAAAATCATGAAAATTTGAAGTTTCTGAGTGAAAAATTCAAAAAAAATATCTAGAAAATACCCAGGACCGAGAACTCCTCGATTTTAGATACACCGATACGATTACTTTATGCTGTACTGCAAAATAAACCTAGAACTAAGACTCAGATATCAGCAGAGCATGGTTGAAAACCTAGATTAGCCGAAAATCATGAAAATTTGAAGTTTCTGAGTGAAAAATTCAAAAAAAATATCTAGAAAATACCCAGGGCCGAGAACTCCTCGAATTTAGATACACCGATACTATTCCTTTATGCTGTACTGCAAAGAAAACCTAGAACTCAGACTCAGATATCAGCAGAGCATGGTTGAAAACCTAGATTAGCCAAAAATCATGAGAATTTGAAGTTTCTGAGTTAAGAAATCCAAAAAAATATCTGGAAAGTACCCAGGACCGAGAACTCCTCGGTTTTAGATACAACGATACTATGCCTTTATGCTGTACTGCAAAGAAAACCTAGAACTCAGACTCAGATATCAGCAGAGCATGGTTGAAAACCTAGATTTGACAAAATCATGAAAATTTGAAGTTTCTGAGTGAAAAATTCCAAAAAAATATCTAGAAAATACCCAGGGCCGAGAACTCCTCGAATTTAGATACACCGATACTATCCCTTTATGCTGTACTGCAAAGAAAACCTAGAACTCAGACTCAGATATCAGCAGAGCATGGTTGAAAACCTAGATTAGCCGAAAATCATGAAAATTTGAAGTTTCTGAGTGAAAAATTCAAAAAAAATATCTAGAAAATACCCAGGGCCGAGAACTCCTCGAATTTAGATACACCGATACTATCCCTTTATGCTGTACTGCAAAGAAAACCTAGAACTCAGACTCAGATATCAGCAGAGCATGGTTGAAAACCTAGATTAGCCAAAAATCATGAGAATTTGAAGTTTCTGAGTTAAGAAATCCAAAAAAATATCTAGAAAATACCCAGGACCGCGAACTCCTCGAATTTAGATACACCGATACTATCCCTTTATGCTGTACTGCAAAATACACCTAGAACTCAGACTCAGATATCAGCAGAGCATGGTTGAAAACCTAGATTTGACAAAATCATGAAAATTTGAAGTTTCTGAGTAAAAAATTCCAAAAAAATATCTAGAAAATACCCAGGGCCGAGAACTCCTCGATTTTAGATACACCGATACTATCCCTTTATGCTGTACTGCAAAGTAAACCTAGAACTCAGACTCAGATATCAGCAGAGCATGGTTGAAAACCTAGATTTGACAAAATCATGAAAATTTGAAGTTTCTGAGTGGAAAATTCAAAAAAAATATCTAGAAAATACCCAGGACCGAGAACTCCTCGATTTTAGATACACCGATACGATTACTTTATGCTGTACTGCAAAATAAACCTAGAACTAAGACTCAGATATCAGCAGAGCATGGTTGAAAACCTAGATTAGCCGTAAATCATGAAAATTTGAAGTTTCTGAGTTAAAAAATCTAAAAAAATATATGTAAAATACGCAGGGCCGAGAACTCCTCGAATTTAGATACACCGATACTATCCCTTTATGCTGTACTGCAAAGAAAACCTAGAACTCAGACTCAGATATCAGCAGAGCATGGTTGAAAACCTAGATTAGCCAAAAATCATGAGAATTTGAAGTTTCTGAGAGTTAAGAAATCCAAAAAAATATCTGGAAAGTACCCAGGACCGAGAACTCCTCGGTTTTAGATACACCGATACTATGCCTTTATGCTGTACTGCAAAGAAAACCTAGAACTCAGACTCAGATATCAGCAGAGCATGGTTGAAAACCTAGATTTGACAAAATCATGAAAATTTGAAGTTTCTGAGTGAAAAATTCCAAAAAAATATCTAGAAAATACCCAGGACCGAGAACTCCTCGATTTTAGATACACCGATACTATCCCTTTATGCTGTACTGCAAAGTAAACCTAGAACTCAGACTCAGATATCAGCAGAGCATGGTTGAAAACCTAGATTTGACAAAATCATGAAAATTTGAAGTTTCTGAGTGAAAAATTCCAAAAAAATATCTAGCAAATACCCAGGGCCGAGAACTCCTCGATTTTAGATACACGGATACTATCCCTTTATGCTGTACTGCAAAATAAACCTAGAACTAAGACTCAGATATCAGCAGAGCATGGTTGAAAACCTAGATTAGCCGTAAATCATGAAAATTTGAAGTTTCTGAGTTAAAAAATCTAAAAAAATATATGTAAAATACGCAGGGCCGAGAACTCCTCGAATTTAGATACACCGATACTATTCCTTTATGCTGTACTGCAAAGAAAACCTAGAACTCAGACTCAGATATCAGCAGAGCATGGTTTAAAACCTAGATTAGCCAAAAATCATGAGAATTTGAAGTTTCTGAGTTAAGAAATCCAAAAAAATATCTGGAAAGTACCCAGGACCGAGAACTCCTCGGTTTTAGATACACCGATACTATGCCTTTATGCTGTACTGCAAAGAAAACCTAGAACTCAGACTCAGATATCAGCAGAGCATGGTTGAAAACCTAGATTTGACAAAATCATGAAAATTTGAAGTTTCTGAGTGAAAAATTCCAAAAAAATATCTAGAAAATACCCAGGGCCGAGAACTCCTCGAATTTAGATACACCGATACTATCCCTTTATGCTGTACTGCAAAGAAAACCTAGAACTCAGACTCAGATATCAGCAGAGCATGGTTGAAAACCTAGATTAGCCAAAAATCATGAGAATTTGAAGTTTCTGAGAGTTAAGAAATCCAAAAAAATATCTGGAAAGTACCCAGGACCGAGAACTCCTCGGTTTTAGATACACCGATACTATGCCTTTATGCTGTACTGCAAACAAAACCTAGAACTCAGACTCAGATATCAGCAGAGCATGGTTGAAAACCTAGATTAGCCGAAAATCATGAAAATTTGAAGTTTCTGAGTGAAAAATTCAAAAAAAATATCTAGAAAATACCCAGGACCGAGAACTCCTCGAATTTAGATACACCGATACTATCCCTTTATGCTGTACTGCAAAGAAAACCTAGAACTCAGACTCAGATATCAGCAGAGCATGGTTGAAAACCTAGATTTGACAAAATCATGAAAATTTGAAGTTTCTGAGTGAAAAATTCCAAAAAAATATCTAGAAAATACCCAGGGCCGAGAACTCCTCGATTTTAGATACACTAATACGATCCCTTTATGCTGTACTGCAAAGTAAACCTAGAACTCAGACTCAGATATCAGCAGAGCATGGTTGAAAACCTAGATTAGCCGAAAACCAAAAAAAAAAAGGTTTCTAAGTTAAAAAATCTAAACAAATATATGTAAAATACCCAGGTCCGAGAACTCCTTGATTTTAGATACACCGATACTATCCCTTTATGCTGTACTGCAAAGAAAACCTAGAACTCAGACTCAGATATCAGCAGAGCATGGTTGAAAACCTAGATTTGACAAAATCATGAAAATTTGAAGTTTCTGAGTGAAAAATTCAAAAAAAATATCTAGAAAATACCCAGGACCGAGAACTCCGCGATTTTAGATACACCGATACGATTACTTTATGCTGTACTGCAAAATTAACCTAGAACTAAGACTCAGATATCAGCAGAGCATGGTTGAAAACCTAGATTAGCCGAAAATCATGAAGATTTGAAGTTTCTGAGTTAAAAAATCTAAAAAAATATATGTAAAATACCCAGGGCCAAGAACTCCTCGAATTTATATACACCGATACTATCCCTTTGTGCTGTACTGCAAAGTAAACCTAGAACTCAGACTCAGATATCAGCAGAGCATGGTTGAAAACCTAGATTTGACAAAATCATGAAAATTTGAAGTTTCTGAGTTAAGAAATCCAAAAAAATATCTAGAAAATAACCAGGACCGCGAACTCCTCGAATTTAGATACACCGATACTATCCCTTTATGCTGTACTGCAAAATACACCTAGAACTCAGACTCAGATATCAGCAGAGCATGGTTGAAAACCTAGATTAGCCGAAAACCAAAAAAAAAGAGGTTTCTAAGTTAAAAAATCTAAACAAATATATGTAAAATACCCAGGTCCGAGACCTCCTTGATTTTAGATACACCGATACTATGCCTTTATGCTGTACTGCAAAGAAAACCTAGAACTCAGACTCAGATATCAGCAGAGCATGGTTGAAAACCTAGATTAGCCGAAAATCATGAAAATTTGAAGTTTCTGAGTGAAAAATTCAAAAAAAATATCTAGAAAATACCCAGGGCCGAGAACTCCTCGAATTTAGATACACCGATACTATCCCTTTATGCTGTACTGCAAAGAAAACCTAGAACTCAGACTCAGATATCAGCAGAGCATGGTTGAAAACCTAGATTAGCCAAAAATCATGAGAATTTGAAGTTTCTGAGTTAAGAAATCCAAAAAAATATCTAGAAAATACCCAGGACCGCGAACTCCTCGAATTTAGATACACCGATACTATCCCTTTATGCTGTACTGAAAAATACACCTAGAACTCAGACTCAGATATCAGCAGAGCATGGTTGAAAACCTAGATTTGACAAAATCATGAAAATTTGAAGTTTCTGAGTGAAAAATTCCAAAAAAATATCTAGAAAATACCCAGGGCCGAGAACTCCTCGATTTTAGATACACCGATACTATCCCTTTATGCTGTACTGCAAAGTAAACCTAGAACTCAGACTCAGATATCAGCAGAGCATGGTTGAAAACCTAGATTAGCCGTAAATCATGAAAATTTGAAGTTTCTGAGTTAAAAAATCTAAAAAAATATATGTAAAATACGCAGGGCCGAGAACTCCTCGGTTTTAGATACACCGATACTATGCCTTTATGCTGTACTGCAAAGAAAACCTAGAACTCAGACTCAGATATCAGCAGAGCATGGTTGAAAACCTAGATTTGACAAAATCATGAAAATTTGAAGTTTCTGAGTGAAAATTCTAAAAAAATATCTAGAAAATACCCAGGACCGAGAACTCCTCGATTTTAGATACACCGATACTATCCCTTTATGCTGTACTGCAAAGTAAACCTAGAACTCAGACTCAGATATCAGCAGAGCATGGTTGAAAACCTAGATTTGACAAAATCATGAAAATTTGAAGTTTCTGAGTGAAAAATTCCAAAAAAATATCTAGAAAAGACCCAGGGCCGAGAACTCCTCGATTTTAGATACACTCATACTATCCCTTTATGCTGTACTGCAAAGTAAACCTAGAACTCAGACTCAGATATCAGCAGAGCATGATTGAAAACCTAGATTTGACAAAATCATGAAAATTTGAAAATTCTGAGTTAAGAAATCCAAAAAAATATCTAGAAAATACCCAGGACCGCGAACTCCTCGAATTTAGATACACCGATACTATCCCTTTATGCTGTACTGCAAAATACACCTAGAACTCAGACTCAGATATCAGCAGAGCATGGTTGAAAACCTAGATTAGCCAAAAATCATGAGAATTTGAAGTTTCTGAGTTAAGAAATCCAAAAAAATATCTAGAAAATACCCAGGACCGAGAACTCCTCGATTTTAGATACACTAATACGATCCCTTTATGCTGTACTGCAAAGAAAACCTAGAACTCAGACTCAGATATCAGCAGAGCATGGTTGAAAACCTAGATTTGACAAAATCATGAAAATTTGAAGTTTCTGAGTGAAAAATTCCAAAAAAATATCTAGAAAATACCCAGGACCGAGAACTCCTCGATTTTAGATACACCGATACTATCCCTTTATGCTGTACTGCAAAGTAAACCTAGAACTCAGACTCAGATATCAGCAGAGCATGGTTGAAAACCTAGATTAGCCGAAAACCAAAAAAAAAAAGGTTTCTAAGTTAAAAAATCTAAACAAATATATGTAAAATACCCAGGTCCGAGAACTCCTTGATTTTAGATACACCGATACTATCCCTTTATGCTGTACTGCAAAGAAAACCTAGAACTCAGACTCAGATATCAGCAGAGCATGGTTGAAAACCTAGATTAGCCGAAAATCATGAAAATTTGAAGTTTCTGAGTGAAAAATTCAAAAAAAATATCTAGAAAATACGCAGGGCCGAGAACTCCTCGAATTTAGATACACCGATACTATCCCTTTATGCTGTACTGCAAAGAAAACCTAGAACTCAGACTCAGATATCAGCAGAGCATGGTTGAAAACCTAGATTAGCCAAAAATCATGAGAATTTGAAGTTTCTGAGAGTTAAGAAATCCAAAAAAATATCTGGAAAGTACCCAGGACCGAGAACTCCTCGGTTTTAGATACACCGATACTATGCCTTTATGCTGTACTGCAAAGAAAACCTAGAACTCAGACTCAGATATCAGCAGAGCATGGTTGAAAACCTAGATTTGACAAAATCATGAAAATTTGAAGTTTCTGAGTGAAAAATTCCAAAAAAATATCTAGAAAATACCCAGGACCGAGAACTCCTCGATTTTAGATACACCGATACTATCCCTTTATGCTGTACTGCAAAGTAAACCTAGAACTCAGACTCAGATAACAGCAGAGCATGGTTGAAAACCTAGATTTGACAAAATCATGAAAATTTGAAGTTTCTGAGTGAAAAATTCCAAAAAAATATCTAGAAAATACCCAGGGCCGAGAACTCCTCGATTTTAGATACACGGATACTATCCCTTTATGCTGTACTGCAAAGTAAACCTAGAACTCAGACTCAGATATCAGCAGAGCATGGTTGAAAACCTAGATTTGACAAAATCATGAAAATTTGAAGTTTCTGAGTGAAAAATTCCAAAAAAATATCTAGAAAATACCCAGGACCGAGAACTCCTCGATTTTAGATACACCGATACGATTACTTTATGCTGTAGTGCAAAATAAACCTAGAACTAAGACTCAGATATCAGCAGAGCATGGTTGAAAACCTAGATTAGCCGTAAATCATGAAAATTTGAAGTTTCTGAGTTAAAAAATCTAAAAAAATATATGTAAAATACGCAGGGCCGAGAACTCCTCGAATTTAGATACACCGATACTATTCCTTTATGCTGTACTGCAAAGAAAACCTAGAACTCAGACTCAGATATCAGCAGAGCATGGTTGAAAACCTAGATTTGACAAAATCATGAAAATTTGAAGTTTCTGAGTGAAAAATTCCAAAAAAATATCTAGAAAATACCCAGGGCCGAGAACTCCTCGAATTTAGATACACCGATACTATCCCTTTATGCTGTACTGCAAAGAAAACCTAGAACTCAGACTCAGATATCAGCAGAGCATGGTTGAAAACCTAGATTAGCCAAAAATCATGAGAATTTGAAGTTTCTGAGAGTTAAGAAATCCAAAAAAATATCTGGAAAGTACCCAGGACCGAGAACTCCTCGGTTTTAGATACACCGATACTATGCCTTTATGCTGTACTGCAAAGAAAACCTAGAACTCAGACTCAGATATCAGCAGAGCATGGTTGAAAACCTAGATTAGCCGAAAATCATGAAAATTTGAAGTTTCTGAGTGAAAAATTCAAAAAAAATATTTAGAAAATACCCAGGACCGAGAACTCCTCGATTTTAGATACACCGATACGATTACTTTATGCTGTACTGCAAAATAAACCTAGAACTAAGACTCAGATATCAGCAGAGCATGGTTGAAAACCTAGATTTGGCAAAATCATGAAAATTTGAAGTTTCTGAGTGAAAATTTCCAAAAAAATATCTAGAAAATACCCAGGACCGAGAACTCCTCGATTTTAGATACACCGATACGATTACTTTATGCTGTACTGCAAAATAAACCTAGAACTAAGACTCAGATATCAGCAGAGCATGGTTGAAAACCTAGATTAGCCGTAAATCATGAAAATTTGAAGTTTCTGAGTTAAAAAATCTAAAAAAATATATGTAAAATACGCAGGGCCGAGAACTCCTCGAATTTAGATACACCGATACTATCCCTTTATGCTGTACTGCAAAGAAAACCTAGAACTCAGACTCAGATATCAGCAGAGCATGGTTGAAAACCTAGATTAGCCGAAAACCAAAAAAAAAAAGGTTTCTAAGTTAAAAAATCTAAACAAATATATGTAAAATACCCAGGTCCGAGAACTCCTTGATTTTAGATACACCGATACTATCCCTTTATGCTGTACTGCAAAGAAAACCTAGAACTCAGACTCAGATATCAGCAGAGCATGGTTGAAAACCTAGATTTGGCAAAATCATGAAAATTTGAAGTTTCTGAGTGAAAATTTCCAAAAAAATATCTAGAAAATACCCAGGACCGAGAACTCCTCGATTTTAGATACACCGATACGATTACTTTATGCTGTACTGCAAAATAAACCTAGAACTAAGACTTAGATATCAGCAGAGCATGGTTGAAAACCTAGATTAGCCGTAAATCATGAAAATTTGAAGTTTCTGAGTTAAAAAATCTAAAAAAATATATGTAAAATACGCAGGGCCGAGAACTCCTCGAATTTAGATACACCGATACTATCCCTTTATGCTGCACTGCAAAGAAAACCTAGAACTTAGACTCAGATATCAGCAGAGCATGGTTGAAAACCTAGATTTGACAAAATCATGAAAATTTGAAGTTTCTGAGTAAAAAATTCCAAAAAAATATCTAGAAAATACCCAGGGCCGAGAACTCCTCGAATTTAGATACACCGATACTATCCCTTTATGCTGTACTGCAAAGTAAACCTAGAACTCAGACTCAGATATCAGCAGAGCATGGTTGAAAACCTAGATTTGACAAAATCATGAAAATTTGAAGTTTCTGAGTGAAAAATTCAAAAAAAATATCTAGAAAATACCCAGGACCGAGAACTCCGCGATTTTAGATACACCGATACGATTACTTTATGCTGTACTGCAAAATTAACCTAGAACTAAGACTCAGATATCAGCAGAGCATGGTTGAAAACCTAGATTAGCCGAAAATCATGAAGATTTGAAGTTTCTGAGTTAAAAAATCTAAAAAAATATATGTAAAATACGCAGGGCCGAGAACTCCTCGAATTTAGATACACCGATACTATCCCTTTATGCTGTACTGCAAAGAAAACCTAGAACTCAGACTCAGATATCAGCAGAGCATGGTTGAAAACCTAGATTTGACAAAATCATGAAAATTTGAAGTTTCTGAGTAAAAAATTCCAAAAAAATATCTAGAAAATACCCAGGGCCGAGAACTCCTCGAATTTAAATACACCGATACTATCCCTTTATGCTGTACTGCAAAGTAAACCTAGAACTCAGACTCAGATATCAGCAGAGCATGGTTGAAAACCTAGATTTGACAAAATCATGAAAATTTGAAGTTTCTGAGTGAAAAATTCAAAAAAAATATCTAGAAAATACCCAGGACCGAGAACTCCGCGATTTTAGATACACCGATACGATTACTTTATGCTGTACTGCAAAATTAACCTAGAACTAAGACTCAGATATCAGCAGAGCATGGTTGAAAACCTAGATTAGCCGAAAATCATGAAGATTTGAAGTTTCTGAGTTAAAAAATCTAAAAAAATATATGTAAAATACCCAGGGCCAAGAACTCCTCGAATTTATATACACCGATACTATCCCTTTGTGCTGTACTGCAAAGTAAACCTAGAACTCAGACTCAGATATCAGCAGAGCATGGTTGAAAACCTAGATTTGACAAAATCATGAAAATTTGAAGTTTCTGAGTTAAGAAATCCAAAAAAATATCTAGAAAATACCCAGGACCGCGAACTCCTCGAATTTAGATACACCGATACTATCCCTTTATGCTGTACTGCAAAATACACCTAGAACTCAGACTCAGATATCAGCAGAGCATGGTTGAAAACCTAGATTTGACAAAATCATGAAAATTTGAAGTTTCTGAGTGAAAAATTCAAAAAAAATATCTTGAAAATACCCAGGGCCGAGAACTCCTCGATTTTAGATACACCGATACTATCCCTTTATGCTGTACTGCAAAGAAAACCTAGAACTCAGACTCAGATATCAGCAGAGCATGGTTGAAAACCTAGATTAGCCAAAAATCATGAGAATTTGAAGTTTCTGAGTTAAGAAATCCAAAAAAATATCTAGAAAATACCCAGGACCGCGAACTCCTCGAATTTAGATACACCGATACTATCCCTTTATGCTGTACTGCAAAATACACCTAGAACTTAGACTCAGATATCAGCAGAGCATGGTTGAAAACCTAGATTTGACAAAATCATGAAAATTTGAAGTTTCTGAGTGAAAAATTCAAAAAAAATATCTAGAAAATACCCAGGACCGAGAACTCCGCGATTTTAGATACACCGATACGATTACTTTATGCTGTACTGCAAAATTAACCTAGAACTAAGACTCAGATATCAGCAGAGCATGGTTGAAAACCTAGATTAGCCGAAAATCATGAAGATTTGAAGTTTCTGAGTTAAAAAATCTAAAAAAATATATGTAAAATACCCAGGGCCAAGAACTCCTCGAATTTATATACACCGATACTATCCCTTTGTGCTGTACTGCAAAGTAAACCTAGAACTCAGACTCAGATATCAGCAGAGCATGGTTGAAAACCTAGATTTGACAAAATCATGAAAATTTGAAGTTTCTGAGTTAAGAAATCCAAAAAAATATCTAGAAAATACCCAGGACCGCGAACTCCTCGAATTTAGATACACCGATACTATCCCTTTATGCTGTACTGCAAAATACACCTAGAACTCAGACTCAGATATCAGCAGAGCATGGTTGAAAACCTAGATTTGACAAAATCATGAAAATTTGAAGTTTCTGAGTGAAAAATTCCAAAAAAATATCTAGAAAATACCCAGGGCCGAGAACTCCTCGATTTTAGATACACCGATACTATCCCTTTATGCTGTACTGCAAAGTAAACCTAGAACTCAGACTCAGATATCAGCAGAGCATGGTTGAAAACCTAGATTTGACAAAATCATGAAAATTTGAAGTTTCTGAGTGAAAAATTCAAAAAAAATATCTTGAAAATACCCAGGGCCGAGAACTCCTCGATTTTAGATACACCGATACTATCCCTTTATGCTGTACTGCAAAGAAAACCTAGAACTCAGACTCAGATATCAGCAGAGCATGGTTGAAAACCTAGATTAGCCAAAAATCATGAGAATTTGAAGTTTCTGAGTTAAGAAATCCAAAAAAATATCTAGAAAATACCCAGGACCGCGAACTCCTCGAATTTAGATACACCGATACTATCCCTTTATGCTGTACTGCAAAGAAAACCTAGAACTCAGACTCAGATATCAGCAGAGCATGGTTGAAAACCTAGATTTGACAAAATCATGAAAATTTGAAGTTTCTGAGTGAAAAATTTAGCGTTAGCGACAAACCAAACAGGGTTATTGCGCAGGTTAACGGCAGAAGGATAAGTTTCGAACTGAACACTGCAAGTACTCGGAAGTTATCAGTTATCTATAAACATAGTATACTTTGCATCCCGTGATTACATTCGCTTTGAATAATTTTCGACATTTACTCGGGCGGATCCGCAGGCGCCAGCTAGTTAGTCATAAGTCTAGATTATAATAATAACATCTCTTGTGATTTAGCAATCA
Source organism: Mamestra brassicae (assembly GCA_905163435.1). Classification (NCBI taxonomy): domain Eukaryota; kingdom Metazoa; phylum Arthropoda; class Insecta; order Lepidoptera; family Noctuidae; genus Mamestra; species Mamestra brassicae. The sequence continues at coordinate 18,255,684 of LR990999.1, read as the reverse complement.
TTAGCAATGATATTTCTTTGTATGCTTATCTTTGTATTATTGATTTTACTTTATTTCAAGGTAATTATTATTTAATAACGGTAGTATTTCGTCGGTAATTTTTTTTTGTAAATAAGTTTTTTTCGAAAACCAGATGAAATAATGAAGATGTTTAAATTATTGTATATATAATTAAATGGGGAGTTATTTAGGTCTTGGAATTAGTTGCAGTACGTTTTTATAAAGGCTGTCATACTTATGCCAAAACTCGCCTGTTAGACCATAGGTTACATAGTGCTTGAAATCCAGACTAAAATTAACGACAGCAGTAATTATGTAAGATTTTTCACCAACCTTTATAGTTTTAGGTAGGGAATCTAACCTATGAGTCACAATTTTTGTTCTCTTCGGATATCCAGGATCGCTAATTACCGATGTATCGATCATTAGGTGCGGTCCAAATCTATTTGTACATACCAATTCGTTTCCGCAATCGAAGCAAGATCTTTGAATTCCCATTGCATCATCAATGGCTTCCTGTATCAGGTGAAAACCATTGCATAAAATCGTGTCAATATTGACGCTTATGAATGTATAATTTCTTTGGTTTGAATATCCGCAGAAACAATCAACGTGGCAGGAATAGCTGGGTGCATTTTCGAAAAGATATTGCGCTAAATGAGAAACGTTAGACTCTACATCTAAACGCTTTAAACTTCTTGTGTATGTAATTACAGAATTGTGAAAAATTGGAATGTTTGTTAATATTTTGGCCCGTTGTAAATAATGTTGTTTTGCGATTTTTTTTTCAGCGATTACACTTTGAGCCAATCTCACTACGGGACAATCTGATGTAATTAGTTCTTCAAAATAAGTTTTATTGACCAATAGCCCGCAGAGGATAAATTGAAAAATGGAGTCAAATGAACAAGTTGATGTTACATTTAAATCGTGGCCTACAAATCGCACAGACCCCGAGATGTTACCGTTTAGCAGAATTGGTATGTGGGCGGTTTTAAAATCTTTGATTATTTCCCACTCGGGACAAGAATCAAGACACGTCGGATTTTTTTTGCGCTTCTTTTTTGGTGGTTCTTGATCTTCTCGATTTGTGTTTTTGTTAAAGCCTCCCCATTCTTCTTTAACATTCCAGTCATTGGCTTCTGGCAAATTTTCATCAAACGAGAGTTCTTTATGCTCAATTTCAGTTGAGTGCTGAACCTCTCGCGTGCCGACCTCCGTACTTTTTCTCAGATCTTCAGCTTCAACAATAGAAAGAGCTTTCGGCGAATCGATAAGCTCTGCAATTGTTGCTTCCTTTCTGATTTGTGGTAGACCATCAGACTCATTGCTACGCTCCTTTATTTTTTCATCGATTCTTTCTAGATGCTGCATCACAAAACGATCGATGCGCATCGGAATTTCACCCCTGAAGTCCCGATGCTTTAAATCAGAAAATTCTGCCTCGACTGCAGCGGAGGTAGCAGACACTGAACCTCGACCAAAAACAGGCACCATAACTGCGGTCCACAAAGGAATGTAAGGAAGGAGATACCTTTTTAACCTCTTTGCAAAATCAACGCTGTAACACGCGTTGATTGTATCCCCATTTGAAGACTGGTCAGCTATTTCAACCGCAGCGTCATATAAGGTGTCACGCCACGATTTCCAGCCAACTTTGTCCGCGTCACCTTCCATCGCGTCAACGTCAGATTCACTCTCGAACTTTTCGTCAATGTTTGCACCTTCATCATCGTCATTATCCTCATCGTTGTTTATGTTAGGTATTCCTTTTATTGTACTGTTTAAAAAGTTTAAACGCTCCTCCGACGGTAAAATATTGCCATTACCTCCAAACCCAATGTATTTGCTCAGAGCAACTACAAGAACTGACTCCAGAAAGTAAGCCAGTTCGGTTAAATTTGTAATTTGGTGGGCTTTCCCTATGTACCGCTTATAAAATCTCCTTACTAAATATTTATCTTTACCCTTCAAACATGGCCATCGTGAAATCATTGAAATTAAGTGACACACGTCCAATCGCATGAAGGTGGATGGCAAAAACTTTGATTTATTTACAACTGCGTTGTAACACCTTTGTAAATAATCATTAAAACTTGCACACTGGCCAAATATTTGCGCTATTGCTATCAACAAAGACCACCCAAAATCAGTAACCACGATCGGTGGAATCGGAGCATTTGCTGCTAGAATATGGCTTAAAAACCTAGTGACCATAAAGGCTCGCTGATCTGATGATACCATTTGAAATGTTGGTACGCTACCTTCTCGGGTCACGAGCACGCACTGGTATAAAAAAATGTGTGGATGTTGTGATTTGTCTCGCTTTGCGATGCCGCCAGTAGCATCGATTGCAAGTGTTGCGTTGGGATCTTTTCGGCAACGGGATATATAAATTTGCAGTTGTTCGGGCAGCCAGTACATGCAGTTAAATTTATACAACCCTATAGATTGTATACATCCAACAAATTTGCCATGTTCAGCACTATTTAGCAGATTGAGAGAAGGGTTTCCAAACTGTAACCCATATTTACTTAATAGTCGCTGTTCTTTCGCTTTGCGAACCACTTCATTGGTCGGTAAAATTGGGGGATTTTTACCGCCGAATTTTTTGATACGACCAGCTTCCTTTCTTCGCCATGTTACCGCATCTTTACAACCTTCAATAAGGTAATCCGCAACTTCCAAGCGACGGGTTCCTCTCAACTGCCTTCTTTTAATTCCTGAATGTAATGTTGCATTTATGCCTTCAAAACAACACTGAAGTACCACATCTACACCTTTTGAAGGCTTCTTAAAAAGTGTGCAAATACACTTCGCGTGACATTCGCGGCAATATCCCTCCACTGTCAAAAAAAACTTGGCTGTTGCACTCAAGTAAATATTATGATTTTTGAATACAATAACACAATCGAGACTGTGTTGTACCCACAACGCTTCAGCTATTACATCTGCCCATCCTTGACGCAATTTCCAATAAACACGCTTACCATATTTTTTTTTTTGGGGCTTAATATTTTCCCATTTTTCTGTAGAAATCACTAAGTTTATTTTAATTGAAGTTAAACTGTTAAATTTAATGTCTGTGGTCTGGTCTGCACACTCTTCGGAACTATAATTACCGTCGCTAACAGAGATGCTCAATTCCTGCTCTGGAATTTCAAAAACTTCAACGATTACATCTCTTAGACCACAACGATTACTATTAATGATGGTATGTACATGCTTCGGCGTAATAATGGACCCCTTATCCGCCATTCGTTTCGACACCGTTTGATAGACACCATGAGAAGGTGGAAACAAACGCCCCGTGTCATCGATGGTACGACAGTTCACATCGGATAGAATTTGCCGTAAAGCAATTTTATCGTATGGCGTTTTTCCCGGCATTTTTATAAATTTCTTGTGGAAATCTAAAAATTACAGTTAAAACACAACAACAAACAATGAATAACAAAAACCAACCAACAAGTAACAAACAATTAATAACAAACAACAAATTATAACAAAACAACAATTATCAACAAAATGACAATTTCAAACTAATAGAATAGAACTTGAAAATTACTATTTTCAAATGTAGTGAGAACAAACGCTGATGAATTAACGGGTCGCCTAGTATTGTTAAATACCTACTCGAGTTATTTAACAATAGTTCGGTGGAATTTCGTCCGAAAGATATATACTTTCGCGCGTAACGAAACCATAGCGACTTCTAATTCGACGCCAACGCCATCTAGGGAGCCATGGTTTAACTTCTCCGCGCGTGTTTCTGACTAAGCTGTTTTTTTGTGTTGATTTTGATGCAGTTTTCACTATAATTTAGAACATATGTTCTGAGAACTGAAAATGAATATTTAAATTAAACATAGTGATAAAAATCTTCTATTTTTGAAAACTACGATATTTGTGATCTCACATGGTCGATGCTGGCTTAAATTCATAAGATAGGTCAACATAATGTACTTAAGAAATTGTATCTGTTTAAAAACCTCTTGAATATCTCTATCTCCAAATAAATACAGTATATCTATCTATCTCATACATATATCTATTCTAAGAATATACCTATCCCCAAAGGTTAATTCTCAAGCAATGTTTTATCATTTACCTGCGTTCAAGTATTAGTTTATTTAGGAGACTATTTTGATTTTGACCAAAGTTTTCATGGTTTTAGATTAAGTGATTATAATAGGAATACAAAAATAGGGTAAGGAATCTTGTTGCTAACACAGTTAAGTCATAGCACTTGAAGAATAAAGATATAATTATTTTTTGATCTTCAATGAAATAAATTCAAAAAATCAAAAGTCATTTATTCAAATTAGGCTGAGTGCCAGCACTTTTTGGACGTCAAACTTCTATGTAAAGACAGACTCCCAAAACGCCCGCCCGTTGCCACTTCCTAGTGTTTAAGCTGGGAAGAAGAAGTGGCGCAACAAACTCCCCAGCAACACATCTGTCTGTTGAGTTAGAAGAAATTTTCATGATTTTCGGCTAATCTAGGTTTTCAACCATGCTCTGCTGATATCTGAGTCTGAGTTCTAGGTTTACTTTGCAGTACAGCATAAAGGGATAGTATCGGTGTATTTAAAATCGAGGAGTTCTCGGCCCTGGGTGTTTTCTAGATATTTTTTTGGAATTTTTCACTCAGAAACTTCAAATTTTCATGATTTTGTCAAATCTGGGTTTTCAACCATGCTCTGCTGATATCTGAGTCTGAGTTCTAGGTTTTCTTTGCAGTACAGCATAAAGGGATAGTATCGGTGTATCTAAATTCGAGGAGTATTCGGCCCTGGGTATTTTACATATATTTTTTTAGATTTCTTAACTCAGAAACTTCAAATTTTCATGATTTTGTCAAATCTAGGTTTTCAACCATGCTCTGCTGATATCTGAGTCTGAGTTCTAGGTTTTCTTTGCAGTACAGCATAAAGGGATCGTATTAGTGTATCTAAAATCGAGGAGTTCTCGGTCCTGGGTATTTTCTAGATATTTTTTTGGAATTTTTCACTCAGAAACTTCCAATTTTCATGATTTTGTCAAATCTAGGTTTTCAACCATGCTCTGCTGATATCTGAGTCTGAGTTCTAGGTTTTCTTTGCAGTACAGCATAAAGGGATAGTATCGGTGTATCTAAATTCGAGGAGTATTCGGCCCTGGGTATTTTACATATATTTTTTTAGATTTCTTAACTCAGAAACTTCAAATTTTCATGATTTTGTCAAATCTAGGTTTTCAACCATGCTCTGCTGATATCTGAGTCTGAGTTCTAGGTTTTATTTGCAGTACAGCATAAAGGGATAGTATCGGTGTATCCAAATTCGAGGAGTTGTCGGCCCTGGGTATTTTACATATATTTGTTTAGATTTTTTAACTAAGAAACCTTATTTTTTTTGTGATTTTCGGCTAATCTAGGTTTTCAACCATGCTCTGCTGATATCTGAGTCTGAGTTCTAGGTTTACTTTGCAGTACAGCATAAAGGGATAGTATCGGTGTATTTAAAATCGAGGAGTTCTCGGCCCTGGGTGTTTTCTAGATATTTTTTTGGAATTTTTCACTCAGAAACTTCAAATTTTCATGATTTTGTCAAATCTGGGTTTTCAACCATGCTCTGCTGATATCTGAGTCTGAGTTCTAGGTTTTCTTTGCAGTACAGCATAAAGGGATAGTATCGGTGTATCTAAATTCGAGGAGTATTCGGCCCTGGGTATTTTACATATATTTTTTTAGATTTCTTAACTCAGAAACTTCAAATTTTCATGATTTTGTCAAATCTAGGTTTTCAACCATGCTCTGCTGATATCTGAGTCTGAGTTCTAGGTTTTCTTTGCAGTACAGCATAAAGGGATCGTATTAGTGTATCTAAAATCGAGGAGTTCTCGGTCCTGGGTATTTTCTAGATATTTTTTTGGAATTTTTCACTCAGAAACTTCAAATTTTCATGATTTTGTCAAATCTAGGTTTTCAACCATGCTCTGCTGATATCTGAGTCTGAGTTCTAGGTTTTCTTTGCAGTACAGCATAAAGGGATAGTATCGGTGTATCTAAATTCGAGGAGTATTCGGCCCTGGGTATTTTACATATATTTTTTTAGATTTCTTAACTCAGAAACTTCAAATTTTCATGATTTTGTCAAATCTAGGTTTTCAACCATGCTCTGCTGATATCTGAGTCTGAGTTCTAGGTTTTATTTGCAGTACAGCATAAAGGGATAGTATCGGTGTATCCAAAATCGAGGAGTTCTCGGCCCTGGGTATTTTACATATATTTGTTTAGATTTTTTAACTCAGAAACTTCAAATTTTCATGATTTTCGGAAAATCTAGGTTTTCAACCATGCTCTGCTGATATCTGAGTCGGAGTGCTAGGTTTTCTTTGCAGTACAGCATAAAGAGATAGTATCGGTGTATGTAAAATCGAAGAGTTCTCGGACCTGGGTATTTTACATATATTTGTTTAGATTTCTTAACTCAGAAACTTCAAATTTGCATGATTTTCGGCTAATCTAGGTTTTCAACCATGCTCTGCTGATATCTGAGTCTGAGTTCTAGGTTTTCTTTGCAGTACAGCATAAAGGGATAGTATCGGTGTATCTAAAATCAAGGAGTTCTCGGACCTGGGTATTTTACATATATTTGTTTAGATTTTTTAACTTAGAAACCTTTTTTTTTTTGGTTTTCGGCTAATCTAGGTTTTCAACCATGCTCTGCTGATATCTGAGTCTGAGTTCTAGGTTTTCTTTGCAGTACAGCATAAAGGGATAGTATCGGTGTATCTAAAATCGAGGAGTTCTCGGCCCTGCGTATTTTACATATATTTGTTTAGATTTTTTAACTCAGAAACTTCAAATTTTCATGATTTTCGGAAAATCTAGGTTTTCAACCATGCTCTGCTGATATCTGAGTCGGAGTTCTAGGTTTACTTTGCAGTACTGCATAAAGAGATCGTATTAGTGTATCTAAAATCGAGGAGTTCTTGGTCCTGGGTATTTTCTAGAAATTTTTTTGGAATTTTTCACCCAGAAACTTCAAATTTTCATGATTTTGCCAAATCTACGTTTTCAACCATGCTCTGCTGATATCTGAGTCTGAGTTCTAGGTTTTCTTAGCAGTACAGCATAAAGGGATAGTATTGGTGTATCTAAAATCGAAGAGTTCTCGGTCCTGGGTATTTTCTAGATATTTTTTTGGAAATTTTCACTCAGAAACTTCAAATTTTCATGATTTTGCCAAATCTAGGTTTTCAACCATGCTCTGCTGATATCTGAGTCTGAGTTCTAGGTTTTCTTTGCAGTACAGCATAAAGGGATAGTATCGGTGTATCTAAATTCGAGGAGTATTCGGCCCTGGGTATTTTACATATATTTTTTTAGATTTCTTAACTCAGAAACTTCAAATTTTCATGATTTTGTCAAATCTAGGTTTTCAACCATGCTCTGCTGATATCTGAGTCTGAGTTCTAGGTTTCATTTGCAGTACAGCATAAAGGGATAGTATCGGTGTATCCAAATTCGAGGAGTTGTCGGCCCTGGGTATTTTACATATATTTGTTTAGATTTTTTAACTAAGAAACCTTATTTTTTTTGTGATTTTCGGCTAATCTAGGTTTTCAACCATGCTCTGCTGATATCTGAGTCTGAGTTCTAGGTTTACTTTGCAGTACAGCATAAAGGGATAGTATCGGTGTATTTAAAATCGAGGAGTTCTCGGCCCTGGGTGTTTTCTAGATATTTTTTTGGAATTTTTCACTCAGAAACTTCAAATTTTCATGATTTTGTCAAATCTGGGTTTTCAACCATGCTCTGCTGATATCTGAGTCTGAGTTCTAGGTTTTCTTTGCAGTACAGCATAAAGGGATAGTATCGGTGTATCTAAATTCGAGGAGTATTCGGCCCTGGGTATTTTACATATATTTTTTTAGATTTCTTAACTCAGAAACTTCAAATTTTCATGATTTTGTCAAATCTAGGTTTTCAACCATGCTCTGCTGATATCTGAGTCTGAGTTCTAGGTTTTCTTTGCAGTACAGCATAAAGGGATCGTATTAGTGTATCTAAAATCGAGGAGTTCTCGGTCCTGGGTATTTTCTAGATATTTTTTTGGAATTTTTCACTCAGAAACTTCAAATTTTCATGATTTTGTCAAATCTAGGTTTTCAACCATGCTCTGCTGATATCTGAGTCTGAGTTCTAGGTTTTCTTTGCAGTACAGCATAAAGGGATAGTATCGGTGTATCTAAAATCGAGGAGTTCTCGGCCCTGGGTATTTTACATATATTTGTTTAGATTTTTTAACTCAGAAACTTCAAATTTTCATGATTTTCGGAAAATCTAGGTTTTCAACCATGCTCTGCTGATATCTGAGTCGGAGTTCTAGGTTTTCATTGCAGTACAGCATAAAGAGATAGTATCGGTGTATCTAAAATCGAAGAGTTCTCGGACCTGGGTATTTTACATATATTTGTTTAGATTTCTTAACTCAGAAACTTCAAATTTGCATGATTTTGCCAAATCTATGTTTTCAACCATGCTCTGCTGATATCTGAGTCTGAGTTCTAGGTTTTCTTTGCAGTACAGCATAAAGGGATAGTATCGGTGTATCCAAATTTGAGGAGTTGTCGGCCCTGGGTATTTTACGTATATTTGTTTAGATTTTTTAACTAAGAAACCTTATTTTTTTTGTGATTTTCGGCTAATCTAGGTTTTCAACCATGCTCTGCTGATATCTGAGTCTGAGTTCTAGGTTTACTTTGCAGTACAGCACAAAGGGATAGTATCGGTGTATTTAAAATCGAGGAGTTCTCGGCCCTGGGTGTTTTCTAGATATTTTTTTGGAATTTTTCACTCAGAAACTTCAAATTTTCATGATTTTGTCAAATCTGGGTTTTCAACTATGCTCTGCTGATATCTGAGTCTGAGTTCTAGGTTTTCTTTGCAGTACAGCATAAAGGGATCGTATCGGTGTATCTAAAATCGAGGAGTTCTCGGCCCTGGGTATTTTACATATATTTGTTTAGATTTCTTATCTCAGAAACTTCAAATTTGCATGATTTTCGGCTAATCGAGGTTTTCAACCATGCTCTGCTGATATCTGAGTCTGAGTTCTAGGTTTTCTTTGCAGTACAGCATAAAGGGATAGTATCGGTGTATCTAAAATCAAGGAGTTCTCGGACCTGGGTATTTTACATATATTTGTTTAGATTTTTAAACTTAGAAACCTTTTTTTTTTTGGTTTTCGGCTAATCTAGGTTTTCAACCATGCTCTGCTGATATCTGAGTATGAGTTCTAGGTTTACTTTGCAGTACAGCATAAAGGGATAGTATCGGTGTATCTAAAATCGAAGAGTTCTCGGACCTGGGTATTTTACATATATTTGTTTAGATTTCTTAACTCAGAAACTTCAAATTTGCATGATTTTCGGCTAATCGAGGTTTTCAACCATGCTCTGCTGATACCTGAGTCTGAGTTCTAGGTTTTCTTTGCAGTACAGCATAAAGGGATAGTATCGGTGTATCTAAAATCAAGGAGTTCTCGGACCTGGGTATTTTACATATATTTGTTTAGATTTTTTAACTTAGAAACCTTTTTTTTTTTGGTTTTCGGCTAATCTAGGTTTTCAACCATGCTCTGCTGATATCTGAGTCTGAGTTCTAGGTTTACTTTGCAAAACAGCATAAAGGGATCGTATTAGTGTATCTAAAATCGAGGAGTTCTCGGTCCTGGGTATTTTCTAGATATTTTTTTGGAATTTTTCACTCAGAAACTTCAAATTTTCATGATTTTGTCAAATCTAGGTTTTCAACCATGCTCTGCTGATATCTGAGTCTGAGTTCTAGGTTTTCTTTGCAGTACAGCATAAAGGGATAGTATCGGTGTATCTAAAATCGAGGAGTTCTCGGCCCTGGGTATATTACATATATTTGTTTAGATTTTTTAACTCAGAAACTTCAAATTTTCATGATTTTCGGAAAATCTAGGTTTTCAACCATGCTCTGCTGATATCTGAGTCTGAGTTCTAGGTTTACTTTGCAGTACAGCATAAAGGGATCGCATTAGTGTATCTAAAATCAAGGAGTTCTTGGTCCTGGGTATTTTCTAGAAATTTTTTTTGAATTTTTCACCCAGAAACTTCAAATTTTCATGATTTTGCCAAATCTACGTTTTCAACCATGCTCTGCTGATATCTGAGTCTGAGTTCTAGATTTTCTTTGCAGTACAGCATAAAGGGATAGTATTGGTGTATCTAAAATCGAAGAGTTCTCGGTCCTGGGTATTTTCTAGATATTTTTTTGGAAATTTTCACTCAGAAACTTCAAATTTTCATGATTTTGCCAAATCTAGGTTTTCAACCATGCTCTGCTGATATCTGAGTCTGAGTTCTAGGTTTTTTTTGCAGTACAGCATAAAGGGATAGTATCGGTGTATCTAAAATCGAGGAGTTCTCGGCCCTGGGTATTTTACATATATTTGTTTAGATTTTTTAACTCAGAAACTTCAAATTTTCATGATTTTCGGAAAATCTAGGTTTTCAACCATGCTCTGCTGATATCTGAGTCGGAGTGCTAGGTTTTCTTTGCAGTACAGCATAAAGAGATAGTATCGGTGTATGTAAAATCGAAGAGTTCTCGGACCTGGGTATTTTACATATATTTGTTTAGATTTCTTAACTCAGAAACTTCAAATTTGCATGATTTTCGGCTAATCTAGGTTTTCAACCATGCTCTGCTGATATCTGAGTCTGAGTTCTAGGTTTTCTTTGCAGTACAGCATAAAGGGATAGTATCGGTGTATCTAAAATCAAGGAGTTCTCGGACCTGGGTATTTTACATATATTTGTTTAGATTTTTTAACTTAGAAACCTTTTTTTTTTTGGTTTTCGGCTAATCTAGGTTTTCAACCATGCTCTGCTGATATCTGAGTCTGAGTTCTAGGTTTTCTTTGCAGTACAGCATAAAGGGATAGTATCGGTGTATCTAAAATCGAGGAGTTCTCGGCCCTGGGTATTTTACATATATTTGTTTAGATTTTTTAACTCAGAAACTTCAAATTTTCATGATTTTCGGAAAATCTAGGTTTTCAACCATGCTCTGCTGATATCTGAGTCGGAGTTCTAGGTTTACTTTGCAGTACTGCATAAAGAGATCGTATTAGTGTATCTAAAATCGAGGAGTTCTTGGTCCTGGGTATTTTCTAGATATTTTTTTGGAATTTTTCACCCAGAAACTTCAAATTTTCATGATTTTGCCAAATCTACGTTTTCAACCATGCTCTGCTGATATCTGAGTCTGAGTTCTAGGTTTTCTTAGCAGTACAGCATAAAGGGATAGTATTGGTGTATCTAAAATCGAAGAGTTCTCGGTCCTGGGTATTTTCTAGATATTTTTTTGGAAATTTTCACTCAGAAACTTCAAATTTTCATGATTTTGCCAAATCTAGGTTTTCAACCATGCTCTGCTGATATCTGAGTCTGAGTTCTAGGTTTTCTTTGCAGTACAGCATAAAGGGATAGTATCGGTGTATCTAAATTCGAGGAGTATTCGGCCCTGGGTATTTTACATATATTTTTTTAGATTTCTTAACTCAGAAACTTCAAATTTTCATGATTTTGTCAAATCTAGGTTTTCAACCATGCTCTGCTGATATCTGAGTCTGAGTTCTAGGTTTCATTTGCAGTACAGCATAAAGGGATAGTATCGGTGTATCCAAATTCGAGGAGTTGTCGGCCCTGGGTATTTTACATATATTTGTTTAGATTTTTTAACTAAGAAACCTTATTTTTTTTGTGATTTTCGGCTAATCTAGGTTTTCAACCATGCTCTGCTGATATCTGAGTCTGAGTTCTAGGTTTACTTTGCAGTACAGCATAAAGGGATAGTATCGGTGTATTTAAAATCGAGGAGTTCTCGGCCCTGGGTGTTTTCTAGATATTTTTTTGGAATTTTTCACTCAGAAACTTCAAATTTTCATGATTTTGTCAAATCTGGGTTTTCAACCATGCTCTGCTGATATCTGAGTCTGAGTTCTAGGTTTTCTTTGCAGTACAGCATAAAGGGATAGTATCGGTGTATCTAAATTCGAGGAGTATTCGGCCCTGGGTATTTTACATATATTTTTTTAGATTTCTTAACTCAGAAACTTCAAATTTTCATGATTTTGTCAAATCTAGGTTTTCAACCATGCTCTGCTGATATCTGAGTCTGAGTTCTAGGTTTTCTTTGCAGTACAGCATAAAGGGATCGTATTAGTGTATCTAAAATCGAGGAGTTCTCGGTCCTGGGTATTTTCTAGATATTTTTTTGGAATTTTTCACTCAGAAACTTCAAATTTTCATGATTTTGTCAAATCTAGGTTTTCAACCATGCTCTGCTGATATCTGAGTCTGAGTTCTAGGTTTTCTTTGCAGTACAGCATAAAGGGATAGTATCGGTGTATCTAAATTCGAGGAGTATTCGGCCCTGGGTATTTTACATATATTTTTTTAGATTTCCTAACTCAGAAACTTCAAATTTTCATGATTTTGTCAAATCTAGGTTTTCAACCATGCTCTGCTGATATCTGAGTCTGAGTTCTAGGTTTTCTTTGCAGTACAGCATAAAGGGATAGTATCGGTGTATCTAAATTCGAGGAGTATTCGGCCCTGGGTATTTTACATATATTTTTTTAGATTTCTTAACTCAGAAACTTCAAATTTTCATGATTTTGTCAAATCTAGGTTTTCAACCATGCTCTGCTGATATCTGAGTCTGAGTTCTAGGTTTTCTTTGCAGTACAGCATAAAGGGATCGTATTAGTGTATCTAAAATCGAGGAGTTCTCGGTCCTGGGTATTTTCTAGATATTTTTTTGGAATTTTTCACTCAGAAACTTCAAATTTTCATGATTTTGTCAAATCTAGGTTTTCAACCATGCTCTGCTGATATCTGAGTCTGAGTTCTAGGTTTTCTTTGCAGTACAGCATAAAGGGATAGTATCGGTGTATCTAAATTCGAGGAGTATTCGGCCCTGGGTATTTTACATATATTTTTTTAGATTTCCTAACTCAGAAACTTCAAATTTTCATGATTTTGTAAAATCTAGGTTTTCAACCATGCTCTGCTGATATCTGAGTCTGAGTTCTAGGTTTTATTTGCAGTACAGCATAAAGGGATAGTATCGGTGTATCCAAATTCGAGGAGTTGTCGGCCCTGGGTATTTTACATATATTTGTTTAGATTTTTTAACTAAGAAACCTTATTTTTTTTGTGATTTTCGGCTAATCTAGGTTTTCAACCATGCTCTGCTGATATCTGAGTCTGAGTTCTAGGTTACCTTTGCAGTACAGCATAAAGGGATAGTATCGGTGTATTTAAAATCGAGGAGTTCTCGGCCCTGGGTGTTTTCTAGATATTTTTTTGGAATTTTTCACTCAGAAACTTCAAATTTTCATGATTTTGTCAAATCTGGGTTTTCAACCATGCTCTGCTGATATCTGAGTCTGAGTTCTAGGTTTTCTTTGCAGTACAGCATAAAGGGATAGTATCGGTGTATCTAAAATCGGGGAGTTCTCGGCCCTGGGTATTTTACATATATTTGTTTAGATTTCTTATCTCAGAAACTTCAAATTTGCATGATTTTCGGCTAATCGAGGTTTTCAACCATGCTCTGCTGATATCTGAGTCTGAGTTCTAGGTTTTCTTTGCAGTACAGCATAAAGGGATAGTATCGGTGTATCTAAAATAAAGGACTTCTCGGACCTGGGTATTTTACATATATTTGTTTAGATTTTTAAACTTAGAAACCTTTTTTTTTTTGGTTTTCGGCTAATCTAGGTTTTCAACCATGCTCTGCTGATATCTGAGTATGAGTTCTAGGTTTACTTTGCAGTACAGCATAAAGGGATAGTATCGGTGTATCTAAAATCGAAGAGTTCTCGGACCTGGGTATTTTACATATATTTGTTTAGATTTCTTAACTCAGAAACTTCAAATTTGCATGATTTTCGGCTAATCGAGGTTTTCAACCATGCTCTGCTGATATCTGAGTCTGAGTTCTAGGTTTTCTTTGCAGTACAGCATAAAGGAATAGTATCGGTGTATCTAAAATCAAGGAGTTCTCGGACCTGGGTATTTTACATATATTTGTTTAGATTTTTTAACTTAGAAACCTTTTTTTTTTTGGTTTTCGGCTAATCTAGGTTTTCAACCATGCTCTGCTGATATCTGAGTCTGAGTTCTAGGTTTACTTTGCAAAACAGCATAAAGGGATCGTATTAGTGTATCTAAAATCGAGGAGTTCTCGGTCCTGGGTATTTTCTAGATATTTTTTTGGAATTTTTCACTCAGAAACTTCAAATTTTCATGATTTTGTCAAATCTAGGTTTTCAACCATGCTCTGCTGATATCTGAGTCTGAGTTCTAGGTTTTCTTTGCAGTACAGCATAAAGGGATAGTATCGGTGTATCTAAAATCGAGGAGTTCTCGGCCCTGGGTATTTTACATATATTTGTTTAGATTTTTTAACTTAGAAACCTTTTTTTTTTTGGTTTTCGGCTAATCTAGGTTTTCAACCATGCTCTGCTGATATCTGAGTCTGAGTTCTAGGTTTACTTTGCAAAACAGCATAAAGGGATCGTATTAGTGTATCTAAAATCGAGGAGTTCTCGGTCCTGGGTATTTTCTAGATATTTTTTTGGAATTTTTCACTCAGAAACTTCAAATTTTCATGATTTTGTCAAATCTAGGTTTTCAACCATGCTCTGCTGATATCTGAGTCTGAGTTCTAGGTTAACTTTGCAGTACAGCATAAAGGGATAGTATCGGTGTATTTAAAATCGAGGAGTTCTCGGCCCTGGGTGTTTTCTAGATATTTTTTTGGAATTTTTCACTCAGAAACTTCAAATTTTCATGATTTTGTCAAATCTGGGTTTTCAACCATGCTCTGCTGATATCTGAGTCTGAGTTCTAGGTTTTCTTTGCAGTACAGCATAAAGGGATAGTATCGGTGTATCTAAAATCGAGGAGTTCTCGGTCCTGGGTATTTTCTAGATATTTTTTTGGAATTTTTCACTCAGAAACTTCAAATTTTCATGATTTTGTCAAATCTAGGTTTTCAACCATGCTCTGCTGATATCTGAGTCTGAGTTCTAGGTTTACTTTGCAAAACAGCATAAAGGGATCGTATTAGTGTATCTAAAATCGAGGAGTTCTCGGTCCTGGGTATTTTCTAGATATTTTTTTGGAATTTTTCACTCAGAAACTTCAAATTTTCATGATTTTGTCAAATCTAGGTTTTCAACCATGCTCTGCTGATATCTGAGTCTGAGTTCTAGGTTAACTTTGCAGTACAGCATAAAGGGATAGTATCGGTGTATTTGAAATCGAGGAGTTCTCGGCCCTGGGTGTTTTCTAGATATTTTTTTGGAATTTTTCACTCAGAAACTTCAAATTTTCATGATTTTGTCAAATCTGGGTTTTCAACCATGCTCTGCTGATATCTGAGTCTGAGTTCTAGGTTTTCTTTGCAGTACAGCATAAAGACATAGTATCGGTGTATCTAAAATCGAGGAGTTCTCGGTCCTGGGTATTTTCTAGATATTTTTTTGGAATTTTTCACTCAGAAACTTCAAATTTTCATGATTTTGTCAAATCTAGGTTTTCAACCATGCTCTGCTGATATCTGAGTCTGAGTTCTAGGTTTTCTTTGCAGTGCAGCATAAAGGGATAGTATCGGTGTATCTAAATTCGAGGAGTTGTCGGCCCTGGGTATTTTACATATATTTGTTTAGATTTTTTAACTCAGAAACTTCAAATTTTCATGATTTTCGGCAAATCTAGGTTTTCAACCATGCTCTGCTGATATCTGAGTCGGAGTTCTAGGTTTTCTTTGCAGTACAGCATAAAGAGATAGTATCGGTGTATGTAAAATCGAAGAGTTGTCGGCCCTGGGTATTTTACATATATTTGTTTAGATTTCTTAAATCAGAAACTTCAAATTTGCATGATTTTCGGCTAATCGAGGTTTTCAACCATGCTCTGCTGATATCTGAGTCTGAGTTCTAGGTTTTCTTTGCAGTACAGCATAAAGGGATAGTATCGGTGTATCTAAAATCAAGGAGTTCTCGGACCTGGGTATTTTACATATATTTGTTTAGATTTTTTTAACTTAGAAACCTTTTTTTTTTTGGTTTTCGGCTAATCTAGGTTTTCAACCATGCTCTGCTGATATCTGAGTCTGAGTTCTAGGTTTACTTTGCAAAACAGCATAAAGGGATCGTATTAGTGTATCTAAAATCGAGGAGTTCTCGGTCCTGGGTATTTTCTAGATATTTTTTTGGAATTTTTCACTCAGAAACTTCAAATTTTCATGATTTTGTCAAATCTAGGTTTTCAACCATGCTCTGCTGATATCTGAGTCTGAGTTCTAGGTTTTCTTTGCAGTACAGCATAAAGGGATAGTATCGGTGTATCTAAATTCGAGGAGTTGTCGGCCCTGGGTATTTTACATATATTTGTTTAGATTTTTTAACTAAGAAACCTTATTTTTTTTGTGATTTTCGGCTAATCTAGGTTTTCAACCATGCTCTGCTGATATCTGAGTCTGAGTTCTAGGTTTACTTTGCAGTACAGCATAAAGGGATAGTATCGGTGTATCTAAAATCGAGGAGTTCTCGGTCCTGGGTATTTTCTAGATATTTTTTTGGAATTTTTCACCCAGAAACTTCAAATTTTCATGATTTTGTCAAATCTAGGTTTTCAACCATGCTCTGCTGATATCTGAGTCTGAGTTCTAGGTTTTCTTTGCAGTACAGCATAAAGGGATAGTATCGGTGTATCTAAATTCGAGGAGTTGTCGGCCCTGGGTATTTTACATATATTTGTTTAGATTTTTTAACTAAGAAACCTTATTTTTTTTGTGATTTTCGGCTAATCTAGGTTTTCAACCATGCTCTGCTGATATCTGAGTCTGAGTTCTAGGTTTACTTTGCAGTACAGCATAAAGGGATAGTATCGGTGTATCTAAAATCGAGGAGTTCTCGGTCCTGGGTATTTTCTAGATATTTTTTTGGAATTTTTCACCCAGAAACTTCAAATTTTCATGATTTTGTCAAATCTAGGTTTTCAACCATGCTCTGCTGATATCTGAGTCTGAGTTCTAGGTTTTCTTTGCAGTACAGCATAAAGGAATAGTATTGGTGTATCTAAAATCGAAGAGTTCTCGGTCCTGGGTATTTTCTAGATATTTTTTTTGGAAATTTTCACTCAGAAACTTCAAATTTTCATGATTTTGCCAAATCTAGGTTTTCAACCATGCTCTGCTGATATCTGAGTCTGAGTTCTAGGTTTTCTTTGCAGTACAGCATAAAGGAATAGTATCGGTGTATCTAAAATAGAGGAGTTCTCGGTCCTGGGTATTTTCTAGATATTTTTTTGGAATTTTTCACTCAGAAACTTCAAATTTTCATGATTTTGTCAAATCTAGGTTTTCAACCATGCTCTGCTGATATCTGAGTCTGAGTTCTAGGTTTTCTTTGCAGTACAGCATAAAGGCATAGTATCGGTGTATCTAAATTCGAGGAGTTGTCGGCCCTGGGTATTTTACATATATTTGTTTAGATTTTTTAACTAAGAAACCTTATTTTTTTTGTGATTTTCGGCTAATCTAGGTTTTCAACCATGCTCTGCTGATATCTGAGTCTGAGTTCTAGGTTTACTTTGCAGTACAGCATAAAGGGATAGTATCGGTGTATCTAAAATCGAGGAGTTCTCGGTCCTGGGTATTTTCTAGATATTTTTTTGGAAATTTTCACTCAGAAACTTCAAATTTTCATGATTTTGTCAAATCTAGATTTTCAACCATGCTCTGCTGATATCTGAGTCTGAGTTCTAGGTTTTCTTTGCAGTACAGCATAAAGGAATAGTATCGGTGTATCTAAAATCGAGGAGTTGTCGGCCCTGGGTATTTTACATATATTTGTTTAGATTTTTTAACTTAGAAACCTTATTTTTTTTGTGATTTTCGGCTAATCTAGGTTTTCAACCATGCTCTGCTGATATCTGAGTCTGAGTTCTAGGTTTACTTTGCAGTACAGCATAAAGGGATAGTATCGGTGTATCTAAAATCGAGGAGTTCTCGGTCCTGGGTATTTTCTAGATATTTTTTTGGAATTTTTCACCCAGAAACTTCAAATTTTCATGATTTTGTCAAATCTAGGTTTTCAACCATGCTCTGCTGATATCTGAGTCTGAGTTCTAGGTTTTCTTTGCAGTACAGCATAAAGGGATAGTATCGGTGTATCTAAATTCGAGGAGTTGTCGGCCCTGGGTATTTTACATATATTTGTTTAGATTTTTTAACTAAGAAACCTTATTTTTTTTGTGATTTTCGGCTAATCTAGGTTTTCAACCATGCTCTGCTGATATCTGAGTCTGAGTTCTAGGTTTACTTTGCAGTACAGCATAAAGGGATAGTATCGGTGTATCTAAAATCGAGGAGTTCTCGGTCCTGGGTATTTTCTAGATATTTTTTTGGAATTTTTCACCCAGAAACTTCAAATTTTCATGATTTTGTCAAATCTAGGTTTTCAACCATGCTCTGCTGATATCTGAGTCTGAGTTCTAGGTTTACTTTGCAAAGCAGCATAAAGGGATCGTATTAGTGTATCTAAAATCGAGGAGTTCTCGGTCCTGGGTATTTTCTAGATATTTTTTTGGAATTTTTCACTCAGAAACTTCAAATTTTCATGATTTTGTCAAATCTAGGTTTTCAACCATGCTCTGCTGATATCTGAGTCTGAGTTCTAGGTTTTCTTTGCAGTACAGCATAAAGGGATAGTATCGGTGTATCTAAATTCGAGGAGTTGTCGGCCCTGGGTATTTTACATATATTTGTTTAGATTTTTTAACTAAGAAACCTTATTTTTTTTGTGATTTTCGGCTAATCTAGGTTTTCAACCATGCTCTGCTGATATCTGAGTCTGAGTTCTAGGTTTACTTTGCAGTACAGCATAAAGGGATAGTATCGGTGTATCTAAAATCGAGGAGTTCTCGGTCCTGGGTATTTTCTAGATATTTTTTTGGAATTTTTCACCCAGAAACTTCAAATTTTCATGATTTTGTCAAATCTAGGTTTTCAACCATGCTCTGCTGATATCTGAGTCTGAGTTCTAGGTTTTCTTTGCAGTACAGCATAAAGGGATAGTATCGGTGTATCTAAATTCGAGGAGTTGTCGGCCCTGGGTATTTTACATATATTTGTTTAGATTTTTTAACTAAGAAACCTTATTTTTTTTGTGATTTTCGGCTAATCTAGGTTTTCAACCATGCTCTGCTGATATCTGAGTCTGAGTTCTAGGTTTACTTTGCAGTACAGCATAAAGGGATAGTATCGGTGTATCTAAAATCGAGGAGTTCTCGGTCCTGGGTATTTTCTAGATATTTTTTTGGAATTTTTCACCCAGAAACTTCAAATTTTCATGATTTTGTCAAATCTAGGTTTTCAACCATGCTCTGCTGATATCTGAGTCTGAGTTCTAGGTTTTCTTTGCAGTAAAGCATAAAGGAATAGTATTGGTGTATCTAAAATCGAAGAGTTCTCGGTCCTGGGTATTTTCTAGATATTTTTTTGGAAATTTTCACTCAGAAACTTCAAATTTTCATGATTTTGCCAAATCTAGGTTTTCAACCATGCTCTGCTGATATCTGAGTCTGAGTTCTAGGTTTTCTTTGCAGTACAGCATAAAGGAATAGTATCGGTGTATCTAAAATCGAGGAGTTCTCGGACCTGGGTATTTTACATATATTTGTTTAGATTTCTTAACTCAGAAACTTCAAATTTGCATGATTTTCGGCTAATCGAGGTTTTCAACCATGCTCTGCTGATATCTGAGTCTGAGTTCTAGGTTTTCTTTGCAGTACAGCATAAAGGGATAGTATCGGTGTATCTAAAATCAAGGAGGTCTCGGACCTGGGTATTTTACATATATTTGTTTAGATTTTTTTAACTTAGAAACCTTTTTTTTTTTGGTTTTCGGCTAATCTAGGTTTTCAACCATGCTCTGCTGATATCTGAGTCTGAGTTCTAGGTTTTCTTTGCAGTACAGCATAAAGGAATAGTATAGGTGTATCTAAAATCGAAGAGTTCTCGGTCCTGGGTATTTTCTAGATATTTTTTTGGAAATTTTCACTCAGAAACTTCAAATTTTCATGATTTTGCCAAATCTAGGTTTTCAACCATGCTCTGCTGATATCTGAGTCTGAGTTCTAGGTTTTCTTTGCAGTACAGCATAAAGGGATAGTATCGGTGTATCTAAAATCAAGGAGTTCTCGGACCTGGGTATTTTACATATATTTGTTTAGATTTTTTAACTTAGAAACCTTTTTTTTTTTGGTTTTCGGCTAATCTAGGTTTTCAACCATGCTCTGCTGATATCTGAGTCTGAGTTCTAGGTTTACTTTGCAGTACAGCATAAAGGGATCGTATTAGTGTATCTAAAATCGAGGAGTTCTTGGTCCTGGGTATTTTCTAGATATTTTTTTGGAATTTTTCACCCAGAAACTTCAAATTTTCATGATTTTGCCAAATCTAGGTTTTCAACCATGCTCTGCTGATATCTGAGTCTGAGTTCTAGGTTTTCTTTGCAGTACAGCATAAAGGGATAGTATTGGTGTATCTAAAATCGAAGAGTTCTCGGTCCTGGGTATTTGCTAGATATTTTTTTGGAAATTTTCACTCAGAAACTTCAAATTTTCATGATTTTGCCAAATCTAGGTTTTCAACCATGCTCTGCTGATATCTGAGTCGGATTTCTAGGTTTTCTTTGCAGTACAGCATAAAGGGATAGTATCGGTGTATCTAAAATCGAAGAGTTCTCGGACCTGGGTATTTTACATATATTTGTTTAGATTTCTTAACTCAGAAACTTCAAATTTGCATGATTTTCGGCTAATCGAGGTTTTCAACCATGCTCTGCTGATATCTGAGTCTGAGTTCTAGGTTTTCTTTGCAGTACAGCATAAAGGGATAGTATCGGTGTATCTAAAATCAAGGAGTTCTCGGACCTGGGTATTTTACATATATTTGTTTAGATTTTTTTAACTTAGAAACCTTTTTTTTTGGTTTTCGGCTAATCTAGGTTTTCAACCATGCTCTGCTGATATCTGAGTCTGAGTTCTAGGTTTACTTTGCAAAACAGCATAAAGGGATCGTATTAGTGTATCTAAAATCGAGGAGTTCTCGGTCCTGGGTATTTTCTAGATATTTTTTTGGAATTTTTCACTCAGAAACTTCAAATTTTCATGATTTTGTCAAATCTAGGTTTTCAACCATGCTCTGCTGATATCTGAGTCTGAGTTCTAGGTTTTCTTTGCAGTACAGCATAAAGGCATAGTATCGGTGTATCTAAATTCGAGGAGTTGTCGGCCCTGGGTATTTTACATATATTTGTTTAGATTTTTTAACTAAGAAACCTTATTTTTTTTGTGATTTTCGGCTAATCTAGGTTTTCAACCATGCTCTGCTGATATCTGAGTCTGAGTTTTAGGTTTACTTTGCAGTACAGCATAAAGGGATAGTATCGGTGTATCTAAAATCGAGGAGTTCTCGGTCCTGGGTATTTCCTAGATATTTTTTTGGAATTTTTCACCCAGAAACTTCAAATTTTCATGATTTTGCCAAATCTAGGTTTTCAACCATGCTCTGCTGATATCTGAGTCTGAGTTCTAGGTTTTCTTTGCAGTACAGCATAAAGGGATAGTATTGGTGTATCTAAAATCGAAGAGTTCTCGGTCCTGGGTATTTGCTAGATATTTTTTTGGAAATTTTCACTCAGAAACTTCAAATTTTCATGATTTTGCCAAATCTAGGTTTTCAACCATGCTCTGCTGATATCTGAGTCGGAGTTCTAGGATTTCTTTGCAGTACAGCATAAAGGGATAGTATCGGTGTATCTAAAATCAAGGAGTTCTCGGACCTGGGTATTTTACATATATTTGTTTAGATTTTTTAACTTAGAAACCTTTTTTTTTTTGGTTTTCGGCTAATCTAGGTTTTCAACCATGCTCTGCTGATATCTGAGTCTGAGTTCTAGGTTTACTTTGCAGTACAGCATAAAGGAATCGTATTAGTGTATCTAAAATCGAGGAGTTCTTGGTCCTGGGTATTTTCTAGATATTTTTTTGGAATTTTTCACCCAGAAACTTCAAATTTTCATGATTTTGCCAAATCTAGGTTTTCAACCATGCTCTGCTGATATCTGAGTCTGAGTTCTAGGTTTTCTTTGCAGTACAGCATAAAGGAATAGTATTGGTGTATCTAAAATCGAAGAGTTCTCGGTCCTGGGTATTTGCTAGATATTTTTTTGGAAATTTTCACTCAGAAACTTCAAATTTTCATGATTTTGCCAAATCTAGGTTTTCAACCATGCTCTGCTGATATCTGAGTCGGAGTTCTAGGTTTTCTTTGCAGTACAGCATAAAGGGATAGTATCGGTGTATCTAAAATCGAAGAGTTCTCGGACCTGGGTATTTTACATATATTTGTTTAGATTTCTTAACTCAGAAACTTCAAATTTGCATGATTTTCGGCTAATCGAGGTTTTCAACCATGCTCTGCTGATATCTGAGTCTGAGTTCTAGGTTTTCTTTGCAGTACAGCATAAAGGGATAGTATCGGTGTATCTAAAATCAAGGAGTTCTCGGACCTGGGTATTTTACATATATTTGTTTAGATTTTTTTAACTTAGAAACCTTTTTTTTTTTGGTTTTCGGCTAATCTAGGTTTTCAACCATGCTCTGCTGATATCTGAGTCTGAGTTCTAGGTTTACTTTGCAAAACAGCATAAAGGGATCGTATTAGTGTATCTAAAATCGAGGAGTTCTCGGTCCTGGGTATTTTCTAGATATTTTTTTGGAATTTTTCACTCAGAAACTTCAAATTTTCATGATTTTGTCAAATCTAGGTTTTCAACCATGCTCTGCTGATATCTGAGTCTGAGTTCTAGGTTTTCTTTGCAGTACAGCATAAAGGCATAGTATCGGTGTATCTAAATTCGAGGAGTTGTCGGCCCTGGGTATTTTACATATATTTGTTTAGATTTTTTAACTAAGAAACCTTATTTTTTTTGTGATTTTCGGCTAATCTAGGTTTTCAACCATGCTCTGCTGATATCTGAGTCTGAGTTCTAGGTTTACTTTGCAGTACAGCATAAAGGGATAGTATCGGTGTATCTAAATTCGAGGAGTTCTCGGTCCTGGGTATTTTCTAGATATTTTTTTGGAATTTTTCACCCAGAAACTTCAAATTTTCATGATTTTGTCAAATCTAGGTTTTCAACCATGCTCTGCTGATATCTGAGTCTGAGTTCTAGGTTTTCTTTGCAGTACAGCATAAAGGGATAGTATCGGTGTATCTAAAATCAAGGAGTTCTCGGACCTGGGTATTTTACATATATTTGTTTAGATTTTTTAACTTAGAAACCTTTTTTTTTTTGGTTTTCGGCTAATCTAGGTTTTCAACCATGCTCTGCTGATATCTGAGTCTGAGTTCTAGGTTTACTTTGCAGTACAGCATAAAGGGATAGTATTGGTGTATCTAAAATCGAGGAGTTCTCGGTCCTGGGTATTTTCTAGATATTTTTTTGGAATTTTTCACCCAGAAACTTCAAATTTTCATGATTTTGTCAAATCTAGGTTTTCAACCATGCTCTGCTGATATCTGAGTCTGAGTTCTAGGTTTTCTTTGCAGTACAGCATAAAGGAATAGTATTGGTGTATCTAAAATCGAAGAGTTCTCGGTCCTGGGTATTTTCTAGATATTTTTTTGGAAATTTTCACTCAGAAACTTCAAATTTTCATGATTTTGCCAAATCTAGGTTTTCAACCATGCTCTGCTGATATCTGAGTCTGAGTTCTAGGTTTTCTTTGCAGTACAGCATAAAGGGATAGTATCGGTGTATCTAAAATCAAGGAGTTCTCGGACCTGGGTATTTTACATATAGTTGTTTAGATTTTTTAACTTAGAAACCTTTTTTTTTTTGGTTTTCGGCTAATCTAGGTTTTCAACCATGCTCTGCTGATATCTGAGTCTGAGTTCTAGGTTTACTTTGCAGTACAGCATAAAGGGATCGTATTAGTGTATCTAAAATCGAGGAGTTCTTGGTCCTGGGTATTTTCTAGATATTTTTTTGGAATTTTTCACCCAGAAACTTCAAATTTTCATGATTTTGCCAAATCTAGGTTTTCAACCATGCTCTGCTGATATCTGAGTCTGAGTTCTAGGTTTTCTTTGCAGTACAGCATAAAGGGATAGTATTGGTGTATCTAAAATCGAAGAGTTCTCGGTCCTGGGTATTTGCTAGATATTTTTTTGGAAATTTTCACTCAGAAACTTCAAATTTTCATGATTTTGCCAAATCTAGGTTTTCAACCATGCTCTGCTGATATCTGAGTCGGAGTTCTAGGTTTTCTTTGCAGTACAGCATAAAGGGATAGTATCGGTGTATCTAAAATCGAAGAGTTCTTGGACCTGGGTATTTTACATATATTTGTTTAGATTTCTTAACTCAGAAACTTCAAATTTGCATGATTTTCGGCTAATCGAGGTTTTCAACCATGCTCTGCTGATATCTGAGTCTGAGTTCTAGGTTTTCTTTGCAGTACAGCATAAAGGGATAGTATCGGTGTATCTAAAATCAAGGAGTTCTCGGACCTGGGTATTTTACATATATTTGTTTAGATTTTTTTAACTTAGAAACCTTTTTTTTTTGGTTTTCGGCTAATCTAGGTTTTCAACCATGCTCTGCTGATATCTGAGTCTGAGTTCTAGGTTTACTTTGCAAAACAGCATAAAGGGATCGTATTAGTGTATCTAAAATCGAGGAGTTCTCGGTCCTGGGTATTTTCTAGATATTTTTTTGGAATTTTTCACTCAGAAACTTCAAATTTTCATGATTTTGTCAAATCTAGGTTTTCAACCATGCTCTGCTGATATCTGAGTCTGAGTTCTAGGTTTTCTTTGCAGTACAGCATAAAGGCATAGTATCGGTGTATCTAAATTCGAGGAGTTGTCGGCCCTGGGTATTTTACATATATTTGTTTAGATTTTTTAACTAAGAAACCTTATTTTTTTTGTGATTTTCGGCTAATCTAGGTTTTCAACCATGCTCTGCTGATATCTGAGTCTGAGTTCTAGGTTTACTTTGCAGTACAGCATAAAGGGATAGTATCGGTGTATCTAAAATCGAGGAGTTTTCGGTCCTGGGTATTTTCTAGATATTTTTTTGGAATTTTTCACCCAGAAACTTCAAATTTTCATGATTTTGCCAAATCTAGGTTTTCAACCATGCTCTGCTGATATCTGAGTCTGAGTTCTAGGTTTTCTTTGCAGTACAGCATAAAGGGATAGTATCGGTGTATCTAAAATCGAAGAGTTCTCGGTCCTGGGTATTTGCTAGATATTTTTTTGGAAATTTTCACTCAGAAACTTCAAATTTTCATGATTTTGCCAAATCTAGGTTTTCAACCATGCTCTGCTGATATCTGAGTCGGAGTTCTAGGTTTTCTTTGCAGTACAGCATAAAGGGATAGTATCGGTGTATCTAAAATCTAGGAGTTCTCGGACCTGGGTATTTTACATATATTTGTTTAGATTTTTTAACTTAGAAACCTTTTTTTTTTTGGTTTTCGGCTAATCTAGGTTTTCAACCATGCTCTGCTGATATCTGAGTCTGAGTTCTAGGTTTACTTTGCAGTACAGCATAAAGGGATCGTATTAGTGTATCTAAAATCGAGGAGTTCCTGGTCCTGGGTATTTTCTAGATATTTTTTTGGAATTTTTCACCCAGAAACTTCAAATTTTCATGATTTTGCCAAATCTAGGTTTTCAACCATGCTCTGCTGATATCTGAGTCTGAGTTCTAGGTTTTCTTTGCAGTACAGCATAAAGGAATAGTATTGGTGTATCTAAAATCGAAGAGTTCTCGGTCCTGGGTATTTGCTAGATATTTTTTTGGAAATTTTCACTCAGAAACTTCAAATTTTCATGATTTTGCCAAATCTAGGTTTTCAACCATGCTCTGCTGATATCTGAGTCGGAGTTCTAGGTTTTCTTTGCAGTACAGCATAAAGGGATAGTATCGGTGTATCTAAAATCGAAGAGTTCTCGGACCTGGGTATTTTACATATATTTGTTTAGATTTCTTAACTCAGAAACTTCAAATTTGCATGATTTTCGGCTAATCGAGGTTTTCAACCATGCTCTGCTGATATCCGAGTCTGAGTTCTAGGTTTACTTTGCAAAACAGCATAAAGGGATCGTATTAGTGTATCTAAAATCGAGGAGTTCTCGGTCCTGGGTATTTTCTAGATATTTTTTTGGAATTTTTCACTCAGAAACTTCAAATTTTCATGATTTTGTCAAATCTAGGTTTTCAACCATGCTCTGCTGATATCTGAGTCTGAGTTCTAGGTTTTCTTTGCAGTACAGCATAAAGGCATAGTATCGGTGTATCTAAATTCGAGGAGTTGTCGGCCCTGGGTATTTTACATATATTTGTTTAGATTTTTTAACTAAGAAACCTTATTTTTTTTGTGATTTTCGGCTAATCTAGGTTTTCAACCATGCTCTGCTGATATCTGAGTCTGAGTTCTAGATTTTCTTTGCAGTACAGCATAAAGGGATAGTATCGGTGTATCTAAAATCGAGGAGTTCTCGGCCCTGGGTATTTTACATATATTTTTTTAGATTTTTTAACTCAGAAACTTCAAATTTTCATGATTTTCGGCTAATCTAGGATTTCAACCATGCTCTGCTGATATCTGAGTCTGAGTTCTAGGTTTTCTTTGCAGTACAGCATAAAGGGATAGTATCGGTGTATCTAAAATCGAGGAGTTCTCGGTCCTGGGTATTTTCTAGATATTTTTTTGGAATTTTTCACCCAGAAACTTCAAATTTTCATGATTTTGTCAAATCTAGGTTTTCAACCATGCTCTGCTGATATCTGAGTCTGAGTTCTAGGTTTTCTTTGCAGTACAGCATAAAGGGATAGTATCGGTGTATCTAAATTCGAGGAGTTGTCGGCCCTGGGTATTTTACATATATTTGTTTAGATTTTTTAACTAAGAAACCTTATTTTTTTTGTGATTTTCGGCTAATCTAGGTTTTCAACCATGCTCTGCTGATATCTGAGTCTGAGTTCTAGGTTTACTTTGCAGTACAGCATAAAGGGATAGTATCGGTGTATCTAAAATCGAGGAGTTCTCGGTCCTGGGTATTTTCTAGATATTTTTTTGGAATTTTTCACCCAGAAACTTCAAATTTTCATGATTTTGTCAAATCTAGGTTTTCAACCATGCTCTGCTGATATCTGAGTCTGAGTTCTAGGTTTTCTTTGCAGTACAGCATAAAGGAATAGTATTGGTGTATCTAAAATCGAAGAGTTCTCGGTCCTGGGTATTTTCTAGATATTTTTTTGGAAATTTTCACTCAGAAACTTCAAATTTTCATGATTTTGCCAAATCTAGGTTTTCAACCATGCTCTGCTGATATCTGAGTCTGAGTTCTAGGTTTTCTTTGCAGTACAGCATAAAGGAATAGTATCGGTGTATCTAAAATCGAGGAGTTCTCGGACCTGGGTATTTTACATATATTTGTTTAGATTTTTTAACTTAGAAACCTTTTTTTTTTTGGTTTTCGGCTAATCTAGGTTTTCAACCATGCTCTGCTGATATCTGAGTCTGAGTTCTAGGTTTTCTTTGCAGTACAGCATTAAGGCATCGTATTAGTGTATCTAAAATCGAGGAGTTCTCGGTCCTGGGTATTTTCTAGATATTTTTTTGGAATTTTTCACTCAGAAACTTCAAATTTTCATGATTTTGTCAAATCTAGGTTTTCAACCATGCTCTGCTGATATCTGAGTCTGAGTTCTAGGTTTTCTTTGCAGTACAGCATAAAGGGATAGTATCGGTGTATCTAAATTCGAGGAGTTGTCGGCCCTGGGTATTTTACATATATTTGTTTAGATTTTTTAACTCAGAAACTTCAAATTTTCATGATTTTCGGCAAATCTAGGTTTTCAACCATGCTCTGCTGATATCTGAGTCGGAGTTCTAGGTTTTCTTTGCAGTACAGCATAAAGGGATAGTATCGGTGTATCTAAAATCGAAGAGTTCTCGGACCTGGGTATTTTACATATATTTGTTTAGATTTCTTAACTCAGAAACTTCAAATTTGCATGATTTTCGGCTAATCGAGGTTTTCAACCATGCTCTGCTGATATCTGAGTCTGAGTTCTAGGTTTTCTTTGCAGTACAGCATAAAGGGATAGTATCGGTGTATCTAAAATCAAGGAGTTCTCGGACCTGGGTATTTTACATATATTTGTTTAGATTTTTTTAACTTAGAAACCTTTTTTTTTTTGGTTTTCGGCTAATCTAGGTTTTCAACCATGTTCTGCTGATATCTGAGTCTGAGTTCTATTTTTACTTTGCAAAACAGCATAAAGGGATCGTATTAGTGTATCTAAAATCGAGGAGTTCTCGGTCCTGGGTATTTTCTAGATATTTTTTTGGAATTTTTCACTCAGAAACTTCAAATTTTCATGATTTTGTCAAATCTAGGTTTTCAACCATGCTCTGCTGATATCTGAGTCTGAGTTCTAGGTTTTCTTTGCAGTACAGCATAAAGGCATAGTATCGGTGTATCTAAATTCGAGGAGTTGTCGGCCCTGGGTATTTTACATATATTTGTTTAGATTTTTTAACTAAGAAACCTTATTTTTTTTGTGATTTTCGGCTAATCTAGGTTTTCAACCATGCTCTGCTGATATCTGAGTCTGAGTTCTAGGTTTACTTTGCAGTACAGCATAAAGGGATAGTATCGGTGTATCTAAAATCGAGGAGTTCTCGGTCCTGGGTATTTTCTAGATATTTTTTTGGAATTTTTCACCCAGAAACTTCAAATTTTCATGATTTTGTCAAATCTAGGTTTTCAACCATGCTCTGCTGATATCTGAGTCTGAGTTCTAGGTTTTCTTTGCAGTACAGCATAAAGGAATAGTATCGGTGTATCTGAAATCGAGGAGTTCTCGGACCTGGGTATTTTACATATATTTGTTTAGATTTTTTAACTAAGAAACCTTTTTTTTTTTGGTTTTCGGCCAATCTAGGTTTTCAACCATGCTCTGCTGATATCTGAGTCTGAGTTCTAGGTTTTCTTTGCAGTACAGCATTAAGGCATCGTATTAGTGTATCTAAAATCGAGGAGTTCTCGGTCCTGGGTATTTTCTAGATATTTTTTTGGAATTTTTCACTCAGAAACTTCAAATTTTCATGATTTTGTCAAATCTAGGTTTTCAACCATGCTCTGCTGATATCTGAGTCTGAGTTCTAGGTTTTCTTTGCAGTACAGCATAAAGGGATAGTATCGGTGTATCTAAATTCGAGGAGTTGTCGGCCCTGGGTATTTTACATATATTTTTTTAGATTTTTTAACTCAGAAACTTCAAATTTTCATGATTTTCGGCTAATCTAGGTTTTCAACCATGCTCTGCTGATATCTGAGTCTGAGTTCTAGATTTTCTTTGCAGTACAGCATAAAGGGATAGTATCGGTGTATCTAAAATCGAGGAGTTCTCGGCCCTGGGTATTTTACATATATTTTTTTAGATTTTTTAACTCAGAAACTTCAAATTTTCATGATTTTCGGCTAATCTAGGATTTCAACCATGCTCTGCTGATATCTGAGTCTGAGTTCTAGGTTTTCTTTGCAGTACAGCATAAAGGGATAGTATTGGTGTATCTAAAATCGAAGAGTTCTCGGTTCTGGGTATTTTCTAGATATTTTTTTGGAAATTTTCACTCAGAAACTTCAAATTTTCATGATTTTGCCAAATCTAGGTTTTCAACCATGCTCTGCTGATATCTGAGTCTGAGTTCTAGGTTTTCTTTGCAGTACAGCATTAAGGCATCGTATTAGTGTATCTAAAATCGAGGAGTTCTCGGTCCTGGGTATTTTCTAGATATTTTTTTGGAATTTTTCACTCAGAAACTTCAAATTTTCATGATTTTGTCAAATCTAGGTTTTCAACCATGCTCTGCTGATATCTGAGTCTGAGTTCTAGGTTTTCTTTGCAGTACAGCATAAAGGGATAGTATCGGTGTATCTAAATTCGAGGAGTTGTCGGCCCTGGGTATTTTACATATATTTTTTTAGATTTTTTAACTCAGAAACTTCAAATTTTCATGATTTTCGGCTAATCTAGGTTTTCAACCATGCTCTGCTGATATCTGAGTCGGAGTTCTAGGTTTTCTTTGCAGTACAGCATAAAGGGATAGTATCGGTGTATCTAAAATCGAAGAGTTCTCGGTCCTGGGTATTTTCTAGATATTTTTTTGGAATTTTTCACCCAGAAACTTCAAATTTTCATGATATTGTCAAATCTAGGTTTTCAACCATGCTCTGCTAGTTCTTGCGAATTGTTTGGAATTTTATTTTATATTTTTCTTTTTATTTGATTTCCTAGCTACTGATTTTGTTTAGAATAATGGATATCTGGTTATTCTTTTGTAACTACCGCCACTTTTACTAAAAATGTCGTTTTTATTTTTGTGGTGGTTACGTATGTTTGTAATTTTTTTTTAAGCCAGTTGAGACAGAACTCTTTCCGAAAAGTATCAGGAACTATAGCTCTCACCTTTATGCACCTAAAATACTTTTAAAATTTAGGTTTTGGAAAAAATGATCTGCTACCGGAAGTTAGCAGATCATATTTTCATTTGATTTTTTTTCCGAGAAAAACGCCAGAACTATTTCCGAAAAGTATCAGGAACTCTAGAACTATGCTGCATGCGAATAGAACTCACTTTTTTTTGAGCTCTGCTGGAATATGATCTGCCAAGTTCACGCAGACCTCGTATTGGACCATTAATCTTCGGTTCGGTCTGCCATACAACGGATTCTTTGGATTCATTATCCTCTAACATGTGATCCATCTCAATGCAAGCATTGGATGTATTGTTTGGGTTATGTAGAGGTTCCGACAACAATTTCTCGTGCTTTTCTGGAATCAGATTATTGTTAATTATTGGAATGGACACACCCACTTCTTTATCTTCATCCGTTATATCTACTTCATCATGGAATAGGCTGCTTTCTCCACAGCTCTCTGATCATCGTCACACTTGTCATCATGGTCATCATGGTTTGGTCCCTCAGTTTGAATTTGTGAGACGTTCGTCATCACGCTAGAATATAAGGGTGTATTATCATCAACATTTACAAAACACACATTTACATGAAAATCTTGTCGCATAGCGACTCAAAATGAATACCATCGCGGTATGTATAATAATAATAATAATAAGTAAAGTCCATCAGACATATTATCTCTGGTTGTTCTCGTTTGGCTAACGGCGAGTACTTGCATAGGCATAACCAAGTGGCCAGGATAATCCACCAGCAACTTGCTTTAAAATATCAACTTGTGGATTCCGAAGTACCGTATTACAAGTATGTGCCCGACCCAGTTCTCGAAAATGACCATGTCACGTTGTACTGGGATCGATCTATCATTACTGATAGGACTATTGTTGCCAATAAGCCGGATATCGTGGTGATAGATCGATTAGCGCGCCGCACAATGATAATCGATGTTACCATCCCGCATGACGTGAACCTCGTGAAAGCTGAGAAAGAGAAACAAATCAAGTACCTCGACTTAGCACACGAGGTTGTCGACATGTGGAATGTGGACTCGGCTGTCATTGTGCCGATTGTCGTTACGGCCAATGGCCTGTTGTCCAAAAGCTTCGACGACCATCTGTCGAAGCTGTCGTTACGCGGTTGGGTAAAAGGCCTGATACAGAAGGCAGTACTTCTCGATACGGCTCGTATTGTGAGGAGGTTCCTTTCTCTGGAGCCCTAACCACCGGTAGCTTGGATCCTGCTCCCGACACCGGCGGACTACTATTTTTTATATTTTTAAATGTTTTTTTTTTACAACTGTTTTATAAAATAAGTATTTAAAAATGTAAATTTATATGTTAAGAAAATGAAATAAACGGAATAATAATAATATCTTGGGACAACTCACACACGGTCACCCGATCCCATACTAGGCAGAGCCTGTGCTATGGCAACCAGACAACTGATAAACATACTTATATATTTCTAAATACATACATATTATAGACAAATTACACCTAGACACAGAACAAATGATCATGCTCAACACACAAAGATTTGTCCTGGGTGGGAATCGAACCCACGACCTCCGGTTTAGCAGTCAGGGTCACTAACCACTTGACCAACAGGCCAGTCAAAATAGTATAGTCATAAAAATGTTTTGCTGCGCTTTGCAAGACAGCGCCTAATATGAGCGCGTAATCGCTCTCTCGTCATTCACCGTCAGTGGCGATGAACCTAAACTCTTCTAAAAAATCTTCAAAACTAACTCGGTCTATGTAAACATTAACATTTTTCTTTTCACACTTAAACAATCACTTTATTAAAAACTACTAAGCTTCATTTTCCAGGCGTCGGTCTCGCCTGATCATTAAAATCTCGCACTTCTTCGCGACATGGGGGTTCCTTTGTGCAATGTCACGGCTTGCACACGCGGGATTCGTAAAATCGGCCCTCCACCAATTGTAACACCAGCGGCTCCCGCTAGTGTTACTTATTGATATTATTATAAATAAAACTATATTGGAGATTTGAACTTTAAAATATATTAGGCGTCTGCCTTCAAAGAAAGTTGGTACCGGAGTGCCAGATAAAAACAAAACATATTTTCACATTATTATTTCAAATTCTTTTAGTTTTCACCAGACGCTTCCAAAGGCTACCTTGTCTGCCAGAAACCTGGAGCCAAGGATATCCTCTTCACAATAGCCACAGAAACGATAAAGTAGGTAGGTATGTGTCAGACAGCATTTGTGGCCATTTAACCCATTAATGGCCAAATGTAAATTAAAAATGTAACTGTTTCAAATTATTTTTTCTTATAATGAGTGAAGTAGTAAGAAATACAAAAAGGAAAACAACATTTTTTTTTGAGGTTTTAGAGAGTGTACTCGTACACTGGCCACTTAAAGGTGATTTTTTTCAACGAAAGGCATTTCGACGCAAATGGACTTTGGACATTTCTTGCATCTAAACGGAATCTTGAGTGGCAAAAAAACACAACGAAGCTGCTTCTCATTTCTTTTGGATAGTGTCCCGAGCCAACTTGGCGAAAATCCTCGACCAAAGACGAAGACGGTTGAGCCTTATTTTCGTTTCTTGTCGTAAATAGTAGCGGGCAATACTGCGTCGAAACAAAAGTTCATCCATTGGATGTTGGTTATTATTATTATTATTTGCCACAGCCATATCCACGATGTGTGTAAATAAAACCCACCACCATTTTTTGCCATGAATCGCAATCTGGTCACACACCTGAATAGGAGTTAAATCTTGGAGTTCTTCTCTTACACAATCTTGTTAATCGGTTACATCTGTAGTCTCTTGAGAGCTTTAGGAGTGAATAAGTTGCATTTGCGTCAAACTGGAGTTTTGGATTTTTTTCCTGTTGCTGTGGCCGTAGTTGTTATAAAACTGGAGGCTCCTTATCACTGCTATCACCATAACAAGGAGGTTTACCTTCATTGTAGAGAAAAATTTCGATATTTCTAGATAAATATCGTGGTATAGTGTGAGTTTCCATGTCCTCATCTGCATCCTCTTCGTCATCAGTAACGGCACTTCGATTGGGTGATATGATCGCCAAGTCATATTCGCCATCATCATCGCTGTCCTCTAAAATAGCTTGAACGGCTTGTTCAAGGCATCATACTTATTGGCGACGTTGAAACATTTTCGACTCATCGTTTGACTGAACTTATCTTAAAATAAAATATGACAAATTTTATATGCCTAGTAGTGTCTAGTTTGTGGCCACTGTACTCAACCGAGTACACTTGTAGCAATCAACATAAAAGTTAGCCAATATAAAAAAAAAACAAATACGGTAAACGATTACAGTTATTATAAACTAGAGTATATCTCATAATATTTTGATGTCCTGAAACACAGCAACCAAGATCGAGCAGATCGCTATCTAACATTGCAATTCCGAAACACCGTTAATTGCATGTTTAATAAAAATGTCTTAGTTTTAGTTTATTTTTAGACACTATAATTGTATGGAAAATGTTATTACTGTCGACTAAATGTACACTTTTGTAGATGTTTCTATTTGAATAACATTATTATTATATTCCGTTTATTCGTTTTCTTAAAGTTATTTTTACA
Organism: Mamestra brassicae; assembly: GCA_905163435.1. Taxonomy (NCBI): domain Eukaryota; kingdom Metazoa; phylum Arthropoda; class Insecta; order Lepidoptera; family Noctuidae; genus Mamestra; species Mamestra brassicae. The sequence goes on along the minus strand of LR990999.1, from coordinate 18,221,420 downwards.
TTTTAAAAAATATTTCTTAAAAAATACAAAAACAAAAAAGAATATAAAAAATAGTAGCCCATCAGTATCGGGAACAAGGTCCAAGCTCAGGGCTCGAGAGAGATGAACTTCCTAACAATGCGAGCCGTGTCCAGAAGTACTGCTTTCTGAATCAAGCCCTTGATCCTAACGAGAGCCTCCTGAGGTGTTGGTCGAGGTTCGTGGCTATTAAGCCGTTGGCTCACGCGACTATCGGTACAATGATTGCCGAGTTCACATCCCACATGTCGACAACCTCGTGAGCCAAGTCAAGAAATTTTAATTATTTATCTTTCTTGACTTTCACGAGGTTCTTGTCATGCGGAACGTTTATGGCCACAATCATTGCACGCCTCTCGATTCGGTCCACCACCGCTATATCAGGCTTATTCGCCACAATAGTCCTGTCAGTGATGATGGACCGATCCCAGTACAGTGCCACATCGTCAGATAGCGCCACTAGGTGAACACTTATGTTAAGACAGCTCCGTATTCTTTAATCGATTAAAAAATATTTTATGTTAAAAAGTACATACTTCTACCATATACGTGAAGATAAAAGGTCAATAAACAAGTAGAAGTGTTATCTAAGACATCAGTGCCCTAAATCTGGGTAAAAATCAAAACTTATTATGAAAACATTCCGCAGTAATTAGCCATAATTATAGTGAAAGTATAAGTTACAAGCGCTCCAAAACAATTAAAAAGTGAAACAGTGTACGGTCACATCAACTTTCTGCAAAAAACAGTTGGAATATTGATAAAAACAACTGAAAAATTTGTGCAAAATTTGTGGAATGTCAGTTAAATGACTTAACAGTCCTAACGATTTTTTTGTTTAAAAATAAAACTGCAGTAACAACAGAACGTCACCAACCACCAGTACCCACCAGTAACCACCACCACCAACCAGTGTGACACACCGACTTCAGAGTCCAATCTATGTGTCACGAGTTCGAATCCAGCCCGCTGTGTCAGTTTTTGTATTTTATAACATTTATAATCAACATGGCTAGTAAGAACCACTGTGCCGGGTGTATGAGCGCGTTAAAATCAAAAGAATACCTGCAATGTTCTGGTTGTTTGCGGAATTTGTTCGAAAGAGTAACCGCGGCCCTGGAACGCAAAGGGCTTTAAAAGGAACAGGGATGGGTTTTAGTCAGTAAGAATCTGACACGCCCTTCCGCTCCACTCAGAGCGGAAGAAGTCATTTGATGATTTCCCATCCTTAAAAAAAAAATAAAAAAATATTGCTGCTGGTTGTAACTTGCGATATGATCTTCTTTGTTCCAATGTTACCGTCAAGCGATTTAAATTAATGAAGGCCGCGGAGAAAGCGATCTGGAAGTGCCAAGTCTGTGTAAGCAAGTTACCTAAAACCAATAATATCGATACACCAGTAAGATCTACCCGAAATGGCAGCCCCGCAAGAGTTTGCGGGGCTGCCATTTCGGGTAGATCGAGTCGTTGGGTGAGTACCCAACGACTCTATACAAAGCCCGTTCACATCGATTGAGACGACCAACGCCAACGTCACAAACCGTAATAAACGGCTCCAGAGCTCGCCTCTAAGTCCAGCGGAAGACGAAACGGGCTTAGACTGGCCTGTTGGTCGAGTGGTTAGTGACCCTGACTGCTAAACCGGAGGTCGTGGGTTCGATTCCCACCCAGGATAAATCTTTGTGTGATGTGCATGATCATTTGTTCTGTGTCTGGGTGTAATTTGTCTAATGTATGTATTTAGAAATATATAAGTATGTTTATCAGTTGTCTGGTTGCCATAGCACAGGCTCTGCCTAGTTTGGGATCGGATGACCGTGTGTGAGTTGTCCCAAGATATTATATAGAGATAACAAAGCACTCCTTCAGAGAGATTATACGTCAGGAAATAGCAAATGCGCTCAAGGAAGCAGTGGCGGCACAGTTTAAACAAATCAGCGATTTGATCTCAGGTTTTCGTACCTCATTAGAATTCTTCAACGATAAATATGAGGAAATGAAAGTTACTCTTGAGCATAACTCGACTAAATTACAAGTGTTGGAAAAGGACATTACCAAGCTGCAGTCATCTAACCAAGACCTTAATAAACGCATAAATCTTATGGAACAACACAACAGGTCCACCAAGATCGAAATACAACACGTTCCAGAAAACCGCTCGGAAAACATAGTTAGTACTATACTGCAACTCAGCAACATAACCAAGTGCCAAATTAAGGAAGAGGACATTGCCTACTGCACAAGAATTGCTAAAAATGACAGCCAGACTGCCCGACCTAGATCAATACTTGATAAATTTATAACCTCGCGCACACGAGACTCTTTTCTTGCTGCGGCATTAAAATTTAACAAAAATAACATCAAAAACAAGCTGAATACAAGCCATATCGGAATCGCGGCAGACAACTCATCACCAATTTATGTGGTAGAACACCTATTGGCAGAAAATAAAGCCTTGCATGCAGCGGCACGACTTCGTGGCAAGGAGCTTGGTTACAAATATGTCTGGGTACGTAATGGAAGGATTTTCATAAAGAAGAACAACCAATCTGAGCGCATTGTAATCAGCTGTCAGGAGGTCTTAAAAACTGTCAGTTAGCCTAAGATTTTTTTTGTCATAATTATAATTGTTACTATGCATGTTTATTTTTATACCATTATTATGTTCGCACTAAGTAATAGTTCTCTAAGGATATATTTTCAAAATGTACGCGGTTTAAGAACTAAAATAAACACTTTTTATCATAATATGTCTATTCAAGACTATGACATTGTTGTGCTTACGGAGACTTGGCTGAACGGCGGCATCTATGACTCGGAATTGTTTGATGAAAAATACGTAATATACAGGCGGGGTCGCGAGTCTAGTACATTCAGTGCACGTAAAACTGGAGGGGGCGTTTTAATAGCTGTCGCCAGGCACATAAATTCGTGTCGAATGCCACACCTTGAAAATCAGTACGAGGACCTATGGATCTCAGTTGACTCCCTCGGGTGTGGAAAAAACAAGATCTACATTTGTGGCGTCTACCTACCTCCCCCATTAACATTTGAAACCACCCAAACCTTCCTAGAATCGGCTCGAATTGCCCTGGACAAAGACGAACGCACACTCATTGTTGGCGACTTTAACCTTAGTAGTATAAAACGGAAAATTAGGTAATGAGAAAAGCCAGGTGAGTCACACTACTCCTTGCACCATCGAAAACAACGACATTACCATCCTCTTTTAAGACTATATTTCTATGAATAACCTAGGCCAGTACAACTATCTTACTAACAATAAATCCAGAACATTGGACCTAGTCCTTTCCTGACAAGTTGCCGCATACACATGACACTGGAAGATCTACTACACCCGCCGCTTGAGTTTTCCTTAACAATAAATGACGATCCAAAGTGTCTAAAAACTAAACCAACCACCAGACCTAATTTTTTGTAAATTTTATGGTGAGGTTCTTTCGAAAAAATTCCAGCCCCTGCAGCTTGGTTACGGCTCCAAAGGGGGCTGTGAGGCTGCCGTACACGCACTGTCAACCTATCTAAATTCTGGCAAAGGAGAGGTCATCCTGAAGGTTGTCATCAAAAATGCATTTAATTCGGTAAACAGAGACACCTTGCTGGCAGAACCTAAAAAAGAAATAGCTAGAATCTTCAGTTTCCTCTGGCAATGTTATAGGCAACCATCTAAATTACTATATCGGGACAACCTTTTGAAATCTGCAGTTGGCTGTCAACAAGGTGATCCCCTCGGGCCAGTGATCTTTAGTTTAGCTATTCACCCAATTATTCGACGGCTAAATTCTAAATTTAACGTTTGGTATCTTGATGATGGAACCCTTGGAGGCAATGTAGATACTGTCTCAAATGACCTACAATTTTTAAAAAATCAATTCCATTGCATAGGACTTGATCTGAACTTTTGCAAATGCGAAATTTTTTTATCGGACAACACTGACAGACTACTTACACTTCCAAAATTCAACACAATAGCCCCTGAAATCAAAATTATGGACAAAAACTCTCTTCGTCTCCTTGGGTGCCCAATCTTTGAGAATTCTTTTCCAGATTTTGTTGAAGAAAAAATTCAAAATTTTAATGACGTTTTGGAAAGATTGCTCCAAATTAACATGCATTCGGCCATCACTCTTATTCGTTATTGCTGTATCGGCCCAAAATTAATATATTTCCTTCGTGCTTCCCATTTATGGAAGCACCCCCACCTTTTGGACAAAATAGACCAAATTATCAAGCATACACTTACTTTAATTTTAAATGTGGCCATGGACGACAAAGCCTGGGCGCAAGCAACCCTTCCCATCCGTATGGGAGGCCTCGGCGTCCGCAAAATTACCAATATTAGTTTACCGGCTTTTATATCCTCGGTGTACGGCACTGATAAATTAATCAGGAATATTCTAGTTTCTTCACTGATTGATTTTGATGTGCCGTACTTCACCGAGGCTGTGGAGGCCTGGAGACTCGCTTGCCCGAATTCAAATCCGCCCGACTACCCTTCATCCCAGAGACGGTGGGACGAGCCGCTCTGCAGGCAAGTTCAGGAAAAACTTATTGCCACATCAACTACTACTGCAGAGCGTGCGCGCCTGCTGGCTGTGGGTGAGTGGGAGTCGGGTCTCTGGCTTCACGCACCACCGTCGTCGAATATTGGCACCATGTTCGACGATACTAATTTCCGCCTCGCTGCCTGCCTGCGTCTTGGCGCTCCTTGTTGTTCTCCTCATCGCTGCCACTGTGGCGAAGTTGTCAACAGCCTCGGACACCGCGGCCTGTCATGCAGCCGTAGCGCGGGTCCCATTGCGCGGCACGCGAATCTTAACGACATCATCCGACGAGCTCTTGTCAGCGTCGGCGTTCCGGCTGTGTTAGAACCCAATGGCCTGGCACGCGACGATGGCAAGAGACCGGACGGCATGTCGTTATATCCATGGAAGATGGGTAGGCCATTAGTGTGGGACGCTACTTGTGTCGATACTCTTGCGCCATCCCATCTTCCTAGCTCTTCGTGCTGTGCTGGCGCTGCCGCTGCGGCTGCAGAGAACCTCAAGCGGCGGAAATATAATAAACTTGTTGGTAGTTATATTTTCGAGCCGTTTGGGGTTGAAACTCTCGGGTCTTGGGGTCCGAGTGCACATAACTTATTTAAAGATCTCTCAAGGCGCTTAGTTGACACTTCACGTGACCCAAGGGCTGACTTTTACCTTGGTCAAAGAATAAGCATTGCCATACAACGTGGCAATGCCGCCAGTCTTTTGGGTACACTTCCAGTCGACAGCGATGCGGATGAATTTTTTGACGCCATATTTTAGGGTTTATTTAGTTAGGAGATTTTATTTTTATTTCTAGTGTATATAGTTAGTTAAGTATTTATGGAATAATTTTTTTTAAAGCAGACTACGTTAAAATCCTAATCTGCCTTATGTCTATCGACTGGGACACTTACTTGGGTGGTTGTTCTTTAGTTGACAAGATGGTACACACGATATATGAAATTTTGCACGACACTAAAACCCGTACCACTGAAAACGATATCTAGGATAGATTACCCGGCATGGTACACTCCCACACTTAAGAGACTTTTTAAAGAAATAAACAAATTCCGCGTTAAAATAAAAAATACAATAACCCTCTTGACGTTGTATATTTTGAAACTCTGCGTTCCAACTGTAGTAAGCTGAGAATATGTTGCTACAGAAAATATATGGAAAGATTAGAAACCGCGGTTTTAGAAAATCCTAAAATTTTCTGGTCTTTTATAAAAAATAAAAGGAAATCCAGTAATACTTACCCTGCAGTTATGATTTACAAAGACAAAACAGCGTCAACGGGCCACGACATATGTAACTTGTTTGCTGAAAACTTCGCAGATGTCTATAACAATACAACGTCACCGCAACTATCAAACCCTAACATAAATAATAACCTGCCAACTCTCTGTAGGCTAGAACTAAACGCTGGTGAAATATTCCGAGCCCTCACATCATTGGATGAACGCTAAAGTGTAGGAGACGACGGTATACCACCCGTGTTTATAAATAGATATGCTAAAGCGCTGGCTTTGCCCCTCACAATTTTATTTAATAAGTCCCTTAAAGATGGCATCTTCCCAGAGCAATGGAAAAAGGCACTGGTGATGCCTATTTTCAAAGCAGGAGATAGAAAATTAGTGTCGAACTACAGACCTATTTCTATCTTAGTCATCTTTGGCAAAGTATTTGAAAAGCTAATAACTGAACGTCTCTCATCGTACGTCAAACACTTGATTTCCGCCCACCAACACGGCTTTATTAAATCCAGGTCTACTACCACTAATCTCATGTGCTACGTGGCGTCCCTATAAGAATCTGTGGATAAACGTATTCCTGTGGACACCATATATACAGACTTCAGTAAAGCATTCGATAAAGTGGATCATTCCCTTCTTATAACCAAACTTCAGCATGTGAGTATAGGAGGATCAATGCTTGAGTGGTTTCGGTCTTACCTTAGAGACAGGTCCTCAAAAGTTGTCATGGGTGGTCATAATTCCAAGCCTTTCAAAGCTTTGTGAGGTGTTCCGCAAGGTTCACACTTAGGTCCAATTATTTTTAATATATTTATTAATGACATAATATACTGCTTTATTCATTCAAAATTCTATCTTTTTGCTGATAACATGAAAATAATTAAACCAATAGAAACTGAATTTGACTCTGCCTTATTACAGGAGGATCTAAATAGACTGACAAACTGGTGTACAAATAATAATATGCTTCTTAACGTGTCAAAGTGTTACTCCATGCAATTCAGCCGTAAAATAATAGTCAAACCTAACCTTTACACGGTAGGTCAGCAAAAATTGGAACAAGTAGACCAAATACGTGATCTAGGAGTTATATTAGACAACCAATTAAAATTTGACAAACACATCCTCCAAGTGTCATCGAAGGGTTTTAAAATCCTTGGATTTATTCTACGGAACAGCAAGGTTTTTAAAAAGCCTACACAAGAATAAAATTGTTTAACTCACTAGTACGTCCGATACTTGAATATAGCAGCCCAGTTTGGAATCTTCACTACGACATTTACAGCAAACACCTGTAAAGTGTTCAAAGCGTTTTCTGTACCATCCGTGTTACAAGGATCGATTAGCCCAAACAATTGCTAGCTACAAGAATAGATTAAAACACTACAACATGGTCCCTCTCGCTGACAGACGAAACACGGCAATTCAATTCAATTCAATTTATTCATTAACAATTCACATTGTGTTTGAAATAATTCTATAAAATAAACATTAAAAATACTCAAATATACAGGTAGATACAATTACACTTTAAAAACTGACAACATAGTATTTTTGCATTATTAATAATATTATTCAATGTCAACTTACTAAAATTAAGCATAGAAAACATATAAAAATTAAATCTATATTTTTATATAGATTTATAGGTTCAATTTCAACTTAAAACACACAAAAAAATAATAATAATAAAACATTCGTCATTTAAAAATAATGTTCATAACACATAATATTACACAAACACATTAAACAAAAATTTACAAGTTTACAGGAGAAAAACGCATGGTCATAATATTACATTTCGTCAACAGAGTACAGATACTTATCTAATAGGAATGTTTGAAGCTTTGTTTTAAATGAAGATGTATAGAACATTTCTTTTAATTGTAGTGGTAATTTGTTAAATATTTGCACTGCTTGATATTGTGAACTGTGCTTCACAATGTTGAGGTGAGGTTGGATCTTACTTCTCAAATCCTTCCTACGTGTGCTCTCCCTAACTAGTCTTTCCTCATCGGTCTCATATTCATGTATGTATTTCTTAAGATTAGTTAGGAGTACTAGAACGTAGAGACTGGGTACTGTAAGGATGTTTAAATCTAAGAAATGTGGGCGACAGCTCTCTCGTTGTGATATACGGACAATAGTACGTATAGCTCTTTTCTGAAGGAAGCTCTTTGGCAATTATAATTATAGCTGTTCCCCCAAAATTGTATACTATATCTTAATTTAGATTCAATTAGAGCATAGTATACTATTTTTAATTGTTTAATGTCAATTTCGTCTCTTAGTGTTCTTAACGCATAACACGAAGATGATATAGATGCATCTATGGTGGCAAGTTCCTTTTTCCAATTTAATGAGTCATCTATGTGTACTCCCAAGAATTTAGCTTCTCTTACGAGTTCTATTTTGTCATCATTTAGTCTAATTTCCATGGTGTCTTTATAACGAGCAGTTGTTTTGAATAACATTATTTTGGTCTTTGTACTATTAATTTTTAGCTTATTTATAGTAAACCATGAATAAAGGTAAGTTAGAGCTGCATTTACTTTTTCCATAAGCTTTTTTGAGTTATTTGCCCCAATGATGGCATTCGTGTCATCCCAAGTTGTATGTCAGGTAGAATTTTGTTAATATAATTTATTAAATCATTAGTAAACAAAATAAACAATATTGGCCCTAATATCGATCCTTGCGGAACACCAGCAGAAATATTAAAAAAGATGATTTATAATTTTGTTTATGTCCATCTTGCATCTCACTGATTTCTACGAACATTTTTCTATTTTTTAGGTAGGAAGACAAAAGTTGGGAGCCCTTGCCTCTCACTCCGTAGTGGTTTAGTTTTGCGATGAGTAGATCGTGATCGACAGTGTATTTGACACTGTCGATGCTGAGCTCAAATCTAAAAATACACCAGCTACTCTCATTTTATTATTTATTTTATTGATAACATCATTAACAAGAGTATAAATAGCGTCTCCTGTGCCAACATTTTTTTGGTATCCAAATTGTCGTCTATGTAAGACTTTATTTAAGTTTATATGAAGTATAAGTCGAGATTTAATTATTTTTTCGAATATCTTTGAAAGTGTCGGTAGCAAGGAGATTGGCCTGTAATTTTTAGGATCAGTCTTTGTGCCTTTTTTTGTGAATCGGTATGATCCTGGCTATTTTTAGCTGTTCTGGGAATATCCCCTCGTTTATGCACTCATTAAAGAAGCAGGAAAGCGGTTCGGCAAGAATATTTAAATGATCTTTAATGACAGAAATAGGAATTTCGTCGTATCCGCAAGAACGTTTATTGACCATCTAAAATCGCCGCATATTATGCAATTCCTATTAAATAATTAATGTCCTAACAATTTTTCCATACGTGTAGTGAAAAGTTCAAAATTCTTGTCATAAGGACTACGATAACAACAACATATGTATAGACCGGTATCGATATCTTTAACACAACATCTTTCAAAACTATCCATCATATAAAATTTGTTTATTACACCTACATTCTCTACTTTTCTATCCACATGCCCCAGGATCAAACTACCACCTCTAGTCTTTTTACTTCTGGTATTGCATGAAATTAGGTTGTAGTTATCCAAAGAAAAAGAAAGTACGGAATTATCGTTTAAAAATTGTTCACTAATACATATGTAGTCTAGCTTGATTTCAAGACTTTTTATATAAACATCCAATTCATTCTTTTTATTACTAATACCACACAAATTCTGGTGAAATATGTTGATATTTTGTAACCTAGGAGTGATTATTTCATTTCGATAACAGTTACTACCAATTTCGGTTTGTAAACTGGAGTCCCCCATTTTATTACTACGAAAAAAATTATCATCAGCTTGCTGTGTTGTATTGGCACAAGTTTGAGTACATGAAGGTTCTGAAATTTTATTTAGCATAGGTTTAGGAACAGATTGGAAGTAATATTGAATAGTGCCTTTTGGGGGGATATTTTTATTACTACTACTAGTAGTGAGTTTACACTTTTCGGTTCTCCAAGAAATTATGTTTTTGCGCCCTATATTGTTACAGTATTTAATGTAGTTGTTTCGATATTGAATTCGTAATATTTCTCTTAAAAATAGACGTGACTTTATTACTGTGTTTGGTCTATATCCACTGTCAATAAATTCTACATGCTTCAATTTATCGCTAATAAGACTAAGAATAGAATTAATTTTTGACGTGTTGATGTATCTTGCACTGTGTACATTTCCAACTAGTACATTTGTGTGTGAGATTTTATATAAATTATAATGTAAGAAGGATTGCATAGTAATCAGATTGTCATCGTTTGTGCCTGTCAATATTATTACAAAGTCTCTTTCGTCAAAGTTTTTACATAAAGATATACATGAGTCAACTATTTCGTCCGTGGGTGCTCTCGGTTTTATTATAGACAGTACATTATAGTCCGCTCCCAAGTCACGCCGTAGCAAACTACCTATATAACTCTCCTGTTCATCAGTAAGAATAAGTAAGTTAACAGACGTAGAAACCGCACGTTTGGTCTACTTTAGTTACTTTCACAGCATTATGTCGTACGGTATTTTGGTGTGGGGTCGGGCTGCTGACATTGAATCCATATTTATTTTACAAAAAAGAGCTGTCAGAGCCCTTTATAATCTGCGTCGCCGTGATTCTCTTAGGGAACTTTTTAAAAAGATTAATATTATGACAGTCCCTTGCCAATTCATTTATGAAAATATTATGTAGGTGCGGAAAAATCGACATCTTTTTAGTAAAATTAGTGATACACATAATTTTAATACTAGAAATAAAGACAAATTAGATCAACCATTTTTTAGATTAGCTAAAGTCCACACTTCTTTCATGGGGTATTGTGTTAAATGTTACAACAAAATACCTTCTGACATATTAGAACTAAATGAAAGAAAATTTAAAACTTATGTTAAAAGTACACTTTGTAAACAAGCATATTACAAATTAGAAGATGAAGAAACATGCTGGTCCTGCTCCATAAGACAATCAAGGGTGTAGACAAAATCAAACTGGTTGATTTATGAATTAACTTTATAGATAGGTATACTGTTTCTTTTTTGTGTTTTTATTTTCTGTTTAATTATTATTTTAGATTAGATTATCTGTAAATATGTGAGTACCATTTACCTATTTTTTTTTAAGAAAAGGAATAAGTACCTCTGCTGGTTATACTTTGTTCTTATAAGTAGCATACTCTGGGTGTATCGTCCTCACATAATATTAAATTAATTTTTGTATACCAAATTTTGTAAAATCATTATTTGAAAAGAGTAACTATGGAGTTTCTTGTCCGTTCTTCTCCATAAGAATCTACCTTTCCGAATGGACAGTAGAGTCACTTTATTAATGTAATATTATTATTTTACTGAACTGTAAATGCTGACGTTCAAAAGTGCCGTTTAATGGCCTAATTGAAATAAACGTTTTTGACTTTGACTTTGACTTTGTTATGTGTCCTAGAATTATTTTTGTGTTCCTGTATTTTAGTTGGTTCTGGCTTATCTGCACACTTGTTATATCCGATGAAAGATGGTCTCCGTAACATAGTCTGTTTAGGCTCATTTACAGAATTTCTGTCAAATGTTGCGCTTGGCGAGGGTTTCTCAGTTTTAGATTCGGTTTCTGACATGCTGGTTACTGATTTTTCTACATCGATATTAGTATTGTCGTAAGGTTTCAGAGGAGAAGCACAGAAACTGTGTGTCAGCCGACGTCGTACACTCTTTTTAGAACTTGATGACATATTGTAATTAAAGGCTGTCGGGCTTCTACACAATTGTTTTAGTACGCCGAGCTCCTGATTCATATTCGATACTTGTTTCTTTAAGTCGAGATTTTCAAGAACAATATTTTCCATTTCATTTTGTGTACTTTCTAGTTGAGATTTTATTTCCTTTATTTCTGCCTTTAGTTCCAACATGTACGTAGAACAGATATTTGAAGATAGATCTAAGCTTCTGCCTAGTATTTCATCACAAGACGTTGAACTTGTGTCAATTAAACTGTGTTCAAGAGACTCCATTGATCGTGATTTAATTTTAATCATTGATTGCTTTTTCCTTGTGGTGATATTATTCACTTGTTCCAGATTGTTTGTTCGGAATTATTACAAAAAGTCTTTTATTCGGTGAGGATCGAGCTTGCGCCACTTCGAACCTAAGTCCGGGTTCGCTCTGAACGTGCTACCATGACATTTACAAGAATAGTTTAAAAAGGTCTTTACTTGCTCGGGTCAGCTGAATGTCAGTGGCAAAAATTACTAGTAATGACCTCTAGTGAGGAGTAGCGGAAATAGCACGGTTTTCGATTTTGTTGTCTTCGTTTCAGCTATTTGGTTATAAATGGCGTTAACTCAATAAAGAGAATGATTCCTAATTAGTTTTATTTCTATTCAAATGCTAAACAAAATAACGAAAATAAGTACCTTTTCGAGTTTATACTTCCTGCTTGATAAGGAATAGTCCAGGAGAACCAGTTTTGTAAGGATCTTAACTGTTTTGTTCAATTGATTTTGAATTGTGTGGTCGTTTATTTTCTGGCACTTGATTGTTATTTTCTCCCGCTTCATTGCATATTTCACAAAAACTCCAATATCACTCACTATGTGTCACTAGTGCAATCATTTAATCACTATTTAGTTGGTCTCTTATCACTTTTACTATTTTATTATGAGTTTTATACACGGAGCTGATTGTTTGCTTACGCACAGTAGCGCCCTCTCTCGAACAGACCTGGCCGACCTGGTACTCCATAAATTTTTCAGTAGAGACATAGACTGCAGCGAGCTTCTAGAAAAACTTAACATACGCGCCATCTCGTCTGCCGCGGAAGAGCAACTACAATTTAACAACCGACTTCCAAAAGAAGGAGGTTACCAATTTGACTGTAGATATGTTTTTTTTTTTGTATGTTTGTTATGCGATCATTCCGTCAATTATGAATCAATTTTGATGTATCTTTTTTTTATATCCCAGGATCTAAAACTAATCTAGGACATATCGCCGATCTCCCAAGACTCTGTAGGCAATACAACGAACTGTCCAAACGTTTAAACTTGGACATAACCCTCTCAATTTCAACGGATAAGAGTAATGTCACCGCCCACCACCCATTTTATTTTGTACCTTCTTGTAATTTAACTAACCTTCTCAGTTTAAATTTGTATTTGAATTTTAAAATTGACATTTCAACAATGTAATTGTAGTCTAATGAAACAGCTAAAAATTAATTTTTATTTTTATTTATTGGACCAATTTAATTTCATTTAAAATATTTGAATCATTTTATTTAATTGGAATAATTTAATCTAATTTAATTGAATGTAATTTACTCTAATAATTTTATTCTAATTTTAATTTAATTTTGTGAATATTTTATTTTAACTTTGTAGGTATGTAAACCCATTTATATGTGCATGCGGGAGCCAGGAGACCACACTCCTATAACTGAAGGAGCACATTTGAGTGAACCACTGTAACACTGTTTTATGGTAGATGTGTGTATCTTTTGTTGGACATCAAATAAATAAATAAATGTGATATTGCCATTATCGAGAACTGGGTCGGGCACATACCTGTAGAACGGCACTTCCGAGTCCACAAGAGAGTATTTCAGGGCAAGTTGCTGATGGATAATCCTGGCTACAAGGTTGTGCCTACGCAAGTATTTTCCGTTAGCTAGACGAGAACAACCAGAGACAATGTGGCGAATCGATTCTCCCGGACGGTGACATGCCCGACATAATTATGTCAACCGGGCAGTCCTTCACAATAAATCTCCGATAGTTATTCGTTATGATAACTTCGTCCATAATTGCACTGACAAAAACTTCGGTTTCTCCAAAGAGATCACCGAAACGCAACCAGGCTACGGACGCTAATTGATCTACGTCGGGCCCATGTAGGGCCCGGAAAAAGCGTCCGTGAAGTTCCTTACTTTGCCATACCGCCCTGCGATCGTTAGTGTCTAGCACCGCAGGTTTGCGCCAGTTCTCATTTGCCAAAGAGAGCGGGGTGAGTCCCTTGTCCACCGCCACTACATCTTGATGCATACCCACGTCGACAGCTAGGAAATATTCCCTGAGACTGCATATCTCGCGATTGTGGAGAGTCTTAGTATTTAAGAAGCCTCGACCTCCACACTTTCCTGGGATATTCAGTCTTATTACCGACGACGTGGGTGATGCATTCGATATGCAGTAAACAATGTACGGACCCGCCTATCCAGAGCGTCAAGTTTCGTTTGAGTCCATTTGAGTACGCCGAAAGAGTACATCAATACCGGCATGACCCAACCGTTGAAGGCGCGCACCTTGTTTCCGCCTGATAGAAGACTATTGAATACCTTCTTCAGGGGGCCAAAGAAGCGCTCCTTCAACGATTGCTTCATGTCAGTAACATTGATACCTAACGCTTCCGACATACCCAAATAATTGTAAGTTTCAGTTGAAGAGAGGGATTTGAGGTTTATGGAATCTGAGAGTTGAATTCCCACGGATTCCATAATGTCCCCACGCTTTACATGCATGACCGCACATTTGTCCACACCAAACTCCATCCTGATGGCACTACTAAAAGTTTCAGTTACCTTCAGTAGCTCCATCAGTTGCAGATAACTAGGGGCAAAGAGTTTCAGATTGTCCATGTAAAGGAGGTGAGATTTAACCTGACCACCTCTCTTCAATCGATAGCCCAGCCCTGAATTCTTCAGCAGTGTGCTTAGAGGATTCAAAGCTAGGCAAAACCAAAGCGGACTCAAACCATCACCCAGTAATATACCCCGCTCGATCCTTACCGGTTAGCTGTTCCTCTGGATATTTCGACATCCTGGATAGCAAAGGACTGTCCTCCATTGCCCCATACACGACATTACGAAGGTGCGTAGCGTTGCATCAATTTTATACAATTCTAGCACCTGGACCTCACGAGCCATGGATGAGGCACCTAGTCGTAGGCCTTCTTATAGTCTATCCAACATGTCGATAGATCCTTTCGGGAACGCCGAAGTCTGTTGGCTTATGGCCATATTAATGAGGAGTAGCTCCTTAGTACCGCGGGACCCATTCCCACATCCATTTTGAGAGACAGACATGATATTGTTGCTGTTAATATGATTATTAAATTTAGCTCTCAAAATAGATGTAAGAACCTTATAGACCGTCGGTAGACACGTGATCGCTCTATAATTTTTGGGTTCCGCGGTACTACCCGATTTGTGGAGCAGGTGGGTAACTCCTGTCGTAAAAAATTTGGGTAGCGAGCCGGACTCTAAGGCAGTTTGGTACTGAGATGCCAAACGAGCGTGCGACCTTTGTAGCCACTTAATCCAAAAATGGTGCAGTCCATTCGGCCCTTGAGATTTTCAATTAGGCAACGGACGGACTGCACGGGCTACATCTTGGGGGCTGATTGTGATTTTTCATTTCTGGTAATGGATCGCACGCTCGCTCGACTTCTTGAATCCAATCACCTTCGTTGTGACTGACAGGCACTGACCAGATGTTGCGCCAGAACGAACACATGGCGTCATCATTCGGCAGGCGCGTGTCAGTCACACCCTGGTCCGGTCGCTCCCAAGAATGTGCGATTCTGGATGTATCGCTCCACTCGCCGCCTATACCTACGAATACGGTTTGCCCATGCATACACTTTTTGCTTCAGGAAGTCGATGCGCTCTGTGACACGTGACATATAATTTCGGGGGCTGATATCAGTCCCCGAAAACGCCCGTTTCACAAAGCGCATCACTCTAGGGCGAGTGTTGCCCTCCCTGAAGCGGATTAGTTTGCCAATTAGCGCTCTGGCCCCACCGATACGACGCTCAATCCTGCACTGCCAAGCCGGTACGGCTGGTTTTGGTCGTGTAACTCTGTCATTTGTCATTTTGACGTGAGCTACACGACATGCCGACAACTGCAAATCCAGAGCAGCCACCGAGGTAAGCGTGGTCGAAGTTCAGGCGGCGTGTAACGACATTCCCAAATAGGACACTCCAAAGCACTCCTCAATTCCTCATTGCACTGGGTACTTACGTTTGTAACCCTGTCATTACTCTCCTCGTCAGCGTAGCTGGACACATGGGTTGACTGTGGTGGTGCCACAGGCTGCGACGGAGGAGCAAGGAGATCAAGCACACTGTCATCCAACATACGGTTACGTTGGATGACACGCACCTGATTTGACAGTCGCTGGGCCGAAACGTTGACAGCTGGTTTAAGTATCTGAAACAGAGAGAGCATCCGAACTTTCCAAAGTATGAGCGCATGACATTTTTATTGATGGATTGGGTCCATCGCATGCGCTGCACACTTCCGCCGGGAGTTGGGACCCTATCAGAGGCCGGTGGGCCTCGGTCCTAAGCCGTCCGGCGGCCGGCATCCTCTCCGTTGACGTGCAGGTGGTGGCGTTGTGGGCGGCGAGAAGTACTCGTCCCTCGACGTCGACGCAACTGTCCCGGCCGATGTCACATTATTATTATTATTTTGCACATTACATGGTATTAAAATACTGAAAAAAAAAATGATGATAGAAAAGACTTACATGTGATATCTTGAGAATTGCGGCTTTAAGTGAAACACTGTCACAAAAAAAAAACTACTCACTTTATGCTACTATAATAAATTAAGAAATACCCTCTGCTGATCTTAATTAAAAAAATATTTTATTCAATTGAGTACAGCGGCCGGTCATGGGTTCAGTCACACAATTAATTTAAGTATAACGCGGGGTATATATCCGATCAAACTCAAAACTGCCGTAATAAAACCTTTGTATAAAAACACCGAAAGGGTTGATCGGAGTCATATAGACCTATTGCACTTGTGCCTATTTTCTCAAAGAAATTAAAAAAAAAATACTTGAACAAATTTCATAAATATTTAAAAAACAAGACGTCTTGACTGAAGAACAAAAAGAGGCCTTGAGGCGTCAGTTACCGTTCCATCAGTCTACTCAACGTTCTCGGTAAAATTTTGCTTATTTATAAGCGGCTCAAGGATTATGCCGTCTTATCCCCTACGAGCAGTTTGGTTTCCGAACCGAACACTCGTGCATCCAACAAGTCCACCGCATTGTCGAGCATCTAAGCGCTGGTTTCCAGCGTGGCTCGATGACGGGCGCCTTGTTCATCGACATAGTGAAAGCATTCGACAAAATCTGGCCCAATGGCTTACCAACTCGGCGCGGCGTGCCCAACCGTCTCGTGCTTATCTTGCGAGATTTTTTGTCGAATCGCACCTTTTGCAATCTCGTCCCCTCACCCCATACGAGCAGGAGTCCCCAGGGCTCAGTCCTATCCCCAAAGTAAAAAAATGCAGTTGGCCCTATTTGCCGACGACACCGCTATTTACTACACCGGTTGCGAACCTGACGCTATCGCTCGCACTCTCCAAACATCTACAAACATCTTGGGCAGATGGTTCAGGAAATGAAGATTCTAGGTTAACCCCGAAAAGTGTCAGCCGGTTCTCTTTACGAAACCGCGGCACAAACCCCTTCCCTCTCGTCCGATCACCTTGTATGGCAAGCCGATCTCCTGGGAGAAGCAAGCCAAATACCTGAGGGTCATCCCGGACAGCCACCTCACCTTCGCTGAGCACATAAGGCAGGCCCGTTCTCGCACTGCCTTCGCTCAGGGAAGGCTTCATTACATTACGACTGCCCGTAGCAAATTGTCACTCAAGTGCCGAGATGACGTACGCTTACGCCGTCTTTGCACACGCAAAGCCTCGTCATCTCCACGGGATGCAGACGCTCCAAAACCGTTTCCTGCGCATATTCACGGGTGCCCCCTACTACGTCCGAAATGAGACTATACATGTAGATCTCAAATTGCCCACCATACATCAGTTCATGAAAAGCATAGCTAAACGTTTCTTCGACACTGCTGTAAAACACCGTAACCCTCTTATCGCATCGGCCACCCGATAAGAACCCTCACGCATCTCCAAGGTACGCCGACCGAGGCATACCCTCTTCACGCCCGACGACTCTACCACTCTCCTCCAAGAGAGTCGCAAAGAGACCAGCACTCTTCGCACCGCCGTCCATCCGCCTTCGCCGCCAAGGCCCGCCGAAACGTGCCTATCAAAATCCGCACCGACCCGTGCTTGAGCCAGCCCGCGCCGCTGAGCCTGTAGTCTTAAATTCGCCCCTTAATACTAATACTAGTTTGATCCAGCATGTCCCTAGCTGTCCTCCCCCCAGCGATACCCTAGGCCGAGGCCCGTACCCCACAGGGGGTGCCCTTAGCGTGCAGTCGTTTAGTTTGTAAGTTTTTTTATAAGCCCTGGCTGGAGGCTTTAATATTATATTAAAACCACCACAGTCAAGCCCGGTTAAGCAGTCGACAACCTTATAGGTTAAACTGCGAGACGCCACTCACAAAAAACAAAACAAATAATATCAAGATAAATATTGACAAAACCAAATTAATGATTTTCAACCAACGAAAAAATTTACCAATAAATATATATTACGATGGTAAAAAATGAATCAAGTTAACACGTAACTTACTTAACTAACTTTCTAGGCTTAATAATAGAACAACGACTAGACTGGAAAGCACACACATTAGATTTGGCGAAATAGGGAGTTTATTTTTAAGGCCCCAAAAAAGTGCATAAGGGCAATGTTTGGGTTAACATGCGCAGATACTTGTTAACCTTACTATATTAAATGTAAATTACTAAAATTACTCTGTATGTACATTTTCGAAGCAGCAGTATTTGTAAAAACCAACCCAGAATTATTTCCAAAAGATTTATCAGAAAGAAATAACCGCAATCGACAGCACGCCAGTATGTTGCAATCTAAAATAGCACTGATGCGTAATAGTAGTTTTTGTATGGCTCCAATTTTACATACCAGAAATAATTAAAATATTAACATTCATATTTTTAAAAGACATTTAATCAACTTCCTTTTTTTTTCATTTATTGTTTGTCACAGGTGGAAAAGCAGTTCTTATCATAAAATATAAAGATCGCTGTAACATACCTATTGGGCGTACAATATCCAATAATATAATCATTCCAAATCTATTTTATCATTAATATCAAAGTTCATTGTAAGTAATTAATCATGTCAAAATACATTAAAATTCATCAATATTTCAAAATCTGATGTCAAAATCATACATTAATATTATTGCTTATGTCAATAACAATATTGTTCATTAATATGTCAAAACTACTGTCAAAATTACGCGGCCCAGCGCTGGGCACGCCACAATTGCGGCGGAAAGGCCCTTCTTTGAGGAGTGGCTGGAGAGGCGCCACGGCGTCCTCACCTTCCGCCTGACGCAGGAACTGACCGGACACGGCTGTTTCGGGAGGTACCTGTTTTGGATTAAGCGGGGGGACACGCCCGGGTGTCAACACTGTGAGGATCGTCCGGAGGACACGGTGGAGCATAGGTGGAGGTCTGCCCTGCTTGGGCTGAGCACCGCCGTGTCCTCGTCGAGGCGATCAGCGGCGGCAACCTCTCGCGTCCGGAGTGGTTGAATTCATGGTCCGGAGCGAGGAGGCTTGGGAAGCGGTGACCTCCTTCTGCGAAGCAGTAATGCTAGCGATGGAAGAGGCAGGCCGCGCGAGGGAAAGGCAAGGCCTTCGCTCCAACCGCCGCCACAGGAGAAGACGCCCCGGGCGTCGGGAGTCGCAGGGCGATCCCCGGCCACCGTAGGCGCGGGCCTGCGGACGGCAAGCGTTGGGTGGCTCGCTATCCGATCACCACCAGGCCCGGGTCGACGGCGCGTTGTGTTTCACGCGCGTCTCAAAGAGATGTCAGCATTGAAGACGGAGCCCGCTAGGGCCAGAGCCTGCCAGGGTTGCGGAATTTGTTCGAAAGAGTCTCCGCGGCCCTGGAACGCAAAGGGCTTTAGAAGGAATACTACAGGATAAGCGATGGGAGCGAAGCCAGGGGAGAATCTCCTTCGCCATAAAACTGTCGAACATGGCGTAAGAAATACATTCATGAATTATTCAAGTAAATTATTTCTCAACCATGCAATAATTGAAAATAAATACTTGTTCAAACCATTATTTTCCAATAAAATTCACGTTGTGAATAACAACACATTTTAAATATTGACCGAATGAAATGAAAAGTGCTTGTCATGCTGTGTTTCAAGTCCTTATTCATAGCTGTAAAATACTTATTACAATATTACCTGTGTTGAGGAATCACAGAGTCATCTAAATAAGAAGGTGTTTTGAATAAATGTTAGGTCCTAGGGTGAGACTTTTCCCCAGTTCAATTTATGGTCAAGAGCGAGGAGGCATGGGAAGCAGTCAACTCCTTCTGCGAAGGAGGAGGTGGGCCGCGTGAGGGAGCGGTAAACCTCACGCCCCAGCCGCCGCAACAGAAGTAGACGCCCCGGGAGTCGCAAGTCGCGGGGCGATCCCCGGCCACCGTAGGCGCGGGCCTGCGGATGGCGAGCGTTGGGTGGCTCGCTTTCCGATCACAACCAGGCCCGGGTCGATGTCGCGTTGTATTCCACGCGTTGTATTTCAAAAAGATGTCAGCATAGGAGACGGGGCCCGCTAGGGCCAGAGCCGGCCTGGATTCCGGAATTTGTTCGAAAGAGTCACCGCGTCCCTGGAACGCAAAGGGCACATCGAGGAACATGGATTGGTTTTAGTCAATAAGAGTTTGACACTCCCTTTTGCTCCACCCAAAGTGGAAGGTCATTTGAAGATTTCCCTTCGGTAAAAAGAGGGTACCTTTTACAAGTTTCCATTTTCTTTTTCATGATACCAATGAGATAGACGATTAGGTCTCAGACTGGGAGAGATTTTTGGGTGGCTAAAGAGGGCGCAAACTTTCAAAGATCGTTTGCGCCCGTACTGAAGTGACGATTCTGGGCGATTCGGTTTAAGAATTTTATTTATCTAAAGAATATTTATTTATAGAAAAACAGAAAAATAAACAAGTATCTCAAAACTAAGTACAACAACAGGCAGTATGTCTAAGTGATCAGGTGTGTGTGTTACAATATAGATTGTGCTAAATACTTTCGTAGCATTACTTTAAATATTTTAATAGATTTTGTAATTTTTATTTCAGTTGATAAGTTATTATGTAGTCTTACTCCTTCAAATGTTATGTTACAAAGAACAATTTAATTGATGTTGGATACAATTAGTTTTACGTTTAATATTTGTTAAAAAGAAAGAACGATTAGTACTAACACTAGTGTGTGTTTGAATATTTGTATGCCAGTGAATGGCGAAACATGTCAAGTCCTAATCCTATATTTAACAAGACCTTAAATGTACCATTTTTTAATATGAATAAAATGTTCTTATTCTTATTATGCCCACCGTAGTTAGTTCTAGCTCTAGGAACCTCTAGATTATTAAATTTACTGCCTCTTGTGTTATATTTGTATATTTTCTTCTTAAATGATATCTAAGATCGTGTGTAATTTGCTATGATTTTTGAATAAGTGTGCATGTTTGGTGTTATGTGTATAGCTGTTTTTGTTAAAGTTTTTTGTGTTTTTATAAATCTTATTTGTTATTTTCAGTCTATGATATGCCTTTATTATCTTGTTCTGTGCTATTTGAAGGTTTTTAATTTATTTTCGCGGCACAACCCCATACCCGAATTAAATACTCTAATCGTGGCTGAACAAGTGTAGAATAAGAATAGAATATGCTTTTTAGTTAATCCGATTAATGGTGATATTCAATTTAGACCGTGCATAGATTAGCGTGACGTAATGAAACGCAAACGCTTGCGAGCGATCGTCTATGATTTTACTCTGAGGAAGCACAGCTTGCTTTAACAACTGCCAAAGCCATGTGGCCACGTAATGGCGGCGTTGAATCTGAACAAGGCCTTAGGTTACTGCAACATTTGGGTTCTCCTTTATCAATTCATAAAAAAAAAATAACAAGATACAAAAACACTGTATGGATTTATTCCCGGATGATGGCAAAAGGTGCACCCCCTATAACATGGGAGTCATGCGTCATAAACGTCGTTGGCGCCACCTTTGCTAAATCCTTAAGGGTGACACAGGTTCCAAATGAACAAAACGTTTTGGGAACACATTCATTCTACAATCGCTTTTTTGCTTCAATAACGTGATAAGTCCGACAATTCATTTGTTTTTTTTTTCAGTTTTAGGAAAAAATAAAATCGGTCACCGCGGTTTCAATTCATCATCTCATCATCTTCCTGCCCTTATCCCATGTTACTTAGGGTCGGCGCAACACGTTTTTTTCTTCCATTCTGTCCTGTCACCCGTCACGCTATCACTAACTCCCTTTTCTTTCATATCACTCCTAACACAATCCATCCATCTTTTCTTTGGCCTCCCTCTCGCTGTCCATCCATCCACATTTATATTCATAACTCTTTTAGTTACGTGCATTTCACCCCTCCTCTTCATATGACCAAACCAAGATAAGCGGTTCCCTTTTAACTTTTCCGTTACTGGCGCCACTTTCAAGCTACCTCTAATGAACTCATTCCTCACTTTATCAATTATCTAATAAAAAAAAAATAACCGTCGGACTTATCACGTTATTGAAACAAAGAGGCGACATACATCTAAACAGTGGAATTACCTTCCGGAGTCTGTGTTTCCTGATAGCTACAATTTGGGGAAGTAGTTATTTTTAGGCCTTATCGTCGACAACGTCATCGCTGACCATCAAGTGAAATTGTGGTAAAAAGAAGCCTATCAATACAGAACAAATGCGAGTCTTGTTTATTTTGAAACCATAGACTTCTTGTAGATTTTTCTGTAATCTATAAGTAAAGAACTGTGTTCTTTTCGAAATGTAAGGTTATAGTGTTTCCTTGAATAAATACAGAAAACAGTAATTTTTAAATACAAAAAAGAAAAATACTTTTAAGTCTAATTGCAATGAAACCTTTCGATTGATATTTATTTTTTATTTTCCAGTTTGTCTCCCATAACTCATAAGTGGCCATACGTGTATGGACCCACTTATGGTCGTGTCTGTGTTTGGGTCACAGATGTTCAATTGTTCATATGTGAACCAAATTTCAACTAAATCGGTCAAGTAGATTCGGAGAAATATGGCTGACACAGATGGACAGACAGACAGACCGACACGCAAGTGTTCAATTTAGGGTTTCATTTTAAAAACGATAGTATTGAACCCAAAAAATAAACGGAGATACTTATTCATTTTATAACAGCGTTATGTTAGCGTTTCATGAGTGTCATAAAAGTCACTTCCCACCTAATACAGATTCAGATTTTGTAGATTCAGTTGTTTCAGCACAGCTCAAAAACGAGTTATTTCTAGCCTTTTCTGATGGACAGAGGAGTTTGGAACTAGTTCGATACAAAAAAACCGGCTAAGTGCTTGTCGGGCCGCGCGCAGTGAAGGGTTCTGTAGTTGCTCGTCCCGTAGATCATGGCCAAATAATCAGTACGAATTTCACTGTAAGAACACAAAGTTACAAGTGCATATAGTTTCGCGTCTAGCTACCCAAAACTGACAAATTTTCCAGATCAACCTTGAACTTAATGTATTACAGATAAAGTAGAAAATCTATACAAGAAATTTGACAGCTTATTATAGCTTGATGTGCTGGCGTCTGTACAAAATTGTGTGTGTCTAGCTTGACCCAACGTGTGGTTAGAGTTGTGTTGTCTGACAGAGATTTTTTATTTATTTCTTTATTATTGTGTACACCAACAGAAGTACACCACATACACAACTACAAGCAAGCAAAAATAACCAAAATATGAGTGCTGGGATGTATGCCTATAACAAGTATACATGGCTCACCATCTATATGTACAACATTAATTCTTACGGTCTTAAATAAAATAAAAGTACTACCTAAAGAAAAAAATAAACACCATAAAATTAAAAAAAAAAACAACTAAAAGAAATGAAATTCTATAAAAAATTGATTGGGTGTGTCCTGTCAGTAAAGTTGAAAATTTGAGAAATATAAAAATATGTTTTCTATGATTCCTACTGATAGTGGTATAGAGGTATGCGAAACAGAGTAAATTAAAGCACACCTCCAAGGAAAAGGGAGGATCTTCCGACAAGACGGTTGTTGTGTCTGATGGGCAACTGCCCGATAGTTGATATTCGGACTGTTGTATATGTTCAAATAGCACGGAAAACTTTGCTTGCGCGATGCAGGATTTCGTTAGTTCGTCGTTGACAGGATAGATGGCGTTACGGTTCTTTTTGTTGCCGTACAAATTTCGCTTCTTAGTTTTGCATGTGGTGACATTGATTCGCTACAGTGGTATTTAGAACTCTTTAGTCAACGTTCTATAGTAGAAATTGTTGGTGGTAGTCTTTATGGGTTGGTGAAAGGACGGTTTTTAAGATTGCGTCGATAGGAAAAGTTAAACGATAGAATTTTTAGCCATTAGAGGAAGTTTTATTGTCAAATTATAGTAAGAACAAGATATAAACACTTTTTAGAGTAGGTACTCCATACAATTATAACATTAGCAGTTTAATTATTAAATGTAATTTTTCAATCAGCAAATTTCTTAAACCGGAATCCCTTCGGTAAGACAGGATCAACAACAAAATAATTAAACTAAGCAAATTGTTTTATTTTTTTGCAATAGTCAAAGTTACCTAAGTATTTCATAAAATGTTATAAGTATCATTATTAAAATTAAATTCAAGATACATACTTGAAAAAAAAAACAAACAAAATGTAAAAAAATCCAAAAACAAGAAAAAAAAATAATAAAGGTTAAAATCATGTACTCAGTAAAATTTGAAGTCCGTCGTATCAGTGTTGATAGCCATGCAGATGTTTTCTGTAGTGCTGGGTCCATCTGAAAAAAAAAGGTTTAAATCTTATCTTGACTACAAGTATAAAACTATATAAAAAAGTGCTGATTATAGTGCCTTAAAATTAAAGTAACCTAACTCGAAATTCCTGTTACTTATAATTTCGATATATCATATTTCATATTTATTCATATATAACATCAATCATCATAAATTTGCATGCTGAATTTAGTAGGCGGAATATGCAGTACTATATATAATGTATTTTAAGATCTGTAAGCACCATATTTTATGCAAAAGCTTTTATTTTTATTTCTAGTATACATCGTAAGTTAAGTATTTATTAAAACAGTAGTAAATATCTATGTCAAAAAAACAAATAAATATTCTGTGCGAACGAGTTATATAGTTATGGCAAAATTTTACACTACGTTACTATACGTCAAAAACATTCGATCTAGGCCATCAGATCTTAATTTTGTGAATGACTAGCGTTGATTTGACGCTACTGTATTCCTGATACAAAGATAGCGTCACGTTAAATACGGCAAAACCAGAGTGTCTCGACGTGTTGATTGCTTTTTACGTATAAGGACGACACCTAAGACATACCAATGTGTATCGATGCCCTTACCAATATCAAACCACTGCGTGGTGGGGATCCCAGACTCTTGTCTTGCTTGTACTATGGCTTCCCTGATTGCAAACGCTACAACCACTGATGCACATGTTGGAGGCTCACCAGTTCCTGCAAATTAAATACATACGACTGTAAAATTGTTGAGTATTTTAAGCTGTAACTTAAATTTCATACAATATCCCCAATAGAGGAATCCCTTTTGGGGAGGCCCTTGGCCAGCAGTGGACGTCTTTCGGCTGACATGATGGTGATCAGAAATTACATGCAAGAAGATGAGCACAAATTACATGCACCATCCCATCGTCTTCGAAGGGTCCAAGGCTCATTTGTGGGGCTCGGTATCCGTTTTTACAATAAGCTACCTCTTTCTTATCTTGAGCTGCCTTTTAACTCGTTTAAAGCTAAAGTTAAATCTAACCTTTGTTCGAAGGCATACTATTCAATCAATGATTATTTAGACGATGATAATAGTTGGTCGCAGTGTTGAACGCAAGACATACTTCGTTTTTAATGTTCTTTCATAGTTAGCTTATGACATATGAGTTCATATATTTGTTAATTTATATGTCCGTAGAGGTCAATTATTTGTTTTTTTTTTTTTGTATTGACTTAATACTCTCATAACAATGTTTTATAATGAGTGTATTGCAACATGTGATTAACTAGTGACTTCGACAGTTGTATGATTTTATTCTATCCTGAGCAACCGGCAGCAAGTTCGTCATGCTCCCTTAGATTTTACTGCTTGCGGTAGCGTCGGGGGTCGGGTTACCTCTTTCCCTCAAATATGGCGAGGGGGGTAATGGCTGATCTTTGCGTTATGCTCGTGAACGGGTGCTGCTTGTGGTGAAAGGTCGTCTTGTTAGCCATGGATTTTACTATTGTTATAACGATTATATGCTTAATGTTTAATTTTGATGGCCCTGGTTTATCACTTGTGGCGTCGAGTCACAGATCTTTTTATTAAATTCTACCCTCTGCACGTGTAAGCGGGCACACCCTTCATGTCTGGAGGCTTATTTAGTTTGATTTGATATTGTTTTTATGCTTGAGTTTGTCTGTTTATGCTGGCATAATGGAGTGTGCTAGCTTACAAGTAGCGAATTATTAAGTTTTATGTTTTTACGTGTTACCTTTGTTTTATTGTTTTCTTTGTAAGAATACTGACTACTTACATACCTTTGTATAAGTGATAGTTCTTATAACTCAACAGACAGATGTGTTGCTGGGGAGTTTGTTGCGCCACTTCTTCTTCCCAGCTAAAACACTAGGAAGTGGTGACGGGCGGGCGTTTTGGGGGACTGTATTTATGTAGAACTTTGACGTTCAAAAAGTGCTGGCACTCAGCCTAATTTGAATAAATGACTTTTTGAATTTTTTTGAATTTGATGATGATGATGATTCAATAGGGAAATCTTGTAGTGTTTGAATATAGCACTATGCACTAAGATGCAGTAAGATACAGTAAGTGGGCCGCGAGACCATTCCCCTGTTGTCCTTCTTCGTAATTCGTCTTATTCCTATTTCAGCCTTTATCTTTTCTTCATTCACAATTACCTTTAGATCCAAGTATGAGATCGTTGCCAAAAGAGTTCTCTTTCAAATACACTCTGAAGTCCTGAGGTATGTCCATCGCTTGAGGAACGGCATAGTTCCAGGTTCTATTTGTGAGTATTTCACCGGATTCAGCATAGACAAGGTTCTCCGAAGTCCAGTACCCAAGACCCATGATAAAACCGCCTTCAACCTAAACATACATAGTAAAATATTTTGTATTAGTGCAAAAACTGATTTCCGATCCGATTAATCAGAATAAAAAAAAAAGTTGTGATAAAAAAAATTTACACCAGTGCTATGATGTTTTGTGTGTATCTGGTGCGAAGATATAAATATATTTAAATATTTAACTATTAAAGATCTTTTAGTGTTACAATGAAATACCTATAAACAACTAAACTAATAATTTATTTATTTATTAACACTTTATGCACACCAATGTACAGAGGCGGACTTAATGCCATAGGCATTCTGTACCAATTCCCTAGTCAACCTTTGGGTGATGCAGAGAATGGTGGTAGGTGCAACATGGCTCAATCACGAATTTATGTATATATATTTATTTTAAGATGCCCAATGATTTATTTTGTTTTATACGTGTTTGCACATAAATTAGAATATCAAATTATAGAATAGAATATTTATAAATTAGAATATAATTTATATATAAATTATGTTTATAAGTATTTAATTGTAACTTTTTTTTTATTTATGTCATAGATGTCAAGTCATAGATGACAGAAAGTCGACGATGCAGCGAGCTAACCCAGAAAACGCCTGTTCACTCTAATTTTGAATGCGTTCGGAAACACAGACGCAGGCAGAGAGTTTACTGCCAGGGTTGCGGAATTTGTTCGAAATAGTCACCGCGGCCCTGGAACGCAAAGGGCTTTAGAAGGAACACGGATGGGTTTTAGTCAGTAAGAGTCTGACACGCCCTTCCGCTCCACCCAGAGCGGAAGAAGTCATTTGATGATTTCAAATACTTAAAAAAAAAGGCTTAACTAAAGGTTTAACTTACTTGTCCAATATCTATCTCTGGGCTGACACTTAAGCCCACATCTTGTAACATATCTACCCTTAGTACTTCAGATTCTCCCGTCAACACATCTATTTCAACTTCACACAACGCCATACCATACACATTGTAGACCTGTGCGTCAGTATATCCAGTGAAACCTTGCGCCTGAAGACTCACATCAGCATCAGATGCGGCCTTAATCAGTTCTTCCCAAGTTGGATTAGTCAAAGTGGCCCTAAAAGGTGCCAACCTTGCATTCAATTCATCACATAATCTCCTCAAACCAATAATAACGCTTGTTGTCGTAAGGCTTCCTCCAGTCATAAAACTGTTTGGAGCAACATTTGTGTTGTTGCCTTTGACCTGAATTTTCTCCACAGGCACTTTTAGTAAATAAGCAGCTATTTGAGCTACTTTAGTGTTTATGCCTTGTCCCATTTCGACACCAGCGTGTGTGATGACGACAGTACCGTCTCCATGAAAAACCGATAGATTAATATTGAAGCGTTGTGCTCCATAAGGGGCCCATCTTACGAATGCCCACCTCAAGCCTTGCTTTTTCCACCTATTTTGTGTGTTGAAAGTATCTACTGCAGCTCTTCTTGTACTGTATTCAGCATTCGCTTTTAACGTTTCTACCATTTCTGACATTTCATTAAAATGTTCTCTGTCAAGATTAGCTAGTCGGACAGCGACTGGGTCCAGAGATAATTCATATGAAATACGTTCCATTATATATTCAATGCTTGCTATATTTTCTAATGTAGCTAAAAGAAAAAAACGCAATCTGTAATAAGTTTGTAAGAGAGTACAACAAACCATTTTTATTCGAACTATACTCACCAGGTGATCGACACCAAGTATTTTTAGCAGTATCAGTAGTTGTATCAAAGACTTTGAAGTTGATTTTAGTGGCATCGTAACAATTATTATACACGTCAACCCCAAAAATGGTTATTGTCTCATTAAGTACATAACCATTGTCTCCGTAAATTGTTGAGTCTAATAGCTGAATCACTCCTGATTTATTCACGGCAACCTAGAAAATGAACCAGTTTTATCAGGATACTTATTGCATTTATGGCATGCTATCCTAATATTATTAATTATTGGTTTTATTATTAACCAGTGGAACGCCCCGGCTTTGCCCGGATTTTAATGTTTTTTTCATAAGAATTTTCTCCAGACAATAACAAACACAACAAAAAAAGAATTAGCGAAATTGGTCCAGTTGTTCTCGAGTTTTGCGCTTAGCAACACATTTAGCGATACATTTTTATTTATATAGATAGATTATTATTGGTTTTTACTGTTCAAAGTGTGTTGTTTTTTCATATATAATTAATATTAAAATAAAATAATAAAGTCATAAATAACTTGTACCTTATAATCAGTAACACAAGGCATTCTTTTGCCAACCGCTCTGAAGTTCGTGGTCAATGGCTGAATGAACCTGCAGGGGCGGTTACACTTATGTGCGACCAGACTGCAAGCAACTGCAGACTGGATGCTGCGGGATATCTTCAAGCCGAATCCACCACCAAGACGGCGGACGTAGCAATCGATCCTAAAATAATACTATGAATAGATTTCAATCGTTTTAATTTATACACATGACAAGAAGTAACTACCTGACTGCAAAGCGGCTTTAAAAAAAAAATGTTTGCATGGGTCTTACATGAATGGGCTCTTCATGAGAATAAAATAATTCACTCTGTAGTTGTTTGCTATCAAAATTGTGAGAGCAAAGGCTACCGCAAGATAATGTAGACCACTATTGAAAGTTCATTGCTCGAAGTTTTCCGTAAGGAGGATATAATTTTTTGCGTTAGGCGTAAAACCAAATAAAAATTTGATGGTTATTGAAAGAAGAACGTACTTATTTTGATCCATGTTCAACGCCCTCGATATCATAACATGGGTTCCATCAAGCCATTGCGTTGCTGAATGTACTTCTAGTCCTTCTTCCGTGGGTTTCGCTACACAGACCAAGGTTTCCATAGAAAAATGATACTGTCCGTAAAACGTGGTAGTTCCAGTTATCGTCTTATATACATCTGTACCAGTATTTGTAGCTTCTTCTGATGCAAAAAGAGTGCTCCTAGTGGTATCTTTTCTAGCGACTTTGATATCTACTACAGGTTTTCTGACATTGCTATACGTAACCTTGACTAATCTTGTAGCTCTGTTCGCAATGCTTTGGGTTTCAGCGACAATGATACCGATTGGCTGATGGTAGTATTTAACATTACCATTGCATAACACTTCTTCATCAATTTGATATAGAAAGCTATCTGCTGGAGTAAAAGAATTTAATCCTGGTATGTCTTTTGCTGTGTAGAAGGTTATAACGCCGGGGTATGCCTGTAAAAACAGATTAGTTTTTGTATAATACTATATAATGTTCGCATATAAAAGCTAAGTTAAGTAGATGATGATGATGTAGACTTACCAACGCAGCACTAGCATCAATTTTAGTAATAACACCCAGAGCTACTGTGCTGAGTACAAAAGCAGCAAAAACTTCCTCAGGTAGACTGGGAATGTCGTCAGTGTATTGAGCTTCTCCAGCACATTGAATCTGACGAGAAAAACAGTAATGAGTACCTATTTTATGTGTTTTAGGTTGTTACCACTCCAACCGATCAACGTCAATCGATGTCATCGATCGGCGCTCGATCCTTATTTATCGCCCGGTATCCATCGAACAACCAAAGCTACCACACCAATCGATCGATTGGTGTAGTAACACCGTAAATAAAGACCTAAACTAAGTTCATTCCTACAAATAAATGTGAATGAAGTTATCATTGATGAACTGAGTATATTTTCTTTGATGCCTCCTAATTGCATTGATTGATTTGATTGCCCTTAAATGCCCGGGGATCTTTAAGTCAACAGTGAACAGGTTACTTCTAGGCAAGCGTGCTCCACTTTACATCAAGATTGTGGTCCAACCCGAGTGTAACAATTGTAAAAAAAAGCCTCTTAATCATATTATAAGCAAACGTGATTATAATGTCATCATTATAAATTAGACCTCATGAGCTAAATTACTGCTTACCAAAGATTCTACTTTTTCAATAGGTTGGTTCAACGGCCATTTTTCTGGATCAGTAGTGAAGGTCTGTCGTGAATTAGAGACTGGTCTGGAAGCATGTAAGTATATGGCACCAGACTCATAGCGGGGACTCCTTATGTTTGGTGGACAAAGCGTTAGAAGACCCTGAAATGGATAAAAACGTCGCCGATTAAAGAATCTCAACAAGTGACTCCCTCTTTGCCTAGCCTTGTTTGGGGTAGACTTTTCTCGTTATTCTTCACCAGGTGTGTCTGTTTTGGATCGTCGAGACGGACTAATTTTCTGTCTTCAGGTCGTCGTTTACAATGGACATTCAGGTTAGAGGAAGGCATCAGCAAACAGAAGATCAATTTATTTTCCACATCGTAAAAAATGTAGAATGTAGAGTTTAAATTAGAAACAAAAGAAATCTTTCCAAACCTTGTAGAGCATTGCCATTGCAATATATCGCCTGTATGCTGCAGAAGGTTCCGGTGGATTTTCTTCTACAATCATTTCTCCATCTAACACCCTCAGAGCTCCTTGCAAAGTTTCATTTGTGAACAAAGGCTTTCCAACCAGATACGTTTCAGTTGCTGTTGCCCTTAGGAACCCACTGGATAAACCTCCGAACACGATTGTTGCTTTTTCGACCACGTTATTGCTATTGAGTTTGTAAAGGCACCCATTGTTGACTGTGGCATGGGCGCTTTGAGCTCTTGGCATTAACTAAAAATAATTAAAATGTATTAGGATTTATTGTAGTAGTGTATTCAATAATGATCGACTTCACCGGTTAAATAATTAGTATCATCTTTATTGCTTTTTTTCTTCCCTTCAACGACTTCAAATAGCATCCCCAATTTATGTTACTACCTGAATGTATTTCTGCTTTATTCAACTTACCTTGTAAGTAAATATTTTATATTCAGGGCTTAGTGGTGGAAGCATTACATTCAAAATTACGTTTCCCGTCATGCTTATTTTTAAGAATTCCTCCGTCGTTACAATTTGTTTAGTTCCATGTAAGTCAACTGTAAAAGAAATACATAATTATATTCAAATAATATAGATACAACATTCAAAAGAGCATGCAATTGTTAGTAAAATAACAGTCACTAAAATGAGACTAATATCGGAGCGATATAGAACCGTTTAAATAACTATAAATCTTCACTCACCGATAGTTAACTGAGCATCTATAGTTGTCAATAACAAAAATAGATCAGATGAAAATGAAGGATTCTGGTGTTTCATCATCAAATTACCTGCTATGAAACTATGTATATATAATATTTGTTTATCCAATTCCAGGTGGAATTGGATAAACAAATATTATATATACATAGTTTTACCAGAATGCTGCTAAAAATAATATTCACCGTCCACAGCCCGACTTCACTCACTGCTCGGCATAGGACTCTCATCTCCTGTGCCAGTTCCATCCAGGCAACAATGTCTTCAGCCCATCTCACCGCCAGATAGTCAGCATTTTTTACATTCCGTTCTTTTTTCCTTCTCAGAATACAATACTTACATTTTTAACAGGTATATGAGCTACCAAATCCACATGGTTATAAATATGTGACACATAGTCAAAGTATTCACGTGTAGATGCATTTTTCAGAACTTCTAGGAATTCCGAGAGAGTATTGCCAGCACCCACTATCAGGTTCTGATCATATGTTACCATTTTTAGCTCTTCAAGACAGCTAACGTCAATCAAAATACGGGGGTCGTCATCAGATTGTACTACTCCTGTGAAAACATGGGAATTAGGATAAAGAAACAGTGTAAGTAGATTCAGTATAATATTAAATACATACGTATGAATTCCTATAGTTGATAAAAATATTTTTCAAAAGTGTATTTTGTCATATTTGTTTAGTTGTCTAAATACGGCCGTGTTTCAATTACACTTTATTACAAGTCACCGTTGTTTTTCTGAAGATGAAAGACTGTGTGTCGTACGATCTTAGACT
Organism: Mamestra brassicae; assembly: GCA_905163435.1. NCBI lineage: Eukaryota > Metazoa > Arthropoda > Insecta > Lepidoptera > Noctuidae > Mamestra > Mamestra brassicae. The sequence goes on along the minus strand of LR990999.1, from coordinate 18,188,554 downwards.
AAAAGTGATGTATAAATAAATAATTATTTACCTTTAGCAGTATTTCCAGCAACGAGCATAAACGATTCTACACCTTCGTGTAATAATATATTAAAAACATCTTGGAGCACTCTTGGTTTGAACCATATTTTACCGTCCTTCAGTGTTATTCTTTTCACCTGATCCTTCTCTAAGTCATCTTTACGAACCATGCACCATTCATCATCATCACATGCTGACTTATTGCATGGCTTGCCTGACTTGTTACAGATTTGCGGGTCTTCTATATCCATAATTCTTTGTTCTTTTGGAGCGTCTTTGGCAAATCGCTTGAAAGCTTCAAGGATTGGTCTGTAGCCGGTACAACGGCAGACGTTGCTGCCAAATGACCGTTCTACTTCTAACATCGTTAGGTTCTTTTTGCTTTCTAGCAGACTGAAATTATAATGTATTTTAGGAGTAAATTTTAAAAGTGGTTGGCATTTTAAAAGTTTACCTATTTGCTTTTGAGGTAAGAAAAAAATTATGGAACTGTCTTTTACGCTTAGAAAGGCTCCTTCGTTATATAACAAGGTTACAATTCCCAAATGGATGTATTTTTGTACGCACCCGTGCATAGCCATGATCCATCCAGGTGTACAGTATCCACACTGTGATCCGTGGTGTTCTGACAATGTTTTCTGCAGCTTATGGTACCCAATTTTCCTGTTTCCAAGACCTTCAATGGTCCTGATGTCCCAGCCATCGCAAGACGTGATGGACACCAGACACTGTTTTAATAGAAATTAATGTTCATTTATTGGATTTCATATATTTGCGGCTAGTATTCTATTATTATGTTCATCGGGAACAGTTTTAAATGACTTAATGAGTGTTTTTCGGGTGAATTTAGACGTAATTAATTGAGCTAAATATACCTAAGCTATTCTCTACTATCGTTATGAAATTTTAGTAAAGGTTTATAATTTTGTATGCATGTCAATTCTGTGACAGTAAATTAATGCTTTTTATTTGTTCCTTCTTTTTCTTTCCAAATGTGACTCAATCAAACTAAGAAAATGTTTTATTATATTTAGGCAACATAACTAATAGATCATGGCCAATTTTGTGGCAAGCTTCTAGATCACATAAACGCTAAAAGCAAATTTACTTTGGACACAAAACCACAATGATCTCCACATTGCAAGGAATGGGCATAGATATCGATAGAATGACAAAGAAGAAATCGACCCAATAATGGCGAATATGACGAGAGAAGGAAGGGTACAAGGTAGTCGTACTCACAGCATTAACAGCAAGACGAGGAGTTCCAAGGCACTTGGAGGCTGTGACCATGCAGGCTCCGCAGCCTCCCTCTCGACACATGTACTTGGTGCCGCGCAACTGGAGATAGTTGCGGAGGTAGTCCAACAATGTCACGTCTGAGCTCACATTGCTGCCAACTGAGGAAGAAATATTTCAATATGAATGTCGGAAATTATCCCAAAGGAACAAATTTCCGAGATAAAATAACCAATATCTGTGCCAAATATTTTACAATGTAGTTAGATACTTTTTTTTTTAAGGATGGGTAATCATCAAACTACTTCTTCCGCTCTGGGTGGAGCGGAAGGGCGTGTCAGACTCTTACCGACTAAAACCCATCCGTGTTCCTTCTAAAGCCCTTTGCGTTCCAGGGCCGCGGTGACTCTTTCGAACAAATTCCGCAACCCTGGCAGGCTCTGGCCCTAGCGGGCCCTGTCTTCAATGCTGACATCTCTTTGAGGCGCGCGTGAAATACAACGCGCCATCGACCCGGGTCTGGTGGTGATCGGACAGCGAGTCACCCAACGCTCGCCGTCCACAGGCCCGCGGTCGGGGATCGCCCTGCGACTCCCGACGCCTGGGGCGTCTTATCCCGTAGCGGCGGTTGGGGCGAAGGGCTTGCCTTACTCTCTCGCGGCCCGCCTCCTCTTTCGCTAGCATTACTGCTTCTTGTTTTAGTCACTTACCTGTACGTTTGACTCCATTAACCTTGAACTTGATGAGGTCCATGGTTGTATTGTGCGATATTTCTGTGCCCCAAATAGACTAGTTTCTCAACATATTTTTCTGTATTTAAACGTTCTTAAGCAAATATCGTTCTTCTCACTATTTAAAATTCGTAATAATTATTACCATGACATTTATATATAAAATTTTATTTGGTTATCGTATGGTTGTCCAAGCGCTTAACATAAAATGCTTGACAGAGTTTGTTGAGTGCATGAGTTGCTTCTTGGGCCCTATTTAAAAATCGTATGTGTGATTTGATTCCTACACACACTTGACGGATTGTTTTTTTTATGTGATTTTTTGCGTCAAAGATAAAGCATACCAAAAAAAATATATGTGTCTTATTTATTTATTTATTTAAACTTTATGTACAATAGTGGTACATGGGCGGACTTAATGCATCAAGGCATTCTCTAGCAGTCAACCTTTGGGTTATAAAGACTATATTACTTATGCGGAATGGGAAAATATGCGTCACGTCAGAATTCTGCTCAAAATTCTGAGACTCTTATGCAAGACAGATTCAATAGCAGTGGCTTTCAGCTAATATAACGAGGTTTCTGGAAACCTCACCTGACTGAAATAATCAGGGTGGATGTTGTCCTTTGAGGATGTCTAATCCTCAAAGGATGACATCACACGTGACGATCTTTACAGGATTCTTAGCTTCTCATTATTTTTTTTCTTTTTCAGTCGATAAAAATCATATTTGCATGTATTAAATGAGTCGCGTCTATGGAATGGCCACGTTCTTAAATTAACAAAAGTTTTAAATAGCACTCAGACACTCGAACAGACAGGGCATGGTCTGATTTGGGTTAATAGCGTGGAGTCCTGCTCGATTCCCAGGTCGGGCAAATAATACCAATTCCATTGGGTTTTTCCAATAGGAATTTCCCAGTGACAGACCCGAGTTTGGAAGTTGGTGGTGTGACACCCCCGTGCCTAGGAAAGCACGTTAAGCCGTTGGTCCTGCGCCAGATCTCTCCCCAGTCGTCTTGGGTTGCCGTCCCATCGGAATATGAGAGTGATAGAAGAGGGAGTGCATCTGTGTTTGCGCATAATATGTCCCACGCCGATGGCCAGCCTCGGTTGAGATTGGCCGCCATGGCCGAAATTGGACAGGAGGACTATATATATATATCTACCGATTCCATTAAATATAAAGCTCATACTTCGCATAGCATTTAGTTACTTTACTTGGTAATATACCTGGATGGTGGTCCTACATAGCTCCATTTTTTACCAATATACTACTTGGTTGATGATGTCTAACATCGTGCTTCCGCTTGCCGGGCCGTCCCGTGGATGGGTAGGTATGTCATTGATCATCAATGACATACCATAGAAAGCACGTTAAGCCGTTGGCCCCAGCTGTGACTTGAGCACCTTGGACAAAACCCAGAAAATCTGATACTACTCTTCTTGTCGAGAAGTATCTATCGTGTTACCTCGTTATTCAGTTTTGGAACTCGGGTAAGAAGTCGCTCCAAGTAAAATACTGGTATGTATGTATCTGCTTCCAGTTCCGGTTAGCTTAGTAGCAGACCCTAACATTTTTGAAAAAAGGATAAACAGACTGATCAATGATGTCTACATCAAAATGTATATATGTATTGGCATTATCCTCACAGTTGTAATTTTAATTGCATGTAAATTAATGCAAGTCAAACTTGTGAACTGTCTAGCCATTTTTCAGGCGTTATTGATTCTATCCCGATATACAAAATGTTGTCAAACATTCAGTCATACTTAAATGTTTCATCTCTTGGTGTTTTGTGACATATAAAGTCGTAACAATATTTTTCAGTTGGTGTCAAAATTATATAATGCTAATGACAATCCGTTTTAATATTGGCCGATTGTGATGACAAGTGATTCGTCATGTTGACAATTCACAACGAAATTCGACCACATCAAAGTCAAAGTCAAAGTCAATTCATTTATTTCATCTAGACCATTAAAAGGCACTTTTGAACTTCAAATTTACAGTTTAAAATTAAAATATAAGTGACTCTAGTTGTCCATTCGCAAAAGGTAGATTCTTATGGAGAAGAACGGACAAGAAACTCCATAGTTACTCTTTTCAAATATAAGTTTTACAATATTTTGTACACATAGGTACATTGATCAATTGATTATATTATGTGAGCACAATGCATCCAACATTACACTAATATACAGCACACACTTATATACTAATAGGTACAACAAAGCAATACCACCAGAGATAAAATTAAGTTTGCTAGTAAGGGACATGGTACTCACATATTTACAATATAATTAAAAACAATGGATCAGTGTGTGAGTTAAATTACATATTAACAACCAGAAAGTACACCAGTAAATAAAACAAGTTTGACTTTTTCTACTACACCCTCGATTGTCCTATGGAGCAGGACCAGCATGTTTCCAAGCAGCATCAGCTGCAGGTCGAATTTCGACGATTTCAATTTTTTCAACGTTAGAAATTCCTACCATTCCTCCCGGCTTTGGATAAGTTTGGACCAACCCTGTCATCAAGACATCAAGTACGTCCCACCATCTACGCCAGGATCTCCCGCGATGTCGTCGGGCCTTTACCGTGCAGTGGGAAAAAAAAGCTAAAAATAAATACTAGAAATTCTGACCGAATGTCAGTATGTGCAATTGTACAATCCCCTGTTTTCTTCCATCCTCTCTATCTTGTGCGATCTCTGGCCAAGTTCGACCCGTAAACGTGATCAAACGGTCTATTCTGAAACAACTCACCGAGAAAATGTATGTGGAATGAGCTTGGAGTGAACTGTCATGGCAACTTGAATGGATGGATTGACATGTCGCTTCATGTTCACTTTAACTTAGTTTTTAGTGAGGTTTTAACAGAATAGCACTGCGGCACACCTTCTTTGCCGTGGTCGATCTTGATGGCGCCGATTGCTCCCTCAGGCATACACTGTCTCTTAAGATACAGGTATATATACAGTTTAAGAGAGGGATTGTCAACAGATGTACCTTGTACTTACATCCACATAATGTAGTTACATAACCTTGTATATCTTGCTTGTACTAGTTCAAGTTTTGTTTTCTCACCATCTGTACGTCTTTGATCAGTAAAAAAATATTAAAATAATTATTATTAAACATTAATAAAAAACATCATTGACACAAAACAAAGTGTTGGCCGACATTTTGTCAGTGTAGTCGGATACAGTAATATAGTATAATAATATGTATATATTTAGAAATATATAAGTATGTTTATCAGTTGTCTGGTTGCCATAGCACAGGCTCTGCCTAGATTGGGATCGGATGACCGTGTGTGAGTTGTCCGAGGATAATAAAATATAAAAAAAGTAAGAGCTCGAGGAGACGACTCCAAATATATATTTTACTGAAATCTAGGAAAAATTCTGACTGTCTTAAAACAACAAATAGTCACTTTACCAGCAGTGATGCAGTTGGCGCCATCAAATCATATCGTAACTGAAAGTGACCAGTTTGAAACTTCTTAGTTGGTTTTTAGCCAATTTTTTTCCTCTTTTTTATACCTATGGACGAAAATAACGTTGGTCCGCATTATGTAGGTAGTATGTACATGTACAAGAATTGATTCATATTATGTAGGTTTATTTTTTTATTTGAGATGAGTTTGCTCTTGACTCTAGTCTAGGTCATAGATGACAGAGACAAAGTCGACGGTGGAGCGAGCTTACCCAGAAAAAGCCTGTTCACTCTAATTTTTGAAGAGATTAGGGTTGTATGCATTCGGAAACACAGGTAGGTAGTAAGTAGATACATTTATAATATTACCGATACGATTGTTACGCGAGACCTATATATGTAGATACAGAAAATCTTCTGAACTATTCGAGGTCATTTCCTACACGATCTTTCTTTTGCATAAGAATGTACCTACGGTATTATTTTAATAGTACTTAGATTTGCATCACATGCGAGAAGATACGTAGATTTTATTAAGTGAAGCAATTCCCGCGGTTTTGCTCCTAAACTTAAAATTACCTACTACGTTCAGACTTGAAAAAGTCTGCCTCTCTGTTTACCCTTTTCCTGTCTATATTAGAGTTATCTTCCAGTCTGACCGGATGCATCTGACTACCAGCATTTTACGTGGAACTACTGCTTATTTTGACCTGCACAACTCAGTAACTGTATAACACGATATTCCCAGGCAGAATTGGTGTCAGATTTTCTGGCTTCTGACTACCGTGACGCCTGACAATGTTCTTTAAATGACAGGCAAGACAAACAGCCTTACTTGGTTTCTGAGGCACGGAGGGTCGCAGTATGTAACGGATGGTCAGTGGTCAGAAATCCACGGACTGACCTTGGCGAGTGTCGCTTTACCTCGACGATTGACTCATGCAGCTGTTAATATTTTATTAAATACATGTTTATTTTTATTGGGGCTTAGGCGCAGCCTGACATTCAATGAGTGAGAACAATTAATAAATTCGGAAACAAATAAACGAAAACGAATCACAACATTCTTTTAAAACGTCAATTCCAATCACAAATAACGTAAAAAAAACCGGATATAATAAGTGCGTGTCGGACTCTCATATGAAGGGTTCCGTACCATAAACCGAATAAAAATACGTTCCTTTAACTTCTAATTTAACTTAATTCTGATAATTTGTTGTTAAAGCGACAAAAAAAATACACTATCTGTGAAAATTTTTTTTCACGGCTGGACGGACGGACGAACAGCGTTACTTTTACCCTAAAAAAACAAATAACCATAAAGAACCTCTTCTTTTTTTCGAAATTTAAAAATTACTAGTGGTAGACTTTTATTTGTTCACTAGCTGACGTCACGCGGTTTCACCCGCCTAGTTCCCGTTCCCGTGGGAGTACGGGGATAAAATATAGCTTATGTTACTCGCTGATAATGTAGCTATCCGTTGCTGAAACAATTTTTGAAATCGGTTTAGTAGTTTTTAAGTTTATTCGTTACATACAAAAATACAAATCTTTCCTCTTTATAATATTAGTATAGATAGTAAAAAAAGTTCCAGGTGTTGCTATAAAATTATACAAAACTGTCAACTAAACCTTAGGGATTCAGCAGATCGACGACGGGACTACGCGACATTGCCGTAATCACAAAATCGAGTCGCACTATAGTGTCCTGCCTTTTTATAGAGATCTTTAGCTTTCTGTGGGGATCTTTAGTCCTTGATAACAGGATTGAAACCAAAATAGCTCAATTAAACTCGTCTCCCACTATTATATAGTGCACAACTGGACACACTGCTTCTCACAAATGGCGCCAAAACACCATATTCTGTTCCTTTCAATTCATATTATGATATTCATTAAAGAAAGTACCTGGATGAACTGGTTTTTTTTGGTAAACGTTTTCTAAAAATGAAACCTGTCTAGATCGATTAATCGCCTCCGAAACCTTCTGCATATTAAATTTCATGAAAATCGTTGGAGCCGTTTCCGAGATTCAGAGTATGTGCATTATGTGCATATATGCAAGAATTGCTCGTTTAAAGATATAAGATTAGATAGATAGAAAACTGCACACATTCAAATGTGTCTATTCACATTCACAACTGTTACGTATCACATCACATCATAATATCACAACTACAGGTATGCGTAAAATGCACTACATAACACACATTGATCATTCTGCTAGATCTTGGCTTAGGACTTTCACTTATCAAGCGATAAGCAATCATTAGTCTTCAAAGTAAGGCTTACTTTTCTTTGGAATGATTTTAATACCCCAAATATTACTGTAATTTAAATGCTATTACAATAATTTTACATTCTAGTTACCAAAATGTGTGTAGGTATCTTTTTTAATAAATCTCATGAATTTATAATGAAAACATACGGTCCGAAATTGTGCGCGTTTACGTTAGCAACCGGTATCTTATAACTGTAATATTATTTTCACCTCACAAAAGAAAGGTTGCTTGTCATTCGAAAAAAAGCGCATTTTATCCGCTCAAAGTCAAAGTCAAAGTCAAAACGTTTATTTCAATTAGGCAATAAACGGCACTTTTGAACGTCATCATTTACAGTTCAGTAAAATAATAATATTACATTAATAAAGTGAATTTACTGTCCATTCGGAAAGGTAGATTTTTATGGAGAAGAACGGACAAGAAACTCCATAGTTACTCTTTTTAAAGAAGAAAGAGAAGGAAGGAAAGAGTTTTTAAAATAAGAACCTTTCTACTCCATAATTTTCTTTGCCGCTAGGTCCACTGAAAATGCATTCAAACTTATTTCACGTCAGTGCGCTAACCTCATTTTTAGAAAAATCGCATTGGCCAGCACGACGACTCCATAAAAAAAACTTAGGTAGGCATAACTTTACAAGAGTCTCCCAGATCCTTTTGGACTCGTTCTTCAACTTCCAAAGACAGCACGCTAGAAAATCGTTTTCAATTGCCTGCCAATCCGTCTGTCTCCAAAATTCAAAATGGAATCCAATATAATTAAGCAATTATCTGCAAATTTGCCAAATCGTTTACTCAGTAATAGTACACAAGTGACAAACACAAGCGCATCAGTTCCAAAAAAAAAAAAAACTTTCTATATTACCAACTGTAACAATTTTAATATTTTTTAAAATAAATGAACACTAAATTTGTAATCAGTTTTTTTTGCACCTAGCATTTTTCTAGTTGTAGTGAGGTGAAAAGTTGTGTGTTGCCCTCGGCAGAAAAGTAATTCTGCGTCTCGTACCTTTGAAACCTGATTTGATTATTTAAAGTTAAAAGTTGATTTTTATTACTAGCTGCCTACGGTCTACTCACGTACCAAGTATCGTCAAATTGGTTCAGCGGTTTAGGTGTGAAAGCGTAACAGACAGACAGAGTTACTTTCGCATTTATTAGTATATAGATTTTATTGCTTACGAATTTTATTTTTGTCCCATAAGCCTAAGCGCAAAATAGTACGAAAAAGAAATGTTATTTTTTAGTTAGGACTTGTGTCGTTCCGGCTATACGGCTTTATAGAAAAATATATTTTTTGCTATTATCCAAATAATAAATAAAATAACACTTTTAACCGTTAATAGATGAGGCCCAGTTTACCTAGCTGACTACCCTGAGAAGAAACACCGAAAGAAACTCAGAGGTTATAGTCTCTTTTAAAGTCCACACAATTGTAAACATATATTATGCAATAGTCAAATCATATGAGAACCATGTCTGAGGAGGTATTTTCAGGAAAAGACCGTAGTATAGACGTCTATTCCAGTTTATGATTACGGCTTGTCGCTTGGCAATAATACACTAGTGTGCGGGAGTATTAGAATTATGTAAATAGTCTTAGGTCTTATCGTAGATGACAACACAAATTTTGGAAAGAAAATAAATATAGGATTATTGTGTTAGAGATAACACTGCGCAAAATGTCTGACCTTCATTGTGGTGTTTTGTTTTTAAGGTTCCGTAACAAATGGCAATTTTTTTTTTCTGATTGGGTCGTGTCATAAAAAGGGGCTCATTTTGGGGATCGTTATTTAAATGTAGTCTCTGGGGCAATGTATGTCGGATACATACGCGATAAAACACACAGTCAAGAGCTGTCTTGAATGGTGGTATTCTTAGGATATCGATAGCATCAAACAAAAAAAAACTTTTTGCAAAAAAAAAAACAGCCGAATTATAAAAAAAACACTTAAGGCGGATTGTCGTTAGTTTTATTATTTTATTTATTTAGGACGTATTGTTTAGTACAGCAGAACAGTTTTGGTATCACATCATTTATCCCTACTTATTTGCATTATCCGAAAGTTAAATCATGAAAGTAGGTTTTATTAGGCAAACACCTTGTACACACAACAGTACTCATGTGGACTTTTTATCTCACTTAACAATATCATACATGGTGACTATGATAATTATTTTCTTTTTAGTTTCTGAAGAGCTTACAAATAACAAACACTCTCTCAATTTGGTTCACAAAAATGCACTTATATTTAAAAAAATTAAACATGAGAATAAATAATGTTGCATCCACTGTATTCACGTATACGCATATTTATTTATCAGTTGTCCGATGTTTAATTTTATTTATAGTTCTAACTAAAGTTCAACGAATCATAACGGATGTGATTATTTTTAAATTATGTTCCCAATAATAATATTATAAGATCTATAATAATAATAATATTAGATCTTCTAACATTGACAAAGCTATACACTTTTTTATTGATAGCCGCAACCAACCCAAAAAAAATAAAATTATAAAATATCACTGTTAACTTCTAACATTGAGATAGACAATATTTTAGAAAAAAAAAAGAAGTTTCTATCTAGTGTTTTGGTAAAATTATTGAAATTATAGTGGATTCTCTACAATTTGATTCTGGTGTTATTTTTACAGACGCTTGGGTGTTACATTTCAAATGAATATGGAACGTTATGGACTGAGATCACAGATCCCCAAGACCTTACTTATTTATTCGCTAACAAAATCTGTGGCATAGAGTAGTGTTAGTATTTACGTTTAACATACGCTTTTAACTCGGTCCCATACATTTTGTTAATGAGAAAATAAATAAAGTCCGGGATCTTATAATATTGCACCGACTAAAACTGACGCACGCGCGGCACGTGTTCAAAATATCACGGCGTATGTTTACAAGTGTTTTAATAGAAGGTACTCCTGCTTGAAGATTGCGGTATGTCCGTCAGTTTGTTGCATGTACCCGCAAGATACAGTCATGGACCGCATCAAGTTTAAGGTCAACGGATATCAGTGCTCAGGTCAGCCATATTTTATTTTTGTTTTTATTATGGGTGCTGATTCCGGTGCAGGGAAATTAGAGCTGTTATTCAGAGTTTATTTTATTTTATTTATTTGAGGAAAAACAAACAGTAGCACAAGAAGAAATAGTCATAATATCTTAAATATTAACATTTTAAACAATTATGCTACCCACTACGTTCTCCACAGATTACAATTGAAAGTATTTAAAAACTAGCTTTTGATACAGATACAGTACCTTTAAACGGTCATTCTAGGATTTTTAATTTAAGTATATATATCAAATAAAAAAGAAAAAGTAAATTTGTGTGCGTATATTATTAATCATTCCCTACGTTGTATAGTAATTTGTTGATCTTTTAGAGTTGTTTCTTGAATGCATTTTTACTAAGAAAAATAATGTCGATTGAATTAAACTCATTGTTATATGTCTCAAGAGTTAAGGGTTATTTTTTGTAAAATAATACATGTACAGGTAGGTACTCAGGTTTAATATAAATAGGTATATTTTTGCAATGGAAATAATAATATTGTAATAGTAGTAGTCTTATGGTATTAATGTAACTGTAGTAGGTACATACATAAAACAACGTCGTCCGTAAATAAGCGGCGTGTCTCACGACAAGATATTATTTGTAAACAGTTCGTGCATTTCTATCCATTAAATGATTTATGGAAATGGTTATCTGCTCACAATAGACAATTTTCTATAAAAAGGAGAAGTTGCCGTAAACAAATAGCTTTTTTTTTTAAATGGACTTTTTTGTTTTGAGATATATTTATTTCCCATAAGAATTACTTTACTTACATGAGAAATTTTAAAAATTAGCATTAAAACATTATAGCACTTAAAAACTTACGCATAGTAATAATAGTTCTAGCACAAATTGTAACTTACAATAAATATTTCACAAGTGTAGGGTAGTCATTAATAATAATAATATAACACAGCTAAAACGTAGATCTACACGGAGCCTGCGCATCTGGAAGTGGTATATACTTAGGTGCGCTTGCTTTATTAGAAATATTAAAATTTAGATATTTTCTAACCGACTTCCAAAAAAGGAGGAGGTTCTCAATTCGGTGGGCATTTTTTTATGCACGTGCGCCGATTACTCTCAGGTTTCTGATCCGATTTCTGTGATTATTTTTTCGTTCAATGCGATATACTAATTGCCATTTGGTTCCGTAAAAAATTAATTCAGTTTGGCCCAGCAGTTTTTTTAAAGATTGACATTGATTTTGCATTTTAAATGTTATTTGGCAATTTATTATACAATGCAAAACCTTCGTACATTTCATTTTTTTAACATAGTTGGTGTGTGGTGAGTACAGTTGAATGTTATTTGCATTTTTGAGCCTAATTTTATGTATTCGATTTTTTTTTTCGTAAAATTAATTTATGTGTGAATGTTTTTATTGAATAGAATACTCTTTATTATGTACGCCATAAAAGTATAAAAAATATAACATAGGATGACACAATGGACGGGCTTATCGCTAAAAATGATCTTTTCAAGACAGCCTTTGCCACCAAACCAAGACTATCTAAAATCAATCCAAGATACTTTTCGTGATCAACTTTTAGTTTTTTCATACTCCCCTTTGCCATAGGAACCGTTTAGTTTTTCCATGTTATGCGTTACACTGTGGCTTTGTATCGGTAAAACTATATTATAATCAGCGCAGAGATAACAATTTTCAAAAATATAAACAAAAAAATTAATATTATTGGATTCATTTTTTTAGGATCATTCGTGTGTCTGTGAAAGCCCATTTCTGTTGAAATTTGGTACACATAATTCTAAAGTTTTTGTTACCCAAACACGGGCGCATAATGTAAATAAATACATTTTTAATAGTTACTACTTTTAGAGGAAAAATTATTTTTTAACTAAACTTTTTCAAACTAAGCCCTTTTTATTTCGGGTTTAAATGTTTATTTTTATTTTACTATAAATAGTTTGGCATTATTCAAGAAATACGATTACAAATGACCATTTCCCTCAACTAATCTCCGAAACAACACTAAACCTTAAATTTTGAAAAAGAATTGGTTGTCTGTAAAGTCGGTTTACGGACGATAGTTTAACGTGACAACGTCATAACAAAACATTGATGAAATGATCGTAGCGTTACAATGAGCGTAACGTTACAATGAGTCATCCTTTTTCGTGCGTGCAGCCTGCCAGCGTGATTTATTAGACGTTGTCACGTCAAAAAAATGCTTATAACAGCTATTCTTTACCTATAGCTAACAGGAATACCTATAGGAAGTCTATGGTTTTAAAGTAAAATGCTACATTCGAATCGCACTTGGCCGGTTTTTATAATATTAGTTCCGATTAACAATGCACAACTATTAATTCCGTTGTATTTAGCTCTGTGATTCAGTTCCTTTATGGTTGTTAAAAACACAAAATCAATTGTGAATTTTGATTAGTCTATTTATCTACCGACAAATGGTCGACGCTAGCCATGGATTGATAAAGCTGAAGGTCATGGGGACTCTTCTACCTGACCATCTCCTCACGTGAGATGATGCAGACTAGCAGTCATCAGGAACGAGTAACCGTGGAGTTGCTTGGCGGTTCTTCGACACAGGGAACAACTAATTAAAACTATACACCACTGCCTCTAGCTTCTTTATAAGTTCATCTATGTCACCGGAAAATGGCAAACGCCGTAAGATTGTAAAATATCGCGTGAAATTGTAAACATTTTTTTCTAAATAAGATACGGATATATTGGAAACTATTGAATTTGGTTGGTATTTATTGTACACAAAACGATTTTTTTCATAATATATCGAAAAAATACTATCTAATCAAGATGTATTACAATCTTACGGAGTTTGCGGTTTTCCGGTGACATTTATACTAATTTAACAAAGCTGAAGAGTTTGTTTGTTTGAACGCGCTAATCTCTAGAACTACCATTATGTTCTGATAAATAATTTTAGTAAATGATAGCCACATTCATGAGGAAGGCTATACGGGAACAGAATATTTGCGCAAAAGTTAGTCGGGATATAAATGCGAAATTAACTCTGTCTGTATTTTTGTCAGACACCATACAACATTCACTCCTAAACCTCTGAAACAATTTTGATAAAATTTAGTATAGAGAATTAAATATAATATATTGGATCTTTCGGAAAAACATAATTTTTATCTACACCATACGTCCCCCTAGGATAATTTCCGACTATCCAGTGTGATACAAAACATTTTATATCTATACATCAAACTATTTGGTTTGATTTTTTTCATCTATCCATCCATTTCATTAATTTTCCACGTTTATGCATTGACATAGACCTATGGACTGGTGACATAAACGCTCCCATTAAACCACTTAGGTACGACTCATACACAACATGCAACACTTATTTTCACTGAACGATTTGTTCGAATTGTCCGGTCCTTAAATATTGTTAGCTTGCTACATTTAATACCTGCGCCCACTTAAAAGACACGCGAACTAAATTAATGCTCGCATTATGAAATTATCAAAGCGGTGCATGGCGGTATGGTGGCTCCGTGCTTTGAATTGGTTGGGATTCGATTCCTGAAACCAGGAATTTTAGTTATACAAGTTGTCTTGCTGTCGTGTGTTTTTAATATACCATAAAATCACTCAACGGTTCAAATAGAAAGACATTTTGCCATGTAATTTAGAAATATGAAATTGTGAAGCCGGGTTTCGGAATCAGGATTTCCAGTTTAGAAAGACATTGTTGATACTTTTTCAGGCGATAGGATAGTTTGACAGTTTTATGTTCCACTTCAATTTTTTAATTCATAAACCTGAACTCACTTATAGTACCCTATTTAAACAATATTTGGGATTCCATTTTTTTTTCAGTCCGCAGAGTCATTTAAATTTTGTCCTTCTATGACGTTATGTACAAAAGAGTGTTTGCTGTAACAATTATAACGGGACCTACTCGTGCTTTATCAGAAGGCCAATTCAAGTAATTAAAAAGAGTACTAATAAAGTCACATTTTGTCATCTCAGCGACAATCAATTGCAAAATAAAGGGACATTAGAGGTATTTTTGTCAGTTTTCGACTGCGATGCGAAAAAAACAAACGATCGAATAAAATCGAGAATATCCCCAAAGATTACACACATAATTTGACAAGTGAGAGATAACAAGCCAGCCACATGCCATGCCTCGCCCAAGTTACGCCACTGCACCAGTTCATACGCCTTCCGTGTACTTTCTATAAGGTCTCGAATATGTAGGTTCTTTAAGTACATACTTACTTATTTATTAATTTTTCAAAACTAGCTTTAACCGCGGCTTCGCTCGCGTTAAAGTTCAATTTTCGCAAAACAAAGTAACCTATATGCGTCTCCAGTATCCTCCCTATCTCTGTACAAAAAATTATCAAAATCGGTTCAACGATTTAGGTGTAAACGAAAAAATAAACAAACTCACTTTCGCATTTATAATATGAAAAGTTCGGATATACGTTAATAGCTAAAATATCTTCAGATGAAAGATGGTACAAATAAATGTCTGTGACATTATAAAATCCTCGTTTAAAACCAAGTTAGCAGAAATCGTAACTGGAAAAAGTAAAGGCACTCAAAAGTAGAAACCGCAAATTACAGATTTCATTGTTAAATACTTGGAAACGACTGTTGACATTTAAAGGTTAAAATAAAGGGGGAGCCTTTATTTTAACCTTTAAAATGTCAAAAGTCATTACAGGTTAAAAATAAAATTAATTACTTAATTTAATGTCAGTATCTAGTAATTATATAGAAAATGGGTAAAAAATGTAGTAGAACAATGGTGACAATACCACGGCAATTACTTAGTGGTATTATGTGGAAATTACAAGGTTTCTTTTGAAGGGCGTCTGCTTCAATCATTTTCAAATCTAAGAAGTAAAAGGTCAATGGTGGGATAGCCCATTTTATAGAAAACCACTGTAAGGTACATACTTATCTATCTATATTTATACAACTACACATTTAATAAAAATGTAACGGATCGCTGTCTGTACATGGAAGATATATGAGAATAAATATTATTGGGATCTTTATCAACGCAAATAGCACCCAAAACAATGATTGTTAGAATTTTTGTCTGTTTATCTGTTTGTATGTGCGTTTGTGCACGCTAATCTTAGAAACGGCTTATCCGATTTATATATCGCTAATGCATTGTGGTAAGCTTCACTTAACAGTTAGTGTTTGTTTTATGACAATTGGTTTATAAATTAAATAAATATGCCAATTTAAAGAATCACGTCGAACATTAATTGTTAAACTATCTATATTTATCTATTCCTTTCTCTGTTCAGTAGCATTGACTGAAACTTTACTAAACTTCATAATCTTAAAATAAAAATGTCTGCCCCAAGTAACTATTCTACGCGGACGAAGTCGTGGACAAAAGCTAGAAGGTTTATATGTTGCAGCCAACTAGCCGTTTTATTAAACCAGCATCATAAGTGACATGGCCAAGTCATTAAACGATATTGAACCAAATATGTCACTTGAGTCGCTAAAAATCGGCGCAGTGAAATGAAAAGGCTAGGCAACCAATTAAACGGCTGATTAGCTATATGGCTGTAACTTATTTACAAACAAAACACAGGTAATTAAAGCAAAATTATCATACACTGATAAATTACTCGATCGGTCTACTCAAATTTTATAACTGTGATTATTTCATCAAAAGACCTACTATGAAGTCTTAAAACAATGATGATCCCGCTCTAAGAGAGAGACGGAGCTATACATATAGTAGGCGCCAGATAAATGTGGAATAAAGTATATTGACCTTTCCCTAATAACTGTTCATAGGTACCTGAACAATTAAATATGAATCGTTTTTCATTATTAGACAATGTTAAGGATCACGAGAGATGATGATTCGGGACAGCTTTGTGTCATTAATTCCGTTTTTCAAATTAAAAATGTCAATAATTGTAGGTGGGTCAATGACCGTTATTCCACGATTATCTGGCGCCTACTATAGCAAATGACACTATCCCTGTGATGATGTAAAATCATCGGAATTGGATGGCATTAGCATGTCATAGAAAGGCACCTGTTCAGCCACTGGGTGGCAAGGTCCTTACACGATCGATCAGGATCAGGATCATATTATTATAATGTGTAGGGAAAATCGAACTCATTTTGTTTAATACAATTGTTTTCTGTTGTGTCAAAAATTTGTTTACACCGGATTTATAAACGTATGTGTTATTAAAGACTTATCTACCTATGTGCCAAATTTCATCAATATCTGTTCAGCCGTTCTGACGTGATTGAGTAACAAATATCCATCCATCTATCCAAACTTTTGCATTTATAATATTTGTATATATAAGTAGTGTAATAATGCGACTTGTAAAAAAAAACACATAATTGCCGTCACATTTTTGCGACAGGTCCTGTTTAATAAAGCAAAAAATGTATTAAAGAATCTTGTAACATTGTCAGATTGTCAGATTTCCTTTTTTCACATGTCGCCTGTCGGTCTTATTAAATAGGACCCTACTAGAACCTATCAGTCACTGTTATCTCCTGTGTCTTCACCATAGAAATGATTATATCTATGGTCTTCACATATTTTGACTGGCCTGTTGGTCGAGTGGTTAGTGACCCTGACTGCTAAACCGGAGGTCGTGGGTTCGATTCCCACCCAGGACAAATCTTTGTGTGATGAGCATGATCATTTGTTCTGTGTCTGGGTGTAATTTGTCTATAATATGTATGTATTTAGAAATATATAAGTAGGTATATTTATCAATTGTCTGGTTGCCATAGCACAGGCTCTGCCTAGTTTGGGATCAGATGACCGTGTGTGAGTTGTCCCAAGATATTATTATTATATTATTATTATTTAATGGAGAAAGTAAGATCGTAACACTATCCAATGAATTATGCAAAGTTATGATAAGAGGTTTGAATCAGTATTTTACGCAAGTGCGAAGGCATTGAACAACTAATAAAATTAATTAAAAATAAACATGTTCACACGAAACAGATTTGTTATCAAACATTCGGCCGCCAAGATAAAAACATAATTTACAGAATTTATTGTTTTATTATAAAAAATATGCGTATGACTTTGATGGTTACGCATCGCTGACGAGAGACGTGTAAAAATAAACAATATAACTATAGTGCCTAATCCTATTTAACTATTTTATTTGAGGGATGTAGAACTATGCTGGATTATAAATTCAAATTTAAAATTAATAGTTTTCATCAGTGCGAACCTAAAATTCGAAGACATATGATATCCACCCCTAGACATGCAATAACCCGAGTTGGTGTATCCCATTGCTGGGCAATACCTAGGGGAGCATAGGACAGAGACTAGTGCCCAGCAGTAGGATCATTATGGGCTGGTTATGTTATGCTATGCTGTTACGAGTGCGAATATGATGCATTAACTCGGGGTATTATCCTTGCTGACTGGTAAGCCTTATCAATTAGACACGAGTGAAAAGAAAACACGATGACTGTGTAAAACGCCTTACATTTTATATATGACAATAACCAAGCCAAATCTGTAAGAAGAGCAATAATAATGATGATAATGCTGAAAATAATTAAATGTTAATGTTAATTTAAAACAATTTTTTTTTTATTTTTTTTCCTTAGCCTATTGTGTCCCACTGCTGGGCAAAGGCCTCCCCCATATCCTTCCAGACATTCTTTTCTTGTACCACCTCGAACCAGCCTTCGCGGTGTGCATCCAAGTCATCTCGCCATCGCTTTCTGGGCCGGCCTCGGCGACGCCGTCCATCCTCTGGCACCCATTGCGTGGAGACTTTTGCCCAGCGGTCATTATGCATGCGGCTGGTGTGACCCGCCCAGTCCCATTTTAGCCTGGCAGCTTTTTTGCCTACGTCAATGATACCGGTTTTGGAGCGCAGCGTGGTGTTCCGTACTCTATTAATTCTTTTTAAACCTAAAATACTGCGCTCCATTGCCCTTTGACATACCCCAAGGTGAAACTTTTGCGACTCGGTGAGCGACCAAGTCTGAGCACCGTAGGTTAGGACGGGCAGAATGCACATGTCGATGAGTTTGCGCTTCAGGGACATCGGGAGATCGCCCTTCATTAGCGTTTTCATGGACCAGTAGCTTTTCCAGGCGTTGTCGATGCGACGATCGATTTCCCTTTCTTGCCTGTTTTCGAAAGAAACTAACTGGCCCAAATAGATATACTCATCGACATAGAGTATATCCTGCGCATCTACCTTGACCCTACGTTTGCTGCTGTTTGTCATTGTTTTAGTTTTTGACCGATTCATCGCGAGTCCCACCTTGAGGCTAGCCGTGCTCAGATCTTGGAGCATGGTCAGCAGTTCCAGGGCTTTTGGGGCAAAAAGGACTATGTCGTCGGCAAAGCGGAGGTTTGTTAGTCTTCTATTGCCGACTTCGATGGCTTTGGTCTTCCATGATGCTGCCAGCGACTGAAATATCTCCTCGAGAGTGCTGGTAAATAATTTAGGAGAGAGCGGGTCACCCTGTTTAACACCCCTTTGTATATTGAAAGAAGGTCCTGCAATATTAACTTTGATGTTAGCGGTACTATTGTGGTATATGATTCTAAGTAGATCTATATATTGTGTTTCAAGTTCCTGGTTTTTTAAAGATCTGAATATGTCGGGATGTTTAAGGCTATCGAAGGCCTTGGTATAGTCTACGAAGGCCAAATACAGTGGTTTGTTAAACTCGGAGTATTTTCTAATATCTGATTAAGTGTCTGAAGGTGGTCAGTTGTAGAGAAACTAGGTCGAAATCCGGCTTGTTCTGGTGGTTGGTGTTCATCCAGTTTTCCTTCTATACGATTATGTATGACCTTAATAAATGTCTTGTAAATATGAGATGTAAGACTAATTGGCCGATAGTTCTCGATTTCACTTTTGTCTCCCTTTTTGTGCAGAAGAATTATATTTGAATGGCACATCGTTTTTGGAACCTTTCCTGATCGCAATATAGTGTTAAATAAGTTTGTAAGGTGAGGCAGCAAGGTGGTAGACCCAATTTTAAGTGCTTCAGTAGAGATGCCATCCTCCTAATAAAATCCTGAATAAACAAAAAATATTATTTATAAATTATAATAATAATAAATATTATAGTAATATTATTTATAAAACAAAATGCAAATAACACGGGTTAGTATCATATCGGGTAGCCGATGGATGCGAGACGCACAGGACCGGTTGTTGTGGCGACACTTTGGGGGAGGCCTATGTCCAGCAGTGGACGTCTTTCGGCTGATAAGATGATGATGATGATGATGAATATCATAATTTGAATATAATTTTCCAGAAACAGCTATTTTTGGCAATTCATCATCCACCTTTATAAATCATTGGTTTTTAAAGCAACTACAAAAACCTCGTCAGTTTGTTTTGCAATTTGAGATCCTTCACTTTTTCAAATAAGCAAAAAGCTCCCTTATCTCAAAATTAATAAATAGCCAATCACTTAAAAAAAACTACAGCTGGTGATGAAAAAACCTTCGTGAAAGTTATTAAACAGGAAATCAGCGTCAAACCACTGATCAAAGAAAATTAACGGGTCATATCTACGTAAGTACAGACGTCAGTACAGCTACCCGAAACTGAAAAAAAATACCCATCAACCTTGAACCTAATGCTTTAGCGATAAAGTTGAAATTCTATTAAAGAAATATGACAGATTGTTGCAGTTTGATATTATGCTGGCGTCTGTACGAATTAGATAAAAAAAAAAACAAAGTTAAACTATAGTAGGCGCCAGATAAATGTGGAATAAAGTATATTGACCTTTCCCTAATAACTGTTCATAGGTACCTGAACAATTAAATATGAATCGTTTTTCATTATTAGACAATGTTAAGGATCACGAGAGATGATGATTCGGGACAGCTTTGTGTCATTAATTCCGTTTTTCAAATTAAAAATGTCAATAATTGTAGGTGGGTCAATGACCGTTATTCCACGATTATCTGGCGCCTACTATAACATAGTAATGCGAGCAACGAGATACTAATACCGGTTCTATCTGTTACGGTTTTATTACTTTCTAAGAGTAGCAGCAACTGCGATTAGAATTTATGATTAGGCTTCAAATTAAGCTTCATTTTAATAGGCTACTTATAACCGCATCGTTCATCATTTCCGCCGAAATACGTCCACTGCTGGACATACGCCTTACCCAACTGCCGCCACATCGACCTTTTTTTTTTTAAAGATGGGAAATCATCATATCTTCCGCTCTGGGTGGAGCGGAAGGGCGTGTCAGACTCTTACTGACTAAAACCCATCCGTGTTCCTTATTAATCCCTTTGCGTTCGGCCGCGGTGACTCTTTCGAACAAATTCCGCAACCCTGGCGCCACATCGACCTGGCTACGAATTTTTAGTTCACACTGACTTCCATCAGTAAAATCCAGTCAAAATGCATGGTTTTGGCCACGTGACAATTTAAAAATTTTGGAATCCGTAGTTTCGTGGATCCTCTAATTTCTTGAATAAGTTCAAAGTTTTTAGTTAAAAGTTATGAAAAAAAATCAAACCCTTCACAATAGGCCCTTTTTTTCTTAATTTGATATGTCACACGGTACAGTTTGAAAAACCTTTTTAGATTTTTTCTACTTTGCCCCCAAAAGATACCCCCATACTCAAAATTTATTTATTTACGTAACGCGTCCGTATTTAGATCACAGAAGTTCATATGTATACGAAATTTAAACAGAATTGGTTCAGTAGATTCGAAGAAAATTGGCTGTGATAGACAGATAGACACCCGAGTGATCCTATAAGGGTCCGCTTCTGACGGATGTTCGGAATCCTTAAAATACACAAAATACATACTAAGACGCATAGGTACACACAATGAACAATGTAATTGTGAACAAATATTCCAACAAATTAATCAAAGTCAAAGTCAATTCATTTATTTCAACTAGACCATTAAAAGGCACTTTGGAACGTACTCCATAGTTACTCTTTTCAAATATAAGTTTTACAATATTTTGTATACATTGATCAATTGATTATATTATGTGAGCACAATGCACCCAACATTACACTAATATACAGCACACACTTATATACTAATGGGTACAACAAAGCAATACCAGCAGAGATAAAATTAAGTTTGCTAGTAAGGGACATGGTACTCACATATTTACAATATAATTAACAACAATGGATCAGTGTAAGTTAAATTACATATTTAAAAAAACAGAAAATACACCAGTATATATGTAGTAAATAAACCAACAAGTTTAACTTTTTCTACTACACCCTCGATCGTCCTATGGAGCAGGACCAGCTTGTTTCCAAGCATTCAATCTAAAAGTATTAACGTGCATTTATTTGTCGAAATTCATGTTTAATGACAATTCCGTTGCACCGGACGAATTCCGAATTACTGTCTCATGACGTCAGAGACATGGACCGCAGCAATTTACCGTGGACTGCCGGTAGGTCTAAAAATGTCATCGGGTGACCGAAATTTCACTTTTGTGCGGTACAAAACCAGATCGAAATGGATGCAAGAGATCGATATGTAGGTATAGGTATGTTTGTAACAAGGAGAAACTGTTTGATCTGGAGCAAGATGCACAAAACTTTGTTATGGAATAAGTTGTGGTACAATATTGCTAAAAGACCTTTTGTTTTCGTTGTCACATTTATTTTATTATTAACATACGCCAGCACATCAAGCTACCCGAAACTGTCAAATGTCAAAATGTTCCCAATCAACCTTGAACCTAATGTTTTCAAGATAAAGTTGAAAATCTATCAAAGAAATTTGACAGATTGTTGTACCTTGATGTAATGTATGTACATTATGTCGTCAAATATACTTTTTTTTCTTTTTATTTTGCTGATTAGTTTACATAATACTGTGTTATCGATTAAATATAACTATATCAGGTTCATTAAGACGCGTTTATGCATTGTTCGGTCAGCCTTTACTACTGTTATCACTAATGTGCGAGTCCGGCTAATCTGACTGTAAACTGTATAATGTGAAAATTATTAACTTTTCCACTGCACTGGCAATATTTATTTCTAATGTGTGCATTATAACTTTTTAAGCTTATGACATACTTATAACATAATTGTCTACTCAACACACTCACAACATTGTTTAAACATGGTTGCAAATTCGCTGCCTGTATACCAAATAGCTTTGTTGACTGTACCAATTACGTTGGGTGTTTAATTAACATTAACAAAGTTATATTTTTTGCCAGTACCAAATAGTGCTTTTGAAACTCACTTCGCAAATCAAGAAACATGCACATGCTCCCATGTTTTTATTTTAGTTATAAAAATATTGTTATTATGCCTAAACTAAATTTAAATAAAATGCTAAGTCATAGTTGACCGTTACAACTTACTTTCGCTACGCACATAATTTTATAGACAGAGACAGATTTAATGTATAAAACTTTTTAATTTTTTAATATGAGTTTTTTTGAAGTGAAACCTTCTTTAGGCGTGTTGAGCACTTTTTGGGTGAACAAAAATCATGGAACTCGCGTCTTCGTCACCGAACGCTTTCCATGAGCTATATGTATACTGTGTGTATATGTGTACTTTTTGGGTGAACAAAAATCATGGAACTCGCGTCATCGTCACCGAACGCTTTAGCTTCCGCTTAGTTTTCACTTCTTTCGGCAGTCCCCAAAGACTGCCCCGAATGTTTTTTTTTTATATTCGGTTTGTTAACTATTCATTCGTATGTGCAATATGAATGGATAAACTTTATTAATATTTATTATAGTTTAAACAAGGCTCATTGACTCAAAACCAACTTTAAACTGTTTTGTGGACACCAATAATTTATCATAGTCACTTGATTGGCTAAGAGAAATCTAAAATAGATTTTTTGTGTATGACAAAAAATAGTCATACCTACTTGTGAATAAAAAACTTCCAGCTCATGTTTTCTAATTATTAGTTACATGATTGGCCAAGAGAAATCGAAAAATAATCAGTTTCATTACATCCTACTGTGTTTATAATTTAATTCTATTACGAAAACTACAATAATTCATGAGGTGCTATTGACGACCTACATTTATCAGTCGTGGCCATATGGTAGAATTTGGTCATTTCATGAAGTGGTCGGCCATTTCATGAATTGTGTCCTGTGTAAACTGTTCCTAATAGTACCCTAGACTGATAAAATGTTCGTTTTTCTTAAATTGAAAAGGCCACACCTCGCCATCCGCACGGCCCCGTATATCTCGCCCGGACTGGTCACTCTCCCGCCAATTATAAAGTGAATTCCATAAGTATGAAATAGTCCAATCCCTTGACACAATGTAAAGACAAGGAACGGATCGAAATACATCTGGGGTTATATCTAGTAACGTTTGGCAGGAGTTGGGGGGTAAAAAGGGTTAAACCTGGTTGGGATTGGGTCCCCCATTATAACGCTACCACTTTTATTACAAGGTAATGCATATTTTTCTAACCTCAAATCAGTTAAAATTGGCGACTGACAGCCAAATCTGTCACAATATAATGTCTGTGGTATAAAATATCGTGTCATTTGCGTCATGTGTCACACATGAGTAGTTTTATTACTTCTATACTATATTATTAATATTATAAATACGAAAGCTGAGCGGACCTTGACGGAATTTGACACAGAGGTAGATTATAGTCTGGAATAACTATAGGATACTTTTTATCCCGGGAGTATGTTCCCTTGGGATGATTTTCTACATAAACGCGGGCGGCAGCTAGTAGAATATAATTTGAGGAATTCCAAGTAAATTACTATGATTTTAATAGTAGATCGTGTGAGAACTAGGTTTGCGGAATTTGTTCGAAAGAATCACACACGCAAAATGTTTTAGGAGGAAGGAACACGGATGGGTTTTAGTCAGTAAGAGTCTGACACTCCCTTCGCTCCGCCCAGAGTGGAAAGAGCCACTTGATGATTGCCCATCGTTAAAAATAATAAAATAAAATAAAAGATCGTGTGAGCAACGCATGCAACGCTTGCCGAGGTAGGTCTGTGGATGGGTGACCATCTTAACATACCGAGACTCCTCCGTGCCTCGAAAAGCACGTTAAGCCGTTGGTCCCGGCTGTCATTTGTAGATCTTTGGCAGTCGTTACGGATAGTCAGAAGCCAGATAATCTGACACCAGTCTTGCCAAGGATTACCGTGTTACCCAGTTAATGGGTTGTGGAGGTCTGGTAGGCAGCTGCTCCACGTAAAATACTGGTATTCAGCTGAATCTGGTTTGACTGGAAGCCAACCCCAATATAATTGGGAAAAGGCTAGGGAGATGATGATGAAAAGATCGTGTGAGAAAATCTTACGCTAGCATAGTAGATATTTATTAATTACTCACACGATACCTCACTTCTGCACCCATAGCACTCAGAACAATACTTTCTTAACTGACACAAGCGGCTCTTCAGCGGCTATGCATCGGCATCATGCTCTTATGGAGACATGATCCCTAGCAGTTCTTCCGAGCTGTAAATCCTAAATGAAAAGAAAGAAAGAATAATATTTATTTAGCACTTACATGAAACACGCACGGTACATAGAAATAACAAAAAATGTAGGTAAGCTAAAAACTAAGTGTGTCTCACGGCTGCACTAAAACGGTTCTTTTCAGCGATATGTCAGACAGACTGATGCTGTCTGACGCTGGTTTTGTAATGAAGCTTTCAATGGACGAGTGGCGGTTCATTTGAATCAATATAATATAAACAAATAGCAATTTAATAGATATGATAATGAAACCATGGACGCAGTTGCAACCACTGCGCCAATAGTTCTACAGTGAACACAAACAGTGATGTGCTGCAAATCGCTGCTTCGACTCGTGGCTGCAACCAATCAGATTGTTTTTCATGTTTAACCTTTTGAACGCCAGAGCATAAACGCATCGGCGTGCTCCCGACGCCAAGCCACAAATTCGCCGTACCTTTTGTCACATATTTGCGACGTTTGGCGTACAGAGCACGCGCTTGCTTGTCATTTGTATACGTGACAGTGGCGTTCAAAAGGTTAAATACGTGTTAATAAACCAACGTAGGTATAGGCGATTTTTTTAAGCAAGCCTAATGTTTTAAAAAACAATTTGTATTTTTAACTCTTTATGGTCAGTTAATTGGCTGGGAGAAATCTATTTTTTTTACTGTATCATAAAAAAAAAGATTCATAAAGCATGAAAAAACCTTCCAGCTTATGTTTTCATATAGGTACCGATTTAATTCTAATTACCTACATGATAGGCCAAGAGAAATCGCCAAAATAATCGGTTTCATTATATCTTACGCTGTTATAATTCTTGCCTATTAATACTAGGTATAATTGAGTTCTATTACGTAAACTACATCTTCATATACTAAATTATTCTGTGCGTGTGTATGTGACTGAACTCCTCCTAAACGGCTGGACCGATTTTAATGACATTTTTGTGTCTATTCCAGTGGATTTGAGAATGGTTTAGATTCATAATTGGATCCGGTAGGTAGCGCTGCAATCGCTTCCTATAATTTTTCGTCATACACAAAGCAAACGTTTGGACAGGACACCGTCAGTCGAGACTACTAGTAAATGTATAATAATCCGATTGAACGTCTATTTTTATCCACCTAACTAGTTTCCAGACCATAACGTACCGCATTACAAGACCTGTTTGGTCTATATATAAAACCAACGGTACTTTTATGAATCAACTCTAGAAACAATAAAATAGAACAAAAAGTTACCAAGTGATTAAACTCACACAATGTAATTCTTTTTTTATTTTTTGAACGAAAATAATTGATGTTTTAAATTGTACTACTTATTTTTTGTTAAGACAAATAGATCCAATCGTGTCCATCGTATTGAAAAGTTTACTTTTTAAAACGGATATTTTAATAGTTTTTTTTAGGCATTATATTTTAATTTTAAACTGTAAATTTGACGTTCAAAAGTGCCTTTTAATGGTCTAGTTGAAATAAATGAATTAACTTTGACTTTGACTTTGGCAAATTATTTACACGTTTTCGTTTTTTGACACACATCATTTGCCAGTTGCCTATGGGGTGAAATTCAGAAATTATAACATCATATCTTAGTGACTTCGGGATGAAAAGCCTAATCCAGGACATGGACTATCCGTGGGCAAAATTTCATCCAAATCCATTGAGGCGGAAACATCCAAACATAAGATAACTAGTTGTATGTTGGTTTCTGGTTGTGTGACGGGCGGGCGTGTTTGGGGATTGTCTGCATGTAGAACTTTGACGTTCAAAAAGTGCTGGCACTCAGCCTAATTTGAATAAATGACTTTTGATTTTGATTTTATGTTTCACACCATAGGTAGGTAAAGTACAAAACTACAGTACTTCTCACTTTTAAAGCGATATAATCGGTATTTTATAATGAACAGTTTCTTTGAAAGCCATTCTACTTGATGTTTATCTGGTTCGTGGCCAGCAAGCTGATTTAAGATATATTCGTTAGTAAGTCTGCGGATTTCCAAAGTCGCAGGCAGTTAGTAGATAAGTTTATTCTTTTTTTACACCTATATGGGAAAACAGAACCCGTATAGAATCACTTGTGTGTCTGTCGGTCCGTCTGTCACAGTTGAATTTCTCTAAATCTACCAGACCGATTCAGTTCAAATTTGGTACACATACATAATATGTATTTCTGTGGCTCAAACATGACGGCGTAAACAAAATAAATATATTTTGATAATGGAGTCACGTTTTCGGCGGAAAATTGCCTTTGTACATGAACTTTCACTGTTAATATTTAAGTTACCATGTTGTACAATAGAATAATAGAAGAATATAAAAAAATCTGTGTCATCTGACGTATCAAGTGAGGGAAAAATACGGTATCCCAATTCCACTCCTTAGCTGTACGCAAAATAAAATTATTTCCAAAAAGTTTTGTGCTTATGGGTGGTGCAGCTATTTAATGCTATTATTTTTATATTTATTTATTTATTATACACTTTATTGTACACCAAAAAAAAAAACGAAAACACCGGCCTTATCGCATTACGCGATCTCTTCCAGACAACCTGGGATTGACAGTAATTGTCTGGACCAAACCAATTTAATTATAGTGGAACATAATATATAAACACAGATACATACACAATAATAGATACATAAATACGTACATACCAAGTATACAGGCAATAAAAATAAATGATGACTATCGATATCACAGCGACAGGTAATGTTCCTTTACGAGTCTTTTAAATACAGGCAACGACTGAGCGTGTCTCACTGGAACTGGCAATGCATTCCACAGAACAGCGGCCTATATAGCAAAAAATCATCCAAGAAAACTTATAAGCGTTAGTTATCTGATGACTTCAGAAATGTAGTGTGGGAATCACAGAGAAACTGGAAACATGTTTTAAAGTAAAGAGGGGAAAAAGAGGACTTTGTATAAAAAGGAAAGAATACGAGCATTCCGCTATATTCATAATCAGCCTTCAGCAGAATACAGGCGCCTCCAATCGCATGCCATTCCTCTGCTACTAGCAACACTATGATAATCAGAGCTCCAACTAGGCTGAGCTCGTCCTATAATATTTCGACAGTACTCTTTGGATTTCAACGCTCAGCTCAGCGCCGTCAGTAGAAAATCCAGTGTGCATCGTATGTCCCTTATGGTATTTGTTTCCACTATATAATTATACAAAAAAAAAACATTAAAACCACATCTTGAAAGATTTTTATCGGTTTTAATTAGTTACCTGATATAAAACAGTTCATGTAAATTTCCATAAATTAAAATAATGTGCCCTTTTCACATTAAAATAAACCTACTTTACAAGATCATTCAAATCATTCAATTATAAGTTGAGCTTCAGCACTCATTATAAACACACACACACACTCTTCTGTCGCAGGTCTGCTGGAAGAAATTTCTAATAAAATAAGCCTTTGTGCTCTCTTCCCTGTACAATAATACCTATATAAAATTAATAAATTAAATCCACAATACCCAATTAGTTAAAAAAACAAACTTGAATGAACAAATCCGAAATAAAAAAGTTTGCTATAGTGAACAATGTGAAATTGCTTTAGACTTGCTTTCAAGAAACGATACGTCATGGGTTCAATAACACAACAAATGTGTACTTTTTTCTTGTAACCCACAATATTGTAAAGGATTGTGCATCTACTACTTACTAGTTTATTAGAGTATCTACCTACATTTCTTATGTCAACGTATTAAGTATTTAAGAATAACTTGTTTTTCTCATAATAAGTGAATTGTATTCTTCTTGTTGCTGGGGAGTTTGTTGCGCCACTTCTTCTTCCCAGCTAAAACAATAGGAAGTGGTGACGGGCGGGCGTTTTGGGGGACTGTCTTTATGTAGAAAAGTTTTCTGTTCACTTTTTGAACGTCATGAATTTGACGTTCAAAAAGTGAACTGAAAACGGAAGTGCTGGCACTCAGCCTAATTTGAATAAATGACTTTTGATTTTGATCTTCTTGAGGAATAAATGTCTTAAATTATTTATAAATCATGTCTTTGTTTCGCAGTCGGAAGCGATGTGAGCTCAGACGTCACGATGCTGGATTACCTCCGCAACTACCTCCAGCTGCGCGGCACCAAGTACATGTGTCGTGAGGGAGGCTGCGGAGCCTGCATGGTCACAGCCTCTAAGTGTCCTGGAGCTCCTCATGTTGCCATCAATGCTGTGAGTCCAACCAACCTATTTATGATACAGGGGATAGTGATGGCCTTGTATTATCACACCATTGTGATGTTTGTTACTTCTTCACGCGCAAACGGCTAGACCGATTTAGATGAAATTTGGTATAGACATTGTTTGAGTGCCGGGAAAGTACATAGGATACTTTTCATCCCGGGAGTATGTTCCCTTGGGATAGTTTTGGACATTCACGCGGGCGGAACCGCGGGAGGTAGCTAGTTATTATATAATTTTAGGTCGTGCAATCTCAGAACATGTTTGAAAATAATTTATTAGATGTCAAATGTGTTGAAAAATCATAAAAGTTGTAAATAACATAACCGTACCCACAAAACAGTCTGATTACGTAACCATAATAGAGCAACACAGTATGTTCTTGAAAGTAGGTACAGTTATCCACAAGTCAATTACTGCTTAACGGTCCAATATATACTGGAGCATAGACATTCCATACTGTGCTAGGCAGACTCAATTTAAAAATGTTACCACTGACGTGGCCCACTGTACTACAAACTAACCCCCTTTGGAAGTATTGGGGACTTATGATCAAGGGCATATTTAGAACAATCCAATTTACATTCTGTCGACGGATGAACACAAGAAGTTAGGTCTAAACTTCAAGTCGGTAGGTAGTTACACAAGAATTCACCCTCTGTAAATCAGTTACATACATATCTAATAGTAAACCTAACGACTTAGGCTAGACATAAGAAACACGAAAGGGGGGGGGTAACACTCAAAACCACGATT
Source organism: Mamestra brassicae (assembly GCA_905163435.1). Lineage (NCBI taxonomy): Eukaryota > Metazoa > Arthropoda > Insecta > Lepidoptera > Noctuidae > Mamestra > Mamestra brassicae. The sequence goes on along the minus strand of LR990999.1, from coordinate 18,158,343 downwards.
AACGAAAATTCATAAGATGTCTGAGTGAGCCTTTATCATCCGATATTGGCAACTCACAAGACAAATATTCGATTAGACTAATGAATGTATTAAGCCAAGCATGTATTAAGCCCAACTAAACACACATTATTAGCTTGTCATGGTCTAACAAAAGATAATTAACTTAATAAATAATTATACTGTTTAATTTAAATACAGTAAATTAAAGAGTAAAATAAATCATAGCACTTGTATCAATAATGTCATTGTAGTACATATTTGTAGTACAATCTGCCAATTAATTATTAGCATATGTTTGCATACTAATACCAATAAATCTGTTATTTGACATCAACCGGTAACATCTGGATCACTATTGTTCTTATTGGGACAAAGCGGGTTATTCAAAAATGTCTAGCTTTAAAATAATATAGGAGATACATGAGGGCAGGTAGAACAATAGTACGCCACCTCCTATAATCTTTATTAATACCTTTAGCTTCCATTACGTTCATACGTCTGGTTAATCGTAAGACTAGGTCCAATATTCTACCTAATCTTCTTTTGGGTCAATCATTTAAAGTCCAAACTTATCTGCAACAAAAATCACATAAATATGTCTTCTCCATTACAGTGTTTGGTATCCATCACTTCTTGCGATGGCTGGGACATCAGGACTATTGAGGGTCTTGGAAACAGAAAGATTGGGTACCACAAGATTCAGAAAACACTGGCAGAACACCACGGATCACAGTGTGGTTACTGTACATCTGGATGGGTCATGGCTATGCATGGGTACGTACAACAATATTGAGACCAATGCATTGGTATGAATGAGCAACATGGTTTTCCTTGCTTGGAAAAAAACTACTTAAAAAATTTGCTTTTAGAAAAATTCAATCGTTGTAAAATCAAATAACACTGAACAAATTTACATTTCCAGACTCCTGGAGAGCAAAAAAAGTGTCACTATGTTGGAAGTAGAACAATCATTTGGCAGCAATGTCTGCCGTTGTACCGGCTACAGACCAATCCTTGAAGCCTTCAAGAGATTTGCCAAAGACGCTCCAAAAGAACAAAGAATTATGGATATAGAAGACCTGCAAATCTGCAAGAAATCAGGAAAGCCATGCAATCAGTCTGCATGTGATGATGATGATGATTGGTGCGTTGTTGGCGAAGATGACTTAAAAGATGAACAAGTCAAAAGAATAGTACTGAAGGATGGCAGACTATGGTTCAAGCCAAGAGTGCTTCAAGATGTTTTCAATATATTATTTCATGAGGGTGTTGCTTCGTACATGTTGGTAGCCGGAAATACTGCAAAAGGTAAATATTCAGGCTTTTGTTACATTATCTTAGAAACGTGCTCAATTTATGCGTGTGAATAAGAGTTGAGAAGCTGATGTATAAATAATAGTAGAATGAGAAAATCCAATAGAACAAATACACACATGCAGTATGTGAATAGGCTAATAATAGAAAACAGAATACAGCAGAATAATTTTAAGGGCTATCAATATTAACTTTAGTCTAAACAGACTGACGGCAATTCAAAATTGCCTATAAATTGGTTTATTTAAAACAACGGCCACAAAACAATATTGAGTAGTATATAATACATTTGTAATAGTAAAGTTTAAATCTACACTAATATTATAAAGAGGAAAAAAAAATATTTTTGTGTGTGTGTACATATGTTTGTAATGAATAAACTCAAAAACTACTGTGCCGATTTCAAAAACCCTTCACCATTGAAAAGCTACATTATCAGCGAGCAACATAGGCAATATTTTATCCCCATATTCCCACGGGAACGGGAACTACGCCGGTGAAACCACGTGACGTCCGTAGTAATTCATATTTTATGATTTTGAAGCAAATAATGATCCTTATTCCTATATCATTGCAGGAGCAGTCCCAATAGATGACTATCCCCGTGTCCTGATCGATGTCAGCTCACTTGCAGAGCTAAGAACTGTTACTTACGACCAGAACCTGGTAGTCGGTGCCGGAACAACTCTGACTGAATTCCTTGAAATATTAAAGAATGCTTCTGCACATGAATACTTTAGCTATCTGTCGAAGATACATTTCCATGTGGATTTGGTTGCTCATATACCTGTTAGAAATGTAAGTATTGATTCTAAAGACGATAATGGTATATTATAAGGCCAAATTAAAATAGTTGTACGAACTTTTAGGAAGCAGTCAGGCAACCAAAATAAGGACAATGGCAAAAAAAAAATTAGATTAGAAAAACGCATTCGATATTAACAAGAAAAAAATTATCAGCTAACGAAAATACACTAAAAATGTTGGCCATTTATTATTTTAGGTCAAAATAAAATCACTTTAACCAGTGTTTTTTTTTGGATATTTTTGGCTAGACGTACTGAACGCTGTGTTCAAATTTGTCCATCTGTTTCGTTGTCGGGCCCATATATAGTCAGATTAGAGATGAAATAAACAGTACCTTCGTCAAACCGCTGAGCTCCTTAAAGTTCTAAGTGTCTGGATATGGACAGGTCCGCTCAAATAAGTGTGGTCCAATTCACAATAGATCACTTGAGCCATTAACGTAGATGGTTCTCATTGATTTGACAATTATTGTTAACCGTTTTTTGATTTAAAAAGATACTTTGACCACTCTCAGGGCAGTCGGCATGAAATCACCAAAAACAATGGTCGTGTCAAAGTGCTACCCAATTTAACTAATCCCAACTAACCCAACCAATTTAACTAATAATATTATAGCGAAAGTTTGGACGGATGGATGTTTGTTTCTCAATCACGTCAGAATGGCTGAACGGATTTTGATGAAATTTGGCACAGAGTCTGACATAGTCTAGAATAGAAAAATCGTGAGTGTCGTGAAATTCCTATCGTAGTATATTAGAATCGTGTCACCCTATGCATAACCGTCTACACTAAAGAAAGGATCGTGACGGAAATTATCGCCTAGCCCCTATCCGCCAAGTATTTAGTAGCATAAGAAATAAAACACATAGGATACTTTTAATTCCGGGAATATTTTCTCCCATAATTTTCGACATTCACGCGGTCGGAGCCGCGGGCGGTAGCTAATCTATACTAATATTATAAAGCTGCAGAGTTTGTTTGTTTGAACGCGCTAATCTCTGGAACTACCAGTCGGATTTGGAAAATTATTTTTGTATACGATAGCCACATTCATGAGGAAGGCTATAGGCTATACGGGAACGAGAAATTCCTACGGGAACGGGAATAAACGGGACATGCGCGTACGAAGTCGCGGCCGAAGTGCTAGTTACAAAATAAATGTCATTTATGTTTAAGTTTGCTAAACTTCTAATTTAATTGTATTACTTATATTATTAAGTACTATTGAATTTAATTGTTGTATTAGTTTAAATTCTCTAAAATTATATTGTATATTTTTTCTATGGGCTTTAGTCGCCTGAAAATTAAAACATTATTATTGTTATTTTGCACCTTTTGATAGACCGAACAGCTGCATGAGTGATTTCTTTTTTGAATAATATGTTTTGTTAAATTTCAGGTAGGTACAATCGCAGGTAATTTGATGACCAAGCATCAAAACCCATCATTTCCATCTGATATATTCCTGCTGTTGACTACTGTAGGCGCTCAGTTGTCTATTGGTAAGTATTTCTCTCTTATATTAATGTTGTATTCTTATTACTATGTTTTTAGAGACCCTGTTTTAATTTTCAATATTTTTACTAGTCTAGTTCGACCAAATATCTTTCTCTTCATCTTTTTTACCTTTCAAAACTTAAGATTTGACAAAAATGCATAATTTATTACTGTTTGTTTGATTTTAAACTGTATTAATTTTCACTGTTTTTGAAGTGAAAACTTCTTTAGGCACGTTAGGCATTTTTGAGATGGGAAAAAAACATCTAACTCGAGACACTGTTACCGTAACCGACACCTCTGTGTATAACGTAGTATTCTACTATAGTAGGCGCCAGATAAATGTGGAATAAAGTATATTGACCTTTCCCTAATAACTGTTCATAGGTACCTGAACAATTAAATATGAATCGTTTTTCATTATTAGACAATGTTAAGCATCACGAGAGATGATGATTCGGGACAGCTTTGTGTCATTAATTCCGTTTATCAAATTAAAAATGTCAATAATTGTAGGTGGGTCAATGACCGTTATTCCACGATTATCTGGCGCCTACTATAGTCTAGTTCGACCAAATATCTTTCTCTTCATCTTTTTTACCTTTCAGAACTTAAGATTTGACAAAAATGCATAATTTATTAGTGTTTGTTTGATTTTACACTGAGTAAATTTTCACTATTTTTGAAGTGAAAACTTCTTTAGGCGCGTTAGGCATTTTTGAGATGGGAAAAAAACATCTAACTCGAGACACTGTTACCGTAACCGATACCTCTGTGTATAACGTAGTATTCTACTAGTAGTGGGGTATGAGTATGCAATTAATACATTGCAGACGTAATTGTTTAAGTTTTTTTATTAATTTAAACCTTATGGATCTTTCTACGGGGTTTTAGAAGGAGCCCAATTACAGGTTATTTTTGTGATTGGATGTTTTTGAGATTTTTATGATTTTATATTTCAAATCGAGGCGCGTTGGGCATTTTTGTTCAAGTTTTCACTTCTGTTGGCACTCCAAGAGTGCCACTGTTTTTTTTTCTTTTTTATTATATATTAATTGTTTTCAGTTGACGTAAATAGAACCATAGTAACAGTTACGATGGAGCACTTCTTGAGAACAAACATGTCTGGAAAGGTGATTTTGAATGTGATGCTGCCACCATTGAGCGATGAACACAAATTCTTTTCCTACAAGGTAATATTTATTTGATTTAGTATGTTATTAAGATATTGTTGTAAGATATTACTGGAGAAAGTTAAATGAAAGTAAGAAAAAACCTTCTGAAAACCGTATTGAAAATAGCGAAACAAAACACTTTTTACAAAAAAAAAATTCAACCAACTTTCAAATAAAAAAAAACACTACCTACAAAGTAAAAAATAACTTTAATTTTCAAAGTCAGTGTTTCTGGTTGTTTCTTCGTATTTTAACACCGACATCCGAAATTAAAGTTATTTTATGCTTTGTAATGTTTTTTTTTTATTTATTTATTTAGACTTTACGCACACAAATGTACAGAGGCGGACTTAATGTCGTTGGCATTGTTTATTTGGAGTTCGGTTGTATTTTTTGTAAAAAGTTTTTTTATTTGACACTTTTTAGTGGAACACACCCACACCTAACAACACCACGGGAAAGTCACAGGAAAGCAAAACACGCAATTTCGTTTACTTGGATAATATATTTTCTATTTCCTCCAGCTATTTTGATTTAAGAACCAAATTACTGATCCTATTTTGATAAAAAAAATAAATGGTACCAATGAAAACGTATTATTCCTTTCATATGAAAAAAATATTTTTCAAATAGGTTCATAAATGACGGAGTTATGAGGTAACAAACATAAAAAAACAAGCGAATTGAAAACCTCCTCCTTTTTTTGAAGTCGGTTAAAAATTTGCTATAGTATAATCACGCATATCTTCACGGTAGAGTTAGGCAGAGGTGTCCTCAAGGGGCACTCACATAGATGCAGATAATTAAAACCCATACATTTATTAATAGGGAGCTTATTGCGTCCAGGACATTAATGTGAAATTAATGGAAAGCCCAACGACACTTTGCCCAATCCGGGAATAGAACCTAGAACCCGATGCTCAGTAAACAAAACATTAAATCTAATATACTGTGTGTTGCTTCTCTTTCAGCTTATGCCAAGAGCTCAAAGCGCTCATGCCATAGTCAACGCCGGTTTTCTTTACAAGCTGAATGCTAATAACATAGTCCAAAGCGCTAGGATCGTATATGGAGGTCTTTCAACCAGGTTCTTAAGAGCGTCAGCAACTGAGACCTTCCTTGTTGGAAAACCTTTATTCCATAACGAGACTTTACAAGCAGCTCTGCAAGTACTAGATGGAGAAATGATTGTTGATGCAAACCCACCGGAAGCTTCAGTGGCGTATAGACGATATGTTGCAAAGGCATTGTTCTTCAAGGTAAGTTTAATTAAATTCTCATTACTTTTTGAAAAACGACCTTCAAGTATGAACTCTAATAATCAGAGGTCGGAATAAGGTAGAGTTATTTATATACTTGCATCGAAATGTTGATATTAATATGGATATTCCCGGGATTTCTAATAGACAATCGCGTGTGGCCAACAATATTACAAATAAATAGTAATAAAAACCTCAGAGATAACTGAATGAGCTGTGTTAAAGAGTTAACCGATTTATTGCTAATATAATGTTTGAATGCGGTAGAAAGAGACAAAATCTAGTACATTTTGTTAAGCTCCGTATTTCCGCTATAGTTTTCTTTTTTTCTCACAAGCTATGTTGTGCGAACTACAAATGTGAAAACACCGCGCGTGTGCGCATTGGAATTTTGCAACTTCGGAGATCCGATGTCGATGATGTAAATTTGGCAACGACCCGCGTAAGATAAATAACTTTTTTAATAAATCACGGGATTTTTCTGCAATTTAAAATTAATCTCGGGATTTGAGGCATATCCACTTTATTTTTTCGCTGTGTGATATCAATGTAAGTACATAAATAACTCTACCTAATTCCGACCTCTGCTAATAATCAACATCTAATAATCGTTCGTTATATTCGACAACCATAATATTGTCTGTTGTCAAAATGGTCGTGGTTATAAAACTTTTACTGAAGCTGTGTAAGGTATGTAATATTTTTTAAAAATTTACTATCAGCTCTCATACAAAATAAAAATGTTCAGTACAAAATATATTTTGTTGCTTTCATTTTATGTTCTTCTTTTCTTTTATCCTGAAAATCTCGAAACATGCTCGAATGCCGTGGTTACTTCGGTCTGAAACGCGAAAATGCAGTAACAACATAACCCATTAAACTTTCTTGTTTTTATCTCTGTAGAATTTCCTGTCTAGACTGAGTTGTTTTAAAACTTAGATAGTTTAATAAAGTAACTAGACAAAATAAGCTTTTGTTTGGTTCTATGCATCTTGTTGGAAATTAGACAGCCTTGCGTACAACCCTGTCGTAATTATAATAGTTCAAAATAATCGATGTGTGTTCGTGTATTAAGAGTTGAATAATATGGCAAGAATGTAGACGTAGATGCCACCACCTAATTGAGTTGGATTACTTTAAACGTTTTGTTTTACTTAATCACGCATATTTTGTACTCATCTATTAACGTTTATATTTGTGTCTCTTTTACAGGGTCTCCTGACACTCTGTCCACCAAACATTAGGAACCCTCGTTTTGAGTCTGCTACTATCCACTTACATGCTTCCAGACCAGTCTCGGATGCACGACAGATTTTCACCACTGATCCTAAGATGTGGCCATTGAACCAACCCATTGCTAAAGTGGAATCTTTGGTGAGTGAAATGAAAAATGATGTTGGTGACAGTATTTCTTGAGATGTAAGATAGGCACCATGAAAGTTTTTGAAGCTCAATTTGAAATTGTATTATCTATTTGCCAAATTGTCATGTCAATTATTTCGTTTTCTTTTCAGATTCAATGTGCTGGTGAAGCTCAGTACACTGATGACATTCCCAGTTTGCCACATGAAGTGTTTGGTGCCTTTGTGCTCAGCACTGTAGCTGTGGGGGTTATAACCAAGATTGATCCCAGCGCTGCATTGGTAAGGCCGAATATGTTCAAACAGAAATAATAAGATTTAATGGACTCAGACTTCACTTAATTTGCACTACAATATCTAGTTCTTGCTTTTCTATTTATTCAATCAGTCCCGGTAGCTTTTTCAGTTTGTTAATTCACACAACTTAAGGACGAATAATTTTATTATTTTTAGGCATGCCCAGGTGTGATCGCCTTCTACACTGCAAAAGACATACCAGGATTAAATTCTTTCACGCCAGCAGAGAGTTTACTGTACCAGGCCAATGAAGAAGTATTATGCAGTGGCAATGTGAAATACTATCATCAGCCAATCGGCATCATTGTAGCAGAAACCCGATACATTGCTGACAGAGCCGTGAAATTAGTCAAAGTTACATATAGTAATGTTAGAAAACCTGTGGTAGATATCAAAGTAGCCAAAACAGAAACCACCAGAAATACATTGTTCTTATCACTGGATGCTACAAATACTGGCACTGATGTATACAAGACGATTAGTGGAAATACAGTGTTATATGGACAGTATCATTTTACTATGGAGACTCTGCTTTGCGTTGCTAAACCTACTGAAGAAGGACTGGAAGTGCATTCGGCTACGCAATGGCTTGATGGAACGCACGTCATGATATCGAGAGCGTTGAAATTGGACGAAAATAAGTGCGTGCAATTTTTTAAGGTCTTATATTATATACAAGCTAACCGTTGGGATTGATAAATCATTTTAAAACGCCACTCGTATACTCATGAGCAATGAATTAACCATGGTGATTGCATTTACATCGATTGCTCTTGCAATTTCAGTAATGATAAATCATTTGACATCTTTTAGTTAAATAATCTGAATGTGCCTTTAGGATCGACTGTTACGTCCGCCGTCTTGGAGGTGGATACGGCATGAAGATATCCCGCAGCATCCAGTCTGCCGTCGCTTGCAGTCTGGTCGTGCAGAAGTTGAACCGTCCCTGCAGGTTCATTCAGCCGTTGACCACGAACTTCAGGGCGGTTGGCAAGAGATTGCCCGTTGTTAATGATTATGAAGTATGTACCTCTTTGAACACTTGTACTTAAAGTATATTGTATGTTGCATTTGATTCCTTTTGGAACGAAGTTCTTATTACACGGTACGGAAACCAGTGTAAGATTTTTCCGTCACGACTCTTTCTTTAGTGTAAATGTCACCAGAAAATTGCAAACGCCGTAAGATTCTAAAATATCAGGTGAAATTGTAAACATTTTTTTCTTAATTAGACACATATATTGGAAACTATTGAATTTGGATGGGATTTATTGTTTACAAAACGATTTTTTCATAATATATCGAGAAATTACAATCTAACAAAGATTTATTAGAATGTTACGGAGTTTGCGATTTTTCGGTGACATAGACAACCGCCTACACTAAATAAAGGGTCGTCGCCGTACGCCAATGGATAACCGGATACGATTCTTCATCCCCGGACAAAACATCCTCGCCAAAATATCCCTGGACAAAATATCCCCAAGACAAAATATCCCGAAGACAACATATCCCTGTATAATAGACTACGATAGGAACTTCGTTCCAACCGAGTGTTCCACGATACTCACGCATTTTTTATTTAGATTTCCTTCATAACAATACTCTCACCATAATTTAGAATGAAAATAGACGTTTAGAGATAAACAATGAATGCAAAAACAAAACTATGTATTTTACATGTTACCCATTTCTCAGATTCAAGTAAACAGAGCAGGAGTGATTCAACGCTTGAACACCACCATATATGAAGACAATGGCCACATGCTCAATGAAACATTGACTGCGCTTGGTGTTGACGTGTACTACAACTGCTACGACGCCACTAAAATGAATTACAAGGCTTTTGATACGATCACTGATACACCTAAAAATACTTGGTGCAGATCACCAGGTGAGTTTAGTTCCAAAGAACGTGTTTAATAGCCCATAAAGTCATTTTCTTCACACTTATTGTCTTACTTTTTATATTTTTAGGTACATTAGAAGCCATAGCTTGCATTGAACACATAATGGAAAGGATTTCATATGAACTGTCTCTAGACCCAGTAGCTGTCCGTCTAGCTAATCTCGACAGAGCCAAATTCGACGAAATGTCGGGAATGGTAGATACGCTGAAAGCTAATGCCGAATACAGTACAAGAAGAGCTGCAGTCGATTCTTTTAACACACAAAATAGATGGAAAAAGCGTGGAATGAGGTGGGCATTCGCAAGATGGTCCCCTGTTGGTGCTCAACGGTTTGATATAAACCTATCAGTCTTCCAAGGAGACGGCACTGTTGCCATCACTCACGCTGGTGTTGAAATGGGACAAGGCATAAACACTAAAGCAGTACAAGTCGCCGCTTACTTCCTTAAAATACCTGTAGAGAAAATTCAGATCAAAGGAAATAACACAATTATTACTCCAAATAGTTTCATTTCGGGAGGTAGTCTCACGACATCGAGTATTATTATCGGTTTGAGAAGATGTTGTGATCAATTGAACGAAAGATTGGCGCCTATTAGAGCTACAATGCCTGACGCAACTTGGGAGCAACTTATTAGGGCAGCATTTAACGCTAATGTAGATCTACAGGCGCATGGGTTTTCCAGCATAGCTGATGCACAGATGTACAATGTATACGGTATGGCATTGTGTGAAGTTGAAATAGATGTGCTGACGGGAGAATCTGAAGTATTAAGAGTGGATATGTTGCAAGATGTGGGCTTGAGTGTCAGCCCAGAGGTAGACGTTGGACAAGTAAGTCATAAAAAAAATATTGCTAATACTATGAAGCTATTTCTTTGCAATTTACAGTGCAATTGATGAAATGAAATTTATTTTTAAGGTAGGTTGAAAATAACAATTTTACATGTCAATATTTTTTGGTCATTTTAAACTATGAAGATGAGGCCGGTGTTTTTAGCTGACCACCCTGAGATGAAACACTGAAGTAAACACAGAGATCTAGGTCTCTTTTTAAAGCCATGTACGTTAATGTCTGAGGTCATCTTTTGAGGAAAACATCGCACAGATTTGAGTGTACCTGTCCAGACAATGCAATCATTTGTCAGTTATTGTTTAGCTCAAACTTAGAGCTTTAAGTACCTCAACGATTTCACGAACAATACCAAAGCAAAGACATTTGAGTAGGCCGCATAAAGAGCTCAAACTGCCAGACTAACTTGGAAGGAACCCCTAATATAGCGATCTACATTGTCTTTACATTCGCAATACGTTATCTGAGGACCATGCAGATCGCTGCGAATTAATTACTCAATATTATTTTGTTTGTTTCTGTTTTTAATCATTGATTATAAATGTTGTCAATTTCTGTTTAGGTGGAAGGTTCCTTTATCATGGGTCAGGGTTACTGGACTTGCGAGAAGCTTGTCTACGGTGAGAATGGTGCTATTCTCACAGACAGAACCTGGGATTATCACGTGCCTGAAGCGAGGGATATTCCTCAAGACTTCAGAGTATATTTCAAGAAAAACTCCTTTAGCAATGAACTTATACTAGGTTCTAAAGGTAAGTGTGAAATATGGAAAAAAAATTGATCAAGATATTGAACATTTAGATGACCGAATTAAAAGCGGGTACGAAGCCTGTTAGTCCATTCTGTAAATGTCTCACCGTAAAATTTATGTAAAGTTAGTATGAAGTAAGCTGTCATTGCAGCTTGATTGTCTCTCACTTCATTTTCTCTTTAGTTTTCACGATTAGAATTTTTCATAATAGTACTGTTTGCCATCTCAGACACCACGTTTGTATGTCCCCGTTGTCATTGCCTTGTTGTCCGTACAAACTTAATTATTTCTGTAATGACAGTTGTTAATGACAGTTTATGCTCGCTTTATTTTTTTTAATTTTTTTTTAAACTTACAGAGAAATCACATTCTAATTTACAGGCACCGGAGAGCCAGCAACATGTGCGACCGTGGTCGTAGCGTTTGCGATCAGAGAAGCTATAGTTCAAGCAAGACAGGAGTCTGGGATCCCCACCACGCAGTGGTTCAATATTGGTAAGTACGAAGGACGACCTGAAAACGATGGGTGGTCTGGGTGGGTATAAGACTGGATGCAGAAGGCGGATAGTGTTGTAGCACCACTTGTCAGACGCCAGCTTTTACAAGCCTGTGTTGCAATACAGTCGTTATATTAAAAGTTTAAGATTGTATTGTTTGGTGTATGAGTATTATTTTTGAACCAGCTATTAACGAGATCAAATATATCTTTTTTTCAGATGGGCCAAGCACAACCGAAAAAATCTGTCTGGCAATCAACACCAATACTAAAGACTTCAAATTTTATTAAGAAGACAAATCTTCGCTTCATTATGATATTAGCTAATTCGTGCATATTCAAAGATTGCCAAAAGAAATATGGTTTTAGGAAGTAACAATTAAGCAAGTTGAGAGGCTTTTACCTAGAGTGGCTGTGATGGTTCATCCCTTTTGATTGATAAATCACATATTAATTAGTTACCATAGATTCGACTCGTCATTAATATTTAAATCTGAAATAGTCTTGCCTGGAGCAAGCGTAGTGATTAATGATCTTGTCTTCTGTGTGAGATAGAACACTAAAAGCTACTACTAGCTGTCAGTGAAAAGAATCCTAGCAGTATGCTGAGCGATGGCCGCATTATTGCGCGGATGTGACGCATATCTTCCCAACTTGTAAGAGACGCCATATTATATTTTATGATGTTAGCGCCGTCCGCACACCTTGTCCGCTTTGTATATTAAATCCCTTCAAGTTATAGTAATTCGTTTTGATTTCATGGTATGCGTTATGCTTCAATTTAAAATGGGTCATTTTCAGACACTTGATGTAGTATAAGAATGATTAAAGTAATTACCTTTTCGAATGTTGTACTTACGTTAATTGCTTTAGCAATTAAGATTGGGAAAATGTTGGATTATGTAAAAATAAAATACAAGAATTTATTGTCATTGCTGTTATATTAGGCTTCGAAGAAAATGTTATCAGTGAAAATGTTTTTAGCTGTAGGTACTCGTACGTAAATAGGCCTATTTAAGTTTGTAAGCGTTAGATATGTCTAAGAATTCAATGGATAAATAAATTGTTTGTTAATATAATGCTGCGTTGCAATGTAACGATATTTATGTTATATCAAGTTTTTTCTGTTTGTGTTATTGATAAGTTATAACAAAATTAAGATTCCGTCAGCAGTCAATCGACTACAAGTAAAAGGATATTTTTTTGATATTGGAGTTCATGCAACATTTTTAATTTTTAATTCTATTTTACGCGGATGTCACGCATGTATCCAATCTGTGTTTGTCTGTGTGTCACGCATTTTCTTTTTATTTTTGTACAACGTGTAACAGAATAAACGCAATACCTCTTGAGGGGTCATTGTACTCATCATTATGACCAACTTTCACTTTGGGACTAACACAAAATCGCGAAAAAAAAATCAGCTGTTCAGTATATTTTGTTGAGTTATCCGCTCAGAAATTTATGGGGCAGTCGATTTTTTTTTCACGATTTCAACGTTGGTCTCATAGTGAAATTTGTTCATAAAAATGAGTACAGGAACCACTTAAGAGGTATTGCGTTTATTCTTTGGTTACACGTTCCATATGCGAAATACTTGGCGCAAATAAATTATATTTGTTATTTTACATTTTTTTTTTTACTGATTTATCAATAACATTTCCACCATAACAGAACACTTGAAGAAAACCGGCACAAGTTTTCGAGTTGGAAACATTTCCAACTAGGAAAGGGAGTGTGTGTGATATGAAGGACTTCTTTTTATCGGATTAAAATAGGCTCAGAACAATATTAAAATGTCGACATAGTTTTAAATATTTTGCTACTTTTGTCGACCACTGATACGGGCTACCAGATGAAATTAAATCCTTTATTAATATCTAGAACTACTTTTGACGTTTTACATACATACCTACGCTTAACAAAAGTGAAACCCCAAATTACAGCAAAGATCATATGATAGTATAGAGATATAAATAGTAACTTCGGAAAATTCATTTTTATGCTGCCAAGCCGAATAACAACCCCACCGAGAGTGTCCCCACGTTGCCGTCGTGGTGGGGCTTGTGTGTCTCAATGATCTTTGGAGCTCTGCCGGTAGAGTTACTCATGCCGGAAAGGTCCAAGTGAGAGACCAGACAAAGCGGGACACGAGAGGGGCACACCGTTGGGAGACCTGAGCAGTGTTCGGGTCGTCGGACGGTGTGCGTTTCGAGCGGAAGCTTGCTTACTGTTCTCTGGTACGCGTCTGCTCATCAGACGTGACTGTGAGGACAGTGAGCAAGCAGCGTGAGAGAGGCCCTGTGAAAGGGCGTAGGGGTGAGGGACCACACCCTTCAAAAGGAACAAAAATTATGAGTAAGACACACGCAAGAGAATTACCCCAGGGCGGTACCAGCTGCTCAGCAGATGGAGAATCCGCCACGCTCCCTTTGGGAGCGTCAAGCCCCTCGTATTCTGGGGGGGGCAACGTAGGTCTTCAACCGCTTGCCAGTGGCAACATGAGCCGAGGAGGCTCCCGATCAGCGTCCTTTGAGGACCTGATCCGGCACAATTTTAAAGCGCCTGACGAGATGTCGGGCAGGCGTGGCGCGAAAGACCCGGCCAAACTGTGGCGAAAGAGCCCGCTGACGTGTGGGGGGGATTTGGGGGCAGACTCTGACTCCGCATCTGGCGTCAGCTCACCAAGATCGGAGCGAGAGGGAGTCGAGGCTGCTGCGGAGAACTCTAAGTTCTTCCGCAAGCGCCCTAGACCGGAGGACGACCGAGGGTCGACCTCCAACAGTGAGATGGCCTCGGCCCGTAAAATCCCCACCAGCAGGCGGGGTAAGGGCCGAGAAGGAGGCAGAGGGAGGGGGCTCGCCTCCCAGGAAGCTGCCCAGCGAGCCGCGAAGCTCGCCGAGGAGGAGCGACACCCTGGAGTGACTGGTCGGGAGGTCCTCCCCTCGGCATCTATCGGCGGTGAGCTGGTCATCGCTGGCGTTGGCGGCTCCGATAAAGAGCGCCAGGCCAGGTTTGCGGAGGCCGTTGAGGCCGCAGTCCGCGATGTGGCCTTGAAGAGGACCCAGGCCTCGAAAAACAAGGCCATAAGCGCGGCGTCGGCCTCCATTCTGGCGGCAGCGGAGGCCAACTACAGCGGGCTTTCGTCAACGGACGAAATGTCTAAGCTGCGGTCGGAGGTCACCCGCTTGGCAGCCGCCACGGAGCTTCTCCAAAAGGAGAATGCGAAGCTCCGGGCAGACCTGGCCGGGCTTCGAGGAGCCAGCTTAAAGGAGGCACCTCAAGGGGGAAGCAAGCGTGGGCCAAGCCAGACCTTGCCTGAGGATGACCAGCTCCTGAATCTGGTGCGGCAAGAGCTGGCTGCCTTTCAGGGGAGGTTCCAGGACCGGTTCTCTACCCTGGAGAGGATTGTCTTGCGCCCCCCGCTGGCGGCGAGCCAGATAGCTTCGGACCAAAAGAAGGCGGCCTCGTACGCAGCCGCTGTGGCTGCCAAACCGGGGCCCTCCGGAAAGTCCAACCGAGGGGTCGCGGCGGCTCTGGGAAAACCGGCACAGGCACAAGTGGCAAAGGCGCCAGCGGTGCATAAGCCATCACCGCCTTCAAAGTCCCCGCCTTTAAATTCTCCTGCGGCGGAAGCCGAATGGCAAGTGGCCGGGGAGAAGAAAAAGGCGGGCAAGGCAGCCAGGAGGGCACGGAAACAGGGGAGGAAACGGCGGAAAAAGCAGCGTAGCGTCGCGGATAGGCTTCGCGCCCCGAAATCCGCAGCTGTAGTGATCACACTACAGCCGGACGCGGAAAAGAGGGGCGTGACGTACCGCGACGTGCTCTCGAAGGCGAAGGAGGCGGTCAACCTGGGGGAGCTCGGCATCGCTGGGGGCCTCCGACTAAAGGTGACCTTGACTGGGGCCCGGATGTTGGAGATCCCCGGTGCAGCCAGTGGCCCTACCGCTGACGCTCTAGCTGAAAGGCTAAGGGCGTCCCTAAATGCGGATGAGGCCCGAGTATCCAGACCTACCAAGCGCGTCGACTTGCGTATTCAGGGCCTGGACGACTCCGTCTCCGAGGGGGAGGTGTCGGCCGCCGTCGCCAGGACTGGGGGGTGCTCTGCCGATCAAGTGAAGGCGGGCACCATACGTCCTGACCACACCGGCATGCGAACGGTTGTGGTGAGCTGCCCCGTGACGGCGGCCAAGAAGATAACGGAGGGCGGTAGGCTCCTTGTGGGCTGGGTTTCTGCGCAGGTCAAACTGCTGGAACCCAAACCTCTGAGGTGCTTCCGCTGCCTGGTGGACAACCATGTGGGAGCTGTTTGCACCTCGGAGGTTGACCGCACCGGTCTCTGTTTCCGCTGCGGTCAGCCCGGTCACAGGGCCGGATCGTGCAACGCCACGCCGCACTGCACCGTATGTGCGGCGTGGCGTTGCACGATCACTGGCCGATCACTGGGCTGGGGGCAAGGCCTGCGCTCCGCCCGCCAAAGCTGGGGGCAAAAGGAAGCCCTCCGCCACCGCCGTCTCCGCCGTCGCCACCGCCGCCGCTGCCTCTACCGCTGCCGCCGCCGCCGCGGTGGAACCCTCACAAAGGGCTCGGGAGGAGGCCGTAATGGAATGCCAATAACGGCCCCATTACGCCTCCTCCAGGCGAACATCAACCACTGCGCCGCCGCTCAGCACCTGTTGCTCCAGAGCAGTGGTCGATCAACATCGCCGTGGTCGCTGAGCCGTACCTTGTCCCGCCCAGGGATGACTGGGTGGAGGACCTCAACGGCTCAGTGGCCCTAATTTCTTCGGCCGCCGCCGGTACCCCGTCTCTCGAGAGTGTCAGGAGAGGACAGGGGTGCGTAGCAGCACGGTTTGGGGAGATTGTAGTAGTGGGGGTCTACTTCTCTCCGAACCGATCTCTCGCCGAGTTCCACAACTCCCTTAGGGAGTTGGTAGTCGTCGTCGCCGGGTATCGTTCCCTCCCCGTGCTCGTTCTCGGGGACTTCAATGCCAAGCACTTGGCTTGGGGTTCCCGTTATACGGACACGAGGGGTAGGATGGTGGAGGACTGGGCTCTAGAGGCAGGCCTAATCGTCCTAAACCGGGGTTCTGTCCCCACGTGTGTGCGGATGCAGGGTGAGTCGGTGGTGGACATTTCGTTCGCCAGCCCTGCTCTGTCACCGCGTGTCGTCGACTGGCGCGTCATGGAGGAGGTGGAGACGTATTCGGACCACCGGTACATCCGGTTTGACGTCTCCGCCCAGACCTCAACCGCGCCAGTCCGAGAGACCCCGAGTGGTCCGCGGTGGGCGCTAAACCAGCTGGACCGGGAGCTTCTCCTGGAAGCCTCGATCGTGCAGGCCTGGGTGTCACCACCAGACAGGCCTGCTGACATCAACGACGAGGCGGAGTGGTTCCGGGAGACCATGTCCGAAATATGTGACGTGGCAATGCCCCGGGTCCGCCCAGGACGCGCCCGCCGCCAGGTGTACTGGTGGTCGCGGGAGCTGGCATCGCTGCGCGAGGCATGCGTTGCTGCACGGCGCCTGTACACCAGGCATCGCAGGCTCCGCATCCGTCCTCCGGATGCGCAGGCCAGGGAGGCGGAGCTGTACGAGGAATACAGAGTTGCGAAGGCCGCCCTCCAAGCGGGGATCCTGCGAGCCAGGGATCTGGCTCGTAAGGAGATGCTGGAGTCTCTGAACGGGGACCCGTGGGGACGCCCTTATAAAATGGTGCGAGATAAACTCCGCACCTGGGCCCCCCCGTTGACGCAGAGTCTTCGGCCCCAGCTGGTGGAGGACGTGGTGAGCGCTCTGTTCCCTTCGAGAGGGGAGCATGCTCCCCCGCATATGGCTCCGCCACCTGCGGTGCCCGATGCGGACCACACCGACGTCGGCGACGACGATGACGACGCTCTGGAGGTGACTGAGGTAGACCTGAGAGTGGCGGTAAACAGGCTGAAGGCCAAAAATATCGCCCCAGGACCCGACGGCTTACCTGGGAAAGCCTGGGTCCTGGCCTTGGAGGCTCTCGGGCCTCGACTAAGGGGGTTCTTCAGCGCATGCTTGGAGAGAGGCCAGTTCCCACTTCGTTGGAAGACGGGGAAACTGGTCCTCATTAAGAAGCCTGGGCGCCCTGCGGACTCTCCGTCCGCTTACCGGCCCATCGTGCTGCTCGACGAGGTGGGCAAGCTCTTTGAAAGAGTCATAGCAAACCGCCTCGTCGGGCACCTGGTGAGGGTGGGGCCGAATCTGGCGGAGAACCAGTTCGGTTTCCGCACGGGGCGCTCAACGGTGGATGCCATCATGCGCGTGAAAGCCCTCACGACGGGGGATGCGGTGTCCCGGGGCAGGGTCGTCTTGGCGGTGTCTCTTGACATCGCCAATGCCTTCAACTCCCTGCCCTGGAGTTGCATCAGGGAGGCACTCCGGTATCACCGGATGCCAACCTACCTCCGTCGCGTGGTCGAGGCCTATCTGACGGACAGGGCCGTCATCTACCCCGGTCACCGGGAAGAATGGAACCGGCGAGAGATGTCGTGCGGTGTTCCACAGGGTTCGGTTCTGGGGCCGCTCCTGTGGGACATCGGCTACGACTGGGTGCTGCGCGCCGACCTCCCTAGCGGCGTCAACGTAGTCTGCTACGCTGACGACACGCTAGTCTTGGCACAGGGGGGGTCGCACCAGGCGGCGGCCGAAGTGATTACACGCGGGGTTGCGACAGTCGTTGAGAGGATCCGGCAACTGGGTCTCGAGGTGGCCCTGCACAAGTCCGAAGCCATGTGTTTTTATGGTTCTCGGAACAGGCCACCAATGGGATCCCAAATAACGGTAGGAGGGGTTCACATCGGCGTCGGGTCGACGATCAGGTACCTGGGGCTCGTTCTCGACAGCCGATGGAACTTCGAGGAGCACTTCCGACGTTTGGCTCCAAGACTGGAGCGGGCCGGGGCTGCCTTCAAGCGGCTCCTGCCCAATCTAGGGGGTCCGAACGCCTCCTGCCGGAGGCTCTATGCGGGGATCGTGCGGTCCATGGCCCTTTATGGGGCCCCAGTGTGGGCACTGACGTTGAAGGGGCGACCTGCCCGCCAGCTCAACGCATCCCAAAGAGTCATGGCCATCCGGCTGGCCCGGGGATACCGCACGGTCTCCGGCGAGGCGGCGAGCCTCCTTGCCGGATTAACGCCATGGGATCTGGAGGCGAGAGCCCTCGCGCACGTTTACGCGTGGCGCTTGGAGGCGCTTCGCCGGGGCGGAACTCCGCTGCCACGGCAAATTGCTACGCGGCGGACGGAGCTCCGGCAGGATACCATGGCGATATGGAAACGGCGACTGTCACAACCCAGCGCTGGGCACGCCACAATTGCGGCGATAAGACCCCTCTTTGAGGAGTGGATGGAGAGGCGCTACGGCGTCCTCACCTTCCGCCTGACGCAGGTACTAACCGGACACGGCTGTTTCGGGAGGTACCTGTTTCGGATTAAGCGGGAGGACACGCCCGGGTGTCAGCACTGTGAGGATCGCCCGGAGGACACGGTGGAGCATACGGTGGAGGTCTGCCCTGCTTGGGCTGTGCACCGCCGTGTCCTCGTCGCGGCGATCGGCGGCGGCGACCTCTCGCGTCCGGCCCTGGTTGAATCCATGGTCCGGAGCGAGGAGGCTTGGGAAGCGGTCACCTCCTTCTGCGAAGCAGTTATGCTAGCGAAGGAGGAGGCGGGCCGCGCGAGGGAAAGGCAAGGCCTTCGCCCCAACCGCCGCAACAGGAGAAGACGCCCCGGGCGTCGGGAGTCGCAGGGCGATCCCCGGCCACCGTAGGCGCGGGCCTGCGGACGACGAGCATTGGGTGGCTCGCTGTCCGATCACCACCAGGCCCGGGTCGATGGCGCGTTGTGTTTCACGCGCGCCTCAAAGAGATGTCAGCATAAAAGACGGGGCCCGCTAGGGCCAAAGCCTGCCAGGGTTGCGGAATCTGTTCGAAAGAGTCACCGCGGCCCTGGAACGCAAAGGGCTTTAGAAGGAACACGGATGGGTTTTAGTCAGTAAGAGTCTGACACGCCCTTCCGCTCCACCCAGAGCGGAAGAAGTCATTTGATGATTTCCCATACTTAAAAAAAAAAAAAAAAGTCGAATAACAAATGAGGAGCTTCAACATCAGTGCTACAGGCACGTAACAGGCCCTTCTTTGGGGAGTGGCTGCAGAGGCTCCACGGCGTTCTCACCTTCCGTCTGTCACGGCTGTTTAGGGAGATACCTGTTTCGGATTCAGCGGGAGGACACGCCCGGGTGTCAGCACAGTGGACCCAGAGGACACGGTGGAGCATAATATGGTGGAAATCTGCCGTGCATGGGCTGAGCACCATCATATCCTCGTCGAGGCGATCGGCGGCGGCGACCTCTCACGTCCGGCCCTGTTTAAATCCATGGTCCGGAGCGAGGAGGCTTAGGAAGCGGTCACCTCCTTCTGCGAAGCAATAATACTAGCGAAGGAGGAGGTGGGCCGCGCGAGGGAAAGACAAGGCTTTCCCTCCAACCGCCTCTGCAGAAGAAGACGCCCCGGGCGTCGGGAGTCGCAGGGCGAACTCCGGCCAGCGGACGGCGAGGGTTGAGTGGCTCGCTGTCCGATCACCACCAGGCCCGGGTCGATGGCGCGTTGTGTTCCACGCGCGCCTCAAAAAGATGTCAGCATAGGAGACGGGGCCCGCTAGGCCCAGAGCCTGCCAGGGTTGCGGAATTTGTTCGAAAGAGTCACCGCGGCCCTGGAACGCAAAGGAACACGGATGGGTTTTAGCCAGTAAGAGTCTGACACGCCCTTCCGCTACACCCAGAACGGAAGAAGTCATTTGATGATTTCACATTCTTAAAAAATCTTCAGTGCTATGTGCACTGATTGTAACAATATTGTTTACTTTGTATGTAGTTAAAATGCCAAACAGGACCCAATGAATGGTCACAGTTTACCAGCAAAAACGTCAAATCTAGTTCGCAACCGCAAACAATACTGACAGACCTGTGATCACTACATCGTACACAGCCCAGCGATGAAGGAAAATGAACGTCAATACATTACACCGATTGGATGCACTACAAGATTGGATAGCCGTTTGGACGTTCAACGTTTATAGGTACCTAGTATGCGTTAGGTTTGCTGAATCGTATCGTAGAATTAGTATGACAGAGGAACTAATAATAAGTAACATATATTATAGTAGTGTTGCTTATCGTGATTAAGTTTATAACAACATCATCTTCCTTGCAGTGATTGCCAGAAACCGTTTAGAATTGTTTAGCGCAAATGCCGTTGTGCTTGCACTATAATGACGACCAAATGGATGCCCACCCGGTCTAAAGGTGGCCTGATTTTTTATTGTCGTGTCTTTACAAATGATATTTATTTTGCAAGTTTTACAGTTACCCGATGACACCAAATTGTTTTCTAAACTAATCTACACAACCAGCCGACCTACTATGACGTGCTAATGCCATTCAATTCCGATGATGTAAAAGGGATAGTGCTATACGTTATGTATAGCTCCGTCTCCCTCTTAGAGCGGAATCATGATCGTTTTAAAACTTCACAGTACGGCCCCAGATCCCTTTTAACAGAACTGAGGAAAGGTTTCAGCAACAAGTGGCAAATAATGTTAAATAAAGAACTTTAATGTAAATAATATTTTCTGCTCAAATTCGCCTACATTATTTTACATGTCTGTTATTTTATTTTGATTAAAAAGAATTGCCGACGATTATGTTTATCTTTATAACACTGAAAATGCAGTTTTTTTTTTCAAAATGTCTGCTACTATTTTTCCTTCCCCAACAAGTATGAAAATTGAGTATTTTTTTTTCATTTGATTGGATCTCTGCGGTTGGCAGTTTTATCATGTCGCTGCACAATGCACACGCCTCCCCTTAATCGCTACAGACGTACTACAGACACTGGGCAGAGACAATTACTGTGAAAACAGTCATTATTGAAGGCCGGGCAAGTGCGAGTCAGACTCGCGCATAAAGGGGTCCGTACCATAGTACGTAATAATAAGTAGTCCGTACCTACATAGTAGTAAATTTATTAAATAAGACAGAAGAGATTTATAAATAAAATACTAGTACTTCGCCCGGGAGTACGCACGGATTTAGTAGAAAACCCAGAAATTTTAACGCCTCGTTAAGAAATCGACTTTAACGCGTAGTTTAAGAAAATTAATCGAAACAATTTATAATATTCATTGTTTTTAATCTAAAAATTTAATAGTAAAAGCAATTATTGTGAGTTATCCGTCGGAGATAGGCAGATGCTATCGCAAACTTTTTATAGATAATGAATGATATGTTCTTTAAATAGCGCATGCGATGGAAGAGATTTTATGAAAAAAAACTTTACACCTTGCGTTACATTTTTAAAGCTTTAGCAGGGATCCCTAATTATTTCTGGAAATAAATATAGCCTATGTTATTTGGTGAAGATGTAGCTTTCTAACGGTGAAAGAGTTTTTAAAATCGGTTGAGTAATTTTTGTGTTAAATTGTAACAAACAAACAAATCTTTCCTCTTTATAATATTAGTTTAGACTAGTACGACAGTTAATCAGATTTGAGTGGCCCAAAATATTGCCTCTTCCTTTCATCACCTTCATTCATTCTACGGCATCTTTGGTGACAGCGCATAGGTTAATTTGACTACAGGTTTTAGGGCACAGAGGGCAGGATAGGAGGTAGAGCATAGTTTGTGACTTGGCTTCACACACAACACCCTGCTGCTTACCCGCTGCCTGTGTTTCTTATCATTTAACCGCTGATTTGGTAACCCCAAATCAGCGGTTAAATGATAAGAAACACGTCCACGGTTACCTACTTAGTTGTACAGTACCTAATGTAAAGTACCTATTAATTCGTTTTTAAAATTTTTGCTTTTTTTATAAAGTACTAGTGGACCGCCCACTAGTACTTTATAAAAAAAGCAAAAATTTTATGAAAAACACAACTAACTAACACAACTAACTATAACCAGCATATTTAGACAGCAAAAAGGAGAAGATTTGGCAAATGTTATTTACCACACAAAATCGCAAAGCCTATACTTATAATATAATCATGGAAAAATATTTATCTGGACATTCCAGCTTAATAAAAGAATAATATCTCAATGAAAAGTTATAGAGGTTATAGTATACATCGGGTATATTTTGAACATTTATTTTGTTTTGAGGACTAATTAGTCACACCAGTTACTCTTCATTTCCGACTGGCCTGTTGGTCGAGTGGTTAGTGACCCTGACTGCTAAACCGGAGGTCGTCGGGTTCGATTCCCACCCAGGACAAATCTTTGTGTGATGAGCATGATAATTTGTTCTGTGTCTGGGTGTAATTTGTCTATAATATGTATGTATTTAGAAATATATAAGTATGTTTATCAGTTGTCTGGTTGTCATAGTACAGGCTCTGCCTAGTTTGGGATCAGATGACCGTGTGTGAGTTGTCCCAAGATATTATTATTATTATTTACAAATGAATTTTGAAAAAAGTGTTAATTTTCTCGTTGTTATTTTTCATGCATTCTAACTAAAATAATTAGGCATGATCATATTTGTGGACTTTTGGTGTACATAGCGTAGCTTGTACACAAATGCAGTCGCTGGATGAGTCCACCACATTGTATATCACTTACCAGCGTTTGACAACGACCCCAGCCGCGTGAAATTTTCAAATATTCCAAAAAAAAATATTATACTAGTCATATCCGTACTTATTGTTATAAATGCGAAAGTGTGTCCGTCTATCTGCCTGTCTGTTACCTCTCCATGCTCTCCATCTCTATACCAAATATCATCTAAATCTGTCATCTACCAAATATCATCTTTACCGGGACCTAAACTATCTAGTTTGAGTCCCGGGAAAGAACGTACGCTATTTTTGTCGCGAGAAAAGGCCTTGAAGGGCTGAGTTCGTCGTTATTGAAGATAAACCTTTGTATTAAGGCACTAGATAAAAAATAAATAAACATAATTATGTTTAAGCGTTTTTGAAAAATAAGTATTTTATTACAAACTAAATCTAAACAGGATATTAAATAATTTTACTTTTGTCTAGATGGGAAATCAAGAAATGATTTCTCCCGCTCAGAGCGGAGCGGAAGGGAGTGTCAGACTCTTACTGACACTAAAAACGGTATACCGTACACATGACTAGCACACCATGTAGATTTTGCGCCAATTGTTTGCACAAACTTTTTGCGCAACCAAGATTGTGTAGCCGAACCTTAAGAAAACTCCGTGTATATTGCTCCTCCGTGTATATAATATTGTCAGTGTTTACTCCAGTTCATTGAGAGCATCACTCACACAGTGGCCGTCAATGGGTGAAGACTTAGTGCGATCATGGACAAAATCAGTTTTAAAATTAATGGTGTTGATTATTCAGGTAAGTTTGGTAATTATAGGTACTTTATAATTAGTGCAGTAAATATTAACGAAGTTTTTTGTAATAATATAAATTTTTGATCAGCCAATAATATTTTTCCCACCGTGTGTGTTGTTCATTGTCACATTATAATACTTATAATTATTAATACTATCTATTTATCATGTTTGTACACTGAAAGCCTTAAATCTATTTCCTTTCGTTCACTTTATGCAAAGGTTGCAAGAGAGCCCGTACAATAAGGCCGCCCATTGTTCACTAGTTTTTGTAAATATCAGTCTTTTGCTTATTTTGTTGTGTAAAATGAAGTATAGAATAAATAAAAATAATAATAAATTTTAATAGGAAGTCAGCTCGCTCTTTATGTGTTTAGCCAAGCCTGTTGGAAAGCAATTTCTACATTTCATCTAAGTACCTGCTGAGATTTGAGTCCTAAGTTTGAATCCCAAGTTAGGCAAAAGGGTTATTAAGTTTTTCAAAAGGAATTGCTTTTGGAAAGAGAGTGTGTTTTTGAGCAAAAACACTTTAATATCTTCCAGGTCCCCGAGGTTTAGTATGATATCGTCTGGTACAGTACCTACTAACATTCCACTCGTAACTGTTTTGCAGCACTCTAGCAGCTTTTTGACGTGACAACGCACGCACGAAAAAGGATGACTCATTGTAACGTTACGCTCATTGTAACGTTACGCTCATTGTAACGTTACGATCATTTCATCAATGTTTTGTTATGACGTTGTCACGTTAAACTATCGTCCGTAAACCGACTTTACAGACAACCAATTTTTTTAGTCTTTTATGTCCCACTGCTGGGCAAGGTCCTCCCCCACATCCGTCCACTGACTCCAGCAATATAGAATAAAACATTTCAAAGTTTTAAAAGTGATGAAACAAAAAGAATCGTTTATCAGCGCTTTTTGTACACCTCTCCGAGTTTTCGGTTCTCGCATCAGACATGACACATCGTTGTTTATTTTTGTAATTGTCGACAGATTACAATAGGTACATATTATTATGAAGAACTTGTTTCGGTTTAATATTAATTAATTTATCATTTCAGTTGTTTTTACAGTGCACATTAATTAAGTCATATCGTGAATGTGCATTGATTGCCTCAGAACGATTGACCCCTGTGCAAATAAAAAAACGGGTGCGTCTCGGGACGCCCGACAGAAGCGATACCTCAACTAATCTAAGTTGAACTATTTAATATGGGCAGCGTCTATCCGAAATACGATTAGCGCTGTGGGTTAGAGTGAGAGAGGAAGAGCCTGTCTACCGCTGCCGTATGCATGAGAGAAAGGGAAGCCAGACAGACTGGCGCCGTAACGCGTTACGTTACGAAGCGGCTTACCCTCCTATAAGAAGTTATCACTACAATAAATAATTAGCTGTTTCTGATGCGATTTACATATGAAGGTACCTATTTAGTAAATACGAACACATACCTTTATCAATATATACGTATGTGACTACAATGCAACAACAATAATATTGCATAAATGGTGACTAAACAATTTAATTTATAAATACTTTGTCACTAATTCTTACATGCATAAATATTGCAAACACTTCAAAAACGCCATAGACTACATTTGTAGGACTGTATAGGATTGAAACCTCGAAAAAGAACACATTTAAAAAATATAGATCGTATTAAGTGCTGCCCGGCTGTCATTTGTAGATCTCTTGCAGTTGTTACGGATGGTCAGAAGTCATTCAGCTGACACGAGTCTTGCCAATAAGTAGCCCCAGTTACTGGGTTGTGAAGGTCAGAGAGGCAGTTGCTCCACGTAAAATACTGGTATTCAGCTAGAATCCGGTTTGACTGGAAGCCGACTCCAAAATAGCTGGAAAAAGGATAGGCACATCCATTCTGTGTTCGCTTTTTTACTAATTATTTATTTTAATTTTCATAATTTTTAATTTTCAATTACTTTCTATTTTTTTTAATATAAGTAACATTTTTTGGTTTTTGTAATCTTTTGGAATGTTTTCATAATGCACTCGTTACCGCATTCTGCCGTTTTGAATTTTTGAATATTAATTTTACTTTTTATTTCTTAATCTTAATGTTTTAATGATAATTTTGATCTCTGATTCTAATTTCTATTATGATTTTGCCTTTTTTATATACTTAATGTTTTGATTTTTGTTTCTAATTTAGTTTTTGTATCCTCACGAGTAAAGAATCTTATTTAATCGTATGTTTAAGAAGTATTTTTTTACGTAAGTGCTGTGTACGCCTGTAAGTGACTAATTCACCATAACTCACCTGTACCTATCAAATAAAATAAAATAAAATAAATAAAATAAATCTTCGGTCTCTTAGCTGAGTAATTAACAAATCAACACTGTAATTAAATTAAAACACCTTCTTTATTATGAGTGCATACTTAATGAATGCGCTTGTACCTGTTTTTGAAAACGGATCCACACTCCACTCAAACAATTTAAATTTTAATCACCTTTTCAATTTTGTTTTTTGTGTCTGAAATAAAATATTCTTGTGAGTGTAGTTATATGAATACCGTTTTATCACGGAATTTTAATGTTTTTCAGTGAAAGGCAGCCATTTTTTTATCTTTTTGCCGATAGGAAATCATACAATGACTCCTTCCGCTCTGGGTGAAGCGAAAGGGAGTCTCAGACTCTTACTGACTAAAACCAATTCATAGTCCTCGTAATGCCCTTTGCGTTCCAGGGCCGCGGTGACTCTTTCGAACAACTTCCGCAAAAAGGCAACCATAGGCTTAACAGGACCTGCCAGGGTAGCGGTATTTGTTCGAAAGAGTCAACGCCGCCCTGGAACGCAAAGGGCTTTAGAAGGAACACGGATGGGTTTTAGTCAGTAAGAGTCTGACACGCCCTTTCGCTGAAAAAGTAATTTGAAGATTTCCCATCCATAAAAAAGGCTATTTATTTGTTTAATACTACATGCACACAAATGTACAAAGGTGAACTTAATGCGTTAGGCATTTTCTACCAGTCAATCTTTGGGTGATGCAGAGACAAATAGTGGTAGGTGTTATGTGAAAAAAAAACCAGAAACGCAATTAATATTTAATTAATGCACAAATTAACATTAGGTGAGATCGAAAGCAAGAGGTGGTTTGTTATTGAAAAATAAAATAAACCGCGTCGCCCCACGAGCGACCAAGTTAGCTCTGCCACTTAGTCTGTAATTTAGTAAGTATTGACTACAATCTCACCTGAAGGAAAACGATAATGTGGTCGAAGAAACTTGCCTCGAAGTTACCTGCAGTGTGATTCTGTAACCCTCTCACCGTGTAAGCTTAGTTGAAGTGATCATGAAGTGAGCTGTCAATCCATAGAAACAAGACGGAATGACAGATCCCTACACGCTCACTCCACGCAAGCTTACATGGTGAGATATTGACAGAATTGACCGGCTGTTTACTCTTGACTTAAAGGCTGTGGGGTCTTTAATTGTTAAGTCAACCTGGAGGGTTGTAGCTATCAGGAAACACAAAGTCTGGCAGGGAATTTCAACTCCTTAACTGTGCGTACAATAAAAGTATCCCCTGAACATTTTGTGTATATGAGTGATCTAATACTTATACTGTCTCATTCTAGTGGGATGTGAGATCAGCTCTAGTCTGATGCTCTTGGACTACATCAGGGAGTATCTGGAGTTGCGAGGCACCAAGTACATGTGTCGCCAGGCCGGCTGCGGAGCCTGCTTGGTTACTGCTAGACGACCTCCGGGGCTCCCTTATGCGGTTAATGCGGTAAGATTCTGAAAAGTGTGAAAATTTTGGTAGATTTTTTACGTACTGTTATTCTGTGAAAATCTTGCCCTGAAAACTTAGGTGAAGTGAACATGATTTGAGGTCTCAATCCATCCAATCAAATTGGAATGATGAAGTTCACTGCAATCTCGCTCGACCGAAAGTATACAGAATAGAGCCGCTGTTGTCATTCTTTTGCCAAGATTGTAAAGTAAACATGCTTAAAAATATAAACTGTAATTATAAACAGACTTCTTCAACAATAGCCGTGATAGAGGGTAGAATCAAAATGTAATAATTCTCTTTTAGAGTGTTTCTAGCGGTACACCCTTGTTTGATAGAACAACGTTTGATATAATATTACTAAATCGAACAACGTTTAAGAAAATCATCACTTTGTATAATATCGTTTGACAGAATTTTCAGTTCATCGAATATTTATTTGCTATAACAACATTTGCGCTAATGATCAAAAGGTATAATGTTCATTTGATGTAATGTTCAGATGGTATAACCATGTATTTAACACTTAACCAAACCTTAAAATATTCTATGCATGGTCGAAGGTGGGCTTGGTCGATGGAGCTCCTACTTCTGGGTGGCTTATAAAAAAAATAACCACGAAGGGGATGGCGGGGTCTATTCGCTCGCTTCGCTCGCTCACACGACCCCGCCATCCCCTTCTAACCTAACCTATCCGAGTCGGGGTGCCCTAAAGTCCAGATTGCATCCAGTTTCTCCTGGTAACAATAGTTGGTTGAGGGTGGCAGGTGTATAGGGTATAAAGAATAAAATTAGTGCATTTGAAAATTCGGCGAAATGAAATTAGTTCAAATAAATAATTACGCTAAATAAAAATTTACCAATGAATTATTCGGTCAAATGAATAATTCTTCGAAATGACTTTATTGCAACTAAAATTCGATTTAGTAATATTATATCAAACGTTGTTCTATCAAACAAGGGTGAACCGTTTCTAGCTCGTAAGATACTCACTCATATTCTTGTAACAGTGTATCCTGCCAGTAACTGCTTGCCATGGTCTGGAGATAACCACCATTGAAGCAGTGGGCAACAGAAGGAAAGGATACCATCCAATACAAACCACGCTGGCTGAACACAATGGTTCCCAATGTGGGTACTGTTCTCCTGGTTGGGTCATGGCTATGTACAGGTAGGAAAATTATTATCCTGTTTATGACCTTTTTTTGGTTGACACAGCTACACATAATATCATCATTGTTACAGCCTCCTCCAAAACAAAAAAGACTTAACCATGTTGGAAATAGAGCAGTCCTTTGCAAGCAACATATGCAGGTGTACAGGTTACAGACCAATATTGGAAGCCTTTAAGAAATTCGCTAAAGACTCGCCTAAAACTAGAGACATAACGGACATAGAAGACTTGAGAGTTTGCAATCAAAATGAAAAATCTTGCAACAATGCTTGTGAAGGTGAAGGTTGGTGTATCCTTTCGATGAGTGATCTAAGTATTAATAATGATATAATCAAGATTAATTTAAAGGATGGAAAGACTTGGTATAAAGCTCATAAAGTTGCTGATATATTCACGATACTGAAGACAGAGGGTTATGATTCATATAAATTGATTTGTGGAAATACTACTAAAGGTAAGAATAAGATTATTCACGTTGCTTTTGAAATGAAACTAAATAATTTAACAAACTACCAATCACCAGAAATACAAAAAAGGCTAAAATATACATTTGACATTTATTGCAATCGATGAATAAGTAAGAGGGTATCCTAATATTATAATGATAATACTTAAAGACCAAGACATTGTTTCAGGTGTATATCCAAAAGATGAAATCAATGACGATGCTAAAGTACTCATAGACATAAGCCAAGCCCAGGACTTGATTGGTTACATTATAGACCAAAACCTTATCATTGGTGCTGAAACAACTCTGACTAATTTACTTGGGATACTACAAACAATTTCCGAACAGGAATATTTCGGCTATTTGAAAATTTTGTACGACCATATTTTATTGGTGGCCCATATAGCTTTGAGGAATGTAAGTTTTTGCAGTGACAATTTTACTAATTTCTGCAAGCGATTTCGCCCGCGTCAAAACGTTTTACTATCCTAATGTTTCCTTAGCATAATAAAACATTTTTGACGCGGGCACGGCCTGGTAGAACGCCGTAGTACGAGTGTACCATCGGGATTTTTTAACGTTCTAATCAAAGGTATGATTTACCCTTCGTATGTCAAGCTTTATAAAAATCCATTCATCCGTTTAAGAAAGATTTTTTAACAAAAGTTCAGACTTTTATATTACAATTATGAGGATTTAGAATAAGACATTTAATAAAAAAATAAATGAAAGCCTATTTTGTAACTTATTTAACTGCTCAACGAATATGGTGTAAAATTAGGTATAAAAAAGAGAAAAATTATAACTTCGTGTAATTATATTTTTAAGGAAACACAATATGTTTCCTTAGTTGTTAAATTATACAGCTTTCTTTCAACCTTTATTTATGTTTTTTGTAAGCACAATTATTTACTTACAGGTAGGGTCAATAGCAGGCAACTTGATGATTAAACATAGGCACAATGAGTTCCAATCAGATTTGTTTCTGTTGTTCGAAACTATTGGGGCACAGTTGGCCATCAGTAAGTATAATGTTTATGTAATGATGAATGTTACTTTAATCTTGCTTTCTTTATAAATCGATTGGTCCGGAATTGTAGAAATGTGTTTACTTTTCAGGCACACAGACGCAAAATCAAAACGTCATCGTAAAACTAACATACCATAATATTGACCCTGGTCTCCACAACGTTATGCACCTATGAAATGTTTTTGAAGTTATACTTCTTTTGGCGCGATGGAGAAAACTGATGGGAGTGAATTTTTACGATGCTCGCGCACACCGACATCTGAATTCTACATCGTGAAGTTAGTTCTAGGTGGCATAAAATCGATAACTAGTATTTTTTGATTATCTTTTGTTTCTTTTATGTTTGAATTTCGAAGAAGAATGTGGTTTTAATTTCGAAATAAAGCGCCAAAATATAAGATACAAATATTTTGATAAAAGTAATTGATTAGACACTAATTTTTCCCGCGGCTCAGCTCCTTTTATTGTATCCTAGAAGATTTGATTGGAATATGATGATTTTTCGAAGACAAAAAACAGCCTCTTCATGAATGAGTTTTCTTAATCGGATTTATATCTACAGTAGAACGGGACAAAGAATTTTACCGTTTATAATAATTATTTAGTATTGACTATTTTGAAAAAAGGAGTCTCGTAACTTATATGTCATTGTAAGTACACGTAACTTGGGTAACACGTAACCCATAAACTTCTCAGGTACACACCATCCAGAATAGAAAGTTGGTATTAATTTCAAATACTACTAACAAAACATTCGAATCAAAAATATCTGCCCTATTTTATGAACAAACAGTTTTAAAACTATGAAACGTATCAGTTATTTAGCATAATAGACTTAATTGGCGATCGTTCGAACGCAACAAATTGAAGCTGAAAACAATGCAAATATTTTAAAACTTTTATATTTTTTTAGTTGTGAATGTTTTGTTTTTCCATACGCCAAAGAAGTATAACTTCTAACGCGTGTACATAAGTACACACACTCTTTTTTTTTTTTCGTTTGCGCTTAGCGCTGCGTCAACATTAGTTAAACCTATGGTTCAGGTTGCACCACTTCATAAATATAAATCTTGTGTGTCTAGGCATCATTATAACCAGGCCCGGGTCGATGGCGCGTTCTGTTTCACGCGCGCCTCAAAGAGATGTCAGCATAAAAGACGGGGCCCGCTAGGGCCAGAGCCTGCCAGGGTTGCGGAATTTGTTCGAAAGAGTCACCGCGGCCCTGGAACGCAAAGGGCTTTAGAAGAAACACGGATGGGTTTTAGTCAGTAAGAGTCTGATACACCCTTTCGCTCCACCCAGAGCGGAAGAAGTCATTTGATGATTTCCCATCCTTAAAAAAAAAAACGTTACACATTTAATGACACCAAGACGTTTTTGCATTGCATTAATTAGAAATATTTTTCTTCTTGTTGTTTTGTTAAAGGAACTATCGCATCATTCGCATTATTACTTTTTGCTGAAACTTGAACAAATTGCATGTGAGCTTTGGAAAGTGTCTAGACCTCGTCTAGACAAATTAGTTACAAATCGGAATCATTATGTCTGGCAGTACTATTGAATTTTTCTTTTTCTCTACCGGTAGTAGACAATCAATAGATCTATATTTTTAGTGTCTTCGAATGGCGTGACACAAATAGTAACGATGCAGCAATTTCTCAAGGTTGACATGAAAGCAAAGGTGATTTTGAATGTGATGTTGCCACCTCTAAGTAAACAGTGCAAGCTTGTAACTTTTAAGGTATGTGTTTTCCAATCCAGTTATAGACAAAAAAAATTAACCGACGATAAAGGAGGAGGCAGAGTATCTCAAGTCAACTTGTATGTATATTTTATTTATGACCACGTCTTTTTACAGGTTAGGCCAATTTTGATCATTCTTATATTTTTATCTTTTCTAAATTCAAGGAATTTATCGATATCCGGGGTTTTGTTATTAATATTGGTTAAGGCATTTTGAATCAATCTCACTTATTTTTATCTCTAGATAAGGCATGGCATGTTGGCTATTTATATTTCAATCTCTGTGCCACAATGATTGTAAGTCATTTACTTTAAGCTTCTTTTGATTATAATTACAAACCTTCACATTTTTTCAGGTAATGTCGCGATCCCAAAACGCACACGCAATAGTGCACTCCGGTTTCTTATTCAAGTTAACTCCAGATAATTTTGTCCTACAAACAAGAGTGGTATTTGGCGGTCTATCCCCTGGTTTTATTAGAGCATCAGCCACTGAAAAGTTCTTAGTTGGAAAGTCGTTGTTCAATAATGAGACCTTACAAGCTGCTGTGAAGATTTTGAAAGCAGAATTGGTGGCAACTGAGGATCCACCTGAACCTTCTGCTGCTTATAGGAGACAGTTGGCTTTAGGGTTGTTTTATAAGGTATTTTAATTAGTTAGTAAAAAAAAAGTTGCTCAGATAATTTAAATTAATAAATTCATAAAAAAACTAACCTAACCGTTTTGTTAGATATTACATTAATAACTTTTCAAAAGGCTACCTAAATTACGTAAGGCGGATTTTAGATTTACATTTGTTTTAAGATCACGAGAAGATTATGTCAAAAATAACCACCAATCTCGTCACAAAAACGTCTTCACGCAAATATCAAATGTTAGAGAAATAGAAGAAGAAAATTTCTAATTCCAGGGCCTGCTAACATTATGTCCAGACTCCTTGGTTCACCCACGCTACAAATCCGGAGCCATCAAGTTGCATGAATCTCGGCCTGTGTCTGGTGGCCGACAGATCTATGACACAAACCCCAGCTTATGGCCTATCAACCAGCCGATACCGAAGATAGAAGGTTTGGTAAGTATCATTAGAAGATTCGTTTTTGAGGTGCAACTTGTTTTGTTACTTAAAAAATGCTGAGTAAAGTTGTGGTTATTAACATAGGTAGTTAGTTGTTTATTTTTAGGCATTAAAGTTTTATTGTATATGTGCATCGCGAGATTGAATTCTAAGCTTTCATTAGAAATCAAGTTCTTACAATGTACTTATTTTTCAGATCCAGTGTGCAGGTGAAGCAATGTACACAGATGACATGCCAACTTTTCCTAGAGAAGTCTACGGAGCGTTTGTTTTGAGCACTGTTTGTAAAGGTCGCATGGTATCTATAGATCCTTCAGCTGCTCTTGTAAGTTCAACTCTGTGGTACATTATTGTGCAATAACAACCTGAAACCAACCCAATTTAATAAAGGACTTGCTTGTTTCAGAGCTACCCAGGAGTTATAGCATTCTATTCAGCAAAAGACATTCCTGGTTTAAATTCCTTTACACCAATTGACGATCCAGTCTATTCAATAAATGAAGAAGTTTTCTGCAGTAGTCAAGTCAAATACTACAATCAACCAATAGGCTTGATAGCTGCTGATACACAAGACTCTGCCGACAAAGCAGCTAATCTTGTCAAAGTGAAATACGCAAACGTTGAAAAACCAGTCATTGATATAAAAACAGCGAAGAAAGATCCCAAAAGGAATACTCTGTTTCGAGAAATTAAAGCAACTTCTAGAGTACAAGAAATTGATAAAGTAATTAAAGGAGGGAATACAATCAAGGGACAGTATCACTTTACTATAGAGACGCTGGTTAGTGTGTCAAAGCCTATAGAAGAGGGGTTGGCAGTGTACGCGACAGCGCAATGGACAGGTGCGATGCAAGTGCTGATATCACGAGCTTTGAAGATTGATCAGAGCAAGTAAATATTTCTGAATTTTACTTATGAAGACCAAAGAAATTATAAATTAACTGTGTAAAAGAAGTCACTATGGCTCGATAAGATGTGAATTCTGAAATGACAACTGATAGCGATGGAAACAAGACGTGTTGCGATGATTCTTAATCGTACACTTGAACCATCATAATTAATATTGGAAATCTGGACTGACAATATAGCATTTATATTTCAGGATCGACGTTCACGTTCGTCGTCTTGGTGGTTCATATGGAATCAAAATATCACGTACCATACAGACAGCGGTAGCTTCTAGCTTAGTAGCCATGAAGCTGAACCGTTCCTGCAGAATCGTACAGAGAATGGAAACAAATACAAAAGCAATGGGGAAGAGGTTTCCGTGCTCTACAGATTTTGAGGTATTTAAATTTACATATTCATAATTATGTAGTTACAGGATTAGAAAAATTAGAAGTTTTGAATCATTTCTTACTTACTCACCGGAAGTACAACATAATAGTTATAACAATCACCTTCTATCACAGGTAGGCGTAAACAAATCTGGCGTTTTCCAATACATCAATTACAATTTGTACGAAGACAATGGTTACGCCGTTAACGAAAACTTATCACAGTTTGGTGTCGATGTTTTCAATAACTGCTATAATGCCGCAACTTGGAATTATAAGTGCATCAATACCCTTACCGATACTGCGAAGAATACTTGGTTTCGTTCTCCAGGTAAACTAAAAAACAAAAATTATTACGGTACCATATTTGACTACTAATTACAATTTATGAACGTATATTTGTTAACCTTTTGCGTGTCTACCACAGATTTTTATCGTACAATCCTGACCAAGCCCTTAAGTGTAACTGTCCGACTTAAGACATTTGGAGCATTTTTTCTTATGTCGAACTGTGTAACTTAAGACACGCAAAAGGTTAATATTACCAGGTACCTTAGAAAACATAGCAATGGCAGAACTGATGATGGAACAGATATCCTACGAACTATCATTAGACCCAATACAGTTGCGCTTTGCAAATCTTGACATGCAACACAACGACCTGAGGGTAATGTGCCAAACATTATTTTCCACATCAGAATATGCCATTAGAAGAATAGCCGTAAATAAATTCAATGCAGAAAACAGGTGGAAGAAACGTGGTCTTCGGGTTGTATTCCTTAGATGGGAACACATTTACGCAAGATACTACGACGTCAACTTAGCAGTATACCAAGCAGATGGCACAATTGCTATAAGCCACGGAGGAGTCGAAATAGGTCAAGGAATAAATACTAAAGCAGCACAAATAGCTGCTTCCATGTTAAACATACCTATAGGAAAAGTGATAATCAAAGAAAACAATACAATTTCATCTCCGAATGCTGCTGTCACGGGAGGGAGTCTTACAACACAGAATATAATGATTGCGGTACAAAAATGCTGTGAACAGTTACTAGCAAGACTTGAGCCTGTTAGAAGGCAGTTGAACAACCCAACTTGGGAGCAGTTAGTTCAAAAGAGTTTTGAAATGTATGTAGACCTGCAAGCTCATGGGTTTGCTGGTCAAAACGACCAGCAAGCTTATGAGATTTATGGTGTGACAGTGGCTGAAGTTGAAATAGATGTTCTAACTGGAGAAACGGAGATTTTAAGAGTTGATGTGCTACAAGATGCGGGGCAGAGTGTTAATCCTGAACTTGATGTTGGTCAGGTAAGTTTTGACTTACATAATTTGTGTTACAGAAATTTGATAAAATGACAATCAGATGGCAAGAGACACGTGGAAAAACGAGAGGAAAGCCTTTACCGAGCAGTGGATTATAACCGATACATTAAAGGGAAAATAGTTTCGAGATGTAAAGTATCTTTGTGTCTTATTCTAGGATATGTCTACCCATGTGTCAAGTATCCAAATTCGTTCAGCTGTTAAGACTTAACACATTATTTTAACAAACAAACACACTTACGCATTTATAATATTAGTTAGGATTGACTGTAGGTATGTGACTGAGCTGTATTTAAAAACTGGAGATCGTTAAGCGAACGATATTATTGGAATCTCTGGGAGAACATGGATAAGGCAGGCATGCGGGAGGATTGGCATAAGTAAAGAGAGACCAGCCTATGCCGATAATGCTGATACCTCCTCAACCATAGTTAGGCAATTTGTGAGAAGACAGGACTTATACCCTAGTATGTCGTTGTTGCTAGTGGATGGGTGGTCTTCTCATTAATTCGTCTTTAGTTAAGTAACTAACAATAGTGTTTAAGTGCAAACCTGTAACTAACAATTTTATGGATCTCTTAATAAATAATAATAATAATATCTTGGGACAACTCACACACGGTCATCCGATCCCAAATTAGGCAGAGCCTGTGCTATGGCAACCAGACAACTGATAAACATACTTACTTATATATTTCTAAATACATACATATTATAGACAAATTACACCCAGACACAGAAAAAATGATCATGCTCATCACACAAAGATTTGTCCTGGGTGGGAATCGAACCCACGACCTCCGGTTTAGCAGTCAGGGTCACTAACCACTCGACCAACAGACCAGATGATTTTATTTCATTTATTTATGCCCAATAGTGGGCAGTCGGGCTGTAAATTATGATGATTTGTAGTTTTTTTGCAGGTTAAAAAATAACTGCGTCCGTCAGTAGAAATGTTCCAAACGCATCTATAGAATCTTCTGGTTTTATTGTTATTTTTTTTATTCCAGGTTGAAGGAGCTTTCGTCATGGGTCTCGGCTACTGGACCTGTGAGAACCTTGTCTACAATTTCAACACTGGAGAATTACTTACCGACCGTACTTGGAACTATTACGTGCCGCTAGCCAGAGACATACCACAAGACTTCAGAGTGTATTTGAGGAAGAAATCATATTCTACTAAGGCTATATTTGGTTCTAAAGGTAAGACTATGGACTATATACCTGCAGATTTTAGGACCTAATTAACGCCACTGATTCTGCTATGAACGCTGTCATCTACTGGGCCCAAATTAAATAAGGCCGACGCGTTTTATCTTAAGAGCGCCACAAAGGAAAAATATATACTATAATATAATAAAAGCTGAAGAGTTTATTTGTTTGTTTGAACGCCTTAATCTCTTGAACTACCAGTCGGATTTGGAAAATTATTTATTGTACATGATAGCCACCTTCATGAGGAAGGCTATAGGCCATACAGGAACGGGAAAAAACGGGATATGCGGGCACAAAGTCGCAGGCAACAGCTAGTCATACATACATGGGCCGATAAACACATTACCCTTTAGACTGGCCTGTTGGTCGAGTGGTTAGTGACCCTGACTGCTGAACCGGAGGTCGTCGGGTTCGATTCCCGCCCAGGACAAATCTTTGTGTGATGAGCATGATCATTTGTTCTGTGTCTGGGTGTAATTTGTCTATAATATGTATGTATTTAGATATAAGTATGTTTATCAGTTGTCTGGTTACCATAGCACAGGCTCTGCTTAGTTTGGGATCGGATGACCGTGTGTGAGTGAATGTACCACATTACTCCGACAAACAAAATCTCGACGAACGCTATCTCAACAGTCATTTGGTCGACAAAACACTAGTTCGACTAACAGTTGACCGATTGAATGCCATTCCGACGTACAGTAGACCGACAGAAGACTAGGCCGAAAATGTTTGTCACGCCTGAACAGTATTCGACACACAGCGGACCGTCAAAAACACAAGCGGAATAACCTTGAATTCAGAAAAATAGGGTTCAATCATAAATTCAATTATGAATTTATTGACATAATTAGGGCACTCCAGCAAGTAAGTCGTGTTCGTACAGTGGCAACGCACTCACGTTCGGTATCTGACAGAACTATAAAACTCCATTTTCGAGGTTGTGTTTGCAAAGGCCTACTCGTGTGAGTACCGAACCGATTGAGTGCTTTCCATAGGGTGGTGTGGTTCATATTCCTGAGGTTTTAAGAAATCGAGAGGAGGTAATGGTGTTTCCACATTTTGCTCCTTATTGGTTTGTCTTTGATGACTTTTTTGCAGCAAAGAAAATCCTTCCAGCTCTTAAGCCTACTCGGGGCTGTAGTGTCTTCGGAGAGGAGATGTCGGGAATCCTATGATGCCTAGGTTTTTTTCTGTCGGTCTCCTGCAGGTCGGTAAAATGATCTGTCGAGATAGCGTTTGTCGGGATTTTGTTTGTCGGAATTTGTGTGAGTTGTCCCAAGATATTATTAGATATGAGATATTACCCTCCTTTGCGTCGCACAGTCGGGTAAAATGCTAACCATGGCTTGAAAAAAAGATTGACAATGCAGTGTAAATTTTAACCGACTACAAAGAGGTGATTACGCATTCAGTGTATATTTATTTGATTTATACCGGTTTATTTTTATTTTCCAGCATGCAGTGAGCCACCCACTTGTATGTCGGTGTCGATACCCATAGCAATGAGGGAAGCCATTGTATCAGCTAGACAAGAATCTGGTCTACCCAGCACCAAGTGGTTTACTATTGGTAAGCGCTTTGTTTATTTTGTACCCAGGTGAAGGACATACGGCTTGAATGTATGTGGCTGAAAATAATCGGCAAAGAGAGCCTCTCTCTCTTCTCCGGTCTCTTTCGGTTGGCCTCTCTTTTTTCTCTTTTTCAAAACACAGAAACATTGTTATGATGTTGATTATTGAGAAGGAGCTTGATATGTATCAATGGATAATGGAGAAGGATGGTTTTGCCCAACAGTGAGGAGGAGGCATATAACGAGGTAAAGCCAGACCAGAATAATCTTTAACTATAAATAGTTGCTAACCCGAGGCCATTATCTTTGAAATATTTGTTATTTTACCTCGTGTTACAAGACTCTGAGTTCAAAGATAACTCTGGTTTGCGCAAGTGGGCCTAATTAAAGTAGATTGATATAAACCCCTCTTTCTTTTAAAGTTGGTAAATAAAATGATGTCTTGTTTTCAATTTTAATTCTTGAAGGAATAAAGCTAACAAATTGAAAAAATAGTTTTAAAAGAAACTCGACTGCCCTTGCATCGATATTGTATTA
This sequence comes from Mamestra brassicae, assembly GCA_905163435.1. Lineage (NCBI taxonomy): Eukaryota > Metazoa > Arthropoda > Insecta > Lepidoptera > Noctuidae > Mamestra > Mamestra brassicae. The sequence goes on along the minus strand of LR990999.1, from coordinate 18,119,069 downwards.
CGTTTTACAATGATTTGTAATGGAGCATTGCTCTGACTTGTTTCTGTTATGAGTACTGTAAGTAATGAACTATCAATAAAAATTATTGTTATTTAAAATCAATGGCCCTGCTGTTATTTTGTGCGATTTAGTAGAAATCGTCACGTCACGTAACGAAATGCCGTATGCTGTGTGTGTATCGAACCTACTACAAGCAAATGAGCACGAAAGCAAATGAGTGCGCAGCCGGGTGCGCAACTCTCTCTCTCTCTCTCTGTCCTCGATCGATGGACGTTGATCGATTGGTGTTATCATAACCTCAACACACGGTTGTACAGACACGTGTAAATTTTGTGAAAACGTATTTGTAATGGAACTTCGTCTCTGATGGGAGTCCTCCGACCGCACATTTTTTTTTTCTTTTTATAGGTACTAGCGACCCGCCCGCACGGGTGCTAATTTTTAGTAAACATCAAATACCAAAATAAATAATGTTGTGTTCAGGCTGCAATAGAAAATGCGATGGACAACCGTCAACAACGTCTGCTCTCAGGTGTCAACCAGTTCGGGACACTAACTCTACCTCCGCCGAGCACACGGTGTTTATAAAATATTAGCTTTGCCCGCGACTTTGACCGCGTGGAATAGTTACTTAGGGCAGCCATTATTTTTTAGATCCTAATTTTTTTAAAACGCTTGAACAGTTGAACATATGTTTATTCATTTTTTATCAAGTGCTTAAATACAAAGGTTCATGGTTTTATCTTCAATAATGACGGACTTCCATCCCCTATTCCAACCCCTTCAAGCTATTTACTTGCGACAAAAGGTAGCCTATGTCCTTTCCCGGGATTTAAACTATTTTCATGCAAATTTTCGTTTAAATCAGTTTAGCGGTAAAAAAAAACAATACAAAGAATAAAATAACTTTTGATTTCGGAAGTCGGTGTTTTTGGTTGTTTCTTCGTAATTTAACACCGACTTCCGAAATTAAAGGTATTTTATACTTGATAATGTTTTTTTTTTTTGGAAGTCGGTTTTATTTTTTGTAAAAACGTTTTTTTCAGCCTAATTACAGAAAACTTTGACAAATTATATAGGTACCTAATCATTCCTCAAAAGACAACCTAACTCTTCATATGGCCCTACGAAGAACCAACATTTGACAGGAATGTTTGACGAGCGTGGATCTGTTGATGGTTTTCAATACCCCAGTCTCATTCTGCTGAAGATCCTTCACATCCAAAACAAAACAACACAACAAAACCACTTCTTACTATATGTATTGGTCAACCGCAAGATAAATCCGTTCAGTAGTTTTCGAGTATATCGTGAACTGACAGATAGACGCGGCGGAGGACTTTGTTTTATAATTATGGTAGTGATGTAGTGAAAACATGTTTTTATGTGTTTCAGATCGCCCGTATACAACTGAACAAATATGTTTGGCGTGTGAAACTAAAACTGAAGATTTTAAATTTAATTAGGTTAATTATATATTTTGAATATACGAAAATGACTGAAAAAATATTACTTACGCCTTTCACTTTATCATTGAATAATTAAATACAAGATGTACTCAGGCAATTATTTTTAATTACAATCTATTTTAAGATACATTGCAGTATTTTGACACTTTTGGTGTATAATATAAGATTATGATTGGAGACGAAAATGACTACCTATTACCTACTCCTCTTCCTTTGAAATGACATAAATTGTATAAATAAACAAACTGTGCCCGTGGCTTCGCTCCAGTCACCTCCCGTCAACCGTTACCTACCCTACTCTACCTACCCTACCATATCTACCTACCCTACATACCTACCCTACTTTCCTAGCCTACCTACGTACCTACCCTACCCTACTTTCCTACCATACCTACCACCATACCTATATACATACCTACCTACCTACCTATTTGTTTTTGTTTTTAAACCTTCCCTGTAATCTGGCGAACTAAACAAAAAAAGAATTAGCCAAATCGCTCAAGCCGTTCTCAAGTTATAGCGTGACCAGGAGAAATAGGGGTTCATTTTTATATATATAGACAAGAGTTTTTATTTATTTTAAAGGTGGCACTTCACTTGGCGAATATTGTTAAAATATTCGAATACTTGGATACTAGAAAAAAACCCTAGTTTTCGAGATAAAGGTCAGTTTTTAAACAATAAGGCAAATATTTGCGCAAATACGCCAAGTGAAGAGCCTCTATAAGAAATATTGCAGTATTAAGTCTCTTAAAAAAATACAACGCAAAATATTTCTTCCACAAAACTTGCATCTTTACAAGTGAAGCCTTCTTCAAAATATTTTTAAAAACTATGCATATTGCGATGAGAGTGGAGGCGATGGAAAAATCATATTTCCATTCGAGACAATGACGAAGGAGCCCGATATATTGCAACGGGAAATTGTGCACCGTTTCTCATTTTACTAAGACTCTCCCACTGCCTGGTGCATAGACTGGAGACTGTTTATTTTAGAGACCATTTAAAATATGAATGTGTGATTTGATTTGTATTACCTCTCTCTTGTTTGCATATTAAGTACGTTTCATAGTACAACGTTTACAGAATAGACCTACAGTAGCTCAGGTGTAAACAGTTTACGACTTTTTTTTTTTCTAAAAGTACTAAAAATCAGCACCGTGCTGTGGGTCCCCCACGGCACAGCATTATGCTGAGTCGAAGCCCTTTTGCCACAATCACGACATGCATCTACTTTATTTATACTTACTCATACTTTTGTTATTTTTTTTTTTTATTGTTTTTAACGTGTCTTTACTAATATAATTTAAGAACTACTAACTCTATCGTTTAGGATTAAGTTTAAGAAAAACAAAATTATATATGTGGGTATGTCGTTTTGTGGCAATTAAATACTTTTTCTTTACTCATAAATACTATTGAAATAAAAAAAAATACAAAAAATACCTTTTATTCAAAACTAAAATAAACATCTAGTCTAAAAACTAACATTTGCATACACGAACACACTACACGACTATTATTAGTACTGAGCTATTTTTCTTGTAATAGAATTAATTATACAAGACATCCTTTGCGGCAGGCCTGGTTAGCTGAGGTACATGAATTTCCACAGCGTCAATCTTCTTCTGTACTTCCTCGAGCTCTTTCATCTGGCGTTCTGCTTCATGTCTTTTCATCCTATACTTTTCAACATTCGATATTTTGTTACTCCTAAATTCCTTGATTTCCTCTTTCAATGTTGCGTCAGGTATAGTATTTTGATAGAATTGTCTACTGTTGTGAATTATTTTTGTCGGGGTTTTCTTTGGTCTCTCGTGTTCCATGGTGGCTACGAATAACTTCTTGCAAGCCGGACACAACCTTTGTTCGTAAGATCGTTTTATCTTGTAGGGTATCATTGTATCATCGCTCATCTTGTTGAAGTCAGGGATTTTGGACGACTCTTTTTTAGAATTTTTGAAGAAGAACAGTTTCCTCTTTTTAGTTTTTTTCGGCTTCAACGTCTCTGATTTGTTATGGGAAAAAAACGGGAACTTTATAGCTTTTAGTGAACTGAAACAAATAATACTTTTAATTTTTTTTAACCCTACTTTTAGAAGTAGGTAATTTATTGATTTATTAAAACTTTATACACTAGTAAAACACTGTATAAAGGCGGACTTAATTCCTTAGGCATTTTCTACCAGTCGACCTTAGGGTGGTGCAAAAACAACATGGTAGGTGACACGTAGTAATAATTTTTTCTCTTTATTAATCAATAGGTATATGAGCCCCCTCAAGCTCGTAGCTAAATAATAATAGCCGCAAGTGTCGATCTTCAAGTTAAGCAATGGTTGCCGAGGTCGATGCTAACGCCTATCTTGGAAACACCAGGATGAAGGATGAACTAAATTGCACGATTAGTAATAAGGATATGAAGCGTATTCCTAGCAACGGCTTTAATGTTGGAGTTATAATGTTGATCAACTAAATTATCTTCAAATTAACTAGCAATATTATTTCGCCTTAAATTCTTACCATTTCTTCTCTTGGTTGTGAACGCCGTTCTGATTCATGAGCAAGTCATCTTTGTATATATTTCTGAATTTGTCATGTCCATATTTCCCAGCATTCAGGTCATCCAGTGGGTTATAGCCAAAATGTTTAGCGTTCAATAAATCCTTGGAGAGAGGTGGGCTCATGTTCAGCTCGGGAAGGCCCATACTCATGTAATCTGGAGTCTTTTCCAACTTACTGTTGATGTCGTCGCTCTTCATCATAGAACCGATATCGAAGGGTTTTTCACTCCAACTTCTGAAAAAGTAATAAAAATTCACTAAGATTTCAAACTTTTTTGAAGTGAAAACTTCTTTAGGCGGGTTGAGCACTTTTTGGGTGAACAAAAGTCATGGAACTCGCTTTATCGTCACTGAACGTTTTGGGTGAACAAAAATCATGGAACTCGCGTCATCGTCACCGAACGCTTTGTTTTCACTTCTGTCGGCAGTCCCCAAAGACAGCCCTTTATTCGCAAAAACATTGCCTTGTTATTTCCATGGAAACTACTATGAGAGAATTCATGTAGAAGATGTAAGCTGATGCTAGCCAGAACGACCTGATGCCAAATAAATCAGATCCTAACTAATTCTGCAAGTTGTAACTGGTTCGTAGTGGCTTGGCAAAAACTGCCTGTGCGGGCAGACCGACGCCAGCTATTTGCTATCATGTAATTGAGAATACATCCTATTGGAGATGGTAACTCCGGCACAAAACTTACCGCCTTTTATTCTTATGACCCATAAATGCTTCATTTGCTTCTAAGTTATCTGTTTCAGGCTGTATGAAACTCGCCACATCAAACTCGACTGGATTCCTGTCATAATCTTCTTCTTGACGCATCGGATTCCTCCGCACATTCGGCCTGTTCACTCTTCTGACTTTGTCCCTTCTTACATTTCTTCCAAAATTGTTTCTGTGGTGTTCGTTCGCTTCGTCTAAATAGTTATAACAAAATGATAATTCCATACATATTAGAAAACTTAGTAAATAAGGGAATCGTATCATCGTTTCGTGACATGACCATTGTCCACGACAGACACTTTATTTGTCAAAGCGTTTTTGTTTTATTGTGTGGCCAGTGTTTTATGTTTTTTTTCTAACGATGAAAAAAAAACATAAACAGTTATAGTTCCTCTTTAGTCAATTTAAAATAAAATTGCAGGTTTTAGCCGTAGTTATTTTCTATCTTTTGACATAAATCTGACGGAAATGTATGTCCAATATAAAAATTGACACTAAAACATCATGTATTTCACTAACTACTAACGCTCCGGAAGATATATCCCATCTTCCGGAGCGTTAGTCCTATAATTTATTGCTGCCGTTTGTCCATGCCAGTTGAAAAAGGGTTTGAGCAGCTAAGGTATTATTGGGTTTAACGTTTGTAGGCAGGCAGTTTATGGGGGTACCATATGCTGTCATTTGATTGGTTATTATTTGAAAAATGATTTTGAAGTGCCACTTATTCCTTTCTTAAAAATATTTGTTTTAATATTTCTGTCGGTCATTCAGTCTATGGGTTTATAACTCAGAAACCGTTGTTTTGATTTCTATATGAAAACTAACTCAAATAATACAGAACTTTGAATCATCTGGCTCTGAATTGGTTTTATGAAGCGCTCTGCGAACAGACATGTTGGGCTACGGATGTGAAAAGTCTAGCGTTAGCTGTACAGCTTTTTTTTACGGTTCCGACCATCCGTTAGAAACGGTACCCTTATAGGATCACTCGGGTGTCTGTTTGTCTGCTCGTCTGTCACAGCTAATTTTCTCCTAATCAACTTGACCGATTCTGTTGAAATTTGGTACACATAATTATGAACTTCTGTGACCCAAATACGGACGCGTTACGTAAATAAATAAATGTTGAGTATGGGAGTCATTTTTGGGGGACCAACATGAAAATTTTAAAAAAAGTTTTTCAAACTGTACCATGTGACTTTTCAAATGTGAGAACTTATTGTGAGGGTTTTAAATGAAGAAGAACAAGTCTATAGTGTTCAAATAACATATTACAACAATGAAATTCGTTCGGAACCCTCTGCACGCGAGTCAGACTCGCGCTTCGCCAGTTTTGTCAGACTCTTACTGACTTATACCCATCCGTGTTCCTCTAAATGCCCTTTGCGTTCTAGGGTCGCGGTGACTCTATCGAACAAATTCCGCAAAAAATACAGCTAAAGAGTGGAATTCCTCATCAGAGTCTGTGTTCCTAATAACTTAAACATATATAAACAAGACTAGTCAAGAGTAAAAAGTTTACTTTAAGGAAAGCGTGTTCTATTTGTCGATCACATAACCGCTTACTAAGAGAGATAGTGTTACTGGGGATAACGCTTGAATCAAGGCTACAATGGGGTCCTCATTTAACATATGTTGCAGGAAGGCTAAGTTCAGCAGCATATCCTGTTAGAAAAATCCACCAGTTTGCAGATGTAGAAACTGCGAGACTAGTCTATTTTTGTTAAATTCACAGTATCATGTCTTACGGTATTTTACTGTGGGGACGGGCTGCAGACAAGTCTATTTTTATTCTGCAGAAAAGAGCCATCAAAGCCATAATAATCGCCGCCGGCGCGATTCTCTAAGAGTATTAACATCGTGACGGTACCTCGTTAATACATTTACGAAAACAACATGTATGTCAGAAAGAATTTACATCTTTTTAGTAAAAGAGGCGGCAGACATAATTATTGCACTAGACGTGGAGACCAATTAGTTCAACCAGGTTTCAGACTGCCTAAAGTTGTTTCATCTTTCATGTGTGCGAGTGTGTTTAAATGTTATAATAAAATACTTCCCCATATATTGGAACCAAATGAGACAACATTTAAATCTTGTATTAAACGCACACTATGCAGGCCAGCATGTTATAAGTTAAAGGGGATTATATTGAAGATAAAATGCTTGGCTCAATGCTTGTCCTGCTCCACAGCCACTAGGGCGCACAAAGTAATCTGTAAGCATTTGGAAACATTGTTGGACCGGCTGAAGATTGTAAGAACGCAATATTTAAAATTGTATAGACTCAATTTATTTAGTATTGTATAATTTCATGCATTAACGGCACATGTGTGAGTACGGTGTACAGTGTACCTTCAACTTAGATTATAACCAGTAGTTTCGGTTGTCTTTGACTTGAATGTACCCTGGCGGTTGGGACTGTCATGCTCACTCAAAAGTTTGGCTGATGGTGGTTCATGCGTTGGATCATTTGACTTCCTTCAAAATGGTTGAGCCGAATGGTGCTAGCGCATGCGTCATGTTTGTGAACGGGCGCCTTCAGCTGGGACTGGTCATTTCTCGACTACCACGGTTTATTTTAATTGTGTCTTTGAATTGTTCTTTTCACTCTGGATGCTTTAATCCTGCACGTCTTTTACATCGTTCTCACATATGTATTTGTATCATATCAGCCAATTGCCGTCCACTGCTGAACGTAAGCCTCTCCCAAAGATCGCCAACCACAACGTATTTGTATAAATTGATATTATTTTTAAAAGAGTGTCCGTCGAGTTTCTTGCATGTTCTTCTCCATACAGATCTATGCTTTGTAACGTGCAAATAGCTTCATCTTTTTAACCGACCGACCTTGACAACTCAAAAGTGCCTGCAAATGGTCTAATTGAAATAAATGCTTCGTGTCTTTGAATCGTGAGCCTTTGGTGATAAAAAAACCTTAACACACTGCTTCATTCATCTATTTTTATGCCAAACTCCACGTGCCTGTGCAAAACTCATCTTAACCTCGCAGTCACCAATCTTTCCTACAAAATCTCTTTCGAAACCGCTATCACAATAATAATGGCGTCATATCACTATTTTCAACAAAGCAGTTCTACGCATCTGCTTGCTATATCGTCTTGGAGCAATCAAGTAAGCGAATTAAGTGGTTATGTCCAATAATAAGATCTCGTAGTGAACACGTCACATGGATACGCCCTGCTGTTAATGAGATTCCGAGCTTGGTTACAGCTTGCGAAACGGGGACGATACGATTTTATAAATTCAAAGGTCTGTTGCTGGTTTGTCTTTGTTTCAAAAAGCTACGGGGTAGTGAATCTTCGGTGCTAGGCTATGACAATTTCAGTTATAATAATAAATATTCTTAATTTTATATGTATGAGAAGTCCTGTAATAGAAGATCTGGGTAACACGATTACCCCTTGGCAATTCTGTTGACAGATAACTTGGCTTCGAATGACTGTCAAAGATCTACAAATGGCAAATTGCTTAACGTGCTTTCTCTGTACGATCTCGGTACGTTCAGATGGTCACCCACCTACGAGTCAAGCGTTACTTCATCTTATAGATTGATCCGTGAGGCTATTCATATTTAGCCACGAGCACCTCTTACATTACTGCTGCAGACTTTAATCAGGTCGTAATCGCCTTAGACACAGAGAAGTGAGGGTTTTGTTACCCAGTGGGACCTTTTATAATAATTTCATGGGAAGTTCAGACTTAGCCAAAACCAGTTTGGGCCTGCGTGTGTAGTTTTTCTCAAGGTGGATGACCTGGCGGAGGCTGCGACTTTAATCTAAATGCAAGAAATATAAGATCAGTGCATTTGACAACGCTTGAAGAGGCCTCATGATGTTGACGTTTCTGTGTGATCAATCAATATGCAACAAAATAAACTGTATATCCCCAAAAAATCGTCACCTCTAAATAGCCCCACAGTTATTAGACGGGAGTAGACCAATTAGAAGAGCCAACTGTTCTAAGACATAAGCTTTTGTATATGAAAGTGTAATGTACTAATACTAAGGGATACGAGGGTTGGCTGTAATCCCACTAACTTTCAATAACGGCTCGTAATGAACTGGCCCGCGTTTATTGTTTCTAATGAGATTTTCTGGATTGTGGAGTTTAGGTCTGAGTGATGAGTTATTTTGTGACAGTAGTGAAGCTGTTTAGGGGACGGTTCTGAGTTCAATGGACCCGGGTTTAAAGCCGAGTTTTCATAAATATCTAAAACTTTTTGCTGGAATTCTCAGAAAAGTAAATGAGTATCAAAATCGAAACTGTTATTATGATTTACTTAAACATTTTTTTGTGATGTTTTCTTGTATTCAGTATTGAAGATAGGCTAATTTTATATGCTGCTGCTATAGACAACCAATAGGGTACACAAGTTTTATCGATGAAGAGACCACATTGCGCTATTAACTATTCGCAAACATTTTGAAACCCTCTGAAATACTGTATAAGTATTAATTTTATAAAAAAAAAAAACGGTATAAAAATTAAGAACTTCATACAGATGTTTCCATACTACCCTACTCTCCTTTGTTGTATTTATTTGAAACTCTTGTACAAAACTAAATGCTTGTAATGCTTTGGCTATGACCGCTTAGACCACCACTTTACCCATAACAATAAGTTAGTGTGAAAAAGAGTTCGAAAGAGTCACCGCGGCCCTGGAACGCAAAAGGCTTTAGGAGGTACACGGATGGTTTTAGTCAGTAAGAGTTTGACACGCCGTTTCGCTCCACCCAGAGCGGAAGAAGTCGTTTGATGATTTCCAAACCTTAAAAAAAAAAAAACCTAAAATATAAAACTGACAGACAACGCACAGCCAAAATTACTGGTCGTAGAAAGCTGAAATTTGTCATGTAGGTTCCTTGGGGAGTAAAGGGGAGCAGTATGAGAGAACTTCCCGAAATTATTACGGGAACTTCAATTGATTGATGATTCTATCCACGGATTGTTGATAAGTGCCTGCATTTATGAATTTTACTAAGTAAAATTTCCTCAAGAATTTGAACCATTCACATTATTAACATCTTCATTTATTGTCGTGATTGTTGTACAAAAATCCGTGAGCTCATCAGTGCCTATGTCATATGGTAATCAAAGTGATCGCGAGGCGTACGCTAGCACCCATATAATTTGAATTCATTATGTTCTCTTTAATTAAATTATCTTACTAATTGACTCATGTACTTGTAAGCAGTAATTCGGGTAAAACGGTGATTTTTCAGTTGTGATTTTTTGTGTGTTGTTTTCTAATTATTTTTAACTAAAGACTTTTTTGGTAATGGTTCGTTTTTAGGGTTCCGTACCCATAGGGTAAAACAGGACCCTATTACTAAGACTTCTATCCGTCTGTCACCAGGCTGTATCTCATGAACCGTGATAGTTGGTCAGTTGAAATTTTCACAGATGATGTATTTCTGTTGCCGCTTTAACAACAAATACTAAAAAATAGAATAAAACAAATATTTAAAAGAGCTCCCATACAACATATGTACGTGATTTTTTTGCTCGTTTTTGCTCGCTTTTATCTTTTCCAATCTTTGAAAATTTCCGTTATTTTGCAATAGTTTCAAATTAAACAGGATCACAATTGACCCGTGTAGTACGGGGAGCGCGTTTTTTTTTAACGTGGTACCGTAACAGTAGGAAACCACGTTAAAAAAAACGCGCTGAGTACACTACCTCATAGGTGGCGTGAAAACGTGTGCATATTATGACGATAACAAGTTTTACAACTTTAGGAATCGTTATATCTCAGAAACGGTGGCTCGTACGAAAAAAAGTAATGATACATTTTTTATAGATAATTTTATGATCTACAATTTTTGTCTGAGGTACTTTTATGATAAAACTTACCGTTTTGCTGAAAATCGTTTTTTTGACCTTTGACCTCGCATTAAAAAAATTCCATACACGGGAATGATGGGGAATTTTTAAATTTTATTTATAGTTATGTTCTGAACAATTTTACTGATTTTTAACTTGTTGTGACTTTCACTCTCATTTTTTGGTGTGAAATCTTCATTGCGATAATTGTAATCTGTAATATTGGACAAGGAAAATAAATAAAAGATAATGTTAATGATTATTTGTTTAACTGTGACTGATATTTAATGTTGAATGTAAAAATTATTGATTCAATCATAAAAATGGCAGAAATGTCGTGAGCCACTCTTATTTAAGATCTTGCATGCATGTATTATTTTAATTCTGTTTTGTATACTTACACATGTTTGAGCAAATAAAATTTATTTTTTTCTTTCGTTACTAAACTTCAAAAGCAGACGACTCTACACAGATAACTTAAACAAGGCTGGGTATTCAGATACCAGCCTTGCTATCGTGTTACCCAGATACTAAAATATGATTATATTAGATTGATTCAAATGAACCGCCACTCGTCCATTGAAAGGTTCATTAGAAAACCGGCGTCAGACAGCATCAGTCTCTCTGATATATCGCTGAAATGGACCTTTTTAGTGCAGCCGTGAGACACACACTTGGTTCTTAGCATACCTACATTTATTTTTTATCCCGTGCGTGTTTCATGTGAGTTCTAAATAAATATTATTCTTTCTTTTCTTTCTATACTGTGCTGTGGACGTCCGATAGAAAGTCGCTACATGGGAAAAGGCTAGGCTGGGTTATGATTTGACTTACACGAGACTATGAAAACACTACAGATGCAGTCGGCGTTTACTACGGACAAAAATAACTCTAAAAATATAACTGCTTCAAGCTGTGTCAGTTTTCAATCGAATCAAAATTTTAAAATGGTGTACTGTAGTGGATTTGTTCAATAGCTTTCACACGAAGCCTGAACAAACAGATGAAAATCATAAGAGTTATTCAGACTCAAAAAGTTTTCAATATTCTCTTTTTTGAACGATGATTCTGCGAATAGAATTAATAAAGCCTATTATAATGTAAATGATTATTTAAATGAAAAATGTAATAAGGATGTACTAACTATTATTAATATTACAATTTGTAATGGATATTATTAATGATTCATGAATAATATTTTACATTTTGCATGTAATGTATATTTGCACACCGTTTGAGGTAGAATATGGCATTAAGAACTTTTATTGTTTGTAACACCTCATTTATTTCACCCATATTCCAGCAAATAAATGATTTTGATTTTGAGAATATGTCGAACCTTAAATAGTAGAGTGAATGATTTTGATAATTTTATTGCAAATTGGTGAAAGATTCTAGATATATTTTTGATCAGCGTGTAGACGAACTCAGTTTGAGAAAAGCCTGTTTTACAATAGATAAAATAATTAAAGCGTTTATTTATCTAAGCGTTTATCATTAAAATGATAAACATTTAGATAAATAAACGCTAAGGAAAGGAGGAGGTTGCTTGGAGCAACCTTTACGGTAAGCCGTAAAGGTTGCTAAGGGAAAAAGACTAGATAGAGTGTATTTTAAATCATTATCATATCCTAGTGATACTACAAAATCAATATAAAATTAGCTACGTTTGATGATATTGGCACACAGGTAAACCATAGCTGTTATAAGAAGACATAGGAATAGGGTTACTCTTTATACCGGTTCTACGTCATGTTGGAGTTTCATGATTTTTTTTTTAATTCACAGACTTTTTTCAGGCCTCCAAAAAGATGATTCTTTGTTTTTGGCTTTGGGTCAGTGAGATATCGCACCCTTACAATTATAGTGACCTAACTCAAAATTCCTTTTACTTATAATTGTGATATTTTCCTGTTACTAATAACCTTGTGGTGAATAGGAGTCCAAATTATGAGAGAGAAAGGGCAGGTTTATATAAGCTGCCCTTTCTCTCTCTCTAGGTCTCTAGGTCACGTCCCAAGGTAACGGAAGAGATTTTTTATTTTACCTAACACAACTTCTTCAAGATTTTCTTGTTTGTCGCTCGCAGTTATGCAAATATGAAGATTGTAGCTTCAGTAGTTTAGCCACTAGACTCTGATAATGGACAGACGGACGGCACGGATGATTGAGAGCAATAGGGCTCCTTGAAACTCTTAGGATACGAGATCCTAAAACTAATAATATGATATTCCACCAACTTCCATCCAAAAAAATAGCTCCTACTTACAAAAACAAATACTTCAGCGTTGAAATTACCGACATATTTGTATCACAAAGAAAACCAACTATATTAAAAGGAATAGCGCTCATTGCAAACGCTTTGACTGTTCAGGCGAATGTTAAACAAAGGTTGGTTTGAAAAGGGTGACTCAATAAATACGGTCTGTGACAGTCGGGGCCAAATTGTGATGAATGTATACTCATAGCAGTCGGTAGAGATATTTTTAGGTATTCTTGGTTTTATGTGAGGAGAGACAGTGGGTTAGGAATATGAATCTGAAAGGGGTTCTGAATTATGGCGCTTGTAGTATAAAAAGCCATGGACTGGAACCGAACTCGAACCTGGCGACGTACCGTGCTGGGATAAGCGACGAACATCGGAATGTCGTGGAGTGAAGTGAAGCGTGACTCAACTCAAGACCGCTTGCGATGGAGGACTACTGGACGCCCTCTGCCCCAGCTAGGGGTCATAAGACCTTAAGAGAGAATAAAAACAAAATTAAGACGATGTGTCTGAAAAGGGGACGAACAATAGATACCTAATTTGTGAAAGTAGAAGACCTCAAACATAATGTGATATAAGTAAAGGAATTTCAAAAGGGCCTATCGAAATTAAGAAACAAAATCTATTTTGAAAAAAATAGACATAAGGAGATCAGGAACGGAATATTTTAAAATAATAAAAAAAATCATTTTTGAGATCCCTACAATGAGCCCTTTGATTTGATATGTCACACTATTTTCGAAATTTATTTATTTTTTGGACTCATTCGTATTTGAGTCGCAGAACTACATAATTATATCTGTACCAAATATCAACTGATTCGTTTTAGTACATTCGGAGAAAATCGGCTATGACAGACCGTTCATTAACTGGAAGCGGACAGACGTGTGTCGCATCGCGCTGTGAATACGTTTTTGTGATTTGTGGTGCTGTGATTGGTTGCCTTTGCCATTTTTGAATCCTTGTTGCTCCTGCGGTGTTATTACCTGTGGTCTACGCCCACTGGGAGGAGTTAAGGCAGGACAGAACATTTTTGTCAGCTCCTACATTGAATGGGTGTTCAAATATATTTGAACAGCTCATTTAAATAAACACAAAAAGTTTTACAGTTGGCTGGGCTCGAACCTGGGACGCCGGAGCGTCGGAGGCGGCGCGTGCGCACTGGGCTAAGTGAACATCTGGCCAAGCGGTCGAAATAACCAAGGTCTATTGACTGCAAGGAGCTACACTAAATTACTTAACTCTTGTTGTGTAGTAATTGCGCAGAACAGCAATGCCTCGCACTATGCGGTCACCCCCCCTGAAATCTACCATCGCGTTGCTTGAGACTCAGTCAGAGCCTGACCTGTCCTCTGACGCATCTATTCCTGTATTGAATAGCGGTGATAAAATGGATAGCGTCACAATGCGGCAGAGCAAGAAACGCTTCAGGGGTGATGACGACTGCACGGAGACTGACAGATTCGAAGATTTAAAGAATATGTTGCAGTCATGGAAAAATGATCAAGATGTTGTCCTCAACAAAACAGTCGCGGAAGTTTCTGAGTTGAAACTTCAAAATCTCAATATCCAAAAGTCATATTCTGAGATTGAAAAATCAATTCAATTTTTCAACTTGAACTATGAGGAGATGAAGTCTCGTTTGGAAAACCTGGAAGTTGCACACAAGTAGAGTGTTAAACGCTTGAATGACATGACTGGCAGTGTGAATACACAAGCTGTGGCTACACTTGAAGCTAAGATTGAGGCAATGGAGCAGCAGGCACGTTCATGTAATATTGAAATCTGTAATTTACCAGAAAAGCGAAATGAAAATTTGTTCGCCATCGTGGATACCATAAGCTGCGCTATTAACTTACCAGTGTCTCATAATGATATCATATCGATACATAGAGTACCACACGCTCAGCAACATGATCGTAAACCTAAAAATATTATTATAAAATTCAGAACACGTATTATACGAGACAACATTCTTAGTGCCTATCGCCAGAAGAAGGGCCTAAAGTCTGATCAGTTGGGGATCTCTGGTGCCTCGGTACACGTTTATTTTAATGAACATTTAACCCTAAATAATAAAACATTATTTCGAGAAGCTAAGAAGATTGCCAATGAAATTGGTTTTAAATACGTTTGGGTCAGGAATGGGACAGTACTTGTGCGGGAGCGGGATAGATTTTCATCAATTGCTATACGCTCTGGGGAAGATCTTAAAAGGATTGTTATCAGTAAGAAGAAGAGTACTGAAAACCCAGATTCATAGCTATACTTATGTTCACACATTTTTTTGTATATTTATATTGAGCTTAGTCCTTATTCCTTTTCTATACGTTTATTTGACAGGTTCATAAGTTTAGTTGTTAGGTATATAAGTTACAAATGTTATATCTATCTCCTGCCCGCTGGCTTACACCATTGGTTGTTAACGCTTATATTTAAAAAAATCTTACATTTTATTTTAGGCTTTCTATATTACATACGATTGAATCTTTTTGTGCCATTTAAACAATTATGTATAACATTGAAAACTACCTTGAAATACATATACTGCGGCAAACTTATATTAATTTGTAATTCTGGCTTATCTGTAACTTATCATATAATTATTGTGAACAACGGGCTTAAGTATTATCTATTGGGTGGTGAGCGAATACACATTTATTATGCTACTGTTATTTATGGCTACTAACAACATTACGTTTTACTACCAGAATTGTAGAGGTACTCGTACAAAGTTGCAAACGCTCTATATGAACATATTGAGTAATTCTTATGACTTTATCGTTCTGACCGAAACTTGTCTTATTCCTGAAATCTGTGATAGTGAATTTATTGATGAACGATATGTTGTCTTTAGATGTGACCGAGACCGTGTCGCGACGAATAAAAAAGATGGAGGTGGTGTTCTAATTGCTGTGCTTCGTGAATTGCGGGCGACAATATTGACAACTCAATTATTTAACTCTGAAATTGAGCAAGTATTAATACAGATGCCTGCCACACAGCCGCACACACGTCATATTATTGGTGTCGTATATATACCCCCATCGTCTCGAGCAGAGGTATATGAGAAATACTTGGACATGCTGCAAGACTTAGCTAATAATCCCAATTGCAATTCATATCATTTCTTTGGAGACTATAACTTGCCTGAGATCGACTGGGCGCAGCAAGGCAACCATGCCACTGCGCGTCACACGGACACTACGGGACGTATATTACTTAATTTTATAAATATAATAAATGGTTTAAAATTTCACTACACAAAAAATAGTATAGGTCGTGTGCTAGACTTGATAATCTCTAACGCGGACCCTCAACTGATGCCTTGCAATATCCTGGTGAATCCCGATAGCCTTCACCCCCCTTTTTCTATATTAACTCACCTAGATGTGCGGTTCAAGCCGATGAAATGCCATCCGGTTCGCAGGTATAACTTTTACAAAGCAAACTATGATTGCATTAAACACGACTTAGGCAATGTAGATTGGGAATAGTCACTCTCTCATCATTCTTCTGAGATGGCTGTTGATATTTTTTATGAAACTATTTATAGAGTTATCAGGTCACATATTCCATTAACTTATACTAAAAACTCTAAATTTCCGATCTGGTTTTCACCTTCTCTAATAAAAACATTTAAAACTAAAGAGCATGCCTGGATTAAATGGAAGAAATATGGTAATCACTCTGATTATGTGCGTTTTTCAAATTATCGCAAATTGTTTCATAGTGAGACCGCTAAATGTTATAAGAGATATATGACATCAGTTGAAGACAGTATTCCCAAATCTATTAAGTATTTTTGGTCGTATGTCTCTTCTAAGAAAGGGAAAGCTAAGTACCCTGCTAATATGTTTTACAAAAATGTTTCTTCCGATGACCCCAAGGACATATTATGCAATTTGTTTTCAACTTTCTTTTGTTCGGTATATGAACCCTCTACCTTTGAACCAGACCTATGGCAACCGTCTAATTGCTATGAAGACAATTCGCCATTTATCTCTGACATTTACTTGCCAAAGGAATCAATATGTACAGCATTGAAGTCACTGGATTCTTCTAAAGGAGCTGGACCTGATGGCATACCACCCTCCTTCTTCATAAATACAGCTGACCACTTGTCTTCCGCCTTACTGATTATTTTTAATAAATGTTTGAAGGAAGGGGTCTTTCCTACAGTTTGGAAACGAGCCTCTATCACTCCTGTGTACAAGGGTGGCGATAAAAGTAATGTAGAGAATTATCGGCCCATTTCTATTCTTTCTACTTTGTCAAAGGTTTTTGAACGACTAGTACATAGTGCGCTATATCTTCATATCCGTCATCTTATCATACCCGAACAACATGGTTTTGTCAAACGTCGTTCTACCACCACCAACCTCATGACCTTTGTGAACTATCTCTTTGAAAATATGGATCGTCGGGTACAGGTAGACGCTGTTTACACGGATTTTCAGAAGGCCTTTGACAAGGTGGATCACACTCTGCTTATGGAAAAAATTGCCTTTAATGGTATACGCGGCATTTTACTCAGATGGTTTGCATCGTATATCTTCAATAGGACTCAAAAGATCGTCATTAATGGGCATGAATCTGACTCTATAGTTGTAAAATCCGGGGTTCCTCAGGGATCAGTTTTAGGCCCTTTTCTATTTATATTGTTTATTAATGACATTAAACATTGTTTTATCAACTCAAATTTCTTGATGTATGCAGACGATATGAAAATTTATATTACCTGTAAAAATATTCGCGACTGCCATTATTTACAACAGGACCTTGATAGATTTTATGAATACTGCCTTAAAAATAAACTCTTTCTTAGCCTTTCCAAATGTTACAAAATCTCTTTTACTAAAAATAAAAATCAGATCAAATTTAATTATTCAATAAATACTATAATTCTTAATGAAGTTCAATTTGTCCGTGACTTGGGTGTTACACTTGACTCTAGTCTGCATTTTGATACTCATATTGACAATTTAGTAAAAAAGGCCTTTCAGATGTATGGACTCGTGATGAGATTTTCGGGTAACTTTGTGCGACCCTCTACATTCTTAATACTATATAAAACCCTGATTCGGTCGCAATTGGAATACGCCGTCCAAATTTGGAATCCTCTATATGATAAGTACAAGGATAGGCTAGAAATTGTGCAGAAAAAGTATTTGCGTACCATGAATTATAAATGTTATCGTCCTAAAGTCTCCTATGAAGAAATGTAAATAAGACATTCTACCTGCACAATATAAAAATCTTATTTATGCATCCTATTCTATTTCTAAACGTTAAGATAAGTCCTTGATGATTAAATTACCCTTTTACCTATGTAAATAGGTAATATTCTGTAATAGTTGGAGATAGTATCTTTGTATTAAAGTGAAGTCTATTCTTAGGTCCTGTTAAAGACGGTCTGTTTTTGAAATGACTTTGGTATACCTACTTGGGGTACTGCATTTTAAAAGGGCCTGCTATTGGCCATAAGATTGTTAAATATTATTTCAACTGAGGTAGATTTATATTTTTCACTGCAGCCTGATGAAGTTCACAAGAGTAGCACTAAAGTGTATTGAAAATGTTTAGAGGTGATTTTAACTGTCTGTCCGTCTGTCTGTCTGTTCGGCTATCACCGGGCTGTATCTCATGAATCGTGATAGTTAGACAGTTAAAATTTTCACAAATGATGTATTTCTGTTGTCGCTATAACAACAAATACTAAAAAACAGAATAAAATAAATATTGAAGGGCAAAAAACATTATTTTTTCGCCAGCACTTTTTGAACGTCAAAGTTCTACATAAATATAGTCCCCCAAACGCCCGCCCGTCACCACTTCCTAGTGTTTTAGCTGGGAAGAAGAAGTGGAGCAACAAACTCCCCATATCTGGAGCCCCCATAGGATCAATCAAAAGATTTTATCTTCAATGAAAATTGTTTCCGTTTAAGTATAGACGTACAACCTGCTCCCATTAAGACCTACAATTACTAGCACATTATTTTGAGCTAACAAAGAAATTATAAGTTATAGTAACGAACGAAACTTACAAGTAAAAAGAAAATAAATAACAAAACAATTTATTCTCAACCCGTATCAATGCTAGAACTATAAATAAAGTCTCCTGAAAAACACAAACAATTCACATATCGCCTAAAACCTTGTATTCACACGGCGAATTATTTAGCTTTATCGACTGCAAAATCGTGTAACGATTACAAAATATAGTATTTACAACATACTAGGTATATGGTAAGAGACGCTATTTTTATTACTTCGGTACTATAGTAGGCGCCAGATAATCGTGGAATAACGGTCATTGACCCACCTACAATTATTGACATTTTTAATTTGAAAAACGGAATTAATGACACAAAGCTGTCCCGAATCATCATCTCTCGTGATCCTTAACATTGTCTAATAATGAAAAACGATTCATATTTAATTGTTCAGGTACCTATGAACAGTTATTATATATATAAAGGTCAATGTACTTTATTCCACATTTATCTGGCGCCTACTATAACGTTCACAACAGATAGCGGGTACACCCAACGGGTCCAATTGTAAACGCACACCACACAGGGGAAACATTAAAAAAAACAACCGAGGAGCTCAGTCGCATATACACATACAGAATGATATATATAGTGGCCATTCCCATATGTTTGAAACAATTTCATATGGCGCAAAACCGATGGTCACGCAAAAACCGTGATGATCCTATTTGCGGTAGAGACTTCGCGGTGACTGATGCCTGACAAACCTAAAATGAACCTTATTGTTTATATTTTTTTAAGGATGGGTTAACATCAAATGACTTCTTCCGCTCTGGGTGGAGTGGAAAGGCGTGTCAGTTTTACTGATTAAAACCCATCCGTGTTCCTCCTAAAGCCCTTTGCGTTTGAGGGCCGCGGCAACTCTTTCGAACAAATTCCGCAACCCTGGCAACCTAATAGTATACAGTCTTCTTATCCCTGTACCGTCATCAATAAACAATGTTGCACAAAACAAAGTCGCAAGACATTTAGTCGCCTATTGCATACGAAGCTTTATATCAAGACCAGCTCCTGAATATCTACACCAGACCGAATGCCGAATGGTAGTTGAAATAACTTCAATACACTCACTAACAATAGAAAAGTACTTCTGTAGCGCAAATAAATCAAGTTGGCAAAACTTAGCTCAAGGCAATAAGGTCGAGAATGGTTTATAAAAAAAATCACATTCAAAAGTTTTTGTGTTGAGATATTAGGCTGGGTACACAAAGGAATTGGACATTTAGGGCAGGTATAATACTTTTGAAGATAAGGATAGAAGAGGATCCAATAAAAAAATGCTCATTTCTGTAAAGTTACCGTCAAATGATAGCTGTTTCTTTTTTATCTTTCTCTGCCTCCTGCATTATCAATCACAGATGGAAACTTCTATGATTTTATGAAGCGCCTGATTATTTTGTGATAGCACTTTTACCTCAGGGTGATAATTTTAGATTAGTTTTTTTATCAGGCGTCAATACATCAGACTAATAATAACTAACACGTCTGAGGAAAAACTTACTTTGATTCTAATAATAACCAATTTCCGCATTTTAAATTAACTACAGAACATACATTAGTATTTTGGGCTTGCTAAGTGATGGATCATCTAGTTTTAACTATACAAAATGATTGATGAATGTAATGACTCTGCGCGTTGGCTGATTTTCACTTTGACGTAGATAAATCAATTGATATGAATTATCTGTGGTGAGCAATAACGAATGAGGGATAGGTTTAGTTTAGTATTGATATGATAAGCTTGCAACATTATGGTTAAAAGTTATAACCATATATGTAAGCATGGTCGTTAAAATAAGAAAGTGACTAGCAACATGCCACTATCACTAAATTTTGTTGCATCTATTTTCACAGGCGCAAAAATCAAACGAATTCAATACAAGTAGATACTGAATAATTATGTAGCTGGGCTCTATTTTTATTTGCATTAACAATGTGTAAAATGATTATGTTCCCATGCAATGCTAGGCGACAACACAGCTGATCTTTACTTCTGTCAAAGGACTGACCACAATTAATAGTCAGCAGTGCGATTCTTTAAACATCTCTCCGTGTAAGCTTAGGTGGAGTGAATATGACGTGAGCTGCTATGGATTAATCAAGCATAGAATGACAGCTCACTTCACGCTCACTCCATCAAGTCTACACGGTGAGACGTTGACAGAATAGACCGGCAGGTGTACCTATGTGGGAAAGGGAGAAGGAGATAACTGGTAGATAGATAGACGTACCACCAACAACAAATCAATAACAGATGTACCTACTATCCATCTTTCATTGTTTGTCTAATTCCGTACATCGTAAAAATAGCCCCTTCCACATTACAGTCTAACCGATACATACAATGAGACCACTCAACTAACAATACACTACAATACAAAACATACTATTCACAAATAAAATGTACGAAGAATCTAACAAAACCGTCAATTCTTCCCGAATTCGTACACTTTTCCCCCATTGTACTCTAAAGCACTCGAGTTACTCTTTAAATCTAATTTGGAAAGGCTTTTCGTGTCAAAACTCCGGCTGTATTTACACCAGGTAGGGAACTCAAACACTAAGTAGCGGATTGAGTTCGTTGGATTTTCTACCACTTGTAGGTTGGAAGTGAGTTTTATGTGAGTAAAGGCTGTGCAAGACTCATCGAAGTGGTGAAGACGTCCTCCAACAAAGGAAGACTTTTAGCTACAATGATCTGGAAGATTTTCATCGGCCTACCTTATTGGTCTGCTGAACGTGGGTCCTTAAATACGAACAAGCACAGGCCAAGTAAACATACGCCGTGATCAGAAAATTTTCCTGATGACCAGCTGATGGATTGCAGGCGTCTGGTATCCGCTAGATGCGAGAAACATGGCACCGGTTCAAGGCGATGCTTCAGGCAGGACTCACTATCGACTGAAATGATGAACGATGGTTGATGGTGGTTATGATGGTGGTGGATGGTGATATTGTGGGAAATTGTGTGACCTATACATAAAGGAACCTAGTCACCGATAAATTTCTAACTTTGATTTAACCCTTAAACAATGTTTCTTCAAGCTAGCACTCTGCTCTAGTTCGATCCAGCCCATCCCTAGCTGTTCTATCCCCAAGGACGCCCTAAGCCGAGGCCCGAACCTCACAGGGGGTGCCCTTAGCGTGTAGTTGCTTAGTTTGAAAGTTTTTTATAAGCCCTGGCTGGAGGCTTATATATTATATTAAGGCCACCACAGGCAAGCCCGCTTAAGCAGTCGACAACCTTATAGGTTGAACTGCGAGAAGCCACTCACCAAAAAAAAAGGTAGCACTCTGCTGAAAAGGTCCTTAACCATCTCATCAATTCCTCGAATGCAAAACTAATTTAAAACTAGCAGCAGATGGTAAGAAATTGTTTCAAGACAAGAGTGCGTCTTTTTGAACTACAACTCAAATAATAGCGCGCTCATTTCACCATTACACTTTCATCGGCTCCGAATGGAAGTCTGAACTAGACTTTGGACTTAAAATTTGTACCTACATTATGGGAGTTCGCAAGTGGAGGAATTAATGCAACAAAACTTTATTTGAAATCATTTCAGCAATCGAGAAGTTAGGAATAAAGAAATAGAAAGAATTATTATTTTTCTGGCCGCAAGCCTCTTCCAAATGCAGAATTAGGGTCACTTCCTTCTGCAAAGCAGTGATGCTAGCGAAGGAGGAGGCGGGCCGCGTGAGGGAAAGGCAAGGCCTTCGCCCCAACTGCCGCAACAGGAGAAGACGCCCCGGGCGTCGGGAGTCGCAGGGCGATCCCCGGCCACCGTAGGTGCGGGCTTTAGAAGGAACACGGATGGGTTTTAGTCAGTAAGAGTCTGACACGCCCTTCCGTTCTACCCAGAGCGTAAGAAGTCATTTGATGATTTCACATCCTTAAAAAAAAAGCCAATTGTTGTGTCACCTAAGCTACTACTCTTTACCTCGAAATTTCTTGTAATATAGTCGGCGCGAGTTAGCTTTGTCCCGCGGCTTGCCACGGGAAATGCTAATGTAGGTACAGCCGGTCGATTCTAGAAACCGTCCGTTTGAATATGGCATGGTGCTGTCTGTTAAATATTTGGGTTGCTTTAATTCTGTTTAACTACGTTGATGTTGCAAATGATTTTGGCTAACCAGTCTTGCGATTTGAAATCTTGTCTTTTAACTCATTTTGTAGGTCGGGTGATTCGTAATTATAATTACCCAAGAATTCATAATCAACGTCCAAAAGTCAATTGTCAGATAATATATTCTCCTTAGGCTGGCAAATATTTCGCAAAGATTTATCTGGCGCTATTAGATAAAGTTTAACAGTACATCTCAAATCCAGCTTATTCAAGTTTTGCAGAAGGTACTATAAAATCCATCTAATTTAAAACAGGCGCTCCGATATTCTATGAGTATCTACCAACTAGTACGTACAACGTATTGTACTGAACTCCAGAGCTCTAATTTCCCAACGGGCGCATTCGATTTGTCGAACAACTGTCAATGCCAAATTCTCAAAGTCAATATTTACGAAATAGATTCGATATTGTAGCGATAGGTAATAGGTACGGAGGAGACTTAATAGCCTTGTTTTGTGATTGAATGAGTAATTTAGTGTGATTTGTGTGGGATAGTCGGTTCTGGATGATCCAGTGTCTCTAATAAGAATAGAGTTTTGTTTTAGTTCTCACGTAGTGGTTTTAATGAACTATTAATCATCATCATCATATCAGCCGAAAGATGTCCACTGCTGAATATAGGCCTCCCCAAGTGTCGCCACAACAACCGGTCCTGTGCGTCTCGCATCCATCGGTTACCCGCGATCCTCACCAGGTCATCGGTCCACCTTGTGGGAGGCTTTCAAACGCTGCGTCTTCTGGTACGCGGTCGCCACTTCAAAACTTTTCGGCCACATCGACCATCTGTTCTACGAGCAATGTGCCCACTGCCACTTCAATTTGGCGATCCTTCGGGCTATGTCGGTAACCTTGGTTCTCTTGCGGATATCGTCATTCCTGATTAATGGATTGGGGCAATCCAAACAGCTGATTTTATTTTAATCTCAGATTTCTAAATGTTTGATCAAGTCTTCGATTCGAAAATCTTTAGTCGAATCATAAGTAAATTGTGATAATGTTTTCTTAGTAATTTGTGAATTAGTAAAAATATCACTGGAACTTGAAAAAAGGACACATTGATCAAGCTTGTAAAACCCTTACCCAACCTTTAGATAAAGCTCATATTTATGTACCTGTATGTACGTAGAATGTAGGTACAGTTGACTCCACGTCGGTGGTAACATTTACACCTAAAAAACTGGCTTTGGCAGTGCATAGTTTCAACAGAATCGGAGTCAGTCTTATGATGGTTTTTTTTCCAATGACGAGCGACCAACTGGTCGACTGCTTTTATTTTCATTGAGATAAATAAATAAAAGAAAATAAGTAATCTTTATTTCAGATAGGTAATTAAAATTTCAGAGAAATTATTAAAAAAGGGCAAGAATGAAACTTATATCTATGGTAGAGGGGATGCGATTCTGTCCGCTACATTCATCAGGATTACTACGCACTCTGCAGATCAAGGATGCTGTTTTTTTTGCGAATGAAAGCCATCACGCACTACAGAAACGAGGCAGCCCCAACATCATCCTGAAGATATTATTATACTGGATTCGCAGGTTATCCAGCGACCTTTTGGTGTGACTGGTCCAGAAATTCCCAGTGTAGATGCTCTGACAGTATGCCTCAAAGAGAGTAACCTTAACTTCTTCAGAGCATCGATAGAATCTGCGGGCCAGCATATTACCTCTGACCGCTAGACACCTGCACTCATCTCGATGTCTACATCGTCCTCAAGGCCGTCGGTATGAAAATGCCCGAGGTATTTAAATTTCGCGACACGATTAATATTTTTAACCATTCAACGATATATTAGGTGAGTGTTCGGGACATCTACTGATAAACGTTGTAACTATATTTTAATAAGTCAAGAGAGAATGTGGTGGTGGTATGCGATGATGTGTCAAACGCGAGCCTATCAGAAAAAAGAGCTAAGCTACCTATACATAATTATCTCCTTGTATCCGATTCTTTTTGTCGCAGGAATGGTGGGCATAAACATGCTAGAACTGCGACGTAAATGTACACTGTTGATGCACTACTACTTACTACTGAACAATAAGGTAAACGACGCGGCCACGCTAGCTCGCTGTTCACTGTTCGCTCCAGACCGACACGTCTGTCTCACAGCCTGTTCGCGGCTCCACCATCACGTACCCTTACGGCTCGATGTGCCCCAACGGCCCACTTGATTGGTCAAGAACCGGAGGTCGATATATTTACTTGCACTCATAGATCGATGATCAAAATCTGTATTATTATTGACGTGGACAACGTCTAATAAATTGATGAACGCCGGCTGCATGATGACTCATTGTAACGTTACGCTCATTGTAAAGTTACGATCATTGTAACGTTACGATCATTTCATCAATGTTTTGCTATGACTTTTGTCACGTTAAACTATCGTCTGTAAACCGACTTTACAGACAACCAATTATTTTTTAGTTTATAAAATATTTTTTAAGATGAATTCTATGCGTTGGTTTATAGTAAGCAATTGTTATGAAATAAACACATCTCATCGTTTCTTATCTTTCTAATTATGTATATCCTTACTAGCATCACATAAAATACACATTCCTACAGCACTTCTTCCTGAACTCCAAAACTTCCACAATAACTTGCATCCAAATTAAATGAAAGCGGCCGTGGCGTGTGAATAATTTGCAGACTCGCATGTTAAACGCGATAGTTTGGCGAACTTGGGAGCCGCGTCAAGTTATGTGGCGCCATCTATTGGCGGTGTGCGGTTATTAAATTAATATGTAAGCTCAAGTTGCTGTTGCTTTGATTACGTGTGTTGGATCTTGATTGTTAGTTTGGATCTTATTTGGCGGCGTAGAGCCTAAGAACTTACCTAGTTAAATTAGTTTATACATAGGTGGCATAGCTGATGTAGGTATATATTATATCGACTCATCCGTAGAATAAAGTCCGATCTTTAGGGTTGACAGTTTACAGTAGAGGTCAGGGAAGTTGTTGACTTATGTAACTCTTAAACGGTGAGACTTGACATGTAGATTTTTTAGTATGTTGCAACAACGCCCTAGTCTATTTAAATGCTATATAGTGTATATATTTTATCCTTTTACTTCACGAGATAGTGAGTTCCATATCAACATAGGACGTTTTATGCCGGAAGAGCGGGGTTCCGTAGTGAACATTATTCGTTGTTTTACGTAGACGTTTGAATTAATTGACGTTCTATATTAACATGAGTCATTTTTCGTTAGAATTACCCATACCTCAAAAGTCCTTTGTGAATAACCAACTTAAAATAATGAAACATAATGTTAGCCATTTTATGACTACCCTCCCAGATAGCTAAATAAAACCAAAATTTATAGATAAAATCGTTTTTTAAAAAATATCAAAATAGTTATCAAAACCATAAGATGGCACCACTTTGAACAGCAATCAGATCACAGTTAGGTACGGACATAAAATTAGCATAATCTAAAACTTACAGATCTATGCACCTACCTCAATATAACAATGCAGGAGACGAGCATGAAGAAATTTAAACTTAAGATAACATACATTTAATCTTTAAAATTTTACCAAAAGCATCGCGTGTCCTAGATAAGGTTATATACTTAATATTAAACTGTACGTAAACTACCTTGGAAACGTAGTAGTTAAAACTTAAAATAGTAATTAAATGGCATATCATATCACAGCATGGTAACTAGGTAACCTACACTACTTGCTATTTATTATAATTACCATTGTTTTGCTCAATCACTAGGAAGAATTCAGCTCTTAAAGAACAAACAAAAAAAAAACAAAAATATTTCTTATTCCAATAGGTCATCATCCAATTCCTCAGAAGCATCAATAGTGCAGTGATGTAGCAAAGAGTTAAAGTAAGGATGATATTATTGGGGAATTATTTCTGAGCGGCACATATCCATTAGATCTTTAAATTAGCTGCAGAAACCCTAATAGGTTCAGAATATGCAGCTTTTAGTTCAGTTTGTACGGAGTTCCTCGTGTTACCGCGAATCACTAAAATATTATAATCGGGTTGAGTCAGGTCATATTTAAAAAACAATTTATTGGGATCACATCCGTCTACATGAACTTCTCGAATATTGTTCCAGTTAATATTTTTGCCCTTAATGTCTTTCATCCAAACTTTATTATTAACGAGACATTTAAAGTCAAATACGTCATTCCGGGTTACATTGCGGACAACATAGGGTTCTCCTTCATTCTTGGCCCATCTTACTAATAAACGCCATTCATGAGGGGTGTAAATAGTTTTGTTTTGAGAAGCTCTCTCAATAACAGAGTGGACACTGTCCCCCTCATTTTGGGTGTGTCCCTTCTGTAAAAACCGGTGTGTTATGGATATGTTGAACATTTTAGCGGCGTAAACGTACAATGAGAATACAAAGCGGTTACGATTTTGGCCGGCACAATTGTCTGACCAAAAGCGAAACTCTTTGGCCCCTTGGTCAACATTAGCCTGAATAAAATCTAAGAGGCAACTGTTAACTTCGTTTGCGCCACGTTTTGCCACAGATTCATCACACATATAGCAAACGGCTTTCCTTTTACCCATGTCAAACACCGTGAAGTTAAAAGAAGATAGCTTTCTCTTATAGTAAAATATGTTTGTTGCCATGAGGACACTAAAACTTTTTCAAAATCAAACACAGCAGTAACCATGTTTCCATTTGACTCCTCGGCTTCTTTTTTATCTTGGCTTTTTAAATCCCTTGCCACCTTCTTATTAGCCTGGTGTTGTTAAAGTTTTCTTTTTCTTGGTCCGTTGGATTATTTTTCGATCGGAAAACGTGACATTCGTCGCATTGGTCCTTTTTGGGAATATGGAACGCCAGATTAAAGTTTGCGTTTACTATGTCACGATACTGGCGTTTTATCGTAGCCTTCGAGGTGTATTTTTCGGCGTCAAACCATTCAATATACAGTTTGAACATTTTGGCTATGCTAAGGTCTCCTTGTAGGTAGAGCTTTTGGCCATTCTTTCGTATATAATGCGAATCAATAGGGGCAAATGCGCGGCACAGGAGTTGGCACTGACAGTTCCAAATTAACCGGGGTAGATCTCGGGTCTGAAACTTCTAACAGCTCTTCAAGCTGTATTAATGGTGAATTTTCGAAACTAGAAGGCACTTCTAAAGAAAATATACTAGGTTGATTGCTGTAAACATTCTCAGCAGACGGATCAGGCATAAAATTCGGTATTGAGCTGTCGCATGTAATTTCTTTGGTCCCACCATCTTCATGCAGAACTTCTTTCCATATTATGTCAGATAGTTCCTGACTAATTTGTTCAGCACCAGGAGGCAAAGGTGACGTCTGTTGTATTATGAAGCTGTTATCAACATTCACGACTGAAATAAATAAATAAAAAATACATTTTTGTAGGTATTCATAAAATACTTTTTATAATAGTGTATAAAAATACCTAGCCACTAATTTAACAAATCTTAAATAAAAAATCTTTATATTTAACGATATTTTTAAATGAACAATGTCCTAACTAATTGCATTATACCAGTAACAACGTCCTATCTTAATAAAGTACCATCAAATCGTATCCCAGATTCCGTCGACAAGCGTCCTAAATGCACATGAAACGCTTTAAAGTTCAATAATGTTCGTACAAAATCGTCCTAATATTTCATAACACTAGTAATTTTAACTGTTTATTTTTACAGAATGATTAATCCTGTGATAATGCATTATGCCTATCGTATTTTCGCGCTAAAAATGCGTTTGTATACCTCTCCGTCAAAAAACGTCCCATATAAAAATCGATCGCCGACAACTGTTAACCGACACAAAAAAGCAATATTGACGTAATGTTATTAATTTAAGAACTTAATCTAATCAATATCATCAATATCATGAAATAATACAACTGAAATCGTCAACTTACCATCATTTATAATTTTCTTCGTAAAAACAGCTGGAACATTTGAAATTGATGAACAAAGCTGAGGGCTTTCTGCATCTTCTCTAAGCACATCTAACATTTTCCGTGAGCGTGACATCTCTAAAATAAGTTTTTTCATGCAAAGCACTTGATAATTTTATTTTGTAAATGAAACGGAAAAAAAGCTAAGCGCATGACACAAAAACACCCTCCCTCCAACAAACAGCGGCCGGACTGACGAACAGACGAGGCGCCCGCGCCGCCTCCGCTCCCCGCGCGCCGTCGCTTGATCACTCCGTGCGTTTTTATGCGGAGATTATATCAGATTGGACGTTATTCGATTCTACATTTCCGAAACTAAATAAGATACAGAAATTCTAAAAACGTAGGTGTGTAGAGTTCGTATTCCTTGTCTCGTCTAGCTATTTAACTCGTTTTTGCTCCATTATCACATCGGACTCTGTTCTAGTCGATATAGTCTTGTTTTAACCTTTTGGAACGCAATAAATGAATATGATTATGATGTTATCTTTCATACTTGTGTACAGACCGCAAACTATGTAATCTCATCTGTTTATAACTGTATGCTTGAGTTTTCTGTTAATTTTTGACCGATCAAAAGCCAACTATCGACCATCGACCAGGCCCTTGACAACTATGTACCTATGTTAGATTTTGGCTTTCATTATATCCGACACCCCAAATATTAACTCATCATCATCATCATCATCTTCCTGCTCTTATCTCATGTTACTTGGGGTCGGCGCAACACGTTTTTTTTTCCATTCCGTCCTGTCAACCGTCACGTTTTCACTAAATCCCTTTTCTTTCATATCACTCCTAATACAATCCATCCATATTTTCTTTGGCCTCCCTCTCCCTGTCCATCCTTTCATAAAATCGTATATTAATTCATAATGAAAAGGAACCCTTGATCCATTGCTTCATATGTTTGTACGTACAGACGCCAGCACATCAAACTACCCGAAACTCTAAAATTTTCTCAATCAACCTTGAACATTATGTTGAACCTTATGTTAAGTTGAAAATCTATTAAGAAATTTGACAGATTGTTGTACGTAAAAAATTGTAAAACACATAATTATGCCACCTGCACCATGCATTCATTTTTGTATTGCGCTAGTAGGCTCCGGATGTACCTGCGGACGGCGAGCATTGGTTGGCTCGCTGTCCGATCACCACCAGGCCTGGGTCGATGGCGCGTTGTGTTTCACGCGCGCCTCAAAGAGATGTCAGCATAAAAGACGGGGCCCGCTAGGGCCAGAGCCTGCCAGGGTTGCGGAATTTGTTCGAAAAGTCACCGCGGCCCTGGAACGCAAATGGCTTTTTAGATTTTTAGAAGGAACACGGATGGGTTTTAGTCAGTAAGAGTCTAACACGCCCTTCCGCTCCACCCAGAGCGGAAGAAGTCATTTGATGATTTCCGATCCTTAAAAAAAAAAAAGGCTCCGGATGTAACTGAATAATCAGATCGGTCAGAAAGTAAATGGAGGAAAAAAGGTGAAGTTTTCGAATAATGACACAGACTCTCTTGAATCTCTAAAACGAAACCTATTTGAATAAACTTGCCATTCAAATTTTTCATAAAGCAGTTATTTAGAAACAGTTGAGGTGTAAATAACGAACGACCTCTACACACAGCGATAGTTGTGAACTAGGCGAGGCTTCAGCTAACTTCGTAAAGAGAAAGTTTGTGAGGTGCGCCATCTAGCGGAGGTTGCGATTATAAATTAATAATAGTACCTCTAAAATGTGCAGTGGTGTGTTTGTAGATAGCAATGGTATGTTTATGGTGTACTGGATTCTGCCTGCGTTTTCGCTCGCCCCGAAAATACTGTGATATGTTTCAGATCCCCCGGTACTTGTAAATCTTGAGCGCTCAATACTCCTAGCCCGGAAACACTTCGACGTGGCTCTGATCTCCTGGAACTTGAGAATCTTAACCGCCCACAATTCCAGCACCGGAAATACCTCGGCGTGTTTCTGGTCTCCTGGTACTTGTGAATACTTATCGCTCACAATTCTAGCCTCAGAAATATTTCGACAGGTTTCTGCTCTCCTGGTACTTTGTTTTTTTAAACATTTTATATTTTAAATACTAATCTAACTTAAAAAAAACTTCTAAATAAAATATGGCGTCGAAAAATTCATCCGCATCGCTGTTGACTGTGGAAGTGATCCCAAAAGACTGGCGTAATGGCCACATTATATGGCATGCTTATTTATCCTCTATCCGAGGTAAAAGCCAGCCCGCATCAAGTCACGTGAAGAGTTTAGCAAGATGAAAATTTGAGGTATTTCTGTTTTAGTTTCGGCCAGAAAGGTGTCCCTCCCTATTTACAGAATTAAATGCATTTTTATGTCAACCTTCAGGATGACCTCTCTCTCCTTTGTCAGAATTTAAGTAGGTCGACAGTGCGTGTATGGCAGCCTCCTTTGGGACTATAACCCAACTGCAAGGGCTGAATTTTTTTGGACGGAGTCGAATACCTTGCCGGAGAGCATGAGGTTAATCAGAGCCGTGAACTCCTTTAAAATTAACTCACCAGCTTCCCCGGTGCCTGAACCGGTAAGGTCCTTTAGGTGTTGAGGACTTAGGGCGTCGAGACCGCCAGCAGAGCCACTCCGGAAGGAGCAAACGGCTGTTATCACCTCTCGACCTGTAATGGTGAGGAATTGAATATCCGGATCCGGGGGGTCGGGAAAAGAAAGACCATCCGCTGGGGCAGGCTGTTTGCTCTCCAGAGCTGCGAGAGTATTTGAAGAACACGGAGCCACCACATCTACATCTACTACTAAAAAGAATCCTGGCTGCTTCGCTTATGTCACCTTCCTCTAATTTAGATTCGCCCAGATGGGAATAAACCTCTGTGTTGATAATTTAGATTCCAAATGAAGCACCGAAACGTTAGTTTTCTTTAATTTGTGCTTTTAATGTCTTTTTGGTTGCCAAATTCTTATTAACATGTAAAATGCTGTAGAGGAACATGAGAAGATGTTCCCAGGCACTTTGCGAGTTTTCCCGGGCAGCACAGCGAACGCCACTAGAGGTCTAGCGCCACGGGAAACTTGCTTTAAAACAGAAACAGAGTTTTTGAATTTTGCTGGTGTAGCAGGCATAGAAAATGAAAAGACTGGGACTGAACTGAGTGCATTTTGGGATTTGTGCACCTCCCCAATATGCACATTAAGACGCCGCTTACCTTTAAAAAATCATGCCTGGGTGCACAGAGTACACCTCTCCAGGATATATAGTGATGTCGAAGGTTGACCGGCACTATCTTACAGCACATCACTCCTATATTACTATTTACAATTAAATAACTAAAAAAATCAAAGACAAAACATGAGTAAAAAGTCCACTGATGACAGCATGTGTCAATATACGCGCAGTCGCGCTGAGGGTCTGGGGTGCAGTGCCCTAGACAATCGTTGCTGGGCGACACGCGGACCGTCGCGTCTTCTCATCAGCGTCACCTCCAGGGACGTCGTTGCCTCCAGACGCTTACGTCGTCGCTTCTTCTAAACCAAGCAATAGATTCTTCGTCCGTCTTCTCTTTCCACTGTGGCACTGAGCAGATGGTTAGGCAGCATAAATCAGAACGCGCAAAATCAAAAACTAGATGGACGTTTAACCACAAATGAGTCAGTTTTGACGTGTTCAGTTTATTGCCTTCTTATTAAAATATAATTATTCCTACAGCGGGATGGTTTCTGATCAAAAATAAAAAACAGTTGGTGATAGTGTGTCTTCACACACAATCACCAAATGATTTTGTGTTCGGATCAGTTTTCATCCATCATTTTGAATAACAGTCATGCAAATCTCAGCTTCACACAAAATCCTTTTGACTGCTAGCAGGATATTACTGGTACTGGTCATCCATCCTTATTTAACCATTCATAAGGATGCAGGTTGTTGGTAGCCCTGCATGACATGATTTACATTCACCTGCAGAATAATGGATATTGGTGCAAATGTAACGACTCTTGTGGACTACGGTATGAATGTTATGATCGATGGTGTGCGTACTTCTACGTCTGTTAGTGGTCCTTATAATGTTTGTAGAATGTACATTAAAATCAAATCAAAAGTCATTTATTCAAATAAGGCTGAGTGCCAGCACTTTTTGAACGTCAAAGTTCTACATAAAGACAGTCCACCAAAACGCCCGCCTGTCGCCACTTCCTAGTGTTTTAGCTAGGAGGAACAAGTGGTGCAACAAACTCCCCAGCAACACATCTCATTGTCAAAGACAGTGTGAAGGTGGTAGAATGGATATCCAAGAGTGAGTTAGGAGAGTCTTAAAACAAACAAATAGGCAATAACAAATAGAAAAATGGAATGGAGATTTTGACCTTGAAATACAAATAACAGACCAGAAATTAACTAGATTTCAGAGGACAAACAAAGAAGACTGTTTTGCTAAAAACTATTAATATTCCTGCAAGCCTTTAAGTAGCAATAACTTTACTTCCCCACTCTAAACTATAACACAAGCTCTACTTAATAATCTTTTACCGAAGCGGTACAGTAAAGGGTGTGAACACTTAAGCTAAGTACACGTTGAAGCAACTAATCGGTACAATTACCACACCCTTTGCGGGTGGTCGTAAATATTAGTAAAGCTATAATTATGAGCGTAAATACGCTCAAATTAAAGACTACTTTAATCTGTTATTATCTGTGAATGTTATATACAATGTGCTATTTTCAATTTTCCGGGTATTGAAGAGCAATGATATATAAACTATACAAAGATTCGTTGCCCACAGTCTGAAATGGCAAGTTTTTTATCACAGATTTAATATCACAAAACTGCAACAGACTGCTTCGAATATTTCGTCAGATTAGTAGTCACTATCGTTGACTAGTTTGAGTTTTTTGACGTTTTATGTAATAGAAAAGTTTATTTTTAATTTCGGTGACAGCATTTATACCACTTTCAAAATATTCCTATGAACCAGTGTTGGCAGTGTTTTCCTTTTTTGTAGTATCGATGTCTCCAGATTGTAGACCTCTTGTATTGTCGTACGTCATTGTCGAAAAGGAAGAAAGCTGAACAAACGTACATAACACCATCTCCGGCCTTTCGGTCCCATGTTTCCTGGAGTCGCAACACCTGGTCTTCTTCTATTTTACCTTATCAAACGTCAAAACATTATTCAGTTTCCTTATTGGCTGGTTTTGGTGGTGGTGAACTAACAGTAACATCCCTTGGTGTTTTATATGCCTCCATTCAACCAAACTATTTTCGTCAGCTCCGGTAATAATCGTATCGGTGTGTTTCCCAACAGTAAGAAAATTATCTAAATAAAATACTCACTCGAATGTGGAATAGCTGATACCAGCTCGATATTCAATCTATACTCATACTCTTTCATCCATCCAATTTATTCACAACGTTAGTAATTTTGCCTGTCTGGCGTGTGTCACCTCTTCACGCCTTCACGGCAAGACCAATTTAGATCAAACGGGCAGAGCATGGCATACGAGTAGATCAAATCCTGGGTTAGAGCATACAATATCTTTTTTATCCCAGGGGATGTTCCCTTGAGATAATTTGCGCTATTCACGCGGCCGAAGACGGTGGCAGTCATCATCTGCCCAGCCTTTTCCTAACTATGTATATTGGGGTCGGCTTCCAGTCAAACTGGATTCAGCTGAATACCAGTATTTTACGTAGAGCGGCTGCCTACCAGATCGCCACAAACCATTAACTGGGTAACACGGTACTTCTTGGCAAGACTGGAGTAAGATTTTATGCTTCTGACAATTCCTAACGACTGCCAAACATCTACAAATTATAGCCGGGACCAATGGCTTAACGTGCTTTCCGAGGCATGAAGGAGTCTTGGTATGTTAAGATTCTCACCCATCCTCAGACCGACCTTAGTAAGCGTTACTTGACCTTGAAGATGGACCCGTGCAGCTGTTATATTTAGCCACGAGCTCCTCGTATTATTTTTTCATAACACATCAGTGACCCAATTTTGTTGTAATTTTTTTTAACCTGTATAAAATTCTATAACTCTACGAATATTGTCTATTCGTCAAATAAAATAATATTATAAAATACGATCACGCCTCAAATGAAAGGCACTACGCCGCTCTATATTGTGTTCTCAACAATGCATCAGACTCAATGGAAGTCGTCAAATATTGAATTTACAATGAGACGACGCCGACGATAGAAAGGGCCGAATTTATTAAATAACCTACTTTCGCAGGCTTTTGGGTGATAAGTTTTAGAGGTCAAGGGTTTTTGAAGGTTTTTTATTCTAGGTTACTTAATTTGCTGCTAGATATTTAGTAAATATTACATTACATTACATTACACTATATATCATCAGATCACATCACACTATATATATATATATATCTCACACTTATCCACTAATATTATAAAGGCGAAATTTTGTGAGTGTGTGTGTTTGTTACTTCTTCACGCGCAAACGGCTAGACCGATTTAGATGAAATTTGGTACAGAGATTGTTTGAGTCCCGGGAAAGGACAAAGGAGTTTTTATCTCGGGAGTATGTTCCCTTGGAATTATTTTTGACAACCACGCGGGTGGAGCCGCGGGTGGCAACTAGTTTGTTATAATTCTTCGTAACGAGTGTCATAGAACTGCAGATGATAGTCAGGACTAAAGGTTTGATGTTCTTTCTGTAGGCATCGAGGGGTCTCTGAGTAATACGATGGTCTCCCACACACGGACCATCCAGGGTAAGCGTAGCTTTACCGTCGATGGATTTGTGCAACTGTGATTATTTACCCACGAAGCCTATACATTAAAATTCATACTTATTTCTGTTTTTCAATTTAAATTGAAAAAAAACATTGTAAATCAAAAGCCCTTGGTATCGGAAATAGGGCCAGGATGTGCGGTCACAATAAATATGGTTATAAGGGTTAGCTGAAAATTAATTCAGGTGACACGCCGTCGATGATTCATAGAGACTCATTTCTCCGAAGTTGTTATTATTACTGAAGAACAATCGTTAATTAATCAATCAATAAATGAAAACATTTCTCCCTGCTGACCGCTGTACCGCAACAGATGAAACGATGTTGATGACGTCAATGATCCTTTACTTCTGCTTAAAACACAAGACCCAAGGGACTTAGTCCTACAATAAAGCTATCAGAGTTGTCAAAAAAACTTACCTCATGAAGAGTGATTGAGGTGTTATGAACTGTTCTCACGGTAATTAAAAGTTTTTTTATTGACACCTACAAAGACACACCGGCTGTATGAAATAATAGGTAATTAAGTGATAATAATGGTAATAAAAAATCTAGTAGGTGGTTATAATAGCACAGTAGTTGTTCTGAATTGAATGAATCACAGTCTACAACTACACAATGAAGAACAATAAAGATATAGTAGTTAGATTACAGGATGTATGTGAACTGATTGTGGTAAGTTTAGTTGATCCATTCCTATTGTTCTACTTCTTGATTACCCTCTGATTGCTGATGATCGCACAATTGATTTTGGACCTTCCTTTGGCTGATAACCATGGAACCTAGAAGACCTAGAAGACTTTTAGATGATTGTAGATTGAGATAAGGTACTAAAAGCAGAAACATGTTTATACGTTTGCTCTTTAATGGCAAGCTTCCCGTTTTATGCCCTTCATCTACGTAGACTAACAATCTCAAAAAGGTGCCAGAAACTAACAACTGAATACGGAAGGTGGAGGACCAGCTGATTAATTCTGTAAAGCTTCTGCAAGATGTCACGTGATCACGAGGTGTGCTGTAATTCCATCTTGATTATATGGATTGACAGCTCACCTCGTGATCACTTCATCCAAGCCTTCACTTCGATATGTATACAGAATCGATCGGCTTGTATCGTGGCTCAGCTTGGGAGACACCTATGCCCAGAAATGGACTGCATTACACTGAGATGAGTGAATAAAAGCATACAATAGGAGAAATTCTTGCTGTCTTTTGAAAATAAAGAATAATGAATGAGCCTTGATCTAAAGCCAAATCATTTGCAAAAATTACTTCAACATCACACTTGTAGCCCACCAATAATTTCCTTTGTACACAAATGTCAAAGTGTACTAGAGCGAAACATTGAAATGTTAAGACCTCGCGACCTATAATCATAGGCCACAAGTTGATACTTATCGACACTACTTACGTTCCTAAGTTATACTTAGCTGTAATACGTGGTTGAGGCGTACTTACTATGAGTAATACGACCTAGTAGGTGCAACGGTTAGGTGGAAATTGATGGGGTCACGATCTGTAGTAGCCACAGTGCAGGGATCGATTAAGGGTGATCTAAAATGGAAAATGTGCTTAGTGGCCATACTGGACACAAGTTAATAGGGAAACACTAGGCTTAAAATAATGCATGTATGTACAAGGAAGACAGACATTTTGAGTTATCAAAGAGTGTTGGAAAGATGATCTTCGTAATTATTGTAGATTTTAAATTTCTGCTTTTTTAGATTTCATGATCCGGCTCGAGGTACCAAATTAATGTGGATAGTGGAACTGCTAAGAGGTTACCACATAATCGAGGGTACGTTTTTTTTTTAATGACTTACCTATAGAAATTGATATCTTTCACGACCATATTGTCACAGGCAAAATCAACGAATTTCAAGAGAAGAGTATTTATTGCGTCGCCAACAGTAAGATTGGTGGTTAAAAATGGGAGTGGCTCAGTGTTCAGCGAATCGACCAGGTTTTGTCAATAAGTCAATCTTGACTTCAAATCGATTCAAGATCACATCAAAAAAAAGAAAGAGGACTTACTCAAGAATCTAGACTGTTAAAAAATATTCATTAATTCTTACAAAGTAGTCTGCAACTTTCAAATAAACAGTAAGTTCCTCAAACATTTCGTGGAATACTTTCATTTTGTACTTCTAATTAAATTCCTTCAGGGTACACAGAACACTTACCTACAAGTAAATACAAACGGTTTAAAATTGAGCCAACGACGTGAACAATGAAAGCGAAGGTCTTTTGACTCCTTTGTTCAAATTAATTACAAATGTTCCACCTCATTCTACTAAAAAATAATCAATCCTATTAAAGAGAAACAATTAAGACGAGAATAACTTCTAATTTGTAAATGAAAGTAGGAAATGGTCGATTTTTTCGGTTTATTTTTTTAAGAGGTTTTACTATAATTATTTATATGAACTCAAAAATCAATATTTCTGAATTGGTTGTCATCTCAGCAGTCACTTTTTCCATCCACATCATCTTGTACACCTTTTATCCATTTTATCCTTTGTGTTTCCCTCTGCAATGTTTGTCTTCATATTCTAAACTTCTTCCCCACTTATATTAAGCCAGCATAGCATAATGGCAGCAAACTGGTCAGTTCACTTCGAAAAAGAGGAGATCCTAAATCAATCTGTTTAGATTTTGCACTTTAAGTGTTAAATTCCTGAACAACTGATCTGAAACAAGTTATCAACGGAGCAATTAACAAACGTATCAAATTATCCCCATGTTACATTAGAAGTTCTAATACCTATTATAGATCCTTGAACCCAAAGCGCAGACCACACCTAGATTGCCAAAAGATACCTGCATGTATTTTGTAATAAATTAATACTTGCAGCCAGTCCTTGATATTAACAAAAGTAAATCACGTTCTAATAAATAATAACACAGGCAGAGACTAGGAAATGACTTGAGAACATAATTATGATTTAGAAACTCCTTATGTGAATAAAGAGCCAGGCAAGACGCAGTTTAAACTAGCGTACTGACACACTTGCGTGCTATGTCTCGGGAAAATAGTAAAGTGGTATTTGACCAGTACAATTGTAGGGACTTCAAAGAGATTTTGACCTCTGAGTTTTATTCGGTGTTTCTTCTCAGGGTAGTCAGCTAGGAAACACCGGCCTCATCTAGTTTAACCAACTTACAGAAGTTTTTATAAATACTTATCTAACTATATACACTAGAATAAAAATAAAAACTCCTAACTAAATTAAACCCTAAATATGGCGTTAAAAAATTCATCCGCATCGCTGTCGACTGGAAATGTACCCAAAAGACTGGCGGCATTGCCACGTTGAATGGCAATGCTTATTCTTTGACCAAGGTAAAAGCCAGCCCTTGGGTCAGGCGAAGTGTCAACTAAGCGTCTTGAGAGATCTTACTTACAGAATAAATGTCATTTATCATTTAACAGTGGAGTTTTATGCTGGTTCCTGTACACCCAGGCTACCTGGCAGTCAGCCTTTGTGGCAATCTTGCGGACCGGCTAATATTGTTAACCCAGCTTGGGAGATGTCGATCGTTGCGATGATAGGCAAGGAATTGGAAGAAAAATAAAGACTCATCACATTTACTTGAGCCAAGAGACGTCCACTCCTGGACATAGGCCTTCACCAAGTGTCGCCACGTCGCGCTAAATGTCTGGCCAGCGCCAGCGATCTAACTTGTGGGAGACCTTCCAGCACCGCGTCTTCCGGTACGCGGTCGCTGCTCCAGAACTTTCGACCATTTTGACTATAAATAGTCTGTTTTGCGAGCAATGAGACCAGCCCACAGACGCTTAAGGGGAAAGCGCCAGGGTAGCCCACGAAATTCGAAATTTTCATACGCTTTTTGCATTTTGCAGGTCAGTGTCAGGTTGTATACGTTTTTAGGTTGTAGGCGATTCTTCGGGCTATGTTGGTAACCTTAATTCTCCAGCGGATATGGCCATACAAGACTTCATGTAATTTATTGACATCAAGACCTTTAACTATGAAATAATCCGTTATCCTGTTCAGGAAATGAAGGCGTTTGTATTATCCAAAATACTACTTATGTAATAATGGTGGGCGTTACTTTTGACCTTGATTCGGTGTTTGATTAAATCTACAATCAAATAATTTGGACCAGGAAATAAATTTGTTTCACATCACGATTTTGTAAAAAAAAAATGTGTTATTTATGTAAGAACTACATTATCTGAGCTATAAAGGGCATCTAGAATTATTTTTAACTTAATTAATAGGCAATCATTAATATCTACCAATCATGAACCTCAGTTAAAAAAAACGAAATAGATCCATTGCTTTTACCATTTATATTTTTGTATATCAATTGATCACTGTGAAGTAATTAAACAGCACAGCTATCAATAGAAACACTCACTAAACCAAATGAATAAAAAACAAACGAGAGCGATAACTCGCAAATGGCCAAACGATTCAAAAAGCGAGATGAATGTAAAACGAATTAAAATAAGCGCTAAATAAAACTAGCCGGGAGGATGCCGCAAAACAAAGCCAATGATGTACGCTATTTCCGGTTTATGATACCAATTTGCACTCACATCCGGTTTTACCCATACCAGGAAATCATTCCCTAACACTCCAACTAATATTTTCAGCATAATTTTTCTCTGGGTAGCATCCGTTAACCGCTTTGCTGGAAAAGACGGTGACGACTTTAGTATTGAAGCAGCGTTGTATGATTATGTTAGGAATATGTAGTGAAAAGTCGCTAATTCAGAAATCAATGTTAAATATTATTAAGCCTACTTTACTTGTTAATTTTACTTCCAGCTTGCGTCTTGTTATTTCTGTTGAATTGAAAAGATGTTAGTTAAAAAATATGTTTTAACTTGTGTTATTGATAAACCCATTTTACTATCAATATATTTCTTTGACCTGAGTATTGTTTAAATTTGGTCATTAATTCCAGAATTCTAGAATGCGCTAATCGTACCCATATAATGCTTACAAGCTAATTTATCAACAATCATAACAATTTTTTTTTAACCCTCACACAGCTTTGAGAAAATGTTATAAGAGTAAAGTAATAATTAAAAAGTATTTTAAAAGGCAGTTTAGTCTTTTAGGTTTGTGTACCTGTAATGCTGTATCTTGTACCGAAATGTAATTGACTATCTAGAAACGAATTTATATTTAGTAGTGATAGACCTCTATTATGAGTGGAGAAATATTATATTTCACCGATATCCATTGAATCCTTAAGGTACTGATGTCTTGGCTTAAATAAATCCAGGGCCATTCAATCCAATCACAGAGAGATTTCGAACATAATTAGAAAAAATGTAACATCTTGTAGATATTACTTATTTTATTGATAATATTTCTTTTTCGTGGAGATTCGTTGAGTTAAATAGTGAGGGTTTTTCGTGGATTTGATACGGGATTTTTATTTAATTGCTCGATATACCTTTAATAATAAGTAATTCTTTAGAAATTGCGCGGTAATAAAGGTAATTTTTGTACGTGATATTTGTAGGGTTTTGAAGATATATAATATAATATTTATCTTTTTAGAACAGATGGTTGATGGGGCCAAAAAGTTCTGGAGTACCTCCTACAAGGTGGATCCATGACCTGGTGAGAGTCGCGGGTAGCCAATGGATGCGAGACGCACAGGACCGACTGTTGTGTTGCCTATGTCCAGCAGTGGAAGGCTTTCGTCTTATATGATGATGATGATGAATATTAACGTATTTTTATAGCCACTAGTAAATATCTGTAGGATCGACCTATTTTAATAAAAATGAACGGCTAAATGTGTTCATAAGCGTACTAAACTTCGAGAACGGCTAGACCAATTCAGCAATAAAGTTTTTTCAATTATTTTGGCCGAATAATATTATCATCATTGAAAAACTGCTTGGACAAACATAAAGACCGCATTTTTATATTTCCCATATTAACTGTTCCTATACGTCACTGCTACAGTTCAATAGTTTTTGACAGAACGACGTGTGCTGGGTCAGCTAGTATAATATAATATTAACGTATTTCAGAAGGTCCCTTTACTGTGTTATTGTTTGGCAAGTTGCCATACTGCTTATGCGCAAGAATAATGCAAAATGGCAGTATTTGGCCAAGTTTTAATTGGCTTTTCAAGTAGCACTTTGTTTGCAAACCGTCTGCGTTTCCGAACCATCTGCGTTTCCTGTTGTTATCCAGTTAACAGCAGAATCCACAAAGGTTAACAATATATCAAGAACTATAAATACTGACTACACCTTTGGACTTATTTTGTTTATTCTTACTTATTCAGAAACTAATAAAAAAGTTTAACGGTTTAGTTCACGCTCATAAACATAGATGGCGCCACTAGGCGTGGCGACTACAGACTGAAGTTTTCTATTATTTTATTCATATTGTAATGTAACAGTAAGTCAATATCCATATTAAATTAATTGTGTACCTATAGTTTATTCTTTCATTATTTGTTTATATAAAAGAGGTAATAAGTGATACTTACATAGTTACATACATAGAAAATACATGTTTACACTTAAATTCAATATTTTTTATAAAATAAAGTACTTAATACTAAATCTGATGAGGTTTTGGATTCAAATGATCTAAATACAGAAACATAATAATATGTATGTTGATCTGGCCTCTTCAGCTATTGATAAATCAATGATTGAATTATTATTTAAACTGTTATTCCATTATCTTTGTACACACTAATTTACATTTATGAATAAGTATTTCTTTAAAATCACACACAAAAAACATTTACATTAATAGTAAAATAATATTTCCAGAAATATAATGAATTATTTATATATGCTATATATCAATATCTCATGACATCTTTAAGTGAACGCTGATTTATTTTTATAGTATAACTTTAATAATAAAACGTTTAAAAAAATATTTTTTAATAATACACAAACATTATTTGTCCTCTATAATAGAAATAACTATATAAAATACAAAATAATAAAACAACAGCGGCAGACGGGTTAACTAAAATCGTGTCAAAATCTGACACCTAGCTCGATAGATGGCGTTGGGATCGAGTTAGATCGCGGTATGGTTTCGTTACCGCGGAAACATGACTACCGCGGGCGCGCTCTGCTCAAGTTGCCATCAGGAGGGTCTTAACTGACTCGACTGAACAGCGAATGATGATTTAGGAAATGATCCCAGTGATTATAATCCGCTCGTTCGTATCTCAACTATCGCAGAGATTCGATTCGAATAACTGACGCTGTTTTTTGGCCCCTTTTAAATGAATAATGTACTAAGAAGTCGCCGTGTTTATGTGGCCTCGTTGCAGTGCCAAAGTGTGTGTGTCATATTGAAACATAATTTATGGTTTTATCACACATTTTTGTGAGTAATTTTATCTTTTATATAGATTATTAACGCCGAAACTATCAACTCACAACAACTAGAATAAACAAGGTCAACAAGCACATTTATATTTAGTTCCATTTCTCGCCGCTAGGTGAAAAATAAGCACGTGTTTTTTTAGTGTACAGGAAATTCAAAAACCATAATATTGCACATACACTTTTCATTTAAAAAAATACAATTGGCTCCTGAATCAATTGATTAAAATTAAGGTGCTTTTAAAAAATGTAAGCTACACTAATATTATCGCTAAAGTTTATTCCACTATTTAGAGTGCGTTTTTTATTCATAGTTTCTTATCTAGATATATGTGTATGGTTGAGTTTCCTAACCTATTTTAACAGACGTAATATTTATTATTGGCCTTAAATTAATGAGTTATTTTTGGATGCAGTTCGACGACCTGAAAAGTCGCGGGAATTTCACTGGATAGATGCGGGGAGCACAAGCAATCCGGTTGTGACGCGGACACATCTCGTGTCTTAGACACTGTCAAGCTGTGGATATTTTACAGCTGGATGACGATGATGATGATAATTATAAAGATTGGTTTCTTTAAAAAGCCCTCCGACTAATAGCGAACGTGTCATAAAGGTGAATCAGAGCATCGTGTGCAGTGAGGCGGAGCGGTGGCCTTCAACCGTTTATTGTCAAGTTCACTGGCAAACTTTTTGCTGTTACCTTTATGCAATACGATGCATAACCGTCATTGAGTAGACATTGAATAAGAGTCTACTCAATGACGTTCGTTCAGGGGCGTAGCTACCATCGTATCAAAGGTACGGGGCCCCCGGATTATAAGGGCCCCAAAGTGTGGATGCAAAGCTATACATTTAGTCGCGTCATCTCCTTCGTTGTCTGCCACGACAGTTCTGAGCTAGTAGGGGCTTTTTTGTTTAAAAACAATACTCTTAAAAACGGGCCTCCCAAATTGTTTGATACTGGGCCCCTTTGAGACTAGCTACGCCACTGACTTCGTTCGTCGTTATTATTTGTGTCTGCATCAGCCAAAGATACTGGTACAATATATGCTATTACAAATACTTTTTTAAGTGAAAACTTCTTTAGCGGCGTTGTGCACTTTTTGGGATGGGTTAAAAATGTTAAACTCGCGTCAGGACACGTGACCTGATCGAAAATTCGTAAGACGGAGGGAATGTTCTGAAGTGTTAAATTTTTAATGTAAGTAATATAAATTGTCATGTTTGTGTACGATAG
Source organism: Mamestra brassicae (assembly GCA_905163435.1). Classification (NCBI taxonomy): domain Eukaryota; kingdom Metazoa; phylum Arthropoda; class Insecta; order Lepidoptera; family Noctuidae; genus Mamestra; species Mamestra brassicae. Next base: position 18,074,763 of record LR990999.1, on the reverse strand, counting down.
CGCAATAAATGAATATTGTACCTATTTTACCACATAAATTATCATTTAGTACTATCGTACTTTTATACTGATAAAGCAATGTGCGATATGATTCCCTAACCATTCCAAAATATCAAAAATGCACAACGTTAATGTTCAAGTTTTCACTTCTGCCGGCACTTCCGGAGTGCAACCCGTTGTTTTTTTGGTTATTTTTTAGGGATCCATACCCAAAGGGTAATAACGGGACCCTATTACTAAGACTCTACTGTCCGTCTGTCTGTCTGTCACCAGGCTGTATCTCATGAGATACAGCCTGGTGACAGACACCCCGCCGGTTCATGAACCGGGATCATTAATAGTAGCTCCTTGACTTCTGACTTTAGTCAACCTTCTGGGCAGATGGTTTGAAAATAATTTATTTATCCATGGTTTTGTAATGATTACTTACAACTCGGAATTGTCGAGTGTTTTCTCTTTTAACTTCAGATTCTTCAGACAAACAGATTATATTCTATTGATAGAAGCATAAAACATTGTACATATTATTATGAAAATGGACGACCAGGCAGGAAAATATATAAATTACTACCTTATCAACCACCGCACAAAAGTTCTAATATTTGGAGTGTATAAGCTCTCCGAGACCCGTGAAAAATATTGGACGACCGTGTCTTTAAAGTGGCCAATATTTTTGCTCTAACTGACTACATTGATGATATTATTTCAAAATCATAATCCTCCTTCTGGGGCAGCCGCATAATAACCGTAGGTTCTGAAGCCCTACACACATAGTGGAAGGGAGATGGAGCTATTCTTGTATAGCTCCATCTCCCTTCCACACCTGAATCACAATAGTTTTAAAACGTCATAGTAGCATGATATATGATAAACTAGCTGTTCCACTAACCTACATCCAAATAACCAAAGTAATATCCCATAATAAGCCCAATTACCTTTCAACCAAGGAGATAATTCTCTCAAGGTTATGTCAAAAAAACATCAATTTCAATTCAATTCTTTACGTACCGTTAACTCTTTCCACTAGTAACTTATATAAAAACTTACGGTTACGCATCAGCAACCAAGGTTGCCCACAATGGCCGATTACCAAGTCCTTCCTTATCACGTCAAAATATTAATATAGTCAAACAACGCACGGATAGTCAATGGCAAAACTAATTTAGTTATGGTGCGTGATCTGGTATGATGGTTGCGAGGATTTCGGTGGCTACTGATGCTGGGGACTGTAGACTATATTAAATGAAACAGCCGAGACCAACGGCTTAACGTGTTTTCCGAGGCACGGAGGAGTCTCGGTATGCTAAGATGGTCACCCATCCACAGACCAACCTCGGCAAGCGTTGCTTAACCTTGAAGATCGACCCGTGCGGCTGTTATTATTTAGCCACGAGCTCCTTTCTTGATATAAACCCCATAAATGTGACTCACCTCTATTACTTTTCTATTTCTTTGTGTATTTAAAATAACTCCAAAGAATATCCTTAGTACAAATCTTTCTTCTTCTTCTCTTCGTGTCACTGGCATGACAGTTAGTTAGGTTTGGCTGCATGTTTTGGAGACACAGGTAGGAGGTAGAGCATGGTTTGTGGGTCATATCCACAAACGCATCTTGCTGGTGATCCGTCAAGGTAGCCCCATTTGGTGAGGTTGAAGTTACACCTCATCCTTGCGTTCTGAGGAGGTTCAGAGACTTCCAAGAGGACCACTGAATGCTTGACCCTACAGGAAAATTCTCGCAGGTATCCTCATCATATCAGCCGAAAGACGTCCCCTGTTGATCACAGTATAACTGTTTCAACGCACAGAATTAAATGCTCTGGCGAGTCCCTTAGTCGCCTCTAACGACACCCACGAGAAGTGATGGGATGGTGTTATTCTTTTACGTCCGACACCATACAGAACAACACAGGTATCCTTATAACCATTTAATGCATTTGATTACATTTTCAACAAAATGTCTCAAGTCCGAACTAGGTATTACCACATACACAAGGTGACGAATACCCGTGAAAACTATCCGTTTGTGTCGAACAAACACACAATATGACTTGTTTAGCCGACCTACATCAGCTTTTGTGGTACACAAAACTGTTTTGTTTTGCCAGTTAACTTTAACAGCAGTCAATTGGTTAACTTGTTTAAGTTCACGCCTATTTTAACTAAGTAGCATAAATGGTGTATTAAATTAGGAGCATTAGTTGCTACCAAAACGGTACACCTAGTGACCAGACCCCGTGTTATGCCTTTTTAGGATTCCGTACCTCAAGGGTAACCAACAGAACCCTATTACTAAGCCCCTGCTGTCCGTTCGTCCATTTGCCTATCAGCGGACTGTATCGCAAGAACCGTATTAGGACTGTTGAAATTTTCACAGAGGGTGTATTTCTATATCAGTGAAGATTAGGACTGGCTTCCAGGGTTGCGGAATTTATTTATTTATTTCCCACCGTACGATTATCTTTACAGGTTTATCACCTAATGCGATAATGTAGACAACAATTTTTACAACTACAGTTACATAGTTCTACTAATAATATTTTCGATCATATGTACTTATTGCTTCTACAAACACCATATCTATGTCACAGTAGCACCGTAACTTATTTGTTCGAAAGAGTCACTGCGGCCCTGGAACGCAAAGGGCTTTAGAAGGAACACGGATGGGTTTTAGCCAGTAAGAGTCTGACACGCCCTTCCACTCCAACCAGAGCGGAAGAAGACATTTGATGATTCCCCATAGTTAAAAAAAGGACTGACTTGCTGACTGGCGCTTAGAAAACTAAAGAAATAGCGTCTCTTTTATTATTGTTGGTAGGAGTGCGTTACCACAATCTTATAAATTATGGTAAGTGATAATGTGGTCGTCGATGGTGCACGCTTACTTAGAAGTAACCTATTCACTCTTGACTTGTCCTGGGAAAAGATGTTCGTGTTTGTGGAATTCATTTGTAAACATACACACAATGCTGAAGAAATTATAATGTGGCAACGTTTTTTGAATAAATTCGGAACAAATTTATTGTTTCCCAAGACATTAGTATAAGACCTTGATAACTGCAATTGTGTTCCTACAAATACCATTGCAACATTTCAATATGCGGCGATACACTACAGCCGGTCGATCCGGAGTGAGCTGTCATTCCATCTTGATATGTGGATTGAAAGCTCACCTCGTGATCACTTCACCCAAGCCTTCGCATCGACATGTTTACAGAATCGACCGGCAGGTACACGGTAGACATCCTACCACCCACTTCATCATCATCATGCATCTGTATTTTACGTGGAGCGGCTGCCTACCAGACCTCCACAATCCATTGATTGGGTAACAATGTATTCTTGGCAAGGCTGGTGTCAGATTGTCTGGCTCCTGACAATCCGTAACGCCTGCCAAAGATCTACAAATGGCAGCCGGGACCAACGGCTTAGCGTGCTTTCCGAAGCACGGAGGAATCTCGATATATTGAAATGGTCACCCATCCATAGACCGACCTCGGCAAGCGTTGCTTAACCTTAGAGATCGACCCGTGCGGCTGTTATTATTTAGCAACGAGTTATCTTCCCCTACCCACCTATTTACACGAAACATTTTTGGAATACTTTAATTGTTTGTTAGAGGGATTCCCTGTCGATGTCTGTATTTCCTAGGCTAGGGACAACCTGGGCCGTATTTAATAAAACTGACAATGCGGTAAGAATAATAATTATTAAAATCATCAATCAATACAATGATGATAGCTTGAGAACTTGAGCTTGAGAGGTTAATGATGATAATTCTGTAAATAAATACGCGAATCATATTTGGTCAACATACAGCCTGACACTGACTTGCAAATTGCAAAAAACATAAGAACATTTGAATGTCGCGGGCTACCCTGGCGCTTCCACCTTAAATCAGTGTTTTTTCTGCTTGGATATCTTTGGCTGGAAATACTAAAGGCTGTGTTAAAAAAAAGACACCTATTTTAAAGGGACCTTATGTTTTCCTTGTCCAACAGATTTTCCCACGCCCGTCTGTTTAATGACCAGAAGTAATAATCAAGTAAATGATCGTCACCTTCGGTGTTACAAATGCGAGACAAAGTAAGTACCTGCTGGAGGAGTGACACAGTGATTCACTGTTAAGTATTGCGTGAGTTTACCGAGTTATGTTGAGGTGGGCGCATACTGAGGTGTAACAAAGTAACCATTCATTTTTCCAATAATGGTGGGCTCGGCTCGGCTTCCAGGCTGACCGGATGCTGCTGAGTGACAGTGTTTTAAATGGAACGATTGCTTATCTGACCGCCACCACTCCGTTACTGGGTAACATGATACCTCTTGGAATAACTGGAAGACTCCTGTCAGATTTCCGCTGGACATAGGTCTCCCCGTGCGTGTCACTACAACAACCGGTCCTGTGCGTCTCGCATCCATCGGCTAACCGCGACCCTTACCTGCTGGTCGATTCTGTAAACATGTCGAAGTGAAGGCTTTGGTAAAGTGATCAATCAATATACTCAGAATGGAATGACAGCTCACTTCGTGATCACGTGACATCTTGAATATATGGATTGACACTTCGACATGTTTACAGACTCAACCGGCAGGTCATCGGTCCACCTTGCGGGAGGTCTTTCAACGCTGCGTCTTCCGTCACGCAGTCGCCACTCCAGAACTCATCGGCCCCATCGAACATCTGTTCCGCGAGCAATGTGCCCTGCCCACTGCCACTTCAGTTTGGTGATTCTTCGGGCTATGTCAGTAACCTTGGTTCTCTTGCGGATATCATCATTCCTGATTCAAGCACACTAGGAAACACCAAGCATCGCGCTCTCCGTTGCCCTTTCCTGCCAAAGATCTACAAATGGCAGCAGGGACCAACGGCTTAACGCTTGCTTTCCGAGGCACGGAGGAGACTCGGTATGTTAAGATGGTCACCCATCCACAGACCAAACCTTGTCAAACGTTGCTTTACCTTGAAGATCGACCCGTACGGCTGTTATTATTGAGCCACGAGCTACCATTTTGACTTCTGACTAGCCATAATTGACAGCAAGGGATTCACGGCTTGAGGTGCTTTGCGAGGCACGGGGGAGTCTCAGTATGTAATGATTAGTCACCCATCCATAGACTTACCTCAAACTCCGTTATTTAACCTGGAAGATGACCTGACAGTGGCAGGTGGCTGTTTTTATTTTAAGCCGCGAGCTCCTCCGTAGCCAGCCTATCTACAACTATGTATTTCCTCCAATTTTTCACACAACAATACACAACTTTTATCCGTTGATGTTTAAATACCCAGCAATAGTATCGTGAACAAGCTAACTTTAAAAAAATATCTAGCTTTTTCCAAGGTGAATAGATCCCTATGCAAATAATAAGCCCGTTTATGATTTATAGCAGGCGATACCGTAAGATAAATCTTAGCGGCTGGATTGTCTATATACGAAGGCTTTTGCCGCGATAAGCTTAAGGTAAGGGGATTGAAATATCGTTATAGTTATTTTGTGCAAGGAAAATATTTAAAACAAACCGTAATGTAAAGCTAAGATTAAGATTTAATTATCTACTTAGTAATAGTCTCCACAAGTATGATGCCTGAGGATAGATGGTGCCGCCGAGGCCGGCCTGGCGAAGACGACTTCGACGCCTTGGCCTTGCAAGGTCTGATTCAAGGTGGGTTGGAAAAGGGCAGGAAGACTTTGGGATCGCAAAAGATTAAAAAGTGGAGGAAATCCTTAGCCCACGTCTGCGACTACGTAGAATAGCTAGAAAACTACCTTGTTGCTATTCCACCAATTCGCACTAAACGTTTCCAAACGTCTTTTATAATGCGCACAGCAAAGGAGTGGAACTCTCTGCCTGCGTCTGTGCTTCCGAACGCATACAACCCTAATCTCTTCAAAATTAGAGTGAACGGGCTTCTTCTGGGTAAGTTCGCTCCATCGTCGACCTTGTCTCTGTCATCTATGACCTAGACTAGAGTCAAGAGCAAAACCCATACTAAATAAAATGAAAAAAACTAGCTTCTCGTATGAAATCTTCCCGAGAAACTGAAATGCAAAGTCTACTCGAAGTTTTTCCATGTAAATTTTCCAGTTTTGAACGTCTTGTAGCCGAGGGCTGTTGCCCTCAATAGCCCAAAAAATGCCTCATATATTATAGGATGGACGGCGCCGCCGAGGCCGGCCCAGAAAGCGGTGGCGAGATGGGACTTGAATGCAAACCGCGAAAGCTGGTTCGAGGTGGCGCAAGAAAAGAATGTCTGAAAGGATATGGGGGAGGCCTTTGTCCAGCAGTGGGATACAATAGGATAAGGAAAACAAAATATATTAAGTGTAATTTTTCAAGAACATTCCAGTACAACAGCGCAAAAAAAAAAACCACAGAGACAGCAAATTGGTCAAAATTAAAATGACCTCACATTACACCATAATGGAGAGCAACCTTAACTATTACACCATAGCACAGCGCACGTATAATACTTAGTTATTTATGTGTGAAACGTATTCGTAATGGTTAACATGATACATGTTACGTTTTATGACTTAGCAGTTTGCGGTTTTGGGTGTATTTGTCTAGGGAACTGCTCTATTTGCAGGATATGCTATGTGGAAGATATTTTGCAGGATGTGTATATGTTGTTTGTCTGTGCAAAATGGTAAATGGTAAAAGTTTCAGTTTCTTGACACACGTTTCTGTTCTATATCTATGAATCTATACAAATAAATGCGATTGAAGATTCTGTTTTTTTTTTGTCAAAATAAGAGATTTTTACTAAATTTTGGTTGTATATCTGAAAGTAGACGCGAAACCAGAAAAAAAAAATTGTATGTCTATCTGTCTGCCTGTCTTCTCAACCTAACGACGTCTGAAATTAGAAACGGAAGTTCTATTTCAGTTGCAAAGTCAAAGTCAAAGTCAATATGGGTGACATGAGTGTCACCACTCAAACTCAAAAGTCAAAGTCAAAATAATTCATTTAAATTTTAACGTTAAAAGGCACTTTAAAAAACAAACAAAATGCCTCTCTTTTCAAATTAAAGTTGTTCAAAAGTAATCTTTGCTTTTTCTTGATTGATTTTAAAAAAATTGCAAAGAAATCACACATCCTTCACATTGTTACAATTTCTCGCTAATTCTACTAAAAAGACACAAAGGCTTTGTTCCTAGCCATTGTTGATGCCTACCCTTGACATAGTTGCCGTGAAGATTCGATTTAGTGCTCGCGAGCTTTGGTTATTTCTGGTATTAATTGCCGATAATTGGTGATAATTTCCGGTGGGAAGTCGGTTAGGTTGGTCTAATAAAGGCGTTTCATTAAGTTCGGAGATTCGCAAAAGAATCAAGGTTTTTGACCAAGCCCAATTTTTTTATTTTGATTTTAATTCGAAACTTTGTGGCAATAGGAATGCAGATAGCGATGAATAGCCAAAGGGGTCAAAATGTTCTGGGGTGGTGACTGCGTAATGAAAGGCGTAGAGAGGGTAGGCTGGGTGGGCCTGTGATCTGGTGAAGTCCGTGGCAATCGGCTGCATGCGAAATGTATAGAACCTAGAAATAGCATTTGTCCACCAGTGAGCGTCTTGTGACTAAAATTAATGAACGTTCATACATTTAGGAGGAGCTCGTGGCTAAATAAGAACTGCTGATAAGAATTTCAACGATTGCTTAAAGTTGGATTGCTGAAGTCGGTCGGTAGATGGTTACCCCCATTCATGACATACCGAGTTTCCTCCGTGCCTCGGAAAGCACGTTAAACCGTCGGTCCCGGCTGCCTTTTGCGCATCCTTGACAGTATTTATGGGAAATCAGAAAATCTTACAACAGTTTTGGCGTATCGCAGCAGTCATCTTCATCATCATCATATCAGCCGAAAGACGTCCACTGCTGGACATAGGTCTCCCCCAAGTGTCGCCACAACAACCGGTCCTGTGCGTCTTGCATCCATTGGCTACCCGCGACCCTCACCAGGTCATCGGTCCACCTTGTGGGAGGTTTTCCAACGCTGCGTCTTCCGGTACGCGGTCGCCGGTCCAGAACTTTTCAGCCCCTTCGACCATCTGCATCCACCCACCACGATCCATTGCAGCAGTCGCTCCGCGTAAAATACTGGTGCTGGGCAGTATCTGATTGGTCTGGAAGCCAGCTCCAACATAGTTGTCAAATGGCTATAACGTTCTGGGATTATACACGTGCAATCCTTATCGAAGTTACGTTTCCTTTCTAATATCGAGTAGAATTAAGATTATGAATAAATTAGTCGGTCAGTAGTAATTGGTATAAAGGATATGAGCATTTGAGCGAACCTCAGGGCCGTGAGATTTAGTCTGACAGCGTAGGCTTTAATATTGGCCAAGTGTCATTGGGGTTTTCTATTAAGTATTTTTTTGACAGCGTTACGAGTTTTGAAGTTGGTGATGTCACACCTCAGTGCTTCGGAAAGCACGTATCCCGAGTTGCATGCTCAGATCTCATGATTGCTGGGGAGTTTGTTGCGCCACTTCTTCTTCCCAGCTAAAACACTAGGCAGTGGTGACGGGCGGGCGTTTTGGGGGACTGTCTTTATGTAGAGCTTTGACGTTCAAAATGTGCTGGCACTCAGCCCTATTTGAATAAATAACTTTTGATTTTGATTCTACTCTCCAGTCTCGTTCTATTGCCGTCCCATCGGATATTAAGAGTGATGGAAGAAGGAGTACGTCTATATCTGCGCACATACTTAGGCACTGTTATGTCTCCCGCGCCGATAGCTAATATTTCTTGAGATTGGCCGCCTTGGCCGAAATTGTTCAGCAGTTTTAAAAGAGTGGTCATGCAGTTTCTTCCACGTTCTTCTCCATAGAGATCAACGCTTTGGAACGTGCAACTAGCTATTCATGTTTTGACTGATCAACCTCGACAATTCTTCAATTTATTTGATATACAAGCTTTGAACAGGAGGACAAATAACATTGGGAAGGAAAATTACTTTTTTTCATGTGTACTGTGTGTTTGTTATATTTTTTAAGATTATCTCCTTGAAGTTCCAGACATAAAGATGTATCGAAGAAAAAATAATGTATACAGTTATGTATTATTCACACTTAAGAGCAAAATGATGGTTCTTTGACCTCATTTATTACATTGAACTGAAAAAAAACAACAAGTCTATGACTTACTTACGACAAAAAATACGATTCTTTAATTTTAATTGTTTTAATTACAGTTTTCCGACCTACGATGTTATATGATATCTTTTTTGATAAAATCATCATTAATCATTTTTTTCTTTAATTTGTGTTACTTTGTCATAGTCAAAGGGCTTTTTATCAATTCTCAAGGTTTTATGTATCATGGAAGGGCTTGAAGAAAAACGTAATTAATTAGATAATTTGAAGATGTAATCTTTAATTGTTTGCCCACAAAATTATAATTAAGTATCACGATAAGACATAATTATCAAATATATTATGCAATATATCTGTATCCGATCTAATTTTGATAAACGCCTCCTGCCAGCTTAAAATATTAAAAAAATAATGTTTAACTGCCTCGAATATTGGTCTTCTACATAATTATAATATCACGCTTATATTTCCCGCAAAATATAATGTAAAATGGGGAGAGCGCTGACTCCCGACATAAATTTTATTATGCATGTAGGGACAGCCCACCTAGTTCGAGAGCAAGAGGCTTCATACATTTTTGTAACCTGTTATATCAATCAGGCCCATTTGCTCAAAGCAAAGGTATTTTTCAACTCTGAGTAATTTTTAAACCGTGGTAATTATGTATGTAATATATATTTGGAATTTTTCTTCGTGTAACACAACAGTAACTCTTTAAAAGAGAACTGTGGCTAGCACAAACGGGGATAAATAAATATTTGTTATTGCACTTATTGTTCTGATTTGTATTTATCTTAGTTTCTGTGACTTATGTAGTTACTGAAAAGTTATCTAAGGAGCCCAGTATCCGGGCCAAGTTGTACCGTTAGCCAAAACTTCATCAAATAAAAAATTATCCGAATTTTTTCCCTTGTTTCCACACCTCAAAGAAATAATTATCATAATTATAATGTTTAATACGTTTCATTTTAGCCTTAATTAATTAATAAGGTAATTTATTTACTAGTTACAACTGTATTCTACAATGAACTGCCTTGAGTTAATTAAGTTTGAAGCGTAGTTAACTTATCTGTCTATTATGTTCGATTTAATCTCAAAAACTTATGTGTTACCTCCGTGCACGAATTAAAGTTTTATGAACTAGCTTCTGCCCGCGGTTTCACCTGCGCAAAAACTGCTTTAATATCCCAAAGGAACTTATTACTGGATAAAAAGTCTCCTATGTCCTAAGTAAGCGTGCCAAGTTTCATCAAAATTCGTCAGCGTCACCGCTGACTGACAGTAAAATGTTAACAAACAGGCAGACACATTTTTAATTTTTGTATGAATTGCTTGTGGTTGGTTTTACAGGGTCATAATTTAATTTAGGCTTGCTACCCCAAAAACCAGTAGTTCAGAATCCAGACAGTTTTCTATTAAAAAGAAGAAGAGGAAAGGCAGGTCAAAATTAGGAAAAAATAACCCATCAATGTCCATATTTCCTGTGCGTAGTGACCATAACTCCAAACAGCAATTACAATGGGCGCATTGTTTTCGATTCAAAATTGAATTACAGAACAAGTTACTGGTTCAGGTAGGTTTAAGTTAACTTGGTGAAGTTCTGATTTGCTGGAAAAATGTCCAGTTTTTCTACTTCCCAATTTCCATGATATGAGGTATTACAAATGTATGAGTCATAATTGCTCCGGGTTAGAAACTAACTTGGAGACAAAAGATAAGTCTGATTTGTACAAGCGGGCCTTAGTCATGAGGCAACATTGTTCTTGCTCTGTTGCAATGATCTGTTGAAATTTGGTACCTTTGGGTATGTATACGACAGCACTATTGCTGATAGATACGTGTTCAACGCATGAGCTGGTGGGTCGCTGATCCAGCCTCTCCGAGAGGCTATGGTTGAGCGCTTGAACTTGTCCTAACAGGCTTTCTCTAAATGGGACGATGCCAATCTGTTCAAGTTCAATGCTGCTAAGACCCAGGCGTGTCTTTGTTCCGCTAAAAGGAGCTAATTCCACCTAGCTCCATTTTTTCGAGGTTTAACCGTGCCAATAACCAACCAACTTGAGCTCAATTCCGGTCCTTTCATAGGGCCAAAAGCTCAAGTGGCTGCCAAAAAATTGGTGATTCTAGCATAGGTGAGACGGTATTTCACGCCGGAACAGCTGCTCAATCTTTATGAAACGCAAGTTCGATCGTGTATGGAGTACTGCTCTTATCTTTGTGACGGATCTGCCAGATACCAGCTTGATGCCCCTGAATCAATTGAGAAACGAGGCAAGAGGATCACCGGCATTGACAGGCTCGTCGAGTCGAAAGTCCAAAGTCTTGAGCACCGCCGCCGAGTTACTAGCCTATCGGTTTTCTATCGGTTGCATTTTGGGGAGTGTGCGACGGAATTGTATAGTTTTATTCCGCCAAGCCTGTTCCATCATCCGACCACAAGACGTACGGCAATGCGCCACCGGTATATGGTGGACATCCCACTTACACGCACAAAACTTTTTGGGAATACAATCGTTGTGCGTACAGCTAAGGAGTGGAATTCCCCGCCAGAATACGTGTTTCCTGATAGCTACAACCTGGGAGTCTTTAAGTCAAGAGTGAATAGGTTACTTCTAGGCAAGCGTGCTCCATCTTCGACCACATCATCGCTTACCATGAGGTGAGATAATGGTCAAACGCGTGCCTATCAATAATAAAAAAGGCTTTATGAATACCTGTGTAAGCCTCTAGGTATTGGAATGCAACATTAATTGTTGGAATAATCAGACCTCAAACGCATATTAACACGAATGACTGCCACTTGCAATAGCGGCTAGAACGATACTGACTTTGATCTTGTTTATTGAAATTAGAGCAATGAAGCCTTCAATTGATGAACTGAAAATTGAGTAATAATTAAAATATACTTATTATATCTGCCATTTTTTTCTTTATGGTGGTGACTGTTATGAATAGGAAGTTATTCCTTCTTCTTCCCCTTTTAATTTCTAATTTAATTAAATTTTTAAAATTTGTTGTTATGGTGGCAGTATAGTAGGCGCCAGATAATCGTGGAATAACGGTCATTGACCCACCTACAATTATTGACATTTTTAATTTGAAAAACGGAATTAATGACACAAAGCTGTCCCGAATCATCATCTCTCGTGATCCTTAACATTGTCTAATAATGAAAAACGATTCATATTTAATTGTTCAGGTACCTATGAACAGTTATTAGGGAAAGGTCAATATGCTTTATTCCACATTTATCTGGCGCCTACTATAGTAATACACATTCTGAAGATTTCAATTCTGTACCAATTACGTTTAATGAGATACGCTGATAAACAAAAAGATAAAGAGCGAAGACTTTGTAATAGGCATAATAACTAAAAAGTAGAAAAAAAACCTATTCAGCTTTAAGAAAATTATTGTTGAAAAAAAAAAACCTAAATGCAAAATAACTTAGTGTGCCAAATTCAAACTGCACTGTCAACAAAAATAATTGCGTTCCTATATTTTCTTTCCGTTCTCACTAACGAAAATGCTGTGGATGTTAAATATGTAGCGCATTGTATGTTGATCGAGATCGGATACAAAGCGTACTGATACAATGGAGTACCGTTCCTGTAGTAGATACTACCATTATCACGGAAACTCGGTGATATTCAAAATGTAAATCTGTTTACAGGACTACTGGGAGGGTAATGAGTGGAGTGGAATTCAAATTGTAACCACTTACAGGCACTTTTGAATTGTCAACGTCGGTCAGTCAAAACATGAGGCTATTTGCATGTTTTAAAGCGAAGATCTCCATGGTGAAGAACGTGCAAGAAACTCCACAGACACTTTTTTTTTTTGCGTCTCGCAGTTCAACCTATGAGGTTGTCGACTGCTTAACTGGACCTGCCTGTGGTGGCCTTAATATAATATTAAAGCCTCCAGCCAGGGCTTATAAAACAAACTTACAAACTAAGCGACTACACGCTAAGATACTCTTTCAAATCATGGAACGTATATACAGAATAACCCTTTATAAATAAAATAAAAAAGCCTTTATTTGATCCTGCTACATTACTTCTTAATTTACTATTTATTACTATAACACTATGATTAATTATTACACACTATGATGAACACTATGATTAGCAAGGTCCCCAGGTTGGGTAAAGGCCTCCTCCAATGATTGTGGTGGCAAATAGCACAGGATAGAGAGACGAGTGGACATCATTGGAGAATAACCCTTTACTGTCCACAAAATAGTTGTACCTACAACTGTTTTACAAGATATAAGGGAACAATAGCAGTCTTATTGTCAGCGATATCTACCAGACATTTTTAGATTGACCCGGCAGCCTATGTGTTCATCTCTTCCTTTATAGCGACTTACGTTTTCTTCAGATTTGGACAAACGTTGTGTTTTTGGATTTTAATGATCAGTCTGCGTACTATGGGGTTGTATTGTCTCTGTATTTTAATATGCCAGTTCAGAAATACAAAATACTCAAATCATAAAATTATTATCTTTGAATAATGTCGAAACTGGAGATAATTGTATATGTTTCTACTGATAGGTGTAATGTTACTATGGTTACGTACTGTTTTGAGAACTCCTAACTTCAGAAAAAGTAGGTAATTACTTAAAAGGGGTGTTGTGAAGTCTATGTGCCTCTACAGAAATAGTCCTCCTGACCAATTTCGGCCATGGCGGCCAATCTCAACCGAGACTAGCCATCGGCGCGGGACATATTATAGTGCACAAGTGTGTGCGCAAACACAAGTGCACTCCCTCTTCCATCACTCTCCTATTCCAATGGGACGACAACCTGACATGACCGTAGAGAGATCTGGCGCAGGACCAACGGCTTAACGTGCTTTCCGAGGCACGGGGGTGTCACACCACCAACTTCCAAACTCCGTGCTGTCACTGAGAAATTCCTATTGGAAAAGCCCAATGACACTTTTTGCCCGACCTGGGAATCAAACCCAGGATTCCACGCTCGGTAGTCGTGCATGCGACCGCGAGACCAACGGAGCAGTTCTCTACAGTTAAGATGCGTGCGATAAGTATAAGGCAGGTATGTAAAAAATAGTAGTGCAAATGATAGCTACAACCTGGGGGCTTCAAGACAAGAGTGAATAGGTAAAAATAATCTCTATTTAAATCCTCTACTTCCTCATTAGTACATGCCCTAATTACACCTCCGAACCCTCCATATGACTCCAACAAACCGAATCAAAGTAACAAATAGCACTAGCACGTATCAGCGATACCATCCGCGATAGTATCGCGAGCTCGTTGCGATCGCGATATATCAGCGGCTTAACGTGCTTTTAGTACAGTCACATGCATTCAGGAAGGAATGCTTTTTGAATGGAGTCATAATTACTTCTCGTTACCCAAGGGCTGGCTTTTACCTTGGTCAAAGAATAAGCATTGCCATACAACGTGGCAATGCCACCAGTCTTTTGAGTACACTTCCAGTCGACAGCGATGCGGATGAATTTTTTGACGCCATATTTTAGGAAAAATCAAGTTACGAGTTGTTATTCTTATTTCTAGTGTATATAGTTAGTTAAGTATTTATTGAAACAGTTGTCAATATTTATGTAAATAAACTTTTCGTTGCATATGATATAATTTCATTATATTTAACATTTACTTCTTCTAAAACTTATTTAGTATAACATTGTTTGATATAACGTTTATCGTGGTTATTTTTTTTAAAACCACCCAGAAATAGGTCCCGTCGAACTATCTTAGCGCAGTTGGTTATCAGTTACTAGTTATGTTTTATATCTTTTGAGTGGTATGTCAAACGATTTTATATTGAATGTATGTTATGCTTTTAAAAATTAGTTATTTTAAAATTAGGTATATCAATCGCTTATTATATTAACTAATCGTTATATTAAATGAAATTACATATAGCTTCCGTTGTTATATGTTGTAAATATTACAGATTTTTTTGTTATATCATCTATAACTTATTACCGTATTTTTGACTTGAGTATAAATTTAAACTTGTACAGTTGAAGAATTAAAAGTTAAACATCTTTATTACCATAGTGTTGTGAATCATTGCGAGCGTCAAATGTTGCTTACAGGCTTTATGATCGTTTTTCCACCTAATATTGGCATAATATAGGTTTATTTCTTTAACTTTCATAATCTTTTTGCTCTCAGATGCTATTTATTTCGACAAATGCCATGCAAAGTGACAAAATGATGTCATACATGTGACATAATGAAAAAACGATTAAAATTATGGCACGATGGTGCACCGTTTTATAAATGCTATATTTAATTGTTTGCATATAATCTGAATCTCGCAAACGGTTCCAACGATTTTCGTAAAATGTAGTATCCACACATTTATTTATTTTTGGTAAAGGTTTTCTAAAAATGAAACCTAGCTAAATCGATTTATCGTCCCCGAAACTCTCTGGGTTTATATAAATCGATCTAGCTAGGTTTAATTTTGAGTCAAAATGACGCATAATTATAATAAGGCTTTATGTTCCTAATATATGTAAAATATCCTTTTATTCTTTTTGTGATAACAAAATATCTGATGATTTTAGTAAAAAAATAGTTTTATGGTAAAAAAACGAGTTTGGTAACTTTGTAGTTAGAATATAATCTGTAGTTTTTATTATTTGTATACATAATATGTATGGTAATATATTATTACAGATATTTTATTCAATACAATAAATAGGTATATCCCGACCTACAGCCAGATAAAAAAATGTGCGATAATTTTACGCATAATTATCTTTTACGTACCTACATCAATATATAATTGTCTTTTCAGGGTTAATTAAAGTACATTATATGACATTTTGGGAAACATATGGGTGTAAAGATCACTCGCAAGCAGCTACTTCTCATACCACTGAATTAATTCTTTAAAAGGTTGCGTTGATTGACTGGTATTTATTGTTTGTGGGTGGCAATCAAGTGGGTATTCCGTCCGATGGAAAGTCCAAAAGTTCACCTTTGGTCATTCTCAACACAGGTGCTTTGTTTCTTCCATCAAGGAATCAAAGCTGGAGAGTCTCATGTTTCTGCGGTTTTTTTATCAAGGGAAATCATCAGATCACTTCTTCCGCTCTGGGTGGAGCGGAAGGGCGTGTCAGAACTCTTACTGACTAAAACCCATACGTGTTCCTTCTAAAGCCCTTTGCGTTCCAGGGCCGCGGTGACTCTTTCGAACAAATTCCGCAACCCTGGCAGGCTCTGGCCCTAGCAGGCCCCGTCTTCTATGTTGACATCTCTTTGAGGCGCGCGTGAAACACAACGCGCCATCGACCCGGGCCTGGTGGTGATCAATGTGTCTGCAGTTACACCTTTAAAAAATCGTATTCCACCAGATATAGATAATTATTTACTGCATGTCAAGTCATTCATCATTTGCTTAAGCTATCCCAATTCCCAAACAATATTGAGGTCACTTTCCAGTTATCCAAACTCATCATCATCATTCAGCCGAAAGACGTCCATTGCTGAAGACAGACCTCCCCCAAATGTCGCCACATCGGCCGGTCCTGTTCAAATTATGCAAACTAAACATCGATAAACCTAGCCTTTCTGTCTAGCCTTTTCCCCAACTATATTTGGGTCGTCTTCCAGTCAAACCGGATTCAGCTGAATACCAGTATTTTAAGTGGAGCGGCTGCCTACCAGACCTCCACAACCCATAAACTGGATAACACGGTGGTTCTTGGCAAGACTGGTGTCAGATATACTGACCTCTGACATTCCGTAACGACTGCCAAAGATCTACAAATAATAACCGGGACAAACGACTTAACATGCTTCCCGAGGCACGGAGGAAACTCGGTATGTTAAGATGGTCACCCATCCGCAGACCAAAAAGGCAAGCGTTGCTTAACCTTGATCGATCAGTACGGCTGTAATTCTTTTAGCCACGAGCTCGACCGATAAACAAAAACAAAAATATTTTCTCCTTCGATCATCATCATCTGCCTAGTGTTTTCCAATTATATTGGGGTCGGCTTTCAGTCAAACCGGATTCAGCTGAATACCAGTATTTTACGTGGAGCGGCAGCCTACCAGACCTCCACAACCCATTAACTGGGTAACACGGTTTCCCCTTCGATGTAGATAAAAAAAACATAATTCCTCGTTGTTCTGATAGGAAAGCCCTCATAGAATCTCCAATGCATCGGCGGCTCACGTTATAAATCAGAGGATTACTCGCAACTTGCGATGTGAGAGTTTAATCAAAAAACGATTATAGCTTAGTTTACCGCCTGCTTGTTATGAGGATTTGTTGTGGTATTAGTTTGCTGAGTAGGTAAAATCTACTCAGCAAACTAATACTCCACGTGTTAGTGGAGAAGGAGTGAAGTTTAGATTTGAAATGGCAAAAAATAAAGGAGTTCGAACTGTTTTCTCTCTTTCTTTACGTTTGTAACGATACATACACAAAAGAGTGTCCGTGGAGTTTCTTGCGCGTTCTTCTCCATAGAGATCTACGCTTTGGAACGTGCAAATAGCTTCATCTCTTTGGACAGACCGACCTTGACAATTCAAAAGTGCCTGTAATGGTGTAATTGAAATAAATGCTTTGAACATCATAGCACCCGAACGAACGATCTCATTCCGGCTTTCTTTGCTTGAAAGCAGGTTTGTTTGGTCCAGTTTTTGACTTATTTTCATTCTCTTCCATGTATCCCAAGTTATATATCCAAGTTGTATGCTCAACACGTCTTCTTTTTCCTTGCTTATTAGTTGTAATGTTAGTGGTCACCATCTTTTAAGCCAGCCGTCTTCATACCCTTTGTTCATCGCTGCTCTTAAAGCCATCGACATTTCTATGTAGAGGTCTTAGTTATGCTGATAAAAGTTCAGCAACTTAAAGATCATCAGCTTGTAAGAAAATGATCCCTGTTATGATTACAAAGTTTAAACTGCACAAGAGACGATTATGTAGTTCATAAAGTCCACATATGGCGACCATAAGTTTATCAAGCCTACCTTAGCAGTCTACAAGCTGCCATAATTTAATTTTAAGATGGTAGCTAGATTAAGAGCTGATAAATTGTGATGATGGTTTACAATGTGAATACATTTTAACATGGTAAACAGACTTGCGATCAAAGAACGAAGGAAAAGACCGATATCACTACCTTAAATGTAATGAGAGAAATACATAAAACCAAATGGGCATTTTAAGTAAAGATAAATAAAGGTATTCCTTGACTCGCAAGAGTTATCTTGATATGACTGACGTGATGACTAATGATTTTTCACTGACATAAAATGCATTTTTACCCATGTTTATACTTATTATTTTATTTGTATATTTCTTGAGTGTATCCGTGGCACCACTGACTGGCCCTATCAGAATACCAGCGCTGCGTTATTTATTTTTTAGATATCGCAGCATAAGCTGAGATAGGGACCATTTTGGCCTCGCACAGATAATTATTTTCTTATACTGTTTAGTTATTAATTTTATTTTACTGGTTTGTTTGTCTTGTGCGAGTCCCAAATAAACATTTTTCATTCTTTCTTTCTTTCCTTTCTTTTTAACCGACTGCAAAAAAAGACAAAACAAAAAAAAAATATAAAGCGACTTATTTGGGAAAATAAGTCACTTTATAATTTTTTTTTTTTTCAGTTTATTATATTACTAAGGGAATTTACTTTGTTATAAGGTGCCTATGGTGGGGTTGATATATCCCAAAATTTTAAAAAAAGTAAAGATTTAAAAAAAAAGTCACTTTTCCGACAGTATGATGCAATTGGTTTCATCAAACTTAATAATTTAAATAAAATATCTCAACTGTATCAGACTGCTCATTTTTATTTGAACAAGTTTTATTTCCCCGACTGTACCTACACCTTTGAAAGCCTTCCAATTTATCGAATCTCTAAACCGCAGATCAATTCGCATCAAAACGGGTCGGACTGTACCGTTTCCGCACCCGTCACCTGTGAATGAATGGGCCCGATTTTTATGGTTACATCCTCGCCATATATCTCTGTGATGTAATGAAGAGATTTGAACGAATTATACATGCTAGCTTTGAGTGAGGATTTTATCCGACAGGTTTATGTTAAAAAAGATTTTTCTTTTTCGGAATATTCGAATTTAAAATTACAATTTTTAACTGCCAAGATGAATAGCACCCTTGTGATTGTACTGAAATATGGGATTTATTTTTCAACTAGCAAACAGTACGGTAAGCAACTCGCATGCACGTTTGATTAAGTTGCGAAGCAGGATCGAGGGACTGATTATATTATACGTCGGCAGCCCGCAATGTATTGCTACTTGCCTGTGAAGGTGGAAACGAGGCTCTATGAGCCGACAGCGGATCAATTAGGCGAAAACCATGACGAAAGAGAATATTTCTGAATAAGTGACGACTAAAAACACCAACAGAGACCCCGGCCTAATTAACAAACATAAGCAAAAAAAAGCAACACAGCCCACTGCGGTCACACAAAGTTTCACTCAAAACCTTGCAGCAGTTTAGCAGTTAAACGCACAAAAACAAACATGTAACGTACTTGGTCGTAATTGGAGCGACCTCAGAGGACGAGGCGATACTTTTTTGTGGGAAAACCTCCAACAAAGGTATGGACAGATGTGCTGTCGTTGCTAATTAAATTTTTCTTTCAACAATGGTGTGTTTCAGAATTATATCGTAATTATCTGGGAAAGATGTTGAATGCGTGTGTGACATTGTCGCGGTGTGTCGTTACTTCGGCCCTGGTATGTCGAAGAACTTCCAGTGTTTAGTGACGCTTGCGTTTTGATGGGAACCTGCCGGTCGATTCTAGAAACACGTCATTCCATCTTGATTATAGGGCACTTCACCCAAGCCTTCACTTTAACGAATCGACCGGCTGATACTACTTGCTACTTTGATTGCCTATTCTCACTGGTAGATTCATACGATATTGCTTTTAAAAGGATGAGTAGCGCATGCTCCATTCTGATAACAATTGGGACTACGCCCAAAGTATTTAACCGACTTCAAAAAAGGGAGGAGGTTGTCAATTCAACTGTTTTTTGTATGTTTGTTCAGCGGTATTTTCACTAACTGTCAATTGATTTTGATGATCTTTTTGTTGTGAAGGTTATTTTTTCGGACTGGTCTCATTCCAATTTGGTGAAGATCAGACTAATAACTTCGGAGATAGGTAACGGAACCCTTTAATAAATTACAACAAAATCTGGAATGGAATGTTTAATCGTTTACACCAGTTTATAACATAACATCACGCCGGTACGCTGAGATATAAGAGATATAAGATTGTACTTCGGGGAGAGTGTCCAGGAACTCCACGACCTCATCCCACCGGCCCCCTTCTACCATCGGACATCAAGACGCACTGCAAGTTACCATCCCTACCTTGTTGCTATTCCACCAATTTGCACTAAACGTTTCCAAACGTCTTTTATAATGCGCACAGCCAAGGAATGGCACTCTCTGCCTGCGTCTGTGTTTCCGAACGCATACAACCCTAATCACGAGTGAACAGGCTTCTTCTGGGTAAGCTCGCTCCATCGTCGACTTTATCTCTGTCATCTATGACCTAGACTAGAGTCAAGAACAAACCAGCTTGTCTGGACTTGGACTGCGAAGGCATACAAAGTAACTTCTAACGACAAATTGAGTTTGTTTTGATTTTGCTAGAACAAGTGCTAATATGGAATGGAAAACCCATTTTAATTAACACTATTTCCCTTTTTTTATCTATGGAATAAGCAGAAAACACCACCTAGTGAAGCCCATGGTAAAATTATATCATCATCTGCCTAGCCTTTTCCCAATTATATTGGGGTCGACTTCCAGTCTAACCGGTTTCAGCTGAATACCAGTATTTAATACCATAGTAACTTATATGATTTTAGTAAAACATTCATGATTCGATTCTTGATTCGATGCGTCAAACAAATCTCAGGAGAGAATGAAAAATCGGTTAGTCTCGGTTGAAAGCTCAGAGTAGTTTATGAACTTTATAAATATTACTTTAGTCATTAATCTTTGAGTCCTCTGCTTCATTCACTAGGGATCTCAGGATAATTTAAAAGCTGTAGATAATTTTAAAAAGCAAGTTTTATATTTTTATTTTTTTTATTTTGTTTTTTATTACTTCACCCTAAAACCGCTTAGGTATTTACATGTCGATTATTATTACGTTATTTTTAATCTTATGGGTCTAATAAAGAGACGTCATAATTGTTAGGCTTCCCTACCTGAATAATCAATATAACCCTATACTTAGCCGCTATCCGTCCGTCTGTGTGTCAACAGGCTGTTTATAATGAACCGTTATAAGGAAGACAGTTGAAATATACAGCAAAGTGTGTATTTCCATTGCCGCTATAACAACAAATAACTTGAATGCGCTTGTAAGGACTAGGACCTTCATAATAGTCAAAATTACCAAGACCTGTAAATTTCTATGAGCAAAAGGTGACATTCACTGAAAACCTTGGTTTTCCGGTGGTTTTCGGGGGTTTCCGAGGCGCAGAGGGGTCTCGACCTCGATATTTTATAGAAGATCACCCATCTACGAACCGCCCAGTAAACGTTGCTTAACATTGAAGATCGACCCGTACGGTTGTTATTATTTAGCTAGGAGCTCTACGCGCTACGATAGTGTATTCATATTTTTGTGGTTTTATAAATATTTATGATAGTCTGTAAGGTATACAACGTGTAACAGAATAAACGCAATACCTCTTAAGGGATCATTGTACTCATCATTATGAACAACTTTTACTATGGGACCAACACTGAAATCGCGAAAAGGAAATCGATTCCCCCATACATTTCTCTGCGCATAACTCGAAAAAAATTTACTGATCAGCTGATTTTTATTTCGCAATTTCGGGGTTGGTCCCATAGTAAAAGTTATTCATAAGGATGAGTACAATAACCCCTTAAGAGGTATTGCGTTTATTCTGTTACACGTTGTATACGCTATGGGTCTCTGTTACCTGAAATAAATGATTTGACTGGCCTGTTGGTAGAGTGGTTAGTGACCCTGACTGCTAAACCAGAGGTCGTGTGTTCCATTCCCACCCAGGACAAATCTTTGTGTGATGAGCATGATCATTTGTTCTGTAACTGGGTGTAATTTGTCTATAATATGTATATATTTAGAAATATATAAGTATGTTTATCAGTTGTCTGGTTGCCATAGCACAGGCTCTGCCTAGTTTGGGATCGGATGACCGTGTGTGAGTTGTCCCAAATATTAATGATATATTGTATTATTATAGCTATGAGATATTCGTCTCTCAATATTATAACAAAGCCAATAACCAATAGGTATGCGAGCGGATTAACCTAACAGCAATTTTAGCGTTGACTATGCATGTAGACAATTTAATGGGTAGTAATTACTTCAATATATTCATTGCTCATTTTATATCTGCACCAGTTATACACTCGACCTTGTTAACGAAATTATATTGTTACTAGTTGCTGCCCGCGGCTCCGCCCGCGTGATTGTCGAAAATAATCCCAAGGAAACATACTCTCGGAATAAAAACTATCATATCGCACCTTTAAAGTAAAACCGTTACTAAACGGTCATTTTCATGAATTGAGGTATCAATGCCATCTATCTAAAAACAGTGACTGTTTTCTAATATTGGCTCCTATATAAAATATCATAATTTCGTTTAGAATAGAATAGAATAGAATAGAATAGAATATTTATTTGCGTAAAACATGGTATACAAGGGTGTTATATACAAATTGAGGCACAAGCATGTTTAGCTAGGATAAAACATAGCATGCAAAATTTTAAAAAACAAGTTAAGCAACAACAACCTTTTTTTTTAAAAAAAAAAAACATCAACAAACGGTTTTACTTTAAAGGTGCGATATGTCGTCTCCCGGGACTCAAACAATATCTATACCAAATTTTAATAGGTCCAGCCGTTTGCGCGTGAAGAAGTAACAAACATATACACATACTCACAAACTTTCGCATTTATAATATTAGTGTGATGTGATGAATATACTCCTTGAGAAAATTGCGAATATTCACGAACATTAAATATTATAATAAGGTAGATAATTTGTATTTCTGTTTTAGTAGTAGTGATAAAAATAACATTATGATTGAGCAATTACTTTGAATGAACAATGAAATGTTTACTTTGTTGGTTTTATAGGCAAGTTTTTTTTCAACTGTTTTTGGTGTTAAGACTCTTGTAGGCAGGCAAAGCGTGACATTACAGCAACGTGATTTTAAAAGTAAAATTCATTTGTTTTATAATTCGTTAAAATTGTTAAGCAGATTAAGTCAATTTATTCACTTAAAACTATGATTTAGTCAGTTTTTTTTTTGTTATATTTTTTTTTGTTTATTTTTAATTCTTTCTTTTCTTTTTTTTTCTAATTTCTATTAAAATTGTTGTCACATGGTTGCATCTCACATGTCTGCGGACGCCTTAATATTAGTTTAAAAATATTAAGCCCCCAAACAGGTTTAGTCTTGCAGCTTAAATAACCTACATTTTACCTCGGAAATAACCCAAATGTGTCATAAGAACATAAAAATAAATCTTAAAAAAAATACAAAGGAAGCGGACGTCGTCCTATTTGTTAATTGCACTTAAAATATTGTGTTAAGACATTACTTAAATACTTAGACACATAATGGTTCATTTTATTATTTTAAGAACTAGATTTTGTAGTAATTTAACTTAGTAATGAACTTGAATGGTGACTTTGTTTCTTAAGGAACATAAATCTTGAATGATTACTTCGAAACAACGGGTTGCACTCCGGGAGTGCCGGCAGAAGTGAAAACTTTAACATTAACGTTGTGCATTTTTGATATTTAGGAATGGTTAGGGAATCATTTCGCACGAATTGCTTTAATTATCAGTGTAAAAATACTATCATTTATGTGGTAAAATACAATATTCATTTATTGCGCTATCGTACACAAACATGACAATTTATATTACTGTGTGTAGTGCTATTCGTCTTGAAAAGATACGACTCTTTTTTACACCCTCAGACCCCAGGTTTTGGTCATGAAAACTATTTTGTATTAGCAATTTATCATAATACTAGCTTTTGCCCGCGACATTGTACGCGCATATCCCGTTTTTTCCTGTAGGAATTTCCCGTTCCCGTTTAGCCTATACCCCTTCTTATGAATGTGGCTATCATATACAAACGTAATTATCCAAATCCAACTGGTAGTTCCAGAGATTAGCGCGATCAAACAAACACACTCTTTAGCTTCATTATATTAGTATTGATTGAACTTGACCCTTTTGAAGATGACCCTTCCCTGCAAACAACATTGACAACTTGTGAGGTATGATATTTTGCCCATAATTTGACTTCAAGGCCATCTTACAATTTAATTTACTTACTCGAAATTCTTTATCTTTATTGTTCATATTCCTTATTCATCACATGATTTACGACATGCCTTGATAAGAGCTGTACCTACTGGACTGGACCTTATTATTATTGGCAGAAGATTCGTCAACTCAGAGTAGGTATTAATTTTCGGAGTCACCTCTTAGATCTGCCACTCTTATGACGTCCCAATGCCATCCGCTGTGCGGTGGTTCTGTATGGTGTCTGACATAAAAGAATAGCACCATCCCATCACTTCCCGTGGGTGTCGTAAGAGGCGACTAAGAGACTCACTGGAGAATGGGCAGTAACATTCTCTGTGCATTGCAACAGCAACACTGCGATCGCCAACCCGCCTGCCAAGCGTGGCGATTATGGCAAACCCCGCCTTTGGGGGAGGCCTATGTCCATTAGTGGACGTCATTCGGCTGATGATAATGATGAATACCATCCGCTGTGAGGGAGACTTGGAGCTCTACAGAACCAATAGCACTATTTTCTTCACAATGTAATCAGGATGCCAATTGCTTGTCAGGGTAATGTCAGAGGCTGTTTAAGAAATATATACAATACCTTATCAATAATTAAAAAATTATACCTACGCATCACGAAGCAACCTTTAGCAGTCCACTTAGCAAATACCACTTAGCTTTTCTGACACATGACCTACAACACTGGCACCTACAAAACAAGAAATGTCACACGACATTGCGAGGTACTTACTTATTCGTGCACATACGGTGAACGAGTTCGTGTGACAAAAATGTTCGTAAAAATTGATGCGAATTGTGCAATGTTGTTACTTTGTTTGTGTCTGGGGCAATTCTTACTATAACATTGATGTGCAGACGGGGAATTAAAAGGTTAAGCAGTTCGAGAGGTGTAGTTTATACCTAGGAATTAGGAGTAGGAGAAGAGACTACTGAAAATGAGAAGGTCGTGGTTAAATAACAACTGCTGCAGTTGTCGACATTCGAGGATAAGCAACACTTGTCGAGGTCGGTTCTTGGGTTGGTGACCATTAATTATATACCAAGACTCCGTGCCTCGGAGCACGGCGAACTGTTGCTACTGGCTGTAATTTTTACATTTTTACAGACATTATATTAGGAGTCAGAACCCAGAAAATGTGGCCAGTGTTACCAAAGAGTTTCTTGTGGCAGTTGCTCCATGCAAAATACTTATGCTCATCTGTATCCAGTAAGACCTAAAGCCGATCCCAAAGTAGGTAACTGGCAAAAAGGTTTTTTTTTTTTTGACTATGACCACTCGCAATTCAGCACTCTAGGCTGGTTACTGCTTAGCTGGACTATCCTGTGGTGGCCTTAAATTTAAGGCCCCCAGCCATACATGCCTAAAACATTCAACTATTTAATTTATTTAATTTTAAATTATTTTTATTTAATTTCGCTTTATACAACAAACGATGCGTTACGAAAAAACAATAGATACATATACCACATAATTCACACTAGATCATAACACGTTGCGAATAAGTGGGTAAGTGCTAAATTTGGCAACGAACCGTCAAGTATTTACTAAGTTATGACCCACAAACTACTCTACATACTTCATGAGGAATGTTATTTGTAATAAGTCTAGATGTTGCAATAAAAATAGTTCAATTTCGTAATAATTACTCGGAATTTGCAGTTGCGGATGTCCTGTTGGGTCGACTCCTCGGGAAATTAATAACTAGTAAAGTTGAGTATCTTTCTTTCAACATAACCAGAAACTCAGTAAAAAAGACAAGCTATTTCCCGCGGCTCCACTCGTATTTATTTGTATTTTGACACCGGATAATTGCAAACTACCTACGTAAGATTACAAAATGTCTTGAGAGATTGTAAACTCCCGATAAATTGTCAAATGAACATTTGTTCGAAAATTATGTAACGAATCAAAATCTCGTATTCTATAATATCTCCGTGCCGGTCCGAGAAATTCTGGACTGACATAAACTGGCGACCAATCAGCACTCTGGTCTACAATTGATCTGTTTTGGTGTGATAGTTACATTGGAAACTTGGCTCCTCATTGGTCTTTGTTGGTGAGAGCTCACATCTCAACATACAAATGGACACGAAAACGGATAAATTGTAGATTTGTGCTCTGATTGGTCGCCGTTTTATGTAAATTTTTGATGAGTAAAAAAGTATTCCAAATATTCATTTGACAATTTTTCGAGAGTTTACAATATTTCAAGTTATTTTTAATCTTACGGAGTTTGCCATTTTAACCGGTGTAATTTTGCCGGTGACATTTAAACGAAATAAAGTAGCCTTCAACCTTTTCCAGAGTCCGAACTATCTCTGTACTAAAATTGAATGAAATAAAGAGTCAAAGTTAAACAAACAATCAAACCCAGTTTCAGGTTTAACATATAAGTTAGGATCATCTTTTGCATAGCAACCATTTTTTTTGTCAATTGCAACCTATGGTAGGCGCCAAATAAATTTGCAACATCGGTCAGTGACCCACCGACATTTATTAATATTATTTATTTCACAAACGGAAAGAAAGACATAAAGCTTTCCTGAATCGACCTTTACTGTGATCCTTTACATTTTTTAACTACGAAGAGATATCAGGGAAAGGTCAATGTACTTTATTGTAAATTTATCTGGCGCCTAACATACTTCAAATTCCACATAACATTACACCTGTAATCCCTGGAGAGTTAGGTAGAGGTTTACCAATAGTATATCTACATCTAGAAAGTGATGTTTAAGTCTCATGTAATTTCGGCGACGATTTTGCCAGCAACCGGCCACAAATCCAAGATCGAGCGAGTAAATAATCCCTGATGGAAACCACAATTACACTTATTCTTTTTTTCTTGAAAAATAGTAGCGCTTGGAGTCACTAGACCAGCGAGACGAGAAGAGTCATCACAAAATAACTACATAATCACCATTTAGGGCATAATAAGCTCAATTTAATCGTAGAACTTCCAATAACACATACCGTCTTTAGAAGTTCTATAGGCATAGAGACAATCACAGACTGAACTAATAATCTAGATCACGTTACGAAACTGAAATCATCCCATGTACGCAGAAATGGATGTACTAAAACTTTACTAGTGGAATTGAAGTGTTGTATACAGGCTGATTTTTAGCTATAAAATAGATCCCAGCATCAGATCCTGACTTATACCTTCCATCATCAGCTCAGCAAGCTGAGATGTTGATTACCAGCCACGATTATCTGAATTGCGTTAGAATGAATATGAAAAACATTGAATGTGCCTTTAAAACTTGAGGTTTGCTCTCGATCTCCCTAGGATCACATAATCAGATTCTGGGGTAGTCGGGAATATTAGCTCAGGAGTATAGGCTTTCGAATAAAAAAATAATCATCAAAATCAAATTCATAATTGACGGAATGATCGCATAACAAAAAATATAAAAAAACACAGTCGAATTGAGAACTTTTTTTAACTTTTTTGAAATTTGATTCCTTTAAGAAGTCGGTTTAAAATGAATCCCTTTTTCCCTAAGTCACCGCATCACGCGTGAACGGCTGAACCAATTTCGCTAATTCTTTTTTTGTTGTGTTTGTTATTGTCAGGAGAATGTTCTTATAAAGAAAATTTTGAAAAAATATGCATATCCGGGCGAAGCCGGGGCGGGCCTCTAGTTTCGTATAAATGTTTCGACGGATGTGCCAATCAAAATTAAAAAAAAACATGACTGCTTGTTTTCTCCAGAAATCGTAGAAGTGATTTTGCTCTATGGGTAAAGCGAAATATTTGTGTGGCCTTCAGGTACATCGTAATGCCCCGTTTCTGAGGTTTTTATCGATCGTTAATCTGTCCTTTAAAGCTATTTGTCATAACGACATTGGTTGATTAGTGATTTACGGACAGAAAAACGACCGATAATGTTCTGACGACACGGTTGGCGCAGTGGTTGAGCGATTGGCTGCTGCGCTGCGTGTCGCGGGTTCGATTCCCGCATGGAACAAATATTTGTATGGCCTACAGACAGTTGTTCCGGGTCGGGCTGTTTGTGTATGTAAGTTTGTATGTTTTTAAACGCACCCACGATACAGGAGAAACTCCTAGTGTAGTGACAACGTTTAAAAAAAGTGTAAATACCTCAGAAACCGGACATAAGTGCGCAAATCTCATAACCAATCGTAAAACTGACCAAATTCTCTGGATGTTTAGAAAAACATCCAGAGAATTTGGTCAGTTTTACGTCTTTTCTGAAATAGATAGTAGGTCCATGTGTTATGGGGTTCTTGACCTTGGCAGTACTATGATCGAGTCGGTTTCGTTTGACATCAGGATAGTTTACTTCCTCGGTTTTGTGGTTAAAGTTTTCACTTATGCTTTCATCCGATTGTATTTGATTTATTGATTGGTTTGATTGTATTAAATTTATTAGTCGCTTTTGACCACAACTTCGTACGCGCATATCCCGTTTTTCTCCTTCCTCATGAATGTGGCTATCATATACAAATTTTCCAAAGCCGACTGGGAGTTCCAGAGATTAGCGCGTTCAAACAAATAAACACTTCAGCTTTATTATATTAGTATAAATGGATAATATAACCGGAAGCGCGTCATCCTATATCAAAGAGCCAAAAAGTCATCCAAAATATTTATTTACCTATTTATTTATTAAAACTTTATGCACTAGTAAAAACACTGTACAAAGGCGGACTTAATGCCTTAGGCATTTTCTACCAGTCGACCTTAGGGTGGTGCAGAGACAACTTAAAGAAAAACTAAAAATAGAGAAAAGAAAAAAAATAAAAAATAAATTATAAATACATAGATACATGCATACACATAAACAAAGTATAATATTGTGATAAGAATTGAATATGTTACAATACAATTAAATATTTTTTCTATTCCTTGAAAACCTAAAGGAATACTTCTGGTCACTTTTTTAAAACAATGTCCTAAATCGGTACCTTAGCTGAGACAACTCACCACATCCAACATACGCGTCTTGTCTAAAATCTAAGAAAGAGATTTCTAAAGAAACATCCTGTGAACACACATGCGTACAATACATTCATTGTTTTAATTACAAAACCGAAGATGCAATTAGCTGATACAGTCCAGAATTATAGTTTGGCTCTGTTGCAAATGTTACGTCAACATTGATTCATCTGGCTGCAAGCGCTTTACAGTGAAGTTATTGAGAAAGACTGGAGATGGGCGGCTCTGTGGGGTAATGGGTGACCCCTTTTCAATGGGAAACTAAGAATGTATGTAGGTACAGTGATGTATATTGTGGACTGTTGAGTCTATTGATGTTAGCATAGAAGACGGGTCCCGCTAGGGCCAGAGCCTGCCAGGGTTGCGGAATTTGTTCGCAAGAGTCACTTCAACGCAAAGGGCTTTAGAAGGAACACGGATGGGTTTTAGTCGGTAAGAGTCTGACACGCCCTTCCGCTCCACCCAGAGCGGAAGAAGTCATTTGATGATTTCCCATCCTTAACTAAAAGAAAGAGTCTATTTAGTGAAGTCTATGATAGTAATAAACTGAACTCGAATAGCTCTTCCTAAACCAAGAGTGTGGTTTCCATAGAAGTGTAGAATTGGATTAGATGCAAGGGATCCCCCCTTGCAGTAGAAAAATATTCAGCAACATCACCTTTAGTTACAGCAGTAGTCTGATAGGAAGCCGCTATAGAGGTATGCGGTACAGAGAGAAAGTTCCGCATACTTCCACTGAAATGGGAGGATCCTCCGACCAGACGGTTGTTGTGTCTGGTTGGCAACTGCCCAATGGACTGTTGTATATGTTCAAATCGCACGGCGAACTTTGTTTGCGCGATGTAGAATTTCATTGTTAGTTCGTCGTAGATGGCGTTGCGGTGTTCTTTTTGTTGCCTTACAAATATCGCTTCTTAATTACACTGCTACACCGCTTTGCTTGGGAGCTGTGTTTCAGGCACCAATTACATCAGCGCAGAATGATGTTGACACGCAAGCATTCAGAAACATTCAGCATTCTATAAGAAACAGGGTGATTCCTGGGAAGTCACATGCGCAAAGATTAACCACTTGACAATCTAAGAAGCAACAATTACTCTTTTTCCGAAGTTTATGAAAGAATATGAAGATTTAATCAGAGAGACTCATTCAAGAGCGAAGGTCAATGTCATGTCATTATGCAATCCTATTTCTCAAGGTCAGTTAAAAACAACAATACAAGCTTTCTTCTATAAATAGTTTCTTTTGTTACAATTTGCATGACTTGTTTCACACAATAACGTACTTTAAAATGTGGCATTGAAGGAAAATTGGAATGCAGTTTACTGTCGCAATACGCACAAAAATATTCGTTAATAGAAGATAAGATCAATCAACAAAATCGATTATTCGTAAACCACCAACTTAGGCGCCAAGTTATCGGTCCAAATTAGCATCCGATGTGAAAGAATGCTCTCAATAAAAAGTCAACCTTTATATTTTGTAGAGGGTGTAGTAATCATCTGCCCATCGTTTTCCCACTATTTTATGGTCAGCCACCAGTCTTACCATATTTTACATAAAGCGACTGTCCAGCTCACCTCTACAACCCAGTTACTGGTTACCAGATACGAAACGTTATATTTTTTTTGGCTTCTGATCTACATATGATAGCTGGCTTATAGCTTAACAGATGGTCACTATTTAAGGAATTGACGGAGTTTGACCCGGTGCGCCTGTTAAAAATAATATGGCTATTCATCATCATCTGCCTAGCCTTTTCCCAGCTGTATTGGGGTCGGCTTCCAGTCAAACCGGGTTCAGCTGAATACCAGTATTTTACATGGAGCAGCTGCCTACCAGACCTCTACAACCCATTAACCGGGTAACACGGTAGTTCTTGGCAAGACTGGGGTCAGATTTACTGGCTTCTGACAATCCGACGACTGCCAAAGATCTACAAATGACAGCCGGGACCAACGGTTTAGCGTGCTTTCCGAGGCACGGAGGAAACTCGGTATGTTAAGATGGTCACTCATCCACAGACCAACCTTGGCAAGCGTTGCTTAACCTTGATCGACCTGTACGGCTGTTATTCTTTTAGCCACGAGCTCGAGATATGGCTATTCAATATAATTGATTTTTAATGACCTGGCTGCTCTACTTCTACTTTCTTTAGACCATAATAATTCATAATTTACTACCCTACAAGCACTTCAGTACAACCTGCCAACTTAAATCAATATGTTTGCAAACGTTAGCTTACAACACGCTATAAAGTTTGACAGGCTAAGTTCAAACTCACGACTCCATGGACGCTAGTTACCGCCGCAGCCTTTAGGCGATCATTGCTCCAAATAACAAGCAGTTACCATACACTGTTTAACAGCTATATTGTAGTTAATTGACAAGCTAGATAACACACAATAATGTACCTACATATATTTCCCGAAGGGTTTGGCAAAAGTATACTAAGTAGAGCAGTTATATTTAAGTCCCATGAATATGGGTGAGTGTGTAACGTGTATGAGTAAACACTGGAGATACTGAGTGTGCTTCATCATCGACCACATCATCGCTTACCATCAGGTGAGATAGTGGTCAAACGCATGCCTATCAATAGTAAAAAAAACTCTTTATACTGGAATGAGTAGAAGGAAAATGAGTTTAAATTCAAGAGCTCTGGTAAGAACGTTAGACGCGAATAAGTAGGCTGTTGAAGACTGAATGCTTACCAAGTGGTTCACATCTGCGTATGGACGACTGCATAACTTGAACATGCTGCATCTAATGTAGTCTATCCAACAGTGAGGAAACCACGAAAATGAAGAAGAAAATGAATCAAAGTCAAAGTCAAAAGTCAAAACGTTTATTTCAATTAGGCCATTAAACGGCACTTTTGAACGTCATCGTTTACAGTTCAGTAAAAATAATAATATTACATTAATAAAGTGACTCT
This sequence comes from Mamestra brassicae, assembly GCA_905163435.1. Classification (NCBI taxonomy): domain Eukaryota; kingdom Metazoa; phylum Arthropoda; class Insecta; order Lepidoptera; family Noctuidae; genus Mamestra; species Mamestra brassicae. The sequence continues at coordinate 18,042,401 of LR990999.1, read as the reverse complement.
ACTGTCCATTCGAAAAGGTAGGTTCTTATGGAGAAGAACGGACAAGAAACTCCATAGTTACTCTTTTCAAATAATGATTTTACAAAATTTGGTATACAAAAATTAATTAAATATTATGCACCCAGAGTATGCTACTTATAAGAACAAAGTATCACCAGCAGAGGTAAACTCATTCATTTTCTAAAGAAATTTAGGTAAATGGTACTCACATATTTACAAACACAACCATTAATTAAACAGTGTGTGAGTCAACAGAAAAATAGAAACACAAAAAAAAGAAACAGTATATTATCTTTAAATTAATAAATCAACCTGTTGGATTTTGTCTACACCCTTGATTGTCCTATGGAGCAGGACCAGCATGTTTCCAAGCATTCTTATCAACGTGAATCTTCTATTTTGTAATATGCTTGTTTATATAGATGGGGATTGATGTTAAGATTAGGATTTTATTAAATACATAATGTACAACTATTTACAATTACTTACTATATATACACTTAAATAAAAAAACTAAAATAACTTGTTTAAAGATCTTTCAAGACGCTTAGTTGACACTTCGCGTGACCAAAGGGCTGGCTTTTACCTTGAACAAAGGATAAGCATTGCCACACAACGTGGCAACGCTGCCAGCCTTTTGGGTACTTTACAAATGACCAGCATGCGGACGGATTTTCGACGCCATATTTAAGACTTTTTTTAATTAGTTATTAATAGAATAAAATTAACTTATAGAAGAGTTGATACGGTACACCACAACAAACTACAATAGGAGCTTAAAAACATTAGGGTGTAACAATGGGCGGTCTAATCGCTAAAAGTGATCTTTCACAGACAACTTTTGGATGGAGTTGACTAAGAAGGAGAAAAGATATGAAGGTAGTCCGTGGTGAACACAAATGCTGTTAATGACAAATCCCTGAAGGATGCCACTGATCTTGTAGCGGCATCAATGCCGCCACATGAAAAACTAAAAAAAGAAATTTGTACGGCAACAAAAAGAACCGCAGCGCCATCTACGACGAACTAACAATGAAATCCTGCATCGCGCAAGCAAAGTTCTCCGTGCGATTTGAACATATACAACAGTCCGAATATCAACTATCGGGCAGTTGCCCACCAGACACAACAACCGTCTGGTTCGGAGGATCCTCCCATTTTAAGTGGAGGTATGCGGGATTGTACTCTCTGTACCACATACCCTCTATAATCTACCTGGAAGTTGCACCTAGAATCATATGCTGGGAAATCGAACGTGTGCTCACTGATAAATCAATACGATGAACAATTATTTACATAAATAAGTCCTATTTAGTCTGCACAATATTGCACCTCATTTATCAAGCTCATAACTTTAAACCACACAATGTATAATAATTATTAGCTTACTCGCAGTTGACAGATGACTGCTAATTAAGAATGTGAAGGGGCTCTATTAAGATTATCTGTTATTAATTAAATCTCATGTCAGAAACTTTGGGTGTGCAATTAAATCATGTCATTGGCAGTAATGATTTGAATTTAATTCGGCTCATAGTTCAAGTAGATTGGCTCATATCGTGGAAAAAAAATACTACTGAGTACTAATACAACAAAATTTCACTGGGGTAGAAAATAACCATTTCATACAGTTTAAATTAGAAAAAATACAGATTTTTAGAGATTCTAACCTCCATGTGAATAAACGGTAGGTACCTTTATAGGGTATAGTATATAATATAGTTGGGAAAAGGCTAGGCAGATGATTATGACCCTTCTAGGATAACTCCTGTATTAACATGAAGAACCCGACGAAAAACTCTAATCCATTAACTATAATCTATACTTCTATACTAATATTATAAAGAGGAAAGGTTTATATTTTTGTCTTTTTGTTTGTAACGAATAACCTTACAAACTTTAACCGATTTGAAAAAATCTTTCAGCAATGGATGGAATGGACATAGGCTATGTTTTATCTCTGTACTCCCACGGCATCGGGAACTACACAGGTGAAGTCGCGTGACGTCCGCTAGTAACTAATATTAACACATAAACAAAACTTAAGTAAAAAAAATATAGCATAAAAATAAGTATTAAGTTTCGTCTATTTTCCCATTTACTAAAGTCGCTCCAAAATTGGATCCAAGTAATGATTTCGTAACCTCCACTTGGTGGTCCCACCTGCAAACGATTTTGCTTAGTTAACGAAAACTACATAAACTGATCATTAGCACAAACTGATATAATTATTATCAATTATTTAACTTCACTTTAATCTACCACGTTATAGATAGATAGATAAAACATTTACAAGAATAGAAAACACAACACGCAATAGCACACTTACATAACTCATAATACTAGAAAATACAAACATGAAAAAACATTAAAAGAAATAGACAGAATTTGTGGCAATCTGTGGGTGCTAAACTACCTACGACATAAAATATTTGACATGAAAATAAAATCCAATGTGCGGTGTGTCTGTCTCATGTAGCACCAAATGGGAGTCCAACTCAGCATTTGCCAGGCAAATATACCTGACGCTGGTATTCTGCTGGATCCCAGTAGCGACATACGGACATCGTTATCTCTTCACCACCCTTGTTTGACTTTAAGAAAATGCATGAGGCATTAAGTCCACCATTTTACCTTTATGCATGAAGTTTAGATATATATAAATAAGATAATTTTGGTCACTCATTAATGTGTCATCAGTTTATATATATCGCAGCCAACTAGCTTAATCAGCCGTTGCATTAAAAGCCTAGCCTTTTCTAATCAGCAACCAAATGACACGGATTTTAAACGATATTGAACCAAAGATGTCACTTAGGTCGCTGAAAAATGGGCATTATATGAAAAGGCTGGCCAACCAATTAAACAGCTGATCAAACTATTTGGCTGCGACATTTACATCACAATTTACTTAATTACCTAGTTAATATTAAGACTTCTTCATAATAACCAGAATGACGTGCATGATTAAAGAGTTCATGTATTCAAAGGTTTAATAAGTTAGTGATCAATCACAATACTATGCAGAAGTTGACATGCTGTGAAATGAATTAGAATGTACACCTTGAAAACTTGGAATTACCCATTGTAGGCATATCCTGTCTTCAGCACCAATTGGTTTAGCCTTTTCAAGGTGATATGGATCTTGTTGCACCAGCTATTTCAATTTACTGTCATCCCACTACTGGGAAAATGCCTGTCGCCATGTTTTTTTCGTTCCAGTCTTTTGTTTGTCCAGCTCGTCCCGCCATTTCAACGGGGTCTGCTGCAACCTATTTTGCCTGTGTCAGACCCCATATAGCGGTTATTTTGGCCAACAGATTTTCAAATTAGGTTATTTCAATTATATCAATTAAAATATAGCCTTTACCATTACCCTGGGCATTTCATTTTTATTATTATTCTCTTTATTTATTTTCCTTACATACTAATTTACATTTTATTTATTATTATTTTTATTTATATCGAACATATTTACATTAATATTGTTTTAAGTAATAACACTTATAAAACTATGTTAGTAAACTTGGATCTCGTCAAGGGCTATATTCATAGAAACTTAATCGAGCATATACTGACGATATCTACATACTACAGATGAATACAGAACCTCATTTTTTTAAACGAGATATTTTTTTTTTGTTGGTTGTTGTGTCGATATTAGTTTAATTTTATTTAACCCTAAAATGTATGCCTATAACTGAGAACAACACTAATGCCTCATCTCCATAACCCAGAATCACCTTCATCATGCAACAATAACTTCTAAACAAAAGACTGTTAGGTTTAAAGTATCTCAATCACCTTCGCCAATGCAAAGTGTTTCATAATTCCTCACCCTTACGTATCGTATCCTTGGTAGCAGAAAAAATGGTAAATAATTGAAGTATGTTTGTGCTCGGTTCGACTCAGTGAGGTATAAAAGCAGGCTGCGCGGGATTCGGTCATCAGTCGTTGCAGTGTTAACTCGTAGCCAACATGAAATTCTTGGTAAGGGAGCTTTATTTATTATTTTGGGGGGCTTAATATTGTAAATAAAGTGTTAATAAATAAGTGAATAATAAAAATAGAAAAATAATAAATTACAAAATAATTATTTTAATAAAAATCATATTTTTAAAACCAATACTTAAAAATAAATTAATACTTTGTGGAATTTACTAAAACAAACTAACAATAGATTTAGAATTAATGTTACACCTGTAAACATTAACATAACCTTTAAATTATAAGTTCTTTCATTCGTATTCCCAGAAAACTTAATATTTTTTAAACGATTTAATAACATTATAAACTTATAATAGCTACTTGTGATGTAAAATAATGCAAACTTATTTAATCTAAATAATGCAAAATACTTTTACTAATCTTCATAAATTCACAATTTTCCAATAATTTTCTTTCAATAATAATTTCGCTTTTCACTTGTGAGCAGCACTATAACATAGAAAATATCATAAATTCGACTTTAAATTGAAAAACCTTCTGAAAATTGATGGTTAGACAGAATTATATCGATATTTAATTGAACGTAAAACTCCGCATACTATTGATAATATGATTATTTTAATATATTTTTACGTTTGCGTTATTGTAAACACTGTAAGTTTATGAAAAGCGCGTAAGATTATAAACTCCTTGCACTCAATAATACACAGATTTATCGTAAAATATTGAATTGGGAAGTGATTAATTGCATTCTAAAATGATCTGTTCACGGTTAATTGCAATTTAAACGTGCTTACAAAATTCCGGTGACAAATATAAATGTAGCTATCTTTTGCCCCGTCTATAATATCCCGTAATATAGATTTTCGCCAAAAAATTACCCATAGGTAATCATTTTCATGGTCCCATCTATATCTGTACCAAAATTCATCAAAATCGGTTTAGCTATTTAGACGTTAGCGTAACAAATAAACGTCACGTTCGCATTTATATATAAATTGAGGAAGTATCATAAGTGACATAATAAACAATATACCCAATTTCAAACTCCAGTTAACATCGAGCCCCATAGTTTCCAACACACAGGTACATTGGCATAGGATATTGCACAAAACACACTTCGCCCTAGATCGCCCATTGCAAATTATACCTTAGTCCAATATGTACATAGGATATGATTCATACGATTGTTGATATTTAGCGTCGCAACAAAATATCATAGTGCATTTAGTTGTCATTATTAGTGTTGATATTTTGTAGGTATTGATAGTTGTTTTTGGTTGGGATTTAGAGGAAAATTAAGTTGTGCCTGGTGAAAAGTTACTTTTAATCTATGAGTAATTTGGCGATTGGTTGTATCGAAGTGTGAAGTTTATTTGTGGTCTCTTAACAAATATTTTATTAATTAACTGCTCAGTCTTGGGTTCGATTCCCATGTCGGGCAAAGTGTTTTTGAGATTTTTCATCCGGAGTTTTTGAATAGCAACCTGGAGTCTGGATTAGTGCCCAATTTATATTAATAGGCTCGCCCCCATACTAACCTAACCCTTAGAAACACACGGCGAGCTAGCTGTTTCTGTTATGTTACCCCTTTAAATGAGTAATTTACTTTGTCTGTTACAAGATATATTTTATTTTTGTTGAATTTTTGGAGTCTGGTTCATATATTTTATCACCAGTATCGATGTAGAGCACAATTGGTAAATTGTGCTCTTTGTGTTGTTGTGTTGTGTGTGTGTGGTTGGTAACTTATACATTTCGTAACCTTACAATAACTTAATTTGCTTGTCCTAAAACCACAAAAGTTCAACAGATTGATTTAAAATCCACAACCTTTCGATCGCCAATGCACGCCTTCACCTTTGGGCTGATGCAGTGTAAATAAGAGCATATTATGTACTAAAGGTTGACGTAGATCCAGTCAATGATTGACCAGATAATTCACCGCTTGAGTAAATAAATTTAGCACTTGAGTTGGAAATACAGCACCAATATTAGATTTTGCACATATTTCTAGAATTTTTAAAATTTTTGGTATGTACTGCTTTCAGATCTTCGCTTTTGTTTTAGATCTTGTCTATAAAGTCAGAGAAATTAATTGTTTACGACTTTTGACAGCACTTTCAAGTAAATTGACACTTCACTAACGATGAAACTATCAAATTGAAGAAATGTATGTAGATCTTGAAGGTGTTATTATGAACTTGTGACTGTAGGAATTATTTAGTGTCTAGGTACTTTTGATTACTAACTTGTAGTTTTGCAATATCGTAGTTTGAAGTCCATTTTTTTTGTTTTTAGTTAAAGCATTGTATAAATGTTAGCAAGCTTATTTCAGTATCGATAATAAAATTAGATAGCCTGTTTTTGTATCCACACCAAATTCTCTTGCAAATGAACAAATTTTAAGTAATTAATATATGGAAATGAAAAAAAAACTTAATAAACTTGATTGTAGAGTAAGTAAACGTAGTGTTAATGATAATCAGAATAATTATAAGTTTGAAACAAAGATCGTGGGCGTGGCTAGACATCGTTATTCAAATAAATGATGCTGCGATAACGATCCGATTTGGTCTATTATAATGTTTCTTTTTCTGTTTTTTTTAGTACCTTTGCTTTAGAGCCTTTACTTCACATAGTGTTTTATATAAACTTGCTAATCGTTGGAGATACCTAGGTCTAAAAACTTGCTTAAGAACTTTTTCGAACAATAATTAAAAGATAGTGAAAAATAACGCACACGCCTTGAGCACGTGTGGTGATTAACGCTTGTGCCTTCTCTGCATAAACTGACACCTTTGCCCAGGTGATATCATGGTGTGTCATTCATCTGTTGCATGGGCTATGGGACCAGTTTATTCTAGTCTTCAAAACGTTTTTTTTTCTTAATTTATGTGATCTGCAGTTAAAGCTACTACTTTGTTAATAAAATTTCCCTCGCTGGTGATCTTTCTTAGCAATCGCGCAATATTTAAACAAGTCTTTATTATTTTTAGGCTTATTTTAACACGTTATATTCATTCACTAATTATAATTTTATATTTCCGTTCACAAATTGCTTTTAAAATGCAAATTTTTGGCGGCGGTCGAAAATTTTAATTTGGCTTCCCGAATCAATTAGGTGCGGTGTTAATTAACGAACTTTGGATGAAAAACAAAGTATCTAATTCCGGACAGAATCAAACAGGGAAAGGTTGACTAGAATTAATTATATTTTTATAAAGGGTTTGTCGAATAGCTTGGGAATTGTGACCAAAAGTTTTGTCAAGTCAGCCAAAATGTTATTGGATTTTTGGGGTACAGGTTCTAAGCAGGTTTTCCCTGGGTTTGGAGTTGTGCCAAATAAAGTTCAATAATCTGGCTCATTTTAATCGGCTTTTTAAAAAAAGAGGGTAGTCTCAATTCAGTGGGTATTTTTTTGTTGTTGTATATACACCGATTACAGTAACATGAAACCATGGATAAACCTTTGTTAAAAGTCTTTATAATAACTTTGACAGTTAAATAAAGTCAATTTCTACCATATTCCTACTTTGGTACTTATGTACAGTCAATAAAGCTATTTGGTATGCAGGCAGCCAACTTGCAACTACTTCTAAACAATGTTGCGAGTGTGCTCAGTAGACAATTATTGTACACCACACTCGTAAGTATGTCATAAGCTTTAAGTCATAATGCCCATATTAAAAATAAATATTGGCAGTGCAGTAAAAAAACTAATATTTTTGGCTGTATACCAAATAGCTTTGTTGACTGTACACCAAAAGATATTTTATAGACGAAAGTGATTGTCAACATGTTTAAAATGTAAGGAATTGTCCACGTGACATATCGGTAGTGCTTCTCAATCTTACATTTCAAAAATCATGACAGCCGTTATCAGAGGACAGTTTTCACATAGAAAAACAAAAGGCAATCATCATGTTCCTTTTTCAAAAATACAGAAAAGCGGGTCTATTCTGTAATGCTGGGGCTACATTATCGGGATTCAGCGAATATTGGCGTTATCACGACAAATGTGGCCGAGTAGTTCGTCGATTCGCGATGTACTTGGGCGAGCGACAACGCGACACGAATATTTGCACGATAATGTAGCCCCAGCATAAACATCTCATCGTGTGATTGAATGGATTGAAAGCTCAATTCATGTGGTAAGATTTTTACAGAATAGCAGTAGGTACAGAATCGTTGTAATAGAATCTATACCCATACATACACAATCAGGACTCCCACCCTGCTTACACAACCTTATAATTATCGCGATAGTACGACAATGGTTACCGATAATAGTACACTTATGTCCCAGCTACAAGTTAAGTGTCGCAACTTCGGATTTCCTGCAAAGACAAAAGGATTGTATCAATATGGATTGCTTCAGCTCCATTAATGTTTAATTTCGAATTGTTTTAAAATTAAATTAATAAGAGCTGTGACCTACATGAACTCTTAAACGGTGTAAGTGGAACGTTTAAAGTTTATACGAGTAGTTTGATGACAGTAGTAAAGGCTTCAATGAGTAGTAAGTTCTTAAAAGAATAGGTCGCATTCATTAAACGTTTAAAACGAAACTATTTCGTCAAAAGGCCCCTTTAATTTTGACCCCTTAATGAAAAATGTTCGTCGATTTCAATAAAGAATAATGAAGTTTGATCTTCATATAGACAGATTTATACTATAGATGTATTTAGGTCTCTTGAAAAGTGCTCCAATAACCGAATCTCTTCAACATTCAAGTCTGAGAGCCAACCTTTTTTGAACGTCGTTTATTAACATACAATCCCCAAAAACGCTCACCCGTCACCACTTCCTAGTGTTTTGACTGGGAAGAAGAAGTGGCGAAATAAACTCCCCAGCAACACATCTGTCTGTTAAGTTTGAAGAACTTGAATTTATACAATAGTATGCAAATGAACTCTAACCTCACATATCTTTTCTATCTCCAGATTGTCCTCGCCGTAGCCATGGTGGCGGTCTCCGCTGAGGAAGCCGCGAAAAAGACGGAGAAGCGAGGCCTCTCCGGTCTCGGGTATGGAGGCCTGGGGTACAGCGGAGTCGGATATGATGGAGGACTCGGATACGGTGGTCTTGGATATGGAGGACTCGGTTATGGTGGATACGGTAAGTTTCATGGCGAATTATTTTGAATTTGGAATATGACATACCGAATTAAAATTTATTGATAGATCTACTCAGTTGAACACCAAAAAATTACAATAAGGGCTTAAAATAATAGTATATAATAATTAAATAATAAAGGAGGATGATATAGAAGTGATATGAAAGAAAAGGGAGTTAGTGGTAGCGTGACGGTTGACAGGACAGAATGGAAGAAAAAAACGTGTTGCGCCGACCCCAAGTAACATGGGGTAAGGGCAGGAAGATGATGATGATGAATAATTAAATAATAAATAAAAATGCTGGATGTCAGAGGGTTATATGAATAAATCATTATTCTAGAATCTAATTCCTGAAACGAAAAATGAAACATTGTATTCTGAATTGAGTACCAAATATGATTGTAATATTGTTACCCTGACATTGATCAGGTATCCATTGTGGTCTAGCCGAATAAACGCATGGCTAGTTTTTCAGACAAAAGCCCGGTCAATAGCCTGCGTTTTCCTGTTAGACCCAGAACGAATCAAAACTCCTTTTACAAAACATTGAAGATATCTGTGCCCACATGGCCTGAAGGACTTACAACCTAATACACTTTTCCCACATACTTCCTGCCACTCAAACTCCACTTGACTGCTCACGTCTAAGCCTAGAAATTCCTAATACCAGGATTTAGTGGAAATTTCAAACAATCGACCGCAGCCAAGTTGTCTGCCCAAGTTTAAATTGGCCAAGAGCCTTACATCTGAGCGACGTGACTGGGGTGCCAAGTGCTTGGCGCTGGTGCTCGCGTTTTAGAACGTTTTAATAATACTGTTAGGTTAGGAGACTTTTTGGTGACAGTTTTTACTTATGTGGTGTTTGAAGACGCAGTATAGATGACTCTTGGACTGACTTCAAAAAAGTTAGAGTCAATGCATTTACTTCGATAAGACCAGTTAAAGGTACTTTTGAACGGCAACAAACTCCATTTTTTTTTCAAATAAACAGAAATTACGCATCCGATGAGTTGTTTGGGGATTTGGCATTAAGTCACAGTTTTTCTATATTTTCATTTAGATAGTCCAATAATCGAACCAATTCAAGTTATGTTATCATTGAAAGTCTGAAAAACATTGAAAATAAGTGCCGACCACGCTGTTGGATAACATTTGAAAAAATCTCTCAAAATCGCAGCAAATTTTCCTATTATTCCAAATTTTTAACCTAAAAGACACTTCAAATCGTATTGCCACACCAATAAAGACCATAACAGAATAATAAAATAAAAACCAATGGATCGATTAGTTCCTCATTAGAAATGTCTATACATTTTAAAGCGTAAAGCGCTGAGCAAATTGCGCACTCAATTAAAGGCCCTTAGACGACCTATAGAGTAGCGCAATAGCGCTGTAGTTTCTAAGAGATTAATAGTAGGAATAAGTCCTCTTTTTAGAACTCATTATCTGAGCTGGAAAAGGATTTCGAATCCTATTCCGTTTAACCTAGAGTTTAGTATAACTTGGCAATCTTTCAAAGTGCTAAAGTAAATTGTTCTATCCGTGACTAATTCAATCCTATTTTGGCGTAATTACAGTGTATTTTGTAGGAAGTTATTTAGGAAATTAGCTTGTAAGTACATGATTCTTAAGGTTAAGGACGATTGCCGAGCCTTTGTAGGAATAAATTGCCTACGTCTAACATTAGGACCTGTTTCAATCAATTGACTGTAACTTATTGCAGTGTCATTAGTTGCTTAGGAGGTATATAATTTTCTGTAATTTTCGAACCATGGATTGTTTATTAAAGTGTGACTAATAATTGAGGCTAATGTTTTAAGGCGTAGTATTATAAATGTATGACTAACAGATGAAGGAAAAATCAATCTACTTTACTCAAATAAAAACAAGATTCAAGTTTTGAAAAAAAAAACAATAATCTCACAGATTTGGTCTCAGACCTCAGCCTTTTTAAAAAGTCACGAGAGCCTTAGTATGATAAAAAAAAATAGAAAAAGATCAAGCTGAAATAAATCACCTGACATCCGGCAAGGATATTACATGTTTTTGTCAAACATTTTTTTGTAGACAATACCTAGGTATGGTCAACAAATTCAATGTTAAGGCCATTGATTGTCAATTTTATAAAAAAAAAGCTATCGTAACTTGTACATTTTATAATAATTATCTTGTCCGCATGACTGGTTACTGATTGTATGAATCAGCTGGTTTTTGCTGTGGTAATTTAGTTGTAAAACGACAACAAAATCTTGATAAAAACTTTTTAAAACCATCGGTCAGCCGACAAGCCGATGCCTTTATGACTCGCTGTGATAAAGGGATAGTGCGTCTTGTATTTCCGTGTCTCTCCCACACCATTAAAAAATTAAGTCACTGAAATATTGATAGATAAACTGCCTCTACGAGAGCTGAACGTGGAAATATATATTACCTGACACTCTGAATAAAATTCCTAAAAATGTGCTGTCAAATAAATTGTCACTCGTACATATAAACATGTAAATTTACCTTAAAAAATATATTTTATTAGTGGTGACATCGTGACTTAAGTAGGTTTAAGTTTAACCTATTTTAAGTACATGTTGTGAGCGAGCTTGTTTTCTCCACTTTGTCACATAAACTTTCAAAGGTTTAGACAAGTGTTATTTTTCTAACAGGAGTGTAAATTAATGTTTTGAAAATAAAAAAGACAAACGCAACACCCAGATTAAACATTTCTAGATGTCAGTTAGAATAGTACCTAGATAATGAAAAAGGCGTTTTGTATCCAAAGGATTTGCCATCGCCTATTTTCGAAAAATCATATAGAAATGTAGGTAAACAAGAACAAATGGATGCAGATATTTGTTCTTGTTTGATTGCATTTCTATATGCGAGAGTTATATTTTCATTTTTCTGAGTTGGTCTCATAGTAAAAGCTTTTTTTTTTGTGAGTGGCGTCTCGCAGTTCAACCTATAAGGTTATTGACTGCTTAACCGGGCTTGCCTGTGTTGGCCTTAATATAATATTAAAGCCTCCAGCCAGGGCTTATAGAAAACTTACAAACTAAGCGACTACACGCTTAGGGCACCCCCTGTGGGGTACAGGCCTCGGCTTAGGGCGTCGCTGGGGGGAGGGCAGCTAGGGACGAGCTGGATCGAACTAGAATTATTATTAAGGGGCGAATTTAAGACAACAGGCTCAGCGGCGCGGGCTGGCTCGAGCAAGGGTCGGGGCATTATAGTAAAAGCTAAAACATACTTTTCTCCCTCAATACATTCAAAAACACATGCACACCACATTCTATCAAAACCATATTTCCATCACGTCCACTGTCACATTAGATCCAGTACAACTCCTGACTGCTCGGAGATTACTCCTGGCTCCGCACACTACATCAAACTGTTGCAGATGTGATTTGCGAACTGTCTGACGTAATATTGCGTTCGTTTTGCCACAGAGTCTATCTATGCAGTAGTCCCATAGGATATCAGTAGATGTGGCTTGTACGAAATTTGGTTTTATGTTTTGGCTTAGGAATTTTGAATGTTATATGACAATGATGTATTGTTGAGTTGTATTTTTCTACTGCTAAAATCTTAGTTGACTTGCAAGGAAATTCATTTATTTTTCTTGGCTGGTTAAAAATATACTTGGAAATGTTCGCATGGAAACTATAAAATGTGTCTTTTATATTTTATTATATATTCTCACATTAAAACTATTATAAATCGCTCCATCGTCGACTTTGTCTCTGTCATCTATGACCTAGACTAGAGTCAAGAGCAAACCCATATTAAATAAAAAAAAAAAAAAAAAAAAACTGAGCACTGTTTGCGAGCTATTTTCGTCACAAATTAATGTTTTTACTTAAACAATGCAAATGTAAAATATTAATTTATTTTATAATTAATTATGTATTTATATTATTAGCCATGTCCCACTTGAAAACGATAAAAAATACTAGATTTACATAAACTTACCAGTAATTAACGAAAATTATCGCCTAATTGATCCTCTATCAGCCCCACCTCAATAAAACCAAAGACAAAGTAAACGTCCACAATTGTCATCAGAACCCATTGTTAGTCACAATGTCACAAGTGTGTGAGAAACTACGGTCCTTGGCATACTGTAGTACTACCTATAAGTATAAACGTGTAATTTTGCGTTTACGTTACGGTCAGTAACATAAGGGGTTGGGCAAGGTAATTAGTAGATCGTGTTTTGTTTTTCTTTTGTACTCATCTGAGGTGACAATGGTTTGAGGTAATTGCTTTTGTTTAAATGGAGTTTAAGGTTCTGTAATAAGGTGTTTTTTGGAGTAATTATAGACTTTGCGTTGCTAGGAATAGTGGAGACAATTCAATGCCTTACGGTAACGTAGTTTTACACCAAAATCTCTCCAAAATACCCATTTTTTTGGCTGTTTCTGTTATTTGAGCAATGAGGAAGCCGACGCGTCAGCTTCCTCCATCTTGTAGCTTGATGTTGAGTTTTGAACGGATTTGATCTTCCTCTAATAGGACTGCGACCTTTCGGCGATAAAATATAGATAGCCATACAAATCTTCAAAACATGGGTCTTATTTCTCATCATCATCATTTTAGCCGAAAGACATTCACTGATTGACATACGCTTCTCCTAAGTGTCGCTGCATCGACCGGTCCCGAGGCTTTAGACAAGTGACATATTGACTATATTTTGTCAAAGTAGTATGGATTGTATTTTGCAGCCAGGGTTGTGGAATTTGTTCGAAAGAGTCATCGCGGCCCTGGAACGCAAAGGGCAAAAAGGAGGAACACGGATTGCGGAAGTAGTAATTATTTGATGATTTCCCATCCCTAAAATAAAACAAAATAGAAAAAGGTTGTATTTTGATATTCCAACAATCGCATTCGATAATAGAATGGCACTTCGCCTCGGCCAAATTTCTGCTTAACATTAAATCATGTCTCATCCATCTATTTCTTTGTCTTCAGCCGCACCAGTAGCGGTCAGCAAGGTTGCCTACACCACGTCGCACGGCGGCGGATACGGAGGCTACGGCGGATACGGCGGATATGGCGGATACAGCGGCCTTGGCGGATACAGCGGCCTTAGCGGCTACGGCGGCGGTCTTGGTAAGTTGCAAGTTTGATCTTGAGAGTTTTTGGTTCCGTAGAATTACCGATGGATGTAAAATAGGTACATCAAATTGTAAGAGTCATGTAAAATGGTGAAGCTGATTCATTTTGATCCACATTTTTCATGGTTTGCTTTTTAGAATTGATAAGTTCACATTTGATCGCTTTCTTGACTGTGGGTAACCGATAGAGCACTCTTGCTAGGAAGTAATTTATTCCTTCTTGATTTAAAGACCGCCAGGTTGTAGCTATCAGGAAACTCAGACATTCAAAGTTACAGGCGCATAGGTACCTAATCATTACATCAGATTAAGGGACAAAAAAACGGCAAAATTATAATTATTGCATTCATTATCTAACAGCGTAAGCCTAAAACCGTGGGAACGCGAATCAAGTGTAAAATTGTTTTCAATAATGGTGATTTTTATCTCAAGTACTCGTACAATGCCAGTATTGTTCTTGACAACAATTATACCAATAGCTATCTATAACATGTTTTTAGTTAGCCGTTGTTCCGAGTTTGCAACGTGAGAGTTAGTTCTGCAACAGAATTTGTTGGAAGTTTGTTCGTCAAGAGTAATGTATTACTAATTAACCTGTTGTCTTATTAGCAGGGCTTGCTTAAGTTTCTGCTGGAGTTTAGAGGCGGTGTTTTTAAAGCGAGGAAGATTTGTGGATTTTTTTAACAGCTTAAGGTATCCTTTGAGGAGTTTATTAGTAACTTAGGATATTCTAAGTCAGTTTGAATGTCCTTGTCTATAATTAACAAGCTATAAATGTCCCTGATGTTTCGCGGTCGAGTCGTTTTGGAGGACGTAACTTGGAATATTAAATTACGGGTCAAAACGTACGGCAAAAAAATGTTTTTTCGGTATTGTCTGTGTCTCAGTCATACAGTTTAAATCTACTTCTTAGCATGTGGTCTTCGTAGCGTGTAAATTTTTTATGTTTGGCCCAGTATTCAACACGGCTTTCAATATTTAAACGTAGTGATGGAAATAATTCTCTAAATATTTTTTCCTCCAGGCTACGGTCATGGCGGTTACTACAGCGCCCCCGCGGTCAGCTACGCTAACCAGGTCGCCTACGGAGGATACGGCGGATACGGCGCACATGGACTCGGATACGGCGGTCACGGACTCGGCGGATACGGCGGTCTCGGGTACTACGGACATCACTAAACCGACCTCGCGTTCCAAATTGTGTTCAAAATTTTTGATTTTTTATCCAACTTATTTTTTTTTAAATACTCGAAGCAATGGACTTTGGGTTTTTGAATTTGTATTTAACCTTTTTAATCTGTGATCTATATTGGGATGTTCTTTTGTGATATTTAAATATGATTGTTTGGGATACAAAACCCATAGTCTATTGATTGAATATACAAGGTAGTGAGCTGATGCTTGCTGCAACTTTTGTACAACGAAATATTGCCTGAGAGTCTTTGTAAATATCTAAATAAAATACTTGATAAAATCAACTTAAGTACTAGTTTTATTACCCACAGGAGTACCTATGGATTGTACTATCGTAGTGCTAACCGCTGTATTGACAGTCCATACAATAATATCTCAATATTTTTTTGTGTATCTATCAAATATAATCACTCAGAGATATATAATGACTCAGAGATGGAGTTTATGTTGGTACAGACGCCAGCACATCAAGCTACCCGAAACTGCTAAATTTTCCCAATCAACCTTGAACCTAATACTTTAGCGATAAAGTTGAAAATCTATTAAAGAAATTGTTTAGATTGTTGTAGCTTGATAAAAGGCGAGAATTTATATGAGTCTATAACAAAACTGTATAACTTAGGCTTTACCTAGACAAAGTGCCATTCAATTACCGAGTGCTAGCGTCGAAACACCAAAATATAAGTGATTGATTTCGTGACAATTCGACAAAGTGTGACAATCCCAAACATCATGACGTTTTGACAATCGTCTTCGCTAAACTACAGCTGACAGAATTTCTCTTGTCTAAAGCCTCTGGATTCCTTATAACTAAATATAGGTACCTAGTATTTCCTCAAGACAGTAAATTCGTATCTTTTTATATAACTCCGGGAAAGAAATTGATCCATGAAACTACAGAACTTAATTTTCTACACGAGTAATAAGGAAAAAGAAAAATTATTACCAGAGGATTCGTTTCCTTTGGTGTTCATTTTATTGAAAAAGGTAACACGAAACTTGCTCCAAGTAGCAGTGTTTTATAAAAAACAGCGATTGCTTTTAGAAAAAAGTAATTAATCGAGCTCTTTTTATTGCGACTCTTTCGTTATTGTTAGGATCAAGTCGGTTTAAGTCTTTAAATTGTAGAAACTGCAGCGTTTTATACGTCTCTTTGTTTAGATAGGCATTCAAATTAAGACGTAGGTTAGAATTGAAATGGTGGTTATTTAATTATTCCGGGACATTTAATAGATTAAATGTCGGGAACCAAGGTTACCGACATAGCCCGAAGGATCGCCAAATTGAAGTGGCAGTGGGCAGGGCCATTGCTCACAGAACAGATGGTCGATGGGGCTGAAAAGTTCTGGAGTGGCGACCGCGAACCGTAAGACGCAGCAGTGGAAGGCCTCCCACAAGGTGGACCGATGATCTGGTGAGGGTACATAAAAAATTTTTTTTCGCTGGTAGCCGATGGATGCGAGACACATGACCGGTTGTTGCGGCGACACTTGAGGGAGACCTATGTCCAGCAGTGGATGTCTGATGTCTGATGATGATTAACTAGATGCAAATTTTATGATTGCAGTTATTTAGAGTATCGGAAGACGCAGCGTTAGACCGATCACTTGGCGAAGCCCACGGAAATTGGCTGGATGCGAGACGCAGAGGTGCTTTTTCTGGTGCTGTTTTTTGTGCTTTTTGACCCGAAAGTTGTGTAGCATAATCTATATGTTTAACGTAGTCAATCAAAAGCAAAATTGTATTGATTGTCTAGGCTAAATCTAACATCTGTCTTGCCAAAAAGTATCGTGTCACCCAATGGGATAGGCAGTTTGGTTTATCAAATATGTACTAGTTTATAGTCATTGTTTTTATAGTTATATGTATATGCATTGTGTTTTATGGGTCTTAGTTTGCAGTAATCAAATAGTCCTCAAACCAAAAGTAATACAGTCGAAAATAATTAAAATAAGTTTATATTAGCTTGTCATCAATTTCTGTTATACTACAAACGAAAATTTGTCCACTACAAACCTCTGTAAACGTTTCTCTGTCATTTTCAGCGTTTGTAGTACTCATATAGTTCTCAGACCAGAAGTAATTCAGTCGGAAATAGTTTTAATAAGTTACATATTTCTTGCCCTCAATTTTCTTTTTCTACAAACGAAAAAATGCACTTTAATCCACTTTCTTATAGGATAACTTTCGTAGTTATCCTATAAGAAACAGCTGGAAAAAGTATTTTTTTGCAATGTCGGGGTATGTCTTTTTTATTGGCACTAGTATATTTAAAGTTAGCTTCACTACTAACTACCACACGTCTATCTTCATTTTTATACAAAATGGTGATCCACTTCTCGCAACTTTTCATAATAAACTGTGATATTTTTACAAGCGTAACCAACCGTAACATCTTACTTCGATATAAAGTTTTGGTTATATTTTATAGTACCTACCATAAAGATAATTACTTCATGCCATTTTAAGTTTTTGAGCAGGTTTCTGTTAATATAGTCAAAGCCAATTTGAGTTTTAATTATGAGAGAGAAGTTTGTCCAGTATTTAAATAAGTGACTTTTCCCAAGCCGGTATTTTCTTGGTCCCGGCAGTCAATTTGGAGTTATCAGAATCTAGATAGTTTGACAATCTAACATACACTAGTAACCCGGTCATCGCTCCCTATAGGAGGAGGTTACTAGTGTATGTGTATGTAAAAGATATCACGTGATCATTAAGTGAGCTGTCATTCCATCTTGATTATATGGATTGAGAGCTCACCTCGTGCTCACTTCACCCAAGCCTTCACTTCGACATGTTTACAGAATCGACCGGCAGTAAAAAATTCCTGGGTACAGTACAGTACAGAACCTTGGGTGAAGTGATCACGAGGTGAGCAATCCATATAATCAAGATGGAATTCTGTGAACATGTCCACCGGCTGGTATCCAGCTGCATATTGGTGGGCAGGAAGCTGATATCAACATTTTTGGGTAAGGCGAGGCAGTAATCGTGAAGAAGGTGCAATATCGTTGTTATGCACCTGTGTTCATCAAACGAATCGGTAATCCTTATACGTAGAGGTACAAGCACAAATCCTAAGCTTTTGCCGCGACTTCGTACGGGCATACCCCGTTTTTTCCAGTTCCCGTAATTATTTACCAGTCCCGTATAACATATAGCATGAATGTGGCTATCATATACAAAAATAATTTTCCAAATTCGACTGGTAGTTTCAGAAATTAGCGCGTTCCAACAAACAAACAAACGAACTCTTCAGCTTTATTAATATCGATTTACAGTGTGTAGGTAAATGCTGACGAGCTGTATGCTTAGCTTAGACTCTGTATACTACACACGCCTGTATAATAATGTTAGCAACTCTCAATTAACACAACTACTGCTAATACACAAAGCTTCATGAAATAATTACTCAAAGGAAATGTTATTTTTTGCTATCCGTAGATACTCGCGATTGCTATTTTATTATACGGTGGGACATTCTTTATTGAGTTCTAGTTTTTTTATCTTGTGGCTAAGCAATAAAATTAAATCTCGGTAACTACTTATAAATATACAGTGTCCAAAAATTATTTACTTAAGTAAGCAAAAAAAAACAAAATTTTGCTTTGGTGTTGCTCTCATTGTTGAATTTTTCAGGGAAGTTTTTTTATCTCATCTCAAAATCTGCAAACTCCATGCAACCTTGGAAATATTAAAAGGCTGTGAATAAAAAATAAACGTGTTTACAAAGCAGACTTCACCAAATGAACACACGATAAGCATCAGATTCACAAAGCGAAAAATCACCACTATAGGTGTGATAGCGCCTGTGAAAAAATAACATGCAAACGTGCGAGATCGCAGAATCGCTTGTACTTTCCAGAGCGGCGCGTAATAAAGGTTTTTTCATAAAGATAGCATACATATAGGTATGTAGGTAGATAGAAGTATTAGCCTATTTATTTTAGCGCTACTTATTTATTTAAACTTAATGTACAATAGTGGTAGATGGGCAGACTTAATGCATCAAGGCATTCTCTACCAGTCAACCTTTGGGTTAACAAGACTACACTATATTCTATGCTATCTTCTCTATATCTACGCTATCTTATCTGATGTTTTAAACTGAGAAACTTAACCCATATATATACTTAACACAGGGTCGATAACGACCAAAAATTCCTTCATGACTTCTAATACAGACTGAGAGCGAGCTGTTGCATTAATTTAAATTATAGTGCCATCTTTTGTTAGACTGAAGAACTAATTTGGAACACAGCACAACATCATAGATAATCTATAATAATTCAAGCGACAACTGGGAGTGCAAGTTCATACTTGTTTATTTGTGAAAATGTAAGTATTTTTTAAGTATTATGTAATTTTACTGGAAAAAATGATTTTTATGGTAAATGAAATATCAATTTTAGAGATACATATACATATTTTTTTAAAGAATGTATTTTTTATTAGCTATCAATCGAAATATTTTTGTGGGTCGATAACGACCCTGTGGGCACATCTCATGCTTTATCTTCTTATTTTTTTTATTTTAGGTCCCGGCACGTACTCTCTACAAATGAAATAGCTGACGTCCTGGAGGCGTTTGATGACGATGAAGATATCCTGGGCGTCGATGTATACATAGATCCGCCTTGTGATGGTACCATATCAGACGGCGACTCAGGTGAGGAGGATTGTGACAATATAAATCGGTTGAACCGGCATCAATTACTCGCTCCAGCCGACTTGGTAGTGCTACAACGCGAAGAAGATATAAATGACGACACAGCCGTCGATGAATCTTTAGTCGTTCCTAGTTGTAGTTCACATAACTCTGAACCAATTTCTACGGCATCCGGATCCAGCTCACGCCGGTCACTACGTAATCGTCCTGTTGTTCAGTCAACTGGTAGAACAATTGAAACACCAACAATCACTGCTGAACCTGATGGACATTCTTCCTCGAATATACAGTCTACCAGGGCCCTCAATCAGCCTGCTGGCCCGTCTTCAAGTCGTACAAGACAGCGCAACGTCTCGAACATCAGACCTCGCAAATGGGTAAAGCGAGACTTATGTCCCCAACAAGATGAGTGGTCACCTCCACCTCCACGAACTGTACTCACACTTACCAAAGAAAGTGAAGCAATTGAATTCTTCGAATTATTTTTTAACGAAGATGTCATAAGGTATATTGTAAGGCATACAGTAATGTATGCTGTTGAAAAACATAATTACAGTTTTTGTCTTTCGGGTGATGAGATGTACTGTTTTCTGGGTATTATAATTCTTAGCGGTTACGCGCCTATACCAAGACGACGTATGTATTGGAAGACAAATGAAGATACCCACAATGTTTTGGTGGCCAAATCTATGAGACGTAATCGTTTTGAAGAAATATTTAGATATTTGCATGTTGCTGATAATAACAACCTACCCACTGGTGATAAAATGGCGAAAATTCGGCCATTGTTCAACATCATAAACGAGAAGTTTCTGACATATGCTCCCATCGAGAAAAATACGAGTATAGACGAGTCGATGATACCCTATTACGGACGTCATGGATGCAAACAGCATATTCATGGCAAACCGATCCGTTTTGGATTCAAAGCATGGGTTGCAGCAACTCGTTTAGGGTACTGCTTACAAGTGAACTTATATGAAGGACGATCTGAAGCGCGAGATACTGGCCTAGGGGAACATGTTGTAACTAAATTGACGAACATGGTAAATAAGGAATACCCAGAAACACAGTTTTCTGTATATTGTGACAATTTTTTTACATCCCTGGATTACTGAGTACTTTGCAAGATAACAACGTAAAAGTTACTGGAACTGCTCGTCAAAATAGAGTAGACAAATGTCCACTAATTGAAGTCAAATCTTGCAAAAAGCAGCCAAGAGGATCTTATGACTATAGGTTGGATGCAAATGATAATATTTGCGCCGTACGCTGGAATGACAACAACGTAGTAACACTGTTGTCAAATGAATTTGGAGTACACCCTATCCAAAAGGCAAGCCGATATTCAGTTGCTGCCAAACAGAAAATTGATATTGATCAGCCAAACGTTGTACATCAGTACAATAGATTTATGGGTGGAGTAGATAGACTTGATGCTAATGTTGGAGTTTACCAGATTTCTATAAGAGGCAAAAAGTGGTACATGCCCATTTTGATGTGGGTAATTGATGTTGCCGTAAACAACTCTGCTTTATTCGCTAGATCATTAGGGGCGAACATAGACACATTAGAATTTCGTCGATCTATTGCAAGGTCTCCAGAAATATGGGAATCCCAAATCTCACCCTGGGCCATCGCAACAAGTGAGTACAGTTGTACCAATTTCTGTTAGAAAGCATTCAGCTCAACATATTATCCTCACCGGTCAAGTCAGAAGACGATGTGCGCTGTGTAAAAACAAAACGGTTAAAATGTGCCGCAAATGTAACGTCAATTTGCATGACAAATTTTTTGAAGCATTTCATGCATAAGTGAATATTATTTTTTGTTTTTTTGTTCCTTGACTGACTAAATTAATTACTTAATAGTTTCTATATTATTGTTGAACCTAATAATAAAAAAATGATTAGCGTATAAATGTTTTTATTTTGATACACCTTACTCCATACTAGCGTATGGCTATATATGCCCATGGGGTCGTTATAGACCCACTGAAAAAAACCTACTTTCCGAACTGAAAACCGCAAATAACAATTACAGCCCTTCTTTATAATCATTTATTACCAACATAGTCAAAAATCTTTAAAATTCATCTTAAAAAAAGTTCTGGGCATATATGGGTTAAAGATAGACTAGATAAGTCTAGTCTGTGTCTGTGTGACTTAGGACTGAGGTTTCCAGTAGGCTTTTTCATTATTATATCAATAGAAATAGACACTAAAGTTTAGTCTGTTCTCATTTCTAACATAATTAATTTAATTATCAGCCCGTGTCCCACTGCAAGGCAGACGTCTTCCAGAACTTCTTCCATTTTTGTCTATCTTTGGGAGTCTGCACAAGCCTTTACGTAGGAGTTCAACTAGTCGAAAATAATCTAATGATAAATATTTTATGATCGAATCATGTTTTAATGCAAACTAATCAACTCTTTGTACCATTTTGTACACGAGCCCGTTCTAATGCAGTACGAAATTTCCAAAATTAAAAATGCATTCTTTTTTACTGTCACCGTAAAAAAAGCATATGCTTTTTTTAGCAAAGACTGTTATCTCGTAGCCATGTTATATCGTTGATAAAGATCTGAAAGATGCGATTGTTTGTACCTACCTGTTTTGCAGATTTAATAGATACCACTGCAGCAATATCAAAATGTACATGGCTTAGCTTTGGCTTCTCGCCTCTCTAGTGTGTTTTTTGGACTAACAACTTCTTTGCACTTTGGGTGCCTATTTCCCCTAGAGATATGCGAGGATGCATAGCGAGGGATGTGTTTGTTAAGAACCAATAGAATCGCTTAATTTACCTAGCCTCGCTCAGCGCAAGTGATTATATTGGTTCTTAACAAACACATCCCTAGCCACACATCCTCGCACAACTCTGGTGGAAACGCACTCTTATAGTGCCATAGTGGATAGGGAGATAGGATTTTAAATTATTGAAAGCTGAAAAAATATTTTTTTATTAAAATAGATAAGAAAAAATGTATCGTAAAAACTTAGCAGTATCATAAAACTTCAATTAAACTTAAAAGCCGTTATTTTGGTTTCTGTTGACAAACCAATCATTTCCACTGTTGATGGACCATCTGCAAACGACAAAGAGAAAGTTTTAATTATTGTTACTCAAAAATTGAGGATCCCTCCCTACTTTTCGTGTGATAATTGCAGTTTGTGTATTGGCAACTGGCTTACTCAAATAAATACTAGATACTTAGTTACCCCATGCTACCAAAACAACCAAGACTGATCTGCTTAAAAAAAATGCAAAACTTATAATAACTTACCTATACTAAACCATTCTGTAGTTGGTATCCCTGATTCCAGTCTGGCTTGTGATATTGCTTCCCTGATTGCAAGGGCCACGACTACTGACATGCACATTGGTGGCTCGCCCACAGCTGTAAAATTTATGAATACTATAGTTTAGACCTCCATGATCTATTTCAATTGGAAAGCAAGCTGAAAAATTGAAATTTTCGAACTGTGAAGACCTTAAAAAGTCTTAACTAAATAATAATTCAGCAGCTTGGAATTCCTAAAATTTATCGATATTTATTTTCAAAATCAACCTGTTAATATTTACCTTTAGCTCCTTGAAGTGCATCAAAACTAAATGAATTATTTCTGAAATAAACCCTGAAATCTTGAGGAATATCAGTGTTCATGGGAACGGCGTAGTTCCACGTCCGGTTGGTCAGCAATTCTCCTGTATTGGTGTCGTAAATGAGTTTCTCACAAGTCCAATAACCAAGACCCATGATGAATGCTCCTTCAACCTACAAAAACATTAAAAACAGGAATTAAAAGTGTGGCTTTCATATAAACACTTACCTATTTTTATTAACTATCTCAAAGCACGTTTTTACGAACAATATCGTCACAAACCTGACCGATGTCAACTTCTGGATTGACACTTTTGCCGACATCTTCCATAACATCCACCCGTAATATCTCCGACTCTCCAGTCAGCACATCAATTTCTACTTCAGCCAACGACACTCCAAAAATATCATAATTGTACTGCGAAACATCTGCTAGAGAAACAAAACTTTGTGCTTGTAAATCTACATTGGATGCATATGCAGAAGCTACAATTTCTTCCCAAGTTGCACGTGGCAACTGATCTCTAATTGGTTGAAGTCTTTTCAGTAGTATTTCACAACAGTTATTCACTCCTAATCCAACGTTCTGTGATCCAAGACTTCCAGCCGTTTCAACGCTATTTGGTGCCACTATGGTATCAGTAGCTTTCACTTTGATTTTTTCCATGGGGATGTTTAAATAGTAGGCGCAGATTTGTATGGCTTTTGTGTTCAAACCTTGCCCCATTTCGATTCCCCCGTGTGTGATAACTACAGTTCCATCGCCACGGTAAACTGATATGATAACATTCAAGGTGCCTACAGGTTCGGGTGTCCATCTTAAAGGTGCAAATCTGAGCCCACGTTTCTTCCATCGATTTTCTTTATTATATTGATTGACAGCTAATCTTCTTTCATCGTAGTTTGAGTTGGCTTTTATAGTGTTTAACATTTCTTCCACAGCTTTGGATCTTTCTCTGTCTAAGTTGTTTAAACGAACTTGAATTGGATCTAGTGATAGTTCATAGGCAATTTGTTCCATCAATAGTTCAATTTGACCAACGCCATCTACAGCACCTGAAATTAATTTTAAACTATTTGTTTTCTTTATATCTTAAAATGTAAGCTTAGATTTTTTTTTTTAAATTTAATGTGGGTTTGCTCTTGACTCTAGTCTAGGTCATAGATGACGGAGACAAAGTCGACGATGGAGCGAGCTTACCCAGAAGAAGCATGTTCACTCTAATTTTGAAGAGATTAGGGTTGTATGCGTTCGGAAACACAGACGCAGGCAGAGTTCCACTCCTTTGCTGTGCGCATTATAAAAGATTTAAAGATCGATCCAGAGGCTTAATTCCGTGTGACCCAAGGGTGCTATTACTTTTGACAGAGATAAGCATTTCCATTGCCATAAAACGTGGCAATGTCGCCAGTCTCTTGGACATACTTTCATTCGACAGCGATGCAGCGAGATTAATTAATTCAGTATTAAAAATATTTATTTTGCTGTATTTAAAAAAATATTTAATTAAAGTTTTTTTAATTATCTATGGCATTATAAAACATTTATAATTAATTAAAAATCTTACCAGGCGCTCTCAACCAATCATTCTTAGGAGTATCAGTAGTTGCATTGTAGCAATTGAATTTCCATCTCGATTTGTCGTAACAGTTGTAGTATGCATTTAGGACCAAAGAACTGAAAATCATATTAATTTCATGACCATTGTCTTGATACAAATCATAGTTCAAGTATTGTATGAGTCCGTTATTATTGACCCCAACCTGTAAAAAATTAAGACCATGAGTACTTAAACACAGTCATCATTTTGCTCATGGAGGTCCTCAACTCTGGATCGGGAGAAGGTTCAGTCAGACTCTCACATATTCACCGTGTGGATTTACACTGTGATCTTCAAATATCTTTGGCCTGGCTACTGGAAGGCTTGCACGTGACTTCAATGCGAAGTTCATAGCCCATTGACTACAAAGTTACTAAAAATCTGGCCCACTCTCGCTATACATACTTGCGTAAATGTAACTCATATCTACATTAGATTTTTACTTTTTTTAATATAAAATTTCATAAAAACATAACGGCTAAACTTTACTTCAAAATTAGTGGTACTAGGAAGCTTCTTCCCAACTGCTCTGGTTGTAGTAGACAATGGTTGAATTAATCTGCACGGTCGATTCAACTTCTGGACAACGAGGCCACAGGCGACTGCTGATTGTATGTTGCGAGTTATTTTCATGCCGTAAGAGCCACCGACGCGTCGCACGTAGACGTCTATGCTGTAAATGATAAAATATTTTAAGGAAATTATAACTTTAAGCAGATTATACAATTTGCACAGCAGAAATGATTGATTTTGAAGTTTGTAGAATGATATACTCACCAATTTTGGTCTATATTCAAAGCTCTTGACATCACAACTTGTACACCATCTATCCAATGGGAAGCCGTATAAACTTTCATTCCCTCTTCAGTAGGATGAATAACACAAACAATATTCTCCATTGGAAAATGATACTGACTATACATCGTATTACCACCTTTGATCACTTTTGTCACATCTCTGCCAACATCAGAAGCATCTACTGATTCATAAAATGTGATTCTGTTAAGATCTTTAACGGCTTCTTTGATATCCAGTACTGGTTTAGTAACATTCTTATATACTACTTCGATCATTTTTACTGCTTTTTCTGCAATACTTTGAGTCTCGGCCACGATGACTCCGTAAGGCTGGTTAAAATATTTGACCTTGCCATTGCAGAATACTTCTTCATCTACAAGGAACCTTTCACCATCAGTTGGTGTGAATGTATTATTACCAGGTATGTCTTTTGAAGAATAAAATGCTATTACACCTGGTTGGCTCTACGGATAAAAAATGGGATAAGTATAATGATGCTTGAAATATCATGTTTTTTTTTTTTAAATGTATTAAGGAAAAAATGTATAATAATCACCAAAGCTTTCGTTGGGTTTATAGAAACTATATTCCCGGTTCCAACAGTACAGAGCGCAAATGCAGCAAAGACTTCGTAGGGCTGTGCTGGCAAATCATCAGAATAAAATGCTTCTCCTGAACATTGAATCTGAAATCACAATGGCAAGAGAGTATTTTTCAGATTATTTCAAGTCAAAACATAACATCGCACTTATATACACCGAAGCTACCCCGAAGTTTGCAGAGTTGTCCCTGTAGTACAACAAATTCCAGCAGTTATTTTTCAGTCCCATGTAATCGAGGGCGAACCAAATTGCCATCAATCAGGCACTTATCCAGATTCGTGGCTGTCTCAAAAAAATTTAAGATGGAAATTCCAGTCTACTTGACCCAGGAATTGAACCCAAGACCACATGTACCGCCTGTACATGCGGTCTTGGGTTCAATTCCTCTTAAGACCACTAGACCAACATACATTATTTTTAATATTGAATAAATATTTTTGAGCTATGTACAAGTAAATTAGTATTATATTTGCCGGTCGATTCTGTAAATACCTACTTATAATCACAGCTAAGATGAGCTTGAAATGAAATACCTATCATTTCATGGTGAAATTCTAACAGAATAATACTACTAGTGTTGCTTACCAATGCTTCAGCTTTCTGTACAGGCTGATTCAAAGGATACTTTGAGGGGTCTGTCTCATAATACTGGCTTCCCTTCGACAATGGTCGCGTTTCATGAAGCTTAATAGAACCTGTTTTGTAGCGAGTGTTGAGTAAATTCTCAGGACACAATGACAACAGACCCTGAAAAGATAAATGCATTGTTTAATCAAAGTGCACTTTATTATTAAACACACAACAACACAAATCAATCTCCATATTGCCTGTTTAAGCTGACTGCAATATTTCGATAATTAGCTCAACAGTTACTGAAAATGAACTGCTATTGCTTGATATGTCGTCGCACGAAGAAGACCATTTTATTTATATCGTAACTAGCATTTGCCCGCGACTTCGTACGCGCAAATCCCGTTTTACCCCGTTCCCGTAAGAATTTCGGAAAATCCTCTATTGGTGCTCTCTTACACTCCTTTAGAAACCTACATACCTCTCGACGACCAGTAGTTTCTACTGTGCGTTGTCTGCCAGTCACTCAGTCACTCACTCATTTACGGCCCGTTTCAATAACGTATCTACCTTTAACCAACTGTCAACTTAGGTACCAACAGTAGCTGTAAAATCATTTTTGCCTTTGTAACATGACGTTTCAACTACTGTTGGTAGTTAATTTGACAGTTGGTTAAAGATAGATACGTTTTGAAACCGATCGTTAGTCAGTAACGGTAGAATTTTATATATTAGGATAATGTATTAAAAGAAATATTAAAATGTTTCCGAACGCATACAACCCTAATCTCTTCATAATTATAGTGAACAGGCTTCTTCTGGGTAAGCTCGCTCCATCGTCGACTTTGTCTCTGTCATCTATGACCTAGACTAGAGTCAAGAACAAACCCATTTTAAATTAAAAAAAAAAAAATGTTTTCATACCTTATAAAGCAGACCAAGTGCCAATTTGCGTCTGAACTCAGCACTGGCTTCTGGTGGATCATCTATTACTACCAATTCATTCTCTAAGATTTCCAAAGCTGATTGCAGAGTGTCATTCTTAAAGAGTTGCTTTCCAACTAAGTACTGTTCTGTTCTGTACGCTCTGGTGAATGATGGAGAAAGACCTCCAAAGACAATCCTGGAGGTCAGGACTGTACAGTTATTAGACAGTTGATACAGAAATCCTGCGTTGACTATCGCATGGGCACTTGTACTTCTTGGCATTACCTTGACATAAAAATATGGGTTTATCACTAAGACGCAAGAAAATCAATAGTGGCGCCAATATCTCTTAGACAAATGTGTATTTCCCTCGCTTGAAAAAACATGTCATTTAACCAAAGTAATCTAAAGGAATCACAAGAAACTTAACAATTGCAATCTGTTTTACACTTGCGAGTTAAAATGGAGAGTTTACCTTGAAAGTCTCCATTCGGTACTCCTTGCTTAGAGGAGGTAGCATTATATTCAGGATGACTACTCCTCTCATGTTGCAGGTCAAGAACTCTTGCATCGTCACTATTTTCATTTTCATATTGTAACTTACTAAAAATAGTTTTAAGCATTACATAGATTTTCATTAAACTTGTAAAACAAAATGAAAATCTTTAAAATAATAATTGAGTGCTTTATGTACTTAAAGGACTTGATATACAAAGCGGGCAAGGCGCTGACACGATAAAATGTATTCAAGCGTCAAAGGAAGGAAATATACTTAGCGTCGCGGGTGCGCGGACAGACGTCATATATTTTCGTCACAGCGCCAGCACCCTGTCTGCTGCGCTCTGAACGCATTGCATATCAAGTCCCTTACTGTTTCATTAGTCATGCTAGAATAAAAATGCGAAGGTCAATCGAGTTTTCTGCTCGTTTACCTAAAGTTAACTGGGCCCCAACAGTTTCTAGAAGAAGAAAAACGTCCGAAGGAAAGGAATTGTGCGTATGTTTAATCATCAAATTCCCAGCTATGGTTCCCACCTGAAAAGTTACAGTAAATTTAAGTATTATTAAAGTAGGTAATATTTTTGTTCTTAATATATTTGCAAGGGGTAATCTCTTGCATTACTGATTTGATTATGATAGCACTTGTACCCAAATAAGGCATAGTTTCTGCTAAATAGAAACAACCACAGGAAAGAAAATGCTTACTATAGGTAGTTTTGAATAGTCTCCATGACTATACTAAAGCGTAATTTGTAATTAATGCTCAGCTCAGAAAGTGCATAGTACAGCAATAACAAACACGTGACAATCGAGGTTCCACTGGGTCCACATAGATATACGTTGTCGTGTTGGCACTTGGCACTCGCAGTGACAGTTAACAAGAGAAAGCACTTTAATTGGGATCACACTCACGACTGTAGTCAAATAATAGGACAAACATTTTCAATAGTAAACATTCAGTGGAAACAATAAATCAATGCTATATAAGAGTTCATTAAATAATGAACCACTCTATTTGGAATAGAGTGATTAAGAAATCTTATAATTTAATTGAAATAGAAAGCGGTGGCGAAACGTCCTGGACGCACACCACAAAGACCGGTTCGAAAAGAGTGTCTAGAATGATATGTGGGAGTCCTAACACAAAAAAAAAACAACGGCTTGCACTCCGGGAGTGCCGGCCGAAGTGAAAACTTGAACATGGAGTTGTGCATTTTTGATATTTTGGAATGGTTAGGGAATAATTTTGCACGAATTGCTTTAATTATCAGAATAAAAGTACTGTTACGCGCCAGGATTAATGTCGGGTACATTTAGTTACTACTAGCGCCATCTAGTATCGAGTAGCAGAACTAGTAGGGTCAAGTACCTTCTAGATATTTCTTTGCCAGAACATTCCACACTTCTCGGTATCTGGTCAGTCGGCAGCGGTAGTTACGAGTACTTTCCAGATGTTTCGAGAATGGAAGTTTCTAGAATAAACTGACCTATAAAAGGAGCGCGTATTCCGCGACCGAGTCAGTATTGGATTAGCGATACAAGCGAATACTTCGGAAGCGATCTTCAAGTGCGAATAAAGTGATCAGTGGTGAACTTGTGTTTAATAATTAGTGAGTTTAAAAGTTGGTAATTAGTGTTTTTAAATTAAAGTGTCATTTTGGTTATTTAATCGGCTGTTTTTATTGTCACGAACCCCAAGCTCGTAACAATTGGTGTCAGAAGTGGGATATTTAAATCATGCCGATTCTACCAAAGGACGACACGGAGGGTATCCGTACCCGGAGTCAACGTCAGCAGGAGACGGACCATAGGCGTTTTGGAGGTACAACGCCGCAGACGTCGGAGGGCCAGTTGCCGATCATGGAGGCCGGTCCGTCCACAGGAGCTCCAGCATCTGCAGCACCAGACTTTGCTGCACTGATGATGATGCTGCAGGAGCAGGCCCGCCGACAAGAGGAACAGGCCCGCCGACAAGAGGAACAGGCCCGTCGGCTGGAAGAACAGCTACAGCGAGACAAGGAGGAACAGGCTCGCCGACAGGAGGAACAGGCTCGCCGACAGGAGGAACAGGCTCGCCGACAGGAGGAACAGGCCCGGCGGTTGGAAGAACAGCTCCAGCGTGACAAGGAGGAGCAGGCGCGCCGCCAGGAAGAACAGATGTTCGTTATGAAGGATCTACACGCTACTTTCGGCAAAGAAATAAGTGTTGTAAAAGAAAAGGTGGTCCAGCATGAGAACCGCCTGGCGGAAGCCGAAACGCGAATCGACCAAATGAATGATCGAGTTGACAACGTGATTGCTGACGTGAAGAAAACGCTGGACAACCTTAAAGTAGGGGATGGAATTGCCACTTACGTAGCTTCTACACCTTCGCTACGTGGATTCAAAGTGCCACCGTTCGATGGGACATCTTCCTGGTCGGCCTACAAAATACAGTTTGAGGCTGTTGTGAAGGCGAATGGGTGGACTAAAGATCAGGCCATGACTGCTCTCACCCTCGGCCTGCGCGACCAGGCCTTAACTGTCCTGGAAGCTCTCGGTAAAGAAGTGACGTACGAGCAACTCCTTGAGGCGTTGGAAGCTAGGTATGGCGACGCTCATCTGGAACATGTGTTTCGTGCGAAGCTCAAGGATCGCGTGCAACGCAGCAGTGAAAACCTGCAGCAGTGGGCCCTCGAAGTGGAAAAGCTGGTACGAAAAGCATACCAGTCCGTACCTGCGCTCATTGAAGGGAACCTGGTGCAGGCATTCATCGATGGCATCCGCGACCTTGAAGTTAGAGCTGCTGTGAGGCTCGGGCACCACGGGACGCTTAAGGACGCCTTGGCTCATGCACTGGAGGTGGAAGCTGTGCGACAGGATCATCGTTCCCATCGCATCAGGGAGGTTGCAGCGCCTACAGTTCGCGACCGTTTAAAAGGATACAGCCCTAGGTGCTACGGCTGTGGGGAAAGGGGCCACCTTCGATCCAGTTGCCCTAAGCGGACTGCAGAAAGGGAAGGTAGCCAATCTCCAGAGGGTAGGGCGGCTAACAGCACCGCCCAGCAACAGCAGGGAAACGAGTGAAAGCCAGGACTGCGGGGCGGGTGCTGGCTGATGTTCAAAGAGCCCCAAGGATTTCGATCTCACAAACCCATGACGGGAATAGCCTAATCATCAAGGGCGAGGTCAACGGAATGCCTTGTAAGCTGACTATAGACACTGGAGCTTCTCGCACGGTTGTCAGTTCCCAACTTGTAAGTCGGTTCCTTGGGGACTCCGTACACAACCGAGACCGCATAAATTTGGTAACAGCCACTGGTCAGCGTATACCCGTCCGAGGAGAGAGAGAGATGGAGTTGAAGCTAGGCAACGGAATCTACCTGCATAATGTTGTCGTGGCTGATATAATGGACGATTGCATCCTGGGCTTAGACTTTATGAGGAAGAATTGTTGTGAGATCGACGTTAATCAAGGAATTATGAAATGTGGACAAGAGGAACTTTTCATGGAAGGGGCGTTACCAGGAAATGTGTACAGCCTAAAGAAGATTGTTCTTCCTCCGAGATCGGAAACGATTGTGCCGGTTAGTCTTCCTCGGAATCCTGGGCAGAATCATCGTTGTGTACTCGTGGAAAAGGTAGACAATGACCTTCCATGGAAAGTGGCACGAACTTTGGTCAGAGCCACCGACATCTCAGGGGTACGTGTGCTGAACCTTAGTGATAAGGAACAGATGATAGAAAAAGGCACTCTGATTGGTACTTGCGAGGAAGTGGATTGGTTGCGTCGATGCCAATATCTTTCGACCGGGACCCTCAGCAAGGACGCACAAACGAAAGTGACCACACTTTTAGACGACTGTCGCAGCGCTCTGTCTCAAAATGAACTGGTCAAGGCAAAGAAAATGTTACAGAAGTACGCCAGTGTTTTCTCTTCAAACGATGGTGATATCGGGAAGACTGGCTTAGTTCAACACAAAATAAACACAGGAGAAGAATTGCCTATCCGTCAGCGGCCAAGAAGATTGCCGGTAGCACGTGAAAAGGAAGTGGAAACCATGATTGAAGGAATGGTGAAGGATGGTGTTATAGAACCTTCATCCAGTCCATGGTGTTCACCAGTAGTGCTGGTAAGAAAGAAGGATGGCAGCATGCGGTTTTGTGTTGACTATCGTCGTCTAAACGACGTCACGAAGAAGGACAGCTATCCTTTGCCAAGAATTGATGACACGCTGGACATGCTTACTGGAGTGAAGTGGTTTAGCACGCTAGACCTAAAAAGTGGTTACTGGCAAGTTGAAATTGACCCGAAGGACAAGGAGAAAACTGCATTCTCGACAGGAAAGGGCCTGTGGCAATTTAAAGTTATGCCGTTTGGATTGTGCAATGCTCCGGCAACGTTTGAAAGGTTGATGGAACTTGTACTAACCGGGTTAATTGGCGATGCCTGCCTGGTTTACTTGGATGACATCATCATCGTAGGCCGTACGTTTGAAGAACATCTTCAAAACCTGGAACGCGTGCTCATGAAGATCCAGAGTGCAAATCTCAAGTTGAGTCCAAAGAAGTGTTCACTTTTCAAACGTCAAGTCAGCTTTTTGGGATACGTAGCGTCGGAAGAAGGCATCCGCACAGATCCAGAGAAAATCGCCGCTGTCAAGGATTGGCCAATTCCAAAAGACAAGACACAGGTCAGAGCATTTTTGGGTTTGTGCTCCTATTATAGGCGATTCGTCAAAAACTTTGCGGACATAGCCAAACCCCTCCACAAACTAACCGAGGAAAAGCGACATTTCTACTGGGATGAAAGTTGCGACGTCGCATTCCAGGAGCTAAAGGAACGTCTGTGCAGAACACCTATTCTGGGGTATCCTGATACGAACAAGGAATTTATAGTTGACACAGACGCAAGTGATATCGGACTTGGCGGTGTGTTATCTCAACGCAATGGCGATCAAGAGGTTGTGATAGCATACTTCAGCAAGTCATTATCGAAACCAGAAAGGAACTATTGTGTCACGAGACGGGAATTGCTTGCTGTGGTAAAGTCTATGCAGCATTTTAGCAAATATCTGCTGGGACGGAAATTCCATTTACGTACTGACCATGCTGCGCTGAAATGGCTATTGCAGTTCAAAACTCCAGAAGGACAAGTTGCGAGATGGATTGAACTACTGCAGGAATACGACTTTGTGATTGAACATCGCAGCGGAAGATCTCATGGCAACGCCGACGCATTGTCAAGAAGACCTTGCCCTGAAGACTGCAAGCATTGTACTAGGCAAGAGGGTAAAGAAGTCGTACCTGTGAGAATGGTCAAGACAGACCTCAGCAGCGAGTGGAAGGAAAGCCTACAATGTGCACAGCAGGAAGATTCGGACATCAAGCCGATTCTGGGGTGGATGAAGGCCAGTGCTCCTAAGCCCACGTGGAGTGACGTCTCAGCGATGAGTTCGATCACAAAAAGTTATTGGGCCCAATGGGACAGCTTAGTGATTCAGGATGGAGTCCTGTGCCGTAAATGGGAAAATGCTCGGGGAGACAGCTGTCATTTGCAAATGGTTGTCCCTAAAGCAAAAGTACCGAATGTCCTACAGCTGTACCATAATGGTTCTTCAGGAGGCCATATGGGAGTAAAACGGACTCTACTGAAGATAAGAGAACGGTTTTACTGGGTCCACTGTCGTGACGATGTCGAGGACTGGTGTCGCAAATGTACAAGTTGTGCTGCTGTAAAAGGACCTCAGACTCGCAGTAGAGGTGCATTAAAATTGTACAACGTCGGTGCACCATGGGAAAGGATAGCCCTAGATGTTGCGGGACCTTTTCCGGAAAGTGAAAGTGGTAACAAGTATTTCATGGTTGTAATGGATTACTTCACTAAGTGGCCGGAAGTCTTCGCCATTCCAAATCAAGAAGCCTCAACAGTTGCAGATAAACTAGTTCATGAAGTCTTCTGTCGTTTTGGAGTACCCTTGGAGATTCACAGCGATCAAGGAAGGAATTTTGAGTCCCAAATATTCCAGGAAACTTGTCGAGTTATGGGTACTCATAAAACGAGAACAACTTCTTACCACCCACAATCGGATGGAATGGTGGAAAGATTTAATCAGACATTGGAGAGATACCTGGCAAAAGTCGTGGAAAACCGGCAACGCGATTGGGACAAGCATATACAACCGTTTTTGCTGTCATACCGAAGTGCTGTTCATGAAAGTACATCGGTGACACCAGCCTTCGCAAACTTTGGAAGAGAATTACGGCTGCCCGCAGATCTGATCACTGGAATACCACCTGATGCCCCACGCAGTATAACCGATTATGCGAATGACTTGCGGAACAAAATGAATGACATTTATGAGCACGTCAGACAATCGGGCCAGCAAATGTCTGAAAAGATGAAAACCCGTTATGACCGCAAAATGAACAATAAAGGGTTCGACGAAGGTTCACTAGTGTGGTTGCACAATCCAGTTCGCAGTAAAGGGAAATCTCCTAAGCTTCAAGCTAAATGGGACGGGCCGTACCGGATTGTGACAAAAATTAACGACGTGACCTATCGTATACAGAAAGGTACAAGAAGTGCTCCTAAGATCGTCCATGTGAATCGACTGGCGCGTTATTATGGGACCGATGATGCTCGGGACGAGCATGTCTTAGGAGGGGGCAGTGTTACGCGCCAGGATTAATGTCGGGTACATTTAGTTACTACTAGCGCCATCTAGTATCGAGTAGCAGAACTAGTAGGGTCAAGTACCTTCTAGATATTTCTTTGCCAGAACATTCCACACTTCTCGGTATCTGGTCAGTCGGCAGCGGTAGTTACGAGTACTTTCCAGATGTTTCGAGAATGGAAGTTTCTAGAATAAACTGACCTATAAAAGGAGCGCGTATTCCGCGACCGAGTCAGTATTGGATTAGCGATACAAGCGAATACTTCGGAAGCGATCTTCAAGTGCGAATAAAGTGATCAGTGGTGAACTTGTGTTTAATAATTAGTGAGTTTAAAAGTTGGTAATTAGTGTTTTTAAATTAAAGTGTCATTTTGGTTATTTAATCGGCTGTTTTTATTGTCACGAACCCCAAGCTCGTAACAGTACTATCTTTTACGTGGTAAAATACAATATTCATTTATTGTGCTATCGTACACAAACATGACAATTTACATTACATTAAAAATTTAACACTGCAGAACTTTCCCTCCGTCTTACGAATTTTCGATGAGGTCACGTGTCCTGACGTGAGTTTAACATTTTTTACCCATCCCAAAAAGTGCACAACACCGCTAAAGAAGTTTTCACTTCAAAAAAATAAAAAAAAAACAGGTAACTTACGTTCCTAACAGGAATATGAGCAACTTTCTTCAGATGATCATAAAACTTCTGCAAATACCCAAAATACTCTTGTTCAGAAATACTTTTGAAAATGTCCAATACTTCTGTCAGGGTTGTTGCAGCACCTATGATCAAATTTTGATCCATTTTGCATCCCTTTAGTTCAGAGATTGCATTTATATCAATGAGGATACTAGGATATTCATCAATTGGATAGGCTCCTGAAAAATTTATTTACAAAGAAATTATATAGTGAAACTTTCACTTTTGATCACCTTATTATTATACAAAGTAAATAGTTGACAAACTATTTAGACAGCTGCAAGCAATTTCCTTATTTTTTCTTTTGTTTTTTCAACACAATGATAAAATCCATAATTTAAATTGAAGACATACTTAAAAGACTTTAACGTTATTATTATGTTAAGAAGGAAAAATATGATTTAATTGTCTTTGTTCTTTTATCCAATAGTTTAATAGCTGTTCTCTGAGTCATAAAAGTAGTAAATAAACTTCTTCTCACCTTTAGCCGTATTCCCAGCTACCAACATATACGAGGCATCTCCTTGCTTTAGAAATATTTCAAAAATATCTTTGATTTGTGCAACTCTGAACCAGAATTTACCATCATTCAATTTAATTTTTACTGTATTCAAATCAAGGACATCTTCTTCTTCTACCATATACCACTCGTTCTCATCGCAATTACTTTTGTCACAACTTTCGCATGATTTCTTGCAAATATGTAAATCTTCAATATCTAGCATGGGTTTTCCTGGACTATCTTTGGCGAATTTCTTGAAACCATCCATAATAGGTCTATATCCAGTACACCGGCAGACATTGCTTCCTAATGACTGCTCTATTTCCAACATGGTGAGGTCTGGTTTGCTTTGAAGTAGGCTGAAAGTGTTAAAACAACTTTGTGGAACAAGTCAGATAGAATGATATGGAATTACTACGGCTGCTTTGTTGTATTTTAAGGCGTCCTTTTTCAGCCTGAGATGGTTCGTAGCTCACAGCTCTTTTTAGGTATTTCAAGTGCGTGTGTAGAGTGACGGCCCAGTCTCTTCCATGAGGTGCCTGCTTATAGGCCATTCATCGTTATAATACAATAAAATCTCTTACCTGTACATAGACATAATCCATCCAGGAGTACAGTACCCACACTGGGTACCGTTATACTTCGCCAGTGTGGTCTGCAATGGATGGTAGCCTTTCTTCTTGTTTCCCACTTCTTCGACTGTCGTGAATTCCAAGCCATGACATGATGCTACTGACATCATACACTGAAAGAAAGTGGGATCGTTTTAATGTAATTCTGAAGTGATTTTTCCTAAAAAGAGGAATGCGTGTGACACCAAATTTCAGACAACGACAAGAAGACTTCAGAAAACTACTCAATATTGTAGAATACACTTCGGAGACGCCAATCCCCAATAGCGTATAACTATACAATGAGTAGACAAACACAGACATAACATTGTATAAAAATAAATGTATAGTCAATTAATAATGTGATGAGTGTGTGATGTAGTGTGGTGTGTGTGATGTGATGTGATGTGTGTGTGTATTAGTAATGTGTATTCACAATGGGATTTCAATAGGAAGCGGCCAATATTGTGTAACATGATTTGCATTTTTCCCAAAAGGGCTTCTCTTACCGAGTTCACAGCATAAGGTACACCCTGCGGCTTTCGTGCAGAGACCACACAAGCGCCACACCCGGCTTCACGACACATGTACTTGGTCCCTCGCAGCTCCAGCCATCCTCTCAGGTAGTCCACCAGTGTCAGGTCTGAACTGACTTCACTGCCAACTGGTAAAAAATCTTGTTAGTATTGTAATATAGCATAGCCCTTTCATCCTTCGTCCCTAATGTATTTTAATATTTCTCACACATTCCAATATCATCCTGCCTTTTGCTTCCCTGTTCCTCTTATCCATTCAGGTTTTTATTCACTCTTTATGATATAACCCAGGGGTTCCCAAAGTGTGCGCGACGGCGCCCTGGTGCGCCATGGAAAGTAAAGCGGGGCGTCGCAAGGCGTTCTTCTTTACCAATCTTGGGAAACCTGACTTAGGTGTTCGAGGGTACAAAATTTAATGTCTATTAAATCTGGCGGGATTTGAACTTTCTGGTCAAAATCCCAGGATCAATCATTGTACCTTATTTTGGTTAGTTAGGGCAAGGACAAAATAATAATCCTGTAAGTGCGCCATGGGTTGTAGTAGTTTGGGAAACCCTGATATAACTAAATTTTGGCAGAAATTGAACCTCGTTTTTAAAGTAATCAACCTGGATTTAGGAGCAGGTATCAGTATTAGTATTGGGCGTAGAATGACAAAAACATCACACACATGCTTTGCAAATGCACTCATAATATTGACGATATTTGAATATTGACATAATATTAGAATTATGGAAAACAATGCATGACAATGACACTCAGCGTCTTCAGGAGGAACTGTTTATAAGGGAAAATGTACTAAAGGATATCTTTAGTAAATATGAGGCTTCTCAACAAGACCTGAGTAAGCGCATGCAGGAGGCCAATGAGTTGGTGGACCTGGTAACGTACAATGCAGAGAGGTATGAGTCCCTGACTAATAACCTTTCTTGCAGCTGTGCTTGCTCCCAGTCACCACAGCCTCAGCCCATAACACCCACACCCCCGCTGGCTCATGCAGATGGTAGCTGTCATGATAATGTCAACATTAATACTACTTATGTTTTTTCAGACCAATTTGGTCAGGGTTTTGGTAGTGTATTTAACCAGTGTTCAACACATTATGTAATAAATAATTGTTCACCCGGCACCAGTTTTAGACAATTAATTAGGAATATTAAATTAACTAAGCTAAATCCCAATTCAACTATCATATTATTATTTGGGGATAGTTTAGCTGTAAGTAAAAAGACATAATTAATTGTGTCAATTTAATGTTACATCTTAATGAATTCAATACTTGTAAATTTATTATATGTGCCTTGCCATATTCTGAATACTTATCTGAGGAGCAAAATAGGTACATTTTTGATTTGAATTTACTCATTTATAATAGGACCTGTCATCATAGTGATGCTATTTTGTATTTTGATTGTAATCAATTTATTACTGGTTACAAACTGACTAATTATCATATGTATTTACCACCTGTTGTAGGAGACAAATTGCTAATCTTTTAGCATACAATATACAGTCTGACACTGGTACATGTAGTGTACCAAAGGCTACTGTTAGTAATGATACTAACATTTTTATTGATACCCCTAGTATTAGTTTAAACAATTAGGTTCGACAACGGAAAAGCCTCATATGTTGAATGTTGTACATCAAAATATGCAAGGTCTGTCCGGCAAAGAACTAGAGTTAAGTTTATTTATAGAAAATTATGATGTTCAGGTTTTATGTCTAACTGAACATTGGTTGAAAGAGCATGAAGTAGCTTTTTTAAATAATGATTACTTTACCGTACAAAGTGCGTTTGTAAGAAAAAGTGCCATTCGTGGTGGATCATTAGTCCTTGTTTCAAACAAGTTGAAATGTAAACAACGTTTAGATTTAGTTAATCATTCTATCGAGCGCACTGTGGAGTTGTCTTGTGTTGAACTCGAGCGATACATAATAATTTGTGTTTATCGACCGCCCTCTGGTGATTTTGGTCTTTTCGAATCTGTAATGGAGGATTTACTTAATAAGTTAAAGTCAAGTAGTAAAAGTATAATTTTATGTGGAGATTTTAATGTTAATATTTTAGATGTTACTCCACTAAGTATTCGGCTTCTCAATCTGTTTAAGTCTTATAATTTAGTTAACTTGTTTTTTGAACCAACTAGAATCACGGCATCTTCATCTACTTGTCTTGATAATATTTTTAGCAATTGTGATTCTGAAAATAAATTTGTGTTAAGTGACCTAACGTCTGACCACTGTGGACTACTAGTTAGCTTCCCTATGCCACTAAATAAAAAGCCAAATAAAATAGTATACCGGCTTTATACATCTAGTCGTTGCAATAAGTTTAAGCATAATGTATCTAAAAAACTTACACCATCTATAGTAAAATATGAACATCCTAATGATATCTATGGAGCCCTTTTTGATGTTGTGCAGAATGAGTACCAAGCTACATTTAAGTCAAAAACTTTAAACACTATGGGTACCTCCATTGGCTTCAACCAATGGGCTACACCAGGTATTTATAAAAGCAAAGCGAGACTATATGAGTTATATGGTTTAAAAAAATATAAGTTTGATGCTCCTTTTCTAGAGTATGTTAGAAATTATTCTAAATTATTTAAAAAGATTTGTGCTACTGCTAAATCTAAATTTTTAAGTGACACAATTAAAAATTCTAAAAATAAAGTAAAAGCGACTTGGAAAATTATTAACAATGAAACGGGCAAGTCGGTTAAACAAGAAAATCAAGTAGAGATTATTGTTGACAACAAATTAATAAGTAAAGCAACTGACGTAGCTGAGGCATTTAATGATTTTTTTGCTAATATACCTATAACTACGACTCGCTCCTTAAGTTCGTCCTCGTCTAATGCTGAAAACCTTTTACATAGTAGTGTGCCTAAATGTAGTCAATTATTTAGTTTCGAGCACGTAACACCAAGTGATGTAGTTAATGTTTTCAACACACTTAAGTCAAAAAACACAGGTGATTATTGGGGCATTTCCATTAAACTTTTGAGTAACATAATAGACATCGTAGCCCCTTACCTTGCTGTTACTTTTAATAAATGCGTGGATTTAGGAACTTTTCCTGATCTCATGAAAAGTAGTAAAGTCATACCTTTATTTAAATCTGGTAATAAAAATGATATAGGAAACTTCCGGCCTATTTCTATCTTACCTGCATTTAGCAAAATATTTGAAAAGTTAATACTCAAGCAATTGCTAAGACATTTTAATCTAAATAGCCTCCTCCATAATGAACAGTATGGATTTACAAAAGGTCGTTCAACCACAGATGCAGGTGTTGCTCTCCTGAAACACATATTTAACGCATGGGAGAACTCGCAAAATGCAATTGGAGTTTTCTGTGATCTCTCCTAGGCCTTTGATTGCGTACACCATGATACGCTTTTGCGTAAACTGCGTCATTATGGTCTCCAAAAGGAAGCTCTTAACGTAGTTGATTCATATTTGCATAATAGGTTTCAATGTGTAGATATCAATGGTGTGAAGTCCTCCGGGCTACCAGTTCATTTAGGGGTGCCTCAAGGTTCTATACTGGGTCCATTCTTGTTTCTGGTGTATATAAATGATTTACCATTTTTCTTAAAGGGTATCTGTGATGTAGTTCTCTTTGCGGATGATACCTCTCTTGTCTTTAAAGTATGTAGATAGAAATAGACAAGATTTTGATGACGTAAACAGTGCTCTCTCCATGGTTACGGATTGGTTTACGACAAATAACCTAGTTCTCAATGCTAAGAAAACAAAATGTATCAAGTTTGCCTTACCTAATGTTAATAATCTAGGACCGAATATCGTCTTAAACAAAGAGATGCTTGAAACTGTGGACTCAGCAGTATTCTTGGGAATAACTGTTGATTCCAAACTACAATGGGGCCCGCATATATCAAGCCTGTCAGGAAGGCTCAGCTCGGCTGCCTACGCCGTCAGGAAAGTAAGACAATACACTGACGTTTACACAGCTCGGTTAGTCTATTTTAGTTATTTCCATAGCGTTATGTCTTACGGTATCCTATTATGGGGAAGAGCTGCAGACATACAAAATATATTTGTGTTACAAAAACGCGCTGTTCGAGCAATATATCAGCTGGGGTCAAGAGTTTCCTTAAGAGAACTTTTCAAAGATATTGGAATTCTCACGGTAGCATCTCAATTTATTTTTGCAAACATATTATATATTAGGCAAAATATACATTTATACACTAAAACCAGTGATATCCATAACTTTAACACTAGAAACAAGCACAAATTACATGCACCATCCCATCGTCTTCGAAGGGTCCAAGGCTCATTTGTGGGGCTCGGTATCCGTTTTTACAATACGCTACCTCTTTCTTATCTTGAGCTGCCTTTTAACTCGTTTAAAGCTAAAGTTAAATCTAACCTTTGTTCGAAGGCATACTATTCAATCAATGATTATTTAGACGATGATAATAGTTGGTCGCAGTGTTGAACGCAAGACATACTTCGTTTTTAATGTTCTTTCATAGTTAGCTTATGACATATGAGTTCATATATTTGTTAATTTATATGTCCGTAGAGGTCAATTATTTGTTATTATTATTATTATTTTTTTTGTATTGACTTAATACTCTCATAACAATGTTTTATAATGAGTGTATTGCAACATGTGATTAACTAGTGACTTCGACAGTTGTATGATTTTATTCTATCCTGAGCAACCGGCAGCAAGTTCGTCATGCTCCCTTAGATTTTACTGCTTGCGGTAGCGTCGGGGGTCGGGTTACCTCTTTCCCTCAAATATGGCGAGGGGGGTAATGGCTGATCTTTGCGTTATGCTCGTGAACGGGTGCTGCTTGTGGTGAAAGGTCGTCTTGTTAGCCATGGATTTTTACTATTGTTATAACGATTATATGCTTAATGTTTAATTTTGATGGCCCTGGTTTATCACTTGTGGCGTCGAGTCACAGATCTTTTTATTAAATTCTACCCTCTGCACGTGTAAGCGGGCACACCCTTCATGTCTGGAGGCTTATTTAGTTTGATTTGATATTGTTTTTATGCTTGAGTTTTTCTGTTTATGCTGGCATAATGGAGTGTGCTAGCTTACAAGTAGCGAATTATTAAGTTTTATGTTTTTACGTGTTACCTTTGTTGTATTGTTTTCTTTGTAAGAATACTGACTACTTACATACCTTTGTATAAGTGATAGTTCTTATAACTCAACAGACAGATGTGTTGCTGGGGAGTTTGATGCGCCACTTCTTCTTCCCAGCTAAAACACTAGGAAGTGGTGACGGGCGGGCGTTTTGGGGGACTGTCTTTATGTAGAACTTTGATGTTCAAAAAGTGCTGGCACTCAGCCTAATTTGAATAAATGACTTTTGAATTTGAATTTTG
Organism: Mamestra brassicae; assembly: GCA_905163435.1. NCBI lineage: Eukaryota > Metazoa > Arthropoda > Insecta > Lepidoptera > Noctuidae > Mamestra > Mamestra brassicae. Next base: position 17,999,370 of record LR990999.1, on the reverse strand, counting down.
AATTTGACGTGCGTAAATAAAATATTAATTTAAATAAAAAAAATATCAAAAAATAAAGTTAAACGGTTTTATAACGGTAGGCCCTAGGTACCAGTCATCACACCACTTTTCTCATCAATCTAGGTCCTTGATGAGGAGGAAAGTGGTACCGATTAACTTAATTTCTGTTTTTATTTATTTTGTTTTCAAGTTTTTAGTTTTTATTTCGTTACCCCTATCATTTGATACCCATATTGAGAGGGTTGTGAAAACAGTCGGCCATCTTGGATTTACAATGATTATTGAATATTTTAAATAGTATTGTCATCAGAACTAAAGAAGCGCACCAAGAAAGGGGATAAAATCGCAACTACTAAATTTGACCAAACAAATAAACATCAAACAGGCAAGCTAAATAAAACAGTTTTAAAACATTGTCTTATTTTAATGGGTTCATTCAACTAAACATGTGCACAGATAGACTATAAATTTCCGATAAGCAAATTAACTTATATTGCATAAATTGTTATTTTTTGTAACGAATTTTTTGTTCAGACGCCAGCACATCAAGCTACCCGAAACTGTCAAATTTTTCCGATCAACCTTGAACGTAATGTTTTAGCGATAAGTTGAAAATCTAGTAAAGAAGTTTGACAGCTTGTTGTCCGTACCTCTGAAAAGCGTCAGTTATCAAATAAAATAAAAACAGTATTTAAATGGTTAGGACCTTTTGAATACAGTTTAAATAATTAAGGTGACATTTATTTTATTTCCATAGATATTTACAACTGTTTTAATAAATACTTAACTAACTATATACACTTACAATTAAAATAAAAACTCCTAACATGGCGTCAAAAAATTCGTCCGCCTCGCTATCGACGGGAAGTGAGCCCAAAAGACTGGCGGCATTTCCACGTTGTATGGCAAATAAATAATAAATAATTTGATTTGTTAAATAATTTTTTTATAGTTGCGTTTTCAGTTTCAGAATTATGAACTCATCATCATCATAACCTTCCTGCCCTAATACCTTGTTCTAAACTAAGATTATTAAGAAGTAAAATCGTGTGTTTGCAGGACACAACACGTTTGTAGAATTTCTTGTCGTCCATTCCACAGAAGCTAAGTCGTGTTAAAAAATATTACAATCAACACTTACTCGTATGTTTAACTCCATTGACTTTGAAATAGATTTTGTCCATGTTTTCCCCTTTTCAGTATCGTTCACAATTTTCTCAGATTAAAAAATAAAAAAACGATGTTAATTTTACTTTGACATTTAATACAAATGGCAAACGTAAACTTGAAAATAACGATCAATACTGAAACCTGTTAACCCAGTTATATAGTATTAGTGCTAGCTCTTTTATTTACTTTTATCTTTTGTCAACATTTTTTGTAGTTATATTTTGTTAATTTATGGCATATTTTACAGTTATTATAATAATTCGTCAATCATTATTTATACAGTTGTATTTTCAAGTGGACCACTTACTCCGCATTTGTGTAAATAGAAAGTTGGTTGGATTGACAATGAGTTGACATTGAAATCTAAAGTTTTCTTTTACAGATAAAGTGAGTACATGTATTAAGGTTTAACTGCCACCTAGCTGTTGCTGCCAAGAAGACAGTCCTGTGCTTCCCATATTCAATGGTTTCCTTTGGACTCCACTAGGGCATGGGCGTATATAAGGGCATGTGATGGAAATAAAAATCGCGGAATATTGGACGTATTCAGACTTATCGGAACGCCAAATATCCTGATTTTACTGTTCTATGATCGATATTTTCACAAGAAAAACGAATACAGCTAGACACTCTTTTATACCTCTACAAAATAATTTTGCTCTCTCGTGATTTCTCACCAAAATTGGACTCAGGCAAAACCATACTTTTTAAGCTTGTCTTTGGAAGCTACTTGAATTTTTGAGCTCGCTCTGGCGACCTACACCCTCCTGTTTCTGTATCAAAGTAAATCCGAGGCGAGGTACTAAAATTTTTGAGCTCGCTTCGCTTGTTATAAATTTCAAACTATATTATTTTGGAAATGTTTAATAGAAACCTAAAACTCAAAACCTGCGATTTCGCCTCGCTTGCTATTGTACCAAAATATCTGTATTTATTAGCTATTTAATTGTTGAAAGTAAACCTAATATTTTCAAGACAGATATTGAAGATTTTCGAGATCGCTTCGCTCGCTCTTTCAATACTCCTTCATAATAATTATGCTTCCTCCATTAAGTGGGCAAAATATTTCCATTTTTTGTATAGAACTCAAAAGAAAAGCTAACCTGTCATTCCAAATGCAATTAATTATTACTGACGTACGGGGATAGAACCTTTGCGGCATAGCTCGCTAGCCGGCCCCCATTTTGTTTTTTTTTAATTGCGGGGTGAAACATGTATAATTATGTGTGGGGGTAGAGCACACTTTAACAAACAAAAAACATATACATTGTGCTCTAAAGTGTCACGTGCATAGTGACCTGCAATGTAAAGAAAAGGTGATTCACAACACCCCCCCTTTTTTTTTTAAGGATGGGAAGTCATTAAATGACTTTACCGCTCTGGGTGGAGGGGAAGGGGGTGTCGGACTCTTACTGACTAAAACACATCCGTGTTCCTTCTAAAGCCCTTTGTGTTCCAGGGTCGCGGACCCTGCGAAAGCTATAGCCACGCCCGTGCACCAAGCCATCGGTCCACCTTATTGAAGCCTTTCCAATGCTGCATTTTCCACTCTTTTACCCCAGTCACCAGGAAGAGGCGAAGGGCAGACATTTTCAGACATTTTCAGACGAACCTACAGGATAGCTTTATTCCCAATTTGTGTGTTGGGGTGGGGTTAGAGATCATTTATTCTCATAAGAATTACAATTCAATTACATGAGAATATTTAACTAGACATATCACAAATAAACTAAATGTTGGACGCATTACAAAAACTGGGCATCGATTATAATGTTTTGAGGGTAGGTTACAAATAATATTAACAAAATGTTAGTTCGATACACGGCTCAACCGTCAAACTACGTAAACAAGTTTCCGTACAACACAGATCAGCGGTTACTGGATACGGCTCGAAACTACTTTAGGAAAGTGACTTTTTTATGATAAATTCTTTAATACATATTTTCAAAGTAATTTTAGATTTAATTTCTCTGAGGTAATTTATTGAATATTTTAGATCCTTCATACATAATAGTTTTTCTTCCATAGTTTGTGCGGGTTAGGTGTAGTTGTAAAAAGTCCTGTTCACGTCTCAGTTTCATTTTGTGTTTTTTTATATTTTTAGTGAAGGTTATGTTTGTGTGTATATTTTTATTTAGTATTTTTCGAATTAGTAAGCATGTATTATATATGTATGTTTGTGTTACGGTCATTACTTTAATTTCATTGTATGGAGTTTCTGTTGGAGTTAGATAGTCATAATTAAATAACGTTTTTAGTAGTGTGTTTTCTTATGGTTCAGCAATTAATAACTGCAGACAACAAACAGCAACTAGCAACTAATTTAATTAGTACACCTCATTACTGATACCTATTTAAATAGGAATACATATCTGTAAATTAACATTTGTATCACCTGGCCAAACATTTTAATTTCTCTTAAATTTTTCGTTTCAATTTCTTTTTTCTTACCTACTTGGGCTCCCTTACAAACTATTGCTTGTGATACAATCTACATATATCAATTGACGTACGTATACAGCAGCATATGAGATCTTGAAGTTGTTGAGATAAACACTTACCTCATAATCTGAATCTAATTTGGCTACGTGTTGGCATACGCTGGCGGTATGTGTGCCGCTTGGGAGGAGCCGCGCCGTGCCCTCATCTCTGTGGTAGGCAGAGACCTCTCACTGCCGGCCGTAGTCCGTTCTATGGTCGGCGGCGAGGAGTCCTGGGACGCGGTGGTCTCCTTCTGCGAAGCAGTTATGGCGCAGAAGGAGGTTGCGGAAAGGTAGAGGGAGATCTCCTCTTGCGGCCCCCCTAACTGGATCCAGGGGCGGCGGACTTGGGGATGTCCGTCGCCCCCATTCATCCGACCCGAGGTGGCGGCGCGTGGTGTCCCCGTGCGCCCCTCTGTGACGTAGCGGGGCGAGTCAAATACCTCACTCCCCCCGCTGACGCGAGGTGGCTCGCTTAGCCGGGGATTGCGGAAGTCGCATACATTCCCGCGATCACCAGCGTAGGTGGGAGATGGAACACCGGGGTGGTTTTAGTTAGTAATAGTCTGACAGACCCCTCCGCCCGCCCCAGGGCGGAGGACATCTATGAGTATTTCCACCGAGATAAAAAAAAAAGGGTTCAAAACTCGTAAGTATAATGTTTTATATATTGATACGGTCAGTGAACTTTGTGATACATAATTTTTCTCCTACCATCTAGCCAAAATTACCAATCCAAAGTTATAGCAACAAAAATCATGTTAATAACTAACTCAACAAGATTATTTTTACATCAAAGGCAAGGGATGCCCATTAAAAGTTTTGTAAAATCCGAATATTAGACTAATTAGGGAACTTTGAACGGAAACCCAGTAAATAAATTAGGGAAGATTAAGCTCGTAATTAATATTTTTTGTTCTTCCGTCGGTATAAAATGGTGTAAGCGATCATTTCACTTAAAGTTCTTAATTTTGTTTATGATATCGGTTTTAAAAGTTTTTATTTGTGTATTTTTTTTATGGTTTCTGCAGAAAAGCGTGATACGTAAGTTAGGCCAGCATTTTGAAAAAGAATTTGATTGAAGTTAGGCCGATTAATACGACCTGCACACTGCTACATACTGACCGGTTAATACGCCTTGCTATTAAACCTGCCAGTTTAAAAAATAAGGAAACATTTCCTGAAAACTCTCGAAAGAGTACTCTCTCTTGAGAGAGGTACATAAAGTGAATGATCACTAAAACTATCACTACAAACTTTAAAAAAAAAGTACCTCCTCATCGTCCTGTCTGTCTGTACAAACACGATAAACTCGAAAACTACAGAATGGGTTTTAATACGGTTTTCACCAATGCAGGGACTTCATGAGGAGGGTTAAGGTGTACCATGGTTTTGTGTAAATTGGCTGAAATATGATGATTGTTGAAAATGTCAAAAAAAGTTTTATTCAAAAAAATACAACCGAGTTCCAAAAGAACAAAAACAGTACTAACAAACAAAAAAAAACAAAATAGTTGGGGAAAATAGAAAATATATCATTCAAGTATACGAAATTGCGTGTTTTGCTTTCTTGTGACTTTCCAAGTTATTTTGTACTTTGTAGTATTTTTTTCTTTGCAAATTGCTGCGCGGCGGACGGAACTCCGGCAGGATACCGTGGCAGTACGGAGATAGCAACTGTCGCGACCCAGCGCTGGGCACGCCACAGTTGCGGCGGTAAGGCCGCTTTGAGGAGTGGCTGGAGAGGCGCCACGGCATCCTCACCTTCCGCCTGACTCAGGTACTCACCGGACACGGTTGTTTCGGGAGATACCACTTTCGGGTTCAGCGGGAGGACACGCCTGGGTGTCAGGTCAGCACTGTGAGGATCGCCCCGAGGACACGGTGGAGCATACGGTGGAGGTCTGCCCTGCTTGGGCGGAGCACCGCCGTGTCCTCGTCGAGGTGATCGGTGGCGGCGACCTCTCACCTCCGGCCCTCACCGTCGCTGTCACCTTCTTCTATGAAGCAGTAACACTAGCGGGAGACAAGGCCTACGCCCCAAACGCCGCATCAGAAGAAGATGCCCGGGGCATCGAGAGTCGTAGGGCAATCCCCAGCAACCGTAGGCTTGGGGCTGCGGACAGCGCGCTTTGGGTGGCTCGCTGTCCGATGGCGCGTTGTGTTCTACGCGTTTCTCAAAGACATACCAGCATAGCAGCTTGCCAGGGTTGAGGACTTTGTTCGAAAGAGTCATCGCTGCCCTGGAACGCAAAGGGCTTTAGAAGGCACACACAGGCACAGGGTTTTAGTCAATTATTTTTTTTATTTAAAGTCGTGTTTTTTTTCACTTTTTAGTTGTATCCCACACCTAACAACACCACTGCACACTGCACAGGAAAGCGAAATACTCAATTCCGGTTAAGTGGATGACATATTTGGATGACATATTTTTTTACTGGACCGATTTTGATAAAATTTCCATCATTTTGGACCAACCGGAAAGTATGTCTTTTCACTGAAAAAACGATTTATTCAAATCGGTTCATAAATGACGGAGTTATGAAGAAAAACAGACAAAAAAAAACAACTGAATTGAGAACCTCCTCCAATGTTTGAAGTCGCTTAAAATAATGCCGATTGTGGCCTTATAATTGCTCAACTACCCGTGCGAAGTCGGGGCGGGTAGCTAGTATTATTTCAAACAGGAGAAAATAACGTGAAAGGTTTGTGACAATTTATGCTGATAGTGTAAACTAAAACTACTTATTTAATCAATTATTATAATATTTAGTCCCATGAAATTGTGATATTGACGTTCCCATGAGTGTTGACGTTCAAAAGTCCCGTTTATTGGCCTAATTGAAATGAACATTTTGACTTTGACTATGAAGTTGTAATAATTAGTTTAACTTTCAGTTACTGCCACCTACCGAAAACCGGCAACACTTTATAGATGGAAATGTAACTTGCCATATTTTCACAAAACAGGCAACTTGTTTAAACCTGTCCCGACATCCAGTTTCCTTTAAAGATAGCTAGATGGCAGTAGTTTAGCAAAACTTTCGCGAAGATTTGATTGTGAGCCGCTACAGTCGGATGATGCCAAGTTACGTTTTCGAAAATCTCACTAGATGGCGATACTTGTTACCTTTTAGAGAAAATGTTTGCAAATAGAACTTTTTGCTTTTCCCGCCAATAGCTATGCGTTGTAAATTGTCTTCTCCTCATTTTTATTAAGTGTCACAGGACACAATATTTGAGAACGTAAGTGAAGATCTGGATCGAATAAAGTTTGCAAAGAACCTGAATTTACTGTCACCAAAAAGGTAAGTAAGTACGCCTTAGAAGATATCTCTATATGCTCCTCAATGATTACGTCAAGAAAATGAGGAATCACATCGACGTGTCAAAAAAAAATACAGCAGATTTTTATACGTTTTGCAAATATATCAAATTCAAGTATTTAAGATATTTTTAATATACACATAAATAAATACATAAAAATATCTAACTAAAAATAGTCTCAAATATGGCGTCGAAAAAATCGTCCGCATCGCTGGCCACTGGTAAAGTACCCAAAAGGCTGGCAGCATTGCCACGTTGTATGGCAATGCTTATTATTTGTCAAAGGTAAAAGCTAGCCCTTGGGTCACGCGAAGTGTCAACTAAGCGTCTTGTAATATCTTTAAACGAGTTATGAGCAGTCGGACCCCACGACCCGAAAGTTTCAACCCCAAACGGCTCGAAAATATAATTACCAACGAGGTTATTATATTTCCGCCGCTTATTATATTTTTAATCCATTGCCACCAACTGAAAATATCGACTTTAGGAAAGTGTATTTTTAGTTTATTTCCAAGTAATCATTTGTATTCATTTGTAGGCCTAAGAAAAATGTGGTTTACAACTGAATTTAAACTTAGTCTTGTGTCTTGAATACCGAATTCAAATAATTATAATATAGGTAGGTACATCAGCCAACTTGTGCTATAAACATATTTTTATTTTATGCCTCCCATCTGTCTCCGCGCTAAATCTTTAAAAATCTCGGGTAACGAATGGAGAAGGATCAAAACATTCAATATTTAAATCTAAGCAAATAATGCAAGACAGGGCTACCGCGAATGGTGGCCCAGCATTGCGACATACCGCAAACAAGCTTTTTTGCTACATAATTAATGTCTGGGCCAAGTCAAGGCTGGTAATCTCATTTTCAAAAAAATTATAATCAAATAATGAAGTAATCAATACACAATGTTGTAATCAATGAACAATGAAGTTATCTTTGCTGAATTGACTTACTTTTAAAAGCATCAGAAATGTTTCAAGTATACAGATGATATTACAAGATGAGATGTTACAAGAATTTATGGCGATACTGGCAAGCCAAAGGACCATCTCTTCGTGAAAAATAGTGTTGTTAAATCTCAAATAGTTAAAAACACCTCATGATTATTGTAGCTGAATGATGTCTATTCTCCATACGTTACCATACCGACGAGTTCTATGCTTCTCGTATTAAGATCCTTGCGGCTCTTTACTAGGTCAATTAGTCACACCTCTAAACCGATAACTATAACTAAAATAACATTTAACTAAAGAAAACAATCGCAGAAAATATTAATAAAAACCTGTATGAAAGCAAACTACCCAAAAAAGAAAGTTAAATAGCCAACATAATAAAATATATCAACTTTCATTACATTTAAAAATAAATATTTGATTATCAGCAATACGGATGAAATTGCTTTAATAATGCAAGTGTAGGATGCCTCTGATTCCGAACGTAACGGGACAGTCCTCTTGATTATTCATCGGGGTTCCATAGCCGTCTACATTTGGAGATAACCGGGTAATTGGCTCGGGTACCCGTTCAAGTTCACTTGTCAATTATTTAGCAGACGTATCTGGTATGTAACATAGGTCTTGAGTTAGGTAACAGTTAAGTTACTTGGACGTGTGTTTAATAATTGCCGATTAAGATCACCGGATTATTGCAAATACCGTAAGATTGTAATAAATCGTGTATCTTATGAACGATAATAAGTAGACTGTTGAAATTTTCAGTGTGTATTTCTTTTGCTGCCGTAACAACGAAGGAATAAATTTATTTAGGTGTTTGTATATTGTAGCAGCAACTTGATTTATCATTTTCATGGAACTCTTCGTTTGCCATTCTAACTTTACTAGGCAGGTTTTTTACTGACAACAAACTCATAACTAATCTGATGTTTGCATGTCAATAATGTGTGTGCCAACTGCGCTATTGCTTAATCAAATATTCAAGGTCAAGTAATTACTACTCTAGGGGGAAAGTAACAGGTACATTTGTAAGTAGCACCCTTGCAAGGTTTTAACATCTTAATGGTCCATAATTGCGGCCTCCATTAGAACTTCCTTGTACCAAGCCTTGGATAACGTTTCCTTCGCTAAGGTTTATTGTTTAAAAGCTTTGCTTTGTCCAACTACACGTTTTGGGTTAAGAGTTTTTGTCTTTCCAAGCTTCCTCTGCCCAGGATGCTTTCAGGAATGGGAACAATATTGAATGATAATGCTACACTTCTTTTGAGCTAATCTTTGATTGGACTTTTTTCATAATAATATTATGTATATAGGAGGACATTCATACACGGTTGTATCGGTTGTGTATTGTCCTACCTTATAAGTTTCAGAACTGTTATTTGGGGAAAACTATTCCCTGACACCACTCCTGATAGCTAAAATCAGCAGCGGTCACCACCAGAAAAGCAAAATTGTTCTTTGTGATTGATCAATAATAAAAAACAATAGACGAGCAAGGAAAACATATTTTTTTCTACCACTTGTGTTCATATTTACCATGTTTAATTTAACATAATCTAGTTGGTTATAAAACTACCTACTCAGGAAGTTTTTATCGGTCTCTGTAGAACTGTCCCGATGAAGTTTTGTGGCGTGCATTGCAAATTTGCAATATTGCATCGCCGGCAGAAAAGAGTTCGTAATTTTGCCAATGTTGCCAATCTGGATGGGTGCCAAAAGCTACTCCCTGGCTGGTATGAAATTGAATATTTGTTGTAATCATAATTTTACCAATTAGTTTGCCTATTTTCAAGATTTTACTAACAATTTAAGTGTCACCATTTTTTTTTATTATTTATCCACGTCTTCTAATCATTTTATTTTTATAAAAAAACTGTCGTCTACTGACATCATGGAAAATCCAGGCGTAGATGGGGGTATCATAAATAGCTAGACTCATACAGTTTTTATTGTTCCATCTTAACTTAGGATCAAGACAAGTGGAAAACATAATTATTCAGTGGTACTTACATAAAATATGTATACAGAAAAAACAGAACGGTGCAGTCATATTCAAAAAACTTCTGCCCACGTAGATGAGAAGAATAGTGCATTCCCAAAAAAAAAAAAACAAACAGAATCATCATCAACTGACATTGAAGGTATCGGAGATACAGTTTTTGTGTACGTCTCGTAAAAAAAATTTTTTTCTCTTTCTTTTTTGAATATAAATAATATCCTTAAATACCACTGTAACCATGGTCACACCACTGACGTTCTCGCACTAGATTGCACGCTTAATAACTCGTGACAGCGAACATTAACATAATAATAATTATTTTGTCATTATTGACGTCACAGAGTGGCTGGCAGAGACGATTAGTCATGTGCATTTATTGTAAAGTGAGAGCTGAGAGCAAACATAGACCTAGGTCAATAATATCTGACAGTTCAAAAGGCGTGTCTAAGCATCAAGCTCTCCGAGCGCACCGCACACTCTCATAAATCATTTATTTTGCCAAAGATCTGGTACGATGGGTGTAACATGGAAGTAGTGTTTTACAAATCTTACCTATAGGAGGCATGCGAAAATTTTTTGTTGTAGGTACAATAAACATAGAATACAATAGTTCACAAATATTATACAACAGATCAATACATATGTAGTTTATAGAGATTAAATATTACAGTTAAAAAATCACCTTAGGTATAAAAACAGTTCTCTATTAACCATGATTTAATTTGCTTTTGGAACTTATTTAGGCAGTTCTCTTAACAGACGTGAAATATGGTTACAAACCTTGATGCCCATTCTATAGCTATTATTTTTATGGTGCCTAATGCGCTTCTACAAGCAGTATGAATATTCAATTTGGTGGGGTCTTTTGACTTAAATTTACAGTTTTCATTACTGTCTACAAATAAAATAAATGTATCGGGTTTCTAATATTTTATATTCCAATTTCAATTATAGAGTACATAGATACATGAGTAAGTAGGTACACCTAGTTTTCTGAAAAGCGGCCTACATGTGTCCTTGCCTGACGTTAAGTACTTACTGTTTGGATACACTTTTTCTGTATAATGAAAACTTCTACCGGGTGGCGAGTTGCCCCATATTAATAATAACCCATACATTAAGATGGAGCTTATGTGGCCATGATAAGCAGCAGAAGAGCTGCCGTCTCTTGCGTTTCTTGCATAATTGCGTAATTTCCAATTGCAGTGCTCGTCTAAGGTGAAAAAATCTAACATTCTCCTCGTATTTCACTCGGAAAGTTAAAAATATCGAATATAGCGTAATCCCGTCAACTAATTCAAACCACCAAATGATTGTTCGCAGCGCAGACTTGTAGCAGAAGTTGGCCTGTAGAGGTATGCAGAAAAGAGAGTAAAGTCCCGCATACCTCCACTGAAAATAGGAGGATCCTCCGACCAGACGGTTGTTATATCTGGTGGGCAACTGCCCGATAGTAGATATTCGGACTGTTGTATATGTTCAAATCGCACGGAGAACTTTGCTTGCGCGTTGCAAGGTTTCGTTGGTAGTTCGTCGCTGACAGGATAGATGGCGTTGCGGTATTTTATGTTGCCGTACAAATTTCGCTTTTTAGTTTTTCATGTGGCGGCATTGATGCCACTACAGGCCTACTTGATTCTTCTTTACACAGCGGTCATCGGATGAATTTTAACAATACCCATCTGACTTTTATTGTGTTATGTTCAACTTACAATAACATATTTCAAGAATACGTTTTCTTCTTATTTTTCTCTCATTCTTAGTTTTCTTCTTCTTTTCCCTACTTTAAACGATTTTGATAAGTACCCTTTTCAAAGGAATTCCGATGAAATAGGTATTTCATCGGATGGATGCCTCGGGTTTGTTTAGGTAAACAAACCCGAGGCTTTGAAATGTCCTGTGAACCTATTGATTGGTTTAAAAAAAAAAAAAATTAATTCTACTAAAATTAGTTAGTGGTATACCGCAAAAACATTCTGAATAAAATAAGTAATAGAAATCAAATCATCTAAATAAACGCGTTAATGTATAATAGAATTACAAAGAAATATTTGGGCATATGCTTAGTTTAAGCCAACCATGCATGCAAAATTACAGCTGAATCGGTTGCAAAATTTGTCCCAACCAAACAAAGTAACAAGGCAAGTTAAATAAACTTTATAAAATATAGTTTAGCACTGTTCTACACAAGCAAACATCTAAGTAATTATGAAATCAAATCGAAACAATACAACATGAGTACATCCAACTAAGCAGTTAGATTAATTTAATCCAGGCAGTATATCCTTACACATTTTCACAATATTTTCATCCTTCTAAGTTATTGTAGGGGAGAGCGGGGTTAAACGTGCCACGGGAAAGTTGTTCTGATTGAAATAGGCTGTATAAAAAAGAGATAAACATATCAAGAAAATTCGTCATGAAACAGAACGCTGCAGCGCACCGATGGCAACTACCTTAGTTTGGCAAGTAATGTCCGGTACATTGTTACATTCGAAACACCTTTCTCGCGGCACGTTTCACCCCGCTCTCCCCTACTCAAAAAACGATAGGAAACGGTAGACAGATATTTCGGTACTTGATGCTGGTATATTGGTTTCTATGAACCGGTCAGTTTTATTGCTAGCCGCTGAGAGTAAATAATACCTAAGTCGTAAAACTAAGAAAAGGGTAGAGGTATTCTTAAATTCATTGCAAATTGCGGATGTTTTCCGGATGAAAGGATATTTATAATATTAGGTAGGTATTTGAGTTTCCTACTATTTTCTGTTGAGGGAGATTTACTGAGATTTCTTAGTTTTTGGGATAAACCATCATCTGCCTAGCGTTTTCCCAACTACACTGGGGTCGGTTTCCAGTCAAACCGGATTCTGCTGAATACCACTATTTTACGTGAAGTGGCTGGCTCCCAGACCTTACAACCCAGTAAATTCTTGGCAATACTGGAGTCAGATTTTATGGCTTCTGACAATCCGTAATGACTTCCAAAGATCCATAAATGACAGCCGGGACCAACGACTAAACGTGCTTTTCAAGGCACAGAGGAATCTCGGTATGTCAAGATGGTCACCCATCCAAAGACCGACCTTGGCAAGCGTTGCTTAACCTTGAAGATCGATTTGTGTTGCTGTTATTATTTAGCCACAAGCACCAAGGGAATTTTCTTATTAAATGCATTGCAATATACAACAAGTAAATTAAGATAAAAATGTCGGAAACCTAGCAGTAAACACTTCAGTAATTCCATACAAGTAGATATGCAAATGAATCGTACTACCTATCTCTGTAAATGTTACCGCAGAATTGGACTATTTCTGCTAGATTATTTAATAGAAACTTTAATTGAAGCTTGTACCCTATCTTCACTCACAACATACTGGGCTTCTGTTTCTGTCTCCTATTACAACCAGTAAGTTGCAAAACTATTCTAGAAAATTAATATTAGTATCCCTGCAAATATCCTACAGCCTGTCCTTAACAAGGGTGAGGCCAAACGAGCGTTATTTTTTGAGTTGTGAGTAGCGTAACGTAGCTTCATACAGAAGTTTTGTTTGTGCCACACGGCGACGCAAAGTGAGTTGTCTGGTGACTCACGCGCATTATATCAACTAAATTGCTACGACAAAATTGGTTTATATAAGGTATGGAAGAGTCTACACATCAGTTACCAATTTAGTGAATTTACCCAGCTTCTCTTTCTCTTTCTGACATCTTATTCTAATGTTTCGTATCAGCACAATATTTTGAATAGCTCCATCACGACACAAACAATCCGTACAAAGAGTAACTGAAATTACGTCCGTCCATCTGGCAACCTAACCGAATTTCAGTTAAACATAAATTGCGCATTTCAAAATACGCGACTCACGTCTCACAAAATTACGCTCGTTTATAATTATAATAATAACTTTTATTCAGATTTTATTTTTTACAATTTTTGCTTAACTTAATTAGTCTGTTTATCCTTTGGAAAAGACCTCTCCCAGTTATCTCCACCTACTCCTATATCTGGCTGTCCTAGTGCACAAACTTCCTGCTATTATCTTAATTTCATCTACCCTGTGCTTAGATAGTCTACCTCGTTTCCTTATTTTACTTTTAGGGTACCAATGAACAATTATTTTGCTCCATTTGTTTATCCCTCTAATTATATGTCCGCTCGTTTAGCCTCACCCTAATATCACCACAGCACTGGTTTATTTCTGCCACGCACTTTCCCGTACAACAGTAAGTATAATTGACGTCTGTACCCTTAACAAGTGGGGTAGGACTAAAGTTAGCTGCACGCGCGCGGAGCCGAGACAATTGTATCAGAGAATAATTGCATCTGGATAATGCGATTAAGCGCACAAGTGAGCTAACATTGTTAGTGTTCTCTGAGGATATGCCTGGATAAGGATGTGGTCGCATGGAATGGAATGTGTTGCTATGTGATAAGTTTCATTAATTCTGAAAAGGACCGTCGTTTATACGCTGGCTGTCGTTGTAAATTAATGAAAGCAAAATCAAGAATTTGCCATCATATTATTATCGATACCGATCCTGCATGGAGTATTGCAGCCACCTTTGGGATGCCTCAGCTAAATACCAACTTGCTGCGCTTGACTCGGTGGAACGCAGAGCTAAAAGGCTCATTGGCTACGTAAAACTGGTGGATGCCAAGCTTCACAGCTTGGCTCATCGCCGCAAGGTTGCCTGCTTGTCGGTCTTCTACAGATTGTACTTCGGGGAGAGTGTTCAGGAACCCCACGATCTCATCCCACCGGCCCCCTTCTACTATCGGACATCTAGACGCACTGCAAGTTACCATCCCTACCGTGTTGCTATTCCACCAATTCGCACTAAACGTTTCCAAACGTCTTTTATAATGCGCACAGCAAAGGAGTGGAACTCTCTGCCTCTCGTCTGTGTTTCCGAACGCATACAACCCTAATCTCTACAAAATTAGAGTGAACAGGCTTCTTCTGGGTAAGCTCGCTCCATCGTCGACTTTGTCTCTGTCATCTATGACCTAGACTAGAGTCAAGAGCAAACCCATATTAAATAAAAAAAAATAAAAAACACCGGGTAATTTAACAGCCCAACAACGACCGGGTAGTTGCCAACCAGACACAACACCCGTCTGGTCAGAGGATCCTTGATTTTTAATGAAGGTAGGAAGGACTTTACACCCTGTTCCTCATTCCTCTCCATGAGAGCACTGGAGCCGGTCGGTGAAGTCGGTTGTATTTTTTTGTAAAAAAGTTTTTTTTCTTATGTAGGGTTTGAAAAAACCATTTACGTTTATTACCACCAACTACTTTAATTCAAAACTTGGATTTAAACTGGTATATAGGTACTTAAAAGTATCGATATTAAACTACTAACCATTTTTTATCATTGAATATTTACATTTATTAAAATGAAGGAAAGCGCTGCCATTTAATTACAAAACGAGATAAAATAAAAAGGACCGGTAGACCAGCGACCACTTTAATAAAAAGCATTTTACTGAGAACTTCTGAAGCCGCTGAATTTTGAATAGCGCGATTTTCATGAAACTGGTTATAATGATGTAATTCTAAAGAAAATATTGTATTAAAATTGTATTCACTGCAGGGTGCCAACTGAAAACCAGCGCTGGGTGTCTGACACCCAGCAAATGCTGAGATGGTAACCCTTTCGGTATGGGCACGCTCAGCTAGCGGCTTGCTAGATAATTGTTGTCTTATGATTGTTCTCTTTTTTACTTTGTGTTGTGTCTGTATCGAATAAATGTTCTCTATTTTATTCTATATCTATTCTATTCTATTCTAAAAGAGAACCTCATGAAATTTTCATGAGTTAAAGTAGTTTCTTTTCGTATTTATTAGCTGTTAAATCTGGTAAAGCTGATATACATATCGCGAAAAAAAATTTACTGTACCCATACATTTCTGCCAGGGTTGCGGAATCCTGCCAGGGTTGCGGAATTTGTTCGAAAGAGTCACCGCGGCCCTGGAACGCAAAGGGCTTTAGAAGGAACACGGATGGGTTTTAGTCAGTAAGAGTCTGACACGCCCTTCCGCTCCACCCAGAGCGGAAGAAGTCATTTGATGATTTCCCATCCTTAAAAAAAAAAAAAAAAAAAACCATACATTTGTTGCGGAATTTGTTCGAAAGATTTACCGCGGCCCTGGAACGCAAAGGGCTTTAGAAGGAACACGGATGGGTTTTAGTCAGTAAGAGTCTGACACGCCCTTCCGCTCTACCCAGAGCGGAAGAATTCATTTGATGATTTCCCATCCTTAAAAAAAACCCATACATTTAGGTGAGCATAACTCGACAAAATGTACAGCACAGCTAGTAGATAGAGCTGTTTTTTTACGCGTTTTATAAAAACATACATAATAATAATAATAAACGTTTATCACCAAACTATTACATAACTTTAAGCCTTTTTCCAATGGGGGTTTACAAGTGTGATCACGCTTTGCAGGCATTAATCACATTATATTCAAAGGCCAAATTACACACGGTTTCCATTTTCATACGTCTTATTTGAAGTTATAACAGTAAATGTTATCCCATCAGAAACATAAAATGTAAAAAAATGCCAAGTCTCGAAACGTTCTTCTTTAGGTAAAAGTTGTGAGACCTTAAAAAAGTCGATTAATTTAATCAGTACGCATCTATGGTTGCATCTATGCAACAAATTTGTCTAAAATTGTTACCTAATTACTCGAGTTAACTAAAAACATTTCTAGTAACCAATTTAAGACGGCTACATAAATCAGTTATCACACAAGAAAGATACACTATTTTATATTGAATAGTTCTAATTTAACACAGCATTAGTGCGCCAAATACCATTACACAAACACAAATAAATCGCCCAAAGCGCTAATATTAGGTTAGTTTTGTAGATTCAGTTCCCGTTTGCGTAAGGTTTGTAACTTTCTCCACAGCAAAATTACAACTCTCGAAAATGTCCTGTATGGCTTCAAGAAAAGGTTGGTACGACTGTGCCTTGCTGCTGGACTTGGCGGGCGCACTGCAGTAACCCCAGATACGTTTATAAACTAACCGCAGGTATAATGACTGAAAACATAAATATTTTAATAATATAATATAATACATCTTGGGACAACTCACACACAGTCATCCGATCCCTAACTAGGCAGAGCCTGTGCTTTGGCAACCAGACAACTGATAAACATACTTATATTTCTAAATACATAGGTACATATTATAGACAAATTACACCTAGACACAGAACAGATGATCATGCTCATCACACAAAGATTTGTCCTGGGTGGGAATCGAACCCACGACCTCCGGTTTAACAGTCAGGGTCACTAACGACTCGACCGACAGGCCAGTCTGTTTAAAAAGCTTAATGTTCCATTTAATAATTATTATAAAAGATAGGTACAGTACTGGCATACCTACATTGTAAATCACATTTACACTTGAACAACATGCAGTCTGGAGTCAATAATATTCTTGTAGCTTGCATAGTCAGACATATTCAAGTGCAGAAACTTGGCAAAGGACTGATGGTCATTGAAATAAGTGCTTAGACTATTTCTTGAGTGGACAACGGAAAAAATTGCTAGAAAGAAAGCTTCAGTGTTGTCGATATTTTTTTTATGTTCATGAAAAATGTATATATTTTAATGACATTCCATTAGGTACATACACGTACACACAAAATAAAAATGTGACCATTTACTGTGCACAAAAATTTATTGTTTATACAACATTCTCTGTGTTCTCTCACTCAAGTGCTGGATTCATTACATGAAAATCATCGAAATATGAAAAAGATTTGTATCATATTATTATGCCATGTGTTGACCACGTAGACTACTGTACTGTACTATATTATTTATTTTCAATTAAACAAAACAGAACTCAAAATAACGCCTGCATTCCCCGATGGGTTGGTAAAGTATACTTATAGTTGATAGTACGTTACCGTTCCAAACAATAGGCAGCGATCCCTTGTTGTTGTCCACCGTTCACAAATCCCGACTCCGATCTGGCCATATACATCGGCTATAGTTGCCCAAAAACCGGCCAAGTGCGAGTAAGACTCTCACACAAAGGGTTCCGCACTATAAACCGAAAAAAACACGTTTCCTGTATGGGCCCTTTAATTTTAATTTAATTTTTATGATTTGTTGTTATAGCAGCAATAGAAATACACACTCTGTGAAAATTACAACTGTCTACATATTACGGTTCTTGAGATACAGCCCGCTGATAGACAAACGGACGGACAGCGTAGGCTTAGTAATAGTAGGGTTCCATTGGTTACTCTTTGAGTATGGAACCTTAAAAAGACCCAACTCCAATTGGACTAACCTAGTTACAGACCCAATCTTTGCCTTGCCTAATTGGCAAATACGCAGAATGACCCTCAACTTTTCCCAGAGGCTTTTGGTTCTACTCAAACAATTATGAGACCTGCATACAGAGTATAATTTTATTGTTGACTTTCAACCTGAATAAGGTTTTTAAATATAATCTTGGTCTTTTATTATGACATTAGAAAGGTTTGTAACGGTTGTTCGGTATTTTAATTTAATTTATTTGGGACAGAAAAAAACATTCACCTAATATTCCAGCATTTTAAAGATAGCGTATGTTAAAGGCGAAAATAAGTAAAACTCTCGGTCTTCGAAGTGTTTTTGTATGACTGAATTACCGCAAGAGTTTCAATTTGGGTATGCTGTCATGAAAATATAGGGTAGTCAAACCCGATGTATTACAGTCATAGTGATTACATAGCCATTATACACAATGACTGGTAATTATATATAACGACTAAATTGTGTTGACAATGTGATAAATTACTTCGCAGAATTTGATCTTTAGAGACACTTTCGGATGGTGTAATAATACAGGTGTATTTTTTTTTGGGCAGGAATACCGATTTTTAAGTGCAATATTTTTTTACTTAGCAAGAATAACTAGATATTTTTCCATGGTAATTTTATATAGGCTTTGGAATTTTGTGAGGTATATTACGTCAACCAAACCTCCATATTTTTACTGCATAAAAATGCGATACTTTTTGGTCGTTTTTTTTCATCAAATTATCGCAATAATGTTTAGGCTTCTCATTAACATAAAAAAAATAATAATTAAATATTCCGCTTTTAGTGTTTCAAATACATCACAATATGTCCCTTTAAATAACTACATGAAAACAATCAGGACCTGTCCAATCTGTTGAATTTAGAGGTAAATTACTGCTTTTGTATATGCCTAGCATAAGTTCGTCCCAAAATCATTATCAAAAGTCATTTATTCAAATTCGGCTGAGTGCCAGCACTTTTCGAACGTCAAAGTTCTACATAAAGACAGTCCCCCCAAAACGCCCGCCCGTCACCACTTCCTAGTGTTTTAGCTGGGAAGAAGAAGTGGCGTAACAAACTCCCCAGTAAGAAACTTCCAATCGTGTTTCATGATACATGGCTTGTGGTGTGTGTCTGTTTCATTCAACACTGAACCAATAGTTTTCTTAGTGCTACAGATTGATTTGATCAAGTCAAAATTTACTAACCGCAGCACTTGCCATGTAGACTCTTTAAAGAAGAATAATAAAATCACTCCACCTTATTAGTCAGTCGAAGTGGAAAAGTTAACTCTTCATTAACTTTCAGTTAATTTGAGTATACTTGGCAGAGACCTCTCTGGTTTCAATTTGCCGCTGCTAAAAGGACCTATAGATAGACGGACAGAAGGGACAGCTAAGTCTTAGTAATGAGGACCCTATGGGACCCTATTTGAAAAGTCAAAGTCACCCTACGGGGCCCTATTTGTCACTAAAGTCATTTGTTTGGAAATTTTTTGTTTGTTAAAAGTTCCGAACAAATGACTTTTCAAGTAGTCTGCTGCAGTTGGTGACATCAAATGTGATTGAACTGAAGTTATTGCCACCCACTGTAACAAAGTGCTCAACAAGTATTTTTTTCGGAACTTTTTAGTATTTTTTTTTTCTTTTGCTTTTTTTTTCTTTAATGTTTATCAGCTACTTAACATCACGTAAAGGGGAAGAATATGACCACACACTTCTAAAACATCTTGTATATTAAATATTTACCTAGTTTCAAACAAAATCCTAAGTATTCCTCCCGTAAAATTCCATATTTCTAGTAACTTCACTGCAACAATTTATACTTTTGAAGTTTTCTTCAACAACTTTACGTTCGGTATTTGGCAACTGCCTTGATCCCGACAGTTCGGTAACTAGTTACACGCGATACAAAACTAACCTTGCCTATTACCGAAAGTTTGGCTATTCGTTATAGCAGAAAGGTTTTCGAATCGATTATTTATTGGGTAGACTCGTTATTTCGCCCACGTAAATGAAATCTTAGAAAAGTACTCGTGTTTCAAAAACAGTTCAATCTATAACAGTATCAGTAAATACAAAGTACGTAATGATAGAACAAGTTGTTTGTTTGTATGTTAAATGTCTATAATATCTTGGGACAACGCATAAACGGTCATCCAATCCCAAACTAGGCAGAACCTTTTTTTTTCATGTCGGGGGGAAATTCTCATGGAAATCCTCCACCCTGGGGCGGGTGGAAGGGTCTGTCAGACTCTTACTGACTAAAACCACCCCGGTGTTCCATCTCCCACCTACGCCGGGGATCGCGGGAACAGATGCAACTTCCGCAATCCCCGGCTGGTGCCGGCCCGCCACTGCGGGCCACCTCTTGTCGGCAAAGTCAAACACCTCACTCCCCCCAGTGAGGTGTTTGACTCCCCCTGCTACGTCAAAGAAGGCCGCCACCTCGGGTCCGGATGAATGGGGGGTGACGGACATCCCCAAGTCCACCGCCCCTGGAAAACTAGGCAGAGCCTGCGCTATGGCAACCAGACAACTGAAAAACATACTTATATCTAAATACATACATATTATAGACAAATTACACCCAGACACATAACAAATGATCATGCTCATCACACAAAGATTTGTCCTGGGTTGGAATCGAACCCACGACCTCCAGTTTAGCAGTCAGGGTCCCTAACCACTCGACCAAAAGGCCAGTCAAACTCTGGAAGTAATGATCTGGTTTGGAAAATACTTTTACCAATAGTTTACACTATGCGGAGTACCTTACTGTATGGTATCGGACGTAAAAGAATAGCACCATCCCATCACTTCCCGTGGGTGTCGTAAGAGGCGACTAAGGGACTCACCAGAGAATGGGCAGGAGCATTCTCTGTGCATTGCAACACCTACACTGCCCGCCTGCCAAGCGTGGCGATTATGGCAAACCCTTCGGGGGAGGTTTATGGCAACCTTGGGGGAGGAGGATTCTTCTCTACTGTGTATTCATTTGCATACTATATTAGGGCAGAATGTACATGGATTCTATAATATAATTGAACAACTTATTTTTATGTACTTACATTCTAAGCTAATAAAGAAGTATTCTATTCTATTATATTCTATTCGAACAGTGGACGTCTTCTGGTTGATGATGATGCTGAGTACCAGAAAATCTTTTATTTCTAGATAAATGAAAGGTTTCTGTGGGCAAAGGCACAGTACCTATGCATAAGGATTTCAATTAACTTGACACTAATAATAAAAACACGTTGCGAAAACTTCGACGGACTATAAAATATTAGCTTTTGCCCGCAACTTTGTACGTGCATATCCCGTTTTTTCCCGTTCCCGTATAGCCTATAGCATTCCTCATGATTGTGGCTATCATTTACAAAATTATTTTTCAAATCCTACTGGTACTTTCAGAAATTAGCGCGATCAAACAAACAAACAAACTCTTCAGTTTAATTATATTACTAGCGGACGTCACGCGGTTTCACCCGCGTAGTTCCCGTTTCCGTGGGAATACGGGGATAAAATATATCTCTCTCTATCTATGTTACTCGCTGATAATGTAGCTTTTCAATGGTGAAATAATTTTTTAAATCGGCACATTTTTCTTTGAGTTTATTCATTACAAACATACACACACACAAATACAAATTTTTCCTCTTTATAATATTAGTGTATGTGTAGAAGTGTAGATATAGATAAAACGAAAATTGAAAACATTCAGGGACCAATAATATGGAAATGGTTCAATAACATTGCAATGATTTATAACACGATACCCAATTACTGTGGTTCAAGAGAATGTATTGAATTCATGAAATAGAGAGGAAACATTAAATGGAATTTGCGAGAAACGTGCATTATTATTTTAATAGAGAACACCGCTTGTATAAACTCATAAATCAGTTTAACTTATTATGTCAATTTCATGGGATTAAATGCGCGTATTTATACGCGTATATAAACATAAGATAGACAGGAACTCAATAAAAAACCGAAAAAAAACGATCTGTTCGTACTTTCCCGGACAAGGCTGCTTTATGCAAAACTAAGTATTATTATTATTATCTACCTGAGTTCATTCTTATAACATTATATATCCGTGAGTGAAAATTAACCCAGCCGTTTTGGAGGTTAGTCGGCACAAACAAATAGAAGGATAAACAGACAGGGAAAAAATTCGAAATTCGAGTGGTTAGTGACCCTGACTGCTAAACCGGAGGTCGTGGGTTCGATTCCCACCCAGGACAAATCTTTGTGTGATGAGCATGATCATTTGTTCTGTGTCTGGGTGTAATTTGTCTATAATATGTATGTATTTAGAAATATATAAGTATGTTTATCAGTTGTCTGGTTGCCATAGCACAGGCTCTGCCTAGTTTGGGATCAGATGACCGTGTGTGAGTTGTCCCAAGATATTATATTATTATTATTATTATTATTATTATTAATTCCCGTTGGAAGATTTTGAATGGTATTTAGTAAAAAGGCGTAATTTTGACATTACAAACAGTTACTTCAATTTTATTTATTTACTGTACAGATTTGTGGTACAATAGTAATTTATGTATCTATGACAGACAGAAAACCTAGAAACTGTGGTTATCAGAGATTCGCGTTATGTATTTCTGGCTGTTTATTCGGAATACCCTTGATTATGAAAAGCAGTGGTTTCCCTTACTGATAAACTGATATCGACATTTTCAATACGAGTATTGCTTCTTCGAGTGTAAATAGTTATTTACAAGCTATTATTTGTTTTTTTTCTGTTTTGTGTTATATTATGTACTTATAGTTTTCTTTTTTTTTCTCAATTTTCTGTTTCATGTGCTACATGTGAAAACTTGTAATTTGTCATATTTTTTTTAAACTTTTACTTACTGTATTTGTTTAGCTGTAAGTTCTCCTACACACGATGTCTACATCTCTTTTATTCGACTCTCCTTTCGCAGGTATTCTGGAAGAGATTTCTTTAGAAATAAGCATCACCTTTGTACCTATTTTTAACACGCTTTTATTATTAATTAGCTTCACCTGTATGTTTGTATGTCTGTCTGTAACCGACCCTTTTGAGCTCGTTTTTGCCCTACTTTGAACGATCAGATTTAGTTCAAACTTTGCACACCTGTCAAGGATCGATGACAATGCAAGAATTCAATTAAAATATCCGATTATCCTAATTAGATTCGCCAGGATTATAGGAAATTAAAATTAAAAAATATTCTAACAAAACAAAACATTAAGTATCCATAAATACACACTTTTTTATTGTTCACAAAAACACACATATTCTATTTAAATAACCTTTGACAAAAAAAAAAGCGTGTGGTGCATAGTGTCATTAGTTATAAACATTTTATTGACAGATAATGAGTAGAAGAATCATCACTTTGATAATATCTTAAAAAGCACTTTAAGTGCACCCCACGCTTTTTAACAATAATGTACATTCATTTCATTTTTACACTATTCTTAATCAAATTTATTAAGTTTTATTTTCTGTTTTTTAGTTGGATTTTTCTATAAAAGCGTGTTTTTTTTAGTTTTTTTTAAACTATTATTTTTCTGTTCCCTTCTTCTTATCTATTTGTTAAATGTGTGTACATAAATTGTTAAAAATAAATAAAACAAATTATAGTTTTAGAATATTGCCTGTTTGTTTCGCACATTTAACATGAAATTATGATGCCTGTTTCCACTTACAGAAGGAAACACCTAAATTTATTTAATTACGCTTGGCTCAAGAGGTCCGAGTGCGCGTCTCCTTTTCAAAGACATATCTCGCTGACTGGCGACACTTTGCGTGACCCGGCTGGCTCGTTCTTTGCTCAAAGAATTAGCATTGCCATTCAACGTGGCAATGTTGCCAGTCTTCTGGGCACGTTTCCGGAAGATAGCTATGTGGAGGAATACTTCGACGCCTAAGTGTATTTTGTTTTTGTATATAGTTAGGTTTAGCGAAATATAAATGGTTAAGTAAATAGTTTTAAGTTACTCATGTATATATTTTGTTATTTTCAAAATAAAATGTCCTGGTTATCTACCTAGTAGACTAATGAATAAGCTTATCATTTAAACAGTTCTTATGGAGTGTTTTTTTCTACTAATGCATTCGGAAATTGCAATGCATTTGGGTCCAGGAAAGTATAGCACCTTTTCCACGCCAAGCATTGCCGGTTTCAAGAGTACGGGTGCCAACGTAATCGGGACAGTTCATCTTTTTTTCGGAGGGGTAGTAACCCCATAACATCCAATTTCAACTCTTTGCCATTTTTTGAATAATAATAATAAATTTATTTTATTTCAGACATTGTTCACATATTTTATAAAAATTAAAATTCAATAAAAACACATCACATTAAAATAATCAACAAAAAACAAATTTACATATACACATTATAATTACATAAACAATGTCACAATTAAATTAAATAAGTAAATTAAAATAATACACAAACAATTTATAAATAACATAAATAGACATACACTATACAAAACATAAAATCATGTCAAAACATACGAGGAGAGGCGCTAACAAGTAGCTCCACCTCTTTATCAGGGACATGTCCCACCGCTCGGACAACACCCTCAGGAGACTATTAAGCCTCCTCCTCCTCTTTTATTTGACAAAAAATATTATTGCGTGTGCAAGAAAACCAATCTATTAGTAGACGTTACTTTTTATACGTGATTTCGATTTCCCGTTATTAAAAGTGCTACTAACCTCTGCTATATTATATCAAACTATGCACAGCAATTTAGTATTTTTTTAAAACTTTGATTGATCTCACTAAGTATTGTAAACCTAGGTGAAGTGAGCATGAAGTGAGCTGTCATTATATCTTGTTTGTTTAGATTGACAGCTCACTTCATGTTCACTTCACCTAAGTTTACACGACTCATTTTTATTATGCGACAGTGGTAGCTACTGCATTAAACGCGTCTTGGCAGTTAGGCCTGATAGCAACATTTCAGATTGTCACGACAACCTTTTTAAAATAAAAAAAGATCTTTTCAAATAAAGATAGCTGTTCCGGGTCTGGTTGTTTGTGTATGTGAGTATATATGTTTGTAAACGCACCCATGATACAGGAGAAATTTCTGTTTTGGGACAACGTTATTTAAAAAAAAAAAACAACGGGTTGCACTCCGGGAGTGCCGGCAGAAGTGAAAACTTGAACATTAACGGTGTGCATTTTTGATATTTTGGAATGGTTAAGGAATAATTTCGCACGAATGGCTTTAATTATCAGTAAAAAATACTAATATTTATGAGGTGAAATACAATATTCATTTATTGCGCTATCGTACACAAACATGAAAACTTATATTACATTAAAATTTAACATTTCACGGCGGTCTACTCTCTCTCCGTCTTAGGAATCTTCGATCAGGTCACGTGTCCTGACGCGAGTTTAACATTTTTCACCCATCCCAAAAAGTGCACAACGCCGCTAAAGAATTTTTCACTTCAAAAAACATAAACCTTTATTTCAGATAGACCATTATTTTACAGGCATTTGTGAACTGTCGTTCCAGAGTTACCCGTCTTGCAGCAAATTTAACTGTCCAAGATCACTTCCAAAAGCTGAATAAAGCCAATTCCACTTGCACAATAGTCTCTTTACTCGATTTTAGGAAGCTTCTACCGCAAATAGTTTTCCTCAATGTCATTACTACAATACTCTGAGTTTGTCGCGTGCGTTACTTTTTATGACGCGCCGCCATTTTGATCCACGGTCACGTACCGGCTTCTGTGGTAGGTACTTTTAGTGGTCGTACTATAGTGGTACGCTGAAAAAGGTTTATTTTTGTGGCGTTGTTCAGATTTATGTTTCAGAAAAGGATATGGGAATGTGTTTTTGAGAAGAGGTTATAAGTACAAGGTGGAGACGACGATACGACAATAAATCAAAACACAGGCAATATTGGTTCTTACCACGTACGGTGGCGCGGTCAAAATAACGCTGTTTAAAGCATATTGCATGTCACTGTACTCGGGAAGCCTGTGGTTCACCTACAACCAAAAGGCCTACAATGCTCTGCGGATCCAGTATAACAACGCATTAAGAGTGCTGTTGCGTCTGCCTCGGTTCTGTAGCGCATCATCTATGTACGCTGAGGCACGTACCGATTGCTTCAATGCTGTACGGCGTAACAAATCGGCCTCGCTGCTGAACAGACTCCATGGCAGCCCCAACAGCATTCTACGCGCTATAGCCAGGAGACATGACAACCCGTTGGTGAGGTCACTTGTCACCTGTACATTGTCGGTGTTATTAGTTAAGTACTAACATAGGTTAAGACTAAATTGTTACTAACCCAATAGATCTTTGTTGTCTTTAAATAAATGATTATTATTAAAACCTTCTAGTTCATACGAATATGTTGTTTATCAAAGATTTGATGTCACTAACTGCAACAGACTGCTTGGAATATTTCGACCGAATAGTATTCACTTTCCTTGACTAGTTTGAGTTTTATTGACGTTTTATGCAATGAGAAAGTTAATTTTTAATTTCGGTGACGAGATTTCTAATAGTTTCAAAATATTCCTACGAACCAGTATTGCTAGTGTTTTCATTGTTTGTCGTATCGATGTCTCCACATTATATCTGGAAAATATTTTGTGAATTGAAAGATCTATAGTGAGTTTGAGAAATAGTTATTTTGTAATATCAAGGAGTTAGTAATATCAATTAATAACATTTTGCTGCTGTGATTGATCCTGCCATTCGCACGCACAACGTTCTTTTGATAATAAATGTTATTCTTGCTTCATTTTACTCGATAGTTGCTTAACAACAGCCAAAGACAAAGGAAAGGGTACCTTTGTTAACTCTTCGGCAAAATAAAAATCCGCTTCATACCTAATAGGCCTAATACGTTCGGTTTTCGTAATTCCGTGAGACGTTCGATTTTCCGTTCTGCTGACTTGAACACAGGGCTTATTTTCGAAAGGAACATCAGCATTTTTTCCAATTTAAAAAATAACGTGTGTTAGTTGAACATTTTGTTTGTAAGGTAAGCATGTATCTTTGGGGGATGCCTATGTCCAGCAATAGACGTCATTCGGCCGATGATGATGATATGATAACTATTTTGACTGGCCTGTTGGTCGAGTGGTTAGTGACCCTGACTGCTAAACCGGAGGTCGTGGGTTCGATTCCCACCCAGGACGAATCTTTGTGTGATGAGCATGATCATTTGTTCTGTATCTGGGTGTAATTTGTCTATAATATTTAGAAATATATAAGTACTTATGTTTATCAGTTGTCTGGTTGCCATAGCATAGGCTCGGCCTAGTTTGGGACCGGATGACCGTGTGTGAGTTGTCCCAAGATATTATTGTATTATATTATTATTATTTTTTTAGTTCGACTCCCGACAAAGAGTTCAATCTATTGATATTCAAAAGCCTAATAAGTGGCGATATGGTACATTTAAAAGCGCTTTGATAGTTTCAAATTACGCTTTTCCCAATCCAAAGGCTTTAAATTAGATAAAGGACCTCTTCAAACCATTTCTTCTCCTACCTCTAATAGAAAATTAGACCCACAATCAGATCAGAGCGACAGACCGAGTGCTTTCAAGTCGTCCTTTTACTACTAAAACTGAAAATTCCTTTGTGCTGATAGATCTTCCAGGTTAGTCTATTGTGGCCGATAACTACAGCTAGGTCAATTCATTCAGGTGGCGAGCCAAATGATGCATTCTGTGGCAGAATAAATTTACGGCGAGAACCACCTTTGTGAGGATATATTGAGATGAAATATGTTCGAGGGAAAAGGGTTTTTGAATAAAGTATGAAGGATTCTGGAAGAGCGTTTTTGTTCGGGTTATGGTAAGTGAATTTCGTTTTCTGAGAAGTGGGTAGGTAATTGGGTATGTTATGGGTTGTTGAGAAACTAAATAATGTTTTTTTTTTGTGAATGATGGAATGAGTAGATGTTAGTTTAGACGAAATTAAATATAGTAGAGAGGTTTTTGGGTATCTTGTTGAATTTTCGTGGAATATAGAACCTGGAAAATATTTGTTTTTTTTTTTCTTTTTTTAGAATTTTGTCGACTAGACCTTTGGACTTTCGGTCGGGTTGTGTTTTTGTTTGTTTTTTCGTATTTTAACACCGACTTCCGAAATAAAAATTATTTTATACTTTGTAGTGTGTTTTTTTATCTGGAAGTCGGTTGAATTTTTTTGTAAAAAAAAGTTTTTTATTTTACACTTTTTAGTGGTAGATAGATACACACCTAACAACACCACTGACTGGAAAGTCACAGGAAAGCAAAACACGCAATTTCGTTTACTTGGATGATATATTGTCTATTTCCTCCAGCTATTTTGATTAAAAAACCAAACTACTGAATCGATTTTGATAAAATTTCAATGGGACCAATCAGAACGCATATCTTTTCACATGAATGAAGATTTTTTCAAATCGGTTCATAAATGACGGAGTTATGAGGTAACAAACAAAAAAAAAATACAACTGAATTGAAAGCCTTCTTCTTTTTTGTTGTCTGTTAAAAATAGAAAACGTGTGTAACGTTTGGCATTATAAATACAAAATATAAATACAATGCGATTTATGCCTGCACTGCAGTTAACCATGATCTAGGCCTTTTTTTTTTTTTTTTTTTTTTTTTTTTTTTTTTTTTTTTTTTTTTTTTTAAGGATGGGAAATCATCAAATGACTTCTTCCGCTCTGGGTGGAGCGGAAGGGCGTGTCAGACTCTTACTGACTAAAACTCATCCGTGTTTCTTCTAAAGCCCTTTGCGTTCCAGGGCCGCGGTGACTCTTTCGAACAGATTCCGTAACCCTGGCAGGCTTTGGCCCTAGCGGGCCCCGTCTTTTATGCTGACATCTCTTTGAGGCGCGCGTGAAACACAACGCGCCATCGACCCGGGCCTGGTGGTGATCGGACAGCGAGCCACCCAACGCTCGCCGTCCGCAGGCCCGCGCCTACGGTGGCCGGGGATCGCCCTGCGACTCCCGACGCCCGGGGCGTCTTCTCCTGTAGCGGCGGTTGGGACGAAGGCCTTGCCTTTCCCTCGCGCGGCCCGCCTCCTCCTTCGCTAGCATTACTGCTTCGCAGAAGGAGGTGACCGCTTCCCAAGCCTCCTCGCTCCGGACCATGGATTCAACCAGGGCCGGACGCGAGAGGTTGCCGCCGCCGATCGCCTCGACGAGGACACGGCGGTGCTCAGCCCAAGCAGGGCAGACCTCCACCGTATGCTCCACCGTGTCCTCCGGGCGATCCTCACAGTGCTGACACCCGGGCGTGTCCTCCCGCTTAATCCGAAACAGGTACCTCCCGAAACAGCCGTGTCCGGTTAGTACCTGCGTCAGGCGGAAGGTGAGGACGCCGTAGCGCCTCTCCAGCCACTCCTCAAAGAGGGGTCTTATCGCCACAATTGTGGCGTGCCCAGCGCTGGGTTGCGACAGTCGCCGTTTCCATATCGCCATGGTATCCTGCTGGAGCTCCGTCCGCCGCGTAGCAATTTGCCGTGGCAGCGGAGTTTCGCCCCGGCGAAGCGCCTCCA
Organism: Mamestra brassicae; assembly: GCA_905163435.1. Classification (NCBI taxonomy): domain Eukaryota; kingdom Metazoa; phylum Arthropoda; class Insecta; order Lepidoptera; family Noctuidae; genus Mamestra; species Mamestra brassicae. The sequence continues at coordinate 17,969,566 of LR990999.1, read as the reverse complement.
AGCGCCACGCGTAAACGTGCGCGAGGGCTCTCGCCTCCAGATCCCATGGCGTTAATCCGGCAAGGAGGCTCGCCGCCTCGCCGGAGACCGTGCGGTATCCCCGGGCCAGCCGGATGGCCATGACCCTTTGGGATGCGTTGAGCTGGCGGGCAGGTCGCCCCTTCAACGTCAGTGCCCACACTGGGGCCCCATAAAGGGCCATGGACCGCACGATCCCCGCATAGAGCCTCCGGCAGGAGGCGTTTGGACCCCCTAGATTGGGCAGGAGCCGCTTGAAGGCAGCCCCGGCCCGCTCCAGTCTTGGAGCCAAACGTCGGAAGTGCTCCTCGAAGTTCCATCGGCTGTCGAGAACGAGCCCCAGGTACCTGATCGTCGACCCGACGCCGATGTGAACCCCTCCTACCGTTATTTGGGATCCCATTGGTGGCCTGTTCCGAGAACCATAAAAACACATGGCTTCGGACTTGTGCAGGGCCACCTCGAGACCCAGTTGCCGGATCCTCTCAACGACTGTCGCAACCCCGCGTGTCATCACTTCGGCCGCCGCCTGGTGCGACCCCCCCTGTGCCAAGACTAGCGTGTCGTCAGCGTAGCAGACTACGTTGACGCCGCTAGGGAGGTCGGCGCGCAGCACCCAGTCGTAGCCGATGTCCCACAGGAGCGGCCCCAGAACCGAACCCTGTGGAACACCGCACGACATCTCTCGCCGGTTCCATTCTCCCCGGTGACCGGGGTAGATGACGGCCCTGTCCGTCAGATAGGCCTCGACCACGCGACGGAGGTAGGTTGGCATCCGGTGATACCGGAGTGCCTCCCTGATGCAAGTCCAGGGCAGGGAGTTGAAGGCATTGGCGATGTCAAGAGACACCGCCAAGACGACCCTGCCCCGGGACACCGCATTCCCCGTCGTGAGGGCTCTCACGCGCATGATGGCATCCACCGTTGAGCGCCCCGTGCGGAAACCAAACTGGTTCTCCGCCAGATTCGGCCCCACCCTCACCAGGTGCCCGACGAGGCGGTTTGCTATGACTCTTTCAAAGAGCTTGCCCACCTCGTCGAGCAGCACGATGGGCCGGTAAGCGGACGGAGAATCCGCAGGGCGCCCAACCATGATCTAGGCCTGCACCTTAAGGCATGGTTACACAGAAAACATACATACCACCCTATGGAGTCCTTGTTTTCTCATATACCAGGTATGTTAATAACTTGATTTTGCATTACTGTCTGGGGTGTTTTTCATATTCGCTGAATGCGGTACAGTACGAAGGATCTCGTAATCAACCCATTGAAGTGTGTTTGTTTGAGTAGCATATTTTTTGTATCTTGGCTACAGGACTCAATAAAAATGTATTAAATCCGGATTTGCAACAACTCAATGTATGCTTTTTGAACTTTGAGTTTTGAGAACCTTCTTAATCTACGTCACCTTAGGGCTGTATGCTTAGGCTTGTCATGTATGGGTTTTGGAAGTGTAATAGTTGTTATCGCTAATTTACATCCGGTCTCAATAACGTATCTACCTTCATAAATTAGCTACCAACAGTAGCTAAACCTGATGTTTTTTTTTTTTTTTGAGATGGGTTTACTCTTGGCTCTAGTCTAGGTCATAGATGGCAGAGATAAAGTCGACGATGGAGCAAGCTTACCCAGAAGAAGCCTGTTCACTCTAATTTTGCCTTTCAAATATGACGTTTCAGCTACTGTTGGTAGCTAATTTGATATTTAGTTAAAGGTAGATACGTTATTGAAACCGGCAGTAAATGAAACTTTATCTAGAGCTCCTTGCTTATATGTGTCCAATTTAAGAGAGATTTTTTTAAGAAAATGAATTTCATTAGTTAAAATTTTAAAATAAATAATGACTACCATGTTCTAAGTGTAAACCGCTTCAGCAAAAGTAATATATACATAAGGCGTTCTATAGTTTCTGCCTACTCGCATCAGAAAAAGGCTTGAGTTTATGTAAGTATATATCTAGGTGTGTAAAATAGCTTTATTCAACAGCTAAGCTTAAAAAAACTAATATAACACACAAAAAATTAATGAGGTTCGCTTTTAATAAAATATTCTCTTTAGCCACATCATCGTAACCCGTTTCATGGAAATCGCGTAATTTTAAATCCTGCGGGCTCAGAATTCCCAGGAAATGCATTTTATTAAAGTGGTCTACGCGTCCTTTTTATTTCGTTTTGTAATTAATATATAATAAAAATTTAATCAGGCTGCGTTTTCCTCCTTTATGTTACAACCCGAAAATATGCGAAGATTCAAAAAAAGATTGGTAGTTTTGATATCAATGCATTATATATTTATCATCTACATCCCAGTTTGAAATGACTTCGTCGATGGGACTTTCTATAGGTACGATTAGGATGGCGAAATTCCCAAAAAGATTACTAATCGCAGTTTTTCGTAAGTATGCTCCTCGCTCTGGTAGGAAATGTGACAAACCAGGTTCTTGGCATATTATCATAAAAAAATCACACAGGTCTTTTAGGGCTTGAACCCGTTTAGCTACCGGCCAGTGTGTTTAAAATAACGTGGACGCTGCTTAAGAATTTATTTGAAGAATTACCCACGAAGTGATAGCAAGATGGAAATCACTTCTTTTTCCTCTACCTCTAATCCATTTACGACGACAGCCGCGTCTATAAAGGGCCTTTTCATAAACGAAACTTTAGGCAGAAACATATTCCATCCCATGTAACCACGGCCTTATCCAGGCATATCATCAGAACGTACTAACAGCGTTAGCTCACTTGTGCGCTTGATCGCATTATCCAGATGCAATTATTCCCTGATACAATTGTCTCGGCTCCTAGCGCGTGCACCTAACTATAGTCCTACCCCACATGTTAAGGGTAAAGGCATCAATTATAGTTACTGTTGTACAGAGAAGGGCGTGGCAGAAATAGTCCAGTTCTGGTCCGTGGTGACATTTATTAGGAACAGCGCTGTAGGATTCATTTGCATGAATATTAATATGGATTTGGATTTTGTAGAACTGTTTTGCATCTTGCTGGTTTCATTCTTTTTTCAGGACCACGCATGCAAGTAGAAAGGGCAAGAAGGCAGAGGTTTTATTTTCTTTTTTGGATGGGAAATCATCACATCGTTTCCCCCGCTTTGGGCAAAGTGGGAGGGAGTGTCAGACTCTTAGAGCTCTGCCCCATTAAGTCGGCATGGCGACGTCGCCGGCTACGTATCCAAGAAGTTAATTTTGAAATGTATGGTACCTAACTCACTTGGTGACGGTTTGACAACGTCGCCAATTTGAAAACGTGGCCACGAGCTACGACTCCCTACGTGGCTTCTGGATACTCTGGCGGCTTGGCCATGTGGCACATGTATAAGTTTAAACTGAACCTCACTCACTCACACATCAACCAGCCGCCATTTTGGACGCTTCGAAGTGCAATTTCAGCGACGTTGATTCCTGACCAATTTACTGTCGTGACGCCATGGCCACTGGGCACTTCAGACGCTTCAGAAATTGTTGGCTTGCGCCGCTGGCGACGTCGCCATGTCGTCCTATTGACGCAGAGCTCTTTCTGACTAAAACCCACCCACGTTCGTTCGAAACGCCCTTGGCGTTCCAGGGCCTAGCACAGCTTCTCTTTCTAATAATGCCGCAATAAGGAGTTGGGTACTTTAGTGACGGGTTCTGATTGATGACATCTGGCATTATCTGACACCACCGATGTTTTTTACTAGTGCTATGTACTAGACGGTGCAAGCAGTGGATTTTGTCTATTTTTGCCACCGATTGCCATAGTTTTTAACCGACTTCAAAAAAAAGGAGGAGATTCTCAAGTCGGTTGTTTATATATGTATATATTTTTTTATGTTTGTTACCTCATTACTCCATTATTTGTGATCCGATTTGAAAAAATCTTGTTTCTTGTGAAAGAATATAGGGTAAAACTAGGATAGTTGCCCCAGGGGTATAGTTGCCTCGATTTTAATTACTCTAGCTTCGCGGATGAATCACATGTTATTTTATTTATCAATCGAGAGACTTTACAACGACAACTAAGTAGACCGTGTTGCATGTGTCTGTGCGATTGCATGGGAAGGCAAGGTGCGATCAAAGTTTTTGCGCGATTAAAATCTTCTTTCTCGGCGGGGCACCTATCCTAAACGTAATTTACATGGATTAGGCAACTAACCCCCATATGGGACAGTTGTCACAAAATTTGGAGGTCGACAAAAATCGCCAATATTCTGGAAACATCAAAAATAATGTTATACAAACAACAAACAAACACAAACAAACAACAACAAATTACAAATTTGAAGATAATAAACCAAAGTACCTACTTGTTTTATGAATAAAGTGACAACTAACTAAATATATAATGATTATATATTTTTATAAAAAGTGTGGCAACTATCCGGCTTTTACCCTACGTTCTGATTGGTCCCACAGAAATTTCATCAAAATCGGTTCTGTAGTTTGGTTTTTAAATCAAAATTATTGGGGAAAATAGAAAGTATATCAACCAAGTATACGAAATTGCGTGTTTTGCTTTGCTGTGACTTTCCAGTGATGGTGTTAAGTGTTTTCACTAAAAAGTGAAAAATAAAAAACCTTTTTACAAAAAAATGCAACTGACTTCCAAATAAAACAAAATACAACAAAGGATAAAATATTATTTGGAAGTCAGTTGTATTTTTTTGGGAAAAAAGTTTTTTTCAGACATAGTTGTTCCTGTAATCTAATTTAATTTCCGTTTTGAGGCTAAGTTATTTAGATGATACGAGGCGGGAAGTGGTCATTTTGAGTGACCCTATAAAGTTTCTGTGTTTCATTTGGACGTTCAGAACCCTAAAAATAATAACTGTTTACAATATAATCTGCAAATAAATACATCTATAATATCGTATCACCAGGGAAGTTCTAGTGAGCAATTTAGTAAAGTCTAAAGTACTTACTGAGTAATATGCATAATTTATGAAGGCATAAATTATCGCGAAGAAACCTGACGTATTTTCCGAAATAATCAAGAAACACAACTATTATCCAACTAGGGTACTTGTTTTACTACCAAAAGATTAATGAACCAACCAGCTATATTATTATCATCATCATTATGTATCATTTATATACAAACTTTGTGTACCTTTGAATAAATTGGGGGACAAATTACGATTACAGGAAAAAAAACTGGGTAAGCTCGCTCCATTGTCAACTTTGTCTCAAGAGCACACCCATCTCAAATAAAAAATAAAATAAAATAAACTGGCCAAGTGCGAGTCGGACTCGCGTGGAAAGGGTTCAAAATGAATTTAATTTTTTTGTCATATTTTATTATAACACTATAGACTGTCCGTGTGTGTGACTGTCTGTGTGTGTGTGTGTGTGTTTATGTGTGTGTAATCTATAGTGTATTTTTTTTGTAAAATTTTGTAAAAAATGCAGATGAAAGATCTTTGCCTATGTAAAGAACTTTTATCTGCATTTTTTACAAAATTTTAGACTCGGATGCAGATAAGGGTGGAATGGTAATTTTTCGGCTTATTTCTTAAATAACTTCCAAACTGTTTATTTTATAATTATGAAAAAAATATAGTTAAAACCGTCATTAAAGCCTTTTCATTTTCTTTTTTTTAAATTTTCTAGTCGGTCCCCCATACTCAAACTTTTTATTTACGTAACGCGTCCGCATTTGGGTCACAGAAGTGTGTACAAAATTTTAACAGAATCGGTTCAGTAGATTCCAAGAAAATTAGCTGTGACAGACGGCCAGACAGACAGACACCCGAGTGATCCTATATGGGTTCTGTTTCTTACGGATGTTCGGAACACTAAAAATTTGATTTCAATTTATTAGCAAAATAAAAAGATCGATTTTCAAGGTTAAGCAGTGCTTACATAGGTCAGTTCATGGATGTGTTAGGTGAAACAGGCCCTAAATGTATGTGCATTCAAATATTTATTTTGGCAAACTATATTTTTCCTTTTATCAAACTATTAACAGTATTCCAGTGGCTAATTAGCACTCAACGCGTTTGTCACCAATAAAGATGTCGCCTGGGTTAACAAAATAGGTTTCAATTAAGTCCGTCACTTAATTTATCGAAAAATATTGAAGACCTATTTTTTATTTTATCAAATCAATAAAAAATTGCGAATATAAAACGCATCAAAGATAGAGTAGGGGCCATTAACGTCACTTTCCGGTAAAAAGTGTACTAGTAAGTGATGTCACAAGAGTTTTCAACGCAGTGTATCGTCTTAATTTTTTGTTTACGTGGCCAAAAAATACGTATCCAATATTTATTGGAAATCTATTTGACGGACTTATTATTTTTTTTTTTTTCAAATTCCCTATTGTATCGTGTTAATCGAAAGTAACAACAAACAATACAATTACGCTATAATTGGAAGCAATAATTGTGTGATCGTAACCTCGTGTTATACAGGACTTATGATTCAAGTTATTTTTTTCATCTTGACAGTTCAACTATGTTCATGGAGACTTTATATTTTACTAGGTTAACACTAAGGTTGACGATGTCCACAAACCAGTAACTGGGCTGAGTACTTCTTGGCAAGACTGGTATCAGAATTTCTGGCTTCTGACAATCCGTAACGACTGCCAAAGATTTTACCGGTACCAACGGCTTAATGTGCTTTTCGAGGCACGGAGGAGGCTCGTTGTATTAAGTTGGTCACCCGTCCACAGACCGACCTCGGCAAGCGTGGCTTACCTTGAAAATCGACCCTTAAATATAAACTTCAAATTTTAAATATTTTGCCACGAGCTCCGGATTTTTGTAAGTTAACCAAATGCTAGCCTCCCGTTTATTTATACAAACGCACCCATTAATCCTTAGAAAGACATGTGTTCTAATGATGTCACCGGTAAAACCTCAGCAGTACGATTCTGTAAACCTCTCACTGTGAGCTTAGGCGAAGTGAACATGAAGTGAGCTGTCAATCCACACAAACAAGATGAAACGACAGTTCACTTTACGCTCACTCCACCACGTGTTTTGACCATGAAATTTGATCAAACAAAAAATAACCTAATCAACACGTACGACCGTGTCTTTAATTATTTATTCCAAGGAGAAACATACAAGCAACCAGTTTATCTAAAACGATAAAATAAAATATGTATTATAAGTATTCACTAAAAAGATGAGACAAAACACGCTGTATCAAAGGATGTCGAAATACTAGTTCAACAAGGTTTGAATGAATTTCATTGTATTGTAGAACACTTCAAAGATAATGGTTAAGAAACTGTTCGTGGTGAACCGTGTTTTAAAAAGTAAAAATGTTAGTGTTAAGAGTGATTTGGATAATGTGGAAATTGAAGAAGCTCTCGATTTGACTGGTGAGTGACAAGTGCTCGATTATAAAATGTGGATCGATTTTGTGTCCAGACAACAGCGATTAGCGAATAAATTTTGCGAAATATTATATCTCGTTTTGTGTGTCGTTCTCTAAGCAATTTGTCGGTTGTCTCATGGGATGCATAAGAATAATGTGGGATATAGATGTGTTATGATGTATTTTACATATGTAATAATCTTTTGAGTTTCCTCAGAGATTCGTTCGCTCATAGTTCGACGTATGCATTTAATATATCAGAGTTTAGACACCAAACCTTGATTGATATTTTGGTATGTAGGTTATATATCTTTGTTGATTTGTTTTAATACATGAAATGAAAACGATTTCACATTCTTTACCAGTCCTTTTTTTTTGATGATGAGAAATCATCAAATGACTTCTTCTGCTCTGGGTGGAGTGGAAGGGCCTGTCAGACTCTTACTGACTAAAACCCATCCGTGTTCTCTTCTAAAGCCCTTTGCGTTCCAGGTTTGCGGTGAGTCTTTCGAACAAATTCCGCAATCCTTTCAGGCTCTCGCCCTAGCGGGCCCCATCTTCTATGCTGACATCTCTTTGAGGCGCGCGTGAAACACAACGGGCCAACGACCATTTTTTCATTTACCAGTCTAGCATAACTTCTTTGCACTTCTGTATCAAGATAACAAAATATTTGTTTCCCGTTCAAAATACCTGGAATTCGCAATACTTGGAAAGCAACCGCCCCGTTTTTGTTCGTTTGGAACAATACGAGATTGAATGATCATGTATGTATGATTTCTTTTTGTTCCTGCTTCAATGGTCCATCTACACTATAGAAAAACTGTGGGTACTACGAGATGTGACGATTTTTTTCTTTATTTGTTGGTTTGGCTGTTTTTCTTTTTTAACTGCACTACATACATTTTTAAAAGCAATTTTTTGTTTTCTTTGATGTCTATCTTATTTGATTCACCAGCTGGTGAAGTTTTGCAACTATTTGAACTTGTGATTTGCTAATAGTCTTAATCAGAAGTTGAAATGCAGACGAATTTAGAAAGTTTTAAAGTTATTTTATAAATGAAAACTTGCTTATACTTTTAATACTTCATAATTTTAAAGGTATAATATTATCTAGATTGAAATTATGACTTTAAAATCTCAACCAAACCGTTTTGACTTTATCTGTTGACTTTGCAAAGGTGAGTGTTTTCTTAGACTTGCATTTTTTTTTGTATTTGAATGATAATTATTTGATTCTCGCTATTTGCACGCGCCATTGATTAATCTGCCATGGGCATCCGCGTTCGATCCCCAGAATAGGTAGTGTTGTTGTCTTTCATATACAGAATAGCAGCTCAATGTGCTAAATTTCAGCCAAGTTCATTATATAAATATAGATAAAGGTTAGTACATACTGACAGGTACAATTGTGAACTTGGATGTAAAATACGTAATAATATAAAAAAAAATGAAAAAGGTTTTATTCAATAACAACAAAGTTCGTTCAACAGTTTTGAGGTTGACCTCTCCTTTTAAGTGTGAAAACACCAGTGCCAGGAAAGGCCGCTCTCCCTTAACTTGATCACATTTATGTGTGTGTGACTGTGTGACTGTGTGACTGTGTAGTGTATGTTAGTGTTCGTGAGTGTGTTAAAAAATATGTAGGTAACGTGATTTTATTTATTGCTGTATTAATGTTTCATACTTACATTTATTTGTATTTATTTATTTGTTTAGGTTATTTTATATAAATATATGTTTTTATATACATACAAGCACGTACACGACATATAAAACACTATTACTTAATAATTTGGATAATCATAATTATTCTCAGTATCTTCGTAGTCTAGAGTTTAATAAAACTAAACTCGGCCCTGAAACGTAAATGAACACGAGTAGGTTTTCTATCCTTTGAAAATCTTTGACAGAATCTACGGGTAGTACGAAGCCAGGAAATTCAACACCAGTCTTGCCAAGGGATTACCGAGTTATGGTTTATGGAGTTCAGACAGGCCTTCGCAGTCGCTCCATCTAAAATACTGCATCCAATTAGACTGGACGCTGGCCCCAATACAGGCTTAGATGATTAATTAGATTGATTGTTGATAGTTACGAACGACATTTCTGATTGTTTCCTAATCCAGGCCATGGCCGCTACGACCTCCTGCTTCTCGTCACCTGCTGCATCATCCACCTGGGCGCCGTCGTGGACATGCTCGGCTACAGTCTGGTGGTGCCAGCTGCCAGCTGTGACCTGCAGCTGAGTCTAGAAGACAGTGGCATGTTGACTTCTGTGTCTTTTGCAGGTACTGTTCAGCACTGTTACTTTTTTTAGTAGTGCCTACACTGACTACAGCTGCCAAATATGTGAGAATAGTGGTTATAGCGGAACTGACTGCCTCACAGGCTGGGGCTTAATGATCTCCACTTCTGGAGGTTATATTTTTGTGAACCTTTGTATAATTTCATTAATGTTTATAAAGTAAATGCACTGGATGCATGAGGCAAGTGGTAATTGTTATGGATACAAGAAGTATTTAAATCTGTTTCATGCTTCCAGCCATCCCTCTTAGGCCTGAACCAAGGGATCTTTTTACCTTCCACTCAGAAGCAGCCCGAAGTGTCGGTCACGGGACTTGAGCGAACGGAAATTAAGGTGTATTCTACATATCCATCGACAGTTTTAGGGCTAATAATTTGGTTTCCTTCACTATTTCAGGGTTCATGTTTGCCTTACCTTGGGGCTACACTGCCGACAAGTACGGCAGGAAGAAGGCTCTCCTCATCTCTTCATCAGTCGGCTTCATCATCTCCTGTCTCACCAGCTTCTCCACTAGTTTCTATATGATGCTGGTGCTCAAGTTCTTGGCTACCAGTTTGTAAGTTAAACCTTCTTTGTTTTAAGACAACGTGTGCATTTTAGTTTAAAACAATATATACTTTTAGTAACGATATACTTTTAGTATCCAATTAAGAGTTATCTATGTATGTCACTTATTGGAGACGTTTTTAGAAACAAGTCTGCAATTATAGGCGCAAATGATAAACGACTCGGAATACAAGGTGTAACAGAAATAATGCGTAACCAACAAAGGGGTCCTTGTACTCATCATTATGAACAACTTTTACTATGGGAGCAGTACTGAAATAGAACATTAAAAAAATTAGCTTTTCAGTACCTACATTTCATCATAGGGAATTTTTTTTTTTTGCATTTCAAGGTTTTGCTATTTACATATTATTATCTAAAACAATATTATTAATTACCAAAATTAAGTTATTTTGGTTGATGGTTGGTCTGTGAATGGGTGACCACCTTAACATTCCGAGACTCTCCGTGGCGACCCCAATATAATTGGGAAAAGGCTAGGCAGATGATGAGTTATTTTGGTTAAATTTTCAACATATTTTTTTTTTTCCAAAAATAACAGACACGGGGGCACTTCAAAACATTCTAATCTGCTTTGGGTTGTAAATTCCTTCAACGACTAAATTCCACAGTAAATCCAACATTGCCAGATGTTTTCAGCTCAACAGCATCGATAACTCTAACGATCACATTCCTGGGAGAGTGCACGTCCAAGCGACGTAGAAATAAATACGTGTTCGCACAGAACGTGTTCAATCTAGCCGCTGACATCGTCTGCTTCGGTGAGGAATTAGATTGTTTTGCATTTTCAACTATTTATCTAGAGTCTGGATGGAGTCTTAGAGTAGCGTTGCAAGATTTTTTTCTTATATTATAATCATAATTGATGTCATACTCTAACATCAATTCTGATTATGATGTAACAAAAAAATTACAAAAAAATATTTTCAAGTCACAATGTATTCTATACATATTTAGTACTTAAATAATAATAATAATTTAAAAAAAAATATTATGCCAAAAAATACAGATTACAAATTAAATTTAGACCCTAGACCCCGCACTAGGATTAAATACGAAGTTTTTGTTTGTTATCTTCACGTCTCAACGGTTGACCAATTTCTGATAGAGGTTTCTGGCTCTTATAGAACATGTTATAACAGGTAACAGAATTGACATATAGGTATGTATATATTTTTTCTTTGAAATCCCACTAAATTTTTCAGTTACTTTTTAATGCTTTATCCTAAGTTATCATATTTGTATACAGGTCTCGCGTACTTCATACTACCACTGGACTTCAATATTCCTCTCCCACTGCTGACTACCTACAGGCCATGGAGATTGATGACCCTGCTCATGACTGTGCCTCTTGGGCTGGGGTCTCTGATGATGTGCCTTCTCTACGAGAGCCCCAAATTCTTGGCTAACATGGGAGAGACTGAGAAGGCGTTGCAAGTCTTAACGGCTATGTTTGAGGAGAATAACGGAAAGAGCAGTGTTTATCCTGTAAGTCATTTTATGAATATCTTTTATTTCAATGCTGTAATATCATCTAAAATAAAGATTAAAATAATGAGGGTCTTAGATGAAACTATCTGGTATCTAAATGACACATAATTTAAATTCTATTTAATATCATCGTTCTCTACAAGTGTAGAGGTTAGCTTATTAAATCCAATGTCTTCGTTTACAAAATTTAAAAACCGAGCTTCCTAAAACAAATGATTTAGATAAGTATTTTACTTTCAAACACATATATAAAGAGTCCTAATAGTATGGTTTTGCTTTTCAGGTTAAATCTCTGATGAAAGTAGACAAACCCGACAGTACCGTATCATTTTGGGACTCCGTGGTGAAACAAACAGTGCCAATATTCAAACCACCACTGCTTTGGAGATCGTTTCAACTGTTCCTTCTGTTTTCAGTCTGCTGTGCTACGTCAGTAATGACTACTTGAGTTATCTATACTAATATTATAACGAGGAAAGATTTGTTTGTTTGTTACGATTTAACTTAAAAACTACTCGACCAATTTTAAAAATTCTTTTCCCGTAGAAAGCTACATCTTCATCGAGTAACATAGGCAGTATATTTATTTCCAGAAAAAAATAGGGATCAAGTTTTAGAACTTGAATAATGTTAGCCAAGGTATAAAAAAAACTATAAAATGTCTTTCATCGCATGCGCTGCGAAAACTATTGGTGATAGAACCAAACAATGTACTACAATATTATAGAACATATCAATATCTATAAAAACGTTTTCGATACCATATGCCTATCGCCGACGGATAACTCACAATAACTACCACCATTCTCTGCATCACCCAAAGGTTGACTGGTAGAGAATGCCTATGGCATTAAGTCCGCCTCTGTACATTTGTGTGCGTAAAGTGTAAATAAATATATATATATATATATATATATATAATAAATATATATATATATATAAATAAAAATAATAAATAAATAAATAACTGCTTTTAGAAGAATGGATATTAAATATTGTATCGATTAATTTTCAAAAAACTACCCGTTAAGGGATAGACTTTTTTTTTGAGGTTTCTACTAAATCCGCCCGGACTAAGTCGTGGGCAAAGTGCTAGTTCTATTATATTCTAACTATCTTATTGTACTCCAATAGTCGGGTAAATACTTGCCTCTCCCTTTTCCAAATAAAGCAGTCCAGATCTTTCGCTATGAGTCAGAATTCCACCTTTGTCTGCGGATTTATTTATTACTGTTTTTTAAAGCAAGAATTCCATCATTATTAAGTTATGAATAATACATTAAACAGGAAAAATTAAGGCGATTTCTCAAAGATAATGATGATTAAAATATGGCCATTAATAAACATAAGCTACGTCATTTGTTAATTTTCCGTCCATTCCTCTTACAACCTTTTGTTTACATAAATAAAATAGATTGGAGGATACAAATTGAATAAAATATTTTTTGTATCGAAATCAATTTAGCAGCACCTTAAGATAGTTCTATTCATTTAATCAACGCTAATCAAATCGCTTCATCTGAAAATCCTACTTCAAAGCGACGAAAATTAAATTCAATATCTTCAACAGGTACTTTGACTTTGCAATCTTCCCAAAGCCAATTCAGAAGTCATCGACTCAAGAATACCATTGAATACCATTTAGATACAGTAAACATTTTATTCCCCCTTGTAGCATAATATCGATACAAATTTGAGAGCAAAAGTGCTATCTGTACCTTATTTGAAGAGCAAACAGTACAGGATTGAATTGGAATTACCGAGGTTGTAGACAATGAAAATTAACAGTCTGTAATAATTTAGTACTATTGGATGTAACATCATTTCGAATCCTTTTATATTTTGGATTGTAAATTTTTATTTCGCTGCTATTGAGGGTTCCGTACCCGAAGAGTCACCAACGGGACCTTATTACTAAGCATCCACGGTCCGTCCGTCTCTTCGTCCGTCCATCCATCTGTCCGTCCATCCGTCCGTCCGTCTGTCTGTCTGTTAGCGGGATGTATCTCAAGAACCGTAATAGGTAGACTGTTGTAATGTATTTTTTATTGAACGAAACCCTTCGTGTGAGAGTTCGACTCGCACTTGGCCGGTTTGTTATTCCGTCAGTCCGTCAGTCTATCCTTCTGTCCATCCGTCCATCCGCCCGTCCGTCCATCTGGATAAGCCTGTTGGTCGAGTGGTTAGTGACCCTGATTGCTAAACCGGAGGTCGTGGGTTCGATTCCCACCCAGGACAAATCTTTGTGTGATGAGCATGATCATTTGTTCTGTGTCTGGGTGTAATTTGTCTATAATATGTATGTATTTAGAAATATCTAAGTATGTTTATCAGTTGTCTGGTTGCCATAGCACAGGCTCTGCCTAGTTTGGGATCGGATGACCGTGTGTGACTTGTCCCAAGATATTATTATTCTCTTTATTTATTTTCCTTACATACTAATTTACATTTTTAAATATTTCTTAAAAAAAACATTAAAAAATTTTAAAAAAAAACATTTAAAAATATAAAAAGTAGTAGTCCGCCGGTGTCGGGAGCAGAGTCCAAGCTACCGGTGGTTAGGGTTCCAGAGAAAGGAACCTCCTCACAATACGAGCCGTATCGAGGAGTACTGCCTTCTGTATCAGGCCCTTTACCCAACTGCGTAACGCCAACTTCGACAGATGGTCGTCGAAGCTTTTGGCCATCAGGCCATTGGCCGTAACGACAATCGGCACAATGACAGCCGATTCCACATTCCATATGTCGACAACCTCGTGTGCCAAGTCGAGATACTTGATTTGTTTCTCTTTCTCAGCCTTCACAAGGTTCTCGTCATGTGGGATGGTAACATCGATTATATTATTATTATTATTATATTATTATTATCTGTCTGTCTGTCTGTCAGCGGTCTGTATCTCAAGAACCGTAATAGGTACAGTTGTAATGTATTTTATGGTACGAAACCCTTCGTGTGAGAGTTCGACTCGCACTTGGCCGGTTTGTTATTCAGTTTGATTTTTTACAATTATTGCGATCGCATCTGTTGTTAACGAAACATTTTCAAGTGATTTTTTTTTTTTAAGGATGGGAAATCATCAAATGACTTCTTCCGCTCTGGGTGGAGCGGAAGGGCGTGTCAGACTCTTACTGACCAAAACCCATCCGTGTTCCTTCTAAAGCCCTTTGCGTTCCAGGGCCGCGGTGACTCTTTCGAACAAATTCCGCAACCCTGGCAGGATTTTCAAGTGCTTACAAAATAGACATTGGTTTTTAGTTTAATACGAACGTGATTACTCATATATCACCTTTCTATATTCTAATAAAATAAACGAAATCTACCTCGTAGACTTAATATTGTCACATGCTCCACTTGCTTAGCAGGATGTCTTATATTTGATTCCAGGGCTGGGCAAAGTGTTATTGTTTTTTTAATCTGAAATTTTTCAGTAGCAGGCCGGAGTCTAGAATTGGCCCGGGTGATAACAATAGGCTCGCCTTCCATTACTTAGGACTAAAGTATAATTGGTGAAATGTCGGTGTACCATAAGTAGGGGAGACCGGGGCTAAACGTGCCGCGGGGAAGTTGTTCCGATGTAATTTAACATTGTACCGGACGTTACTGGCCAAACTGAGATAGTTGCCATCGTGCGCTGCAGAGTTCCATTTTATGACGAATTTACTTGATATGTTTATCTTTTTTTTCGATGAGAGAAAGAGATAAACTCTCTTTTTTTCAAAAAGCCGTAACAACTTCCCCGCGGCACATTTAGCCCCGCTCTCCTAACATGTCCATCTCATCCATCCGGAGAAAATAGTGGTGCTATTCTGAAAAACTCTCACTGTTAGTGAAATTTGTCTTAACTAAATTGAAGTGAGCTGTCATTCCACACAAAAAAATTGGTTGTCTGTAAAATCGGTTTACGGACGATAGTTTAACGTGACAACGTCATAACAAAAAAATGATGAAATTATCGTAACGTTACAATGAGCGTAACGTTACAATGAGTCATCCTTTTTCGTGCGTGCAGTCGGCGTTCAACGATTGATAAGACGTTGTCACGTCAAAAATAGAATTACTTATCAAAACAAAACTAATTATTTACAGACGGTCTATTCTGTAAAAAATCTAAACGTGAAAATTTAGGTGGAGTGAGCATAAAGTGAACTGTCATTCCATCTTGTTTGAATGGATTAACAGCAGAGCGATTTAGTAAACATGTCGAAGTGAAGCTTTCGTGAAGAGAGGTGTGTAAGTTCATACAGCAAGATGGAATGAAAGTTCACTGCACGCTAACTTCACCTAAGTTTTCGCGGTGAAATGTAGACAGAATAGATCGGCAGGTCTCTTCATCTTCACTTCACTTAAACTTTACTTAGATTTTTAAAGAATAGCGCCACTGTTCACTTCAAGTTCATTTCTTTTAAGTTCTTTCGGTGAGATACTTATATAATTGACCAACAGATGTTATTATATTAACTTTCACATGAAAACTTATGTATCTATTTCAGCAACAACGTATTTTTTATGTGGTTCCCGACAATGGTGAACTCGTTCTTCACGGCGGTCTCAGAAGACACCAGTTTTTGTGAGAAAATAGTCGCAAACATAACACCTGTTCATCTAAATGTAAGAACATAGAACATTATTTTATGTTATTAACGATTACTGAAAACAGAGCCCAATTAATGAAATGATATTTTCTTGGAATTCGTCATCGGATTCAACAAAATATTTTGCTTTATTAATTACTGTGCTTCTGACTAGCTATTTCCAGGAATGTGTCTTTTAATTGCGAAAATGCTCCCGCAATATTTCTTTTGACCGAATCTATACAAATTGTATCACAATTGTCACTGTTGTTACCTTGTACTATAGTAGGCGCCAGATAAATGTGGAATAAAGTATATTGACCTTTCCCTAATAACTGTTCATAGGTACCTGAACAATTAAATATGAATCGTTTTTCATTATTAGACAATGTTAAGGATCACGAGAGATGATGATTCGGGACAGCTTTGTGTCATTAATTCCGTTTTTCAAATTAAAAATGTCAATAATTGTAGGTGGGTCAATGACCGTTATTCCACGATTATCTGGCGCCTACTATAGATAAATATGCAAATGCTTCCTAAATCTTGATACAGCTATATTATCTACACTTTAGACTGGCCTGTTGGTCAAGTGGTTAGTGACCCCGACTACTAAACCGGAGGTCACGGGTTCGATTCCCGCCAAGGACAAATCATTGTGTGATGAGCATGATCATTTGTTCTGTGTCTGGGTTTAATTTGTCTATAATATGTAGATATGTATTCAGAAATATAAAAGTTTGTTTATCAGTTGTCTGGTTGCCATAGTACAGGCTCTGCCTAGTTTGGGATCAGACGACCGTGTATGAGTTTGTCCCAAGATATTATTATTATTATTTGAACACATATTCTGTACTTTTTCATCGTCATGTCATGCCAGTGTGAGATAAATAATTATTCTGTCAGCTTCAGATCATTCCTACATCATCTTCTCAACACGTAATAATTAAACTATTTTCTGTTTCCAGGAAACTTGTATCGACAAAAATCCAATGAACACCATCTACTCCGGCTTGCTCTTCTCTCTCTTCTTCACAGTCCTTAACATCGTCATCATTTCCGTCTCCAACTGGAGGAGGACCCTCATGATATGCACCTTCAGCCTCTCAGGAGTTTGCTGCATCTTGGTGGATATGGTGCGACAGCCTGCTGCCAGTATGGTCATCTTCATTGCTATTCAGTTGACTGGCATCTGTGTTGGCAGTGTAGGATCTTATTATGTTGATTTGTTTCCTACTTCTAATAGGTGAGTTTTCCAATCACTTCGTTGTACCTGGGTAGTGTGCAAATCCAGTAAGGGACCTATTGGATAATTAGTAAGAACTGCCGTATAATAGGGAGTGCTTGTAGTGCTTCTCAGAGTTGAGGACACAATGTTTTATATCATCCAAACTCTTCTCAGAACAAAAAATAAAAAGCAATCAGACAACCAAAAGCTTGTAAAATAACTGTTAGACGCAAACTAGTGGCACAATATGATTAGGCTCAGCACCAGTCTCACACACACACCACACATCACCACACACACATACACTCAACTACAATTGATCGTGTTTATTTTTTATGTTCTATTTTGTTCCTTTTGTTTTTTTTTTCTATTTATTTATTTTGTTTTTTTGTTGAAAAACTATAAGTTTATAATGTAAGGGAAGAGCGGAGCCTTCAACTACAGGTATCTTTTATGCCTAAAAGGAAACTCTTCGATATGTAATGTAAGCTAAAATGATTTGAAATAAACTTATTATTATTATCTCTAAAGATGAAAACCCGTTTTAGGTCATTGGGCCAAAAAGTTAGTAATTAATTTATGCAGTGAAGTTGGAAGTGCCAAAGAAAAACGATTACATTATAGATTTGTCTTTCCATAAGTTGTAGGCGTCAGCTTTAGGATATCTTAAGACATAGATAAGAGAGGCACTTGGTAAGTTGCCAACCTATCAAAATTACTTAAAAATAAAACTTACAATTTGTAAAACTTTTATCTCACTTAAGAAGTGTCTGGGAACTGCTTACTTATTTCTTGGCTGGTCAGTAATTTAAGTTGTCTGGCTGAGATGGTTGACTGTGTGATAAGCACAGTTGAAACTATTAAATCATTTGTCTTTGACTTGGTTTTGAATAGTTCACATGAAGTGGCGGCTTCAGAAGAGTGTCCTACAGCCGATTTATTTGCTGTCTCGTCTCATATTCTTTAATAGAAAATTTGGTTGCTTGAAGAGGTTATGACCGGCAGTCATCTATCTACAGTGGTATGTTGATTGTCCTAACTCATATTATAAATTTGATAGTAACTCTGTCTGTCTGTTTGTTTCCTTTTCACGTCTTAACAGCTGAACTGATTTAGATGAAACTTTGCACACGGGTAGATATCCTGGAATAGGCCATAGGATACTTTTTATCCCAGGAGAATAATTTCTTGTGATAATGTTCGACTTTCAAGCGGGCAAAACCGCTGAAAGAGACTGGCTCTAATTATTTGAGTGGTAGTGACCCTGACTGCTAAACCGAAGGTCGTGGGTTCGACTCCCACCCAGGACAAATCTTTGTGTGATGAGCATGATCATTTGTACTGTGTCTGGGTGTTATTTGTCTATAATATGTATTTATTTAGAAATATATAAGTATGTTTATCAGTTGTCTGGTTTTCTTAACACAGGCTCTGCCTAGTTTGGGATAGGATGACCGTGTGTGAGTTGTCCCAGGTGTTATTATTATTTGTCATGAAAATGTTATTGTATACTCACCCACACGTTTTTGTCCATTAGGGGGTTAGCCACTAGCCTTGGCATGATGTTTGCGAGGTTTGTATGTCTGGGTGGAGTCAACATCGTCGGCGCTGCCATCATTGATTACTGTCGAGTCACTTTCTATTGTTGGGCTGTGTTTGTCTTCAGTAAGTACTTAAATACTAACATCAAAGGTTGTTTAGAGAGTATTGTCTTAACTAACAGCTTGCTTAGAATTTGAAACACTTAAGTAAAGCCATACTGTAAATTAATTCAGCTATCAAAGTCTCTAATCAGTAGCACCTAAACTAAGTTTCTTGGCTAACTACGTCTTTACTCCTAGATTATTACTTTAACGTCTTGTAAGTTGCACAAATATAAGGTTCTATTATTCATTCAGACCATCAAAAGTAAGGATAATGGTAAAAAAAATAAGAAAAATGGATTAGATATTTACAAGATAAAAAAGTGTAACGAAAATAAACTAAAAACGTTGGTTACCCAATGCATGAACACATCCATGTCTTTGTTATCTCATAATTCTGATACTACAAATGTGCAGGCGCACGTGACTACGTCAAGTACCTACCTATAATGGATGTGTTTATTCTAGTGTGCCGAAAAATTTATTATTTTAGGTCAAAATAAAATCACTTTTATCAGTGTGTGCTTTGATATCTTTGGTTAGATGTACTGAACGCTGTGTTAAAATTTATCCACCTATTTTAATAGGACCTTATCACCTCATATAGTCTTAATGTCATTACATGTCTTACAAAAATCATAATATTCGGAGCTCGTGGCAAAATATTAAAAGTCACACGAGTCGATATTCATGGTTAGCCACGCATACCGAGGTCAGTCTGTGGATGGGTGGCCGAGCCTCCTCCGTGCCTCGGAAAGCACGCTAAGCCATTGGTCGCGGCTGTCATTTGTAGATCTTTTGCAGTCGTTTCGGATTGTCAGAAGCCAGAAAATCTTACTCCAGTCTTACCAAGAAACACCGTGTTACCCAGTTAATGGGTTGTGGAGGTCTGGTAGGCAGTCGCTCCACGTAAAATACTGGTATTTAGCTAAATCCGGTTTGACTGGCAGCCAACCCCAATATAGCTGGGAAAAGGCTAGGCAGATGAAGATGGAAAAATGACGACACGGTTGGTGCAGTGGTTGAGCGATTGTTCACTGCGTTGCGTGTCGCGGGTTCGATCCCTGCACGGAACAAATATTTGTATGGCCTACAGATAGTTCTTCCGGAGCTGGCTGTTTGTGTATGTGAGTTTATATGTTTGTAAACGCACTTACAGGATACATTCCTAGTGTGGGGTAACGTTTAAAAAAAAATCCTTTATGGCCATATCATCTTTCACTTTATTCTTCAATCTAATTTAGTTTACAAAAATTTAGTGATGATGCCTTATAAAATAGAACGTAACCATAGTTTTTTTAATTACAGGTGGAATATTAGCAGCATTATTGCTTCCATCGGAGGCGAAAGCAGATTCGACAGAAAATAGGACGTGAAAGTAATATATTTTCTAGATTTAGTAAGTTTTTTATAAATATTGTTAAGACCTTGAAAATTGTTTCTTTTATGTTCTCCCTAAATCCTATCTTAGAGGGCATAGATTCCTAAATAAAAGCGACATTCAATCAATTGTAAAAAAAAATGGCCATGTGCAAGTTGGATTTACACACAAAGGGTTCCGTACCTTAAGCCAAAAAAAAATTTTTTTCTTGTGTGGAGGTCCATACAAGAAAAATGATTTTTTATTTTTTTCTTTTATTTTTATTTTTTGTTGGACTTGTTCGTCAACTGACGAGTGTAAAACAAGTCATTTGTTGGTATAGCGGCAATAGAAATACATCTTCTGTGAAAATTTCAACTGTCTAGCAATCACGAATACAACCAGGTGACAGAAAGACGGACAGTAGAGTCTTAGTAATAGGGTCCCGTTTTTACCCTTTGGGTACGGAACCCTGACAATTAACGCTCACTTGTGCAAACCAGAATTCACTTTAAACTTGGAGGTAGTTGCTTTTAACACGAGGTTAAATAAAAAATATTTCGATAGCCCGGGGTTAGCAATTTACTCTGAAACTTCTTGTACAGATTTAACGAAGGAATTCATCTTCTCTACACAATCTGTCAAGGTGCGACTTTACCCCAATATTTGTTTAAGATGATTGAATGTGGAATATATTAGTGACAGAAAATCTCGGTATGTTGTGAGGAACTTTCAATGAAATCCGCTCGACTAGCTTATTGTATGTAGTATATACTGACTGATGACCGGCCTGTGGTCGAGTGGTTCGGTTTAAAGAATTTCGCTTCGATTCCCACCCAGGACAAACCTTTGTATGATGAGCATCATCATTATGTTCTGTGTCTGGGTGTTATTTGTCTATAATATGTATGTATTTAGAAATATGTTTATCAGTTGTCTAATTGCCATAGCACAGGCTCTGCCTAGTTTGGGATCGGATGACCGTGTGTGAGTTGTCCCAAGATATTATTATAATTATTATGTATAATAAAAAAAAATCATAATTACGAGTACAATTACCCCCCCCCCCCCCCTATTCACGTTTTGCGTTAAATCAGTTACAATTTCTAGAATGTCAGAACTTAAGAACGCCATAGGTACCCATGAAAGTTAAATGTAGCATAATTATACCATATACTAAGTCCCTAACCTACAAAAGCTTATAAAGTCAAGATCGTATGTGATGTGTCAATGAACCTTTAGCGATTGCTCGAAAACTACCCTTTAACATCCTCAAAGCATATTTAAAATAGGTCACGTTATACAAAGGAGTCGACTTTCTCCTGACCACCCTTTTAGGAGCCGTCAAATTTTAATATTCCTGCAAAAATGTTCTACGGAGGAGAGCTTATCTGGAAAAATCAGGTAAAGTACTGAAATAGGATTTAGTTCAAGAAGTTTTTTTAGTTATGATTGTAATTTGTGGAGTTAGTGAAAAAGTTCTGAGCTTAATGTGTGCCAGGCGAAGTTTGAAAGAGCTCTTAGAAGCAAAGTTACATTATTTTTACTTCAATTAGGCTATGCTAGGTCATCTTAGGTCATATACAGGGTGTCCCAAAACTCAACGTCAAGCCGAAACGGGGTGACAGGATTGATCATAACCATCACGAGAAAAATCTGAAAAAAAATCTATCCCATGCAGTTTAAAAATTATGGGCATTTTAAGAAAAACCTAGAAATTTGATCAAACTGTACCATTTTTCGGTTATTGTGGTTATTCTTTTTTATTTTTGTTCATTTGAACTTTGGAAACGTAATCCTAAATAACATTTCTAGAATCCCAATAAAAAATAATGACACAATTGCCTCAAGTTTCCGAGAATTGAGACTATTTGTTAAACTACGAATTTAAAATTTTCAAGATTCGTCGACTTTGACAGGCCCTCCTATAAAAAAAATGTACTAGAGTGCCTTGGCAAGTGGCATTAAAAGTTGGTGCATTTAATCAGAATTCTAAAATGGTACAATACTTGTTAGTTCCATACAATAGAAAAGAGTAAAAAAATTAAAACCTCAAGTAACCCGATTTTTGCTATCTCATTTTACTCAGTTAAAATGTTTTTAATTCACACAAGCTCTAGGTAGGTTCTTAATTTTAAGACAAAATGATGAGAGAGATGGATAATGGGTATGTTCGCCATGAGTGAGCGAGACAGATAGTGACGCCACTTTTACCAAAGTGAAAAAAAGTTAGTAAAATTAGTAAAATAATTAATACGAATACGAACGTGCGCAGTAGACGAATGAGCGAAACGTACTAACTGGTTGGTGTCGGACTGGTAGCGTAGCCATTTGCTTGGCTGAAACTAGTGCGAATGAAACAGATAGATGCCATAGCATCTATCTGTTTCATTCGCACTCGTTTAAACGACGCATCTCCGTCTCAATGCGTGGCGTCACTATCTGTCTCGCTCACTCATGGCAAACATACCCATTATCCATCTCTTTCATCATTTTGCCTTAAAATTAAGAACCTACCTAGAGCTTGTGCGAATTAAAAACATTTTAACTGAGTAAAATCTGATAGCAAAAATCGGGTTACTTGAGGTTTTAATTTTTTTACTCTTTTCTATTGTATGGAACTAACAAGTATTGTACCATTTTAGAATTCTGATTAAATGCGCCAACTTTTAATGCTACTTGCCAAGGCACTCTAGTACATTTTTTTTATAGGAGGGCCTGTCAAAGTCGACGAATCTTGAAAATTTTAAATTCGTAGTTTAACAAATAGTCTCAATTCTCGGGAACTTGAGGCAATTGTGTCATTATTTTTTATTGGGATTCTAGAAATGTTATTTAGGATTACGTTTCTAAAGTTCAAATGAACAAAAATAAAAAATAATAACCACAATAACCGAAAAATGGTACAGTTTGATCAAATTTCTAGGTTTTTCTTAAAATGCCCATAATTTTCAAACTGCATGGGATAGATTTTTTTTCAGATTTTTCTCGTGATGGTTATGATCAATCCTGTCACCCCGTTTCGGCTTGACGTTGAGTTTTGGGACACCCTGTATAAGCTGAATGGTATCACACAGTCGATGTAATGAAAATAATGCAGGTGGACTCAGAACTTTTTGTCATCGTTTTCATTATAGCCTGATTCAATTAATTTATTTCAATTAGATCATTAAAAGTCACTTTTGAACATATTCACAGATTAAGTCATTAAAATTATTAATTATTTATGTACACACGATATTCTTAAAATACAATTTTTATTTAGAGAAATGAGCACAAAGGTACTGCTTATTTCAATAGAAAGCAGACAGAAGAGTGGGATAAGAAACGTAGACAGAATAAGCAGAATAATATTTTGGCTTCTGACTCACCATCATCACCATCAGCCGAATGACATCCACTGCTGGACAGAGGCGTCCCCCAAAGGGTGGGTTTGCCATAATCGCCACGCTTGGCAAGCGGGTTGGCGATCGCAGTGAAGCTGTTGCAATGCACAGAGAATGCTGCTGCCATTCTCTAGTGAGTCCCTTAGTCGCCTCTTACGACACCCACGGGAAATGATTGGATAGTGTTATTCTCTTACGACCAACACCATACAAAACAGGCCTTTGACTAACCGTATTTATTGTCAGTTATCTACTTGTACAAATATCAGTCTAGACCAGCGGCCCAACGTGCTTTCCTCGTTATGTTAAAATTGCCACTCATCCACGAACCGACGTCAGCAAGCGTTGCTTACTTTGTTAAATTATAAATGGAGCCATGCAGGTGTTATTATTAGGTATTACCTAATAACTTTGGATGTGGTAGGTTCTGTATGGTGTCGGACGTAAAAGAATAGCACCACCCCATCTCTTCCCTTGGCTGTCGTATAAGGCGACTAAGGGACTCACCAGAGAATGGACAGCAGCATTCTCTGTACATTGCAACAGCTACACTGCGATCGCCAACCTGCCTACCCTTTGGGGCAGGCCTATGTTCATTGTTCAGCACTCGACGACTTTCGGCTGGTTTAATGATAATGATGGTGAGGGTAGGTACTTTCAACCCTTAACTTCGAAGGTAATCCAGCATTCAGTTTATTGTAAACTTCACGGTACCTGCCTGCAAAAGTTATGACCTAGTGACGAATGGTACCACTTTGTTCCTGGTTGAAATGGACGTTACCTGAAAATTGACGACAAATTGACGACGGTTCTTTACCTATAAATAACAGCAAAAACCTATATAAAGTATATTAGTAATAAAATAACATGTTACAAAAATTAAATTCTTTTGGAACCCTTTGCACGCGGCTCCGACTCGCACTTTAAAATGAGAATTTATTAAGATTTAAGTAAAATGAAAAAAATAGTGTTTTGGTTTCTTCTACGTTTCCATCGCAATCAGAATCGGTTGACAACTGAAACATAGTCAAAATAAGTACAATAATAGATACCTACCTTCCTAAATATAGTGTCAAGCTTCCAGATAACATACCCAAAGCTAGATAACAACTTCCTACGAAACGCTACTCATGCATTTTGCGTCAAAGGATATTGACACACCTGTGTAGATCTGTTTGCAGCTTTGCGAATATTTTAGCATTGAAAAGGAAAGTAGACTCGATATCAAGGCGAAGGATATAAACGGAGATATCTTCTGACTGTGTGAAGGAGTATTGGAAACGAGTAGAAAACTTTATAGGTCAACGTTATAAGTTACTGGGATATTGATAGAAATCCGCCTGTTTGCTTGGTACTATTTGTAATAACTGCTCCGTTGGTCTCGCGGTCGCAAACGCGACTGCCGAGCGTGGAGTGCTGGGTTCGAACCCCAGGTCGGGCAAAAAGTGTCAATTCAGTGGAATTTCTCAGTGACAGCCCAGAGTTTGGAAGTTGGTTGTGTGACTCCCTCGGGCCTCGGAAAGCACGTTAAGCCGTTCGACCTTCGCCAGATCTCTCTCCGGTCGTAACGGGTTGCCGTCCCATCGGAATATTAGAGTGATGGAAGAGGGAGTGCACCTATGTTTGCGCACAGACTTGTGCACTATAATATGTCCCGCTCCGATGGCTAGTCTCGATTGAGAGTGGCCGCCATGGCCGAAATCGGTCAGGAGGACTATTCCTACTATTTGTAACTAAATTTTGTAACGAATTTGATGATCTAATATGGATTTTTTATTTTATTTGTTAGGGAAAATATACATTAACATTATATTTAATTACAGAAAGTCTTGCTTTCTACAGGCAACGCTGATAACAATGACAGGCAGTTTTTGAAGGCTATAAAACAACACTTCATATTTTTCTAACGTTTCAACATCCTCCGCAATAGTTAGTTTTTGACGTACGTTTGTTACGTTAACCAACGGTTTGAAACTACCCACCCTATCTATCTATTGGGGTATGGTTGCAGCACTTAGTCCTGATGTTGGACCATTGTGCGTCCGTATCCTAATAGTACACCAGGGTTGCGGAATTTGTTCGAAAGAGTCACCGCGGCCCTGGAACGCAAAGGGCTTAGAAGGAACACGGATGGGTTTTAGTCAGTAAGAGTCTGACACGCCCTTCCGCTTCACCCAGAGCGGAAGAAGTCATTTGATGATTGCCCATCCTTAAAAAAAAAAAAAAATCCTAATAGTACAACAAAATGTGTAACCAACAAAATTTTCGTTGGTTACACATTTTGTTGTACTAATAAATACACATGGACAGTAGAGTCACTTTATTATATATTTATGTAATATTATGTTTTTAACTGAATTGTAAATGATGACGTTCAAAAGTGCCGTTTAATGGCCTAATTGAAATAAACGTTTTGACTTTGACTTTTGACTTTGATAAGCATACGATTTAAACAGACACCTATAAACTGCACTTCTCAATGTAGAAATAGCTCGAGAGTACTATGAAGTACTACGAAAAGTGTGTTTAAAACAAAACAGGATATTTTCTGAAGTAAATCGCCACAGTTCACAAAGTTCACATTTTCTTTTTTCTTTTTTCTGAAAAATAAGATAACAAGCAGGTATCCTCTTTGAAAAGATACTCCTCAAATGTAACTAAGTAAAGCAATAGTTATATTTACACTTCTGAAGAGTCCATTATCATAATTGAAGCCGGAAGACGTCCTCTTCTGGAAGAAGCCTTCAAAGTAAAGAAGACGCCACATTGACCGCTAAGCGTCATCCTAATTAACTAACGATCGTACGAGTTAACGATTCCATTTCATCGCACGACGATATTAAACACACATATTTTTCGTGTCCTAATTGAAGCTTGCAAATCATCGTGCGAGCACAGGATCATTTTCACGATCATTTTCATCGCGCGACAAAATCGCATCGTTAACTCGTACGATCGTTAGCCAATAAGGACGACGCCGTACTGTGCGTCTCGCAGACAGCAGATTTCAACTTCCTTTCGTGTTATTACAATGTTGTATTTAAAAACCCAGCATTTTTTAACCAAGATTTGCACTAATTTTCGACAAAAGATAAAATCATAATAAAACATTAATTAATCAATCAATAAATCATTTATTTTATTAAACATAGGTATGGTAACACATGGTATTAATAGTGTCTAATATATGCGCTATGTTTTGCCAATATATGGCGTACAAAATTACATAAACAAGCAATTACAATTACAGTTCAATTCAGGAGGCACGTCAATAGATTAAAATAAACAAATAATTTTATTAAATGTAATAACATGTCAATTTGGTAAACAGGTCATTATATTCTTAGATAAATAAACACATTCATACTTAATCTACACTATATAATATTATAAGGAAGAAAAACTTGTATTTTTGTGTGTTTATGTTTGTAATGAATAAACTCAAAAACTACTGGACCGATTTGAAAAATTCTTTCAGCTATTGATAGCTACATTGTCAGCGAGTAACATAAGTTATATTTTATCCCCGTATTCCCACGGGACCATACCCCATACCTCATCATGTTCCTACCTCTGTTTATCAGTAGTCAACTCAGTAATGGAGTAGTAACATCCACTTAAAAGAAATTTAAACAGAAAACAAGTCCTTGTCACCTTGTTCCACTTTCCAAGTCTCATCTGACTTCATACGGAGGTTCCTGATTGCCTGCCTGACAACTGTTATAACTAGTCCCGCCTTGCATGCCGACACATTTCCTTGTTCGACTTAACTTCGACGTGATGGGAAAACTTCACACCTTGTTTTGTCTCGTGTAGAAAGTGGGATTGCGAGTATCTTGAACTTTTGCAATTGTGAACTTGCATTGATATGACATAAGGAAAAATCTCTTTGACCATAGTCATAGAGATTTTTCCGTTTGTCATATCAATAAAATATTATCAGTAGGTTCATAAACCTACTGATTATATTTTACAGTTAATAACAAATTCAAAAAAAAGAAGAAAGAAAAAAGTAATTAGTAAGTATTTGCACAAAATGTTTAGACTAAACAAGTCGCTCCATCGTCGACTTTGTCTCTGTCTTCTATGACCTAGACTAGAGTCAAGAGCAAACCCATATTAAATAAAAATAAAAAACAAATAAATAAAACAATTTATTCATTAATTTTTATTTATTTGAAAGGTTTAGTTTAGTTTTTATTTCCTTCCTGATCCTGCTTCAACAAAAACACATATTGGCTTACATAACACTGTACACAAACTCCAACATACACGATTCAAACAACAAATCCAGCACAATCTTTCCACATCAAAATGTAAACAGGATTTTACAAACCAGCATGAAATATTGAAAAGAATTTCAAATATTCACAGATTTAAATGGAAAGCACTGCCGATACTCCACTACAGGATTCCTGAAGCTATTCTAAATATATATGTCACCGGAAAATAGCAAACTCCGTAAGATTATAAAATAACTTGAGAGATTGTAAACTCTCGATAAATTGTCAACTGAACAATTTGAAATACTTTTTTACGCATCAAAATTTGAAAATCTATAATCTCTCGAAGTCATTCCGACAAATTGTGGATTATAATAAAATGGCGACCAATCAGAGCACAAGTCCACAAAAAAAAAACAACAAGGCTCTCATTGCTCTATTCAGAGAAAACAAGACCAATGAGGGGCCAAGTTTCTAATTTAACTATCACACTAAAATAGATAAATTGTAGACCAGAGAGCTGATTGGTCGCCAGTTTATGTCAGTCCACAATTCGGAATGACTTCGAGAGATTATGAATAATAATAATATATTATTATATTATTATTATTATATTACTATCAAATTTTGATGCGTAAAAAAGTATTCCAAATGTTAAGTTGACAATTTATCGAGAGTTTACAATCTCTCAAGTTATTTTATAATCTTACGGAGTTTGCTATTTTCCGGTGACAT
This sequence comes from Mamestra brassicae, assembly GCA_905163435.1. Lineage (NCBI taxonomy): Eukaryota > Metazoa > Arthropoda > Insecta > Lepidoptera > Noctuidae > Mamestra > Mamestra brassicae. The sequence goes on along the minus strand of LR990999.1, from coordinate 17,940,711 downwards.
ATATATATATATATATATTTCTCAAGTTGCACGTCACCGTGAAGCATAGAATTCCTAAAAAGAAGCGAATGTGAAATATTTGTGGGGAAACTGTTTAGCAGAAGTGTTAGTGTGAATTGTCTTCGAGAAGAACATCATTAGTTAATTATGTTTGTAATACAACATTTTACAGAATAAACGCAATACCTGAAAAGGGAACTCCGGAATGGTGAAAAAAAAATCGTCTGCCCCGTGTGCGCATAACTCGACAAAATGTACTGACTAAAGAGCTGATATTTTTTTTGCAATTTCGGGTTTGGTCCCATAGTAAAAGTTGTCTATAATGATGAGGACTATGACCCCTTTTCACGTGTTGCGTTTATTTTGTCACACATTGTATTACAAACGCAAGGACTGCAAGCCCGGTGTTGTGAAAGAAAGAAAGAAAGAAAGAAAGAAAAATAATTTATTTGGTACAGCATAAGGCACAAACACAAAAGCTCGGTAACACGTAAAAAAAAAAAAAATGAATAAAAATAACAAAAAAGTTTCAGAAACAGCACAAACAAAAAAAGATAACAATAAAGTTGCGTGCCTCATGACTGCATCAAAACAGGCTCAGTTCAGCATGAATGCCAGACAACTAGTGCCTGACGCTGGTTTTCAACTGACCTGTGTTGTGACGCAACGGACGCAAAGCCGCTTTGTAGGGTTGTGATTTTTACAAACAAAACAAAAACAAAAAACAAATAAATAAAAAGAAATAAAAATAAATAACGGTAGAAAAAAAAATAAAATAAAAAAGATTCGAAATGGGGGTACTTGACGAGTTAGTTATTTGTGAATGCTTGTTATCATTTCTAGCTCAGCAAGAATTGTGTGATTTTTTTTAATTATAAAAATGAGCAACGATTCAGTAAACGTGGCTTATTTTATAACTAACTATTACTTTTTTTTATTTTATCTTTTATAACACTGAATCGGATCAGTCTGATACAGCCACGGACTATTTCCTTTAATTGACAGTTTTGTTATATCTAAAATTTTAATTTACTTTTTTAGCGAATTAAATTTTTGCGGATTCTTTCTCTAAAGTTTACCTGGCATCATACTCTCAATCTTAAACTTTGTGAAATAAGTCATGTATTAACTTTTTAACTGAATTCAATAAAAGGAGGAGGTTCTCAATTCGATTGTATGTTTTTTTTTGTGTTTGTTACCTCATAACTCCTTCATTTATGAACCGATTTAAAAAAGTCTTTTGAAATATGAAAGGATATATTTTCCTATTGGTCCCATAGAAATTTCATCAAAGTCGGTTTAGTAGTTTGGTTTTTAAGTCAAAATAGCTAGAAAAAAAAAAAGAATACTTAAAAAAAAAAACACAACCGATAAACGAAACTACAAGTTATTTTACTCACTGTAGTGTTTTTTTATGGAAGTCGGTTTTATTTTTTCAATCCCTAATTTGCACACCTTACTTAGGTCAAGTTAAATAGAATCAGCACTTTAGGTACCTACACACAATTCAGAATACATTTTACCTTTCTCAAGAGTCCAAGGTTCTCAAGTAAGATATAAGTGAACTTGAACAAGCAATGATTAGGCCAAAACAACAATGTAATAACTTAATATCTACTTGAAGTAACTCAGACATCGTTCAAAACTCTCTGAAGTGATACTCTAAATGTCTGAAGTACTTATATCTTCTGCCGCATTATGATTATAAGGTTTTTGTAACACTTAACACCCCAGCAGATAGATGCGAGATGCACAGGACCGGTTGTTGTGGCGACACTTGGAGGAGGCCTATGTCCAGCAGTGGACGTCTTTCGGCTGATATGATGATGATAAACCTAAACTCCTGATTCTACTTGCCGCGGTGTAAGTACAGGTGTGTATGAGTTGGACAGTTCAAATATAATACATGACTTATTTGCCAAAGTTTAAGACAGACAGTATGATGTCAGGTAATGGATGATGAGGATGATGATAAGTCACACCTGGATGACAAATAAATAGATCATCAATTTATTAACTTGAGAGTTAAAGTATTTGTATTGAACTCGGTATCCCGGCTAAGAATTACTTCTGAAAGACCAAAAAGATACCCAAGAAGCATTCCTCAAGCGCCTCCACTACCACTTAAGTTTGTCTATTCTTCGGGCTACCACAGTAAGTTTTCGAACTTCGTATCAGAATGATACTATCCGCTGATTTCCTACTTAAACAAACGCTCAGCACAGTTGAAGTCCTCTGCAATAAACTTGGTTAAAATACGAGCATTTCTTTTAAAAACTTTTCCAATAAATATCCTAGATCGAACGATCTTAAACTACTGAACGACCGCACTTCACAACACAATATGAAGTTTGCATACATCGCATTCAGTCGGTCGATTCTGTAAATATGTCGCAGAGAAGGCTTAGGTGAAGTGATCACGAAGTGAGCTGTCATTACGTTTTGATTCCTTCTTTTTTCTTTTTCTTTAAAAAAAAACGCTGCACACTATGACATGGATTAACAGTTCACTTCGTGATCACTTCACCCAAGCTTTCACTTCAACATGTTTACAGAATTGCATTGCAGGAATTTTTTAATTTATTTTGCCCATGATATAATAGTACTTGGATGACCGTTTTCTTATTTTTTGGAAAACGTTTTTTAAAAGGGAAACCTAGCTAGATGGATTTATCGCCCCCGAAACCACTTTCGTTTTTTTTTTTAGGGATGGGAAATCATCAAATGACTTCTTTAACTCTGGGTGGAGCGAAAGGGTGTGTCAGACTCTTACTGACTAAAACCCATCCATGTTCCATCTATTGGCCCTTTCATCAGCCCTTTCATCAGCCCTTTGCGATCTTTCAAGTGAAAATTGGTCATTTAAAGGTATTAGATATTTATGATTATCTGTATTTTCACACCTTATATGTTATAATACAGTGCAACTGTTATGGATTTGTGACACCTTATATGCCTAATTAAATAATTAGAATTTGATATTTTTATACTTTTCAAGTATTTGTTCACGGGGAGTTAATTTATGGTTTAGGAAAAACCATAAAATTAGGATTTAGAATTACATTCAGCTCCTAAGAGTTCCGTAAAGGTGCGTGGCAAAAACTTCTCGATAATTTTCAAAAATCTATAAAAACGTTAGTTTAATTTTTGACGGTTTTTTTCATTTCCTGTAATAGCGAAATATGAAATTAAACATTTTCAAAAAATGTACACTGACAACTTTTTAAATTAACAAATGAATTCTCCAGTGCATTCACTGGTTAACACATTCACAGCGAAGTCGTAATAAAATGATAAAGTTGGATTTAATTAATGCTAGCTGTCACCCGCGAAATTCACACGTGAATTTCGAAATGTATCCCAAGGGAACATACTGCCGGGATAAAAAGTAGGTATCCTATGTGTTATTCCAGACTATAATCTACCACTGTGCCAAATTTCATCAAAATCCATTCAGTAGTTTTTGCGTGAAAGAGCAACAAACATCCATCCATCCATCCATCCATCCATACTTACAAACTTTTGCGTTTATAATATTAGTAGGATATATAGTCCTCCTGACCAATTTAGGCCATGGCAGCCAATCTCAACGGAGACCAGCCATCGGCGCGGGACATATCATAGTGCACAAGTGTGTGCGCAACCACAGGTGCACTCCCTCTTCCATCATTCTCATATTCCGATGGGACCGCAACCCGACACGACTGCAGAGAGATCTGGTGCAGGACCAAAGCCAAAAGTGTTATTGGGTTGTCCAATAAGAATTTGTCAGTGGCAGCCCGGAGTTTGGAAGTTGGTGGTGTGACACCCCCGTGCCTCGAAAAGCACGTTATTTATAGTTATTAGTACGTATAGATAATGTAGATAGTATCTAATAGTTGGTTTGCGTTCTGTGGTGAAATAACTGATGTAACTCAAGATTTTGTTTATACTTTGGAATTTAGTGTTTATTTAATTAAACACTCTGCGATAATATGATAATCATGATATAAAATTATTTTGAAATATTTATTTAACCTTAGCTTCCACACTGATTGATTTTGATGTGCCGTTCTTTGCCGAGGCTGTGAATTCCTGGGGACTCGCTTGCCCGAATGAAAATCTACCCGACAACCCATCATATCAGAGACGGTGGAATGAGCCGCTCTGCAGTGAAGTTCAGAAGAAACTTATTGCCAGTTCTGCTACATCTTCGGAGCGTGCACGCTTGCTGGCTGTGTGAATGGGAGTCGGGCCTCTGGCTTCACGCACTACCGTCGTCGAACATAGGCACTTGTTCGACGATACCACTTTCCGCCTCGCTGCTTCCCTTCGCTTAGGCGCATCCTGTTGTTTTCCTCATCGCTGTCACTGCGGCGAAGCTGTCAACAGCCTCGGGCACCGCGGCCTGTCATGCAGTGGAAGTGCGGGTCGCATAGCGCAGCACGCAAACATCAACGACATTAACCGACGCGCTCTTGTCGCCGTCGGCGTACCAGCCGTATTAGAACCCAATGGCCTGGTACGCGACCGGGCGGTATGTCTTTATTCCCATGGAAGTTGGGTAGGCCTTTAGTGTGGGACGCTACTTGTGTCGATACTCTTGCGCCATCTTATCTTCCTAGCTCGTAGTGCTGTGCTGGAGCTTCCGCTGCGGCTGCGGAGAACCTCAAGCGGCGGAAATATAATAACCTAGTTGACAATTATATTTTCGAGCCGTTTGGGGTATAAAGTCTTGGACCGAGTGCTCATGCATTAAATAAAGAACTTGCTAAACGCTTAAATGACACTTCGCGTGACCCAAGGACAGAGGATAAGCATTGCCATAAAACGATTTTAGACGAGGTATTATCAACTCTATGTTACTTAATTCCACGAACATTAGGTAAACATAGTCTACCTATTCCGATCTCTGATAATAATGTCTTTTTCCATCACAATCATAAGGATAGACTTGTGCAAAACTTGTAGCTATAAAAATCTACAATAATAAATTCCGAACGAAAACGGAAAACAGCATTTCCTTTGCAAAGCTGTAAAGGTGTGAAGTAAACGCTTTGAAAGAACAAGTTTATAATGAATACTCGAAAATGTTCAAGAAAATTACAATGAAGTGTGAAATCAAAGGAAGCTCCATTGCTCTCGGGGACACAAATACTTTTTTGTTGTTTTACAAATTCAAGATGCGCTACAGAGGGAAATGAAATATGAAGAGTGTGTCTTTTCGATAATGACAAAGCTACAGCAAGATGTAGTACCAGTAAACTCCGTAAAACGATTATGAAGATGAATGATTTAGATGTTTTTTACGGCGACAAAAATCGATTTACGATGCCAGTTTTACACATCACCTAAATTGATATAAAATTAGTTGATGTCTGTTGTTTAAAATGGCATATAGTAGTAAAACGGTTCAATGTTTATTATTTCTGTTCCAATTTGAACTAAATATTTGGCTCAAAATATTTTAAGTATTAATTGATCCTAGTTGCTGCCTTTACTGCGACCGAGTAATCAGAACTATAGCACTTCAAAATAAATATATTGTATCAAAATTTAACAATGTGTATGGGACGAGGGTTGCTGCATACCTTTTTAGTACCTTACCTTCTTAACGAAAACCCAGATGACTTACAAAATGTATATAAAACAGGTTCGAGAAGTACAAATTCAAGCGTTTCTATTCTCTTAATGCGTTTTAATTTTTTCATGGAAAAAATTCAAAATTCATTTATTCAAATTAGGCTGAGTGCCAGCACTTTTTGAACGTCAAAGTTCTACATAAAGACAGTCCCCCAAAACGCCCGCCCGTCACCACTTCCTAGTGTTTTAGCTGGGAAGAAGAAGTGGCTCAACAAACTCCCCAGCAACACATCTGTCTGTTAAGCTTTGTAAGATATAAAAATTAGTACGATTTTAAGAATATAAGACCGACACGCCCGCACACAGATAAACCCTGAGAGGTTTGCGTGTATGGCAAAACCATTGTAAAGAAGAATAAGTGTTTTGGAAATAAATAAATAAAAAAGTTAAAACATTAACCAAGTAAGAAAACTGTACAGATATTTTTTTTTTCAGTCGTATATGTTATGCGGAGTTTCGTTAAAAAAGACCTTGAATTACATAAATAAACCGAAAATCAGTTCTCAATATTTTTCGATAATCTAACAGCTGGACTAAATAGAATCATATTTAAACCTTAGGCAATTCTGACTTTGACTTTGACCTTAGGCAATATCCCTATTGCAAATTTCTTTATTTAAAATAATAATGTATCTACTATGTTGCCTTCAATTTAATTTAGGGTTCCCTCTCGATTTCACGAATATAATACATTACAGGATTCTCTTGTATTCCACAGTTATTGGGTATCGTATTATAAATCATTGTAATGTTATTGAACCAATTCTCTATATTGGTCCCTGAATGTTTTCAATTTCATTTCTGTATTTTTATAGTCCGTCGAAGTAAAAAACACTTCTTTTTTCACTTTGCTAGAATATTGCGTATGACGGTGTCAAGTTATTTGAAATTCTTTTGTGTTATAGCGGTGGAATGCTATGTACGTCCCTGCCTTATTTATTAATTTATTTGTCAGATAACATGATCCAGTATGGTAAGTGAACGCAGGGGCTTATAAATGATGTTCGGGTAAATAATTTAAATATAAATAACGATTAAAAACATTTACTTTTACCTTCCCAACCACCATGCTTACCCAGAGCGAGTGAATTGGACATTGATATTTATTAGTAACTAGCAGTCGGCCGCGGCTCCGCTCGCGTTGATGTCAAAAATTATCCCTAAGGGAACATATTATTTCCAGGATGAAAAGTATCCTTTGTGTTATTCCAGACTATAATCTACCTCTGTGCCAAATTTCATCAAAATTCATTCAGTAGTTTTTGCGTAAAAGAGTAACAAACATCCATCCATACTTACAAACTTTCGCGTTTATAATATTAGAAGGACTATCCTCAGAATGTTATTGCTACTGCCGCGTACTCTGCCGGTCGATTCTGTAAACATGTTGAAATGAAGGCTTGGGTGAAGTGATCACGAGGTGAGCTGCCAATCCATAAAATCAAGATGTCACGTGATCACGAAGTGATCTGTCATTCCATTTTAATTATATGGATTGACAGCTCACCTCGTGATCACTTCACCCAAGCCTTCGACATGTTTACAGAATCGACCGGCAGCATCAAGGACACACGCTTGCGTCTTATTACGTTAAAGTCATCCGTACACGCTTCGACTAACATCGCGAACGTCCCTACTGCAGGACCACAGCAACCACAACAACATCCTCAAGATGTTATTATATTGTGTCGGCAGAGAGCTGTATGCCTTTTGAGTATTATTAAGCCGCTCAGGCTGCTCATGTGGAAAGATTTGCATTGCTTTGAATAGCGCTAACCTGACTTCTTGACCTGCGATCCTGCGAGCCAACACAGCCAGCCAGCCAGCGCTCTGCGTTCACGTTCAATGTCCTTGTTATCCCATAGATCATCGGTGAAGCTATTTTCTCTCTTCGATTTCGTGGCCTACTCCATCGTAACCGGGTATTTTCCGGGATAAAAGTAGCCTGTGTTATTCAGCAATGACGTTATGTACATTTTATCAGTGAATGAGGAGCTCAAGACTTGAATCTCCAAGTCTAAGCAACGCTTAATGAACACCGTCCGTGGATCTTAATATATCTTTTTTTTAAACGATGGAAAGTCATGAAATGACTCCTTCCGATCTGTGAAGAGTGGAAGGGAGTGTCAGACTCTTACTGACTAAAACCCATCCGTGTTCTTCCAAATGCCCTTTACGTTCCAGCTGTTTTCACCGGCTGTGGTTTGTAGATCTTTGAAAGTCGTTAAGAGTAGTCAGAAGCCAAAAATATGCCTTAGTAATATTGCCACGGGGTATCGTGTTACCTACTGGGTTCCAAAACCCAGTCCTCCACAGGTCAGTTAAGCAGTCGTTTCATGCAAAATACTGATACTCAGCTGGATCGAATGAAAGCCGACCCTAAGATAGTTTAAAATCAAAAATCAAATCAAAATCAAAAGTCATTTATTTAAATTAGGCTGAGTGCCAGCACTTTAGACAGCCCACTCACCACTTCCTAGTGTTATGGCTGGGAAGAAGAAGTGGCGCTACAAACTCCCCAGCAACACATCTGTCATCTGTAGTATACAAAGTATTTTACAATACATAACACAAAAAACGCGTTGCGATAAGGATAGGCTGATGTTGATTGATTGGACCTAGTTCCCAATATTTTTTTAAGAAACATCATCATCACCATCATATCAGCCGAAAGACGTCCACTGCTGGACATAGGCCTCCCCCAGTAAAACAAAGCAATAACTGGTCCTGTGCGTCTAGCATCCATCGGCTACCCGCGACCTACCAGGTCATCGGTCCACCTTGTGAGTTGCCTTCCAACGCTACGTATTCCAGAACGCGGTCGCTACTCCAGAACTTGTCGGCCCCATCGACCATCTGTTCTGCGAGCAATGTGCCCACTTCAATTTGGCGATCCTTCAGGCTATGTCAGTAACCTTGGTTCTCTTTCTTGGTTTTAAGAAACAAACAATATTATAGCCTTAAATGAACTGATTTCACCTTACTAATTTTGAACTACTTTTGACTAACTTTTCTAAGATTTTATTTACGTAGGCAAAATAACGAGTCTACCCAGTAAATTATCGACTCGATAAGGTTTCTGTTAAGCATAACGAATAGCAAAACTTTCGGTAATAGGCAAGGTTACTTTTGTATCGCGTGTAACTAGTTACCGAACTGTCGGGATCAAGGCAGTTGCCAAATACCGAACGTAGTTGTTGAAGAAAACTTCAAAAATATAAATTGTTGCAGTGAAGTTACTAGAAATATGGAATTTTCTGCAAATAATACTTAGGATATTGTTAGAAACTAGGTACATTTTTTGATGTATCAGGGTATTAAGTAAGTAAACTGTTAAACTCTTTTTCAAAGCTTGTTGGAAATTTAACAGTACCATTTTATTACGGCACTGTTAGTTATTTAATTTATCTTCAAATAAGCATGAATTCTGAAGTGGTAAGGTATATACCTAGTTCGTAAATGTTGATGATGAACTAATGCTTGTTACTATAATCTGTCATTTTCTTACTCTTAAGACGTATACAGATTTGTCAATCAATCAATCAAGTTTGCTTCCCCTTTTTTTTTTTTTTTTTTTTTTTTTTTTTTTTGATCTCGGGGGGAAATCCTCATGGAAATCCTCCACCCTGGGGCGGGTGGAGGGGTCTGTCAGACTCTTACTGACTAAAACCACCCCGGTGTTCCATCTTCCACCTACGCCGGGGATTGCGGGAACGTATGCGACTTCCGCAATCCCCGGCTGGTGCCGGCCCGCCTCTGCGGGCCACCTCGCGTCGGCGAGGGGAGTGAGGTGTTTAACTCCCCTCGCTACGTCAAAGAGGGGCGCACGGGAACACCACGCGCCGCCACCTCGGGTCCGGATGAGTGGGGGGCGACGGACATCCCCAAGTCCGCCGCCCCTGGACCCAGTTAGGGGGGCCGGAAGAGGGCAGCGTATGCCCTCCTCCGACGCCCGATGCGCCTGCTGCGGGCAGGGAGAGCGGTTGTGATCTCCCTCTCCCTTTCCGCAGCCTCCTTCTGCGCGATAACTGTCTCGCAGAAGGAGACCACCGCGTCCCAGGACTCCTCACCGCCGACCATAGCATGGACTACGGCCGGCAGCGAGAGGTCACCGCCTACAACAGAGATGAGGGCACGGCGCGGCTCCTCCCAAGCTGCACACTCTGCAAGCGTATGCCGTGCCGTGTCCTCCCGACAGTCGACGCAGTGGTGGCATCGAGCGTCCGGCTCCCTGCCTATGCGACACAAGAACCTCCCGAAGCAGCCATGCCCCGAGAGGACCTGCGTCGCACGAAACGACAAGGAGCCGTGCCTTCTCCCGAGCCAGAGGTCGAGCACTGGCCGGATGGCCTCGATGGTGATGAGGCCGGCGGTAGGGCTCGAAAGCCTGTCCCGCCATTCCGCCACCAGGACCTCGCGCAGCTGCGACCGACGCAACTCCAGGTGTCGCTGCGTCAGTCGCTCGCCGCGCGCCCGCGCGTCCTCGCGCCACCTGTGTAGTGACGCGAGCACTTTCGCCTCCAGGTCCCACGGCGGAGATCCGGCCAGTGCGCAAGCCGCCTCGTAGGAGATCGTGCGATATCCCCTGATGACTCTGACGGCCATCACCCTCTGCGGCCTCCGCAGAACAGTGATGGTGCTGGCCGTCAGGTCAGCCGCCCAGATCGGGGCCCCATACAGGGCCATCGATCGCACGATCCCCACGTACAACCGCCTACAGGCGGTGCTCGGGTCCCCCAGATTGGGAAGCAGCGTTGACAGCGCCCCCGCCGCGCCCAACAACTTGGGCGCCAGCCGCCGGAAGTGGGGGCCGAAATCCCACCGGCTGTCGAGCACCAATCCTAGATACTTCATGGTGGACTCGACAGCGATACGGGCCCCCCCGACCACAATGTGCGATCCCGGCGGCGGCGCTCGCCGGGGGCCATGAAAAACAATGGCCTCCGACTTGTTGAGGGCCACCTCCAGGCCGAGGCGCCGTATGCGGCTCACCACCTGTGAGACCGCAGAAGTTTGCTTCCCCTTCCCCAACTATGTTCGGATGACTTCCACATGACTGCTGTCAGTTTCTGGCTTCTATTCATCCGTAACGACTAACAATGATCTACAAATGACAGCCGGGGCCAGGATATTACATCTCTGAAGTCAAGCCTGGCCGAGGTGAAGTTGGAGAAGTCTGAAAATACCATCCCTGAACTACGTGCCGAGATAGTGTTGCTACGCAGTGCTCCGGAAAGTAGTACAAATAACAAAGCCAACGTAAACACGCGTCGTGGGGAACAAAATGCATCAGTCAGCAGTTTTGCATCGGCGAAATTAGATTCGTCGTCGATTGCAAATATTGACGGCGATGTACCGTGCCACGCCGTCCCCTGCTTCTCTGCGCCGGCAGAAAATACGACACGCGTAGCTACGTCGACCCCCAAACAAGCGTACGCCGCAATTGCTGCCGCAAACAAACCAGCTGCGTCACAACCTAAGCAACAGAAAGCGGGAAAGCAGAACCGTCGCTGTGAAACCCTTCCGAGGAATTCGATACAGCGCTGTCCAGCGAAGCAAGAGTATGATGAGGATGGCTTCACCAAAGTACAGAAGAAGAAGAAGCCTAATTGTCGCAATCAATGCGGTGCTGGACTGTCAGGACCAAATATGCTGCTACGTCCAGCGATACCTTCGACGTTGCTGTATGTGTCCTGACTGCATCACTCCACGAAGGTTGAAGAGATCGTGGAGGACATGAATGTGAAGAATAACAGGACCTTGAGGGTCGAAAAGTTAGAACAGCGTCACAACACCAACTTCAAGTCGTTTGTGGTGCGGGTTCCGACACAACATCTCGACACGTTCCTAAATGAAGAGTTTTGGCCGAAGGGTGTAGTAAACCGATGTTTTCGCGGCAGGCTACGCGACACCGCGCAACGTAACTCGACGCCGTCACTTCGTGTGTCTTAGTTTATTAGTTAATTAAGTAAGATTAATATGTATTAGCTTATTTTTTGTATGTTTAATTTGTGTATTTTATCTATGGGACTTAGTTGCCTGATAATAAAGAATTATTATTATTATTATTAAAGGCGTGCGTTCCGAGGCTTAGAGGAGTCTCGGTACGTTACGGACGGTCATCCATCCCCGGGCCGACGTTGGCAAGCATCGTGTATTTAGCCACGAGCATCTTGATATTTTTTAAATAAGTTTATATTATCTTGATAAAAACTTTACAGTTGTGCTCTTACGGCCGGTCTCAATTACAAGCTCTAAGTGCGGAAAATGTAGTCCCTACTCTACTCTGCTCTACTCAATAACAAACATGACGTTTCAACTACTGTTGGTAGCTAATTTGAGTTGGTCATGTAAATACGTAATTGAGACCGGCCGTTAGTGTCTTTTTTTATATTTTCTCCTTTATTTTATCCTTGTACTAAAATCATTCTCACTTCAAGAGCGTGTCTTGGAATATTTATCGTTCTATCTATTGAAAACTGAAAGAAAAAATCTAATAGAAGATCGTGTCACAAAATAGTGCATTATTGAAGTGGGGACTCAGTTGTAGTTTCATAGATATATTTTTACAACTACAAACAGTTATTATGTCGCGCGACGTTAAATAATAAGGAATTAGGATTTTTTCTTTAACGAAATATTTTATATAGAAGGTCCCATTAAAATAGGTGGACAAATGTTAACACAGCGTTCAGTACGGCTAACCAAAGATATTCAAGCAAAAAAAACACTGATTAATGATAATTTTATTTTGACCTAAATAATAAATTACCATCATTTTTAGTGTATTTTCGTTAGCTGTGTTTTTTAACCCCCGACGCAAAAACGACGTGGTGTTATAAGTTTGACGTGTCTGTGTGTGTGTGTCTGTCTGTGGCATCGTAGCTCTCGAACGGATGAACCGAATTTGAGTACATGAAAAAAAAGTTGTATGTGCCTTTAAAATTTGAGGGTTGCCCTCGATCCCATCATCAAATTCTGACTTGGTGCCGATGGGACCACCTTAGGAGTAGTTAGGCTTTCGAATAAAAAAATAATCATCAAAATCGATTCATAATTGACGGAATGATTGCAAAACAATAAATAAAAAATACAGTCGTATTGAGAACCTCCTCCTGTTTGGAAGTCGGTTAAAAACAGAAATTAAGGTCTCGAACCTTTTCTCCATATTTTTTTAACTAATAGGGGGCGAGTCTAATGCCAGCTCACACCTAAAAATAACTGTTCCAAAATACTCCTAAACTATACCTATTAATTTCACATAACCGTTCATTATTTATGAGTAAACCAATAATTTTCTAAATAAATTGTTACAGCAGCTCAAATTACCTTTCTATAATAATCCTAAAATGGGCAAGAATGTATGTTCGTCAGTGAATCACGCCTCAACCGCTAGACGGAGTAGGATGAGATTTGGAACACGGGTAGACCATGGCCTACGGGCTCATTGTGTTTTGGCCAAGGCACTGCGATTCCTTTGCAATCCGTTTATAGAGGTATGCGGAACAGAGAGTAAAGTCGCGCACACCTCCACTATAGTGGGAGGATCCTCCGACTAGACGGTTGTTGTGTCTAGTGCGCAATTGCCCAATAGTTGACATTCGGACTGTTGTATATGTTCAAATCGCATGGAGAACTTTGCTTGGTAGTTCGTCGCTGACAGAATAGATGGCGTAGCAGTTCTTTTTGTTGCCGTTCAAATTTCGCTTCATAGTTTTTCATGTAGCGGCAATGATGCCACTACACTTTTTCCTACGATTGGCTTAAAATAATTACTTCTGAATAAAACTATGTAATGAACTTAAATGCGTCAAATAACTGTGATTATGATTTGACATATAGACCGCTGGTTTAGATAAGATAAGACAATATAATTTTATTTGTACAAACATGAGTATACCTTGCCTCATACAATGGCATACAAATATTTAAGTAGGTGTACGCATTTTTTTTAGGATATTAGGTCTACTACCAAGATAAAAAATCTTGGTATGATTTTCAAGTTATATTCAGGTGAAACCGCAGACACTAACTAGCACCTACCTAATATATTGAAGTAAAGTGCGTGCGAGCGTGCGTGTGATCGATTTGTATCGTTCAGGTTTATGTCAGTGATTAAATAATTAATGAATTGGATATTATGTACAGCTTTCATACATATTACATGAAACGAGAACTGTTTTTCGGTTCATTTATGTAATACAGCGTCATTGATCAGCGAAACTCCGCGTAGCTTATAAATAGAAAAGAAAGAAAGATATTTATTTGGGACTCGCACAAGACAAACAAACCAGTAAAAAAAAAATAACTAAACAGTATAATAAAATAATTATCTGTGTGAGGCCAAAATGGTCCCTATCTCAGCTTATGCTGTGATATCTAAAAAGTAAATAACGCAGCGCTGGTATTCGGTTGGTTGTTCGCTCAGTGGTTTGGTTTTGGTTTGGTTGGTATAGGAAAATAAAAGAAGATTCGTATTATGAAGTTTTGTTATTTGGTGGATCTTTTAACTTTTAACCGAAGTCAAAAGTCAAAGTCAAAACGTTTATTTCAATTAGGCCATTAAACGGCACTTTTGAACGTCATCATTTACAGTTCAGTAAAATAATTATATTAAATTATAAAGTGACTCTACTGTCCATTCGGGAGAAGAACGGACAGGAAACTCCATAGTTACTCTTTTCAAATAATGATTTTACAAAATTTGGTATACAAAAATTAATTTAATATTATGTGAGGACGATGCACCCAGAGTATGAGATAACCAGATTACTAGACCGTATTGCATGGCATGAGCCACCAAGCTTTGGTTACACGTGTAACAGTATAAAAGCAATATCTCAAAAGGAATCATAGACCGACACTGAAATCGCGTAAAATAAATCGACTGCTTCATAGATTTGAACTGAACACCTTTCCGTACCTCAAAAGGAAAAAACGGAACCATTATAGGATCACTTTGTTGTCCGTCTATCTGTCTGTCAAGACCCTTTATCTCGGGAACGCGTGGAGGTATCGAGTTGATATTAAAACCATATACTCAAGTCTACAGTCCCTTGAAGCTGTGAAAAAATCAGATCTCTAAATTTACAAAAAAAAAAGATACGGCCGTTTATGCCGCAATAAACGTGTATTTTGACACTCTCAAGGGAATCAAAATTTATACGGTACTTCCCGTTGACCTAGATTGATAACATTTGCCAAGAAGATAAATCTTAGAGTACAAATACAGGAAAAAGTCTGAAAATTAGGAATTTACAGTTTTTTTTTTGTTTTATGGTACAGAACCCTTCGTGTGAGAGTACGACTCACACTTGGCCGGTTTTTTTTCGTGACTTCGGGTTTGGTCCCATAGTAAATTGTTTATAATAATGAGTACAATGTACCCTTCTCAGGTATTACGTTTATTCTGTTACACGTTGTATAGAGCAAGTTTTGTTTTGTTTGTGAAAGTTAATCTAAGGAAGTAATTTAAAAAGATTCTCGAGATTATTTCATTGATAGGAAACTACATTATTTCTAAGTTCTTATCGGATAGGTCACAGGAGCATTATTATTATTATCTCCTTTATTTATTTTATATACATACAAATTACATTTTTAAATATTAAAATACAATGATATAAAAATATTTAAAAATATAAAAAATAGTAGCCCACCGGTATCGGGAACAGGGTCCAAGCTACCGGTGGTCAGGGCCCCTGAGAGAGGAACCTCCTAACTATGCGCGCCGTGTCCAGGAGTACTGCTTATTATTATTATTATTAAAGACACCGAGTTTTGAGACTACAAACTCTGAATAAAAAATGTCTACACAGACTTACAACAAAGTCTGCGTTTTTTATTCAGAGTTCATAGTCTGCGCAGACATACTTAAGTCTGGATCGTGTGGACACAACAAAGCTATTTGGTATACAGGCAAAAATATAAATTTATCCACTGTACTGTTAATATTTATTTCTAAGGTGTGTATAATAACATTTTAAGCTTATAACATACTTACGAGTGTGGTGTACAATAATTGTCTACTCAGCACACTCACAACATTGTTTAAAAGTCGTTGCAAGTTAGCTGCCTGCATACCAAATTGCTTTGTTGACTGTACATACAATATACAGTATACATAGTATAGTACTGGCCTGTTGGTCTAGTGGTTAGTGACCCTGACTGCTAAACTGGAGGCCGTGGGTTCGATTCCCACCCAGGACAAATCTTTGTGTGATGAGCATGATCATTTGTTCTGTGTCTGGGTGTAATTTGTCTATAATATGTATGTATTTAGAAATATATAAGTATGTTTATCAGTTGTCTGGTTGCCATAGCACAGGCTCTGCCTAGTTTGGGATCGGATGACCGTGTGTGAGTTGTCCCAAGATATTATTATTATTATTAGTATCCCACAAAAAAGGTTTTATTGATAACTAGTTGCCGCCCGTATGATTGTCGAAAATTATCCTAAGGGAACATATTCCCGGGATAAAAAGGAACCTACGTGTTATTCCAGATTATGATCTACCACAGTGTCAAATTTCATCAAAATCCCATCAGCAGTTTTTGCGTTAAAGAGTAACAAACATCCATCTATACTAACAAACTTTCGCGTTTATAATATTAGTAGGATTCCTCCTAAAAAAAAATCTCCTCTCAAATATTTCTCTTTGTAAGTAGAGCATCGTGAGTTTATAAAAGGACCTTATAACAAAAAAAAAGTATCTTCACTGTCTGAACATATTTCCAATATCTTCCGAGATTTAGTCTCCGAAAGCAATGGCGCTTCCTTTGATTTCACACTTCATTGAAATGTTCTTAAACTTATTCGAGTATTTCTACTGAACTTGTACTTTCAAAGCGTTTCCTACACACCTTTGTAGCTTTTCGAATGAAACGCTGCTCTCCGGTTCTGCAGATTTTGTTGTTTATTGCAGATTTTGTACCGCTCCACCATTTGCAGAAGTTACTTAACACTAGCACCATCGCATCACTTCCCGTGGGTGTCGTAACGCAACAGCTACACTGCGATCGCCAATCCGCCTGCCAAGCGTGGCGATTATGGCAAACCACAACCCTTTGGGGGAGGCCTATGTCCAGCAGTGGACGTCATTCGGCAGATGATGATGATGATGACTTTCCGATGGCGGTTGGGCGCGGATGTGACGCATAAGAATATCTTTGCAACTTGCATAATTTATTAATTTTATTTTTACGAGTTTTAGTACGCCTACCATACAAAAACCCGTAAAAACAAAATTAATTTGTTTATTTACGTCATGCTTGGCGAAAATCATCTTTGTTCCATTAAGATGATAGGTTTATGATTATGGTACCTACGCTTTTCACATGTCATGGCTCTGCCTAGTCTTTTCAAAACTAAGGTGGACTCGTCTTTATGTCTTACTGGATGCAACATAGTACCAGTATTTTACATAGAGCCTTTCTGACCTTCACAACCCAGTAACTGGGTAACACGCTACCTCTTGGCAAAACTAGTGTCAGATTTTCTGGTGTCTGACAGCAGGTAACGACTTATCGTGCTTTCCAAAGCATGGAGACCCATCAATTATTTCATCAGAGAACTGAAAACATTAATATTAATTAAATCCGACTTTATCATTTATTACAACTTTGCTGATGTACTGGTGAATGCACTGAAGATTTTAATTTAAAAGCTTTTCAGTGTTTATATTTTGTAAAATATTTAAGTAATCTCATATTTGGTTATTTCAGGAAATGTAATAAGCTGATTGCAAATTATCGTCTTTTAGATTAAAAAAGAATTGGGAAGCCTGCAACGCTGCTTCATTAAACTTTTTGGTACTGAATATAATTTTGGAGGTATGCGGAACAGAGTAAAGTCCCGCATACCACCACCGAAAAGGGGAGGATCCTCCGAACCAGACGGTTGTTGTGTCTGGTGGGCAACTGCCCGATAGTTGATATTCGAACTGTTGTAAATGTTCAAATCGCACGGAGATCTTTGCTTGCGCGATGCAGGATTTCGTTGTTAGTTCGGCGTAGATGGCGCTGCGGTTCCTTTTGTTGCCGTACAAATTTCGTTTCTTAGTTTTTTCGTTACATAATTATTCTGAGATACGAATTTGAACTTTCTAGCGCTAAGTGTCTCTGAGTTAAACCGCGGACGGACAGACATACAGACAGACACAGACCGGCGGACATGGCGAAAGTATAAAGGTTCATTGTTGGCTACGGAACCTTAAAAAGACAAATTATTTATTTTGTATACTAAGCTGTAACAAATACATTGCAGGTATACCTTAACACGTAACTTATCTAACTTAACTTTATATCCTTATAAAGAATAAGAATAAACAGAATTTTTCTCACACAAATTAAATAATAAAAATTAAATTAACGAATCAAATATTTTGAATTATTACAACCTTTTCTTTAAAAAAAACAACTGACTTCCTTTTTAGTGCTGGCATCCCCCAAAAATTATCGACTACGCAGGGTCTCTTCAAAACTTATGGTCCCGATACAACTACTCGTTGAGAGTCGATGTTCCATTCATGACTCCGATGTATGCAAACTTTTTATTGTGTTGTGAAGTGCCATCAGTAGTTCAACATCGTTCGATCTAGGATATTTATTGGAAAAGTTGTTAAAAGAAATGCCCGTATTTCAGCCAAGTTTACTGAAGTTGACATCAACTGTGCTAAACGTTTGGTGAATCAAGAAATCAGTGGAGTATAATTGAGCTGTAACGTTCGAAAACTAAGCATGGTATCTCGATGAATTGCCAAACTTAACTATGTGTATATACATCACCACGATTTGTTTAACGAAAATTTTGGAACGATCTAATTTTATGCGGTTGATTCTAGTTTTAGTTAAGTTAAAATATAACCCGTGGCATATATACAAACTTGTACCGGTAAAAATCGTCACCAACCATAACAAGCAGATTTTTTAAATACAAGTGTTAGTAAATCCCGCTATCTCTAGCTTGTCCATACTACGAAACTTTGTCGCAAGTACCAAAAATAGCTCTGCCTACTCCAACCACTGGTTATAAGACAACTTCAGCTCTAGGCTAACACACCCAGCGCGAGAAGTCCTCTCTCCGCATCATTTCTCGCCGAAACAAGACATGTATTTGAGCGCGTGACAGTGCAATGACAGAACATTTTTGCGCGCCATTGCCTATGGCCATTCCATTCACAAATCCGCTGCTTATTAGTCAATTAAAAGAATAATATCGGCAATTTCAACACCATCATCATTTCGCTCATTATTTACTTCAACACAATCACCATTTTCTCATTATTTACTTCTTTGAGGTTTGCCAATGATTGGCAGTGGATAGGTCCCCATTGCTCGCAAAACGGACGGTCGACGGAACTGAAAGTTTCTTGATCAGCGACCGCGAACTACCGTTACCTTCCGATACATAACATTGGAAAAGTTCCCACTAAGTGGATACATGACTGAAGACAGTAAAAAATTGTTGTGAGAAGCACAGTTTGTTCCTACTTGGATATTGAAAATAGATGTTAATTTAATTAATTGACTGTCCTATTTAAAAAGTACCGTCGTAGAGAGATGGCCTGAAACACAGGTTTAAATAAACCTAGATCGGGCAACGCACTATATTGCCTTCAGAATTTTATTTTTGTAACTGTAATGTTATACTTGTCATACCATAGTTTTTATCCAGATTATTATAATACTATTATAGGCCAATATAAAAATATATAATATTGAAACATATGTACACTTTATGTAAACTTATTATTTCAATAAACATTATATTATATTATTACAGGACCGGACGAATGTGAAGACGCTTCTTGCTTTGCAACGGCCTTTCAGAAGTCATTCTTGCCGTGGATATCTAATGTGAATTCTTAGAACACTCTAAGAAATTATTCTTTATTTATCATTTTTCTACAGGAGTTCTCCAAACCCTTTAAAGGTGTTACAGCAACCTTACAATCATAATGCGGCAGAAGATTATAAGTACTTGTGAAAGTTGAGAGTTTTGAACGACTTGTCTAAGTTACTTCAAGTAGATATTAAGTTAGCAATTTGTTGTTTTGGCCTAATCATTGTTGGTTCAAGTTCACTTATATATTACTCGAGAGCCCTTGACTCTTGGAGAAGGTGAAATGTATTCTGAATTCTGTGTAGGTAAACCTAAACGAACGAACGAATCCAACTGGGCTGGGCGGCGTTCGGGAAGCTGTATGGTATCTTCTCGTCTCACATACCACAGTGTCTCAAGACGAAAGTTTACGACCAGTGCGTGTTGCCAGTGATGACTTTTGGAATTGAAACGTGGTCGCTCACAATGGGCCTCATCAAAGACTTAAAGTCACCCAAAGAGCAATGGAGAGGACAATACTCGAAATCCCCAACCTTGGTTAGGTTACCAACATAGCCCGAAGGATTGCCAAACTGAAATGGCAGTGCCCGGGCACATTGCTCGCAGAACAGGTGGTCAATCGGGCCGAAAAGTTCTGGAGTGGCGACCGCGTACCAGAAGACGCAGCGTTGGAAGGCCTCCCACAAGGTGGACCGATGACCTGGTGAGGGTCGCGGGTAGCCGATGGATGCGAGACGCACAGAACTGGTTGTTGTGGCAACACTTGGGGGAGGCCTATGTCCAGCAGTGGACGTTTTTCGGCTGATATGATGATGATAAACCTAAACTCCTGATTCTACTTGCCGTGGTGTAAGTACAGGTGTGTATGAGTTGGACAGTTCAAATATAATACATGACTTATTTGCCAAAGTTTAAGACAGACAGCATGATGTCAGGTGAACTTGAGAAAATGAATCCGCAAAAAAGTAAACCAAAATATAAAGATTAAAAAGGAAACTATTGATCAAAGAAAATGGTCCTGAGCTGCATCCTACTGATCCGATTTTTTTAAGATTTTAAAATCACATTAATTCGAGCTGAGCTGGAAATAGCGCAGCGTTGGAAAGCCCCCCACAAGGTGGACCGATGATCTGGTGAGGGTCGCGGGGAGCCGATGGATGCGAGGCGCACAGGACCGGTTGCTGTGGTGACACTTGGGGGAGGCCTATGTCCAGCAGTGGACGTTTTTCGGTTGATATGATGAGCTGGAAATGATTAGCATTCAAAACATCGCGCTTGCAGTCTTTGAAGGGTTAGATATTGAAATATATTCCATGATATTTCAACCACAATTGACTAGAATTGTTTCGTGGGCCTTAAACATCAGATAATAGAGAGCGAGTTCATTGCGCAAACTTTTCGAAGACAATTCACACTTACACTTCTGCTAAACAGTTTTTCCACAATATTTTTCACTCGCTTCTTTTTTCGGGATTCTATGCTTCCCGGTGACGCGCAACGTGAGAAAAATATATATTTTATGGAATAGCTTCAGAAATCCTGTAGTGGAGTATCGGCAGTGCTATCAATTTAAAGCACAGAATATTTGAAATATATTTTCAATATATTCAGGCTGGTTATTAAAGACTCGTTTACATTTTGATGTTGAAAGATCATGCTGGATTTGTTATTTGAATCATATAATATGACTTTGTATGGTATGTAGTTTTGTGAAAGCTGAATTAGGAAGAAAATAAAAACCAACCTGGAACATCCTTTAAATTAATCTAATTTGAACCATTTAATAAGGGAAGAGTCTGTCCGAAATACGACTAGCGCTGTGGGTTAGAGTGAGAAAGGAAGAGCCTGCCTACCGCTGCCGTATGCGTGAGAGAAAGGGAAGCCAGACAGACTGGCGCCGTAACGCGTTACGTTACGAAGCGGTTTACGGAGTGTAACGCGCATAAGAAGTTACTGTGTATTGAAGTACTTCAAAAAAAGCGGAAGTTTATATGTTGTGTGTAATGTTGTTATGTTTTAACTCGATGGTTTGGATATTTAGATAGATGGATGGATGTATGTTTGTTACTCAATCACGTCAGAACGGCTGAACGGTTATTGATGAAATTTGGCACAGAGGTAGAATACAATCTGGAATAACAAATAGGATATTTTATTCCAAGAGTATGTTTCCGTGAGATAACTTTCGACATTCACGCAGGCGGCAACTAGTACTAAATGAATAGTTTATTGGACCAAACATTTTGTGCAAACACGGACGAACTTCTTTCTTTCTTCTCTTACAAAAATAATTTTAAAATTCGACTGGTAGTTCTAGACATAAGCGCGTTCAAACAAACTCTTCAGCTTTATTATATAAGTATTGACTAGTATAGATTATGATCCGGTAGATCTTTCGTCG
The DNA here is from genome assembly GCA_905163435.1 of Mamestra brassicae. Taxonomy (NCBI): domain Eukaryota; kingdom Metazoa; phylum Arthropoda; class Insecta; order Lepidoptera; family Noctuidae; genus Mamestra; species Mamestra brassicae. Next base: position 17,918,845 of record LR990999.1, on the reverse strand, counting down.
GAAATAAGTACATATTGTCATCGAGGTCCACAGACAACCACGAATATCGCTCTAATAAGACACCCTGTGGAACCCTATTTCAATTGGCACACTGTAATAATACAAACGGTTCTAGAGTGGCGACCGCGTACCGGAAGACGCAGCGTTGGAAGGCCTTCCACACGGTGGCCCAATGTCCTGTATAAAGTCGCGGGAATTCGCTAGATACGAAACGCGCATGACTGTTGGATGTGGCGACACGTGGGGGAGGCCTATACTAGCATGGGCCAATAACACGAAAATCACGACTGGATTCCCTGAGGGTTATGTTTGGAAGCAGGGGTAGGAAGAGTAAAAACAATTTTTTTTCAAACAAAAACTACAAAAAAGTTTAAAATAACTTTAATTTTGGAAGTCGGTGTTTCTGGTGTGGTTTCTTCGTTTTTTTAGTCATTTAAATATTTTCGTAATTCGTAAACACCACTGAAAAGTCACAGGAAAGCAAAATAAGCAATTTCGTTTAATTGGATAACATATTTTTGCCAGCTATTTTGATTTAAAAACCAAACTACTTATTGATGAAATTTCGATCGGACCAATCGGATAGTATATCCTTTCACATAAAAAAAAATCAAATCGGTTCATAAATGTCGGAGTTATGAGGTAACAAACATAATAAAAACATACAACCGAATTCTTTCTATATAAAAATTGCATAGATCCCAGCAAATTTTTACTCCAGAAAAAAAAATCCACTAGTTTCCAATGCAGTATCCTCACACGATCAGAAGATATTTCCGTTTATATCCTCGGCCTCGATATTTATCGAGTCTACTTTCCTTTGCAATGCTGAAGTAAAGCTGCAAACAAATCTCCACAGTCTATTCTTTGATGCAAAATACATGAGTACTAGCGCTTTGTAGGAAATCGTTGCTTTTGGGTAAATCATCGAGAATCTAAATCTATACTTTCTAATATAATATTATTGTAACATTCCTTGTAAACGCTCCTAAGAACTTTTTCTGGCACACATTAATTCGAAATCTTTTTCGGTAACTCCACAAATCACAATCATTACTAAAAAACTTCTTGAACTAAATTCTATTTCAGTAGGTAACTAGGTACCTACATTTTACAGACGATCGGCGGCGGCAACCTCTCGCGTCCGGCCCTGGTTGAATCCATGGTCCGGAGCGAGGAGGCTTGGGAAGCGGTCACCTTCTTCTGCGAAGCAGTAATGCTAGCGAAGGAGGAGGCGGGCCGCGCGAGGGAAAGGCAAGGCCTTCGCCCCAACCGCCGCAACAGGAGAAGACGCCCCGGGCGTCGGGAGTCGCAGGGCGATCCCTGGCCACCGTAGGCGCGGGCCTGCGGACGGCGAGCATTGGGTGGCTCGCTGTCCGATCACCACCAGGCCCGGGTCGATGGCGCGTTGTGTTTCCTGGCCCGCCAGGGCCAGAGCCTGCCAGGGTTGCGGAATTTGTTCAAAAGAGTCACCGCGGCCCTGGAACGCAAAGGGCTTTGGAAGAAACACGGATGGGTTTTAGTCAGTAAGAGTCTGACACGCCCTTCCGCTCCACCCAGAGCGGAAGAAGTCATTTGATGATTTCCCATCCTTAAAAAAAAAAAAAACCTAAATTTTCAAGTTAAATTTTGTGTAAAATATTTTCGCAATAACATTAAAATTTGACGGCTCAGGGTGGTCAGGAGAATGTTGAATGTTTGTATAGCGTGACCTATTTTAAATATGCTTGGAGGATGTAAAAGGGTAATTTTCGAGCAACCGCTAAAGGTCATTGACACATCACAGACGATTTTGACATTTTAGGCTTTTGTATCAATCTATCTATCTATTGGGGTATGGTTTCCGCACTTAGTCCTGATGTTAGACCATTGTGGCGGCCGTTATTCCAACCAGTAGGCCTTTGTAATTAGGGCATTGTACAATATAGTAGGTATGTTAGGGACGTATTTGATTACTATTCTGACAAAAAAAAAACAAAATTCGGTTACACATTTTAATCCCATACATTTTGGATTATTGACAATCATTATAGCTGATAGTACAGATATTCTATTTCACGAAGTCCGTTTGACTATGAATGTTGTAAGGTCTGTACGTGCACACTGTTTTAGTGTGCGTAACCTCGGGAGCGCTCAGTCACGATCGCGACGCGGTCAGAGTCACTAGTGTTTTGTTTCCGCGCTAAAACTTCAAAGAGTAACGTCAGCATGGCAAGTAAACGCAGAAAAGTTGTCCACAGTGAGGTAACATTTTTTTTTAACTATTGTTACTACTTTTTGTGTGCTATTAAGAGTTTATCTATCTAATATTATGAAACTTGTTACTTAAATAGGTATTTCGATTTGGTTTTGTTCTAGGGTCGAAGCATGATAGCTAGCGTTTATCATTACCTGCGAGAAGAGTATGAATTCACAAAATCAGTTGCGGAACCTAACTGTGATTTGTCTCATTTACGAGATATTACAAGGCGTACAGCTGAGGCTACAGGTGTTTCTATGAAAACTGTTCAACGGATATTAAAAGAAGAGAAGGAATTGCCATCCTGCTCATCAAATTTCACTTCTCCTATGAAGAAAAGAAGAAAGCGGGATAGTAAGATAGAAATAGATAATTTTACAGCCGATGTTGTTCGCAGTACTATACAAAATTTCCATGTCATCCATAAAGAAATTCCAACGTTGGCTAAGTTAAAAACTGTATTAAATGAAAAAATTGGTTTTGATGATTGTATCGAAACTGTTCGTCAATTGTTACTGAAGTTAGGTTACAAGTGGCGTAAAACAGAGAATAACCGTAAAGTTTTGACGGAGCGTCATGATATACAAATGTGGCGTTTAAAATTTTTGAAGAAGATGTCAGAATATCGCAGTCAAAGTCGCCCAATTGTGTACACCGATGAAAGTTATGTCCTTTCAACACACGTGCGAAACAACACCTGGGCACAAAAGAAAGAGAGTACACCATTCTTAAAAAAAATTAGCACAGGCACTCGCTTTATATTAGTGCATGCGGGTACAAAGGATGGATTTATTGAAAATGCTTCATTGATTTATAAAGCCAACTCAACAGCTGGCGATTACCATTCTAATATGAGCTACGATAATTATGTTAAATGGCTAAACGAAAAACTTTTACCCAATTTATCCCCACGCTCTGTCATTGTCTTAGACAATGCTTCATATCACAACACATGGACGGAAAAACTACCGACGTCGGCTACAAAGAAAGCAGACATGCAGCAATGGCTCAGGGATAAGGGTATAGCATTTGAGCAATCTCTCCTTAAATTGGAATTGTACGATATTATAAAAAAACACAAAGATGAACACATAACGTATAAAATTGATGATTTTATTAAGAGCAAGGGTTTTGATGTCATACGTCTTCCCCCCTATCACCCAGAATTAAATGCTATTGAAAATATTTGGGGTATTGTAAAAAATTATATCGCATCAAAGAATATCGAACAAAACATGACGAACATGGAAAGACTGATCTTTGAAAGCTTGGATAGAGTAACCAGTGAAACATGGCAAAAAACCTGTGCTCATGTTGAAAAAATTGAAAAAGAATACTTAAAATACGTCGACCTGGATTTTGAGTTCATAATTAACTTAGGGAACGATTCTGACGAAAGCGAATCAGAAATTGAATTTGATAGTGATTAAGTGCTGATTTTTTTGTTTCTTCTCTGTAATAAATAAAAATATTATTTACTTTCAACTGTTGTTTCTTTTCTCTGCAACTTATCATTCTAATAGCTAAATATTATTTACTTAAATTGTCTATATAATTTATTAAATAAATATATAATGCGTGTCAGATTTCTTTCCTAACGCTACCTACGTTTACACACACTAGCGCGCCTATCACTACAACCAGAGCCAAACGGACTTCGTGAAATAGAATATCTGTAATTCACTTTTGTCTAGGCTCTTTTATCTTCTTAGGGAAGAACAAAAACAAATTGGGTCTTAACAAAGTTTAAAATATCTTTATCTAGAAATAAATAACTGTCACCTTCGTCGCTGTTGCTAATACAAGTATAACGATAAATCTGGTACTCGTATTTTATTAAATTTTATAACTAGACTAAAAATACTATACAAAAGTTACTTGCAATATGATAACAAGGCCGTATGTTTAAAAAAACTTTTTACAAAAAAATACAACCGACTTCCAAATAAAAAAAACACTACAAAGTATAAAATAACTAAGAATATAATAAAAAGTTTTTATCTTACACTTTTTAGTGGTAGCACACCTAACACTGGAAAGTCACAGGATAGCAAAGCACGCAACTTCGTTTACTTGTATGATATATTTTCTATTTCATCCAGCCATTTCGATTTAAAAACCGAACTACTAAACCGATTTTGATAAATTTTCTATGGGACCAATTGGAACGTGAAAATAATTTTTCAAATCGGTTCATAAATAATGGAGGGATGAGGTAACAAACATAAAAAATACAAAAAAATTAAATACAACCGAATTGAGGACCACCTCCTTTTTTTGAAGTCGGTTAATAATTAAGGTCAGAATGATTTTACCCAAGTGTTTCAAATTCTGAGCAAGCTGTTAGTTAAGTCAAAACTCTCACAATCTTTGATCATAGTATTAAAGTACTTAATGAATACAAACACAGCCTAGCAATAAAACGTGATCCGACTCGGTCTTAGCACTTGCAATCAACCAAATTTCTCTCTTCTGAAGTCGTCACTCCATCTAGACTAGTCAAAATCAAGTTAAAGAAAGATAAAGACAAATCATTAAATAATTTCAACTGGGCTTATCACATAGTCAACCATCTCAGAATCCTTGACCAGCCAAGCAGAGATAAGGCAGTAGTTCCCAGACACTTCTTAAGTGAGATAAAAGTTTTACAAATTGTAAGTTTTATTTTTAAGTAATTTTGATAGGTTGGCAACTTACCAAGTGCCTCTCTTATCTAAGTCTTAAGCTATCCTAAAGCCGACGCTCACAACTTGTGAAAAGATAAATCTACAATGAAATCGTTTTTCTTTGGCACTTCTTCTACGTATATTAATTACTAACTTTTTTGGCCCTGCTACCTAGAACGGGTTTTCGTCTTAGGTATATATACACACAGGTTGCTAACAGCCTTCTCAAATTGTGCCGCTATATTGCGTCAAGCAGTGATTTCACAAGTTTTTAGTTTTATTAAAAAATAATAAATAATTTATATCAGACCCACAAGATCCATATTTTGTTAGTAAATATCACACTTTGGATACAATATTGAAACGACTGACACCTACGTGTGCAGCCATATCCAGTGAGTCAGCATGGGGCTGTCCCACCTATCACACAATACACTCAAAATGTTGTGGGAGCACGTATTCTACCGAGAATAGAAGCGCACCGTTTCCATATTATAGCATGAAAACCATCAACCCTGGCCTCGGTGAACGTCCCGGAAGCGCTACAAAAGCGTGGTAGACCCAACAGCATCCTGAATATATTGTTATACTGGACACGCAAGGCGTTGTATGTCCTCAGCATATACTTGACCCACAGACTGCACGTGTGAAAAGGGTTAATTTGACTTGCGTTATACAACGTGCAAATCTGCGGATCTTAATATTACCTCGGACAGCCATCGCCCTGCATTCTCTTTCCATGTCAAGGTCATCATTCAGGTCATGAGTGACCCAGTGACCCAGGTACACTCTACACGACAAACGGTCCAGTTAGGTAGGGCTAACTTCGAGAAAGAGGTCAACCGTCGAATCCGACTGGGCTGGGCGGCGTTCGGGAAGTTGCGTGGTCTTCTCGTCTCGCATACTACAGTGTCTCAAGATGAAAGTCTATGACCAATGCGTGTTGCCAGTGATGACTTATGGAACCGAAACGTGGTAGTTCACAAATCGGCCTTATCAGAAGGCTTAAAGTCACATAAACTTCACTTTAAACCCAAAGGGCAATGGAGAGGGCAATGCTCGGAGTTTCCTTGCGTGATCGAATCAGGAATGATGATATCTGCAAGAGAACCAAGGTTACCGACGTAGACCGAAGGATCGCCAAACTGAAGTGGTAGTGGGCAGGGCACATTACTCGCAAAACAGATGGTCGATGGGGCCGCGAAGTTCTAGGCTGGCGACTGCGTACTGGAAGACGTAGCTTTGAAAGAACTCCCACAAGGTGAACCGATGACCTGAGGAGGGTTGCGGGTAGCCGATGGATGCGAGACGCACATAACCGGTTGTTGTGGCGACACTTGGGAGAGGCCTATATCCAGCAACGTCTTTTGGCTGAAATGATGAAGATGATGATGAGTTAGTTATATTTACTATATTTGTAAAGTATGAACATCAAACCCAAAAAAACCACAACATCTCTGTCGCTAGGCGCTACGCTAGTCGCTGCGTTGTATTTTTGGTACGAGTATATTACCATTTCGTTTTTCGAAGAGTTTGGATGATATTATTACAAAATATTTTAGCGTTACCTCTAGAAATTTAAAGTACTAAGCACTGCTTATAATGTGGTAGTGTTTAGTAACCATCTAATAGAGCTTATTGGGTTGGCAGGCTACCCAGTTGTAACGAAGTTATTGGATCAGCTATAAGAAAAAGGAAACAAATCAACATAATAAGACCCGACAATGCCAAAACAGATTCCACTCAACTGTATAGCAATATAGATGACCATGCTCCATACACCACCAGGATGCAATAAACTCTTGAGATGATGAAGGTGCATATCATGAGAGTCCTCCTGCAGTTAGAGACGGCAATGATGACGATGTTGAAGATTTTGAAGAATAGAGAGAAGACCAAGCCGGATCGGTTTCGGAGCCGGTTTCCTGGAAATAGAAAATAGTCTAATGAATAAGAGTTTAACGTAAATGCAATAGGAATATATCTAAAGCAGACATCAACATTTATTACATTTGCATGAAGATAGTTGAACTGTCATGATAAACAAAATAACTTGAATTACAAGCAGATAATCGGGCGCTAATATAAATAAACTTCACTTTAATTTCCACGAAAGTAAAATACGGACATGCTTTTCAGAATCCCGGAGCCCAGAATCGTTCGAAATTCCTGAGATTGCTAAAATGCCCGCATACAAAATATAGTTAGGACTCGTTGTGAACTCTCATTGTATTTTTTTATTTGAAAAGCCGATTCTTATGGAACTTTTAATTTACAATGAAAGTTTTTTATGATTTTCCATTTGTTTTGAATAAAATAAAGATACTACGAGTATATCAAATTAACCATTGCTATAATCTCATTATGTTTGTTCTAGTTGTTTTTACAAAATTATTCAATCCCGGGAACCCGGAAATGTCCATATTATTCTTTCACGGGAAGAAGTTTAGGTATATAAACGCCCGATTATCCGATCACTGATTATAAGTCCTGTATAACACGAGGTCACGACCAAACAATGATGCTTCTAATAAAAGCGTAATTGTATTGTTTGTTGTTACTTTCGATTACAATTGGTGTCAAACGCGTCGGGTGGTAATAAACCACTGGATTATTGTAAATGATTTGATAGAGAAGGAAAAATATAGTCTGATTCAATTTTTTTTTATATTTTTTTATTTGAGATGAGTTTGCTCTTGACTCTAGTCTAGGTCATAGATGACAGAGACAAAGTCGACGATGGAGCGAGCTTACCCAGAAGAAGCCTGTTCACTCCAATTTTGAAGAGAATTCTAATTTGAATGCCTCTTGACTGTTTTACTACCAATCTAAACCTATCCAACCTGGTAAAGCATTATTTATTCCTGAAAATATGCTCCATTGAACTGGCTGACAAATCGAGATGACAATCTTCTACTGTGATCTTAATTTGTCATTAAAATAAGAAGGTACACATAGTTGAAATATATTGGTAGTGAAACCAGACCCTAGTTGGATAGTAGTTATCTGTTTCTTGATAATTATAGTTAATACGTCAAGTTTTTTCGTGGTAATTATGTCTTCATATTACTCAAGTACTTACTAAGTTGCTCACCAGAACTTCCTTTGTAATATTATCTTTAAATATAATTCTTCTGTGCGTGTGTACGTGACTGAAGTCCTCCTAAACGGCTGGACCGATTTTGATGAATTTTTTTGTGTGTCCCAGTTTTAGCATGTGGCGCTGCAATCGATTTCTATAATTTTTCGTCATACACAAAGCAAAAGTTCGGACAGGACATCGGCTGTCGGGATCGCTAGAGTCAATATAAATGTATGAATTTTTTATTAGCCTTTTGTGACCCACCGCTGGGCAAAAGCCTCCCTACACCATATCTTTCCACTCTTCTCTTATGCCACCTCGAACCAGCCTTCGCGGTGTGCGTCCAGATCATATCGCCACCGCTTTTTGGGCCGGCCTCGGCGACGCTGTCCATCCTCTGGCACCCATTGCGTGGAGATTTTTGGCCAGCGGTCACTATGCACGCGGCTGGTGTAACCCGCCCAGTCCCATTTCAGCCTGGCAGCTTTTTTGCCCACGTCTATGATTTAAATAATATCTATTAAAAAAAATAAAAATATAATAAATAATACTTTCTGTGTTGTATAAGGAGATACAATTTGAGGTTCCTATGTTGAAACCCCTATAATTTAGACATTTGTCGAAACTGGAGCGTGATTCAAATGTTAAATGTTAGTTTGAAACGCCACTGTTACGATATGCATCGCTTGATCCCCCAAATACCGTTCAAACCGTTGACATTTTACACAGTTTTCCAGTTGATTTGGAGAACATTTACTGTGACGGACGGACAGACAGATAGCCAGCCAGCCATACAGTAATAAACACGAGTGATCCTATAAGGGTTCCGTATTTCCAAGAGGAATGAAATCCTAAAACTTGGTGAATCTCAACCTAATTTGAAAACATAACTTTATTTAGATAACTCTAACAATTGATTCTCTTGTGGCTGATTTATTACAATGACACGGGCCGATCTTCAAGGTTAAGCAACGCTTACCGCGGTCGGTCTATGAAGGGATGATCTTAACACACTGAGATTCGTCCGTGCCTCTGAAATTACGATAAGCTGTTGGTGTCATTTGAACATCTTTGACAGCCTCACGACACCAGTCTTGCCAAGGGGTATCATGTTACCCAGTTACTGGCGTTTGGAGACCTGATAGGCAGTCGCTTTATCACTTAAAATATATGGGAATACAGCTGCATCCAGTTGAACTGGAAGCCGATCCCAATATAGTTGTGAAAAGGCTAGGCAGATGATGATGGGTCGTGAAGGGTGAATAAGTAATGACCTTCGGATTTAATAACCATTACCAGTTGTCTTAAATTAAGAACCTCACTTAACTTAATCATGTAAGTAATCATCATCATCCACAGCCCGACTTCGTCACGGTCCTGTGCAGCCTTATCCAGGCTCTACCCGTGATGGCAGCGATTTACACCGCCGGACGACCGACACTTTATCTTCCAGTCCTCGGACGCCACTCAGCCACTACCTTACTACACCTATCATCACCGTGGCTTGCCGGTGTCCTGCCCAGCTCCACTTCAGCAGGGGGGCTACTCTCTAAACCCGAAGTCCATAGTTTCACCAACGGACTTACGATTAGTTCCGATCCCGAACTAATGAATGACAATACGATTTGACAGTAACTGTCAAATCGTGTTGTCATTCATTCTTAGTGTTTAGGTGATACGGACTAGAATACGCCCGCAACTAAGCCCGAAACTACGGACTGCGAGCTTAGAGAGTAGCCCCCCAGTTCCGCAATGCGTAGGTGAAATATTATCCAGTTCAAACAATCGTCCCTACTGAACTAATATAGGAATATAAGCAACTTCTGAACTATTAACACAAAAGCATATCAAAATAGTTTGCGCACGTGTGAGCACCGTGAATAGTTCAATCAGTGATTAGCATACTGTCAATATGCGGGCTGATCGCTCCGTTTGCATAGCTGAAGTCGTTTATTGTTGATTGTTATTATTTATACACCCTTTTGTTTTGGGGAAAAATACTAGTCTCTGTTTTTTTTTTCATGTTTCATAATGTAAATGTCCGTAAGTTATCCTAATATACAAAATTCTTTCGTTACTGAGTGACAACGCACAGTCGAAACTACAGGTCGTTGAAAGCTGAAATTAGGCATGTAGGTTTTTTTTATTAAAGCATGGGAAATCATCAAATGACTTCTTACGTCCTGGATTGAGCAGAAGCCTCTTACTGACTAAAACCCATCCGTATTCCTTCTAAAGCCATTTGCGTTCCAGGGCCGCGGTGACTCTTTCGAACAAATTCTGCAACCCTGGCAGGCTCTGGCCCTAGCGGGCCCCTTCTATGTAATACAACGCGCCATCGACCCGGGCCTGTTGGTAATCGGACAGCGAGCCACCCAACGCTCGCCGTCCATAGTTTTAGTACTTACAACCTAAAATTTATGCTTTCTGATGCCTCATAATCTCAAAGTACTGTCAGTTTCTCAGGCAATAACACATGTAGAGTTACGATTTCAATTAGTCTGCATAATTAGTTATTAACGTATCAGGTCTAGTCGGCAGAATATCACAGGCTAGTCACAGTTAAACAAGCCTCATATGAAGTTAGTGTAGTTCAAATTAACTCACTCTGCTTTCATGGAACGTAGATGAAATCCGGCCGGGTTTGTCAAAGTTTCACACTTTTATGAATTCTTAATTGGATGGCAGTTGTAACATATACTGTTGAGTGTAGTGGTTTTACCACATTATGTGAAAATAGCGTGTGAGAAGGAATAGTGACACTTCTTTAGAAATGTTTTTTTTGGGAAAAGAACACTGATTTTATGGGACTTACAGATAACGTGGATGTTTTACATATCTACCAAACCTTTCGGAATGCAAGTGTAATGTTATATGTGTGTGTGTGTGTGCGTGATATCTACGAGTAAAAAATATTAGTTATTTTTTCTTATTTATCACGCGCAATGCAGCCTATATTTGATTGGTAACTGTAAATAACGAGATGTCCGTGACTACCGCAGGACCACGAACGCCAATCGCTTCCATATTTGGTAAATATTTAGTACTCAATTGTTACTAACTAGTACTCGAACAACGGAATTGGTACCTTAGTAGTTTTCGAGAAAACCGTCTTTGAAGGTGGTCCGGCGGTAGTCACGCTCCGGTCAGCAGGACCACCATGAGCGCCGAATAAGGGGGCATGCTATTGGTATTTTAAGTATACAAATAATTAGTACCCTTATGCAATGAAATTTATATGTGGGATACACCAAACAGATATAATATTTATTCCATAAATACTTAACTAACTATATACACTAGAAATAAAAATAAAATCTCCTAACTAAATAAACCCTAAAATATGGCGTCAAAAAATTCATCCGCATCGCTGTCGGCTGGAAGTGTACCCAAAAGACTGGCGGCATTGCCACGTTGTATGGCAATGCTTATTCTTTGACCAAGGTAAAAGCCAGCCCTTGGGTCACGTGAAGTGTCAACTAAGCGCCTTGAGAGATCTTTAAATAAGTTATGTGCACTCGGACCCCAAGACCCGAGAGTTTCAACCCCAAACGGCTCGAAAATATAACTACCAACAAGTTTATTATATTTCCGCCGCTTGAGGTTCTCTGCAGCCGCAGCGGCAGCGCCAGCACAGCACGAAGAGCTAGGAAGATGGGATGGCGCAAGAGTATCGACACAAGTAGCGTACCACACTAATGGCCCACCCATCTTCCATGGAAATAACGACATGCCGTCCGGTCTCTTGCCATCGTCGCGTGCCAGGCCATTGGGTTAGTACCCTTATATGTGATTAATTTCATAAAAAAATCTGAACTGAAACATTTGTATTTACCGAGAAATCAACGATGATTACTTACGCGCGCTCGTTCAGCGGGACCACGAATTTCAATATTGATTCTACGAGTTTGAGGAGCTTGACGCTTTCCTCAAACCTACATAGAAAATGTGTACCCTACAAGATAAAATGCATTGCAAAACAGAACATGATACATCATAAAACGGGTAGACCATTCGCAGCTAAAAAAAAATGATATAATAGATAAAAGCTGGTTCTCTTTTTAAATTCATTTCGCCTTACGTCTTGTGGTCCGATGATAGAACGGGCTTGAAGGAATTAAACTATGCAATTCTGTCGCACAAAAATCGTCGATAGAAAACCGACAGGCTAGCAACACGGCACCGTTGCTCAAGTCTTTGGAGCTTCGTCTCGACGAGCCTATCATTGCCGATGATCCTCTTGGCTCGTTTCTCAATTACTCGTTGCAGCAATTTAGTTTACCTTTTCATGTCTATCTTAACACTCTAATGGATACAATCCAAAGTAAGATTAGATCAAAGACGTCTTACTAAATGACTTAACCGCATGAATAAAATGAAGCTGTATATTCATTTTGGAATTAATTTAAACACATTATTTGAATACATTACTTTAACACATAATGCGTGGGCAACAAAGATAATTAATAACGAGTCCGGTTGGGTGTTGTAGCCTGTAATTCGTGCAGAATGTTAATTATATTGCAAAAGTTTTAATTGCTTTTGCAGTAAGATAAGTGGTCCCATGTGAGGACAGGTAAATTGCTGTATGGTCAACATCGTAAATTCATTATGTTAACGTTTCAGAATTTCTGAAACAAATTATACTAGATGGTGTTGTACTTCTGAACTAGTTCAGACATCAGCTAACTTTACTCTCCTTGCCATGACAATTCAAAAGTGTCTGTAAAAGGTTTATTTGAAATCTTACTATCTATCTAGGCTATTTTGTCCCACCGCTGGGCAAACGCCATTCTTTTCCTTTTTCAAACAACTCTATTCTTTGCTAGTTCGGGCTAGTGTTTAAAAATGTCAGTTAGTTTTAAAAGTATTTCTGTATTTTTTTATCAAAATTAGGACCTTATATTCCTTAACAATAGGTAGACCAGAAAGCTATTTAATATACTAGCTTTTCCCGAGCACTTCCCACGCGCATATACCGTTTTTTCCCATTCCCGTGGGAATTTCGGGAAATCCTCTCTTAGTGTTCCCCTACACTGCCAAATTTCAGCTTTCTACGACCAGTAGCTTCAGCTGTGCGTTGCCAGTTAGTCACTCAGGCTCTCAGTAACGGAAGGATTTTATATAATTATTCTATAAAATCCTTTCGTTGAATGCGCTGTTGATAGAATTATCAACATCTCGACGTGTAATCTTTGGTGAAGTGATCATGACTCACGTCATGAAATAAATAGTAATTGCACTGCACTAATAGGTCAAGTAAATCTAGCTAAACAAATGTCTTTAAAACACAAAAGGCTTTTTCTTTTAAATCCAGTTCATAAAGCCAAACAACCTGACACTTCGTCAAGTAAATGTCAAAATAGACGTCACTCCGGCTTAACTTTGTTTACCTCATAAACATATTCCTCAAATATTCCTCTTTTCCCTTCAAAAATATTTACCTAAATCTTACCCCTGACATCTCAAGCCTCGTTTTGTTCTAAATGATAATTTAAACAAACAAACTTGACTTTATTTGGAGGGGTTCCTCAGGGAGCCATGTTGATGTAAATTGTGTTTTTCTTTATTTGACCTTTTTAACCGACTTCAAAAAAGGACGAGTTTCCCAATTCGGTTGAATTTTTAATAACCTCATAACTCCATCATTGATGAATCAATTTGAAAACATATTTTTTATGTGAAATATTTATACCTCCCGATTAGTCCTATATATAATGATTAATTTCATCAAAATCGGTTCAGTAAGTAGTTTGGTTTTTAAATCGCTGGAAAAATATGTGATCCAAATAAACGCAATCGCGTATTTTGTTTTCCGCTAACTTTTCAGTGGACCACTACTTACAAAGTTGTGGGACACAAAATAGTGATATAATAAAAACTTTTTACAAAAAAATACAACGGACTACTTCCAACCGACACCGACTTCTAAAACCACTACTTTGTACTATTTTTTTTTTATTCGGAAGTCGGTTGTATTTTTAAAAAGTTTTTTTGTAAACAAATATGAAGTTTTGTGGCTGCGTGATCTAGTGTGGACAACATATTGTAATTAAAAAGGAAATTGGAAGCAGTGTTATACTGTATGTATCTCATAAAAATATCAAAATGTTCACACTTGAACTGTGAGATTAATGCGAAATATAATTTCGCGATATCGTGAATAAAAAACATCTTATTTGAAACACACTTTACCTTAACCCAGTCGCTAACAAGGACATCGTGTTTTAGAAAAAGTGAAAATTTGCCATGAACATCTCATCCTGCCGGCCGATTCTGTAAACATATCGAAGTGAAGGGATCAAGAGGTGAGCTGTCAATCCATATAGGTAATCAAGATGTCACGTGATCACGAATTGAGCTGTCATTTCATCTTGATTGAATGAATTGCCAGCTCGCCTCGTGATCACTTCACCAAAGCCTTCATTTCGACCTGTTTACAGAATCGACCGGTGAAATCTTAGGTGAGGTGAGCATGAAATGAGATGTCATTCCACCTTGTTTGTATGGATTGACAGCTCAGTTCACGTTCACTTTATCTAAGTTTACACGATCAATGTTTATAGAAACTTTATATGGCACACCTATTTACAGCTAAACAAGAATTTTGTCGCGCGTAGCCAGACTTGGAACTAACTTCTTCTTCTTATTACAAAAAGTTCTTGATGAGCACAACAAAGCCTCCTATCATTTTATTTATTTATTTATTTATCCCTGGTACTGTACCAACTTGAGAATCACTGGCATACATTGAAGCAAGGCGTTCTGAATGGGTTTAATTACGATCGATGACGTCACTCCGGAACTTGACGGTGGCATATTATTATCAATCAAGTTATGTTGGCTTCCAATCAAGTTAAGTAAAGCGATCTGTTTTGTAATTTCGTGTGTGCTTGAATTAGTGGTAGGAGTAACTTCGTTTGTTTAATTGGGAGGATGATTTAATTCAGTCTGTCTCGTTTGGGTAACATTGTTACATTGTGCTCTAAGGCTAGAAGCCCTATAACATGGCCATGTTTTGCTTTGAAACATTTACCTAATTATACTGTAATACTAGGTATGTGTTTTCAATGTCAGTAAAATATGTAATTCTTAATGATTTTGCCAAAATTAAACCTAAACTACAAACTAAGAAAGAAAATATTATGAAAATTTGAGCAGACCTCTTATGAATTTAAAAACTTTCACAAACATAAACTCGCGCCTTTTCCGTTTGGGGTAGTCAGAAATAAGAGCTTACAATTTACATTCTTTATATTTTGCTTCATTTACGCACATGCACGCTGGTTAAGAGTACGATGCACCTGGCATTTCTGAAGAACATAATCAATGAGATCTGTGTATGTCCTTTTAGGGCGTCCCCTCGGTGTTTCCAGTCACGCCTGCTTTGTATTGAAAGACAGGTAACTAACAATAGGTATTTACAGAAACTACACAACTCTTGCCCGTCTAAGGGCCAGTTTCAATAACGTATCTACCTTTAACCAAGTATCAAATTAACTACCAACAGTATCTAAAACGTCATATTTGAAAAGCGAACATGACGTTTCAGCTACTGCTGTAGCTAATTTGACAGTTGGTCAAAGGTAGATACGTTATTGAGACCGGCCGTAAGAGTTTATGTTTGACTGTATGTTGGTATCTTCATATCCTACGTCGTGCTTTAGATCAAAATGTTAGTTTTAAATTTTTGGAGTTCTCACAGAACGATATATTCTTTATGGCCTTTCAGCAGATCCTTGGGGAAGCATTTTAGAGTTACAAGTTCTCTCGAGACGGATTGCAGGATCTTTCATTTTTGTTAACTTCGCAAGACAGATGAATGAAGCCATGATTTAACGTTCTAAAGGATAAATGCAAGAATTATGAAAAGGTATGCAAAGTGGCTGAAGATGATGGGAAGGAAGGACAAAATAAAAAATATTAAATGAAAAAATTAACTTTAGGGTACATTTCCAGTCGACAGCGATGCGGATGAATTTTTTGACGCCATATTTTAGAGCTAATTTAGTTAGAAGTTTTTATTTTTATTTCTAGTGTAGGTATATAGTTACTTAAGTATTTATTAAAACAGTAAGAGTCTTGAATTTACAATAAAGATATTATTTGAAACCTTTAATGAAAATTTAAACCAAAGAGTGAACAAGTCCGGACTTTTTTGCAAAGAAAGGTTTCAAAGGATTCTTAATAATTATGTTTTCTTAACCACGGTTATTTTAAACATGATAATTGCTTTGTCCCTTGTGCGAGACGGTATGTAAAGAGGCACAAGTAAATTAATTTAAATTTGAATTACATTATTAATTAGCAAAAAGATGAAACGAACTCGTTTCTATAAATATTTAACGGTAAAATTAATAGAAGATTATCAGATATTAAATGTTTAAGACTAAATCTTTGAAACGTATTTGCTCGCCTAATTTGAAACAAAAATTTAGTACAAAAAATTTATTTAGTGTATTTGTAATTTTAACAGCCTTATTCTAATGATCGAAAGTGCAACTGCCGAGTATGAGGTCCTTAGTTCTATTCCCGGGTTGGGTTAAGTGTAATTGGGTTTTGCCATCTGAAATTGATCTTTTTTCCAGCTGGATAACAGCTCTGAGTTCGTATTGATGCCTGCTTTTTTTTTTTGGTATGGGTTTGCTCTTGACTCTAGTCTAGGTCATAGATGATAAAGACAAAGTCAACAATGGAGCGAGCTTACCCAGAATAAGCCAGTTCACTCTTATTTTGAAGAGATTAGGTTGTATGAGTTCGGAAACACAGACGCAGGCAGAGAGTTCCACTCCTTTGCTGTGCGCATTATAAAAGACGTTTGGAAACGTTTAGTGCGAATTGGTGGAATAGCAACAAGGTAGGGATGGTAACTTGCAGTGCGTCTAGATGTCCGATGGTAGAAGGGGGCCGGTGGGATGAGGTCGTGGAGATCCTGGACACTCTACCCGAAGTACAATCTGTAGAAGACCGACAAGCAGTCAAGTTTGCGGCGATGAGCCAAGCTGTGAAGCTTGGCAACGGCAATATGCTCACCTCACCTCCTATATGACATAGAACGTAAAAATAAGTGTCGAGATGTAGATGTATACCCATACATCTACATCTCTGCCTTATAATTTGGTGGTTGCAGGCGCGGTACATTGTTATCAAAATTCAGCTAATATACTTAACAACTTCTCCATGTTTCACGAACAATTACGACAGGAACCCAGTAAAATGCTGACAAATTTATTCGAGCGAGTATGAATTAATAAAGTCTCCTGCTCTAGTTGAGTACTCACATTGAATGCACTTAATGCCAATGGGTTTAAATAGTAGATATTTAGGTCAAACTGTGGTACAAGAGGAAACACTTCATAAAACGTATTAATCCATAGGTGTAAAGTAGCAGTTGCTCGTTGATTTCGTCGAATGATTTATGTAGGGTCATGTTACCAGTGATCGTCCAGTGGTAGTGGACGGTGTACGGGCTTACAAGTGGAGGTCGTGGTTTCAAATCCAGGTAAGCACCTTCAATCGGGCAAGACTTTTCCCAACCATGTTCGGGTCAGATTCCAATAATACGGTACCCCTTGTCTGGACTGCCTTCTTGGTTAGTTTATAATTAGTTAAGTAACTGATTTAATCTTGTTTTCTTGTATCGGTTCGACATTCATGGGAACAGCTCAAGCATATGTTTGTAAGTATAGTCCCGGCGGACTGAATACTTTGCGAGAGGGAGTGGGACTTAAAACTACACTTTTTAGAGAGAGTTAAGTAAAAAACAAAAGAAAATGTGTAGCCTCTCTTTGCTGTGAATGCTGGTGTACGTGCGTATGTGTTAGAGTAATTGGGAAAATCACAAATGTCAAAAAAGCTGTCCGAATAGGTTCTGAATCTCCTGATAAGTACGTTTATATGTATTTTTCACGCAGTAATGGTGCACACCTAGGAGGAGCTGATTGCTAAACACGGTACAAACGGTATTATCCGGTATAATATAGCCGAAGTCGGTCCGAGAATGGATGACCCTCCAGCACGTGCTGGATCTCCTCCGTGTCTCGGAAAACACGTTAATCCGTTGGTCCTGGTTATGACGTGTATATTATTTGACAGAAAATCAAACACGAGTCTAGCCAACGGGTACCGTATTACTGGAATTTGACCCGAACATGGTTGGGAAAGGTCTTGCCCGATTGAAAATGCTTACCTGGATTTGCCGGGACCATGCTTACAAACATATGCTTGAACTGACACCATGAATGTCGAATCGATACAAGAAAACAAGATGAAATCAGTTACTTCACTAATTATAAACTAACCAAGAAATCACTTCACGTCCCAAACAAAGATCGGAGACTTTGTTAGAACTTAATCTACGATTGTACAGTTGTTAGTTTAGCAAGTACCGCCGCGAAACTTGTAAGTAACTTGAACTAAGTAAATTTATCTTCATTGAATCAATTGGAATAAGCTTTTGATTGGTTTTGCGCAATCAATTTTGTGAAGCTGTATTGTGCAGTAGATTTTTAGACAGCACGGTTAGCGCAGTGGTTGAGCGATTGACTGCTGCGCTGCGTGTCGCGGGTTCGATTCCCGCACGGAACAATTATTTTTATGGCCTACAGATAGTTGTTCCGGGTCTGGCTGTTTGTGTATGTGACTTTCTATGTTTGTAAACGCACCCACAATACAGGAGAAATTCCTAGTGTGGGGCAACGTTTAAAAAAAAAAAAAAATGTGTTTTTTTAGGGTTCATTTGTGAGACTGTAGCGGCATCAAGCATCAATCATCAAATCATAATCACAGTTATTTGACGTATTTAGGTACATTGCCCAGTTTTATTCAAAAGCAAAATTTTTAGCAAATCGTAGGAAAAAGTGCAGTGGCATCATTCCCGCCACATGAAAAACTAAGAAGCGAAATTTGTACGGCAACAAAAAGAACCGCAACGCCATCTATCCTGTCAGCGATGAACTACCAACTAAATCCTACATCGCGCAAGCAAAGTTTTCCGTGCGATTTGAACATATACTACAGTCCGAATATCAATAAAATTGCCCACAAGACACGACAACCGTCTGGTCGGAGGATCCTCCCATTGTCAGTGGAGGTATGCGGGACTTTACTCTCTGTTCCACATACCTCTATAAGACTTAACTCGGTTTTATCCTTTTTAAGGTTCCGTACTCAAAGGGTAAAAACGGGACCCTATTACTAAGACTCCACTGTCCATCTGTCTGTCACCAGGTTGTATCTCATACATAACCTTGACCGCTAGACAGTTGAAATGTTCAAAGATGTTGATCTTTCTGTTGCCGGTATAACAACAAAACATAAAAATTAAATTAAAATAAAAGGGGGGCGATACAAGGAACATGTTTTTTTTCGGCTTATGGTAAGGAAACCTTCGTGTGCAAGTCCAAATTGCTCTTGGCCAGTTTTTAAGTATTATCGAATGTATTTTTAGTGTTATTGGTAAGCTCGCGTATCGCTCGTAGAGTAGCTCGTGACTAAATAATAACGGCCGCACGGGTCGATCTTCAAGGTTAAGCAATGCTTGCTAAGGTCGGTCTGTGGATGGGTGACCATCTTAACATATCGAGATTCCTCCGTGCCTCGGAAAGCACGCTAAGCCGTTGGTCCCAGCTGTCATTTGTAGATCTTTGGTAGTCGTTACGAATTGAAATCTGACACCAGACTTACCAAGGAGTACCGTGTTACCCAGTTAATGGGTTGTGGAGGTCTGGAAGGCAGCCGCTCCACGTAAAATACTGGTGTTCAACTGAATCCAGTTTGACTGGGAGCCGGCCCCAATATAGTTGGCAATAGCCAGGCAGATGATGATAGGCTCACGTTTGACCACAAGTTCACCTTTTGGAAAGCAATGATGCACGCTTGCTTAGAAGTAACCTATCCACTCCAAACCAAACATGACATCACTATTATTGATCGATATTTTAATATAACTTTTTATTTTAAACGAATAGAATTGTTTCTAATTTTAATTTTATGAATTGCATGGAAATCTTAATTTAAGAATTTTAATGTAATTACTAATTACTAGATAAATGTGTACTACATGCTATATGTATAACCGAGATGTAAAATCTAAATATTTGCACGGCAGAAATGCCGAATATCGTGAAACCCTTAGATTTTAAGAACTTATCTTAGCTACTTATATTCTTGCAAATAAATATATCATTCATTCATTCATTCATTTTACCTTAATAGCCCCAGGTTGCAGCTAATAGGATAATGGTCTTCTCTCTCATTACAATCATCTTAACTGACTGTCTTATTACGTTCGTACCGTTGCCATTTCTTTTGTACAGTAGGTACTATTCGTACTGTTACACAGATATGTAACAAAATTATTAAGTTAGAAAAATAATTCTTTATTTATTTATTTAACAATCTATGTACACACACTTAATACAAAAGATAAGAAGAAGGAAACATGAAAATAGGTAGTCCTAGGAACTATCTTCAGAAATCCAAAGTCAAAGTCAAGTTTGAGATCGTTCTCTTATTGAAAGACTTTCATAAAGTTTAAAATTCCTGTGTGTGTTTCTGTTCAGGAAACCTAAAAGCTTATTTTATTTTGATACTCTTCATTATGTCAATTAACTCAGCAAACAGTTTCGTATTACACGTCTTGGGACTTGGCAATGAAGCAATAGCTTCATTTTTCAAAATGGCGTAGTGTGTGAACTTACATATATCTATACATAGTCGCTCATACAGCTGTATAATAATTTATTCTCCTTAAACCAAGCAACTATAATATTTTATTTTATTAAAATCTTTTAGAGAAAATGTTACAGTTGATACTTTAGTCTACCTGAATCCCAGTTAAGTTTATGACTGTTTATAACAAAGTTACCGGACAGTAGTTTGTTACCTAATGGGACAGTAAACTCTCCAACATTGTCAGTTTTATACGAAATATATTTCGCTACAGATGTTGCATTGCACAAAGTCTAGTTTCAATCAACTAAGTCTACTTTGTATGTAGGTACCTACTAATCAATTAAGTCCGATCACCAGAGCTCTAAACGGAAAAGTAACTTAGGTTAAAATGTTATAAATAAAAACTAGAAAATGAAAATTCTGAATCAGTTCAAAAGCCAAAAAGCTCCTCCCGTCCTAAATAAAACATAAGTTGAAGCTACACTTAATTGCTTTGCTTAATTTTATATCTAGTGCAAGAACGAAAACCTAATAAAATTCCGTTTATCTAAATAGTCGATGTACTCGTGCACGTGTATTGTAATATTCCGCTTTGACAATAAAACTACTTTAATTTTCGTCGCTGTGAAGCTACCATAAAAATGCAAAGTTCATCCATTATAATGCAATTTTATGGTTGCCGGCCACCCGGTACCGAAAGTACTATCGCATCGTCGCGTTTCATCGCGGCAGCGGAGTATTATTTCAGAGTGGCGTATTTTAAAACGCGTTTTGTTTTGTTTATGTTTTACAACGCTGTAAATTCGAGGCGTATTGTGTTACAAAACGTCCAAGTTGTTAGATTTTTGCCACCTACAGTTTCGATTTTAAATATCCGTGTTGTGTTATTTGATTATTGCTGACCTATATTTCAGTGGGATATTGCTTTCGATATGGTTTGGAATAGTGATACACACACCTTGATTTGAGCAAGAGAAGAGAAGAGAATTGAGAAATTTGGAATTAGGAACGTGTCAAATCTTTCATACTTAGGCATTTTAAGCTTGACAGGTTTTCAAGCTGATGTAGGAGAACTCCTACATTTAGCTTGAAAACCTAGAACGTTTCCAATCCTGCTCAGATACAGGCCTCCTCTCTATCAGTAATTCACCACGCAGACAATGTGTGTGTTGGTGGATAACACAATACGGCTACGCGGCATGTTGAACACATTACCTCTCTTTTTGCTTCAACACCACCCTTTTAACCAACCCGACACTGTTAATTAGTGTGATTTACTTGTACCGTGTTCTTGACATTTTCTTTCAGCACGGCAATTATGAAAAAAGTGTTTGTTTAAAGCGTATAATTATACTTTGTTTTTACACTGCGTTTTAGTATGGCAGGAATTGCGTGGAAGAATGTGAGTTTTTTTTATTTGCATATTTTCATTGCAATTCTTGATGGAAGTGTATGAAGGAATATATGGAACGTGTTATTTCGACACGCTAAGTTCTTGCCGGTAGTTGTTTGTAAAAGATTTATTATATTTACTACTACTACAAATGCAAAAGTAACAAAACTGTACATAATTAACTTGATGCAGTGTTTTTTGTCAATCTCATACACGGGCTATGGAGCGCAGCATAATAAGGTGTTAAGCAGACAGAGGCCCTACAATGAAGTCATAAAACGATCATGACTCCGCTCTAAGAGAGAGACAGAGCTATACATAGCGAATAGCACTATCCCGTTTACATCATCGGAATTGGATGGCATTAACACGTCATAGTAGGGCAGATCGCGTTAGAAACACCACCCTGCGCTCCATAAATAAAGTAATAGATGTTGGGAAGAAAATGGCCAGGCTAAAGTGGGAGTGGGCTGGCCACGTCTCACGAATACACCTGGATAGGTGGGTGAAGGTCGTCACTCACTGGTTGCCTGAGGAAGGACGTCGTCGGCGAGGTCGACCGCGGCGAAGGTTGTGTGACGATCCATCATGTTCGCGGGGCAGACTTGGCCAGAGATCGCCCAAGAGAGAGAGATTTGGAAGGCGAAAGGGGCCTTTGCCCAGCAGTGGGAACAAATGCAGGCTGATAAAAAAAATACATGGTTACTTTTTGACAATAGCTTTCGCCACGCTGCAGCTAACAGTATGCCGCTTGTCTATGGCCACTCCTCTAACCTAAGTTAACTGGTAGAAAATGGCTAAAGCACCTTAAAACTTTTGCACCTTTGTGATGCATATTCATATAAAAGGTACACCGTTCTTGATTACCGAAATAATGTTCTGAATATTTTATCTGTATCTATATAAGTTAAATGAAATGAAAATCAATATTGATACTCAAGAACGATACCCAAAAGAAAACTCCGATACAGTGTAGACCCCTTATCCTTTGACGTCATCCACATTAAAGCATAACTCATATCCCATAAGGTCTGCTGATTTACTGGAGGATAACGGTACATAAGAGGATATGCCATAAATACCATGCATGTAAGGGGTTTGGTCACTATGTGGCTTATTTATTACACTTCAGTTACATGGATAGTTTGCTTCCTTGTAAGAAAAACAAACGAAAAGCTGAATGTTTTTGAAGTGAAAACTTCTTTTGCGGCGTTGTGCACTTTTTGGGATGGGTAAAAAATGTTAAACTCGCGTCAGGACACGTGACCCTGATCGAAAATTCGAAAGACGGAGGGAAAGTTCCGAAGTGTAAAATTTTTAATGTAATATAAACTGTTATGTTTGTATACGACAGCGCAATAAATGAATATTGTATTTTACCACATAAATGATAGTACTTTCATACTGATTATTAAAGCAATTCGCCCGAAATTATCTATTCCCTAACCTTTCCAAAATATCAAAAATCCACAACGTTAATGTTCAAGTTTTCAGTTCTGCCGGCACTCCCGGAGTGCAACCTTTTTAAATAAAACAATATGGTTGCGTTCCAATAGCAGACTAAAGCTTGTTGGAACGAAGTTCCTTATCGCGCGTTGTGAAGGGGGCGTACTTCTTACTTTACTTACTTCTTATTATTATTATATCCCCATATAGGTACGATCAATCCCCGATTATGAAGTTTTGATCACGGTGGCTTGGTTTTTTTTCGATGGGAAATCATCAAATGACTCCTTCTGCTCTGGGAGAAGCGGAAAGCAGTGCCAGACTCTTACTGACTAAAACCCATCCGTGTTCCTCTAAAGCCCTTTGCGTTCCAGGGCAGCGGTGACTCTTTCGAACAAATTCCGCAACACGGCGTCTTGGCTAGTAACAGGTACTTATCAAAGGTGTATCAAATTGTTTCTCAAATTTGTTAATGTACTTACAAAGTACCTACAATTTTATACACCTTTGCTACCTGATACCAGCCAAAGCCACCATGATCCAAACTTCATAGTCGCGGGTTGATCTTACTTGTATTGGGGACATACACAGAAAAACTTTCAGATTTTCTACACTAATAATATTTTAAAGAGGAAAAATTTGTATTTTTGTGTGTGTGTATGTTTGTAATGAATAAACTCAAAAACCACTGTGCTGATTTCAAAAATTCTTTCGCCATTGGCTACATTCACCCTGAGTGACATAGGCTATATTTTATCCCCGTACTCCCACGGGAACGGGAACTACGCGGGTGAAACCGTGTGACGTCCGCTACTATAAAACTACACACTATATATATATTACATACTATATATATACACACATATACAGGGTGTCCCAAAACTCAACGTCAAGCCGAAACGGGGTGACAGGATTGATCATAACCATCACGAGAAAAATCTGAAAAAAAATCTATCCCATGCAGTTTGAAAATTATGGGCATTTTAAGAAAAACCTAGAAATTTGATCAAACTGTACCATTTTTCGGTTATTGTGGTTATTATTTTTTATTTTTGTTCATTTGAACTTTAGAAACGTAATCCTAAATAACATTTCTAGAATCCCAATAAAAAATAATGACACAATTGCCTCAAGTTCCCGAGAATTGAGACTATTTGTTAAACTACGAATTTAAAATTTTCAAGATTCGTCGACTTTGACAGGCCCTCCTATAAAAAAAATGTACTAGAGTGCCTTGGCAAGTAGCATTAAAAGTTGGCGCATTTAATCAGAATTCTAAAATGGTACAATACTTGTTAGTTCCATACAATAGAAAAGAGTAAAAAAATTAAAACCTCAAGTAACCCGATTTTTGCTATCAGATTTTACTCAGTTAAAATGTTTTTAATTCGCACAAGCTCTAGGTAGGTTCTTAATTTTAAGGCAAAATGATGAGAGAGATGGATAATGGGTATGTTTGCCATGAGTGAGCGAGACAGATAGTGACGCCACGCATTGAGACGGAGATGCGTCGTTTAAACGAGTGCGAGATCTTTTTTAAGAAGATGTAGGGCTTGTATTGAGGCTGATGGTAAACAATTTGAACATTTATTGTAATAAAAAACGTTATTTCTCTATCATCTGACTTTTATTCCAACAAACCTAATTATTTTACTAATTTTACTAACTTTTTTTCACTTTGGTAAAAGTGGCGTCACTATCTGTCTCGCTCACTCATGGCGAACATACCCATTATCCATCTCTCTCATCATTTTGTCTTAAAATTAAGAACCTACCTAGAGCTTGTGTGAATTAAAAACATTTTAACTGAGTAAAATGAGATAGCAAAAATCGGGTTACTTGAGGTTTTAATTTTTTTACTCTTTTCTATTGTATGGAACTAACAAGTATTGTACCATTTTAGAATTCTGATTAAATGCGCCAACTTTTAATGCCACTTGCCAAGGCACTCTAGTACATTTTTTTTTATAGGAGGGCCTGTCAAAGTCGACGAATCTTGAAAATTTTAAATTCGTAGTTTAACAAATAGTCTCAATTCTCGGAAACTTGAGGCAATTGTGTCATTATTTTTTATTGGGATTCTAGAAATGTTATTTAGGATTACGTTTCCAAAGTTCAAATGAACAAAAATAAAAAAGAATAACCACAATAACCGAAAAATGGTACAGTTTGATCAAATTTCTAGGTTTTTCTTAAAATGCCCATAATTTTTAAACTGCATGGGATAGATTTTTTTTCAGATTTTTCTCGTGATGGTTATGATCAATCCTGTCACCCCGTTTCGGCTTGACGTTGAGTTTTGGGACACCCTGTATATATACTATAAACTACAAATAACAGCCAGGACCAACCGTTGGTCCTCTAGACTCTTCCGTGCATCGGAAACCACGTACGGCTTAACGTGGTACGCGTGGTGGCACGGAAGAGTCTCGATATGTTAAGATGGTCACCCATCCACAGACCAACCTCGGCAAGCGTTACTTAACCTTGAAGATCAACCCGTGCGGCTGTTATTATTTAGCCACGAGCCAAAATACAGTTAATGCTTAAAACAAAAAGAAACTTTCAAAACTTTATCTTCTTAATGTTGTGTTATTTGATAACATAATTATTATTCGAAGACTTTAATTAAATACAAGATCATCATCAAATCGACTAGTCCTATGCCTTTTAAATTCAATGGAATCTCGCGATCTTCATCAGGTCAACCCACCTTACGAAAAATTTGATATGTGACATCTGCCTAGCCTGTTCCTAGCTTTGTTGGAGTCGGCTTCCAGATGAACCGGGTACAGCTGAGTACCAGTATTTTATATGAAGCAGCTGCCTATCTGACTTCCACTACCCAGGAACTGGGAAATACGATACCCCTTGGCAAGACTGGTGTTAGATTTTCTGGCTTTTGACTACTCCTAACGACTGTCAAAGATGTTCAAATGACAACCAAACCAACGGCTTAACGTGCTTTCCGAGGCATGAACCTCGGCAAGCACAGCTTTACCTCGAAGTTCAACCCGTGCGGCTGTTATTAATTAGCCAGAAGCTCTGAATTTAGAATGTCATTGTCAAGAGTGACAGGTTGTCAATGTCATTCTAGCGGAGCGTCGAGTCTATGGTAGCGGGGCGGCCATCTTAGAATTCACTTCTTTGAGAGCGGTCGCCAGCGCACCACGTTTTCGACGAATCACCATCCATCGCCTTAATCATAGTGTATTTTAAAGTGATTAGTATTGATCAGAATATTAGTGATTATCATTTACGCTATTGTAAAATTATTTAAATGTTAAAGAAATAAAATCGTTTAAGTTTCGAAGACAATACGTTTAATTTAAATTACATACCCTGATTGGACTACTCACATATCCGCGTTGTAAGATGGATTCTGATGAAGGCCGTCCTGAGCTTTCATATGCATAAATATTCCACACAAAATAACATCCACAAAGCTTTCCGTAAACTTCACGGTCCCAGATTCAGGGGTGTTTCCTAACGTAATAAACATGAAAGTGTTTGGCATAGGAGTGTAAGGTGCGCCGTATAGCCTTATAGTCCAAGATCCCAGAGCCATCAGACGTTACTTATTTCCTCAGTAGCAAAATGTGTGGGATAGACTAGTGTTAGTGGATCTGTGTGTACTTTGAACGTGCGTATACTTGCTAACAATGGGCTTTTCGTGATGCTTAGGACATACATCAAAAACCAAGGAGGTACCGGTAGGGTTTTGCACCCTCCCAAATCATGGCAATAGGTTTTCGTTTTAAACACAATAAATAAAAATAAATACCCATTTAAACCTTGTGAATAAGAACTTATTTAAAAACTCATTATTGGAATATCTTAACATATAGTCTCTCCTGACCGATTTCGGCCATGGCGGCCAATCTCAACCGAGACTAGCCATCTGAGCGGGACATATTATAGTGCACAAGTGTTTGCGCAAACACAGGTGCACTCCCTCTTCCATAACTCTTAGGTATATTCTGATGGGACGGCAACCCGATACGACCGGAGAGAGATCTGGCTAAGGACCAATTGCTTAACGCGCTTTCTGAGGCATGAGAGTATCACACCACCAACTTCCAAACTCCGGGCTGTCACTGAAATTTCTATTGAAAAACCCAATTATATTTTTTGCAAGACCTGGGAATCGAACCCAGAACTCCAAGCTCGGCAGTTGCGCTTGCGACCGCGAGACCAACGAAGCAGTTCGATCTTAACATAAATAAGAATCAATCCCCGTCTTTAGCTTAAGCACCTATAAAAAAAATCGTCGCCACTTTACATGTAGGAGGTTACCCTTAAAAAATATGTATTTCAAGATTTTATTTTACCACTTTGTCGGCGTGATTAATATGTATACCCATACAAACTTTCTAGCGCTAAGCGTCTCGGAGCTAAACCGCGGATGTTTAAAAAAAACCCTTAAAAGGGTTAATTGAACTCATCGCTATGAACAATCTTTACCATGGGACCAACTCTTAAATCACGGAAAAAGAAACAGTTCTCCATTACATTTTTATCATGCTTTTGCAAACGTGAAATATATGGGGAATTTGTTTTTTTTGTTTAGGTACTAAAAGATAACAATGACGCAGTAGAGAGAAGTGCAAAGGTTATCCATAATTATCTATGGCTTATCTTTTTCTAAGTTTTTGTTTATATTATATATAACGGAAATCGCGACTGTTCGGGTTTTTAGAAATCGTGACGTCAACAGAGCTGACGTCACCATCTCCATTGACAGGCTCACTCATTGCAAATAATGAATACACTCAATTTATTTGTTCACGTTTTCACCAGTGAAACACAACAAAGACAATCTTAAAATTTAAATCAACAGTAGGAGTCGTACTAATTACGTTTGCACCGATCATTAATTTAATTACTGAATTAATATTACAAAATTAATTCTATGAATGATGATTCCAGGTCGAAGTAGGATAATAGAATGATCATTCTTACAATTTATTGAACAAACAACAGTTTGCGAAATCGATTGACGTCATAGGTGCATCGGCAAGAATAAGAATAAGAA
Organism: Mamestra brassicae; assembly: GCA_905163435.1. NCBI lineage: Eukaryota > Metazoa > Arthropoda > Insecta > Lepidoptera > Noctuidae > Mamestra > Mamestra brassicae. Next base: position 17,890,309 of record LR990999.1, on the reverse strand, counting down.
TAAGAATAACAATAACAATAAGGATAAGAATAAGAATGAGAATGAGAATGAGAATGAGAATGAGAATGAGAATGAGAATGAGAATGAGAATGAGAATGAGAATGAGAATGAGAATGAGAATGAGAATGAGAATGAGAATGAGAATGAGAATGAGAATGAGAATGAGAATGAGAATGAGAATGAGAATGAGAATGAGAATGAGAATGAGAATGAGAATGAGAATGAGAATGAGAACAAGAACAAGAATAAGAATATTTTATTTGCATTTAAAACATGGTACATTTTAGGTCTTATATATCATTATCTAACATGTTTTGCCATACGTACCGGCCATAAGTACCGGCGCAGATGCAACATCAGCGATCTTTCTATAGTAGCGCTGTGTAATTTACTCATAAGATATTTTGCCTGCCTACACCAACCTCTGCTTCAAAAAGTGGCCTCGCAGTGGCTCGCCTTTTTTATATCAAACATGGCGTCGTCGTCGCGAAGTCATTACACTGATTTTTATTACAAGTTGCAGGTAACATTGATTTAAGTAACAAACTATGGTTTGATAATTCATTTTACTATTTTTAACTCTCGATTTTAACATTGAAATATTTCTGCATTGCTTAAAACGCTTTAATCGCGCTTCATCTTTATCACTTGATCAACAGTAGTTCAATCAACTGTTTATTAAACAAAAATCAACTACAAATTATCTTTAAAGTATCGCCTATCACTTTTTAATTAATAAATTAATTAAGCAAAACAAAAAGGTTTTTTATCAGTTTTATGTAAGTAATCTTTTTTCCGTTTGATGCGGAATACATACAATACATTTAGTCCCGTAAAAATTGTATTCAGTTTGGCCCAGCAGTTTTTTTGTGGCGACATTGATGCCGCTACGAGTTTATGACTGACTTGCTGCAGTTGAGGCCCGGTGTTCTGAAATACAGGTCTAGAGATTAGTATAGGCACCAGTCTCCCACGATATTAAAATGTTGTCTGACTCTGATTCCATGTAATATGTATTTTGTAATATTGTGGAGGGAAAATCCATCTTATTATTACTACAGTGGTTTCGTACAAGAAAGAGTGCTGTCGGTATAAATCCACGTGTCCTTCACAGTGTGACTAAAAGAATAACGGTGTAATTGAAAAAATCTGGGACAGCGTCGACCTTAGATACATTGACCAGTTATTCAACATTCAGTTATTTACGATCGGCACCTGACTTTGAAATTTCAACTAAATCCAGAGAAAATTGGCTGTGACAGACACACAATTGATAATATTGACTGGCCTGTTGGTCAAGTGGTTAGTGACCTTGACTGCTAAACCGGAGGTCATGGGTTCGATTCCCACCCGGGACAAATCTTTGTGTGATGAGCATGATCATTTGTTCTGTGTCTGGGTGTAATTTGTCTATAATATGTAGGTATGAATTTTCTGGTTGCCACAGCACAGGCTCTGCCTAGTTTGGGATCGGATGATCGTGTGTGAGTTCTCCCAAGATATTATTATTATAAATATGAGGGTTCCGGTTTGAGATACAAGCCATCGGAACAATAAAGCTGTTATCGAGTAAAGGTCTGCCTTGGGTCGCAAGTTATCTGTGCGATGACTGTTTAAGTAAGTCCGCTTGCGTCTTGGGGAAACCCCGTCAAAGTCTTTCTCACTCTTATCACCTTAAGAGACGTATTTATTAAGTCAAACGAGTGCTTCGGTTCAAAATTCTAAGAGCAAACAGAAAGGGAGGACGTTCCTTCGACTCCTGTTGGTACTACATACTTTTTATATCTATTGTATTGTGAGGTGTGGTTTACAATGAGTAGCACGCTGTATGTTTTGGTTTTCGTGGCCCTGTTCCTGAGGATGGCACACTCCTGGGGTAAGTGTGAGAGCGTACTTTTAACCGACTTAAAAAAAAAGAGGAGGTTCTCAATTCGTATGTATTTTTTTTAACCAGCTTCAAAAAAAGGGTGCCGTTATTTTTTTATGTTTGTTACCTCATAACTCCGTAATTTATGAACCGATTTGAAAAAATCCTATAATAATATACATTCCGATTTTGAAACCGGTTCAGGAATTTGGTTTTTAAATCAAAATAGCTGCAGTAAATAGAAAATATATCATCCAAGTATACGAAATTACGTTAGTTTAAAATAAAATTAATTTCGGAATTCGGTTTCAAAATACGAAGAAACTACCAAAAACACCAACTTCCGAAATTAATGTTTTTTTTTATCCTTTGTAGTATTTTTTTTTATTTGGAAGTCGGTTGCATTGTTTTGTAAAAAAGTTTTTTTTATCATTAAGTTCATGTCCGATTTTATTTTAAAAGTGATAATAAAGTGTCTAATCCAAGAAAGTTCTATTCACAAATAATCGAGACTATAAATTATTGAGATATTTTATTAACTTACGGTATTTACGATAAACTGGTCGCATATAGAATAGAATAATTATCTTTTATTTGCCAAAAACATGGTATAAAGATGGTAGTGTTAATAATGTGAACAAACATGATTTGCTTAATAGCTATAAGCGTGCAAATTTTACGTGCATTACGAAACAATAATTCATCATGCGATTTTATGTTCCAGGAGCTCCTAACACTGTAAAAACTATTAGCAGATAGCCATTTGTATAATTTAATTTTGAACAATCTTGTATTTAAAGTTTTTAATTCATTTGGTATTTCATTATATACCTGGACACACATATATGTCCATGTGTATTTTATAAAGTATAAATTATTTTTTCTATTGTTTTAGACATCGCCGCAAGCTCAGGAGATGATCTACTAAGGTTTTATACGAATGAAACTTTAACAAGTACCACAAGTATTGAGTCCCGACACCTGTCAGCGTTGACATACGATGAAGTCCACAACATGATGCTGTACGTCGACAAAAAGACCAACAACGACATTATATGTGGTTATGACTTAACTTCTGTAGAAAACAAATGTTTTACCGAAGGAGCCGGTAGAAACATTCATGATCTCGCTTTCGACCCAGTCACAGAGAAAGTCTTCTTTACCGATACTAATGACAGAAGCGTCAACTGGATCTCATTAAGTCATGGATCTGAAAACAACGTAAACCTTTTATTAAAGATGGATGACGGAATCCCCCGCGATATTGTAGTAGATAGCTGTAACGGGTACGTTACCAATGATTGTTTATAATCACTCAACTAATTATATTTAAGTTCCTGATGATCACCACAAATTTTCTTTTAACAGGTATATTTACTGGCTCAATACAAACCTGACGAAACCTACAATAGAGAGAGCACGATTTGATGGTTCCGAGAGAGAAGTTATAGAGACTCTGGCTACAGTACCTGTCAACGCGACTTACACATTGGAGCCAAATAGTTTAGCGATTGACCAATCCAGACAGGTGTTGTACTGGTTGGAACCAGTAAAAACTACGGAATACCGACTGTTTACTAGAGTATTGAATAAAAAACAAAAACCAGTTTTTGTCATTCATATATTTAAACCAAAGTTTATCAAAGTTCCATCAAATACATTGATTGTTTCAAAAAATGAAGTCATCAATTTGGAATATGCTTTTGATATTAATACGGTTTATTCATTTCCGAAATCATTTGCTAATGTTCAAGCGAAAAGTGTGTATTCTCTCAAAAATATGCCTATCAGTATGGCCGCTAACTATAAAATTAAAGATCAAATTCAAGGATGCGAGGCTTTAAGTCGGGTCAAACTTGCTGCAGAATATGATGGGCCATTTTGTGTTCATGGAACAAAAGCTAATGAAGAACCTGGTTGCAAATGCATACGTGGGTACACCGGTGAGAGATGCGATGTAGCAGTATGTAACAACTATTGCTTGCAAGGCAACTGTAGTATCAACGATGACGGGTTTCCTGAGTGCAGGTAAGAGATATTTTATTCCTGCGATACATAGCTGCTATTTGCCATACCTATTCAATCAAATGTAACTCACAAATTTAGGCCCCATTAGTATTGTTAATTTTTAATCCATGGTGCTTGGCGACTGATGCGACAATAACCAGAGTAGGCCACGCACGCGTTTGTCGCAGACCTCAGAAAAGGCGCCATACATTCTCTGACGGCACGAATTGTACCTTTAAAGGTACAATTCGTGCCGTCAGAGAATGTTTAATGCTTTGATACCTCACTAGGTAGGTCAATGACCCAGCAATGTTCTGTATCGTGCTTAATGAGAAGGAGGCAAATGAAAATGATGTTTTCTTATTCCTCCTTATGTTATTCTTTTCTGTATCAATTTGTTGAGGGATTCAAGACAGTTGAATCGTTTCACCGGGACTCGTCGAGCTTCATTGACTCGGCATTTTTCTGGTGGTTATGTTGATTCTGGCTGTGATGTGGCGGACTTGTCTTATTACACTGTCTTCTTCTTATTAGTCTGTCTTCTTCTTATTAGTCTGTCTGTCAAGACCTTTTATCTCAAAAACGCGTAGTGGTAATATACTCAAGTATACAGTCCCTTGAAGCTGTGAAAAAATTAAACTTCGAAGTTAACTTCAAAAAAAGAAACAGTCGTATATGCCGCAAAAGACGGATATTTCGACACTCTCAAGGGAATCAAAATTTATAGGTTACTTCCCGTTGACCTCGACTTATAAAATTTGGCAAGAAGATAGATCTTAGAGTGCAAGAACAGGAAAAAGTCTGAAAATTGAGAATTTATTGTTTTAACATATCAAAAAAAAAATACGGTTACAAACATATATTTTCTATTGAAGAACTGACAGTGACGTACATTGATGTATGGGAGAACATTTTTTGCACCAACAAAGTTAAGTTTGTCCGTCAATCTAACCTGCTACATTTTGCTTTCATAGGTTATAAACTCCCGAAGGTAACGTATTGTACGGTGCAACCGCACATTTCATAATTGCACTCTAATCAAAATTAAATTGTTATAAATTTTCACTAATTTTACATCAAGTCAGTTCCGCCCCGACCCTTGCTCGAGCCAGCCCCCGCCGCTGAGCCTGTAGTCTTAAATTCGCCCCTTAATAATAATTCCAGTTCGATCCAGCCCGTCCCTAGCTGTCCTCCCCCCAGCGACGCCCTAAGCCGAGGCCCGTACCCCACAGGGGGTGCCCTTAGCGTGTAGTCGCTTAGTTTGTAAGTTTTTTATAAGCCCTGGCTGGAGGCTTTAATATTATATTAAGGACACCACAGGAAAGCCCGGTTAAGCGGTCGACAACCTTATAGGTTGAACTGCGAGAAACCACTAATAAAAAAATAAAAAAACATCCAGTCAGTTCACATTCGGACCGCGTCATAGAAACACTTCATTTATTGTTCAACAAATTGACAAAAAATCAAGAATCTCAAGTGAATTACATAGTTTTACTAAATATCATTCAGCATCCCTATCAATCAGTAAAAGACGTGCGGTGACAAACGTACATGTACACTCGGAACAAATCAAGACTCGATCGGAACCCTCGGTGCGCGAGTCTGACTCGCACTTGTCCGGTTTTTAGATACAATTTTTTTTTCGCATTTATAATATTTTTTGACTGGCCTGTTGGTCGAGTGGTTAGTGACCCTGACTGCTAAACCGGAGGTTGTGGGTTCGATTTCCACCCAGGACAAATCTTTGTGTGATTAGCATGTTCATTTGTTCTGAGTCTGGGTGTAATTTGTCTATAATATGTATGTATTTAGAAATATATACATACATAAGTATGATTATCAGTTGTCTGGTTGCCATAGCACAGGCTCTGCCTGGTTTGGGATCGGATGACCGTGTGTGAGTTGTCCCAAGATATTATTAAGATATTATTATTAATATTAGTCTGGATAGAGTCATTTGTACTAAGATCTTTGGCAGTCGTTACGGATAGGCAGAAGCCAGATAATCTGACACCAGTCTTGCCAAGGAGTACCGTGTTACCCAGTTAATGGGTTGCGGAGGTCTAGTAGGCAGCCGCTCCACGTAAATTACTGGTTTTCAGCTGAATCCGGTTTGACTGGAAGCCGACCCCAATATAATTGGGAAAAGGCTAGGCAGATGATGATGAATATTAGTCTGGATAGCTAGCTACCCTTGTTTAGTCATGTAGGATTTTATATGAATAACTTGATTAAAAAGTGTATCCATTGCGTTGTTAACTTCCTCCTTCAACTTTATGACTAACTGAATAACATTTCAATTCAAAAGTTATTTAGTTCAAATAAATAGTTTAATTTTCACATGTTCATTAATTTTTGCAGTTGTGACCCTGGTTTTTCCGGGCAGCTGTGTGAAATCGACGCGTGTCAAGGATTTTGTCTGAACGAAGGCGTCTGTTCACTGAACGAGGAAAATGAACCTTTCTGTGATTGTGTCGAAGGTTATGAGGGGATCAGGTGCGAAGCTGATACCAATGCGACTGTGTCCATTGTCGTTAACTACCACGATAAGTCGACCACTTGCTCGTGTCTGCAGTCCCACCAAACTATCGTTCAGGCCCCACATCCGTGATGAGCCGCAAATTAGAGTACTTAACAATAATTTTACTCGGTAACTGTTATTGCAATGAATTTTGAAAAATACTCGTGTTATGATAATCTTCGATGCGGTTTTTGAAACGGGACGTCTTTTTTCCCTTATTGTAATAAATGTAAATCTAACTGGTAGCTTATTTACTGTCATGATATCGAAAACATGTAAAGTACATGAATTAAATTATTTCATTTTGATTTTTGTTGTTTCATTTGATATTGATACCGTGCAGTGGAATAACTCAGGTTTACCGTTCCATTAAGGTTATTTGCTGAAAGTCACGACAGAATAAAGTTATTTTATACTTTTAGTGTTTTTTTATTTGGAAGTAGGCCTCAATTTTTTGTAAAAAAGTTTTTTATTTGTAACCACTGTAACTTTTGCAAGCCACCATCAGAAAAGCGACGAGTATATATCGAGCTCAACGAGCCCCGAAGAAAAGATTCAACTGGCTTTGCTCCTTTTAGCTTTTAGAGTAAGAAAAAACATAGTTTCCATCTTCCTTTTCAAGCAGGAGACAGAACAAAGCAAGGCAAATATGAACGAATTGACGTTGACACTTGGGGGAGGTCTAATGTCCAGCAGTGGACGTCTTTCGGCTGATATGATGATAATGATGAGTTATATCAAACACTAATCGCGTGGATAAATGGTGTTGAATTACTTGTGTCTTCAATATAGGTGCCTACATAAAAATGCCAAAAAGATGCAAAATTCCCCTTAAAAAGACAATACGATTTTGGTAAATCTACAACAAGTTACCTTCAGAAAGCGATAGCAGTAATCTATTTCCACACCAACACCCCCATCTATCTATTTCAACACCTAAAGTTTTATTTTTTTTTCTTTTAATTTTGTCTTGCATGATCTCAGATAGAAATTAAGTGTAATTATAGTTTTAAAAATGATCTCTGTATCTAGTTTTTATTAGTGTTATCTTAATTTCAAGTTATTTTTGCATGCTGAAAATGAGTTAGCAAAATATGTGGAACGATTTTAACTGAGCATTATGTACCATATTTTACGCAAAAATAAATATTCTTTTCTATTCTATTCTATTCTCAAGAGCACTCCATTAACATAAATTCACTTCTACTTCTCTGCCACGTCGCGTCCCACCTCGTCTGCATTCACAAGTTAGAGATAAAATCTAATGGGCGAGTCCATTATATTTTATTAGAAACGTGTTAGTTTCCTTACGACGATCTATTCGTTCTGAAGTCTAGAGTTTATTGGGAATTGAAAAATTTCTGTGAAAAGCTTTGTGGTAAGTATTTTAAGGTCTTTAGGCCCTATCTCACTAGGTGTCACTACTAGTACTCACTATAGTGTCGCGACTGGTGGCAGCCACTGGTCCAACAAAATGTATGCAATGTGTTGCCATTATCGGGTGATTCGGTTGCCGTCAACAACAACATTTGTTGCGCAACCAAGCTAATACCAAGTGAGGTACCCTTTATACAACTGCAAACATTTTGTTGGTGGCGCGACCGGTGGCCGCCACCATGGTGTCCTAGTGAGATAAGACCGTTAGACTATCTATGTCTTAGTACTACCTACATACTCTCTGTATGTCATGTTATTGGATTTTCAAGAGTTGTGAGTTGGGTTTGTCGAAGGATTGGGACGTTAACTTTTGAAGTATTTATACTTTAATTCTTTATTGTACACCATAACAGCTTATATTAATTCACATTTAAAAAATAGTTCATGTACAAAGGCGAGCTTAACTCAAAAATGAGTTTTCTACCAGCAAACCTTTGAGTGATAGAGAGAGATCACAATAGAGGGTAGGATCCAGTGCACAAATTTTACAATGCTACATTTATAAATATACCTTCATACATTATATGAGTCTCTATTTACAAATATAGTGATTACCTATGTTTAAAGAAATGCAAATCAATACTTCGTAAGTAACTATCTATGTCTTTTCATTATTTCAAACTTTTACAAATTACCTTTTTCTGGGTGGGCAAGTCATGGTAAATTTCGGTTCGATAAAACCTTAATATTATCGGCTCACGTGTAAAAGTAGGCGATGATTTATCTCCTGAGAACCAACCCCGGACGACGCTGTGTCATGGTGAAGCCGAACTTTTGACGAGACTGTTATTAAATATGTGGGTAGAGGATCGGTTTACGATGTTCACATTACTTTTCTATTCAGTAAACCTTTGTTTTTATCGAAGAAAAAACAAAAAAGCAGTTAACATACATTTTGAGTAAGTTCCAGCCGATGTATTCTATATTAGATTGATTCAAATGAACCGCCACTCGTCCATTGAAAGGTTCACTAGAAAACCAGCGTCAGACAGCATCAGTCTGTCTGACATATCGCTGAAATGGACCTTTTTAGTGCAGCCGTGAGACACACACTTGGTTCTGAGGTACCGTGCGTGTTTCATGTAAGTGCTAAATAAATATGATTCTTTCTTTCTTTCTCTATTCTTTCAACATCTCTCCGTGTACTCTTAGGGGGAGTGAGCGTGAAGTGAGCTGTCATTCCATCTTTTTTGTATGGATTGACAACTCACTTCTTGTTCACTTCACCTAAGCTTACACAGTGAGTGGTTTACAGAATCGCATTGTAGTTTATAGGGTCGAAAGTGTATCTATATATGTATACTAAGCTAATTCCCTGTCGGAGTCTGTGTTTCCTGATAGCTACAACCTGTAGCTGTTCTTTAACGGCCAGTCTCAATAACATATGTAACTTTGACAAACTGTCAAATAAGCTACTAACAGTAGCTGAAACGTCATGTTTTGAAGGCAAACAATAGCTATTTTGCCAATTGGTTAGTCGTATATACGTTACTGAAATCGGCCGTTAATCAGCCGTGCTCCTGAAGTGGCATCAATGCCACCATATGAAAAACTTAGAAAGCGCCATCTACGACGAACTAACAACGAAACCCAGCGTCGCGCAAGCAAAGTTTTCCGTGCGATTTCAACATATACAACAGTCAGAATAACAACTATTGGGCCGTTGCCCACCAGACTCAACAACCGTCTGGTCGGAGGATCCTCCATTTTCAGTTGTGGTATGCAGGACTTTACTCTCTGTACTGCATACCTCTAAACTACACCGTTGACCATATCCCTTCTTCGATATTTTCGAAAAAAAATCGAATGACATAAAATTATTAATTCTATAATAACGATCATGACCGTAATTGGACTACGATCAAGGAGAAGGAATATCACATCAATTGGAACGATAGCTCACTTCTCTGCGAGTTTTTTTTACAGAATCAACCGCCTGACCACCTTGTGAATCTCATGAAATTTAATTGAATAAAAAGGTATAGCTTTTTTATTCTTAAAATCTCTGCATGTATGTTGTTAACTACAAATTATTACATACTCATAATAAATTAGAATAATTAGGTAACCATGCAGTTAAAACGGTTTATTTTCTTTTGTCACGTAAACAAAAAATGAAGACGATAAAGTGCGTTGAAAACTCGTTTGACGTTACCTACACTTTTTACTGGAAAGTGACGTTACAAGCCCCCACTCTACACATCGTTGATGCGTTTTATCTTCGTAATTGTATTTTTATTTGATAAAATAAAAAATACGTATCCAATATTTTTCGATAATCTAACTGACGGACTAAATAGAATTATATTTTTTTAACCCAGGCAACATCCCTATTACTCCGTTCATCTATTGCGTATCAGGTCAAAGACATCCCTGAATCTATCGAAGTCAAAACTTAAATTTAATTAGACCATTAAATGACACTTTTGAACGTCAACATTTACAGTAAAAAGCTCAACTCAAAGCGTTTATTTCAATTAAACCATTACAGGCATCTTTTCTATGCACATTTTACATTCTACTCTTCTGTTATTGTGGGCCAGTAAATGCCGTGATATTGTAAATTACATAATTTCCAAAATGTCTTCACAAACTAAACCAAAAACTCAACGGCCGCCAACAGAATCCATCGCTTTCAAAACAAAACTCAAACAATTTGTCTTCCTGACAAACAATTCGCAATAATTTATTATTCCGTAAATATTCACTTACTTTTAAAACAAAAGAGACTTTCAACTAGTTGTAGCGTGTCGCCGCAAAGTTTATTAGTACGGCTAATATGGGTGTACAAGGTCAGACATACCCTGGAATGTTCGGTAGCACGCCATGTTCAGGCTTAATTTAACTATTATTGTTATGTGTGATCGTGGTATTGTATGTGGGATTTGATTTAGTGTGACAGTCTGATGTCTCCATGATTTCTTAATTCATCGTCTATGTTCGTTTTGAAAATGTTTTTTTGATGGAACTTAACTTTAGTTTACAGCCAACCAAAGTATACGTCTATTTGGTATACTGAGAGAATGCACGCATAATCTAAACCGCTGGGCTCTAGAAGCATTGTACATGTTATTTTTAAAACTACATTGAGTATAGTCCAATGAAGGTTTTTTGCCCTACAAGGTTTGTGAAAGAAGTTCAAATGAATACTTATTTACAAAGTTTTTGGGTAATTTTTGCCAATTAGAAAACCCATCGATTTATTCTAGAAATCCCCACCGACAAATTCCCCACCAGGATCATTTTTTTTTTCCAGAAATCCCCACTAGTTATATAAACTCAGCCCAGCGGGGATTTTTAGAAAAATAATTAACAATCCCCACCAGGTGTTGTTGTTTCTAAATTATTAAACAAAAAATACCTTAAACAATTTAATTATTTCAAAATGAATTATAAAATTATTTGCACTGTATAAATTGCAAATTATAAATTGCAAAAAAAATATATATTGCAAAACTTCAATCACCGGAAATCTGGTTTATCATAAATGCAATATGCATCCAGAGATAATCAATATACACCACTAAAAAGAAGGAGAATCACATGGATTAATATTTTAGTCAAAGAGGCATTATCCATGTTTTGGACCAAGGAACTGTTATCATAGGTACCGAAGTACCCTAACGGAAAAAGAAGAATAATTTTACGTTTCATACCTAAATAAAACATGGCTGAATAATAACAGCCGCACGGGTCGATCTTCAAGGTTAAGCAACGCTTGTCGAGGTTGGTCTGTGGATGGGTGATCATCTTAACATACCGAGACTCCTTCGTGCCTCGGAAAGCACGTTAAGCCGTTGGTCCCGGCTGTCATTTGTAGATCTTTGGCAGTCGTTACGGATAGTCAGAAGCCAGATAATCTGACACCAGTCTTGCCAAGGATTACCGTGTTACCCAGTTAATGGGTTGTGGAGGTCTGGTAGGCAGTCGCTCCACGTAAAATACTGGTATTCAGCTGAATCCGGTTTGACTGGAAGCCGACCCCAATATAGTTGGGAAAAGGCCAGGCAGATGATGACCTAAATAAAACATGCGTTATCGGGCTGTTGCCCACCAGCACAATAACCGTCTGGTCGAAGGATCCTCTCATTTCAGTGGCGGTATGCGCACGCCACTATTAGCGTATACTTCCAATTAAGTCAATTGACTGGAAACCCAAAGAGATTGCCTCAGATTGCCCGGAGCTTAAAGGTGGGATTCCTTTGGTAAGCAAAGAATATAGTAGTTTTGGTGTCAAGTCTCACCTCCCTCCCTATATTAACAGGCATAATATTTGAACAGTTACACTGCAACGTTAGCGAGAAAAATATTCAGTGCCTTGCCTCACAAATACGTACACAGCTGGTAGCTTCCCTACTATAACTCAAGACAAATGTAGATTTACGTCCGTCCACGTTGGCGCGTTTCTGGTCCGAGCAACAGCGCCTGACCCCAATCCTCTGGGATACGACATTTTCACATTAAACTCGTGTACTAGTGCATGCCTCGTTCACATGATATAAATCCTCTCTGCCTTGACTGTGCCACGGGGAGAGTAAAGTGGGTTATTCTTAGCTAGGAATAGACAAAACTGATTTGGTAAATCAAAAATTATGGAGTGTTTTGATATTTTCTTCAAGCTGCAAATAATAAATGATATTCATTTTGTAAGTAGGTTTGACATAACACTTTTACACGTCAATCTTTTTTGGTAATTTATGGTATTTTTTTAACTAGATGGTGGTGGTGGGCGGTGTTTCCTAGCTGACTACCCTGAGAAGAAACACCGAAACAAACTCAGAGGTCAAAGTCTCTTTTAAAATCCACACAATCGCACTGGTCAAATCATATGAGAACCATGTAGGTTAATGTCTGAAGTGGTATTTTGAAGAAGAGAAGAAGTACCACACAGATTTGAGTTGAGAGCAGACAATGCAAGCATTTGTCAGTTATCGTGTAGCTTGCAGCCGGCGTTCATCGATTTATTAGACGTTGTCACGTCAAAAACTTTTGGTTCCCTAATAGATCCCTAATAGAAGACAAGGCAAAACTATAAGGGTTCCTTGTTGACTATGGAACCCTAAAAATTATGTCCACTGAACGGACAACGAATTTCGTTTCATATAACGTTCATAATTAAAATTACACTTGAATAAAAACATTGCCAACCTTTTGACGTTACACAACGTGTTTATAAATCACGGGTTACGTGATAAGGCCACTAGATTGCGTGGGAGGAGCATAATAATTTAATAAAAAGACATCTATCACCATGAATATATTTATGAAATTAAGAAACTTCTGAAGTATGCAAATTTCATTGTAATTAAGGGCTCGGTAAAAGTATGAGTATGAGCCACAGATGTAGGAAACGATGGATAGTGCAAGATGACCGGAATAAAATTTTGAATTTTATTTTTTGAAAACGTTAAGAGGATTATATCGACGACCCACAGCTTAAAACCTTAAAGTAACATAATTTTTAAAGGTATTTATTGCTTTCCTTGAGCAAATTATCAAGGAAAGTAAGAATACCGGTTGCCTACCGCATCCATCTTATTTACATCTGAGGCCAGACGTTTGAGGCCGCACTTGAATATTTCCAAGCCACTTTTTGTTGGATTTTTTCAAAGTTGAATTGCAAAGATTGCTTCGAACTTTTTAATGTCCATTAAAATATTAATTACCAACGTAATGAGGAACTTTGTTAACTTGTTCTGAATGTTGTATTAAACCATTTTGTGGTTTTTAGAACCTTTTACTTTTTAAGCGTTATTTGCAGAGGAAGTTTTATTTACCTAGACCACGAAGTCGACATAAACGACACGGTTGGCGCAGTGGTTGAGCGATTGGTATCTGTGCTGCGTGTCGCGGGTTCGATTCCCGTACGGAACAAAGATTTGTATGGCCTACAGATAGTTGCTCCGGGTCAGGCTGTTTGTGTATGTGAGTTTGTATGTTTGTAAACGCACCCACGATACAGGAGAAATTCCTAGTGTGGGGCAACGTTTTATTAAAAAAAGAGTTTTAGATTTTTTCCTGGTTTGTAGCAATTAAGTTATCTCCTATTACATGAGACTTACACGCGATTTCTGAATTTGAAGTCAAGTACGTGTCAAAACTTTAAGGCTAACTTTGACAGATATGATAGATTTCACGATAGAGCAGGGTTTAATGCGTGCTAAACTTTCGAATTAATGGCGAAATTTCTGGCTTACCCTAGAAGATTCTTAGAAGCTTCCCTACATAGAAGAAGATCTCAACAACAACTGTGACTAACAAACCAACATTACGTTTACAAAAAAATAGAAGTAAAGTAACACATAATTTTTGTAGCCAGAAAATACTGTGTTGTATGTATTTCGATCATAAATATAACAAATTTCTACTATTTCGATCGTGAGAAATTTAATAGTATCTGAATAGTTGTACGATCTAGATTTTATTTATTTCTCTTGAGTTTAAATATGTAGGTATTTATTTTAGATAGACATCTGTTCATTAATAGTTAAGGTTTTTGGAATTAAAAAAAAAAAAACAATAAAATTTTGCATGTGTGCAATTGTGTATTCTCCATATCCTTACATGCGGTACTCAAACCTGGTCTTTAACAGTTCAGCAGAGGTTCAAGCTTGAGGTTTGTCAGCGAGCAATGGAGCGCAGCATTCTAGGAGTCCGATTAACGGACCGCGTTAGGACAGAAAGTACAAATCGCCGACGTCACACAAAAAGCAGCCAAACTAAAGTGGGACTGGGCCGGCCACGTCTGCCGCATGTCGAACGGTTCATGGGCTAAAGCAACCACAATGTGGGTCCCAGAAAATGCCCGACGACATCGCGGGAGACCCAGGCGAAGATGGCGGGACGAGCTTGATGCCTATCGGCAGGATTGGTCCACACTTGCCCAAAGCCGGGAGGAATGGAAGGAAGAAAGAGAGGCCTTTGTCCTGCAGTGGGATACAATTGTCTAAAATAATAATAAAATTTTAATAACAGTTTGATTGGCTAGCACTGCGTCATATAGGCGTAACGACACACAAATGACACAACACAGGTTTTTGAATCCCGCTTTAGTTATACATAAATGCTCTGTTTTCCTGAAAAAATTACCTACAAAAATTAGCAAAAAAAACCGATGGTACTGTTTGATACCCACTAATGAACCTTACCTCTCCAAAATAAAAATAAACCCCAATATTTAACCTAAATTACAGCTGTGTTTGTTTTAACCTCTGCACGCGAGAAGATAATTAATTCGCTGCAAAGGTTTCGTGATCTGGATCGAGCACGGGTCCTTTGACCTCGACCTTCAATAACTATACTTAAAATAAACATATTACATTCAAACAATATTAGAGCCTTTAGAAAAAGTGTCACTTTAGTAGCGAATGCGATTGTCGAATGGAATCGATAGTTTTTACTGTACCAATCGATCGATCGTCGATCGATGGTAGAATAAATTAGTCGACGTCGATCGATGGTGTGGTTTCAATTGTTTGCTACCACACCAATCGATCGATGTCGATCGATGGCATCGATCGGTGGTCGATAGATTGATTGGTGTGGTATCACCCTAAGTGATTGTACTTTTAAAGTTTTGATAATCGCCTTTGCCACGCTACCGCTGACAGCTGCTGACAGAATGTCACTTTTCTAGAGCCTCCGGTACCTATTGCTAATCAGAGAGAGGGCTTAGCACGAATGTGTTGATTTTGAATATAAAAACTACAACCCCAAAGTATTTTAGTTTAATTTTATGTGACATACACAATTTGTATCATACAAAAATACGAATGTTACAAACAATTTAAATAAATATTATGTGCGAAACGAGATTTATTATTATTTACTTTATGATACTATACGTCAAAAACATTCGTACCTACTAAGCTCTCTGAGTGCATCGGAATGACGTGAGGCGACATGAAGCGTGAAGCTTGAGACCCGTCGTGATGGAGGACTATTGTGGAAGCCCCTTGCCCCAGCTAGGGGACTTAGGTTCTTAAGTCAAGTAAGTAAGTAAGCTATCTTGACCTAACTCAGGAACAACTCGATAAACTTGAGCGGCTTCAAAATGTCTCTAAAACGTTCATATTTGGTTAACGCAAATATGACCACGGTTCTAAATTTCATGTGAAGCTTAAGTGGTTGCCAATTCACCTTCGCCGAAATGTTTTTTTTTTGTGTGAGTGGCGTCTCGCAGTTCAATCTATGAGGTGGTCGACTGCTTAACCGGACTTGCCTGTGGTGGCCTTAACTAGTCGCCGGAATGCTCATATACATTTTTTTTTTTTAAGTATGGGAAATCATCAAATGACTTGTTCCGCTCTGAGTGGAGTCGAGTACGAGTACGAGTCTGACACACCCTACCGGGGCGTGTCAGACTCTTACTGACCCATCCGTGTTCCTTCTAAAGCCCTTTGTGTTCCAGGGCCGCGGTGACTCTTTCGAACAAATTCCGCAACCATGCTCATATTCTTACCCTTTTATGCACCTTAAGAAACGTTTCCAGTTTCTCTGTGATTCCCACACTAAATTTCTGAGGTCATCAGATAACCTACGACTAAAAATGCCAATGCATTCTAACTTTCTTGGATAAATCCTTTACTGTACAGGCTGCTCGTTTATGGAATGCATTGCCAGTTCCAGTGAGACGCGCTCAGTCGTTAAAGACTTGTAAAAGGACATTACCTGCCGCTGTGATTATCGATAGTCGTCATTTATTTTTACTGCCTGTATACTTGGTATGTATGTATATGAGGAGCTCGTGGCTAAAGAATATTAGCCGCGCGGGTCGATCAAGGTTAAGCAACGCTTGCCAAGGTTGGTCTGTGGATGGGTGACCATCTTATCAAACCGAGTTTCCTCCGTGCCTCGGAAAGCACGTTAAGCCGTTGGTCTCGGCTGTCATTTGTAGATTTTTGGCAGTCGTTACGGATTTTAAGAAGCCAGTAAATCTGACATCAGTCTTGCCAAGGAGTATCCGTGTCACCCCGTTAATGGTTTGTGGAGGACTGGTAGGCAGCCGCTCCATGTAAAATACTGGTATTCAGCTTAATCCGGTTTGACTGGCAGCCGACACCAATATAGTTGGGAGAAGGCTAGGCAGATGATGATGGTACTTGGTATGTATGTATTTATGTATATTAAAAAGCTTATCATGTATGTGTCTGTGTATATATTATGTTATATCATAACTAAATTGGTTTTTATCACACCTATGACAGTCCATTTCATGTCCAGATAAGTCCTGTCCATCCCAGGTTGACTGGAAGAGATCGCGGATCCGGTTAGGCCGCCCATTGTATGTGCTTTCGTTATAAGTTTCCTTTTTGTTTTATTTTGTTGTACAATAAAGTATATAACGGAGAGGGAACAGGAACGTTATCTTCAGGCAAGCCTTCTTTCTCGTACATCTTCAGAAAACAGGAAATAATACGACGAACAGATAGTATTGATCTTCTTTAATTAATTCACAAACTTTTACAATCAAAATAATCACGAACTTCCACGATGGGAATGGATGGAGGTTGTGAGGTTATCCGCTCACGCCCACGTTCTTTGGCAGAATGCCTGACAGCACGTCTACACCACTCTCACTTGTCAAACAATGACACCTCGTCATCAAAATGACATTACCCGAAACTGACAGTGACAGCTAACAGACAGAGACAGATGGAATAACCTCACTACCGCCATCCTGTAATAATTGCTAGAAGCAGGCCTCTCAATATCTCGTCCTGCGACACGGCCGTCCTGCGCTTCACACGTCCTCGTGTGGCTCATCTGAAATAGAAAGTTCTGTGTAGATTATATTGTTCGGCCATGCCTGACCAAGATAGGTCAGCTTAACCAGGACATCGCTTAGCCAGCGGCATCGCTTCACCAACGGCATCGCTTAACCAGCGGCATCGCTTAACCAGCGGCATCACTTAACCAGCGGCATCGCTTAACCAGCGGCATCGCTTAACCAGCGGCATCGCTTAACCAGCGGCATCGCTTAGCCAGCAGCATCACTTTAACTGGTGGTAAATCCATAACGAATTACATGGCAAATTAATAACACTTTGTTATTATTATTTTTTTATTCAAAAATTACCTTAATGAAATCAAATCAAATTAAATCAGTCTTGGCCATCAGGTTCACAATTATCCTCAGATAAATCCTCAGGAATTTCACTACTGGGCATTGTACGCAGCCTGTCATGAGCGTATTTGTACGTCCTGTTACTATTGAGTGCTTTGAGCACATATCTGTCACCATCTAAGACCTTAATAACGCGGAAAGGTCCTTTGAATTTAGGGTCCAGCTTGCACTGATTGCGTTCTTCATTTTGCAGAAGAACGAAGTCGCCTACAGTATAGTTTTTGACTTTTGCCTTTGTGCTGTTAAATCTGACTTT
This sequence comes from Mamestra brassicae, assembly GCA_905163435.1. NCBI lineage: Eukaryota > Metazoa > Arthropoda > Insecta > Lepidoptera > Noctuidae > Mamestra > Mamestra brassicae. The sequence goes on along the minus strand of LR990999.1, from coordinate 17,872,095 downwards.
ATCGTATAGAGAGATTTTGTCCATGTTAGTAATAGCTTGTTCACGCACTGTTTCAATGTCCACTTCGGCCTCGTAATCGTTGGCGCACATGAGTTCTAGAGGCCTAGCCACTTTCCCAATGAGTAATTCAAGAGGACTCGACTTAGTGACCCTATTAATAGTGCAGTTGAGAGCTAGTTGAACTTCCGGGAGAGCGTCTTGCCACGACTTTTCTCCACTAGCCTCAACTGCAGTGAGCATATTTTTGAGCGTACTCATAACCCGCTCGACTTGACCGTTAGCACGGGAACTTCCTGTTGCAATCAGATGCAAGTCGATACAATATGTTTGGCAGAATTGCTTGAAATCTGCACTAGCAAAGCAGCGGCCCTGATCAGCGATGAGTCGCTTAGGGGCGCCAAACAAGGAAATGCTGCTCTTTAAAGCTTTGATGCTACTCGCAGAGTCAATACGAAGAGTATGATGTAACAAAACGAATTTCGTAAAGGCATCCACCAATACGAACACGTATTCCTTTTTATCATTTTTACCACTAAGTTTACCAGTGGCATCAATATGTAAGGTATGCCATGGTATAGGAATCTTAGGGATGGGATGCATTTCTGCTTGAATTTTACCAGACTGGGACTTAGATATCTTGCATGTAACACAGTTGTCAACAAATTTACGAACAAACTTAGTCATGTGGGCGAACCAGTATAAATCAAAAACCTTTTCCAACGTCTTCTCCCAACCAACGTGCATGAGAGATTCGTGGACAGAGTTTATTACTGACCAGCGTAAAGCTCTTGGAACAATTGGTAGCCAACGAGATCGGTTGTTGCGATGCACCTTTCGGTATAGCACTCCAGACCTGATCTCATAAGTTTTAGCAACATTTTCATCAATATTGTGCTCCCTGAGATCTTCAAATACCTTTAAAATCTCAGAGTCGCGCTGCTGCTCTGCTTGCAACCAATTTTCAGGTAAACTCGTTAGATCTACTCGTTTTTGCTGCACCTTTTCGACAGGTGTAGTTGGAAGAGGATTTCTGGATAAAAAATCCGCATGACACATACGCTTCCCGTCCTTGTATACAATCTCAAAGTCGTAGGCTTGTAGGAATGCCCACCATCTATGTACACGCGGGGTTAGATCAACCTTATTGCGGGATGACTTTAAGGAGTTACAGTCCGTTACGACGGTGAACTTATTGCCGTGAAGGTAATGCCTGAAATGCTTAATGGCATTCACAACCGCCAAAGTCTCTAGCTCATACGAGTGATATTTGGACTCGGCGGCTGTGGTACGCTTACTAAAGTAAGCCACTACAAATTGTTTGCATTCTTTTGTTTGCAACAAAATGGCACCATAACCGATCGCACTGGCGTCGGTATGAAGCTCAATTGGACATTCAGGATCAAAAATCATTAAGACCGGCTCGTTAGTCAATATCCCTATGATTATTTGCCTGATGCCTTCGTGTTCGGGTTTCCATTCAACGTTGCCCTTACCAGGGCTGGTGAGAGCGTGAAGAGGAGTCATTATTTGTGCAAAACTGGGGATAAATTTTCTAAAATAGGACGCTAGACCTATGAACTGGCGTAATTGTGTGACCGTTTTAGGAGGAGGCAGGGCAATTAAGGCTTCGATCTTTTTAGGGTTCGGACGAACCTCACCGCGACTAACTACGTAACCAAGATACTCCACACTTTCGTTCATGAAAGAACACTTTTTCAAATTAAAAGAAAAACCTTGTTCAGTCAAAATTTGTAAAACTGTACGAATTCTCGCCAGGGATTCGTCAATATTTGAGTTTCCTGTTACGAGAATATCATCCATGTAGACAATAGCATACGAATTGACAAGAGGGCCTAAGGCCTTGGTAACAGCTCGTTGAAATATAGCAGGTGCGTTACGAAGACCAAAGGGCATGGTCAAGTATTCGTAATGACCCTCTGGAGTTATGAACGCGGTCTCCTCTATCGAGTCTGGGTGGATTGGCAATTGGTGGAAGCCACTGGCCATGTCCAGTGTGGTGAAATAATGACAGCCATGAAGGCGATCAATTTGATCAGAGATAAGTGGTAAAGGGAAACGATCCGGCACAGTATTGTCGTTTAACTCTCGATAATCTACGCACATGCGATCAGTGCCGTCCTTCTTTTTAACCAAAAGAATAGGACTGGCAAATGGAGACGAACTTGGACGTATGACTTTACATGCGAGTAACTCATTCACCTTATCACGTACAACACTACGTTCTTGGGGGCTAAGACGATAAGGTCGACGATAAACGGTTTTACAAGGGTCAATAAGGCGAATTTCTACAGGGTCAGTATTGGCTGGGCCTGATGGGGTGCCGCAAACGAAGTAGTCCTTAAACTCAGTTAAAATATTTAGCAACTTGGACTTGAACTCTAAGGGAATGCTACTATCGATATTTTCAAAGCTAACGTCATTATTATTATCATGGACAGTACACGCATCAATTATTGAGGATTTAATTTTGGTAAAAATCACTCTGTCAAAAGTAACGTGAATTTCTAATCCTTGAGTCAACACTTCCTGCCCAATCATAATGTCATGTAACAAAAATTTATCAGGCAAGGCGTGAAATAGAATGTTGAAAACAATGTCGTTGATACTAACTGACGCCATAATCTGCGTAGTACTGTAAACACTGGTTTGCCCAATACCGGTCATCTTTACTAAATTATTTTGGCGTTTACCAAGAAATTTCAATAACATTGTTTCCTTGATAAGTGAGCACTCTGCTCCCGAATCGAAACGAAATGAAAAGAGCTCACCGTAGTGTTTCAGAACTCCCATTGGTGCACTGACTGCGCAGACTTCAACACGCCGCTCTACCGGCTTGCTAGTTGTACTAACAGCGGTCATCTTCGCTTCTGTACTGGTAGCTCGAGGACATCTTGACGCGTAGTGTCCAACGCCGCGACAATTGTAACATGTGATGTCCGTTGTTGTAGGCTTCGAAGTGGCCGCAGATTTGCTTGCTTCTCCGTGAGGCGCTCCACTGCTACGATTATCTTTTCTGAGACGACACGCAGAAATATGGTGGCCCAATCTCCCACAATGTGCACATTTAACCGGGGTTGACATCAGCTTGCGTTGCTTTGGGTCAGGGTTGTCATTGTTGTAGTCACTAGTTGGCGCCTTTCTTTTCATGTATGATAGTGCCTTTAATTCCTGCTGCATTTTTGTTCTAGTTTCTATCTCGGTGGTGAAAGCAACACGGTTGACGCGGGGTTCTATTTGACTTATGTGTGCCATTACAGTAGAGATAGCGATCTGCTCTGTACTCAGGTTCTTCCAACGTGACGTCAAATTATTCAACTGAGTAGCAGCGTAATTTGCAAGGCACTCACCTTCCTTAGGCTTGCTGTTATAAAGATTGATGAGTATTGAAGCAGCAGTCTCCGAAACATCATAACGAGCAGTGAAGGCTTCTTGAAAATCCTTCCATGTCATGCCGGGGAAAGATACTTGGGACAGCCAAGCCGACGCCTGACCTTTTAATGCTTCGCTCAATGCTATCATCAATGGAGCTCCAGATAACGGTTGGTCCGCCATGCACATGTCTGCTGTCGATAACCAAGCACGTGCGTCCACTGATGTCTTCTCGGGGTCGAATGTAGGTAGACAAACCCTACCACTCGATGTCGGTCCTTTCATAGCTTTGATTAGGGCAAGAAAATTCTGATTTTGTTGCTCTAATAACAATTTCCATCTTTCCTCACTATTGTTCATTGTGGGCTGCGGTGCAGAACGTGGATCACATCCCACTTCTGATAACGGAGAGGGAACAGGAACGTTATCTTCAGGCAAGCCTTCTTTCTCGTACATCTTCAGAAAACAGGAAATAATACGACGAACAGATAGTATTGATCTTCTTTAATTAATTCACAAACTTTTACAATCAAAATAATCACGAACTTCCACGATGGGAATGGATGGAGGTTGTGAGGTTATCCGCTCACGCCCACGTTCTTTGGCAGAATGCCTGACAGCACGTCTACACCACTCTCACTTGTCAAACAATGACACCTCGTCATCAAAATGACATTACCCGAAACTGACAGTGACAGCTAACAGACAGAGACAGATGGAATAACCTCACTACCGCCATCCTGTAATAATTGCTAGAAGCAGGCCTCTCAATATCTCGTCCTGCGACATATATAATAAATGAGTCATTTAAATTTCTGAAACTGTCTCGCCATTTTGTTTTTGCAAGTTGTTTACAGTAACTTAAGTTAAACTCCATCACAATAAAATAAGAAGCCTTGGGATAGATCTTCGCTCTTCTGTTACTCATTCGTGAACGTTACTCTTTACCAGACAGTCAACTTGCTGGTATGTCCAAAGAGACCTAGTAACCTATTGGGCACAAAAATCTTATTTTTATGAAGTAGGTAAGATAAGAAAGAAAATACACGTATCGTTTATTGTCACAGAACTAACATGCATAAAAATCAATCAATAATAAAAAAAATATTTCGTTACTGTAACTGACTGACTGACTGACAGACAACGCACATCCGGTCATAGAAAGCTGATATCTGGATGAAGAAAGGAAAGCACTAAAAATAATTTAACGAAATTCCAACAGGATAGCTAGTTGTTTATTTATTTATTTACCAACTATGGATGACTTACAGCTAAAACAAACACAATAAAAAAAAATAGCATGTGAGACTGACAGCCAATTAAAAGTCATCACTTCTATAAAACAGATTGGAAAGAAAGAGTGTGAAAAACACAACACAGCTACCAAAAAAGGAAAAAAACAGTAAAACATTCAACCTTAAACTAAATTCACATGTCATATACAATACAAGAATAGAAACCCGAACAACCAAAATCTTTTTTAAAAAAGCTAAGGCTCAGACACTTTCTGGCCGAGGAAACACCCGTTATTAACTAAAAATAAAAAATATTCCAAGTTGAAACTAATAAACTGCTCTTGATAAAAAGTAAACAGAACGAAGCTTTCAAATACGGCAGGCCATAAGGTCCTTATCCAAAAAACTTTGCCCCATTTCTCCCTGCAAGGACAAGCCCTCGAAAGCTCTAAGAAAGAACATCAATCACTAACTTAGGTACCTACCTAATAACAAAATTAAATTACTTCCACAGACAGATTCGGTGATCAAAAGTAATGAAATAAGTATCTGTAACTTAGCAGGGCCACTGTTCCCACTTCATTTCGCCTGCTAACTAATATACTGGCAGCTGGAGCTATCAAAAGGATCCTAAAGATTTATAGATGTAGGTATTTTGGGTGGTTTTAACATAGTATTAAGTATCTAACAGTGAGTTGCGGAATTTGTTCGAAAGAGTCACCGCGGCCCTGGAACTCAAAGGGCTTTGGAAGGAACACGGATGGGTTTTAGTTAGTAAGAGTCTGACACGCCCTTCCGCTCCGCCCAGAGCGGAAGAAGTCATTTGATGATTTCCCATCCTTAAATAAAAAAACAGTGAATTTCATGATGATCGTCGATATAGAAAAGCGAGTACTGTAACTCAAATGAAGCTGGGCAGGACACATGGCCAGGCGCGGTTATGTCACATAGAGAAAGGTACTGAGCCATGGACTCGAAAAAAAGTGATGGACAACTTGGATCAGGATGGCACAGGAACGTAAGGATTGGCACAAGAAGAGAGAGGCCAGCCCATACATAAAGACGAAATTCGCATCGTCAGTATCGTGATTTCAACCCTGAATAATAATCTGGTGAGTTTTTTTTTGGGCATTATGTATGGGCTGGCCTACCCTTACTGTAGCCTGCTGCACGCCCATGGAGAGGCCCATACCATGTGGGCAAAGTGTAACGATAATGATGATTAACGGTAACCTACTTATAGGTCAATGATGCAGAAGATAATTTTCCAGGACATGATGTGATGAACCCACCAATTCACATTGGGTCCACGTGGGCTCATTCCCTGTACCAGAGAAGAGGTATGTGGTCTAGCAATGAGAACGTTGAAGGCTTATTAATGTGCCGTATGCATTTATAAGGCTCCGCGCAAACGGGCCACCAACCACAGCCATCGTTGCCTGGCGACAAGCTGTTTACATGATTTTTCACACTTTCTTTTCTTTATTTTTTATTTGAGATGAGTTTGCTCTTGACTCTAGTCTAGGTCATAGATGACAGAGACAAAGTCGACGATGGAGCGAGCTTACCTAGAAGAATTCTTCTGGGTAAGGTCGCTCCATCGTCGACTAAGCCTGTTCACTATAATTTTGAAGAGATTAGGAAATTTGTATGGAATCGCCGCACACGTGTAGCGAGTGACGTCCACTCGCGACTCAGTGTCCGCGACACGCCACCGGTGGCAGCCACTTGTGACTCGCATCCACCACGACCACAGCGAACGTGGCAGTCACCGATTACCTTCGTTTGCGCGGTACCAAAGGACGTGGCGCGCGGAAGCCACCAGTGGCGGTGGTCAGTGGCCCGTTTGCGCGAAGCCTTAGGCTTAATAATTAAACCTACATGCCTAACCGATAGGACAGTAAGTTGGTCGGGAAATAAACATTCGTTACGAGTCTACGATGCAATTGCCACCGGGCAATGCCTTGCTTATATCTAGACTCAATGCTGTTAAGTACTACGAATTTCAGATAGAAAACTAACACAAATCCCTAGCTGAATTTAACCCAGGACCTCATACATCTGCCTAGCCTTTTCCCAATTTTATTGGGGTTGGCTTCCAGTCAAACCGGATTCAGCAGAATTCCAGTATTTTACATGGAGCGGATGCCTAGACCTCCACAACCCATTAACTGGGTAACACGGTAACCCAGGACCTCATACATTTCTCATAATTCCTCCGCAATTACTTAGTGAATCTCTCACTATCAAACTCACAGGACATTTATAATTCCTTGTACTACAGACAATGAGCTCGAGTTTTCTTCCAAACAATACAGTTTTACCGCTGCCCATATTTTAGTAGAATATTAGGCAGATTCTACCATTAATAAACATTAACAGTAGATTGTTTCAAAGCAAAGTTAACTAGCGTCAAAATGCCAGTCATTAACTATCATTGTTTGCTATAATTTAATATTTCAGTGTCAATTGATAATGTCAAATGTGACATTATCATTGTTGGTAGTATTTTACGTTATGATTTGAATATTATTGTATTGGTTTTTATGCTCGGTTTCAATTCTGACTTGATGGATATTTGTTGTTTATGATGATGAAATACATAATTAATGTTTAAAGGTTTATTGCTAATCTCCAAAACAAACTGAAAATAACGATTTCATAATCACTGCTGACAGCCTGGCGTTTAATACGATGATCTCAGTAGTTTTTCCGCAGATATGACGAGCCAAGAAAGTCTTTCGGTTTATATTTATTTTCAAAAATATATTAAATGTATTTCTGGTGGATAGTATTCGCAACGAAGTCATTCGCCAGAGAACTAAAGTCACCGACATTGCGCGTAGAATGAGCATGCTGAAGTGGAAGTAGGCCGGCCATGTCTGTAGACGGACAGACGGTCGATGTAGCAGACATGTGGTAGAGTGGAGACCGCGTATGGGCAAACGTAGTGTGGGACGCCCTGCGGCACGATGGATCGATGATTTGAAGAAGGTGGCTGGCAGCGGATGGATGCGGACCGCTCAAAACCGGGATGGTAGGCGATCTTTGGGGGAGGCTTACGTTCAGTAGTGGACGGCAATTGGCTGATATGATGATGATTTTTAATCCATCATGTTCAGGCACCGTGTACTGCACAGTCACTGCAAAAAAATAAAGTGGCGCTGGGCCGTTCCACTGCACTGCCAATATTTATTTCTAATGTGTGCATTATAATTTTTTAAGCTTGTGACACTAAATGTCTACTCAGCACACTCACTTATTTAAAAGTAGTTTCAAGTAAGCTGCCTGCATACCAAATAGCTTTGTTGACCATACCTAGATATTTAAGATTAAGATAGTACCTATAGTTAATTTTTTTTTAAGAGTAAACATTTTATTTTTTTATGCATTTTTTTTTTTGTAAACGAAATACAAGGTTTTTTATTTTATTCATTTATTAAGGCAGCATTATATATGTCACCGGAAAATTGCAAACGCCGTAAGATTGTAAATATCGCGGGAATCATTTTTTCTTAATAAGACACGGATATATTGAAAACTATTAAATTTGGATGGGATTTATTGTATTCAAAACGATTTTTTCATAATACATCGAGAAATTAAAATCTAATAAAGATTTATTTAATCTTACGGAATCTGTAATTTTCCGGTGACATATACCTACAACAAGTAACTTTAAAACGCAGAAGTTGCATACATTCTAATAAGATATAAGTAAATTTTATACCTCTACTGACCTGTATTGCAATTAATTCACTTCAGTAGACCGACCACTCCACCAGAATGACAATTTGCTATAGTTGTTCCTGCCTGCTCCCGCAATCCAGGAAATTGGTTTAGTACAAACTTTTGCAAACTTTACGTCCAACTTACTATTGGCCCTTTCGAGCTCACGTTGATAAATTACCAAAGAGTATATGCACCTACCTTTGATTTTTAAGGAACATATTGTTTTCATTCGTTTTCAGATTATTGAGATGACAAGTAAAGGAAATATTAATGGCTAGGTTATACCATAGACCGCGTTGCAGATAATTTTTTCTACGCTAAAATGTTGCGTCGAAAAAATTATCTGAAACGCTGCTTAAGTCTGGAGTTTTTATTTGAAATGTATAGTTAGTTAAGTATTTAAAAGAAAAAAAAAGTTTTCATTGAAAAATGTTGATGATGCCGACCTCAAATAATTGGGATTCCTACTGGCAAGAGAAATATGATGACATTTACTTAACTAAACGAAATTAAAAGTTTATAAAAGAAAATTGGTAGGCAAAGAGCAAACACCTACCTTATTCTTGCACACCTCATAATTTATTATCATCTCTGCCCAATTTGTTAAAAGCGTCCAAATCGTCCCTCTATCCTTGCCCCACTTTTATAGTAAAATCCCTCATAAAACGCGCTCTTGTATAATTTAAAAAAGTCCTCGTTTCCGTATGCATTCTGAAAATATGACCGAGTTACATTTTAGATATTCCAATATATCAGAATGAGCACATGTAATTTCAAAGCTAAACGAACTTTTCAAATATCGAGAATATATTGTAGAATGAAATTCATATTCACTAATTTTTAAACTAGATACTTTGTTCATTTCGTAGGGACGGTTCTGTTCTGCTACACCTCAAATAATGCTGATTAAACTCAAAATACTTGTAAGTCGCTTACAAACAAACATATCTTTTATAGAACTTTGAACAAAAACAGAAATATAGCTCCAATCTCATACAAAAAATAATTCAGCCTTCACTTCCCTGTAAAAAACTTCAATCAAAAACAATCCTTCACCTACCTTTAAAAGCGTAAATACTATGAACTATCATCCACCCGACGAATATACGTATCAGTGCGCGCGTGCGTTAGCGTTCAACAGAGCCTCCAGGCTTCAGTCGGTTTCAGGAGCCGCGAGAACACGGCGCGCCGCCCTCGCCACCCTCGCCGCCCGCCCCAAAAGTTCGCAGATAAACAACTGTTGTTCTAAGTTTTATGTTGTGGTTTTAAAGTGTTGTTTGTGATCTGTTGTTGTGTTGTGTGAGGTTGTTTGGTGTGAGGTATGTATGATGTTTTTTATTTATTTATTTTAGGTTTTTAACAAGAGTTTTTCTGAGGTTTTTTGTATGACATTTTTCGATGTTTTTTTTTTCGATTTTATAGAAATTCGCGGTTGTTTTAAGTAGTTGGTATTGGTAATTTTTAACTTCCAAACCCATCTACTTAGGTCAAATTGCACCAAAAACTTTAATCTTAGTAATTGACTGACACGAGGTTAAATATCAAATATTTCATTCATAATGAGCCCATACTAGTAACGAGTTAATAAGACAACTCTCTGGCTGGTGCAAGCGAGCCTTAATAAGTCACATCCTGAATACAAATCCTTCATATTTTTTACGAGCCTTCTATCAAATACAAGTACTTAAAACACTTTTAATTCTATTAAAAGCTTATTCAATAGTCTTCTCATCAATAGAGTTTATTTTAAGCGATAATTCGATTCAAATAACGTAGAACTAGGCCAACTTTGAAAATATTTACTTTCGTCAGGGCTGTAAGTATTCGGCAAACGTTTGCATTTCAGGTGGTAGGTATTTTAACTCGATTAAGTTTCAGTTCGTTTACAGAACTGTTATTAAGTGAGTAAGATAACTTGATTTATTTCGGGCGCTTTGTTCTTTTAAGGGCCGATTTTTCTATCCTCAGGTAACTTTTATATGAAAAATAAAAATAGCGGTTTGTCTTTTGTGTAGAACATATTTCAACCTACTATACTTGTTCTTTAATAAGTTATCAGAAATTGAAAACTTCCTTCTAGTCATTTTCAAACTGACTTATATTAGTGCCATATTGGCGAAACAAACGTACAAACTGTATAATTATCTACCTAAAGATATTTTGAAGAAAAACTAGAAAGTGTATTTTCAACACTGTAAATCTGGGAAAGGAAAGATAATTCAGGAATAGAAAATATCACAAGATAATTTTATATCAAACTGCAATCCCCAATATATTTGGTGATTATTAAATTGTTTCTCTGTGACCGTTTATAGTTGTAGTTATTATAAAACCATTTTCAGTAGTGGCCGTTGCATTCGGCCTGTTATCTTCCAAACGTTCAAACATAGTCTTCATCTCAGTAAGAGAGACGTTTTAATTAATAGAGCAAGGCTATGAACTTTATGTTATAAATAATATTTTGACATTATGATAAATTTTTGACATCAAGATTTATATTTTTTATTTAACTCTTAATATTTTGACATTGTAATAACGCATTTTTGATGAATTAAATGAACCAGTCTATTAATTAGTCGTTAAAATAATAAATTTCATAACTTCATATAATATTCTTATAATATACCTAGTTTTGATTTGCATGTACCTAGTTTATTATTTAATATTTCTACACCGGCAATGGTAGTATGTCTGAAACAATGTTTAATGTAAGATCTCAATGTACTATACACTAAGAAATAAATTTATCATTATTATTTACTAAAACTGTATCCGATATAAGTTCAATCGTGGTGGCTTTAAAACCTAATAGTAGGGGTATTAGGTCTTAAAACCACCTTGATGTTGAAGCGAGACGCAGATAAAAAGGCAGCGGTTAAAGCCTAAAGCTCAATTGTTTCACGATTATTTGTTTACTGTTAAAAGTTCATGGTATCGTAAAGGTTCATTAGAAAACCAGCGTCAGACAGCATCAGTCTATCTGACATATCGCTGAAATGGACCTTTTTAGTGCAGCCGTGAGACACACATTTAGTTCTTAGCATACCTACATTTCTTTTTATTTTTTTATTATAGGTACCGTGCGCGTTTCATGTAAGTGCTAAATAAATATTATTTTTTCTTTCTTTCAGTTACAATAGGGCTACAGAATATTTTGAATAGGAGCCTTAAATTAAAATCAATTATAAATATCTTCTTTTAGTTATTGTTATTACTGCTTTCAATTTTATTCTTTTGTCTCTGGAATATTAATTTTTCTGAGAATACTTCTTACTTGAAGTTTTAATTTGTTTTCTTTGCGTTCTTCGAACAGTCAAAATATGAATGAATTAATTAATTAGATAAAAGCTAGTTAATAGATGAATGGTGTTAAAATTCTCAAGTTATTGAAAGATTTTTTAATGAAATGTTTTCGTTCGTTTCGTTTTTTTCTATGACTATGTTCATGTACCAATTAATGATAATCTATTATGTTATTAAGTTATAAATATCACTTTTACAGGTCAATCATTTTTGAAAATTTCAACTAGATGATGCCAGTGTTTCTTTTCCTAACTTTACTGTATTTATTATTTTAATTATTGCTTATTAACCCTACGAAGAACCACTGAAACATAGTCAAAGTCTCTTTTAAAGTCCAGTTATTTTGTACAATTCTTAGTATCACCAAAAGCCGAGCTATAATTAAGCTGAGGTTGAAGGTTATTCCATTCGTTTATTGATGGATTTCGAAAATACAAATTAACTCGTACATTATAACTATTTAGGTAACAACAAGAAGCATAACTAAGGACAAAAAAATTACTAAAACGTCTCATATTCTGTACATATCTCATACAAAACGTTCACACATGGCCCAACTTTATATATTAAACCATGACAAATATTTGAAACTATGTCACCTTTAGAACTATTCCATACTCGTCATTGTCATTCGTTTTACTCAAAGTATTTTGAACTACACGTCCTTGGTATTAAAATTCATATTTGAGTTGGCTTGTTCAGAGGTATTATGATATTTATCATCACAAATGTTTGTTCCAATGTGCATAGAAGCGAATGATTCAAATAGCATGAAAGTACGACTGTTATGAATTATTAAGGCATGGGCTGTGGTTCCGAATTATTTAGAATTCTCTCCCATGATAGTCATGTTTTTCCTCGTATTTTCTTTATTCTATTGTCATGGTTTTCTAAGCACTTGTAGGAGTGCTTTATATTTTCTGCAAGCAAATTTTTCTTTTCCAGTTGTTTTTTCTTTCTTTAATTTTCCTCTGACATAAAAAATCTTGTTGAGATACCTTTGTGACAATTTTGTATAGGTACAGTACGCCAGTACATCAAGCTACCCGAAACTGTCCAAATTTTCCAATCAACCTTGAACCTATTGCTTTAGCGATGCAGTTGAACATCTATTAAAGAAATTTGACAGATTTTTGTAGCTTGAAGTGCTGGCGTCTGTATCAGATAGTTATTTCATCTTAAAGAGTGCGTCCCATTGTAAATATTGTATCAATCGAAATTATTTATTTTGAGCTAAATATACAGGGTAATCTTAATTTCAAAGGAAAATTACGTCGCCCAATCACAAAACTGTTGTTTTGTGATTGGGCGACATATGATACATCCACGACAAATATCTGCATCCACGCAGGTTAATTCCTATTTAACGTCAAACCCCTAGGGAAAAAATACAACTATAGTAGGCGCCAGATAAATGTGGAATAAAGTATATTGACCTTTCCCTAATAACTGTTCATAGGTACCTGAACAATTAAATATGAATCGTTTTTCATTATTAGACAATGTTAAGGATCACGAGAGATGATGATTCGGGACAGCTTTGTGTCATTAATTCCGTTTTTCAAATTAAAAATGTCAATAATTGTAGGTGGGTCAATGACCGTTATTCCACGATTATCTGGCGCCTACTATACCTATAACCCAATATGGAATCATATTCCAAAGTTATTCGCATCCAGGTGGACAGCAGTCCATTCACCCCGTATTATGACCCCCGTGGGATGAAACGTGATCGAAACAAAATTTTAATTATGTACATACGCTGTTGTCCGCGGTTTCAACCTCGTGAAGTTTTTTGTTGCACGGAACTCTAATTTCCATTTTTTTTAATAAAAGTAGGTGACCTAAGTTACTCCTCTTAACATCCACCAGTCAAAGTCCTATCAAAATTGGTCCAGCCGTTTAGGGGATTAGTCGGTACGCACAGACAGACAGATAAATAGAATATAAAAAAATGTGTTTTTGTTATAAGTATCATATATTAGATATGCATTTATTAAAAAGCTGTTATTCAGATATGACCAACACTTACATTTTATTTATTTGAATAGAATTCAGCGCTCTTATATATTTTCAATACCTATTTGAGCAACATAAAATTAAATGTCAGACTGATAATAAATTCGAAAACGTAAAAAGATTTTGTGGAAAATGGTACGTGATATAAAATAAAGCTGTGTTTAGTTTTATATTTTTCTAATAAAGTACTTTTAGCTTTCATAGCTTCGCCTTAAATAAACTTAGTGTAGAAGATTATGGATATTTATTGAGTTGATTAACTTCTTTATCTAAATGAACAAAATCAATAATAACGGCGGAGAATAGATACATAGATTTTTATAATATATATTTACAACTCACACACGGTCATCCGATCCCAAACTAGGCAGAGCCTGTACTATGGCAACCAGACAACTGATAAACATACTTATATATTTCGAAATACATACATATTATAGACAAATTACACCCAGACACAGAACAAATGATCATGCTCATCACACAAAAATTTGTCCTGGGTGGGAATCGAACCCACCCATCATAATCGAATGACTGGATAGATTTGCAATTTTTTATTGTGATCGTAATTGTCGGCATGACGTTTGCATAAAAGTATTTTTTTTGAAAAATCACAGGAAAGGCGAACGGCAGGGTTGTATGGGAGTTTCGTACACCTAATAAAATATCGTGTTTTGGGATATTTTTTGTTTTAATTGGTAGTCAATACGATAGGCAAGCCCTTTTAAAATTCTTAGATTTTTAGAAGTTGGGACCTAAAAGTTATAACCAGTTTTATTTTTGAGGTTATGTCCCAATAAATATTATTACGTGTAGGCACATAACATTGTTATGGTGAAAAAGGATATTTTCTAGACAGCTGGTGCTATCTTTGTAGTGTTTTGCTTATCATTAAGTTGGCAAATTGACATGAGAATTGTAACTATTCAGTAGGGTGCTTAAGGAGAGACCTACGTCCAGCAGCGGTCAGCAATAGTTTGATGATGATGATGAAGTGCTGATGGAGTTTTGAGTGTGGGTAAATAAAACAACTTTGTTTTTGTAGGAACTTACATATTTTATTTAATTGTTCTTATAATTACTTAATCGATTCTTAATTTTATTTCATCTAAGAAAGGGGCAGGTAGCTCAACTCAACGTAAGAATAGCCAGATAATTTGCTTAATTGCTCAGATGCAGTTACAAACCACAATCCAAAACAACAGCAAAGAACTGAACAGAGACTCGGAAAGATTTTCCTAACCTGTCAATAAAATAATTGCCAATACAAAAAAAAACATTGATGGCGAAAATAATTCCTAGAATTAAATAGTTAATTATTAAGATTGTATGCAATAATTATTAATTGTAAGGTATAATGTGTAATTGGTTAATTATATTTAGGTACTGTTATTTCTATTTTTTATATATTTAAATCTTTTAATTGCTATAATTAATTAATCCGGACTTCTAAAAATACTAATGTTACATGAAAATGAATGGTTTAGTTGCCTTAATAAGTGGTACAAATTCTATCACAGAACTACAAAAAAGGTATGTTGTACGAATTCTGCCGTTCGCCTTTAAATGTACACATATGTACATGTTACATATGGGTCGCTAGTTTAAAATAAATATCTTAGCTATGTCTCCTTTTTGCAATAGTAATAGATAGATAGAACCAAGCAAGCATACCATTTTCTTTGTTTTAAAATCTTGAAAATGCTTTGTCATATTACCGGCCAAGTCTTTTTTAACAAGGAATGAAGATTTGAAAAGCATCTGCATTCTATTCAAAGACTTTTTCTCATAAATTATATTCATTCTTTGGTTCTCATCCTAGCCGTTTCCAGATTTTTATTTAGCCCGACTTTCCGTTTACAAAGAACGTACTGAAAATGTACAAATAAACAACGAGAACTGTCTATTAGAAAATTTTGTTTATTATTTCGTTCAAGTGGAGGTTTTATGAAAAACTGACTTTGTACCTATTCTTTACGAAGAAGTATTCTTAAGCGAAAAAGTGGATTGAAGTGGTTGTCTGCTCCATTGGTCTCGCGGTCGCAAGCGCGACTGCCGAGCGTGGAGTCCTGCGTTCGATTCTCAGGTCGGGCAAAAAGTGTCATTGGACTTTTCCAAAAGAAATTTCTCAGTGACAGCCCGGATTTTGGAAGTGGGTGGTGTGACATCCCCGTGCCTCGGAAAGCACGTTAAGCCGTTGGACCTGCGTCAGGTTTCTCTCCGGTCGTGTTTTGTTGACGTCCCATCGGAATATGAGAGTGATGGAAGAAGGAGTGCACCTGTGTTTGCGCACACACTTGTGCACTATAATATGTGCCGTGCCGATGGCTAGTCATAGTTGAGAGTGGCCGCCATGGTCGAAATCGGTCGGGAGGACTATATACATATAATCGTTCGAATTTTAAATATTCTTTTTTGAAAAGGCAGTACTATTTTGTTTTTACCTAATCTTCTTATACATTGAGTATTTACTAACCGATCTAAATGTATGTAAGTATTGGTAAAAAATAAGTTTGTCTACCCACGACCAGTAACATTCATGATTAAGTGGAAATACCGTCATATTGTATGAATCTAAACAATACAGAGAAAATATTTCTGACAAGCTCCCCTAAAATAGTTAAGAACACCGTTTTGTACTTAAAGCTAAACGTTTTCATTTGTTTTAACATTCGCTTAAAGTTAATACATACCTACTCGTAGTTAGCTAGCAAATAAATTTGTTCCATCTCTGAAATATATCATAGACCATTTTTTTTACCTTGACGAATATAGTTATAATACTAGCGGTGGCCCATGACTGCGTCTGCCTAAATCTAATAGATATTACATCTTTTAATCCAAATAAACCTTACGAAAAGTAGTCTATTATTTTTTCTGGGTTTCAGGAAATAAGAAAAAAATTGGTTGTCTGTAAAGTCGGTTTACGGACGATAGTTAAACGTGACAACGTCATAACAAAACAATGATGAAATGATCGTAACGTTACAAAAAGCGTAACGTTACAATGAGTCATCCTTTTTGGTGCGTGCAACCGGCGTTCATCGATTTATGAGACGTTGTCACGTCAAAAACTGTTAAGTTTATAACGATCAGTTGGTCCATGGCAGGTCAGACGTGAAAATCGTTGATAGGCAGAGTAAGGTTCTTTCTCGTTCTATAATAAGTGCATGGATTAGCGGTGCAGTGGTGTCCCAACTTCAGTTCAGCAATGAAATCGTGTATGATAAGTGGGTGTTAGTTAAGTGGTAGGACCTTATATGAAATCATTTGCCTGCATTTTCCCAACTATATTGGGGTCAGTTTCCAGTCAAACCGGATTCAGCTAAATACCAGTATTTTATGTGGAGCGGCTGCCTACCAGACCTCCACAACCCATTAACTGGGTATCACGGTACTTTTTGGCAAGACTGAAGTCAGATTTTATGGCTTCTGATAATCCGTAACGACTGCCGAAGATCTACAAATGACAGCCGAGAGCGATGGCTTAACGTGCTTTCCGAGGCACGGAAGAGTCTCGGTATGTTTAGATGGTCACCCAGCCACAGACCAACCTTGGCAAGCGATGCTTAACCTTGAAGAT
The DNA here is from genome assembly GCA_905163435.1 of Mamestra brassicae. NCBI lineage: Eukaryota > Metazoa > Arthropoda > Insecta > Lepidoptera > Noctuidae > Mamestra > Mamestra brassicae. The sequence goes on along the minus strand of LR990999.1, from coordinate 17,854,833 downwards.
CGACCAGTGCGGCTGTTATTATTTAGCCACGAACTTCTCTTAAAACCTACCTAAAACTGAATTTACAACATCCCAAAGCGTTTTTTCATCCTTTCGTTCCTAAAACCGTATCGTTGCGCATCCTGCCATATTTCATGGTATTCCGCCATTGTTTGGTACCGTGATTGATGTCCACAATATTGGTTATTGTCGGTTGTTTGAAAAATTATCCACCGACTGGTTATTGATTGTGTTAGACAGGTTTAGGGAATGTTGGTCAAGGGGGAAAGTGGTGGGAATGTGATGGAAATTTTTGTATACAGGGTGATCCAGAAATACGTGGTCATATTTAAGGATGGTGTTGGGTAGCAGATTTATATTAAGGAAACAATATCAAAACAAAAAATGTGACTTTCTTTTAAAAATCGACGAGAGAAAGCGACTAAAAAGTTTCAAAGAAATGACTTTTCAAGCAATTTGTTACAGTTGGTGGTATTTACTTTAGTTCAATTTGATTTCACCAACTGCAAAAAGCGATTTTATTTAACTTTTAAGTCATATTTCAGGTCGGGTATAAAAAAACAGTAGCACTCTGGGACGACAGAAGTGAAAACTTTAACATTTTCGCGCCCCACGATCCGCTACCGTCGCCGCACGCGCGTCGTATCGTAGCGAATCGCGTAGCGATCGATTTGAGATATAAAATCTTAAATATCTCGAAAACGAGGTATAAAATAATTTTGGTTATTTTTGTGATTAGACTTACTTACAGTCTAATCACAAAAATAACCAAAATTAGGGCTCCCCTTTTAAAACCTCGTAGAAAGATCCCTAATTTCAAGTTTGTTTAACATTGTCGCGAGTTACATGGTTTCTTCCCATCTCAAAAATACCCAACGCGCCGAAATAAGTTTTTACTTTAAAATGTCAATATATTTTCATTTTGATATTGTATTTACTCTATAGCAGCTACAAAACACCAACCTCAAATATGACCACGCAATCCTGAAACATAGGTAAAACCATGATTGTATATAGAAGCTGATGAAGACACTGTCCGTTCCAGACTAACATTCCATTGTGACCACGATCTCCATTATGTAATATCGACCAGACAGAGAGATAGCCAAGGTTCATCAAATTGTGTCACTCTAAACATAAGTACACCAAAGATAGTCACTACACGTGAATGGTGTGGTAATTATTATAGTGTAAGGTAGTGGATTGGCATGCCTATGAATTTTAAATTCTAGGAAATGGCAGTTTTTGTCCTTTTTGAGAGCAATTGTGAACAAATAAATCAAGTACACTAATTAGGCTTCGAAACCATCACCATCAACCATCTTCTTTTGTCCTAATTGATTGTACACTAAGACTTAATCAATCAATCTTTATTTGTGAACACAGGTATTACAATAAAGGTCTTATGCAAACATTTTAGTCGAGCTCTATGTCCTACCAATAAAATTGGTGTACAAATATATTATTTATTTCTTAGTAATAAGTCTAAATCTATACAATACAAAGTGAAGTTCAAGTAAATAATGTCAATGAAATGTATTATTAATAAAATTATCAATTCGTTATAATTTTTTTTTTACTTTATAATTTTTTCATGCATGCCAATGGTAAATTATATTAAAGGGTAATGTCATATTTTATCATATTGTAAAAGTATAGAAAGTTAGCAAATAAACGATAATCTGGTGTATTTGCTGTCAATTTTGTGTTTAGCTTTAATTGGCATACATACCTATTAGAATATTACCGAACGCTTTAGGATTTGTATGTGCTGTGGGTGAACCTATAAGAAAATAAATAAATAAACCATGAACTTTGAGACGTACTCAAGTACCTTTACTACTGCGCAACCCATCAACATGAATATATCTGTGGATATGTTGAACTACAGGCAATATTATTACCGCCTAAGGCAATGGAGCAATACCATGACATTTCATACATCAACACAGTACAAAGGTAAAGCTCAGAGAGAGAGAATACAGTGCTTAAGTGAAGGAAGCAGTTATTGCCTATTTCTGCCGGTCGATTCTATAAACTGTATTCTATATTGATTATATGGATTGACAGCTCACCTCGTGATCACTTCACCCAAGCCTTCACTTCGACATGTTTACAGAATCGACCGGCTCATGCCACTGTGAACAACTCAGCCATCAATTTACACAAATAATGTAAATGCAAAATAACTCAGTATTTTTGTTACCTCAATGGATTAAGATGAAACATTCTACACGGTTGATTATCTACTAGAATAAAACATACGACTACTTTTTATCCCGGGAATATGTTCCCTTGGGATAATTTTCGATTTTCACGCAGGCGAGGCCGAGAAACGATGCTGGTAACAAACCAATATTGTGACGCGCCAGAATTAATGCCGGGTACATAACGAAATTAGTTACTACTAGCGCCATCTAGTATCGAGTAGCAGAACTAGTAGAGTCAAGTACCTTCTAGACATTTCTATGCCAGAACATTCTACAGTTCTCGATATCTGGTCAGTCGGCACTGGTAGCTACGAATACTGTCCAGAGGCCAGAAGAAGCCAGAAGGTTCTGGAATTAATTGACCTATATGAGGCCAGCGTAGTCCGCGACCGACTCAGTATTGAATTTGCGATACAAGCGAATACTTCGAAAGCAATTTTCAAGTGCGATTAAAGTGATCAGTAGTGAAGTTGTGTTTCGTAATTAGTGAGTTTAAAGTTGTAATTAGTGTTGTTAAATTAAAGTGTCATTTTGGTTATTTAATCGGCTGTTTTTATTGTCACGAACCCCAAGCTCGTAACAATATTATAAATCTCTCGTTGCTGAGTGATTGAGTGACGGACAGATAACGCACAGCCGAATCTATTGGTCGTAAAAAGCTGAAATTTTGCTTGTAGGTTTGTAATTGTCCTTGGGGAGTATTGAGGAGCATTAAGAGAGGATTTCCCGAAATTATTACGGAAACGGGAAAAAACGAGATATGCGCGTACGAAGTCACGGGCGAAAGCTTGTACAAATCTAATTATCAAAGAGACAAACTATGTGATGTCATGAAAATTACTATTAAAATGAACAGGCACTAATTAGCTAATACAACGTTGGCATAATTCATGCCATACCAACGATCAGCTTGCCGAAATAGTCACGAATAAACCAGTAACTGTATGATTGTGATGTGACACATAACCTTAAAGCACGTCACGTCTAATGCAGTGATCCGTCAGACACATAAGAGTCGGGAACGAGTGCGAGCGCACGTCACATGCAGTCGAGGTTAGACTAGCCAGTATATTAGATGAGCGTCCTTGTAATTCTCTGTCTTTTTTGGAATGGGCATTCTCATGGTTGTCCTCTTGGAGGGGTCTGTCAGATATAAATTTAAATCAAATATTGTTGCTAACTTGTGCAGTTCATCACGCTCCCTTGGCCAGGGATTAGCCCGCATGAATTCATGCGGACCTGGTCCTTACGCTACGTTTTCCGGTACGCGGTCGCCACTTCAGACCTTTTCCTCAGGCCTCATCGACCATTTGTTCTGCGAGCAATGTGTTTGCCCACTGCTACTTCAGTTTGGCGAACCTTTGGAACCATATCGTCATTCCTGATTCATCACGCAAGGAAACTCCGAGCGTTGGAAGGCCTCCCACAAGGTGGATCGGTGACCTGGTGACCGATGGATGCGGGGACGCGCAGGACCGGTTGTTGTAGCAACACTTGGGGGATGTCCAGCAGTGGACATCTTTCGGCTGATATGATGATGATGGTCATCCACTTATCCTCTTGACAGATGTGGTTTTGGATCTGTGGCTGTTCAGGCAACAGACTCACCCAGACCTGTAACTCATGTAAGACATACGCTCTGGTGGCTGGATTATACGCCCCAGATGCCCAAAAATCCTCTCTGCCAAGCAGTTTTCCAACAACGTTGGGTTTGCCTTCTAGTCTAACTGGATGCAGTTAAATAATCTATATTTAGAATGTTTTACACGGCTATTGCCGACTGCCTATTGACCTCCACAACCCAATAGAATTGCCTTGAAATCTACTGGGTTGACGAGGTCAATAGGCTACTGATCTATTTATAAAGAATGCTGCAAATATTCTTTAAAAATAGATCACTTCAATTCAAAACGGAAGTAATATATGCTATTGGCTCATAGTCGATACGTCATAGGTAAAATCAATAAGGGCATGATAAATAATTCAAACTCAAACTATTTATTTCAATTAAACCATATACAAGCACTTTTGAATAGGGAATATGCAAGCATTTTTTTTATTTGCAAAATAAAATACTTATTATCTCTAGTAAACAATTATGAAAGAATTTTTAAAATACCTTCATCAGCGATGAAGTTTTAAGCTTCAAAGTTACTATAAGAAAGAGAAGTCCGATACCAACTGTGACGTCAAATACTATGTCGCATATACAGCTGCCACACAAAACAGCGTTTTCGCGAGAGGGACAGATATATTTGTTTAAAATAGTTATATCTCGTTAGTTGTTAGTATTATATTTTTGTATATTTCTAGATAAACTGTTTAGATAACAAATATTTTTTTCAAGCATATTCCCTATTGTCAAGGTCGGTCAGTCTAAGATGAAGCTATTTGCACGTTCCTAAGCGTAGATCTCTATGGAAAGAAACTCCACGGACACTCATTTAAATAATATTTTTTTTACATTGTTAGGGTTACATCATTCTTGTTGAAATTATACGTAAGGACATATATGTGAAAGCGATGTAAAAATAAATGCACGATAAAAGCGTCCGGAGTGCAAAAAAAAAACACAATTTAAATAACAATTAATAATAATAATGGTAACAATGATATAAGATGATGGGATAGTAGACTAAAGAAAATATGGATGCATGAAGTGTAACTGACAATAGACAATGGCTTCGGAGAAAGTATAAATCTGATGAGATGAAGCCCTCTGCATGCTCTTCACTATCATGAACGATCCTCGTGCTCCTGATTATTTAAAACAATATTTTAAAGTTTTGGGCAGTTCTCACAGTCTCAACCTTCGAGCATCTAAAAACTTACTTCTTCATATCCCTTCTCACCGCGCCGGGTTTTTGTCTAATTCCTGCGCTATTTCTACAATTAAACTCTGGAATATGCTACCCCTTGACATCAAGAAGGCGGAGTCAAAATTTTCCTTTAAACGTAAAATCCGAAAACACTACTTAAAAGCTTGTCATTCTTAGTTGTTCTTCGTCATGATTACTATGAATTCTCTTAATCGGTATGATTATTATATATCATATTTATTAGTTTATTATTTTAGCATATATATAAATGTATTTTATTAGTATTATATATATTTTCTGTATATTCTTTCCGAATTGTTAAAATTCAATTTTGAATCTTATTTTTATTTATTGTACACCTACCACAGTATAGTCTTTATAACCCAAAGGTTGACTGGTAGAGAATGCCTTGATGCATTAAGTCCGCCCATGTACCACTATTGTACATAAAGTTTAAATAAATAAATAAATTAAGTAAAAATGTGGTGCGCTAAGCCCAAATAAGATAAGGATATTTATGATCACAATGTTCACAAACTTCTTCTGCAAACCTTTTCTAATAACAACATAGAAACGCGTTGTTTATTTTAAGCTGTGGAGGCCAAAAGTTCGTCCCATGTATTTCATTCATGGTTTGAATAAGTAATGTTAAATACCAGCCTTGCACCAACCTCGTGGAGATAATCTTTTCACTGCAACATGAGCTGTTCTTGTTCACTTGAGAATATGAAATGAATCTTTAGGTCCACTATGCTTGCCGCTATGGTTTATGGGGTTCCGAACGTCCGGCAGAAAAACGGAACCCACATAGGATTACTCGTGTGTCTGTCTGTCATAGCCAATTTTGTCTAAATCTACTGGACTGAGTCTAATTGAGTTGTATGCACATATGAATTTATGCGACGCGAACAAAAATAATTATAGTTTTTCCAACATGAAATGTAACATAATATCAAATAGAAGGGTTTTCTGTGAGGGTCTTGTTTATTTTCATAGTTAATAAAATAATCATTTTGAAGTTATTGAATACACAAACTAATATTTTGCGAAATACTTACTGGTATATTCATATAAATTCACAACTATCTTTTACTATAAATACGCTTATCATAATAAACTCGACAATATTGCCTCCCCCCACCTTATTTCCAATAACACCGAACCTGAGGTTTTGGATAAAAATACAGATAATAGTCTATCCCTATAAAAAGTCTAAAGATTTTAAAGTAACATGCAAAAAATATTATTAAATTAAACAAGATTAAATGTTATTAAATTAAATTTAATGAAATTTTATTATTTTGTATTGTTAAATAGGTCTTCTGAATAAGTGTGTTTGTTTATAATAATTAGAACTGTTTTTTCATAAAGTCGTACCTACTAACATAGCTTCTAAGTACTCGCTACTAATTCATATGGACTCTTGTTCAAAAAAAAGTTTTTGATTGTTTAATTGATAAATTGGTTTGGAACCCTTTTCTTGCGACTCAGGCTCGCACTTGACCGGTTTTTTCATTCGCCGTAATAGTGACTTTTCACTTTAGATGTTTCCAGAGTCCTGCCCATTCCCCGAGGTAAAGTGAGCGTGAAGGGTAGCAGTGTCCTTTGTCTCATCATAATAAAACTATTACTCGGACATCACCAAAATCCTTTTAAAACTTGTTTACGGTTTAAAGTTTTCGTGGTCAATTACTGGAACATCACATAGTTAGTTTTAAAGTTAAGTTGTATGAGCAGTTACATGATAAGTTTTATGAAGTGTCTTGTTTTAAGTTTTTAATGTTGGTGAAAGAAGAAAGTTTTCAGGTCGGCAAATTGGCTTTAGGTACGTCTCTGCATTTTAACGTGATTATACTAACCGTAAGCATGAGATTTATTGATAAATCGAGAGAGTACTAAAATTTTAATAAGCTGTTAAAATAATATCTAAAATGTGACACGATGGAGCTTTTAAAAGGTCCAATTAATTCTGCCAATAACAATTCAAAGAATATGAAAGATTTAAGTACATTAATAACTATATATTAATATTTTTTAAATATGAAACCCCGTCGTAATTTATCCGCTTTAAAAACAAAAATATTAAAACTTTAAGCTGAAAATAAATGAATAAAAGCCATTTCAAAAACATTGTAAATTAACCACACATTTCAATTTATTAACCTAAATCGACATCTGTGACAGCTAGTACCAACTGCCTCTCGAAATACAAAAAAAAACACACACAGAACCATATTTTATTAATAAATTGTATCAAACAGAACGATATAGTAGAACAAATTCCAACTTCATAATAAAATCGCAAAAAATAAAATTCAGTTTCAAATTCAGTCCACGTCCATAGGCCGGGCGAGATCGGTCCACTGTGCAATATCAAATTTCACGCCTCAGCTGTTGATGAAGGCAGATAAATCATTTTGGGAACTCTGTCGGGGCGAATTTATATTGTGAGTTTGTCTTTTTGTAAAGGGGTAAGTAGATAAGATGGTAGGTTGAGTTGTAGATCTGCCAGGGTTGCGAAATTTGTTCGAAAGAGTCATCGCGGCCCTGGAAGAACTTTAAAAAAGGAACACGGATGAACGTAAGGAGTCATTTGATGATTTCCCATCCTTAAAAAAAATAAAAAAAAGTTGAGCTGTAAATAGATAGTACCTTGGTCGTGCAATGATCGTAAGCACTCCTTAGCATGAGGTTCTGGATTTGATTCCTGGGTCAGACAAAGTTTAATTGATTTTCCCATAATTTTTTAGGGTTCCGTAGTCAACAGTCATGGACATGGCGAAACTATAAGGGTTTCTTATAGCTTCGCCATGTCCGTCTGTCTGTCCATCCGCGGTTTAGCTCAAAGACGCTTAACGCTAGAGACGCGAACTACGGAATCCTACACTGTGGGTGGTCCGACACGCACTTGTTATTTTTAAGACAGGCCGGTTTCTACCCCAAAACCTGAATTGACTCGACCCCACTACAAGGGAATTTCAAATAACAGGCAAAATATAGAAATGCTAAATGACCTACCTGTTCTTCTGGGATACCTATATGGACATGATTTTAGCAACAACGTTTTGATGTTAATCTGTTATGGATGGTCGAAGTTAATTCTATATATCAATATCGGAAATATCAATTAGCATAGGGGACATTTTGGCATTTTGCGTAAATTACCCTTACGTTTATGTCGTAGGGGCAATTTGGCATTTTGGGTCAATGCCCCTTACGTTAATAGATACTTCTGGTATCAATGAGTTTGAATCGTTCCCTTTGTTATTTTAGGTTTGTTGAGGCCTTAAACAGGAATAGCAAATAGTTTTACATTCGTTCCAACTTTATATAGGTTTATTAATAAACCACATTGAAGCTATCCTTTCCTCAGTGCTAAAAGCGTATAAGGATGCTCTTCACTTCCTAGATTCAAGTATTCTAGCAAGCATCAGGGCTCTTCATCCAGACAAGATCGTTATAACTAGAAATATGATCCACTTTACTTCGGAGCAAGCTTTTAAAGCTTCCCATTTTTATAAGTTAAGTGGTTATGAGAGCTAGTTAACGATAATCTATTTTTATATAAAGGGGGACCGGGAATATGGGTTGCAAGGAACTTGTAATAATTTCTGAGATAAGTTAGTTATGAGTTCTTAATTTAGAGTAGAGCAGAATATTCTTTTACAATACACTTACTTTAAAACTGGTTCTTAGGCGAGCGCTTTTAGGCACGGATTGAAGTGTATTTCGCACTCGTAGGGAAAAGTACGTTGACAAGCCACCTCCATTTCAATTTATTATATTTATATTATCAAGCGGGTTGTCGGACAGACCCCACTTGTTTGCGAACCTAGCTTGAGCAATCGCGGTGCCTTCTCTTTATGAGAAAAGGTATTTTCCCGGCAGTGGGACAGTAAAAGCCAAGAATTATAAAATTTCTTTGTAATAGAAGGCAGTTAACGTGAATGCAACAAGTGGACTTCGAACTCGTGACCTTTCGAATTTTGAAGTTATGACCGTGAAGTTCATAACTTCAAAATGATGATCAAACTTAAATTCAAGGATTCTAAAACTATTCCGTTCCCACTTTGAATCATACGTGTAAATCAGTATTCCAGTAAGCATTTCGAGCATAAATTCCAGTTACATTGGAAGTGCAAACATAGGTTGTGTCTAAGGCAATTATGTAGATTCTATAGCCAGGCGGCCGTGTCAGACTGATTTGATTTGCCTGAAGTCTTGGCTGCAACATGACGCGTATGTTTTGATGTAGGACCAGTGGGATTGTATTTGTTACTGAGCAAACGGTGCTGGTGATGATGATATTGATAGTTTTAGTTGTTGTGGAGCTGTAATACCCTGGGTATACCAGGCTAGTTTTTTAAAGCTATGGTTTCTCATCTAAATTTAATGAACATTCTAATTTCATAAACGGGAATTAAGATATAAAGCTGTCCTGAATCGACACAGGTTTCGAAATGGTCTATGTCGTTTATTGTTAATGCCATGTTTAAGGTATTTGAGTTAAGGTTTATATTTGTATGCATGTCAGTTCTGTGACAATTAATATTTTTAGGGTTCCGAACCTCTGTATGCAAATACGGAACCTTTTGTCTGTATGTCCGTCTGCCACAACCCATTTTCTCCAAAACTACTGTATCGCTTCAGTTGAAATTTGGTACACATATAATCTTTATAAAGCTGAGAACTAATATTGGAATACAATCTACTGCATATACGCACGGGATTAGTTAATTTTTGATGATATTCATTGTTCTCACATGGCGACTTTACCCCCAAATATCTCGGCAACGTGACACTTTAGGGCACCATATTGTTAAAATGTTTTGTTTATTTAAGTGTCCTCTTACCATATAAATATATTTCATCGTGCAACGCGTTTTTGAAAAAAAAAAACAAAATGGCGGCTGGTGGCTATGCCAGCTCCCGTTGAAAAATGTTCGAACTCCTTTAAATTACAAAAATTACCTGAAAAACATTCCACGCATAATCAACTTCAAAACAAAACATTCAACGAAACTGAAATTAAATATGTATGTATCGGATTCAATCCTCATTTAATTAATCTGGTTAAACCTTTATACAAATAAACACTCATTTATTCACAATTCTATTTAAAACATAAAATTTAATGGAAACTGAACCTTATCGACTGTTATTAACTATCAACACACGACATATAGGACATGGATCAATGCGTTCAGTGTGCTAAACGCATTAGCTGTTAACCGATTGGTTCGTTAGCAAATATCGCTTTATTTGGGTACGCGGGGGTGAGAAGACATGGCGGATTATACCTATCTCTTGATTTAGAAATAAGAGTGACTTCAAATATTGTAAATATGTGAGTACCATTTACCCAAATTTCTTTAGAAAATGAATAAGTTTACCTCTGCTGGTAATACTTTGTTCCTATAAGTAGCACACTCTGGGTGCATCGTCCTCACATAATATTAAATTAATTTTTGTATACCAAATTTTGTAAAATCATTATTTGAAAAGAGTAACTATGGAGTTTCTTGTCCGTTCTTCTCCATAAGAATCTACCTTTCCGAATGGATAGTAGAGTCACTTTATTAATGTAATATTATTATTTTACTGAACTGTAAACGATGACGTTCAAAAGTGCCGTTTAATGGCCTTATTGAAATAAACGTTTTGACTTTGACTTATTATAAAATAATTATTGCAATGGACAGGTCCACTCAAATCTGTGTGGTACTTTCCTCAAAAGACCACTTCAGACAATAACCTACATGGTTCTCATATGATTTGACCAGGCTAGAGGGGCGCATTAAGCAAGGGGCTACAGCGGGGGCGCAACAAATATCCAAAATATAGTTGGATTAGTATTTAAAATATGAAATCCTCATTTAAATAAAAATTATAATGATGAATTAGAAATAGAAATAGTCGAATGAAAATATTTTTATTTTCATTCAATAGTTCTCAGTCCCAGACAATCTTCATTGAACGTAATGTCTTTCGACACTGAGGCGGAGGAAGTTCGAAAGATCATCAATCATGATAAGACTCCGTCACCGGACGTTCTCCACTTAGGTACCTCCTCTATCTAGGTACATAGTACGCTTGATTTGAGGATATAGTCCTGATAACTTTGATGATAGATTACTTTTTATTACGAAAGTTCGATTAACTTGTATCTTTGCGAAACCGTTGTTTTTTAAGGTTTAAAAAAACTAGCCAAGTGCAAATTGGACCATACATTAAGTCGAAGAAAACATGTTTTTTGTACGTTAATTTTTATTATTTGTTGTTATAGCGGTAACAGAAATACATCATCTGTGAAAATTTCAACTGTCTAGCTATGACGGTTCATGAGATACAGCCTGGTGACAGACAGACGACAGTGGTTAGTAATAGGGTCCCATTTCTATCATTTGAGTACGGAACCCTAAAAATCAGATTCACTTTATAATCCTAACTATATTAAAAATACGAAAGTAATTCGGTCTTTCTTGGTTGAACGGATTTTGATGAAATTGAATCTAAACCTGAACCTACAGCTTGTATGTCAAAGTGAATGATGCTTACTTTCGATCAAAGTTTTTAGAATGGCTTCTTACAAAACCGGCCAAGTGCGAGTCGGACTCGCGTGCAAAAGGTTCCGAAAGTTTAATGTTTTTTACCTGTTACATTAAAATCATAGACTTCTTATAATCTATTGGTAAAAACCTATTGACCTGTATTTTTAAAAAAAATTTAGCCTCATTAGTTTCGGGAATAAGGGTAGGGAAATGGTAAATTATCATCTATTCCCTTTTATAACTCAGGAGTGGAATATTTGAAAATTATGAAAGAAATACTTATGAGAACCTTCTGATGAGTTCTTTCATTTGATATGTCACACACTCACGGTACAATTTTAAAAATATTTTTTTATTTTTCCAATTAGCCCCCGAAAAAGTGACCCCGTTTTCCAAACCGGACAGACATACAGACAACCGAGTGAGCCTATAAAGGTTTCGATACCCTAAAAAGGTTTAAAAAACACGATCATAATATCCAACACAAGGTAAATTTAAACAAAAGCTGTACCTATTATAAAACCGTTAACGTCAAACCAGCGAGCGTAATGTTCTGCCTGTGATGTTTACCTAATGCATTAGAGGTTAGTCGTGTGTGATACAAATATCGCGGCTGATACGCGTGACTGGCGCGCGGGCCTATTTACTCGATAACGTTGTTTAAAATGACTAAAAAGCTGTAAATATCGAACAGTACAGCTCCTAGTCAGAGAATTTTTTTATAGACTCCGAGTATAGCCAAGCCCGCTTTGCGACTCAACATTATTTTGGCAATATATTTTACATGAGTATACATAAATGCTAGCATATTTTTAAATAAATAAAGAAACATTTTCATCATATCAGCCGAAAGACATCCACTGCTGGACATAGGCCTCCAAGGGGGCGTTGGCCATAATTGCCACGCTTGGCAAGCGGGTTGGCAATCGCAGTGTAACTGTTGCAATGCACAGAGAATGCTGCTGCCCATACTCGTGTGAATCCCTTGGTCACCTCTTACGACACCCACGGGAAGTTATGGGATGGTGCTATTCTTTTACGTCCGAAGCCATACAGAATAAACATGTTCAATACAGGATAAGGGACTAACCACACTTATTCAGCGCTGTTCAGCTTTTGTCCATAGAAAACAACGATTTGTATGAGATGCGTACGCATCCGTAAAGCTGAACGGATGCGTACGCATCTCATACAAAATAATTGTTTTCTATGGACAAAATCTGAACAGCGCTGAATAAGTGTGGTTAGTCCCTAACTCGTAGCAAAAACTCAGCTGAGCTACGCTACGTCGTAGCACATACGACAGTGCTACGCTTTCGTAGCACGCAATAAACGTTGTTTACTTAATTGGTGTGAGCTAGATAAACCAATCCATGGGTCTCAAGACTATATTATTTCTTAAGAACCTATACCAAAAAGGCTTAGGCTTAAGACAAAGTGCGATTCTGTTAGAGAATGCAATTGTTTAAAATACAAAAGGGCCAAAAATATTGATCATATTCACAGCGTGTTTCAGTTTTGGTGTTTTGACAATCATCTCCGCCACGTGCCGCTGATGGAATTTCACTTGTCTCGAGCCTCTGGTAGCTTTTAAACCGGAGTAGCTTATTTACTGTACAAGAGCAGGCCGATTTTATGTATGTTTTTTTCCTTTAATAAATAACATAAGATAATAACCTACCCAATGCGTTAACCTACCCAACATTTTTGGGGTAATTATAATGATTGTTGGAGTCCGACTGCTCATGCGTGATATAAAGAACTTGCTTAACGCTCAGTTGACACTTCGCTTGCCCCAAGGCTGGCTTTTACCTCGGACAGAGGATAAGCATTGCCATACAACGTGGCAATGCCGCCAGTCTTTTGGGCTCACTTCTAGTCGATAGCGATGCGGACGAATTTGTTGACGCCATATTTAAGTTAGGAGTTTTTATTTTAAGTGTATAAGTAAAAAAAAATGCAATTGTAAAAGAATAAATTTAATAAAAACAAAACGGAAAAAAAAAGATTTTGGAAGAACGGACATCATTACATTTCACACATTTATGGCTCAAAAATGAAAGTACCAAAACAAAAAAGTTGTTCTTTCAGATAGAACTTCTCCCCCTTGGCATTTCTTATTAAAGCACAGGCCCGAATTTGGACCAAAATGAATAATGTAATTTATCGTGAATTTTGATTGGTAAGTAAGTAGTATTTCTAGAGGGGCGCATTTAGCAAGGGGCTACAGCGGGAGCGCAACAAAAATCCAACATATAGTTGGATTAGTATTTTAAATATGAAATCCTCATTTAAATAAAATTATAATGATGAATCCTGTTGATTCATTTTCCCAAAAATATCTCTTCTACCAGAAAATACGAGTACAGCAATGTGCGTTAGTTCGTAACAGTGGGTTACCTACATCTAGCCAGTCAGCCACAAAAACCGCACGAGTTCTATTAGACTTCAATTCCGGTGTTACGTCCGATCAATTCTATTCCGGATGTTTACCTAGCTAATGCCTTTTCGAACGTATTGAAATATTAGTGTGATAGTCGGTTAAAACATGATAATTTTGTAGATAGAGCAACGATTCTCTTGTAAGGTTGGCTATCCCTTGTATATATTTATCGTATCATTATAGGTATCTAGGAGGGTAAAATTACACGAACTAATTAAACCCAGCAGACGTGACGACCGATACCCTTTAGGTATCGGTCGTCACGTCTGCTGGGTTTAACAGTAAAACAAAATAAATCTAAACTTACAACTTCAATTACTATTTGAATTAAGAATTCGAGATAATTATCAAATTTTAGAACAAACGATTCTATATCATGCAAGACAAAGTTCAACTTCTATTGCAATAAATACTTACAAACGGGGTGAATAGGAATGCAGGGGTGAATCGAAACAAAACTTTGTAGGAGATTTTCACGTTATTTAAATCTTATTTGTAGCATTTACGATCTCCAATTTTATTGAATTGATATTTAAAAAGAAAAATGCGTTCTTATAAAAACAATAATAAAATATTAAAGTGAAAATCCCCATCAAAGTTTTGTTTCGATACACCCCTCCGTTCCTATTTAGCACGTTTCACGGTAATCCTTTTAAGGCCATTTTGTGAATACAGATGGTCACTTAAAATTAAATATGATTCAGTCTCCACCACTTCCCGATTCTCAGAAAAAGGTACTTACACAATTATGTTGCAAATTATAATTATATCCTACTAATTGCAACATATCTTAGATGTCCTAATTCAATTAATACTATCTGGATACTATACCAGGAATTAGAAATTCTAATCAACACCTATTCCCGTTTAGGGTTCATTAAATTCGCGGGAAACCACAATTCCCACTACAAACCGAGAACAACACTATCTATTATAGGTAGCTTATAAACATGGATAATGGACGGATCATAATATCATCCAGGTATAACGTAAACACGGGTAGAAAATATGTTTTTTCTGTCTCGCGATTGACTACAACCTCAAATGGTAAGCGATGATGTGGTCGACGATACTCAATACTTTTATTGCATTCCACATTTGTATTCTTAGGTGGTAAAATAACAATGAGTTCATATGGATCCTGTCAGGCACAGCAAGATAAGTATCTAGGTTAGGTTACGATGGGGCACGTTTTCCTAGAAATAACCTTGGTTGAAGCTATCAGGAAACACAGACTTTGACAGGGATTCCAGGCCTAAACTGTACGTACAATTAAAGTAGGTATTCGTATGAGTTGATGTTTGATGATGGAACGGGATTTGCAGAATTAAAACACAGGCCGGTAATCCTGCGTACATATTCAAAGATTTCACTTTGACCTTGACTAGATGATTGCTGCATTGAGATCAAAATGACAAACCGATTGTGCGTCCAATAATAGTCTTCTCTAGAATAGTGATGAAGCAACGTTAAAGGATTTTTTTTTTTTTTAAGGATGGGAAATCATCAACTGGCTTCTTCCGCTCTGGGTGGGGCGGAAGGGCGTGTCAGACTCTTACTGACTAAAACCCATCCGTGTTCCTTCTAAAGCCCTTTGCTTTCCAGGGCCGCGGTGACTCTTTCGAACAAATTCCGCAACCCTGGAACGTTATAGGTTTGCAATGTAAACTTTGTCACTACAACCATCACAAAAGAGACAAGTTATGGCCACACAATAGCATTATCTCTTTCTAAACTTAACACCAGGAATGTCTCCTGTATTGTGGGTGCATTTAAAAAATAAAAACTCACATATACATACCAGACTCGGAACAAGTATCTGTAGGCCATACATTTTTTTTTTGTGCGGGAATCGAACCCGCGACACGCAGCGCAGCAACCAATCGTGTCGTTTGTTAAGAGAATCGCTCAGTCAATCCTTTAGGTCTCTATTAGCTAATAGCCAATAGTGATACGTCATTGCACTCTGGAACCCGCATGTAATCGAAATGATCCGATAACGGTCCGCGTTTGGGATGAAACTGATGAATGGATAATAGAATACGCAATCGGCGACATTACACAAAGGACCAATTGTTTATTGCCAGATTAATATCCAAATAACACACAAATAACAATAAATAATAAAAATAAGTTGCAAAAACATGATAAATGCAAATTTAGACGCCGCGAATCATGTTATAGGCGTATGATAGGACTGCCATCTTTGATGAAGAGGGCTGTTGTCCCAGTCTGGCACCGCGGCCACCAAGGAGTTAGCGGAGCGATGTATGGCGGAGCGTGCGGCGGCCGAGCGGTTTCCTGTTTTGAAATACAGGATACATATGTATAAATGCTAAACTTTTCCGCTCCTGTCTCAATTATATATTTGATATTTATTAGTATATAAATTGGTATTGTATTTATGTATTTTATATTATTATTTCTAATTAGTATTGTTTAAAACGTTTGTACACTGACAGCCCTAAATCTATCTCCCTTCGTTCAATCCATCCAAAGGTTGTCTGGAAGAGATTGCCTTGTGCGATAAGACCGCCCACTGTGCACTTATTTTATGTATGATTGTCCTGTTCTTATTATGAGGTGTACAATAAAGTATATAATAAATAAATAAATAAATAATGCCTCGTTGATCTAGGTAGCGGTCACAAGCGCTACTACGAAGCATAACGTTCTAGGTTCGAGTCCAAGACTGGCCAAAGCAGGGTTGCGGAATTTGTTCGCGCGGCCCTGGAACGCAAAGGGCTTTAGAAGGAACACTGATGGGTTTTAGTCAGTAAGAGTGACACGCCCTTCCGCTCCACCCAGAGCGGAAGAAGTCATTTGATGATTTACCATCCTTAAATAAAAGAAAAAAAAGTGCTATAGGTTCTTTTTTTCATCTGGAATTTGACAGTGTCAGCCCTGATCCTAAATTTCTGCCATGGTGTCGGAAATTCCTTAAGATAGTGTCTCTGGGTCTCCCAGAGCCCTTTGCTACCAAATATGGTGGTGTAAGCTATGATATATATAGGTGTTAAAAAATTAGCTGCAAAAAATTAAAAGGGTAATGTACTATGTTACTCATCCTTATGAAGTACATTTACATACTTTTGTTACAAAAATCGACTGCTCCATATATTTATGTGCGAATAACTCGACAAAATATACTGTACAGTAGATTTTTTAGTTTTTGATTGGTTGGTCCCAAAGTAAAAGTTACTCATAATGATGAGTACAATCAAATGCCCCCTTGAATTTCTTGCAATTAATTGTTTAACACCTTATATATCACACCATTATTGTTACCAAATATCAATCAGAAAGAAAATTCATCCAGCTTCGCAAAGCCATGAAACCACACAACAGACATTAAAACAATTTACCAAACAATTCCGCCAACATAACGATAGATTGAATTTAGCACAGCGTGTTTAATACCCACCGATCCAGCTCAAATGGTTGTTCTCACTACCATCAACTCAAACGGTTATATACTACCGACGAATACACAGCATTTGCACCTGTGTGCCACAGAGTATAGAACTAACCAGAAGACTCATACGTACAGACGTCAGCACAATAAGCTTGAATAATCTGTCAAATTTCTTTAATAGATTTTCAACTTTATCTGTAATGCATTAAGTTCAAGGTTCATTGAAAAAATTTGACAGTTTCAGGTAGCTTGATAGGGTTCCGTATCCAGAATAAAAACGTAGTTGACAAAAATTGTGTGTAAAAATATAAAAAAAAAACAAGCGTAGCCCACTTGAAATAAGCCTCTTACACTAACTCAATCATTGCATCTCCTAAAATCGTTACCGAGGTAGTGATCATCACGATCATACCGCTACCGGTCAAGTGCGAGTCGGACTCTCACACGACGGTTTCTGTACCATAAACCCAAAAAAAACACGATCCTTGTATGGGAGCCCCCTTTAATTTTTAATTATTATTTGTTGTTATAGCGAATAATAGAAATACACACTGTGAAAATTTCAACTGTCTACCTATTACGGTTTTCTAGATATAGCCCGCTGACAGACAGACGGACGGACAACGGAGGCTAATAATAAGGTTCCCTTGGTTACGGAACTAGACACTATTGTTTTCTTCATTGCCATACTCAGATAATGTGTTTTTTAATTAAAACCATTTTTTTATTTCGTTTGAATGTACTTGGCGGACTGTTAATTTTTTATTTTTTATTTCTCTTAATCGAAAGCCACTCAGGAAAAGAGCCGAAGTGATGACAAACTCAACTCTAAGAGTAAATTCAGTTGCCTTAGTTCAATGCACGTTGGCGCCTTTTGGTTTGATCTGCATTCTGTGGTGTAAGTATACCTACCTGCCTGTTTGCGTGTACGTTGTATCATAGCAGTTCAAATTGATGGGTACTTTAAAACAATGAGACAGACTAGACTGGTGAATGGTAGGTTAGGTATTATTGGGTCAGTGAACTTGTTTTATTGCGTAGTGTCATAAAGCACCATGTTTTGGATGGTATGCTGCATTTTAAAATTGTGCCCGCTATTTGGAAAATTTCTCGGCCCCCATCACATAAAATGCTACTATCTACCAAAATGTAGGTATGTGTAGTATGAAAATGATCATAATGAAACAAAAGAACACTCAGTGTCAAGATGTCACATGATCCCGAAGTGAGCAGGCTGTCATTCCATCTTGATTATATGGATTGACAGCTCACCTCGTGATCACTTCACCCAAGCCTTCACTTCGACATGTTTACAGAATCAGCTGGCAGTATGTTTAACTTAAGTGAATTTTGCATTTAAAAACTACAACCCCATTGTTTTTTGGTTTAATTTTATGCGAAATACACAATAAAATTTGTATTATACCTACAAAAATATGAATACTTATAGTATGCAATTCAAATAAATATTAGTAAAACGTAGTATTATAGTTATAGTAAAATTTAACGTTACGTTACTATACGTGAAAAACATTCGTGCCCTGAGTAGTAAGTAGATACCCTGTGCCGTCATATCAGAAAGAATTTAAAAACTGTTCTAAGTATTTCTAGCCAGCGTTTTTGTCTCTGTACACTTTGTCCTTCATTGGAGCAGGTGGCGTTTTCCACAGAGGCGGCCATTTTGAACGAGAATGTCAGCTAAAAATAGTGAGGTGCATTGTTTATGATAGATCGCTTAAATAAAGAGTGGAAGAAAGTGTTTACCTAGTGTCTTTTTCCTATGCAACGCCACTTAAACTTATTTTCTTTATGAAATAAAATAGTTGTGATATTTAGATAGATAGAAAGAAGCTTGTGGCTAAATTAAAGCAGCTGCATGTGTCGAGCTTATAGGTTAAGCGACACTTGCTGAGGCCAGTTTTTGGATGGGTGACCATTACCACTACTAAAAGACTGGTGGTAATGGTCACCCATCCAAAAACCTGCCTCGGAAAGGACAATTGAATGACACCAGTCTTGCCAAGGGGTATTGCGTTACCCAGTTACTGGGTTTTAGAGGTCAGATAGGCGGTTGCTGTGTGTTAAATACTGGTACCAACTCAGATGCGTCCAGTCAAGCTGGAAGCCGAACCCAATTTAGTCGGGAAAAGACTGGCTGGGTCTGGGCTGGCTGGGCTGGGCATCTATAGGGATTCGAAATAATTTCAATCCATCTCTAGATACGAGTACCAATGGGTTCTCATACATGTTTTTTTTTTTAATTTTTACTCATGTACATTTTATATTTTAAATACTAATATAACTATATACCTACACTTAAAACAAAAACTCCTAACCAAAAATGGCGTCAAAAAATACATCCACATCGCTGTCGACTGGAAATGAGCCCAAAAGACTGGCGGCATTGCCACGTTGTATGGCAATGCTTATCCTTTGTCCGAGGTAAACGCCAGCCCTTGGGTCACGCGAAGTGTCAACCAAGCGTTTAGCAAGATCCTTAAATAACGCAAGAGCACTCGGACCCCACGGTCCAAAGTCTCAACCCCAAACGGCTCGAAAATATAATTGCCAACTAGGTTATTATATTCCCGCCACTTGAGGTTCTCCGCAGCCGCAGCTGCAGCACCAGCACAGCATGACGAGCTAGGAAGATGGGATGGCGCAAGAGTATCGACACAAGTAGCGTCCTACATTAAAGGCCTACCCATCTTCCATGGGAAGATATACCGTCCGGTCGCTTGCCATAGTCGCGTCTCTACCAATTCAACTATCGACTTTAGTGCGGTGTATTTTAAGTTGATTTTTAAGTTAGGTACCATTTCTTTTTAACGAAAGGTCCTTAAAAAGTTTGGGTTGCAATGGAACTTGAACTTTTTCATTTGTGCCGTAGAGTTTGTTGTTCCAAAACTAGATGATAATCTCAAATTCTGAATACAAACATTATGGTCTGTTGTTAGAATATAACAGAAACTTCATAAAGCTTGCTAATTACCATTCCATGAATTATTCAGGATATTAGAAACTGAATTTCAGGAAACTGACCACAATGTGTAAACATATGAAATTCATGATTCTGGGATTTTACAGGAGGTAGTATCAACTGTATGTTACTTACTTCCACGAACATTAGGTAAGTAAAGTCTACCTATTCCGATCT
The DNA here is from genome assembly GCA_905163435.1 of Mamestra brassicae. Lineage (NCBI taxonomy): Eukaryota > Metazoa > Arthropoda > Insecta > Lepidoptera > Noctuidae > Mamestra > Mamestra brassicae. Next base: position 17,834,238 of record LR990999.1, on the reverse strand, counting down.
CTGCTGATAATGCACGTATTTTCCAAATAATTACATAATTTTCCTACGGAAAATCAGTTTAGCTGCTGAGACGAGTAGATGTAACAAAAAGACAGACAGAGTTGTTTTCACATTTATTATGGAATTTGATGGATTAGTATGGAAGTATGGGTTGACCAACCAGGGTTGCGGAATTTGTTCGAAAGAGTCACCGCGACTCTGGAACGCAAAGGGCATTTGGAGGAACACAGATGGGTTTTAGTCAGTAAGAGTCTGACACGCCTTTTCCCCGGCCACTGTAGGCGCGGGCCTGCGAACGGCGAGCGTTGGGTGGCTCGATGTCTGGTCACAACCAGGCCCGGGTTGATGGCGCGTTGTGTTCCACGCGCGCCTCAAAGAGATGTCAGCATAGGAGTTGGGACCCGCTAGGGCCTCTGGTCCGGCCAGGGTTGCGGAATTTGTTCGAAAGAGTCACCGCGACCCTGGAACGCAAAGGGCATAAGGAGAAACACGGATGAGTTTTAGTCAGTAAGAGTCTGACAGTCCCTTCCGCTCCGCCCCGAGCGGATTAAGTCAGTTGATGATTTCCCAACTTAAAAAAAAATGGTAGACAAATAAGTATATTTTCTTTTTGATAATATTTGATATAACAATAAACAATAAACAATAAACAATAAACAATAAACAATAAACAATAAACAATAAACAATAAACAATAAACAATAAACAATAAACAATAAACAATAAACAATAAACAATAAACAATAAACAATAAACAATAAACAATAAACAATAAACAATAAACAATAAACAATAAACAATAAACAATAAACAATAAACAATAAACAATAAACAATAAACAATAAACAATAAACAATAAACAATAAACAATAAACAATAAACAATAAACAATAAACAATAAACAATAAACAATAAACAATAAACAATAAACAATAAACAATAAACAATAAACAATAAACAATAAACAATAAACAATAAACAATAAACAATAAACAATAAACAATAAACAATAAACAATAAACAATAAACAATAAACAATAAACAATAAACAATAAACAATAAACAATAAACAATAAACAATAAACAATAAACAATAAACAATAAACAATAAACAATAAACAATAAACAATAAACAATAAACAATAAACAATAAACAATAAACAATAAACAATAAACAATAAACAATAAACAATGAACAATAAACAATATTTATTTGTTCCAGACTTAAACCTTACAATTACTGTGGCACCTTAAATAACATCATTTGTATCCAAGGGAATATTTATTGCACCTACACCAGATGCAAAACATATCAACCTTCTCATTCCTGCAAACATCCGTGATACTATGATATACCACACAGCTAACCCCGGCGTCACGCACTCTATAAATTTTGAAGCGACCGTCGCTAACCGCAGGGCCGCGCGACAAAGTGGACCTAATGCATATTTGATTAGGAACACCATTAGAACCTTGGTCTGGATAGAATGTATTACTATTTATAAGGCTAGGCTGTTCATTTAGGTTTATTTAAAGAGTCAACTTCATGGTTTGTCTATATAGCTTTTTTAGGGTTCCGTAGTCAACAAGCGTTATAGTATCGCCATGTCCGTCGGTCTGTATGCCTGTCCGCAGTTTAGCTCAGAGACGCTTAGTACTGGAAAGTTGGAATTTGGGTATGGGTAGACATATCAATCACGCTGACAAAGTGTTAAAATAAAACCTTTAAAAAAAAGTTTTTTTGGGTACCCTCTCCCTTTTACTCCTCCATCACCCGTGAGTCTCCAATTCGGGAGAAAAATTTACGGACTGAAGTAGCCGTAGTACTGTTTGTATAACTTTCGCATTAGCTCGGATTAAAATCGGGTATATCCAAAGATAGAAGAGCCCCTGAATATCTTGGATTTGGATCAGAGATCGGATTAGTGTGTTAGCAATATTCAAATTCAATTCCGAATTTTTTAGACTGTATCTAGATCCGTATTTTCACGAATTCGAATCGTATACAGCGCGAAAAGCAATATCCGAATTCGATCCGAGTTTGTTATATCGATCGGTTGCAGTTCGTAAAAAGTCATACATTCTATCCTACTGAAATCCCGAACCAGTATAAAACTCATGCATAACTTAAAATACCTACATTAATGAAAATCCAATTGGCATATTTGTAACTAATTAAATTAATGGTTTTAAAACAATTTGTTGCAAATTATTGCGTCGGACGTTCGAAACCGCGGCTTGTTTGCGGGTTTGCAGAGCAAACCACAAATATTCACTGGTTTAATAGTGCAAATAATAATTATTATTTTATAACTACATTTCCTTATTTGTGATATACTAACTTAATCCCGCTACTTTGCTTGTACATTTTTTCTTTTTATTCAGTGATAGCGTAGATTTGTATCCGGATCAGTACGTACCATCTTCTAGATATAAGATCCTACAATCCGTTCATATCTAATATCTGTTACTAGAAATTTGTTACAATTATTATCACTTATATTGAGAAAGAAGAAGAAAGAAAGAAAAAGTATTTAATTGCCACAAAACTACTAAAACTTAAAAAACCCCCGACAAAAAACTTTAAAAAGCAAAAAATAAAATGTATTGATCCTCTTAGTTTAATATAGGTACGATTCTTTGGGCCAAGCGTCTTCTCCTCGGATTTTAAATTTAATTTTTATTTCATGCTTTTTAAACTTAATTTTCCTAAGTGTACTAAAAGCTATATAAAAAATAATTTGTTAGGTCCTAGGTACATCACTCGCATTGATCAGACAAATAATATTAGTAAAGACATACATACAAATCTTTTAAATTTCATATCGTTAGTTAACAATCCTCATTCCCTTTCAATATAGCGTATATTATTCTACTAGCCAAGCCCTTTCATTTGATACCCATATTTAGGTAATTGAGAAAAAATATGTTATCCACCATTTTGAAGCGGCGGCCGTCGTGGACCTATTTTTATCAAACATAGCTAAGAACAGTCCCGACTAAATCACCTTTTAAACAAAATAAAACAAAATGAAAATTAGTTCATCCGTTCGAGAGCCACGATGCCACAGACAGACACACATACACACAGACACGTCAAACTTATAACCCCCTGTCGTTTTTGCGTCGGGGGTTAATAAATAATAGCTATTATTAAATGTTCACGAAAAAAACGTAACCATTTTATTTTCGGTCGGTCAAACAAAAATTGTGATATTGGAAGTATTACAATTTTTGACCACTGACATACATTATGCTTAAGTTGACTGTAACAAAGTTTTTAAGGTTCCGAACCTCTGTATGGAAAAATGGAACCCTTGTAGGATCACTCGGTTGTCTCTCTGTCTGTCTGTCACAGCCAATTTTATCAGAATCTCTTGGACCGATTCAGTTGAAATTTTGAACACATATAATCTTGTAACCCAAACAAGACGCGCAACGAAAATAAATAAATTTCGAAAATGGGGCCCCTTTTTGGGGGGAAATAAGAAAAAAAATAAGTTTTCCAACTGTAGCGTGTGACATATCGATTAAAAATGCTCGAATTGGAACGTAAAGGCCCTCAAAAGTAATTATTACCCCCTCCCTATTTTGTAAAACTAAGGAGTCTAAAATTTTGAAAATATACAGATTACAGAAAAACCTATCAGACAGAAGTCTATGATTTTAAAGTAACGTGTTAAAAAATATTATTCATGCGGTACCCTTTGCGCGCGAGTCCGTCTCGCACTTGGCTGGTTTTTTTTCTATAAGGCAAATATGCGAGTACAAAGAACACAAAACCAATTATTCTCAGTGATAAATGTGTTCATCTGCAGAAGGAGATGACTTTCCAATATTTTACTAAACTCAATACCCAGTTAATATATAAGATTTATTTACTCAATTTCAGGATATTAAATCATTCAGCTATTTGATTGATATCCAAAAACAGGCTTAAACTAACATTTTTGACTTCTAAAATTATTAATTTTAAAATGTTTTGTTAAGTTTGATGTTTTTGAAGTTTCTGCTATTAATTTGTTAGGTACTGAACACTTGTTTAACCTGGAAATTAGTTTTTGAAAAGTATTAACTAGTTTTGATCTAAAAAAGAACATAGTTATTAACCGTGGGCAAAGACTGACAAAAAATCGTTAAATATTTTTAATGTACTGCTGCGTTAGGAATCAGAGCTATTAATGTCCTGTCCTGACATGGGCTGATAGTGACGCGGTTTTATTAATTATTTTTGTTATAATTGTAGTTGAGAAGTTTTTTGGTTTTTAGTGTTTCTGTGCGTTTCTTTCCGGCAGATTAAACTGGTTTTCTTTCTTTTCTTTCTAGCTACAGAAATCAGGGAGGCTACTCTCTAAGCCCGAAGTCCGTAGTTTCGAGCTTAGTTGCGGGCGTGTTCTACTCCGTATCACCTAACCACTAAGAAATAATGACAACACGATTTGACAGTTACTGTCAAATCGCATTGTCATTAATTCTTAGTTCGGGTTCGGAACTAATTGTAAGTCCGTAGGTGATACGGAGTAGAATACGCCCGCAACTAAGCCCGAAACTACGGACTTCGGGGTTAAAGAGTAGCCCCCAGATACGTGGCTTTTGAGTTATAAGCGTAAACATACCTCCCTTGGCCAGGGGTGTACCTTACCCCCAGACATGTTATGTTAGTTAATCATATTCAAGTTATCAATACACGGTTGAACGAGCGAAAAACAAAGCATTATTTTTAAATATTTTGTCCTTTTGTAAAACACTTACGGCATCGTATGAAAAATGGATTATTATATGTCAAGATCCAAGATGGCGGGTGTATTATGAAAAATTCAGAGATTATTCGTTGGTACAATGTGTTTTGTAACAGATTTTGCTGGTACCTATGTTAATTTTAAGTGAATTTTGATTTTTACGAAATTTTGGTGGAAAAACAAACATATATATAGAGACAAAACTTATGAAAATCTAAAATGATATAATATAGGTACGTATACTTATAACCTTATTCATTTAAATAATAATTAGAAAATTCTTTATTTGAATCTAGAATTTGACATTATTATCCGCTTATCGTAAGTATCATTAAAATCATCGTACTCTTATTTCCTACCAAAAAAACTTGAAACCATAAGATGTACCAACAACTTAGAAATAACTTCCAACGCATTACCATGAGCAGTCCCATACATCACCTAAAACCGAACTTGTCAATTTCCAAATGATTTTCAACTTTACCATCATAAATTTAAAGTTGAAAGTCTCACAACAAAAGAGTTTCCCACAAAAGCGAAGCCTGATTCCCATACATCAGCCATTTTCCGAAGTTAGCCGAAGTTCGACGAACTTAGCCGATGTTCTGGAGTTTGGGTCCTATTAGAAGTAAGTTTGGCTATCAACGTGTTTCGTGCAAATTAATTCCTGAGGAATTGTTATGTTCGAGCAGTGTACTACTGAATTTAGTTTGAGACTTGGAATATGAGTTTATTACTCTACTACGATTGCTAGTAAGGACTTGAATATTCTCTTTATTAACTTATTCATAGAAGTTTCATATTGTCTTGTGTTCTTAGATATTTGTAACAGCAATGGAATAATTTCGCCTAATTTAAGTTTCATGACCACGACATGCATCTACTTTATTTACACTTACTCATATTTTTGCTTTTTTTTTTCTTATTTAGTTATTAACGTGTCTTTACTAATATCATTTAAGAACTACTAACACACAACGTTTAGGGTTTAGTTTAAGAAAAATAACTTATGTATATAGATGTGTCGTTTTGTGTAATCAAATACTTTTTCTTTCTTTCTTCATGTCATCAACTAAGTGCAAATGAATACTCACGGCGTTTTTTCCTAATCGTGCCGAGGTCGGCACCAGATGCACCTGAATACCAGTGTTTTTTTTTTTTTTTTTTTTATCAAACTAGCTGCCCCATCAGTAGATGGAGACCTTTTGAATCTAATTCTCTTCCATTCCAGTTCTCGCAATTATTCCTCTCGCACTTTTATGCCTCATACTGGTTCTTTCTATCAGCCATAACCATTCATTCCATGGGTGGGACTCCCATTTGTATCGACCCTATTCTACACTATTCTATATATTGTCTTTTATTTATTTATTTTCTTAAGTGGGGTAAATAAAGTTTCAAGTTTGTTTTTATTTTACACACATTTTCTTAACTTACGATTAGCTTATTCATATTCTATCTCTATTTATCTTATTCTAAACATTTTATTCTAATCACTGCTTATATTCTATATTACATTTCTCTACAATTTATAACCTATGTTTACATTGAATATATGTTACAATATATTGAAACATAGAATTTTTTAGTCGGTTTTGTTTCTGTTTCTTACCCTTTCGCAAATGTTGACGCAGTAATTTATGAATATTTGTCTTTTCTTTCCAAGTACTATTTCCTTTACACTATCGTTCGTTAGCTTGGTGTCTATTTCATTTTCCAACTTAAACCGCTCAGCCGCAAACACCGGACAATCCAGGAGCAAGTGAGGAACAGATTCGCTCACCCCTGGGTCGCAGATACACGATGGGCTCTCCTTACACTTGAAGCGATTCAAGTATTCGGAGAACCCACCGTGCCCCGTCATAATTTGGGTTATTGTGGCATCTATTTTAATTTTTCCGATGATCCTGTACGCCGCCACTGCATCCGGGAAGAACATCTTGGTAACGGAGGCCGTCTGACCCGACGCATATCTCCGATTCCATTCATCAAGCGTCACCATACGGGCGTGCCGCCTGACGAATGAAACCGGACACAAATCGTAGTCAGGCTTCCTCTTGCTGTTCAAGGCGGCCTCCTTTGCCAGCTGATCCGCTCGTTCGTTACCCTCAAACCCAGCGTGGGCCTTTATCCAGAACAAGTTAATAACCTTGTTCTGGTGGGATATGGTCGTCAAGTTATCCCTGCTCTCCACCGCTAGGGGATGAAGGCAGCTATGGTTTTTCACTGTCTGGAGAGCCGCCATGGAGTCGCTGTATATCCCGAAGCTGGATGCCGAGTGCTTCTGGATCTCCCTGGTTGCCCGGCATATTGCCAGAAGTTCCGCCTGGTAGACCGTGCAGTAGTCCGGCAGCGCCATCTTGATAGCGCGTACCTCGGTGCCGCCCCTCCATATGGATAGTGCGGCACCGACGCGCCCCCCTATCTTACTCCCGTCAGTGAATATTTTTACTTCCAAGTTGGCGCTGGCGTCGACTTGCTCACGGTCCGCCAGGCTTACGAACTCCAAGTCAATACGCCTAGCAGGGTGTGGAGATTCCATTGCGGATGCCACCCGCTCTACCTCCCTGTCTCCTAGCACTGACTGGGGTACCCCCCTCTTAGCCTCATTATATGAGGCCACCTCCCGAACTCGGAGGTCCAGGGGGAGTATCCCAGCCAGTAGAAGTGCAGAGTTCAGAGAGACAGTGCGGTAGGCTTTGCACATTTTCTGTGCAATTCCGCGCTGCACGGCACCCAGCTGCTTGATAATGCCCAATTTGTTCGCCGCCGGAGCCCACACACTGGCGGCGTACAGGATGATCGGCTCAACTGCTGCCACATATATTGTTTTGATGACCTCAGGGTTCAGTCCCCAGCTCACCCGGGCCGCCCTACACAATTGCTTGTGAACCGATATCGCTTTGCGACAAACGTTGGAAACGTGTGCGTTGAAGGTTAGCTTGTCGTCGATGGTGACACCCAGGATTTTTATTTCTTTTGACATCGGTATGTCTACCCCGCCCATGCTCAGACGCGGGGTGTCGTATCTTAGTTTTCTTGTTATCACCATTGCACTAGTCTTATGTGGTGCGAATCTAAGCTTATTTTTTACTCCCCACGTCCGAACATGGTCGAGGGCGGCATTTGCTTTGTGTTCAATTTCCGTTGCTGTGTCACCATCGAAGACAAGCACCACGTCATCCGCGAAAGCTTGTGTATAATCTCCTCTGCTTTCGAGACTTTTCAGGAGCGGATCTAGTAGCAGGTTCCAGAGGATAGGGCCTCCTATCGAGCCTTGTGCGCATCCTTTATTAGTGCCCTTAAGATATTCCTCGCTTGCGTAGCGCACCCTAACAGTTCTATCCGTTAGGTAGTTGTCAAAAACCCTCCTCAAGTTTATCGGACACTTTTCCTCAGCCAGTCGGACCCTGATAGCCGGCCACCAGGCGCTATCGAAGGCCCCCTCTATGTCTAGTGATATTAAAGCTACTATTCTTTTCTCGTGTAATTTTCTTCGGATCTCCCTCTTTGTTCTTATGCAGTACCATAAGAACAAAGAGGGAGTCTTCGGTGCTCCTTTGTGGCATGAATCCGTACTGGCGAGTACTCATCCTGGGTAGAATATGAAACCTGAGGCGGGCCACTAGCATCTTCTCATAGATCTTGCCTAGCACAGGTAGAAGGCCTATTGGCCTATACGATTTCGGGGTGGAATAGTCGCTTTTTCCTGGTTTTTTTAAGCACCACCACCGTGGCCTCTTTCCAGGCTTGTGGAAAATAACCATATTGCAGGCATTGGTTTAAGAGGGCCAGGAATATCTCCGGTGCGCTTCCTATTGCGCGGCTACATATATCGGCTGTGAGGCCATCTGCTCCCGGGGCTTTTTTGGGATTAAAGGAATCGGTAGCTGTTTTTAATTCCGCCATGGTAAAAGCAGGGTCGCGGTTATCATTTTGTTCCCCCAAATTTATTTTGTCGGCCTCTAATCTGACGTGACGATGATAATCATCGTCCTCGCTGATTAAGTCTTCCGGATAGAAGGTTTCCGCGATCCACTTTACGGAGCCTTTTGTGTCCAATTCCTCCCCATCCTTCACCATAGGTATGTCCTCTTCCCTATGCGTAGTCCTCCCTATAACCCTATATATCCCCTCCCAGACCCCCTCCCTATCCTGTTTGCGGCAAAACTCCTTCCAACTCTCTATTGGGGCTTTTGCTGCTTCTATCTCATATTCCTCTTTCTGTTTCAGGTACTCTCCAACGACCTTCGATCTTCGGACTGGAGCGGCACATCGGATCTTTCGTTTCTTGGTGGTGACTTCTTTCTTGAGCTTAGCGAGTTTCTCCGACCACCACGGTATGGTAAGTTTTTCTTTGGTTTTCTTAATAGGCATTGATAACTCACATGCTTCTTTGATTATTTTTGTAAATTTATTTGTTAAACTATCTATTTCCTTAGTATTTTTAATTTTTGTCTATTTCTACTTTACTTATTTTATACTCTATTGCCAATTGGTTCAGTTTCTCATGAAACGTCAGCCAATTTGCTTTTTTAGTATTGTAAACTCTAGTGGTTCTTTCAATTTTGATTCCTTTTGATTTTTGCAGTCGAATATTGAATATTATCCCGTTATGATTGGAGCTCGTGCGTGTTTTGACCTTTAAAACCCTTAAGCTGGGTAGAGCTATCACATTTTACTTAAATCACCACTATCCTCATCATCATATCAGCCGAAAGACGATGGATATAGGCCTCCACGCACGTGTCGCCACAACAATCGGTCCTGTGCGTCTCGCATCCATCGGCTACCCGCGACCCTCACTACATCATCGGTCCACCTTGTGGGAGGCCTTCCAACGCTGTGTCTCCTGGTACGCGATCGCCACTCCAGGACTTTTCGGCCCCGTCGACCATCTGTTCTGCGAGCAATGTGCCCTGCTCACAACAGACAAGCAAATTTAAAATAACTTAGGTATACCTCTTGGCACGACTGCTTTCAGATATTCTTGCTACATATATCTACAAATGGCAGCCAGGACCAACGGCTTATCGTGCTTTTTGAGACACGGAGGAGTTTCATTATAATAATAAATAATAATATTTATTTTATTATCGACAACGCCTGGAAAAGCTACTGGTCCATGAAGACGCTAATGAAGGACGATCTCCCGATGTCCCTGAAGCGCAAACTCATCGACATGTGTATTCTGCCCGTCCTAACCTACGGTGCTCAGACCTGGTCACTCGCCGAATCGCAAAAGTTCCACCTTGGGGTATGTCAAAGGGCAATGGAGCGCAGTATTTTAGGTTTAAAAAGAATTGATAGAGTACGGAACACCACGCTGCGCTCCAAAACCGGTATCATTGACGTAGGCAAAAAAGCTGCCAGGCTAAAATGGGACTGGGCGGGTCACGCCAGCCGCATGCATAATGACCGCTGGGCAAAAGTCTCCACGCAATGGGTGCCAGAGGATGGACGGCGTCGCCGAGGCCGGCCCAGAAAGCGGTGGCGAGATGACTTGGATGCACACCGCGAAGGCTGGTTCGAGGTGGCAGAAGAAAAGAATGTCTGGAAGGATATGGGGAGGCCTTTGCCCAGCAGTGGGACACAATAGGTTAAGGAAAAAAATATATATACTATATTTATTTATTTAACTGCCTTAAAACTACCATTACAGTCTTAACCTAATGCGATAGCTGAGTCACACATCCAAACTTAAAATTAAACCACAAAATACTAATATAATACATATTAAGTTAGTTTTTTAAAATAATGTAAAACGTTAAGATAAAAATCCGAGAGACCGACCTCGGCAATTTTTGCGTAACCTTGGAGATTAGCCCGTGCTGCTTTCATTGCTAAGCCACGAGCTTCTTCAAAAATGCTGCACTTAGGTACAATGACAAACTTAATGCTCATGAAACTGTGTTCCATTACACCTTCCAACTTTATTTTTGTCTTTGAATCGAACAAGAAAAAGGAGTTTATAGAGATGATGCAGTTGAAACACTTCTCTGTTTCAACTGCATCATCTCTATAAACTCCTTTTTTTGATTATTCGGGTTTTTTACCATGAATTTTACATCTACTAAAACAAAGTATGTACCATACACAAAAACAAAATACGCGAATAGGCGTCGAAGTATTCCTCCGCATCGCTGTCATCCGGAAACGTGCCCAGAAGACTGGCAGCATTGCCACGTTGAATGACAATGCTAATTCTTTGAGCAAAGAACGAGCCAGCCCTCTGGTCACGCAAAGTGTCGATCAGTCGACGAGATATGTCCTTAAAAAGGAGACGCGCACTCGGACCCCATGAGCCAAGCGTTTCGACCCCAAACGGCTCAAAACTGTAATTTCCAATAAGGTTACAGTATCTGCGGCGCTTGAGGGCCTCAGCAGCCGCAGTGGCAGCCGTACTTGGAACATGCGATGGCGCAAGGGTGTCGACACACGTTGCGTCCCACACCAGAGGCTTACCCACCTTCCACGGCACTAACGTCATACCATCTGGTCTTTTCCCATCGTCTCGTACCAAACCGCTAGGTTCTAATACCGCAGGTATGCCGGCGGTGACAAAAGCCCGACGAATAATATCGTTGATGCTAGCGTGCAGTGCTAAGCGGCCATGTTTTTATTCTACTTCTCTTTTAAGATCTTAAAACATAGTTCCCTTCACGTTCGGTATTTAAAATACCGCCAGCTGTGTTTATTCCATTATCGTCTCGGCAAAGGACTTTAAGAAAAGCATTAATTTTCCGCGCAATGCAACGACTTTTTTCATTTTCTTTGCTGGCAAGCTTCCGATACAAAAACTGTTAATTACGAAACGAACTTGCATAATTAGTGTTCTTGAGTAACTAACAGTAAAGCTGGGATAAGTAGTGAGACTTAAAGCTACACATAAAGTGTGTTTCATAACATTGATATTATTGATGAATATTTACCTTTTATCATTATTTTTTAGGCTTCCGAACGTTGTTGCGGAAGTCACCGCGGCCCTGGAACGCAAAGGGCTTTAGGAGGAACACGCATGGGTTTTGGTCAGTAAGAGTCTGACACGCCCTTCCGCTCCACCCGCAGCGGAAGAAGTCATTTGATGATTAACCATCCTTAAAAGAAAAGGATCCCTCGTGTGTCTATCCTTTTGTCTGTCACGGGCAATTTTTTCCAAATCTATTGGGCCGATTCTGTTGAAATGTTGTGTGCCGTGGGTCACCAAATGAATGAGCTTATTGTTAGGTATTCCATTTTTTTTCATAATTTTTAAACAGTTTATGTGCTTCAAGAAATTAGATGAAAACAGACCAGATCCATCTAGCCATTAAGGCAATAGATGTGCCTAAAAATAGATGAACAAACATACATACATAAATTCATAAATACACACACACTCTCGCAAAACACGACCGTCCTTCTGGGTCAAATCACAAAAGCTTTTAAATTAAGTAACTCAAGTTAAATATTTTTTCTAAACTAGAAACCTAGGTGGTATGTCCTTTGAGACCCTAACACCGTTAGCTTCAAACTTTTATCTAAGATACAAAAGTTTGCCAAGACATAAGCCTCCAAACATCTTCGCTATTAGAGGCACATGTTCTATCTCTAGGGACACAATTATTATTAATTATTAGTACGGGTAAAAGTATGGAGGTTATGCGGTACAGAGAGTAAAGTCCCGCACACCTGCACTGAAAATGGGAGGATCCTGCGAACCAGATGGTTGTTGTGTCTGGTGGGCAACTGCCCGATAGTTGATATTCGGACTGTTGTATAAGTTCAAATCGCACGGAGAACTTTGCTTGCGCGATGCAGGATTTCGTTGTTAGTTCGTCGTAGATGGCGTTGCGGTACTTTTTGTTGCCGTACAAATTTAGTTTCTTAGTTTTTCATGTGGCGGTATTTATGCCGCTACAAAAGCCTCCTCCAAAGATACCCTGTCTCTCTGTCTTGTGCCACTTTGGTTAACTTAGTAAAAAGGGTATATAAATAACACTTTTACACGTCAATCTTGGTCAGTTTAAACTAGATGAAGCTGGTCCAGGGTTGCGAAATTTGTTCAAAGGAGTCACCGCGGCCCTGGAACGCAAAGGGCATTAGGAGGAACACGGACGGGTTTTAGTCAGTAAGAATCTGACACCATTCCGCTCCACCCAGAGACTCCTTCAAGTCATAAGATGAAGTTGGTGTTTCTTAGAGCTCTGAAAAGAAACATTGCAAAAAATCAGGGATCAAAATATCTTTTAAAGTCTTTACAAATACAACATACACAATGTCATTTCATGTTTTGTTTTGGTCAGAAATCGGCCACATTGACAGCATTGACGGCGGCGGCAGTCGGCAGTAAAGCTGTTCAGTTGTAAGTACTACAAGAGGTGAGGCATTGTCTCAGATTAATCTGAATTAGAGAGGCCTATGTCCAGCAGTAAACGTCTTTCGGCTGATATGATGATGATGATGACTCTGAAACAATACAACCGACTTCCAAATAAAAAAACACTACAAAGTGTAAAATAACTTCAATTGCGGCAGTCGGTGTTTTTGGTTGTTTTTTCGTTTTTTGACACCAACTTTCGAAATTAAAGTTATTTTATACTTTGTAATGTTGTATTATATGTTGTTTTATATTTTATAATTTGGAAGTTGTTTGTATTTTTTTGTAAAAAGTTTTACCCCTTCACAGCGTCGGTACGCTGTGAAGCACCGTATAACATCACGCCGGTGCGTGATGTTATATTATGAACTGGTGTAAACAATAGACAGACGTGAGATTCCAGCAATTCCAGTCCATTTGCTATCATTTATTGAGGAGTTCCGTGGCCTATCTCCAAAGTTCTTCATCAGATCTTCACCACATTGAAATGGGATCACTCTGAGAAAGTACTCTTCCAAAAACTACACTATTTGCTTCAAGTGTGCTTATAAAATTTGAAGAGTTCTCTCTATTTCTCTAGGATCCCATCATCAGATCCTGACTTGAGAATCATGAGACCACCTGGGAAATGTACCCTTTCAAACAAAAAAAAAATCCAAATTGAGAACCTCCTCCTTTTTTTGAAGTCGGTTAATAAAGAGACTGAAATTCACAATGCAATGCAGAAACAAAACCTAAATTAAAATCTAAAGTTCGCATCCTTTTTTTATTTCTCCTGCATCACAACAAATATTTTAAAACTCGCAACCAGTCCAGGAACAACTACATATTTGTAGACCATACAAATACGTATATTTTTTCTGTGCGTGAATCGAACCCACGACAAACAGCTCAACAACCAATTTCTCAGCCACTGCGCCGAAAAATAACGGAAGAAGAACACCAATTTTATTTATCCCAGGAAATCCTCAATCTACCTCTTTCTCCCCTGAAAATAAAGCATAGTTAGATAGCATCCGTTCAAAAAAGCGAATCGCTTTAATTACAGTTTCGATCAATTCTGTAAAACTATTGTTTGTTTAAGAGAGAGATTTGCAAGTCTTTGTTCTTCGAAGTAAACGGAGTGCAGCTGTTAATCTGTTTGTTTGCAAGACTTAACTGAGAAAAACGACAGCTGCATAATGACCGTCTTAAACTATTGAAGCGGATCCTGGATGTTTTTATATCTTACTAGCGTTTTTCGATATTATTAATTCTTACTACACAAAAAAGGTGATTTACGATGATGCGCTACCAGAAGCTACATGTTGAACATACGCACAAAATGTTTTGAGTATGCTTTCATTGTGTGTATAGATAAGGAGTGGGAAAAGGGATTATGGCCAAACACGAACGTATCAATTATAAAAAACTGGCCAAGAGCAAGTTGGACTTGCACACGAAGGGTTCCGTACCATAAGCCAAAAAAATAATTTTGTTGTCATAGCGGCAACAGAAATACATCATCTGTGAAAATTTCAACCGTCTAGCTGTCAAGGTTCATGAGATACACCCTAGTTACAGACAGACAGACAGACGGACAGTGGAGTCTTAGTAATAGGGTCCCGTTTTTACCCTTTGGGTACGGAACCGTATTCTTTTCAAGTCAAGCCCTTTATTTTGATACCCCACTCGATAGGTGTTAAAGAAAAAAATGTTTTTGCAGACATAATAATGATAGCGCCAAAAACCTGCCATTTTAATTTTTATAAACCCTGTGACACTGTTACAGTCAAGACGAATCTAACGATGCCTCTCAAGCTAAAATCCATCAAGCCGTTCAGACTACAGAGCGTGCCAAAGAAACAAACATACATACATACACCCAAAAAAACATAGCACTCTTTCTGGCGCAGTTGGGTAACAATACGATTAATATTAAACGCTAAATTTAAATATATCTGATGAAATTTAGGTGTAAATGTCTGCCTAAACCATAAGATAATCCAAGCCTGATGCTATGTTTATAAAAAGCATCATGAATAATATATTCTATCAGCATTCATACATTTCTGTCTAGACCAGCGTTACTAGAATGTGTTTAAAAATGTTTTGCTGAGCAAAAGTAGATAATATATACACAAGGTGTAACAAGAATAACGCTAAACGTGAAAAGAGATGATTGTACTCATTATTATGAAGAACTTTAACCACGGCACAAAATCCTGAAAATACCAAAAATAGTTGGCAAGATGCAACAGCTTGAGTACGCCACAATTGCGGCGGTAGAGGCGTCACGGCGTCCTCACCTTCCGCCTGATGCAGGTACTCACCGGACACGGCTGTTTTGGGAGGTAGCTGTTTCGAATTAAACGGGAGGATACGCCCGGGTGTCAGCACTATGAGGATCGCTCGGAGGACACGGTGGAGCATATGGTGGAGGTTTGCCCTGCTTTGGCGGAGTACCGCCGTGTCCTCGTGGAGGCGATCGGCGGCGGCGACCTCTCGCGTCCGGCTCTGGTTAAATCCATGGTCCGGAGCGATGAGGCTTGGGAAGCGGTCACTTCCTTTTGTGAAGCAGTAATTCTAGCGAAGGAGGAGGCGGGCCGCGCGAGGGAGAGACAAGGCTTTCGCCCCAACCATCGCTACAGAAGAAGACGTCCCGGGCGTCGGGAATCGCAGGGTAATCCCCGGCCACCGTAGGCGCGGGTCTGCGGACGGCGAGCGTTGGGTGACTCGCTGTCCGATCACCACCAGGCTCGGGTCGATAGCTCGTTGTGTGCGCGCGCCTCCAAAGATATGTCAGCATAGAAGACGGGGCCCGCTAGAGCCAGAGCCTATCAGGGTTGCGGAATTTGTTCAAAAGAGTCACCGCGGCCCTGGAACGTAAAGGGCTTTAGAAGGAACACGATGGTTAGTAAGAGTCACGCCCTTTCGCTCCACTCAAAGCGGAAGAAGTAATTTAATTATTTTTTTTCTTTCACGATTTTAGGGTTGATCCCATAGTAAAGTTGTTCATAATTATAAGTACCTCTGCTATGACCCTACAGCTAGCATATCTAACTAAACTATCGTATAATCTAATTACATCAATTTCTTTCATCAGTACCAAGACTATCCTCATACAAATTGACCCCCTTCCTCTCCGGCCTAGTTTTCCCGAATAACTTTCTTCCATGATCGATTCTGATCGAATGTCGGAACAAAAGAACATCGGTACGGAACTATGGCGTCTCTCCCATCGGTCCTCATTAATCAAAACATTAATTTGTGTGCGAGACATATTATGATACGTTGCGATGTTAAGTTGGTGGCCTATTGGGTAAGATATTGTTTCTTGTAATCGAGAATGTTTTGTTTTCGTAACAAGTTTTTTTGTTTAAGGAGGAGGTTCTTAAATAGGTTGTATATACACTTCTCATCAAAAAAATCGAAACACCTCGCAGTTTATGATTTGATAAGGATTATCAGAAAAATGTGTATATTTAGGAATAAATGTAAAATGTCATTTAATAGTGAGTAGTATGAGGTTTTTAAATCCTAATTTTAATGTTCTAAATTCAAATTAAGTCTTCATAGGTTTCGTATTTTGTATAATGAGTAATTTTTACCCTGTATGGAATATGAAGGAAATGGGTAAAACCACACGCGTAAATGAAAAAAAATGTAAGAAACGTTTTTTTAATAACTTGTATTCCCTCCGCGAGCTCTTATTACTGCTTCCATACGGTTCTTCATCGATCGGATGAGAGTCACGATCACATGTTGTGGTATATTATCCCATTCCTCTTGGATTGCATTTTGCAGCTGGCTAAGTGTTTCTGGGGCTGGATCTCTTGCTCGAATTCGTCTCTTTAATTCATCCCATAGATGTTCAATGGGATTCATGTCCGGGCTTCTTGCTGGCCATACCATAATGGAGATACCGACTTCGGTAAGATAATCTCGTACGACGCCCGCGGTGTGAGCTCTAGCATTGTCGTGCATGAATATGAAGTCGTTGCCAATAAAATGTGCATAGGGCATCACATGAGGTTCAAGACACTGTTCGATGTACCGATGAGAGTTTAGTGCAGGCAGCCGTGGCCCAGATACAAAGGCAAGTTCTGTCTTACCGTCGGCGCTGATTCCTCCCCAAACCGTCCACGAACCGCCACCATAGCTGACCTTTTCTTCAATGCAGCATTGTGCAAAGTGTTCTCCATCTCTTCTGTAGACCTTGTTCCTTCCGTCGTTACCATACAGCATAATTTTACACTCATCAGAAAACAGTACTTTGCTCCACTGAAGGTATGACCAAGTTAGGTGCTCGCGTGCAAAGTTAAGGCGCGCTCTTCGATGGTCTGCAGTTAATTTCGGCCCATTCGCTGGCTTATGCGGTGCCAATCCGCGTTCCTTCAACCTTCTTCTTATTGTAGAGTCACTTACAGCTACTCTTCGTACAACGCGAAGCTGCTGCTGCAGTTGAAAAGCGTTAAGGCGTCGATTTCATAAAGAGGTTGTTACAATAAATCGATCATCTCGCTCAGAAGTGACCCGATTCCTGCCAGATCCTGAACGGCGCGTGAACGAACCAGTCTCCCGATAGCGTTTGTAGACTCTATGAACAGATGATAAGCTTAGATGCAATCTTGCAGCCACAACACGCTGACTAAGTCCAGAATCCAGCAATGCCACCACTTGGGCGGCTTCTGCGGGCGAAGTATCCATATGTTTTAGAAAAAAAAGTTTTTTCAGACGTCCCAAAGTCACAGTAAATGAAATAAGAAACAAAAAGTTTAAAGACAAGCGCTAATTTTAGTTTTTAAACGAGAAACGTACTCCAACCCTAAATACACATTTGTCTCAAAACAGTGATTAATTTCATTTATAGGATAAACAAATGAAATTCTAATTTCGAATTTTGATTTTTTTCTTCTTACTGTAATGACCAAACTGCCAGCTACACAATAATGTTTTTTTTTTCATGGAATTAATTCTCTTTTGTAAAAAATTAGGACAAAAACAATAAAAACAAGTGTTTCGATTTTTTTGATGAGAAGTGTATATTTTTATATGTTTGTTACCTCATAACTCCGTCATTTATGAACCGATTTGATCTGATTTGAAAAAATATTTTTTCATGTGAAAGTAAATACGTTCCAATTGTTCCCATAGAAATTTCATTAAAATCGGTTCATTATTTTTGTTTCTAAATCAAAATAGCTGCGTAAAATAGAAAATATATCATTCAAGTGAATGAAATTGCGTGTTTTGCTTTCCTGTGACTTTCGAGTGGTCGTGAGATGTGTCCACAAAAAAGTGAAAAATATTTTTTTTGCAAAAAAATACAACTGACTTCCAAAAATAACACTACACAGACAATAACTTTAATTTCGGAAGTCGGTGTTTTGGGTATTTCTTCGTAATTTAACAACGACTTCCGAAATTAAAGTTATTTTTTATACTTTGTACTGTTTATATATCTCTTGAAAGCCAATTTGTTTTTCTTTGACCTTACTTTTGGTAAGTTGTTGGTAGGTTAGGTTAGGAAAAGGCTAAATGTATAATATACAAAGCAATAATAAATATAAAAACAAAGTCGGGTTAGTTACACCATTTATAACTCAAGAACAATAGGACCGATTTTTAAGATCCTTGGTTTATTTGATTTGTCTTTGCCCCGAATAGCACAATAACTATTAAAACATTGGAAAAATTAAAGAAAAAAAAATGTACAAAAATTTTCGAATACAACGCCATTAAGGCAAAAAAATATTCTGAGACAGTATGAAGTTGAATAAAAATTGTTTATTTGGCAAACACAGATTAACAACACGTTGGAACAAAAATAAGGAGACATACATAATTTCAAAACAAGTCCAGTTCAGCAAAATGAGCCAGACCACTAATTGTTGATGCTGGTTTTCAACTGAACCTTAAGTTGAAAATCTGTGAATATTCATTCATTTATTTATTTCAGACTAATAATGTCTTCAAGTCAACGACACGTTTTCCTAGTGACTGATACACACTTAACTCTCTATGTCAAAAACTACAGAACCGATTTTAATGAAACTTGCACTAATTCCTAACCTAAACTGTACCTATTTCAATTAAAAAAGATTTTTTGCAACCGACTTATAATTTTTGAGATATGCGCGGACAAACATACATATACAGTTATGAAATTTTGCACAAAAGTTTAGAAGCTGTTATAGACCAACATATACCTAAAACTGTGCAATCTGACAAGATTACATTCATACGGGTCGAACTGATAACCTCCTGTTTTTAAATCGGTTAAAAAGTTTGGTTCAGTTGAAGTTCAAAGTTCTCATCGTGCTGAATTCAAAAAGTTCTTGACGTCAATATTTACTTTTAAGTTCATTAACCCCAGTTGAAACTTCGTCTCAAAATCACTGTATCATATTTCCAAGAGACTAACGATCTTTACTAATTATGCACTAACCGAATCCGAAAACTCAACACGGAATTTATTAAATCAGTTCTCAAGTTACTATAGAAAACGGAAACCACTTTGTCGAAGCAATTTGGTCCATCTGTCCCGTCTTCCCTCCAGAACGAAATTACTAAACCGATTGAGCGAAATTTCAGCATAATCTCCCTCTTTTTACGGAAAATTTGATGCAAATAGGGCTGAAGATTTGCGGCCTTACTGATGGGAACTTTGTTCGGGAGACAGGTAGCTTAAATGGGTTTTTGTGGTAAGAATTATATGAGAAAATCATGGCTTTACCTTTGTGTAATAAATTGGTTCTTAGAGTTTCAACATCCGTATAGAAAGCCTATGTATGTGGGTAGGTATGTCGTTTTGTGGAAATTAAATACTTGTTTGTCTTTCTTTCTTCTTTCTTTCTTCTTTCTTTCTTTCTTTCTTTCTTCTTTCTTTCTTCTTTCTTTCTTTCTTCTTTCTTTCTTTCTTTCTTTCTTCTTTCTTTCTTTCTTTTGTCTGTCTATGTGTCTGTCACAGTCAATTTTCTCTTCATGAACTCGACCATTTAATTTTAAACTAATTAATTCGATTCAACCTGTGATCTAATCAATGATAATGTATCTATATGCATCCAATTTATTGTATGAATAAATTTATTTTGAATATGGGGTCACTTTTGGGGCAAAAATAGAAAAATTTAAAAAAGTCAACTTTGAAGTTAAATTTAAAAAAGACCGGTCAAGTGCGAGTCAAACTCGTGCGCCGAGGGTTCCATACCTACCCATTATACCGCCAAAATAAAATTGGTATCATTTTTATTGGTGGCAGGCGTCAACTATATATGTTACCCTTTAATTTTCAATTTTTTGTATTTTTTGAAATTTTTCTTTGTTTGAGCTGTAAGACCTTGCTTATAAACCTCCATTTTGAACTTAATAGGGACTATAGACTTCAGTATCTGGTATGAATTTCAACTTGCTAGGTCCACCTGTTCCTGAGAAAATCGGTGGTGACACACGGACAGACAAACAAACGGACAAGACAGTGATCTCATAAGGGTTCACATTTTTTAGAGTTCTTAAAAAATGTTCGAAATGCGTTTTAAGTATCAAGAACGTTTTAACATAGTGTCCATTCTCAAGGTGTACCTAATAATTAAGTCTTGGTTATAAAAAACTAAGACCAGACAAAAGCATTTCTCAATTCGCCTGAAACAACAAGGCCCAAAAAATAATGTTGACTGGTGTCGAATTAAATATTTCCAATATAATTACCGCTAAACACGACGGTACTAAATTAAAACAATTACATACTTTAACAGCATGAAAGCTACTTCTTCTACTAAAATACTATAAAAGCTACTTCCCTTAAAAGGAACTTAAACAAGAAAAACACAATTATTAAAACGATTTTTCTTTCGCGAATAAGTTCAGACTACATAATGAGTTGATTTTAATTAAAAGTCATGATTTTCATTAATATATGATCGGAATGGATTTAAACTTGCTTCCGACTCGATAATGACAATTAAAAATATTCATGATTCTACGAGTCGATTGGGTAAAGTTAGTCCTTTGAATTTTGATAATCAAAATGGCAGAGGAAATTTCCTCTTAATTATGTAACTAAAAAACCCAATAACAATAGGAATTCCCCAGTGACAGCCCGGAGTTTGAAGTTAGTGGTGTGACACCCCCGTGGCTCGGAAAGCACGTAAGAGCTCTACGTCCAATCCTAACCCGATCAGCCAGTCGATTCTGAAAACATGTCGCAGTGAAGGCTTGGATGAAGTGATCACGTAGTGAGCTGTCAATCCATATAATGACAGCTCACTTCGTGAACACGTGACATCTTGATTATATGGATTTACAACTCACTCGTGATCACTTTATCCAAGCCTTCACTTCAACATGTTTCCAGAATCGACCGGCAGTGTCCGTGAAAAAACGGTTCGGCGTAGTCGTAGAATAATTTTAATGGTAGCTTACGCAATACACTCGATTTTCGTTTCCGAGAATCTCCATTTCGGAAAAGATTATTGACGGACCGAAGTGGCCTTACTATTATTTGCATGAACAGTTGCGCCCTACGTCCAACCCGAATCCGAGTTGCGTCCGAGAAAAGCGGCAGAGGGGTTGGGGAGCGGGGGGTGACGTGACTCGGCGATGTTTTTGCGTTAATTGTAAAAGTTGAAAACAGACCCTGTTTATGGGACAAATCTACAGACGACTACAAAAACACAATATTGGCTAGGAATGCATGGACCAAAGAGTAATATAATATAGTGACGTTGCTCTGTAGCGGCCCCGCGTAAAATGACGTCTGATTCACGGATTTGGATCGGAGGTAGTGCGTAAGCAATATTCGAGTTCGGTCCGAGTTTTCTCGGACAGTATTTTGACGGATTCTGATTGAATTCGCTCTTAAGCAGGTGGTTCTGCGCTAAATCTCTTTCCGGTCGAGTCGGGTTGCCGTCCCATCGAAATATGAGAGTGATGGAAGAGGGAGTGCACCTGCGCACACACTTGTGTAATAATATGTCCCGCGCCGATGGCTAATCTTGGTTGAGATTGGCCGAAATCAGTAAGGAGGACTCTACTGTGAGGAGGATATCCTTGGGTCCAGGTCTCTGGCAGACAAGGTAGGCCCTTTGGAAGCGTCTGTCGAAAAGTAAAAGAGAATTTGAAATAGGAATATAAAAATATGTTTTGTTTTCTTTTGGTACTCCGTTATATTACGAAGTTTAAACCTTAAGCATAGTTTCATTTTATAATAATTTCAATAAGTAGCACTAGCGTGAGTCCGCTGGTGTTACAATATGTAACAGGTGTCCTACTAATGATCCATGTACTTGGCACACCATTGTATTAATTCAAGTTCTATAAACTTATATGACTCAAGCAACAGTCCTTCAAGTGAACGATCATCCGGATGAACGTTGTCAGGCAAATCATATTTCGTTCTATCAAACGTTCTTCGATCAAGTAAATCTGTTGCTGGCGAGTTTGTAGCGCCACTTCATCTTCTCAGCTAGGAAGTGGGTCTTTAAGTAAGACTGACGTTTAAAAAGTCGAGCTTGTCGTGCTTCATTGGTGTTTTTCAGTCACTGTTGATTCCGGCTTTCAAGAATTGCAATAGTTAGGAATAGTGTGGTTGGTGATTTTGATTTGGAATATTGGTTTTAACATTATAAATTTGTAAATCTGTCCCTAAATTGCGATTTTTTGTTAATGAATGACACATCAACGTCTGAACGGATTAGGATAAAATTTGGAACACGAGTGGACCATAGACTGAATTATGACGTATTTTATGATACTTTTTTATCCTCATACTTTGCCGACGGATATCTTCCGACTTTCACTCGGGTGAAGCCGTTGGAAAAAGCTAGTAATTAATTAATTTCTTCCGCCAATGGCGAGACAGCTAGCTAGATTGGTTTTGTTAAAATTGTGAGAAAGTTTAGTTTCCAACAGATGTTTTTTTAATTGGAAGGCTGTAATTTTGGCCTTGATAAGGCTTCCTTGTTTCTATCCATGCTAAAATTATTTAAGGTTGCTGAATTTGTTCTTGGAAGGCCTCCTGCGTGGTGAACCAATGACCTGGTGAGTTTGCGGGCATCCGCTGAAAGCAAGACGCACAGGATAGTTCGATATGACTGCGCTAAGGCCAGCCCTATGCCCAGCAGTGGGCATAGGGCTGGCCAGTCAGTCTGAACTGACTCATCTGAAACAATAATTGTCATCATTTCAGAAAAAAACTTGAAAAAACTTACCAGTTTTTATTCCGAAAACATTCCGCACTTAATATAGGTATGGTACAAAAACTGGTAGGCAACTATATCATTGAAATTGCGTGCTTCGGAAGCAAGGTATACACGTTTAACTCTTCTTTCAAAAACAATACAAATTTTCTTAGAGATAATGATTACATAAGGTACTATTATTAAAAAAATTGTTTGCCGTCTCGGGACGCCTGACAGATGTGAAACATCGAAATTATTTTGTACAAGTAATATGCATAAAAGAACAGATTACGGCAGGAACTAAATATGGTATAATGAAAAAAATACATATAGATTGTATATATATATATATATATCATCGTATAGCGTTTGAGTTTTTCCCGCGGTTATAGATGTTTCACATCAAAAAACAAAACCCATAGAAATAAACCAATTACTGATAACATGCTTAAAAAATAAAAATAAATTTGATTTTAAAATCGCAAGTCCAACCAAAATCACTTTGAACTATGATAGATACTCATAGTAACATAGTAACCCGAAAAAAAAACAACAATTTCGTAGGATAAGAAACCTACAAAGAACGTGTATTTTTCTTTAACACCAAGTAGTTGTAGTACCAAGTTCAGAAGGCAATCGTTACGTTTGCATTCAAAGGACCCGCAAGATGAAAGAAGAAAGCGCTTGCTAATGAACCCATGCGGCGTGTGTATCTTACGTTTACAAGGCGAATGCTGCAGGGTGTGTCCTTACCTTTGTTGTTTGCGCTTTTTCAAGTTTCATTCTATTTTAAGTTATGCAGTGTATTCGATAATGATAATATTTAATTGGTAATGAAAACACACATCGCATTGAATAAAGTAAACTACAATATATTATTTATGAAAAAAAACCACCCACACCCACCACCTTGGTAGATTTTATAGAGAATTTGAATTTAGGAACCGCAAATCAGTGTAACCAATAATGTGGTTTTAGGGTTCTGTACCAAAAGGACCAACGTACCAACGTACCAACGCAGCCCTATTACTATTGTTGCCTCCGCTGTCACTTCGTCTGTCCTTCTGTCTGTCAGCGGGCTGTATCTCAAGAACCGTAATAGGTAAACCGTTGAAATTTTCACAGAGTGTTTATTTCTATTGGCGCTATAACAACAAATAATAAAAATCAAATTAAAATCAAAAATTAGAGAGAGCCATACAAGAAACATGTTTTTTCGGGTACGGAGCCATTTGAGAGTCCGACTCGAAATTGGCCGGTTTTTAATGAATACATTCTTGTTCATTCTGTGAAGTGTAGTTCAAAAAAATAAACTTATTTGAAACTCTGTTTAACTGGTCATTTTTAATAATACTTACTACGATTGGGTCTCGTTACTATAGGATATAATGGCAAACTGTAAAACAAAAACAAATTGAAGTTCCGAAACGAAATCGAAACTTTTAATTATAAGTACCAACAGCTGACTTTACGGGGTCAACGGTCTCTGGTAGTGAGCGTCGTTTGCGAAGTTTTGCTAAATAAAATAAATTAAAGAAAAAGCAAAGAAAAATTGTTTTCTCTGCTCAAACAGAAAACAGTCCACATTACAGATATGAAGCATAAAATACAAAGTTTAAAGTAAATGAAAGGACAAAGTTTATTTTAAAGTTATTTGCTGATTTGATGTCAGGGACAATATTATAGTAACTTATCTACAAGTTACTCTGTAGTATCGTGTTGGCAGAAAAAAAATCTTTTTTAAGTACTTTAAATTGCGTTTTTGTATGATTATTTGTTGTTTGATTATTTTTTTCATTAAGTGTTTTGATGCTTTTTTATATTACTTTTAATTATGCTCTTCTTTTTTTTAATCACTGTGTACAATCCGGCAACTACTAATGTGTTCAATTCTGTCCCCTAAGATAAACGTCTAGTTTGGGAGTCCCCGTCCATTCTCATTCCTGTAAATGCCCATTTTGATTATTATTAAACTTACATATTATTATTATAAACTTATTATTATTATAAAACTTATTATTCTTATAAATTTATTCTCTTCATTTATTTTCTTTACATACGAATTTATATTTTTAAATGTTTCTTAAAAAAACACACGTTAAAAAAAGACAAATAAAACATTTAAAAATATAAAAAGTAGTAGTCCGCCGGTGTCGGGAGCAGAGTCCGAGCTGCCTGTGGTTAGGGCTCCAGAGAAAGGAACCTCCTCATAATACGAGCCGTATCGAGGAGTACTGCTCTCTGTACCAGGCCCTTTACCCAACTGCGCCAACTTCGACAGATAGTCGTCGAAAAATAAATAAAATAAATAATATATTTAATATAAATTTATTATTATTATAAATTTATTCTTATAATAAACCTGTTATTATTATAAACTTATTATTCTTATAAATTTATTATTATTATAAACTTATTTTTTTATTGTTTTTTTTCATTATTCAACTTTACAATGCACAAACTTACAAAAACGATTTTGTTCAATATCAAAGAGCAAGTTCCAAAGATAACACAGAAGCCTTAATTCCTTCCACCTCATTTCATCCTACGTCTAATCGTGTCATTAAAGTTTAAAACCAAAACTCGTTAATCATCATCATAACACGATAATACTGAAGTTTGACAGAACCTCCCTCTTCGCCTTCGGGTAAATTATGAAGAGGTTACTTACCAACATTGTCGTGGGGTTAAAAGTTAAGTTAAGTTGTGTTGTTTACTTAATTTCGTTAACGCCTTTGGTAACTTTAAACTTCCCTTTGTTCATGGAAATAATTTGCTTTTGTTTTGTAAGAGTCGTTGGTCTTGTAGTGGACAAGTGTTGTTTGGTTTTTAAATCTGGAATGTCTGAGTTTTTACAACAGCTCGAAATCAGAATCAGGCTCATCGCCGCTAGCTTGCCTGCTTGTCGGTCTTCTACATCGGTGAGTATGCCCAAGAACTCTACGACCAACCCATCGGCCCTCTTCTACCATCGGACATCTAGACGTACTGCAAGTTACCATCCCAACCTTGTTGCTATTCCACCAATTTGCACTAAGCGTTTCCAAACGTCTTTTATAATGCGCACAGCAAAGGAGTGGAACTCTCTGCCTGCTCGGACGCAAGTAGAAAGTTCCACTTCTTTGCTGTGGGAAACACAGCATTCAACCCTAATCTCTTCAAAGTTCTTCTGGAGAAGCTCACACCATCGTTGTCTCTGCCACCTCCTACCTAGACTAGAGTCAAGAGCAAACCCATCTCAAATAAAAAAAATAAAAAGAGAATTAGTGGTAATACACTCGCCCACTATTGCATACGTCATACTCATCTATCGGATTCATTCCTACAGGAAATATTTTTTACAAACAAATAGGCTAGCAACAATTTTACCTCAAAACGTTTGTTACACATTTATATCACATTGCTTCCAAAACCTGTCAAAGTCAAAGTCAAAGTCAAACCATTTCTTTCAATTTTCAAAATTAGGCCATTGAACGGCACTTTTGAACGTCATCGTTTACAGTTCAGTAAAAATAATAATATTACATTAATAAAGTGACTCTACAACTCTACTCGTCAAATGCCAGACAATTTCATCTTAACAAACATAGTTCTAAGAAAATTGATGACAAAAGCAAACGTAGAAAAAGTCTCCACAAACATGCCATAAAATTCTTGCAGAACAAGACCATAAGAAAGCCATGAAAATAGAACGAACAAACTACCGTCCTGTAAAAATTTACAACCGCATTTTCAGAGAAAGCATTTTCATGCAGACTTTTCATCTTCTGTATCCTTCCGTTTGTAGAAACTTAACTAGAATTTACAAGTATCGAGTTGATTCAGAATTTAAGTTATTCAAACTCAATCAGAATTTACGAGAGTCAAAATCACATGTCGAACTATCATTCAAGAAGGATTTATTATAATTTCATTGGCTCATAAAAATAAAGTACCATGTTTCTTCCTGTATGCTTACGATTTTCTTGCTTAATCAATTTGAACTGTATTTGTCGGTTGTCAAGGTACGTTTTCCAGTGTTTTTAGATTTTATTAATAGGTAGTCGATGTTTGAAACAAATCTAGACTGTAGGGACAGGAAAATTATCAGAATTTGTTTTGAACTCGCAAAGTTTTCGTTGGTTTTGAACATACTTTTCTAAATTGATAAACTGGAAAATAATTAAGATTTATTAGGTTTGAATGAAAATTGGCCCTTTTTAGGGTTCCGTACCCAATGGATAAAAACGGACTATGTACCTTGCATGGTCTGCAATAAAGATTTATTATTATTCCAAAAAAGAAAATATTGACTTTTACAAAAATCCCGACCTCGAAAAATTACTATTAAGTTAAAAAAAAAAACTTTTTCAAGCAGTCTGATGCAGTTGCTGGCATCGAATCTGTGATTGAATTCAAATACACGCCAGCAACTGCATCGAACTGCTTGAAAAGTGTTTTGACGTGACAACATCTAATAAATCGATGAACGCACGAAAAAGGATTACTCATTGTAACGTTACTTACGTTAAACTATCGTCCACAAACCGACTTTACAGGCAACCATTATTTTTTACCTTAAATATGGCCACGCTCTCTGACACACCCTGTTCAGATAAGTACTATAATATAATAATATAATATAATATATCTTGGGACAACTCACACACAGTTATCCAATCCCAAACTTGGCAGAGCCTGTGCTATGGCAACCAGACAACTGACAAACATACTTATATATCCCAGACACAGAACAAATGATCATGCTCATCACACAAAGATTTGTCCTGGGTGGGAATCGAACCCACGACCTCCGGTTTAGCGGTCAGGGTCACTAACCACTCGACCAACAGGCCAGTTAAATAAATATTACCACAAATATTTATCCCGCACGAAAATCAAACTTTTGAAGCCCAGAAAAGCCCAAAAGCTACTTACAATGAAACTGATTTTTCAATTTTCATATGAGATTTTCATTTTACTTAACAATCTGTCCAATATCAAGTTAAGAGTAAATTCGAATGAGGTCACTTGTCAATTCTTATGTGGCTATTGAAAAAGAGATGATTGGAGATCAGCGACTTAAATCTTTTCAATTACGAAATGTATAGAGAAAATATTTTAGGTTTTCGAAGTGAAATCCTAAGATTTTTGATATTTGCAATAGGATTTTCTCCAATAGAAAATATTTTTTGAGAATGTGGCTAATTCGATTCAATTCATCTTTTCTGATTTATTTCGGGATTCATGACAGTTAAATCGTTTATCTAGGACTCGTCAAGTTGAATAGATTAGTATTAAATTGGTCTGATGATCTCGTGGTCGCAAACGCGACTGCCGAGCATGGAGTCCTGGGTTCGATTCCCTGGTCGGGCAAAAAGTGTTATTGGGTTTTTCCAATAGGAATTTTATGTGACAGCCCGGAGTTAGGAAAATGGTGGTGTGACACCCCCGTGCCTCGGAAATTACGTTAAGTCAAGGTCCTGCGCCAGATCTCTCTCCGGTCGTGTCAGGTTGCCGTCCTATCGGAATATGAGAGTGATGGAAGAGGGAGTGCACCTGTGTTTGCGCACACACTTGTGCACTATAATATGTTCCGCGCCGATGGCTAGTCTCGGTTGAGATTGGCCGCCTTGGCCGAAATCGGCCAGGTGGACAACTGTTTAGATTAGTATTTTTCTATTGGTTGCTTCTGTTGATTCTGGCTCTCAAGAGTATTGATTAATTACTATAATGAGTCAAAAGTAAAGTTAGTTTATTAAAGAAAGAAAGAAATTTTTTTATTTGGGACTCGCACAAGACAAACAAACCAGTAAAATAAAATTAATAACTAAACAGTATAGTAAAATAATTATCTGTGTGAGGCCAAAATGGTCCCTATCTCAGCTTATGCTGCGATATCTAAAAAATAAATAACGCAGTGCTGGTATTCTGATAGGGCCAGTCAGTGGTGCCACGGATACACTCACGGAGCATATATTTCCATCTGTTTATCTTGCTAAACTACATGCAGAAAATAAATTTCAATCTAAGCCTCACGTTCAGGTGCTCAGTTTCTGTTACCTACCGCCATTTGCCGCGCCAGTCCAATAACTTAGAAGCATCAAAAGAAACTAATAAATCACGCGGTTCCGTACGCACATTAACTGCCCCATATACCATCCTGATCCTGTGATTTACATGAAAACCGAGAAGGTAACTAAGAATTGTGGTAGTAAGTAAAAGTTTGGTTAACATATGGTAGGTAAGAATATGCCATACTCTTTTGGCTAGTTAATACAGTGCGAGCTGCTGACTAGACAGTCAACAGTTACTCAAATCATCTTAGCTTCAAGCAATCGCCTTAGCTGTCTACATGGTGATAGCAGCTGTCCAGTCTCCTGCAAGTCACAGCACACAAAAACTACAGGTCCCGCTCGCAACTTCCTGGCTGACACTGGCGAGCTACTGTCGAACGCGTCCGAACGATGCGAGTGATGTCCGAGGTGCTGTCATGTACGAGTTACTGTCGGTGGGCAGCAACAAAAAATGTTGAAGCAACTCGTATGCGAGCTACTATCCAACCCGCACGTGCCAGTAACTCGTAAGATACGTCCAAAGAATGCGAGTTAGCACTGCAGCTACTCGACAGGCTGACTCGCACACTAGTTCGCACTGTGTAAACTAGCCAAGAGGGACTTGAAATACGAGTACGTCTGTCTGATGTTTCAAGATCACCAAATTGTCTGTTAAGGTTGGAGACCAAACGAGTGACTGCCTTTCATTTCCCCTATTTTACCAGGTTCATGTATATAAGCTAACTAACGCCTATTGTATTTTTTAAATATTTATGTTATATCCGACCGAGCCGAGGAATTGTCAATGTTATATACGCTATCATTGTCACGTAAATCAAACCACTTATAAAGTAATTCTTATGGTGTATGTACCTACATATGTGATGTGACAGTACTCTCCATATATTTTTTTTACTGTTGATTGGCACGCGTTTGACCACTATCTCATCTGATGGTAAGCGATGATGGAGCACGCTTGCCTAGAAGTAACTAAAACCTGGGAGTCTTTAAGTCAAGAGCGAATAGGTCGCTCTTGACTTAAAGACTCCCAGGTTGTAGCTATCAAGAAACACAGACTCTGGCAGAAAATTCCACTCCTTAGCTGTACGCACAATGAATGTGTGAATAAATAAATAAACGCCTTTTTCCATATTTTGGTACACAGAATGCTGCGATCCTTAATATTAACTTAGTTTCGTTGACAGAGGGACAGAGCATCACCGCAGACTGATTTGCAGTGTACCAATATAATTTTATACGTATAGGCATTTTTTTTAAGGATGGCAAATCATCAAATGACTTCTTCCGCTCTGGGTGGAGTGGAAGGGCGTGTCAGACTCTTACTGACTAAAACCAATCCGTGTTCCTTCTAAAGCCCTTTGCGTTCCAGGGCAGCGGTGACTCTTTCAAACAAATTCCGCAACCCTGGCAGGCTCTGGCCCTAACGGGCTCCACCTTCTATGCTGACATCTCTTTGAGGCGCGCATGATACACAACGCGCCATCGACCCGGGCCTGGTTATGATGGGACTGCGAGCCACCCAACGCACGCCGTCCGCAGGCCCGCGCCTACGGTGGCCGGGGTTGGGGCGAAGGCCTTGCCATACGTATAGGGATACTGAACATTGGCTTGTTTTATGACAAGCATAATTTATTGGACAGCATTGAGGAAACGTATTCCGAATTGACGCTGACAGACGACGTATTTTCATCTTAAATCACAGGCACGGTGAAACCCATTTGTATAACCTATTCCTCGAATACCTTTTTAAAAAATCCCACGATGGGTTAATTACGATGTAAATTCTAATACGAAAAGCTCATTAACCGACACAAATCCAGACTGGCTGCTACTGAACATTTAAAAATTAAAATTTTAGGAAATCTCTGTTTGTCACAGACGTTAATACTCAAACCAGAATTATAAACATATATTTTGCAAATAAAGGGATTATTTGCAAAATATATTAAACAGGCTTATTAAAATAGAACAAATGTGAGAGTTAACAGCTCACTTTTTGATCACTTCACCCCAACCTTTAATTCGATATGATTGTGGTATATCTAAAATAAAATAAACCTTCTGCCCGGAAAAAACAATCGTAATGTTATGCGGAGTTGGTAAATATACTTTGACGACTGAAATTAAAAAAGTCGTTCACCGTATCTGCTGCTTTTCAACGTGAAGTTTTAAAAACAAATGAGCGTGCACTCGTCGACACAATGCGTTCTCGATATTTCTGTATCCGTCAGTTCGGCCCGCTTTCATTCATTCGTTCAGGACAGTTCAACCATTCAATTCATTCAATCATTTGCTGCAGAATGAAAAGTTTCGTTACGGTTTTCCGATAAAATACGATGAAATTCGGATTTAAAGATCCTTTTGCAAATCAGGTCGTATTAACAGGAAAATAAACTTGTCGAAGCTCGTGGCTTCTTCTTCTTTTTAACCTACTTCAAAAAGGAGGATGTTATCAATTCGGATGATATATTTATATGTACCTTTGTTCGGGCTTAATTCCGTGATAATAATGACGGACTTGCGAGAAAGGTTTATTACGAAGTGGTCCCATTTAAATTTCGTAAAGATCTGATGAAGAACTTCGGAGATAGACAATTACATTTTTATGGGCTGGTTGGATTGTGTGGAATGTTGGAGGGTACCAACACTAAAAAATTAAAAATTGAAAACTTTTTTACAAACAGCAGTCTTTGGAGTCCCCAAAGACTGCTGTTTGTAAAAAAGTTTTCTTTTTCTTTCTGATAGAAGTGAAAACTAAGCGACAGCTAAAGCGTTCGGTGACGATGACGCGAATCTATGATTTTTGTTCACCCAAAAACTACACATATATACACAGTATACATACATATAGCTCATGGAAAGCGTTCGGTGACGATGACGCGAGTTTCATAATTTTGTTCGCCCAAAAAGTGCTCAACGAGCCTAAAGAAGTTTTCACTTAAAAAAATACAGCTGACTTCGAAATTAAAACCATAATAAAGAACAAAATAACAGTTCCTTTTCTAGTAATCTTAAAAACAGTCGCATAGGTTGATCTCAGCCGAGGTCGGTCTGTAGACGGGTGACCATCCGTAATATACCGTGACTCCAGCATGCATCCAAGAGCCGAACGAATTTTTTTAAATCCGACTTGTAGTTCCAGAGATAAGTACGTTCAAACAAACAAACTCTTAAGCTTAAGTATATTAAGTATACAGATCGATGTGTCGACGCTCCTAAAAGTAAAAAAATATAAGACACGCTTGTTCAAAAGACACCTATTTACTATTTACGTAAAGAAAATACTTATCTCTTTCCAATTTCGTTCAGTAAGGTCGCCGTTAGTTAAAATAATCGCTCCCATATGCAAGTTTGACACTTCTAATTCCAGTATAAATGGCACGCGACGCATTTTGGCGGCGTTGCAAGTAATTCGGGAAATTCGCATGTGGCCAGAAAGTTAGCGGGTAAAACCGCTTGCAGCGAGTAAAGTTGCTGTGCGATAAGTTAACAGAGCACACTCATGTAACACTGAGATTAATTAAAATGGAGTTCTAGAGAAACTGGGAGCGTAATTAGTTTTTAATAAAAAACTACCGGATACGGTATAAAACCAATTTTTTTTTTCATGGCCTTGTTAAATGATTGGATTGCTAATTTGATTAACCCACTATATCAGCCGAAAGACGTCCACTGCTGGGGATTACTGAGGGGATTGCCATAATCGCCACGCTTGGCAGGCGGGTTGGCGATCGCAATCTGTAATGCACAGAGAATGCTACTGCCAATTCTCTGGTGAGTCCCTTAGTTGCCTCTTACGACACCCACGGGAAGTGATGGGATGGTACTATTCTTTTACGTCCGTCACCATACAGAACCATTTGATCAACCACAACCCTAATTTGAGATACTTGCATTGGCATAAAATTAAGTTTAGCTGAAGTTTTAATAAACCATTTTATTAAAATAATATTCTCAATGTCCCTGGTAGGTATCTCTTCACCAACCTTGGCTTGGCGACCAGCCTTTGACTGATCTAGAGAATGCCTGTGGCATTAAGTCCGCCTTTGTCTCTGTGTGTGCATGGATCTCTCTGTGGATGAATTCGAGGCTGTGAATAGACGCAGACTATCGGTCTATCATAAATAACAAATGGTCGGTGGAGCTATTTCTCTTTTCGGGAGTTCCCATATTAAGACAACGTATCGCAAGTACAAGAAATACCAAGGTTGCGGAATTCGTTCGAAAGAGTCACCGAGGCCCTGGAACGCAAAGGGCTTTAGAAGGAACACGGATGGGTTTTAGTCAGTAAGAGTCTGACACGCCCTTCCGCTCCACCCAGAGCGGAAGAAGTCATTTGAAAAAAAAAAGTACAAGAAATAGCTCTACTTACTCCGACCATTGGTCATAAACTCATAACAAATAGAAATGGTTTTGTACAAACAAAATAATGTTATATCAATAAAGAAACTTTTCTGAAGTACTTTGTCAAAGATACCAGGCTTTTACGCAGGCAAAAGTCCGACAGAAAATCTTCCAAGCGGATTTTTAAGTTAGTCCCGTAAAACACAGCCTTTTTCTCAAAACAAACAACAAATAAACTACATAAATAGCGTTGTTTACAGTCTCCATTGGGAGCCAACACAACGCTTTGAGTTATAACGAACAAGTCTCGCGCAACGAATCCAAATCCCGATATAATTTAATTAATTTCGAACAATAAATCAGGTTTACCGACTACACGCTGTGTCTGTAACTTATTATAAACTCGAGGAAACGTGAAAAATTTTGTTGGGTAGCAATTTTAGCACATTTTAGGGTTCCGTACCCAAAGGATAAAATGGGACCTTATTACTATGACTCCGCTGTCCGTTTGTCACCAGGCTGTATCTCATGAACCGTGATAGTTAGACAGTAGAAATTTTCACAGATGATGTATTTCTGTTGCCGCTAGAACAACAAATACAAACAAAACAGAATAAAATAAATATTTAAGGAGGCTCCCATACAACAAACGTGATTTTTTTCGGTTTATGGTACGGAACCCTTTTTTATAAGAAACGACCTGCCTATTTTTTTAGAATCGGACCATTTTTATGATTCACCCAACTTTTTCTAAAGCGGAGGTCGTGACTAAGCAATAGCAGCCGCACAGGTCGATATTTAAGGTTAAGCAACGCTTGCTGAGGTCGGTCTGTGGATGGGTTACTAGCTTATGATACCAAAATTCCTCCGTGTCTCTGAAAATACTAGAAAAGAGAAAAAAATACAACCGTTGGTACCAGCTGTCATTTTTTCTCTTTTATCATTTGTAGATCTTTGTCAGTTGTTACAGGTTGTCAGAAGCCAACAAAATCTGACAACAGTCTTGTCAAAAAGTACCGTGTTTACCAGTTACTGGGTTGTGAAGGTCAGTCGCCCCACGTAAAATACTGGTATTCAGCTCAATCTGGTTCGACTGGAAGACAACCCCAATATAATTGGGAAAGGCTGCCCTATTTGTTAATGTTGCCCTATATTTATGTACCACTATATTTTAACAGTGATTTTAGATACCCCAAACCCAATAATCTCATTTTAATATAAATTAATTGGCTATAAATCAGATTTACCCGCAAACACCTGATAAGAATATATTTTAGTGTTCCACAATGTATTAAGGAGCTTATGGACGATCGATGTTCGAGCTTCGGATGTAATGTATCTTTATTTTATGCGAGATTATATAAGGAAATGGCGAGCCGCATTTTTAGATAATATATAATCATGTTTTATTTCCGATAGAAGCTTTAGCATTGATAATAATGTATTTAAGACATGCAATTTACGCTAAAAATGTGACTAGTTCGATCCAGCCCGTCCCTAGCTGTCCTCCCCCCAGCGACGCCCTAAACCGAGACCCGTACCCCACAGAGGGTGCCCTTAGCGTGTAGTCCCTTAGTTTGTAAGTGTTTTATAAGCCCTGGCTGGAGGCTTTAATATTATATTAATTAAAGCCACCACAGGCAAGCCCGGTTAAGTAGTCGACAACCTCATAGGTTGAACTGCGAGACGCCAACACAAAAAAAAAGCTAGAAATGTGTTTTTTTAAGACCCTTTTAACTATAGATATATTTTATCTTATAATTGTTTCAGGTAGAGCTTTTGGGTTTGCACCAGCACCGCTTTGATGAGTTTTGTATAGGTATGTATATCTACGTCTTTTAGGTGGAGGTTACCACTTTGCATCGAGTTAATTACCAGTTTATTATTCAGGAGTATGTACATCAAGTATGTAGATTGCAACTACCTAATAATATGCTGCTATTGTGACACATACAGGGTATTCCAGAATTGCGTGGTCATATTTAAGGGTGGTGTTGGGTTGATGATATACATTTAGGAAAATATAAATAATACCTTCTTCAAAATATTGCAAAAAATAAAGTGATTTTTTTAATTTGACCACCAAAACCGACTAAAAATTTTCGAACAATCCGATGCAGTTGATGACATCAAATCAGTGATTGAATCAAGGTCAATGCCTCCAACTGTAACAAACTGCTTGAAAAGTCACGAAACTTTCGAAATCTAGAAAAAAAACAGATGTTCAGTACATTTTGTCGAGTTATACGCACATAAATGTATGGGGCAGTCGAATTTCTTTTCGCTATTTCGGTGTTAGTCCCATAAAGAAAATTGTTCATAATGATGAGTACAATGATCCCTTAAAAGGTATTGCATTTATTCTGTTACACGTTGTATAAACTATGATTCGACTTTCCTAAGCCTCAAATAGGAAATTTCAAAAAGAAGGGAAAATTTAATTACAACAATTCATTGTTCAATGTCAAAAGTTTATAAATTATACAAATTATCTAGTCAAATTCACTTGTAAATTCTACACACTAAAGAGAAAACGATAATTCAAGGATTAATTACTAAAACGTTAAATTATTACTTTATTCCGAATCCCAATAAATAATTTACACTAATCTGTCAACTACACACTACCAGCCTTTGAACACAGTTCTGAATAATACATAGCGAGCGAGTGGACCAATCAAACATGCGTATTTGGCCGACACTCGAGGCCGGGATTAGCTGCCTTCGTGTGTCCACAGTGACCGGGTTTGGACGACGTGGGCAAACGGCATAAGCCTGTTGATGGTTTAATTGGTGCTGTTTTGGGATTTGAAAAGTAACACTGGTTTTGGCACAGGAGTTTTTTGGCTTGAAATGTCTTTTACAGGTGATTTTAACGTGTTCGACAGATGATGTAAAAGATGATTAAAATTTTGATGTAGCGTTTTTTAATTTATGTAGAATGCGTGTTATTATGCTACGGCTATCCGTAGCAAGTTAACTTCGTAGATGATTGGCTACACGCGTCGCGCCTGCTACGCGGCTAAGCGCACTTTAAACGTCAGAGCAAGACATTCTATGTTTCATGGAAGTCTTGAATTATAAGTTATACTTCTAATATCAATAAAAATACTATACAGCCTTTTAAAAGTTTATCTTTCTAATAAAAGAAAGATAAACTTTTAAAAGGCTGTATAGTACTTGTTTGTTTATATAATCTTAGCTATACTCTAAGAATTTCTCCTGTACCTTAGCACAAATAGCCAGATCTTATTTTCAATCTTTTTCCATGATATACACTTAATTAATAATTCTGATAATGAAATGGCTTTAACACAACTGCGTCCAATAATCTATCTATCTAATACCTTTAAACGAGCAATTCTTGAATACATGTATATATATCATCTGAATCTCGGAAACGGCTCCAACGATTTTTATGACATTAAGTATGCAGGGGGTTTGGGGGGCGATAAATCGATCTAGCTAGGTTTCATTTTTAGAAAACGTTAAATAAAATAACGAGCGAAGCTCGGTCATCCAGGTACTTAATATTATAAGTGTGATATCCCTATACTAAAGTATTCTTTAAGCGTATTCATATTTTTATCTTTCGTATTCAGATTAATCTTTATATTTTCATTCCCATCCTCCATTTTTACATTCCCAAGTACAGTCAAGTTAAACAAGATATGAGCAAGGTTTCACCATCCAACCCTTGTTCATTTTGCCAACTAATTAGGGTCAATAAATGACCTACTTAAGCCTCTTAACAAAGGTAAGGCTACCTGCCACAAAGATTGTGTTGGTATAGAAATATATTTTGTGGGCCCATTGTCCGTGCATTTTGTGGTTCAGGTCAAAATGGGTCTTGGGGTAAAAAATGGGTCTATTATGTTTGCTTTCTCTGGGAGGAAAAGGTATAAGGAGTAGTGTGAAAATAAGTTATTCTATTGACGGAAATATCAGGTGGTAGCCGTAGGAATACGCTGGATGCGAGACGCACAGGATCGATCGATGTGGCGACACCTGGGGAGGCCTACGTCCAGCGTTTTTCGGATGAAATAATGATGATGATCTACTTAAATAAAGTTTTGTTGAAAATCATTTTGTTTGCTTAAGAATCTAAGGCCCAATTTCGCAAAAAAAATAAGGCTGAGTTAATTGCAAACACTTGGTTAAGTATCAAATATTTCATACATCATGAAACCATTTTAGTAACTAACTCGGATATAATAAGATTTTGGCTGGCGTAATCGGGCTGTAATGGTTATTTTTTGTGGTACTGCTTCTACGTTTTATACAATTTTCTCCTAAATATTCAACTGTATTATTATTATTCTCACAGTACAGCAGCACAGTGAATTTTGGTAAAATACACACAGAGTTCATTTAAAGAATTTTTATTTACAAAGATATTTACACCTGTTTTTATAAATACTTAACTATATACTAGTGTATATAGTTAAGTAAAAAAAAAAAAAAAACTCCTAACTAAATTAACCCTAAAATAAGGCGTCAAAAAAATCATCCGCATTGTTGTCGACTGGAAGTCCCCAAAAGACTGGCGGCATTGCCAAGTTGTATGGCAATGCTAATTCTTTGACCAAGGTAAAAGCCAGCCCTTGGGTCACGCGAAGTGTCAACTAAGCGTCTTGAGAGATCTTTAAACAAGTTATGTGCACCCCAAGACCCGAGAGTTTCAACCCCAAACGGCTCAAAAATATAACTACCAACAAGTTTATTATATTTAGAGAGAGATTAAAGAGTCCCTGGGCACTTTTTATCGAAAATCAATATTAACGCGAGTGAATCCGGGCAAAAACTAGTTCATAAAATTTTATTACACAGAGCTTTTGCCAACTCTTTTCCACTGGATCCTTTTGTAACAAAGCACCCCTTTGACGTGTAGTGAAACAAAAATATTTAACTTCGACTTTGATTTGCATCCGTAGCTTGATATCTGAACGAACCTCGGCTGCAAATACAGGAATAGATGGAATTCAAATAAAACCGACGTGGCACAAGGACCCGTATCTAGCTAGAGAGGTAAATTCTACTAGTATCGCTGTCTGAAAACTCGAATAAAATGGAATGGTGACGTATCGCTATGCTGGATGATAGTGGGAACTGGGCTTCTAGAATTGACAGGGTTCACGTGAAAGGTTTGATCTGTTATAAGTTCAAAAGAATGTGGTGGTTTTGGTCGAAAATATGGTTGCATTTTGCTAGTAATTTTCTGTAACAAACTGTATACATATTAGAACTAAACTCATTAAATCTAAGTTACTAGTTAGAGGCATTTTTCGAAGCGTACTTTATTCTTATACTTCTGTATCTGTTCAGAAATGACAATTACAGTGTGAAGTGATTATTATACATGATATTTTAAAATGGTAATGTTTTTTTTTAATCTGTTACCCTAAATCAATTGTTTTACTGTTTATTCTAAATATATAACTGTTTATAATAATCAATCAATCATTTTTTCATTTGTAAACATGGGAAATTGGTACTGGTATTTCATTTATAATAAGTCCTCCATATTCTACCGTCACATGGTTCACCGCAAATAACATTAAATTTCAAATTAAAATAAATTAAATATTGAAAAAAAAATAACAATGTCATATATTTATAATAAATCCTCTATATTCTACCGTCACATAGGCATGCAAATAACATTAACTTCCAAATAAAAAAAATATTGAAAAATAAAAATAAAATAACAATAATGTCAAATAAAACAAGAGGTATGTCAATTAGTCAGTGATTCATCATTCAGAAAGTCGTCAATTGTGTAGCAACATTTTTCTATTAAAATATTGTTTAATGTCTTTTTAAACTTTAATACACTCATTTTTAACAACTTAACATGTACATCTCATGACCCCAGTCGTCGGGTTTCCATACATTTTTTTCCTTTGTTCTACAAAGTATTCCAAACAAAGGAGACCGCGGATATGAAACGTTTTTCGGTTCAAGAATCATACCTCTACACTACGGTCGACCGTTCCTTTGAATTCGATCGACCTGTCTGACCGTAATACAGGTTTTATTTGATTTTGCTACCTGTCTCCAACAATGCGTTTGTATTACCGTACGAAAATAAAGTTATGAAATTTAGAGCAAGTTACTAAAATTATAATAAGTACCTACGTGCTTAAAAATGGAGATTACAGTTATAATATTACCTACATCGTCAATCACCATTAAATCACACTAATATTATAAAGGCGAAAGTTTGTGAGTGTGTGTATGTTTGTTACTTCTTCACACGCAAACGGCTGGACCGATTTAGATGAAATTTGGTATAGACATTGTTTGATTCCCGGGAAAGGACATAGGATAGTTTGTATCCCGGGAATATGTTCCCTTGGGATAATTATCGACAATCACGCGGGCGGAGCCGCGGGCGGCAACTAGTAAACTATAAAAGCCTTTTATGGTCAATAACTTCAAAGCCAAGGTTTACATTATGTATAATATACATAGTTCGAGTTTTAATGATTTCATGTTAGAAATTCTAGTAACTTGTTTAGTAAAGAATTGGTCATTTTACATGGTTTAATTACTAGCTGCCGCCCGCGGCTTCACCTGCGTGAATGTCGATAATTATCCCAAGGGAACATATCTGCAGGAAAAAAATACTCTTTGTGTTATTCTAGATTATAATATACCTATGTACCAAATTTCATCAATATTCGTGCAGCCGTTCTGACATGATTAAGTAAAAAACATCCATCTATTTATCGATCCAAAAATCAAAACTTTCGCATTTATAGTATTTTATAACAATTATTTAACTATAGTAGGCGCCAGATAATCGTGGAATAACGGTCATTGACCCACCTACAATTATTGACATTTTTAATTTGAAAAACGGAATTAATGACACAAAGCTGTCCCGAATCATCATCTCTCGTGATCCTTAACATTGTCTAATAATGAAAAACGATTCATATTTAATTGTTCAGGTACCTATGAACAGTTATTAGGGAAAGGTCAATGTACTTTATTCCACATTTATCTGGCGCCTACTATAGGTACCCATTCTAATTCAGTGTTCAAATTCAATCACTGTCAGGACAGTTCCACTCAAATCTGTGTGGTACTTTCCTCAAAAGACACCTTCAGACATTAACCTACATGGTTTTCATATGTCTCTTTTAAAGTCCAGACACCAGTACGATTGTATGGACTTTAAAAGAGACTTTGACCTCTGAGTTTGTTTTGGTGTAGTCAGCTATGAAACACCGGCCTCATCTAGTTTAAAAATGACCAAAAAAGATTGACGTGTAAAAGTGTTATGTTTAAACCACTTACAAAATAAATATAATTTATCAATTTATTTGAAGTTGACGCAACATTTCTTTTCCTTTTATACTTTTTATCAGTTCGATAAAAGTAAGATCACAACAAAACAAAACCTTCAACCGATAAAAAAACAGCTTTAAAACGAAGCCATTATCATGTTGTTGACATAATTCCTTTCTTTCCTAACAGGAAAGATAATCCAAAAGATGATTTAATAAGTTCGCTATCTCCTGGAATGTTCAGGCTAAAAGGATGCCTATGCATAGCTATACAATACGGCTGTCGGGCTCACAAGCCTTACGATGGAACACAATCCCTTTGTGAATGGGACAGGAAAAGCTGAAAAATATTGCCACAGCGCTTTAAATCGCTTTAAGGCGCTGCAGCTGTAAGTTGTAAGTTTTATAAGCGTCGGATTTTTGTCTTTTGTCAGGAGGTCGGGGTATGTGGGTGGGATGTGTTTGAGTAGAGAGGAATGTTGGTGTTATAGTGTGTTTTATATAGGGCTCGTACATTTTCAGCTCCGTAACTATTAGTAAGCGTGATATTATATAGCCTATAACTTTCCACAACAAACGTGCTATCCAACACTATAAAAAAATTCGAATCCGTAGTACATTAGCGCGTTAAACCAAACAAAAAAACTCTTCAGCTTACACTCTGTTCCTCATACCTTTATATTGATACTTGTGAATCTTAACCACTCACAATTCCAGCCCAGGAAATACTTCGACATGTTTCTACTCTCCTTCCTGGTGCTTGTAAATCTTTATCGCTCACAATTCCAGCCAAACATACTTCGACAGGTTTCTGCTCTCTTGATACTTGTGAATCTTTACCGCTCTCTATTCCAGCCCTGATGTTTCTGGTCTTCTGGTACTGAGAATCTTAAGTGGTCACAATTTCAGCCCCCAAAATACTTCGATATGTTTCTGGTCTCCTGGTACTTGTGAATCTTTAGCGTTCACAATTTTAATTTTAATCATACGCACTAAGGAGTATTTCAACTTCGAAGCAAATCACCGCCAAAATAACTTTCTACCCCCTTTTAACCCCGTTAGGGGATGAATTTCAATAAAATACGAAACACGTCTTACATCAATTCTGTTAAAAAAGGTTTAAGCAAAATGTGAAGTAGATTAGACCAAGGAATCACGTTGTCCTCCCATACAAACTTTACCGCCCTTTTTCATCACCTTAGTAGGGGTAGTATTTCGAATAATCCTTTATCGGATGCCTACATCATACAAAGAACACTCTCCAAGTAACAGGTCTCTACGATCAGCGGTTTAGGCAGTGCAGTTGATCCGTCAGTCAGTGATTCAGGGCAAAGCATTTTATATGTATAGATAAGTAATACTCAATTTATAACGATGAAACTTCACAGGTTTGACTCCGAAATGATTTTATATTGCCTCAATACTATATATTTTTCAAATTTTAAAATCGAGTCATGGGTGGTACTCAAAAAGTCTCTAAGCTAAATGAAATTGGACCGGTCATGTCTGACCTAAATTAACCACCATGAATGTGTCCCAATTGATGTCAGATAACACGCAGCAGACTAAGGCGGGACCCAATGACTAGGCCATACAAGCAAGGGACAGATTTTTGATTTGTTACATAATGATATAGTTAGCGCAAAAATCAGTTGATGTGATGACGCTCGTGGGAGCTCTTTATTTAGCAGTAGGTCGACATCGTTCGACCGAAATAATGATGATGACCTCGGGATGTTTCCTAGGTAAAAAAAAGGATATGTAGAAATATTAAATTACAAGCTGTGCCCGTGGCTTACCTACCTACCTATTTTTTTTTGTTTTTAAACGTTCCCCGTATTGTAAAAAAGAATTAACCAAATCGGTCCAGCCGTTCTCGAGTTTTAGCGAGACAAACGAACAGCCATTCATTTTTAAATATAGATAGATTACCTTTTATTGACCTATTTGAGATTGAAGGGAATTCTACAAGGTTGTCACCGATATAACTATACCAGCTTTAATATAACCCGCCACAGTTGTACCGAATTATTCTCCGTTCAGACACGTACTTGCAAAGGATCGCGCGTGACAACCCTAACAAACTTAGCGACACCGATAGTTGGCAACATTCCATGTATTGATAGTTTTTGGGTACATTGACAATTTTGTTATTTTTTATCCAAAGTTGGATGGACCAGTACATTGGGTTAGAATAGTTTCTTATTTGATAAATTGTTGTTTCGAAATGTAAGTGAGTCAGACGAATTTGTACTTAAGTACTTACAAAGAAACTTAAGAATTTAAGTGTTGAGTAAGTAAATATACTGCCAAATCGAGTGTGGCACATTAACTATCGAAGTGCTGACTATACCTACTCTTCTTTAGATGGTAGATCTTAAAATACTGTGTACCTCTGTACTTGAGATACTGATAAAGCAACGAACAAGATTTATACTTTATTTTTGGCGGTTTCTTTATATGAAATTGTACTCTATTGATTCAGATTTAAGAAGCCATGTAATACATTTGGCGAGCTAAAAAAAAATCTTTCGATATAAACCAGTGGTTCCCAACCTTTATTTGACCCAGGACCGCTTTGATTTCTTTGTTACAAGCAGGGACCAGGAATCAAGAAAAAAAAAACTATGTTAAACTAAAAATAAACTCATATCATAAAGATATTCAAAACTTGTAGTATAACTATGCTTTGAAATCAAAATTAAAAAGTGTTGTCATAGAAGACACATTTCTAAAGAAACTTACAATCAGTTTGCATCAATGACATGAAGTGAAAAGAGTAAAATTTTAAACCTTTCACGGACCTTATTTTGGCCCGTGCGAACCACCAGTGTTCCATGGACCAAAGGTTGGGAACCACTGATATAAACACAGAAACAAAGACACTGTCGGTATAACTGTCGAAGGAGTCCAAATTTCTTAAGCCATATTTTGCTTTAATAATCGTAGGTATCTACCATTGCCTTAGAACCTACAAATCCCAGGTTTAAACCGCAAACTTTGTACTGCGATTCAACTCACCGCACCTACATATTGTAGGTCGTTTAACACGGTGACCACAGCCTCCTTGGAACGGAATAATTCCCGAATTTCGTGACACGTACCTAGGTAAGTAGTTCGGT
The DNA here is from genome assembly GCA_905163435.1 of Mamestra brassicae. Lineage (NCBI taxonomy): Eukaryota > Metazoa > Arthropoda > Insecta > Lepidoptera > Noctuidae > Mamestra > Mamestra brassicae. The sequence goes on along the minus strand of LR990999.1, from coordinate 17,790,163 downwards.
AGGTTTCTGTACGTGACAGCGCTGAACGCTGAGACAGTTAGTTCTTGTTCTATGGCTAGGTAAGTGCTAGGTACCTAGGGTACATGTAATAGTTTGGGAAACCTACTTTGTTGTTTCGTTTCGTCTAGAAGGAATGGGCTCGTGAAAGGCCTAAAATATCACACAGGATAATAAATATGGAGAACCTTTACAAATGTCTTAAGAAAACCGGCCAAGTACGTGTCGGACTCGCACACGAAGGGTTCCGTACCATTACACGTTTGTTGTATGGGAGCCCCCCTAAAATATTTGTTTTATTTTAATTTAATTATTTTACTGTTTCCGTTATCAATAACGAGCAAAAACTAGCAAAAAAATCACGTTTGTGGTATGGAACCCTAAAATATTTAGTTTATTTTGCTTTTAGTATTTATTTTTACTTATTTATTTTATAATTCATGTACACACAGCAGAAATACATCATCTGTGAAGATTTCAACTGTCTAACTATCACGGTTCATGAGATACAGCCTGGTGACAGACCGACCGCGGAGTCTTAGTAAGTCCCGTTTTAACCTTTGGGTGCGGAACCCTAAAAACCAAATAAGTCACTTTTCCAGTAGTCTGATGCAGTTGATGGCATCAAATTTGTGATTGAACCAAATAAATTCTAACAAATGAATCAGACTGAACTTGTGGGTCGGGTTTTTTGGTAAGTATATTTTTTTGTTTCCTACTACTACTACTGTACATAGTAGGTTACATTTTTGTAATCTTCTCTTCGAGCACTTTATTTTGATACCCCACATGACTGTTACGTAAACATACAATTTCACCTAGGTAATTTTTTTTTTTCCAAATTCATATATTCCTATATTCTTTCATATATGTATGTCACTTCCACACTTAAAACAAATCTAAAGATACCTTATACGTTGAAATATATCTAGTCTTTGTAGTAGCAGTAGGCTTCAGGGCGTGCCAAAAATATGGCTATGTATCTACATATAAATACAAACATCAATGTATCTAAAACTCTTCCGTTCCTGAGTGACTAACAGACAACGCACAGCCGAAACTACTGCTCGCAAAAAGCTGAAATTTGGCATGATGGTTCCTTGGGGAGTATAGGGGAGCACTAAGAGAGGATTCCCCGAAATTCCTACGGGAAAGGGAGTACTTATATAAATACTCATATTTTTACAGAACTACCAATCTTACTAATCTCTTTTTACTTCAATTTCTTTAAGCATTTTGTTTTAAAAGAAAAAATCTTTCATTGTTATGGAGAAAGTAAAACAGTAATTTGATAAAACTATAATCCACTAAAAATCTCCCAAAGATTGTTGCTCCAACTAAGGGTCCACCGTCCGCCGGGTAGCCACATACCTCAATCCTCGGATTAATCAGATACTAGATCTATGTGGAGGCAATTCAAAAATTAATTGTTCTACCACTTCCATAGTATCGAATCATTTCGGAATTACTTCTACATGGAGTCAGCACGTACAACCCCATAATATACATATATTGCTGACGGTTTGTGTACGTGACATTCCTTAGTAAAGTTTGATCTACATCCAATAGTTCCGAATGTAGCTATTTAGAAAGTATTCCCTTTTGGGGATTCATACGTAGAGCTGGGCTAAACGTGTCGCGGGGAAGTTGTTCTGCTTTATGAAAAAAGAGATAAACATTTCAAGAAAATTCATCATAAAACGGTTGTCTGCAGCGCACCGATGGCAACTATCTTAGTTTGGCAAGTGACGTCCGGTACACTGTTACATTACATCGAAACAACTTCCCCGTGCCACGTTTAGCCCCGCGCTCCCCTACTCTCTTTTACTTTAGGGGTTATAATCGTGCGTTCTTTGCTCTTTTAATTTTCAAATACTTATAATTCGACAGTTTTCTATTTTATGATGATCAGTTACACTGAATAGTCATCCAACTTTTTTCGAAAAAAATCCCCTGTAAATCTTTGTGCCAGAGTCTTGAATATATATTGAAAGAAGAAAAGTATTTACATCATAAAATTGTTCGTACAAATTGTGAACTTAAACTAAAAATTCTTAACGATAACATACGGGTCCTGCTGACGCAGTCTATAATGCAAACTTGTAGCACTTTTCTTCGCTTGGCAATAACGATAAAGAGATAAAATGGAGTTAAGGAACCCAAATCAATATGGTCTAAGTCAGCTACAATTGAATTGACAAAGATTTCTGATTTAAAAATTTGAAGTTGATCATTTGTCAAACTCTATTTTCGCCTGAAAATCTGCCAATAATAAGCATTAAAACATAGTTTCTTAACTCTAAATAATCAATTCAAAACCGGCTTTTACTCTATGAAAAACCTATAATTATTTTTTATATTTTCAAAACTTCCCTTTTCTTCCTAACCAGTATTATTTCTCCTATTTTTAGGGTTCCGAACATTCATAAGGAACAGAACCCTTATAGGATCACTCGGGTGTGTCTGTCCGTCTGTCACAGCCAATTTTCTCCGAATCTACATAACCGATTCTATTGAAATTTTGTACACATATGAACTTGACTATGACCCAAACACAGACGCGTTACGTAAATAAATAAATTTTGAGTATGGTGGTCACTTTTGGGGGACAAACAAGAATATTAAAAAAAAAAGATTTTATCAAATCAAAAATTAAGGGTTTTTTTATGATGTCTTTTTAATGATTTGAAAATAAATAATTTAAAAATTATTTAAGAAATTAGACAAATTTTGAAAAAAAAAGCAGTTAATATTTTTTTTCCTATAAATTACAGAAAAACCTATAAGAAGTCTATAGACTTGTTAAATATTCTTTTATAATAAAATATTACAAAAATGAAATTCGTTCGGAACCCTTTGCACGCGAGACCGTCTCGCACTTGGCCAGTTTTTCTCTTTAAACACTATCTCAAGACCAGCACGTACGATTCTGTCACAGAGCCAATTCCCGCCACATTTTCTTCTCAAACGTGATACAATTAAGATTGTCTCGATACCGGCACATGCTGGCATTATGAGCGATGACTATAGCCTTAAATAATGTGGATAAACCTTCCTAAGGGAATCTTCCGGGTAATTTAATCTGGGCTTGTGTAACGAGGCCTGAAATGGTAGGTCGATAAATCATTTTGTCTGAATCGGGGAAGAAAAGTAAGTAACTTTAGGGTCAGGTATTTATTATGAATCTGCTAATGTTCATCATTTGAAGTCCTGATCATCATTACTTCAGCCGAAAGACGATCACTGCTGGACCTTGGGTAGGCCTTCGCCTCCCCCAAGTGTCGCCATGACAACCGATCCTGTAGGTGTCGCTTTCAGAGGATTCCCGCCAGGTCATCGGTCATCCACCAGGTTATTGGTATACCTCAAAGGAGGCCTTCTAACGCTGCCTCTTCCGATATGCGGTTGCCACTACAGAACCATTACCATCGACTGGCGATTCTTTTGGCTATGTCAGTGACCTTGGTTCTCCTGCGAATATCTTGTGCTGATGTCATAGATATTCAGGTTTTAGGAATTGGCAAGCTTTTCTCACTTCCCGGGAACTTCCCAAGAAGTCATATTTTTCAACTATAAAGCTTCACCGAGGGGCACAGACGCCAGAAATAGCAGTCGCCAATGTTTGAGTAATGTGTCACCAAGCCGCTTTTGGTACGCCGAGGACGTTTGCCAAAGACAACCCAGTGTAAATGAACTATTACTGATAGGATTGAAAAGTAGTTCCCCGGGGATTCTCTCCTTTTTCTATGAATGGGAAATCATCAAAATTACTTCTTCCGCTCTGGGTGGAGCGGAAGGGCGTGTCAGACTCTTACTGACTAAAACCCATCCGTGTTGTCCTTTTGCGTTCCAGGACCACGGTGACTCTTTCGAACATATTCCGCAACCCTGACAGGCTTTGGGAATACTCTCCTACGTACCTATTTAGAAGAGGTTATTGCCCTCCAGCTGTAAATAACGGCTTAACAATGTGCAAACATAAAAACAACATGAAATTTATTTTCACACTTTAATTAGTGTTCGCCCATAAAGTCTAGACCTCTAACGGCCAGTGAGTGTCAAACTTTTAATTACGCAAAATAACAATTTGGTATGACACATCAAACTCAGGTGTTTTGGAGTTCAACTAAAACTTTTCAATACATTTTAACTACCCACAATTTCGAAATTGCTAAAGTTTAGTGATATTTCTGTGTGAAATATAAATAACGATATTATTTATTTTTAGTTACAATAGTCAATGTGCTAGTTTATAGAATAATTTATTTGGCATGGAGAACGGCGACAAAACTCATAAGAAAAGTTGAAATGTATTACGTGACGGTAATTTTTGATTACTCTTTATCATGGTTTGAATGAGTAATCAGAAATATACTAGACCAGCAAATCAAGTGTTGAATGGCCGGTAGAGCTGGAAGATTCTCATAAATAAAATAAAGATATTCATACAAGTGGCGACTCTCACAAGGTAGACTTGGGAAAGGTCGCAGGAATTAGCTGGATGCGGGAAACACAGGCCTCATCAGAAAGCTTAAAGTCACCCAAAGAGCAATGGAGAAGGCAATGCTCGGAGTTTCCTTGCGTGATCGTCAGGAATGACGATACTCGCGAAGTGGCAGTGGGCAAGGCACATTGCTCGCAGAACAGATGATTGATGGGGCCGAAAAGTTTTGGACTGGCGACCGCGTAGCATCGGTACAAGGTGGACCGATGACCTGGTGAGGGTCGCGGGTAGCCGATGGATGCGAGACGTTGTTGTGGCGACACTTGGGGGAGGCCTATGTCCAACAGTGAACGTCTTTCAGCTAATATATGATGATGATGATGATGGGAAACACAGGACTGGTCGAAGTGGCAACATTTTAGAGAGGCTCACTTTAGGATGTCATCCTTCGGCTGAAATAGTGATGACGATAAAATCACTTTTAACTATAGAATCGATAGCTAGATAAGAAATACCATTATGTGTTATTTTCTTCCTCCAAACAAACATCGAACTGCCAAAACATGAACAAACATTCATAAACATCCTCTTATGGCTGTCAAACTTTCTACTTACGGCACACATGAGATAACTTGAACTCGAACGTTTTGTTTATTGCAATACCAAACAAAATGTTTAGGGAACTTGTTCCAAACTTTTGTCCCAATAACAGAGCTCGGAACTATATTCGTGATCACGCAATGAGTTCGGGTGAAAGAGAGATTCGATCGCGTTAAAGTAAACGTCGATTTACATTGAAACCGCATGAGCGCCTTCTGCTGACAATAAAAAGAAACCTCTTTTTAACCGACTTCAAAAAAAGGAGGAGGTTCTCAATTAGGTTGTTTTTTTTGTGTTATTTACCTCATAACTGCGTTATTTATAAACTGATTTGAAAAATTCTTGGTCCCATAGAAATTTCATTAAAATCGATTCAGTAGTTTGGTTTTTCAGTCAAAATGGTGCTGTTACAACACTACAAAGTATAAATACCTTTTATTTAGGAAGTCGGTGCTTTTGGTTGTTTCTAAAAAGTGTGTTTAAATACGAATATGTTTCATGTTTAAACACACTTTTTTTTTGGAAGTCGGTTGTTTTTTTGTAAAAAAGTTTTTTTCTTTCTATACAAAATGACATTAGTTAGTATACTTTAACGCGATTGAGTACGGTTAAAGATCGTACTAGGCTCTCAGAGGAGTAAGATCTTCGTCGCTGATACGTTCAAGGCGCTTATTCAGTTTTAGTAAAAATGTACCATTCGTTAATGCGATCCAGTTCGTTTCAAAACTCGCACTAAAGTCAAAAACCATCTATTAATTGATTCCTATGAGTAAACGGTTTTTTTCATTTTATGGTACGAACCCTTCGTGTGAGAGTCCGACTCTCACTCGGCCGGTTTGTTTTGGAAAGTCTTCAAAATTTCGTCTCTAGTTGTGTCGTTACGATCGCTTCAATGCTCTCTGGTCCAGAATGCTAACGTTTCTAACAAATATTAGTAAAACATTCTTGTAAGTAAAATAAACAAGTTTAGTCATTATTCTAGATTGAATTTGTTTAAGGAAATTAATGTGTGGTGTGTGCCTAAAGTGTTTTAATGTAGGTCTTGTAATGTTGGTTTGTTAGTCACAGTTGTTGTTGAGATCATCTTCTGTGTAGGTAGGCTTTGAAGAGCCCACTGTTTATTTAGGGAAGCTTCTAAGAATCTTCTAGGGTAAGCCAGAAATTACGCCATCAATTCGGAAGTTTAGCACGCATTAAACCCTGCTCTATCATGAAATCTATCATGTCTGTCAAAGTTAGCCTTAAAGTTTTGACACGTACTTGACTTCAAATTCAGAAATCGCTTGTAAGTCTCATGTAATAGGAGATAAGTTAATTGCTACAAACCAAGAAAAAATCTAACTCTTTTTTTAATAATACGTTGCCCCACACTAGGAATTTCTTCTGTATCGTGGGTTCGTTTACAAACATACGTACACAAACAGCCAGACCCGGAACAACTATCTGTTAGGCCATACAAATATTTTTTCCGTGCGGGAATCATACCCACCACACGCAGCGCAGCAGCCAATCGCTCAACCCCTTTTTTTTTTTTTGATGTCGGGGGGAAATCCTCATGGAAATCCTCCACCCTGGGGCGGGTGGAGAGGTCTGTCAGACTCATACTGACTAAAACCACCCCGGTGTTCCATCTCCCACCTACGCCGGGGATCGCGGGAACGTATGCGACATCCGCAATCCCCGGCTGGTGCCGGCCCGCCTCTGCGGGCCACCTCGAGTCGGCGAGGGGATTGAGGTGTTTGACTTTCCTCGCTACGTCAAAGAGGGGCGCACGGGAACACCACGCGCCGCCACCTCGGGTCCGGATGAATGGGGGGAGACGGACATCCCCAAGTCCGCCGCCCCTGGACCCAGTTAGGGGGGCCGGAAGAGGGCAGCGCCCTCCTCCGACGCCCGATGCGCCTGCTGCGGGCCGGGAGAGCGGTCGTGATCTCCTTCTCCCTTTCCGCAGCCTCCTTCTGCGCGATAACTGTCTCGCAGAAGGAGACCACCGCGTCCCAGGACTCCCCACCGCCGACCATATCACGAACTACGGCCGGCAGTGAGAGGTCACTGCCTACTACAGAGATGAGGGCACGGCGCGGCTCCTCCCAAGCTGCACACTCTGCAAGCGTATGCCGTGCCGTGTCCTCCCGACAGTCGACGCAGTGGTGGCATCGAGCGTCTTGCTCCCTGCCTATGCGACACAAGAACCTCCCGAAGCAGCCATGCCCCGAGAGGACCTGCGTCGCACGAAACGACAGGGAGCCGTGCCTTCTCTCGAGCCAGAGGTCGAGCACTGGCCGGATGGCCTCGATGGTGATGAGGCCGGTGGAAGGGTTCGAGAGCCTGTCCCGTCATTCCGCCACCAGGACCTCGCGCAGCTGCGACCGACGCAACTCCAAGTGCCGCTGCGTCAGTCGCTCGCCGCGCGCTCGCGCGTCCTCGCGCTCGCGCGTCCTCGCGCCACCTGTGTAGTGACGCGAGCACTTTCGCCTCCAGGTCCCACGGCGGAGATCCGGCCAGTTCGCAAGCCACCTCGTAGGAGATCGTGCGATATACCCTGATGACTCTGACGGCCATCACCCTCTGCGGCTTCCGCAGAACAGTGATGGTGCTGGCCGTCAGGTCAGCCGCCCACATCGGGGCCCCATACACGGCCATCGATCGCACGATCCCCAGGTACAACCGCCTGCAGGCGATGCTCGGGTCCCCCAGATTGGGAAGCAGCGTTGACAGCGCCCCCGCCGCGCCCAACAACTTGGGCGCCAGCCGCCGGAAGTAGGGGCCGAAATCCCACCGGCTGTCGAGCACCAATCCCAGATGCTTTATGGTGGACTCGACAGCGATACGGCCCCCCCCGACCACAATGTGCGATCCCGGCGGCGGCGCTCGCCGGGGGCCATGAAAAACAATGGCCTCCGACTTGTTGAGGGCCACCTCCAGGCCGAGGCGCCGTATGCGGCTCACCACCTATGAAATCGCTCAACCCCTGCGCCAACCGTGTCGTCAAAAGGCATTAAACTCTGGGCTTCCATTGGGAACTTTCATATGGAAAAAACTACTAATTGCTTGACCCATTATTAAAAGCTAGGACACAAAACGATGTAGTTAATATAAGGCTGCGATTTCAACTGAAAACTACTCGCATGCAAGTTTAATTGCATTGCGGGGAAGTTGCCGAACTACAAGTAGGTACCTAAAGAATGTATTGGATATGTCATCGGAAAATGGCGAACGCCGTAACATTGTAAGCCATCGCGTGAAATTGTAAACTATTTTTTTTTATAAGATACGGATATATTGGAAACTATTGAATTTAGATGGGATTTATTGTATACAAAACGATTGATTCATAATATATCGAGAAATTGTAATCGAATAAAGATTAATCCGAAAACACTACTTAAAAGCCTGTCATTCTTAGTTGTTCTTCGTCATGTTTTTTATGAATTCTCTCAATCAGTAAGATTATTACCCTACTAATATTATAAACGCGAAAGTTTGTAAGTATGGATGGATGGATGGATGTTTGCCACTCTTTCACGTCAGAACGGCTGAACGGATCTTGATGAAATTTTGGCAGAGAGGTAGATTATAGTCTGGAATAACACATAGGATACTTTTCATCCCTGGAGTATGATCCCTTGGGATAACTTTCGACATTCACGCGAGCGAAGCCGCGGGTGACAGCTAGTATATCATATTTATTAGTTTATTATTTTAACATATGTTTGAATTTTATTAATATTATATACATATATTATTTGTGTGTTATTTCTGAAACAAAATTCCATTTTAAATTTAATTTTATTTGTTGTAAATTTAGCACAGTGTAGTCGTTTTAACCCAAAGGTTGACTGGTAGAGACTGCCTTGATGCATTAAATCCGCTCATGTACCACTACTGTACATTAAGTTTAAATAAATAAATAAATTTATTAAAATCTCTTGGAGCCTTCAATTTTCCGGTGACAGATACAATTCAAATAGAGACCATGCCATTTGTCCAGCACTGGTTTTCTATACTTGCGCTCATGATGAAAAAGATTAAACAGTACTGTAATACCTTCAAAAACAAAGATCCGCTCGACTGCTTTTGGTCTGAAGTTAATCTTCTAAATTAATTAACATTTTTTCACAGTTTCAGTTGTAAAAACGGCAATAGAGTCGGAATGGCCGTCTGCATACGGCAGTGCTGCAATTGAATTTTTAACTTTTAATCAAACTCTAGTTTGATTAGAAATTGTTCGCGAACCTGTACTGGACCCTGCCTCATACCTAAACTAGAAGTATAGATAGAAAGTTCTGTTATTGTTTACAGTAGGAGAAAAACTGGCCAAGTGCAAGTTGGGCTTGCACACGAAGGGTTCCGTACCATAAGCCGAAAAAAACATTTTTTTTGTATGGGGGCCCCCTTTTATTCTAATTTTTATTATTGTTGTTATAGCGGCAACTGAAATACATCATAAGTCAAAATTTCAACTGTCTAGCTATCATGGTTCATGAGACAGCCTGGTGACAGACGGACGGACAGCGGAGTCTTAGTAATAGGGTACCGTTTTACCCTTTAGGTACGGAACCATAAAAATGGATTAGCATTGTAGGTAAAAGCAAAACGTAACCATAAAAATAAAAACTCTAGATATTACTTTTATTACTAAAACCACTAGTGCGCTCTCAAAGGTAACGCGCTTCGTTTGCTATGCATGTAACATAAAACGTATTCTCCTCTTACTAATATTTTTAAGAAAAATATCTGCTGGAGAACATCTCTAGAAAAGTGCTCTTAGAAAAATACTTTTAGAATTGTAAAAGTAAAAAGGTAATATTTCAGTAGTAGTGCCTACTGAATTATGTTTGTAGAAGGTACAATAATCATAGAATATTTTGAAAAACAAAATACGATTTAGTTATCTTTGGTTATAATTTAGCGGGAATCACTGCCTACTGTAACGAAAAAAAACGAAAAATAATAATTTTCGAAAAATAAACTTGTTACAAAATAATGCTTAGGTAAAAACCCAGTTTTAAAAAACCCATCAACAAACATATACTTTTTCGTTACATTGTGCTCCATGCAACATAAACCGAGTACTTTTAAAAAAAAATTTAGATGGAGCGACTACCTATCTTAGGTACTCATCATCATCATATCAGCCGAAAGACGTCCACTGCTGGGCTTAGGCCTCCCCCAAGTGTCACCACAACAACCGGTCCGGTGCGTCTCGCACCCATCGGTTACCCGCGACCCTCATCAGGTCATCGCTCCATCTTGTGGGAAGCCTTCCAACGTTGCGTCTTCCGGTACGCGGTCGCCACTCCAGAACTTTTCGGCCCCATCGACCATCTGTTCTGCGAGCAATGTGCCCTGTCCACTGCCACTTCAGTTTGGCAATCCTTCGGGCAATGTCGGTAACCTTGGTTCTCTTGCGGATATCGTCATTCCTGATTCGATCACACAAGGAAACTCCGAGCATTGCCCTCTGTTTAGGTGACTTTAAGCCTTCTGATGAGGCCCATTGTGAGCGACCACGTTTCAGTTCTATAAGTCATCACTGGCAACACGCACTGGTCGTAGAATTTCGTCTTGAGACACTGTGGTATGTGAGGTACTTGGTCTTAGGTACTGGGTAACACGATAGGTACACCTTGGCTATTTTGGTGTCAGATTTTCTGGCTTCTGACTGCCGTCGAGACTGTCAAAGATTTTAAAACTGGGACCGACTGTTGGGACCAACGGCTTAACGTACTTTACGAGTCACGGACGAGTATCGGTATATAATTAATGGTCACCCATCACGAATCACCTTAACCTCGAAGATCAACTCCGCGAAGTTCCTCGCCCACCGTACACTCAACGTGTACCTACTTTTAACAATATTCACAAAAACTTTTTTTTTTACTAAAATATCCATCGACTTGTTCTGCCCACCGTACCATCTATTAAACTTGCTCCTAACAACGTTGGACTCGTCGGTCTAGTTCTAGTGTAATGCACCTAAATTGTAATATTACTCCAACGACTGCACCCTGACCTCTGCTAATTAACTAGTTGGTATTTGATCTAGACCGGTCAGACTTCCAAATTTACAAACTTCGAACTACATGTAACGGAAGTCGGTAGTGACTTGGGACTTGGGGTACCGTCTTGAAATTAAGTAATGAACATGTTGAGTTAGTTTTTGGGTTGAGATTCAAAATTTGGGGAAATATTTAAATAGAATTTGAAATTTTATTTTGTAATTTTACAATACCACTTGTATTGCTTCTGCCAATGGTGCCAAAATTCGTAAATACTTAAAAGGTAGTTAGAATTTTATAAAATTAGCAGAAGCAGATTTGACATTTCTTCGATTATTTTCTTAAGGGTTTAATTTTTTTGTTCAACAGTGAGAGAACTTTCATCTGAAGAATAAATATGCCTATAAAACTGCCATTTTTATTCATTTATTCAAACAGATTCAAAACCTAAAATCAAATTTTAGATTTCACTAAAATTATTAGCTGTATTTTCAGGGTTCGCCTTGCAAATGCAGTCCCATCTGGATAGCTCATCATGTATAACATAATGTATCCCAGATGTACATTATTATAAAGGAACCCCGGACCTCTCAGCGGAGTTATGGTCCATTTGACCCGGTTCCACTCCCCTTATCTCAGATATAATAAATCTGGAAGAGGATGCCACGATGCATAGAAATGGTTATGAAAAAATATTATTTCTCGATTAGGCATAAAAATAATATAGGAATAAGATTTATGATTATTACTTTTGATTCAAGACCACAATAATATACATATATTTATTAAAAACTTTATCAAGGCAAATTCTTAACTTTTTCGAATGTTGGAAAGATTTTTTCAAATCGGTTCATAAATGACGGAGTTATGAAGAAAAAAACATTTAAAAAAAATCAACTGAATTGAGAACCTCCTCCTTTTTTTTGAAGTCGGTTATCATTACTGTAACATATCAACATAGTACGAAATTCTGATCTAAACGCATTACCGTCCCTATCCAATTTGTATGGACTCCAGGCGTAACTCAGTTCAATAAAAAAGCCAAGGGCGGGTTGGACTCGCGCACGAAGGGTTCCGTACCATTACCTATAAAACGCCAAAAAAATCATGTCTGTTGTATGGGCCCCCTTAAATATTTACTTTATTCTGTTTTTTTTGTTGCTTTGTTGCTATAGCGGCAACAGAAATATCTGTGAAAATTTAAACTGTCTAACTATCACGGTTCATGAGATACAGTCTGATGATAGACGGACAGACGGACGGACAGCGGAGTCTTGGTAATAGAGTCCCGTTTTACCCTTTGGGTACGGAACTCTAAAAACGGCCATTACCAAGGTAGCCACAGATTATGGCACAAAATGAGATGAGATTTTATCGTTCAACGGTTTATTGCCTACACGATCGAAGTAATGTGTTTTTGCGAGAAAACACGCAATAAATCCTTGTGTTTAGCAGTGAATATGAGAATTTAATGTTCACGTTAGTTTTTGTTATTATGTTGAGCGGCTGAAGTTAGTGAATAATGTGCTGTTGGTTTCTCTGTAGTGTGAAAGTAACAGTAGTTGATACGAGTAATATTAATGTGTCATTTGTTATTTTTGAAGTGAAAACTTCTTTAGGCGCGTTGAACACTTTTTTGGTACCTTAACAAAAATCATGGTACTCGCCTCAGCGTCAGCTTTCGCTTAGTTTTCAGTTTTTCACTTCTATCGGCAGTCCCCAAAGACTGCCCCGCATGTTTTTTTCTGTGATCAGTTTGAGGTTGTTAAAGTCATCTTTGCTCGAGTTAGCGTGTTAACAACCAAAAAAGTTGTAGCACTCTATTTTGTCCCGTCTTTATGTCACCCTTTGACAACAATATCGCGTGTGTAGGAAATGACGAATCCTTTCAAGTGGCGCTATTACGTGTCATTTCCGCATTTTATGAAATTATTGAACGATCACGCCATGGAAGGAATTTTTGGGGTCATTCATTGAATTAATAGGTTGTTTTGGAATATTACTAGTCATTGACATCAATTTACATTTTCAAAACAAATTCATCTACTTATGAAATGACTAAGTTTATTTCGTTTTGATAGAAATAAGGATAGGAAATCATCAAATGCTTTCTTCCGCTCTGGGTGGAGCGGAAGGGCGTGTCAGACTCTTACTGACTAAAACCCATCCGTGTTCTTTCTAAAGCCCTTTGCGTTCCAGGGCCGCAGTGACTCTATCGAACAAATTCCGCAACCCTGGAGAAATGATATACTTACACAAACCTTCGTCGTTTATTGTTTTTATTATTATTGAAAACTACATCAAAATCAATTGCGTGGTTTAGAAGTAAACGAAGAGACAGATAGGTACATAGTATAGATCAGAAACATAACAGTAGAGGCAATTTATTATGGAGATAAATATGATATGATTATGTTAACAATTAACAACTCTGTCATAGTTTGTTGATTAAAATAATTTCAGTGACACAACATGCATTCATTTTCAATAAGCTTTGCCGTTTCGCACGTAGAAACGATGAACGGAATTGAATTTTCCATCAAATATTATTCATGAATTTTGTGTTTGTTGCTGCTGTGTCGAATAAAAGTTTTTTTTTCTATTGTATTCCGAATAAAACGTACTAAATAATAATAATCATCATTTATTTTTTTTGTCCGAATATGGTACATAATCGTACTAAATAATAATAATCATCATTTATTTGTCCGAATATGGTACATAATTAAGGTCTTAGGATTAGTCAGTGGTATCATCACATTCTACCGGTGTGGCGTGCAAATGTTTGGTACATACAAAAAATAAAGGAAAACATTAAAATTAGGCATTGATTGCATAAATTACCTACATATTAAAGTAACAGTTATTCAGATGTGTCAGTTAAAAATAAAATACAAATAGTATTTCAGACACAGCTACCGTTACCACGTGCAATAAAACTGTTGTATTATCGTTGCAGAAAGGTATTGTCAGCATCGAAAACCGGTAACACTTTGGAAGAAAATAAATACCTTTTTTTTGTATGCCAAATGACTTCTTCTGCTCAGGGCGAAGCGCGAGGGAGTGTCAGACTCTTACTCACTAAAACCCACCCGTGTTCCTTCAAAATGCTTTTTGCGTTCCAGCCGGTCGATTGTGTAAACATGTCGAAGTGAAAGCTTGGGTGAACTAATCATGAGGTGATCGCGTGGTGAGCTGTCAATCCATACAATCAACATGTCAAGAAGTGATCCCGGAGTGAGCTGCCATTCCATCTTGATTATATGGATTGATAGCTCACCTCGCGATCACTTCACCCAAGCCTCGACATTTTTACAGAATCGACCGGCAGGTCCACCGTCACTGTTCTGAAAAATATGGCAACTCTTGAAGAAAATAAGAACGTTTCCCTGTAACTAAAACGGTTAAGATTGTCTGTCTTCGAAAAAAAAGAGACAGACAGACAATATATTAACTTGAGACTATCACAGGGCGAATTAAATTAATTAATAACATAACTAACACTGAAAACTTAGTAACAAAACATAACAATATAAATAACCAGTGTGAGGCCAAAAGGCTCTTATCTCAGCATATTTTTTTTTACTATTGATTGGCATGTGTTTGACCACTATCTCACCTGATGGCAAGCGATGATGTGGTCGAAGATGGAGCACGCTTGCCTAGAAATAACCTATTCAGTCTTGACTTAAAGACTCCCAGGTTGTAGCCATCAGGAAACACTGACTCTGGCAGGGAATTCCACTCCTTAGCTGTGCGCACAATGAATGTGTTCCGAAAACGTTTTGTGCGTGTGGGTGGGATGTCCACTATGTACCGGTGGTGCATCGCCATACGTCTTGTGGTCCGATGATGAAAGGGGCTTGGCGGCTATACAGTTCCGTCGCACCCTCCCCAAAATGGATCCGATAGAAAACAGACAGGCTAGCAACTCGGCGTCGATTCTCAAGACTTTGGAGCTTTGGAGCTCGACGAGCCTGTCATTGCCAATGATCCTCTTGGTTCTCTTGGCTCTTGGCATATGCTGGAATTTGCCTTTACTGTTACGTTTACTGTGATTCAGTAAACGTCTCACAGTGTAAGCTTAGGTGAAGTGAACATGAAGTGAGCTGTCAATCCATACAAACGAAATAGAATGACAGTTTACTTCATGCTCACTCCACCATAGTTTATACGATGAGATGTTGACAACATAGACTGCTCCATCTTATAATCTATCCTGTTCCCCGACGTAGTCGTATTTTAACGACTTCTGTTGCTGACCGTACGTCAGTTTCGTACGTGTGTCAGTAAAATTATTTATGGAATGTATGTGAAAAAAGAGTGGCTGTGACAACACTTTTAGTTTTCAAGTAATGAAGTGACCTGTTGGATATTAAAATGTCATTTACTCCCGGTTAATGGTATCTGAATATTATGAAGCCGTTCGATTTTTTTGGTTTTGTCATTACATGCTCAATGGCCCGCTGATGTTAGGTGGTATGTGGTCTCTGTTATTTGTAGACATCAGCAGCTCGAGATGCATACTGATACCTCGTCTATTGCTTCCCCAGCCAAGCTCGACATAAGTTTATCGAACTCGTTGGAACAGTGAAATTCGCTCACAAGATATCAGAAAAGTGTCAGTTTATTTTCCGGAGTAGAGAGGACTTCTCACAATTTGTAGTTTTCAGTGGTGAGGTAGAAACCTCCGAAAGATTAAAAAAGTTCCAAAACCCAAAAACCCAGCGAACCCCAGCTTAATTCATAAACTCATTTCAAGTTATGCACCCAAGTCACCCTGTAGAAGTACATTACTAGAGTGTACTGATAACGCAAAGGGCATAAAGAGTAACATGGATGGGTTTTAGTCCCAAAGAGTCTGACACTCCCTTCCGCCCCACCCAGAGCGGCAGGAGTAATTGAATTGTGGATTTTCCATTTTTTTAAAAAAAGACTACTGTTTGAACCACTCTGTAGAAGTGAAGATAAGAAGATTTTTTTATTTTATCTGTAGATAATCTGAACTTAAACGCAAGCAAAATGAAAACACAGGCAACAGTTACATTGTTACAAATACGTTAAAAACGAACGGGATACAAACACGTGGCTAAAATAGGATGTTTGCGATAAGTAAGTAGGTACAAGCTAATTTCCACAGCCACGTTCCTGCGGTGTTAAAAGCATTTCTACAAAACAAATGTTTCGCTGTTTATTTGTGAGCCTTTTTAGTCTAACATCCATTTTGTTTTGTGTACCGTTTGTACGTTTTCCTGCTGAACTATTTAACCAATGTTTATGGAGAGGGGAGAGAGATAGCTTGTTCCCCAAAAACTTAAATTGACACTACGAAGAATATGGTAATCAATGCTAATATTAAAAATGCGGAACTACCTCTGTATGTGTACCTACCCACGGATTTAGATGAAAGAGTACTTGTAGATAAATAAGTACACAAAACGCTCCATCCGTAAAATGTTTATCGAGGTGTATAAGCACGCTTCATTTAGCCATGTAGTATCAAGATTGTTCGCATAAGTGTAGTTATAGTAGGCGCCAGATAAATGTGGAATAAAGTATATTGACCTTTCCCTAATAACTGTTCATAGGTACCTGAACAATTAAATATGAATCGTTTTTCATTATTAGACAATGTTAAGGATCACGAGAGATGATGATTCGGGACAGCTTTGTGTAATTAATTCCGTTTTTCAAATTAAAAATGTCAATAATTGTAGGTGGGTCAATGACCGTTATTCCACGATTATCTGGCGTCTACTATAGCAAAGTTGTCTATAAATATATACATTCCCAGTTACGGAAATAAAGAAAACAAAAGGAAGATAGACCACACTTCTGCATTATTTTATGAGTAAAATATAACACAAAACAAAGTCATCACTTTCTTTGAACTGAGCAAGTTTGTAAAACAAAATAAACTAGAAACACAACGCTTTTAGATATATTAAAACGAGCCATTTACATTAAATAATTATTCAATTAATTTCCAAACCGCATTTAGGAAACAAAAGTGCAAACCAACCAATTGATTCAATTCAATTCAATTCATTTAATTCCACCGCGAACCCAGCACAATATAATTGATTCATATTCCGAACATAAATCAGAATTTCAACTTTAGAATCTCGAGTTCGATTCTTGGAAAAATGGAATCATGAATTTTAAAATTAGGGATTAATTTAAAGTTTTCGTTTATGGTTTTGTATTCCCTGGCGTGACCTTTGCCCTACGAAAGCAATGATAATTTGACCCGACCTCAGTTATCTTGCCCACAACGGCTGTGCATAATGTGGAGCAGCTTAATGCAAAGGGTACGGAGGGTATAAATGAAATATTTCGGACAATGAGGTCAACGTTTTGCCTTCAATATTGTGTGTTTGTTATGAAATTACTGTTAGAAACACAGAAATACTCATAGCTGCCTATCAACTGCTTTAGAAAATAGGAAATGTCGTCTTCGAAATAAGATTACATGTTTGAATCTTTCAGGAGTTTTATGAACCAACATATTAATTGACCTACTTAGATAATAATTTGACTGGTCTATTCTGTAAAGATATGAGATGTCACCGTCAATACTTCGGTGTGAGATAAAGTGAACTGTCATTCAACCCAGACTGTATGTATTGACAGCTCCCTTTTGTAAATATATGAGTACCATCTACCTAAATTTATTTAGAAAATGAATAAGTTTACCTCCGCTGGTAATACTTTGTTCTTATAAGTAGCATACTCTGGGTGCCTCGTCCTCACATAATATTAAATTAATTTTTGTATACCAAATATTGTAAAACCATTATATGAAAAAAGGTTACTATTGAGTTTCTTGTCCGTCCTTCTCCATAAGAATCTACCTTTCCGAATTGACAGTAGAGTTACTTTATTATTTTAACTGTAAATGACGACGTTCAAAAGTGTCGCTTAATGGCCTAATTGAAATAAACGCTTTGACTTTGACTTTTCACTTCGACCCTTCATGTTCACTTCACCTATGTAATTTTACATGGTGAGCTTTTACGGAAAAGCATTACAGGACGTATAAAGATCAAAGTCAACATTTTAAAGGCATTTTATATATCTGTATTAACACAACTAACAATAGATATATAAGTGACATCATACTCTTACAAACTTTTAAAACAGGCACTCACATTAAATCATTAACATTTATAGGTTAAAAACTACTTTGACCCAGACATCTTGAAAAGCGTAGGTACAAAAAAAGGGGTTCAGTGTTTCTAGGCGTAAAAATATATTTCTAGATCTAAAAACAAAACAACGCTAAGCTCAGACATTTTGTTTAGGATTCACTGTTCCGTACTATGAGTAGCTCGTTTGTCTTTGTGTCCGTCACAGGCAGGAATCAAAATCGAAGACTAGCTTTGAGAAAAGTAAAACCAAAATCAGTACCTAAACCTATTTGTAGTTTTGCTTGTATTTTTTTTCAACACAAAATTCAATAATAATTTTGTGAAATACCAAAGAATAGATATTAAATTTTTAATATTTATAACAAAAGAAATACCTCATTTACTATAACTAGCTAGATCATCATCATCCTTGCCTTTTTTTATTTTTTTGATGTCGGGGGGAATCCTCATGGATGTCCTCCGCCGTGGGGCGGGCGGAGGGGTCTGTCAGACTCTTATTTACTAAAACCCATACAGGGCCATCGATCGCACGATCCCCACGTACAACCGCCTGCAGGCGGTGCTCGGGTCCCCCCGATTGGGAAGCAGCGTTGACAGGGCCCCCGCCGCGCCCAACAACTTGGGCGCCAGCCGCCGGAAATGGGGGCCGAAATCCCGCCGGCTGTTGAACACCAATCCCAGGTACTTCATGGTGGACTCGACAGCGATACGGCCCCCCCGACCACGACGTGCGATCCCGGCGGCGGCGCTCGCCGGGGGAAAAAGAATGGTTGCCATAGTACAGGCTCTGCCTAGTTTGGGATCGGATGACCGTGTGTGAGTTGTCCCGAGATATTATATTATTATTATTATAACAACCATGAAAAACAATGGCTTCCGACTTGTTGAGGGCCACCTCCAGGCCGACGCGCCGTATGCGGCTCACCACCCGTGAGACCGCAGATCATCATCTGCCTAGCCCAACTATATTGGGGTCGGCTTCCAGTCAAACCGGATTCAGTTGAATATTTAAAAGTATTTTACTTGGAGCGGCTGCCTTCCAGACCTCCAAACCCATTAACTGGGTAACACAGTAGTTCTTGGCAAGACTGGAGTTACGATTTTCTGGCTTGTGACAATCCGTAACGACTGCCAAAGATTTACAAATGACAGCCGGGACCAACGGCTTAACGAGCTTCCCGAGGCACGGAAGAATCTTGATATGTTAAAATGGTCGCCCATCTACACACCGACCCAGGCAAGTGTTGCTTAACCATGAAGATCGACCCGTGCGGCTGTTATTATTTAGCCACGGGCTCCTCTATAATTAGCTAGGTATATATGTATATTGTATACACTTTAAACAAAGAATCCTCACAAAGCGAACCTTAAAATGTGACGTCAAAAAATTCCTCCGAGCAGCATCGCGTTCGACTGAAAGTGTGGTCGAAAGACTGGCGGATTTTTATGTGTGCTCTCTTGTACCCATAAAAATCCAACATCACAATAATAATAATTGACCTTAGGGTTCATTTTTGCAAGCAATGGAGAGCAAAGTAGCCTAAAATGACCTATCTACTTCCAGTAATTATAAGTTTTGAATCGAACCTTGATGTTCTACCATAAAAATATTTAGTTCTCACAGTGTCTCAAGACGAAAGTCTACGACCAGTGCGTGTTGCCAGTGATGACTTTTGGAACTGAAACGTGGTCGCTCACAATGGGCCTCATCAGAAGGCTTAAAGTCACCCAAAGAGCAATGGAGAGGGCAATGCCTGGAGTTTCCTTGCGTGATCGCATCAGGAATGACGATATCGCAAGAGAACCAAGGTTACCGACATGGACCGAAAGATCGCCAAACTGAAGTGGCAGTGGGCAGGGCACATTGCTCGCAGAACAGATGGTCGATGCGGCCGAAAAGTTCTGAGTGGCGACCGCGTACCAGAAGACGCAGCGTTGGAAGGCCTCCCACAAGGTGGACTGATGATCTGGTGAGGGTCGCGGGTAGCCGATGGATGCGAGATGCACAGGACCGGTTGTTGTGGCGACACTTGGGAGAGGCCTAGGTCCAGCAGTGGACGTCTTTTGGCTGAGATGATGATGAACAGGATATCTGTACACTTTCAACATCTTTCTAAAATCTACAGCTTATCAACTCAAAGTATGCCTTAATTCATCATCCGACACTTTGTAACACCCACGCATCTTCCGGTAAAGATTAATTATCCACCTTGAACCACTCTCTGAAACAAACAGTTCAAAACTGTGCTTTAGTTTATAACGTATTTCATCTTCCCAATATAATTCCTCAGACATTTCTCAAGACTCTACAAAGAGATGAGTTGGATTATTGTGGAGTGGTAACCTTAAGCGCGTCTTAGTGGTCTGCTCTTAGGGCATCTTTGAGTCGATGGTGGATTGCATTGTTTCACGATAGGCAGGTAGATGGATCCCTTTCGCGGTTTAAATAAATACTAAAAATCAGTCACTCTGTCTTTCTGTCTTTTGTTACGGCTTCTCGTCTTAACGGCTGAAAAGTTTTGTATGAAACTTAGCACACGGGTAGAACGTACCTACTTTGAAATAGGACATTAAATGATTTTTATTTCGGGAATATGTTCCTTTGGGATAATATTCGATTTTCACACGTTAACAGGTTCGAATGGGATGACGGGAGCTTAGTAGCGAACTAAGCTCCCGTCATCCCATTCGAACCTAACCTTTCCTAAGTGGGGTGCCCTAAGATCCCTTAAACCTAACTTCGGCCACATCATGAAATGGCCAATTCTACGATAAGGCTATGACATGTATATATAAAATCTAGGGAGTACCGTGATGAATAAAACGCAATAACATTCCAAGTAATACGACCCAAAGCTATGCAGTCCACTGCATACCAGTGTATAATATTTCAAGGCAGAATTAAACAGGTTTTAATCACAGTATATTTTCGGAAAGTTCGGGGAATTTTGATCAAGAATTTCATTCATTTTCCTGCCTTCGGATACGGGTGTAAATGCGACATTTACAAATGTTACTGAGATGAAAAATTTGAAGATTTTGAGGTAAGAGAAATGAGAGGTATTCATTACGGCGCGAATTTGAATGTTGGTACGATTTCAATTTTAGAGGAAGCGTTTTGATTCGAATTGAGGAATGATTAATTTTTGTTTTTGGTGAAATGTGATGGTAGTAATGTTTACTTATATGTCTTTGATTAGTATTAGAAAATTAGTAAGAGAAGCTCGTAGCTAAATAACAACTGACGCACGGCTCGATTCGAAGATTGATCTCGGCAAGTGTTTTTTTTTTAAGCATGGGAAATCATCAAATAACTTCTTCCGCTCTGGCTGGAACGGAGGGGCGTGTCAGACTCTTACTGACTAAAACCCATCCGTGTTCCTTCTAAAGCCCTTTGCGTTGCGGTGACTCTATCGAACGAATTCCGCAACCCTGGCAGGCTCTGGCCCTAGCGGGCCCCGTCTCCTATGCTGACTGTAGCGGCAGTTGTCTTTCCAAGTAGTTGGTACCTACCTAAGTAGACGTACGGCTTTTTGAGGAAGAGCTCAATCAGGACAATACTGCAACCATTTTGGCGTATTCATATATTTCTCCAGTTTCTAGGATTCATTGTTGGGTTCCATTTATTTCAGTTATGCCTGTTGCAGTTATGGCAATATTTTATTTATGCCTCTAGTCATATGTCCGATCACAGACGGTGGAGAACGAGTAGTGGAAAATAAAAATAGATGGAACTTAAAATGACACTAATATAAAGTTATAGAAGTTATTAAACCGCATGAAGCAACAAGTTGGAGTAGTTGGAAACTTTGAAGACTCATAAATATCCATTATATTACAATTACAATCTGACAGATTTATCGCTTTATTTTGGTAAAGACGCTTTATTTTGTTATTTTCTAGGACCGGGTGTGTGACGTCACTTTTGTCTGAGAACAGAGCCGAATAATCATCGGCTAAGGTTATTCCTAGCTAGGGTCAGCTCCCTGTCTAACTGGATACAGCTGAATACCAGTATTTGAAATGGAGCAAACGATGGTGGCCGATGGGCAAACGATGGTGGCCGATGAGCAAATGATGGTGGCCAATGGGCAAACGATGGTGGGCGATGTGCAAGCGATGGTGGGCGATGGGCAAACGATGGTGGCCGATGAGCAAATGATGGTAGCCAATGGGCAAATGATGGTGGCCGATGGGCAAGCGATGGTGGCCGATGGGCAAACGATGGTGGCCGATGGGCAAGCGATGGTGGCCGATGGGCAAACGATGGTGGCCGATGGGGTCGAAAGTTGGAGAGGCGATCGCGTCCCGGAAGACACAACGTTGGAAAAGCTCGGTACAAGGACTTATGACCTAGTGCAATGATTGTGTCGAAGCTTGAAGGAGGCCTATTTTGCAGTAGACTTCCTACGACTGGAAATAGAACGACTGACTGTCTAAACAGCTTAATTCAGTTACTGAGTAACATGAAACTCACTCGGACTAGCAAATAGTTTACAAAACCTGCTATCAGTTTTCATGCCAATGCTATAAAAGGTCTTAACAAGTCCAGTTCAAAGTTGTCATTTAGGAAAGGAACTCGTGTAAGCGACACGCGGCAATATGTTTCTCAAAGGGATTGCTTTCAATTTAGTGTTAAGGGAGAGACTTTTATTATTGAAAACAAACGTGATTTTTCATACCTTTCTTGTTTATAAAAACGGCTGTAACCCGACTTATGTTCGAGACTGGAAACTTTACAGGTTTAGTCGCTGTTTTGAAATAAGTAACTCATGCGGTATTACCTAGGACTAAGAAAGAAACTTTCGACAATTTTCAAGTATGGGACCTAATATTGCCTCTAGTTATGTAGGTAGGTACTGTCAAAGGAGATATCTCCACGTGTGCAAACCTTTTATTTGCGATCTTCATCGTAGACTGATTGACACAACATAAAATACTGTTTCTTCGAACTGTTTGGTTTATATTCAACACAGCTATAGTTGTTGGTAGTAATCGATTTCTTATTATCATCGTCATCATACCAGCGAAAGACATGCACTGCTGGACAAAGGCCTCCCTCAAGGGGGAGGTGGTGTCTATAATCGCCATGCTTGGCAGGCGAGTTGGCGATCGCAGGGTAGCTGTTGCAATGCCCAGAGAATGCTGCTGCCCATTCTCTGGTGAGTCCCTTGGCTTAGTCGCCTCTTACAACACCCACGGGAAGTGATGGGATGGTGCTATTCTTTTACGTCTCGTCCGTATTCGTTTAGTGCTTATCATGGCACTTTAAAACCAAGCACGCTGCTTAAAAACTAACCAGGACACCCCAGCACACTACAAAAACTAGGACATGTACTGTGAAAACAGGCTGGATGGTCTCACTAATTTTTAGACCATGTTATCTATAGTATCTAAGTCTAAATAAATGTAACAGAATGTGCACTTCAAAAAATCATCCCTTTGTTTGAAAAAAACTTCTTGAACATAATGTTTAAGTTTACTAACAAACATTATGAATCACTGCCAACACTTTAAAATGAATAAGGCCTTGCTCTCGGCTTTAATTTTTAATTCTTTGACAGTCATTCACTACTCATCACAATCTTTGGACATCTTGATACCTGCCTTACCTAGGGGTTTCATATATTCACAAACCACTTAAGCATAAAGCTATTGCCAAATTATCTCCAACGAAAAACAAACAGTTATAGCCAAGCTATTGACGATAATAAGCCATAAAAAGTTTATTCGTTAACAGTAAACTGGGGTATAAAGTTAAACTAGACGACGCAATAAATCTATCTGATATATACAAACGATTTCGTTGATAGTTACTGCTGAGTTGAAGGTTAATGTTCTAGCTAGTTAGACTAGGCAAGTTTTTGGATACAAAATTAGTTTGTTAGTAAAGGATTTGGGGTTAATTTATAAGAATATTCCGGCCATTGGAGAGTCGTACTCGCGCGAAAAGGGTTCCGTACGTACATATAATCAGACACATGAGTCGTCCTTTAATGGTTCCATTTTTCTTGCGGAAGTACCTACGGAACCCTAAATATATGATATATACCCCAATAAAATCGAATAAGTCAGTCACATAGATTTTCAAAAAATATTGGACACGTATTTTTCCTTTTGTCACGTTAACAAAAAATGAAGACGATACAGTGCGTTGAAAACTCGTGTGACGTCACTTACAAATACACTTTTTACTGGAAAGTGTCGTTACAAGCCCCCACTCCTTATCTTTCTTGCGTTTTATCTTCGTAATTTTTTAATGATTTTATAATTTAAAAAATACGTATCCAATATTTTTCGATAATCTAACTGACGGACTACATAGAATCATATTTTTTTAACCCAGGCACATCCCTTTTAATGGCCTGTATTTCAGGGGATGATACATTTTATATAATTTTTAACTTGAACTTCATTTAACTGAACAGTTTTTAAATATATTTTATAGACTGGGACACATTCAAATAGTGAAAGTTATTTTTAATGAGTAGGTACTTAGCCCCTGAAAACTGTCCAATAATTGTAAGTCACACTGTATAACTCTAAATTTAGGGGCACATACACCCTGTATTTCAGGGGATGATACATTTTGCATCATTTTTAATGAATATGAACCTAATTTAACTGAACAGTTTTTTAAATATGACTGGGACACTTTCGAAAGTAATTCATTTTCATGAGTAGGTACTTTTTTTAAGGATATGAAATCATCAAATGACTTCTTCCGCTCTGGGTGGAGCGGAAGGGCGTGTCAGACTCTTACTGACTAAAACCCATCCGTGTTCCTTCTAAAGCCCTTTGCGTTCCAGAGCCGCGGTGACTCTATCGAACAATTTCCGCAACCCTGGCAGGATTTTTATACTGCCTAGTGTTTGAGAGTGCATGAGTAACTCTACCGGCAGAGCTCCAAGATCATTGAGACACACAAGCCCCACCACGACGGCAACGTGGGGACACTCTCGGTGGGAATGAGTAGGTACATAGCCCCTGAAAAATGTCCAATAAATTGTAAGTCACACTGTATAACTCTAAGTTTAGGGGCACTTATACATCTCTAAACTAAGTTAATATTACTCTAGTAGGCCTTGAGACTTCACATGATTTTGTAGTCCATTTTCCATTACTTCTTCTGTGCCAACTATGGCGTAGTCTGTCTGTCTAATTCCTATTTCTGACATTCCAATTTATCAATATTGTATCCATGAAGTGACAGCTGTTTCCCAGCTGTTTCCCGCCCACTTCCATTTCAATTTGGCGGTTGTTAAGCAGAAAAAAAGACAAGATTTTGCATCATTAGCTACTCTCTTATAAGCCAAGATTTCGGGAGATTAGGTATTCTTATAAAAATGAAGACTAAATAGCGTCGTCTCAGAGATTTTCACAGATATATTATTGTACGCAATTACAATATTTTTTTACGATATCCGCCTGGCAATTACTTTTTATACAGGTAAAAGAATATCACCATTCGTACCTACTTCCTGGCTTTTAGTGAGATTTTGTTTTTGTTTTATATTTCCAGTAGTACTTCAAGCCACTCTCTGACGGTCGTCATATAAATATTATAGCAGGAACAAAACAGTTCAGCTGCCAAAAAAGAAAAGAAAAAAGAAATCGTTGAGCTCCTCAAAGTTCTAAGTTTGAGCTACACGATAACTGACAAATGCTTGCACTGTCTGGACAGGTCCACTCAAATCTGTGTGACACTTTCCTCAAAAGGCCACCGCAGACATTAACCTTCATTGTTGTCATATGATTTGATACAGTACAGATTGTATGGACTTTAAAAGAGACTTTGACCTCTGAGTTTGTTTCGGTGTTTCTTCTCAGGGTAGTCAGCTAGGAAAAACCGGCCTCATCTAGCTTAAAATTACCGAAAAAGATTGACGTGTTAACCTACTTGCAAAATAAATATCATTTATCATTTAAAACAAAACAGTTTCAGAAGAAATATCAGTAAGCTGAAAATAAAAGAGCCGCATTTAAAAAAAAGCGTTGCTTTTTTTTCTATGTAAGATAAAATATTTTAACAAGGCACTTTAGACCACGATTATTTGAAACGATTTGTTTATATATGTTCTCTTCACAACTTGAAGTAAAATCAAAATAGCGATGGGTGGCCAGCTACGAAGAACCATTGCATTATAATTAGATTCCGCTTTGAAAAATGGATAGTGCTATTCGACCCTGTATACCGTCCTGATTTCATCATCATCATATCAGCCGAAAGACGTCTACTGCTGGACATAGGCCTCCCCCAAATGGGCGAGGTGTTTGCATAATCACCACGCTTGGCAGGCGGATTGTCGATTGCAGTGTACAGAGAATGCTGCTGCCCATTCTCTGGTGAGTCCTTATGTCGCCTCTTACGACATCCACGGGAAGTGGTGGGATGGTACTATTCTTTTACGTCCGATACGATATAGAACGAATATTAATTCGATTCCGTATTGAAAAATGGATGGTGCCATTCGACCTACCGTCTTGTTCTTACTGAATACAAAACAACTTATTTTTCTCGATGCCTAACTAGGTAGTCATGTACAAACAATTCTTAGTTGGCCACCAAGTCTACTAGACCAACATAAAACAAAGGGTTACCACCGAACATTAATAAGTGTAATAGATTCACAAACACGATAAGGTTTTCAAAGTAGTAAAGTTCAAGGCATTTGAGTTAGTTTATTGTTTTGATCGTAATCTTGCTATGACTTTGCTGAGCTTTCATGGTGGAGTGACGTGAATTATTCTGGGGGGGGGGGTGAGTTAAGGTGTAAGATATGTCCTTTAAATATTTTAATCAAACCAGTCTGCGTGGTTTTTTCCCGATTATGTGTGGATCGGCTTCCAGTCCAACCGGCTGCAGTTGCTTACATAGAGAAAGAAATTATCATGCCAAATCAGGAACACTTCTACTTCTTTGCCACCAACTGCATCAAACTAAAAAGTAGCTTGTATGGGACTTTTTTGAAGTCGGCCTTTTTTTTTTTTTTCATTGTTTTGACTGCGATCAGTCTCTTGACTATAAGTAGGTGTGGGTGGAAGGTTGATTGGCGATTGAGGTCTGAACTCTTTAGTGCATTTCCCTTCTTATTTTAGGTGTCAAGAACGTGCCGTCTTTTTAACCTTCTTGTTGTGCTATAAGGGCTTTTATAACAAGTTATTTATTTTTAAACGTTGCCCTTCTTGTTGCGTTGTCGTGGGCGCGTTTACAAACATACAAACTCACATACACAAACAGCCAGACCCGGAACAACTATCTGTAGGCCATACAAATATTTGTTCCGTGCGGGAAATGAACCCGCGACACGCAGCGTAGCAGTCAATCGCTCAACCACTTCGCCAACCGTGTTGCCAATGTTTTACCGTGTTGCCGTATATCCTATGTTTTAATGAGTTTTATTTTTGGAGTATTCTCCTCAGGCTTTTTATTTTAATATCACAATGACTATATCACAAAAAATAAGACCTCACGTACCAAGCGCCGCCTTGTGATTTTTCCTAAATTCCTTCGGCCCTTATTATCAAACTCCTACCTCATTTGCGATAATCGATTCAGCCGTTTAGGATAGAAAGCGTGCCAAAAAAATTGACATACACATATCGGATCATTCAGTTCCCTTCAAAATGGTTGAGCTGAATGGTGCTGATGCACGCGTCATGTTCGTGAACGGGCGCCGTCAGTGGAGACTGGTCATCCCTTGGTTGCCACTGGCTCATTTTAATATTTGATACTATAAAGTGTTTTTTCTTTCTTTACATTGTTCTCATATATAGAAGCAACAAGGTTAATGTAACCAGGATTATTGTAAACATAAAATGATTTAAAAGAGTCTCCGTGGAGTTTCTTGCACATTCTTACCATAGAGTTCTTCGCTTTCGAACGGGCAAATAGCTTTATGTTTTTGACGGACTGACTTTGACAGTAAAAAAGTACCTGATAATGGTTTATTTGAAATAAATGCTTTGACTATGACTTTGCCTTTGACATTACCCTTCTTTTAGGGGCAGACTGTTAAGAACAAATAAACAAAGACATGCAGCAAAATCTGCCTAGGGTCAAATGAAACTAAACTCTAATAGCGAAGCCACGAACTAACCGGTGCCACTAACACTAGTTCACCGCTAAGTAATCCTCAGGGACATACATACTAACATTACTTAACACTCTAAGAATAGTCTGAATCGCTCCCTTGAGGCATCTCTCTAATGTTAAAGGCGTAGCGTGTGAATTTAGAAGGCTCATGAATGGGAACGTTATTTTTATTTGATGAACATCATGCCTTATTCTCTGGGGAGTGGACAGAGGTTATAAGTATACGCATTGCATAAGTTATAAGTCCGTCCTGTTTGTCCGCGGTTTGCTATGGACCGGGCAGCGGGATTGATTTTCCTAAAACGTAAATGATAAATGATATTTATTTTGTGAGTAGGTTAAACATAACACTTTTACACGTCAATATTTTTGGGTAATTTTAAACTAGACGAAGCCGGTGTTTCCTGGCTGACCCTGAGAAGAAACACCAAAACGAACTCAGAGGTCAAAGTCTCTTTTAAAGTCCAGACAATCGTACTGGTCGTAGAAGTAAGGGAGCACTTATTTGTGTTAACTTTATCTATCAATATATTATTGTAAAAATGAATCCCTATTTCCCTTGGTCACGTCATCACGCGTGGAGGGCAGGACCAATTTCGCTAATTATTTTTTGTTGTGTTTGTTATTGTCTGGAGAAGTTTCTTATGAAAGAAATAATAAAGAAAGTTGCGCGGACCATTAGAAAATTTAAGAAAGTTATCGACCATATCAACTTATCTAATGTAACCAATTAGAATTCAATATTCATAGTTAAGATAGGACGTCTGTTGGGAGATCTTGACCACTCTCCCGGCCCGCAGCAGGCGCATCGGCCGTCGGAGGAGGGCATACGCTGCCCTCTTCCGGCCCCCCTAACTGGGTCCAGGGGCGGCGGACCTGGGGATGTCCGTCGCCCCCCCTTTCATCCGGACCCGAGGTGGCGGCGCGTGGTGTTCCCGTGCGCTCCTCTCTGACGTAGCGGGGGAAGTCAAAAGGAATACCGGGGTGGTTTTAGTCAGTAAGAGTCTCACAGACCCCTCCGCCCGCCCTAGGGCGGAGGACATCCGTGAGGATTTCCCAGAAGAAAAACGGATAATGTCTGTTAGGTCAGCTAGTCACATACATTTATAGTGATTAAAAAGGCGTATGAGATGCGTCATCAAGAGGGGACGTATAGAATATGGGTTTCTAGTTGTTAAGGCGCTTGAAAAAGCTTATTCTACCGTCTCCTAGTAGGGGGTATTATAGAGGTATGCGATACAGAGAGTAAAGTCCCGCATACCTCCATTGGGATTGGAGGATCCTCCGACCAGACGGTTGTTGTGTCTTGTGGGTAACTGCCCCATAGTTGATATGTGGACTGTTCTATATGTTCAAATCGCACGGAGAACTTTGCTTGCGCGATGCAGTATTTCGTTGTTAGTTCGTCGTAGATGGCGCTGCGTTACCTTTTGTTGCCGTACAAATTTCGTTTCTTAGTTTTTCATGTGGCGGCATTGATGAAGAAAATCAATTACGCGACCGAGCACGAACCTGGATGATGGACTGACACTGGAAGTCATTAATGAAAAAAACAAATACAGCCTAAATGACTCTTCGCTCAGCATAACCCTAAGATCAGTGGGGCACTCTGAGTGAATAACAATAAAATAAAATGTATCAGGTCTTTAGGTAACTACAAAAGAAAAAAGATCTAATTATTTTGTTGAAATTTTTCACTAGGAATTTCTCCTGTATCGTGGGTGCGTTTACAAACATACAAAGCCACATACACAAACAGCCAGACCCGGAACAACTATCTGTAGGCCATACAAATAATTATTCCGTGCGGGAATCGAACTCGCGACACGCAGCGCAACAGTCAATCGCTCAACCACTGCGCCAACCGTGCAGTCAAAATTTAATTCAGCCAGTTTGATCTGCGGTTTGGCCATGGATTAACTATTGATTAACCATGAACTCTTTATAGTACGTCATTGATATTGAGTGCTGTTTGAAATGCACTGTTTCCACGTTGGATCAAAAATAATACGAATTTCTTCGATTTCATACAAAAGTGGTTATAAATATGGCGATTTTACATAAATGACATAAGCATCTGGACTGATTTTGAAAAAGGATTAGCATTCCTATTCATAAAGGTTTTTGAATTTAAAATTCCAAGTAAAACGGAATTTATCTATTTAATAAAACGGCAATTTCTCAAAAACCTTTGACATTGGTTTTGCAATCTACCAAATTAAATGAACTCGTTATAATAATGCTTAAATCCTCGCTGTAATTAAGTCCCTTTAAATCGGGATTAACATAATAATTATTATTTACTTCTAATAAACCTTCAAAATAAAAGGATTTTGGACTATCTCCCAAAAGTAATTTGCAAAATGCTTTTGTTAAAGGAAAAAAGTCTATTTGTGATCATGAGGCCGAAAGATAAAGGGAAAAAGAAAAAAGATAAACCGTTACAAATGTCGGGAGCGTAAAATTTTAAACAAAATTCTCTGCCCAAAAAGGTCTTTGGGTACAAAATGGATTTAAAGAAAAACATGAAGAGTTATACTGTAAATAGAACAAACAGTATCTAAATTCTTTGACGGTTTAGGTACCAGGCTCAAGGCTAATTCGTTAATTCACAGCGTTAATTCGTTGGATTGGTTTTTTCTTCATAATTTTGTTTATGTGTATGTATGTATCTATGTATTTATAAATGTTTTTTTTTTCTTCTCTCTATTTTTAGTTTTTCTTTAAGTTGCACCTGCCATGTTGTCTCTGCACCACCCTAAGGTCGACTGGTAGAAAATGCCTAAGGCATTAAGTCCGCCTTTGTACAGTGTTTTTACTAGTGCATAAAGTTTTAATAAATAAATAAAGAAACAATATTCTTTTTCAGGAAAGAATAAAATGTCGTACATGAGCGGAATTAATGCATCAAGGCATTCTCTACCAGTCAACCTTTGGGTTATGAAGACTATACTGTGGTAGGAGTACAATAAATAAAAATAAAATTTAAAATAGCATATTAACGTTTCGGAAAGAATATACAAATAATTTATAGATAATGTAATATATCCTGGGACAACTCACACACGGTCATCCGATCCCAAACTAGGCAGAGCCTGTACTATGGCAACCAGACAACTGATAAACATACTTATATATTTCTAAATACATACATATTATACACAAATTACACCCAGACACAGAACAAATGATCATGCTCATCACACAAAGATTTGTCCTGGGTGGGAATCGAACCCACGACCTCCGGTTAAGCAGTCAGGGTCACTAACCACTCGACCAACAGGCCAGTCAGGCCATAATACTAAGAAAATACATAGATATGCTAAAATAATAAACTAATAAATATGATCTATAATAATGTTACCGATTAAGAGAATTCATAATAATTATCACGAAGAACAACTAAGAATGCGAAGCTTTCAAGTAGTGTTTTCGGATTTTACGCTTTATGTATCTCTCTTGTCGATATTTATGCTATAGCTCAACCATCTCAACTTACACCAATTTTCCAATTTGTAAACGAATTGACCAATAGCTTGCAATTAATTGACAATATCGTCCTCGACTCAACATGATGGCTAAATCTAGTCAGAAAGGCCCAATGTTTTAACGCATCGCGATTTTAGGGGTGTATGTATGTAAAACTGGCTACTAACTCATAGTAACCAGTTTCATAAGGGCCATCTAAATACATACTCACATAATAATTTAGTAATGACCCCGAAGCATCTAAACACTATAAACGTTAGCTATGGGTAATTTATTAGAGAAAACATTCCTTTGAACTGGTTTATTACATTATTTTCTACATCTTTATTATAATTTCAGCCGAGAGACACTGCTTTTGCTTTTTTTACTGCTGAATATAAACCTCCCCCAAGAGTTAATCACATCAACCGGATTTGTACGTCACACATCCACGCTACCTTGAACGTTGCGTCTTCCGGTACGCGGTCGCCACTCCAAACCGTCTCGACCCCATCGACTATTCTTTTCACATCAATCTAGTTCATCATCATTTCAGCCGATAGACGTCCACTGCTAGACATAGGCCTCCCCCAAGTGTCGCCACAACAACCGGTCCTGTGCGTCTCGCATCCATCGGCTACCCACGACCCTTACCAGGTCATCGGTCCACCTTGTGGGAGGCCTTCCAACGCTACGTCTTCCGGTACACGGTCGCCACTCTAGAACTTTTCGGCCCCATCGACCATTTGTTTAAGCCGGCTCCACATTGCGCGTAGAATGAGCATGCTGAAGTGGAAGTGGGCCGGCCATATCTGTAGATGGACAGCCGGTCGATGGAGCAGACATGTGTTAGAGTGGAGATCGCGGATGGGCAAACGTAGTGTAGAACGCCCTGCGGCACGATGATATTGATAGAAAAAAGAAAGAAAGAAAATCAGTTTATTCTGCCGGAAAAAATGCACAGAAACACTAAAACTTATCAACTACAATTATAACAAAAATAAATAAAAACGGATGGATACGGACCGCTCAAAACCGGGATGGTTGGCGATCTTTGGGGGAGGCTTACGTTCAGCAGTGGACGGCAATTGGCTGATATATGATGATTTAAAGAATCACTACAAAATATTAACCATAGGATATCGATTCTGAAAATGAAGCATGTTCAGAATCGATATCCGATGGGTAATATTTTACAAGGAATAACAGATTTTTTGTTACATATTGTAAACGTTGCTACGTATTTCAGAATCTTCATCTGTTCTCTGAAATTAGTTCGAACACCAAGGTCTCACATTAAATGAATTTAATTAAAAGGTAAGGGGACACTGTTCTAAGCTGGCTCATTCTTTACTAATTATATGAAATTTCTCTTGGGGGATATTTCTTGTATACCTAGCTGTATATAATGTATGTATTAAGCAAGTTTCGGTAGCCAGCTTCATTTTGCAAAGGGGATTAGCCTTTGGTTACGTAATAAAAGCTGTAAGAAGGACCAAGTTTTAATTTGGTATCTGGTTTCTATTTTGTTCTTGCGTTTTCTTAGGAAGACCGCAAGAAGTATTGATTGGAAGTTTTTTGTCTCGTCTATCTAAAGTAGGTAATAAAGAGTTGAAGTTGTTTGTTCATTATGTTAGTTAAAGCGAATCTCTGGAAACAATAAAAAGTTTTGATAGTTTAATAACTAGTCGAAAGCTACACTAAAGCTCCTGAAAGTTATCAGTTGAGCTATAACTGATAAATGCTTGCACTGTCTGGACAGGTCCACTCAAATGTGTGTGGTCCTTTCCTAAAAATACCACATCAGACATTAACCAACAAGGTTCTCATACGAGTTTACCATTATAGGTTTACTTTTGTATGGTCTTTAAAAGAGACTGACCTCTGAGTTTGTTTCGGTGTTTCTTCTCAGGGTAGTCAGGTAGGAAGCCACGGTCACGGTCAAATTAAGTGTCATATGCTACTATTTACCACAAAAAACTGTTCATATGAGATAGACAAGGAAGCAAAGACTCTTCCAAAGATAATTCATCAGTTGAATTTTTTGTTGCACTAAGTTTTTTCGTTGTTTTGGCGATGGATGCGAGACGCGCAGGACTGCTTGTTGTGGCGACACTTGGGGGAGGCCTATGTCCAGCAGTGGACGTCTTTTGGCCGATATGATGATGACGATGAATTTTTTATGGGAGAATTCCACCAATTTTATATAATTAGACGTTTGATAAATCTGTCTTAACAGTGCTTAGCGTATTATGTACGGGCATCATCTGCCTAGTCTTCTTCCCAACTATATTGGAGTCAGCTACCAGTCAAACCGAAATCAGCCAATACCTGTACTTTACATGGAGTGGCTGCATACCAGATCTCCGCTACCCACCTGGTAACACGGTACTTCTTGGCAAGACAGGAGTCAGACTTTCTGGCTTCTGACAATCCATAACTACTGCCCAAAAACCAACAAATAACAGCCGGGACCTACAGCTTAACGTACCACGCTACGAGCTCCTCGAGCGCATTCCGTACGGTACGAACAATAAATAATGCTCGTAACGTATTGACCAGTGTTCCTAATGACCACATTGCACTTCAGCAACTAATTGATTGCTCGTACATCGCCTTTACGAGAATACCGCAGAGATGTTTTAACTTAATGTGGTATTAGATACTTGCTGGAGTTGGAGATAATTAAAATTAGATGGAGGGTATTTTTTGCAGCGTTTTCATTTAAAAGTGTTTAGAGCCAATCAGAGTTCACTTAGAGCTATCTGAAGTGTTTAGTAATACTAAGCAAGTCTTGGCCATGTGCGAGTCAGACTCGTATTACGAAGGGTTTCGTAACATATACCGAAAAAAAACACGATCATCACGTTCGTTCAGCAAAATCGAACGCGTCGTCGCGCCGTCAGAGCGTCTTCCGATTTTGCCGTACTAATAATTACCGTGCCTAGCGCATTCCGTTCGCGTAACTTATCGACCAATGATTCTAATGGCCACATTGCACTTCAGGAACTAATTCATTGCCCACACACAGCCTTAATGAGAATACTGCAAACGATCTTTTAACTAAATGTTGTATTAGATACTTGCTGGACTTGGAGATAATTAAAATTAGATAGAGGGACTAAAGTATCTCTTGCTGCATTTTCATTCAAGTGTTTAGAGCCAACCAAAGACCTATTAAAACTACCTGAAGTGGATACACAGCAAGTTTTTTTGAAAAGTTTATGAATAGTTCAAAACCGGTCAAGTGCGAGTCTGACTCGTACACGAAGGGTTTCGTACCATTTACCAAAAAAAATATTATTGTCTCGTCGCGCCGACAGAGGGCCTACTACTTTTGCCGTGGAAATGAATGCAACGTTCGTGCGATAATCGCTTTCAGCTAGGACGACGCGTAAGTTGCGAATTGAAAACTACGATTTGAAAAATATTACATCATTTATTTCAGTTAACAAAGACCCATAACATAAATAACTTACAGACTTTATAAAAAAACACAATAATATAATAATATGCCATCGAAGAGAAACACATCACAACAGATCTTTCAAATAACACACCTACATATTACATATAGACTGCTGTCCATTGACGCGGAGCGGAGCAACGGAGTAATACGGAGCGGAGTTGCGGACTGTGTCTCTCCATTGATGCGGAGCGAGGCAGTGCGGAGCGGAGTTGCGGAATGTGCGGAGGTCAAGTGACGAGTCATTTGAGCAGGTGGCCCGTTCCACTTGCCAGTTTTGTATTAATTTTAAACTATGGTAGGCGCCAGATAAACTTGCAATAAAGTACCTTTTCCTAATATCTCTTCGTAGATACCCGAACAATAAATAATAAAACGTGTTTCATTACGACAGAACGTAAATAATCAAAAAGTCGACTTAGGACGCAGCTTTATGTTTTTATTTCTGTTTTTGATATTAAGAAAGTCACTAAGTGTATGTGGGTCAAAGACCGTTATTGCACATTTATATGGTGTCTACTATAGTTAGAAAATCCCTGTCCACCGAAGCGGAGCGAAGATATTATGCAATTCCATTGGTTAATATTGGCACAGCTCCACTCCGCTCCTCTCCTCCCCGCTCCAGTGGAAAAACAGCCTTACTTACAGCTTTCAAAAAGTTTTTCTACACCTTTATTTATAGGCCATGGGTGCCACAGAAATGTCAGACCCATGTGACTTTTCAACTCCGTCTAAAAAATACGTGAAACGCAAACACGTTCCAATGTAAAAGGGATCGTCGCTTTGATGTTGCGGGTTTTCAAAGGCAGTGGTAACTATTTTCCATCAGGTTAGTGGGTTGCCTTTTTGCCAAAAAATAACATTAAAAAACATTGGTTCTGGCGTTGCATCGACAATAGAGGTGTGGGGCATTAAATTTTTCTCTGATGGTTTTTTTTTGGGGTTCCGTACTTTAAAAGGATAAACTGGGACGTTCTATTAGGATCACTTCCTTGTCTGTCAGTCTGTCAAGACGCTTTTTCTCAGGAATGCTTGGAAGTATAAAATTGAAATTAATATCAAATAACAAAGGTTTACTGTAGGGTTTTGTTGGTTACCTTTCTGACCACTTCCACTGACCAGACATTTGTACACAATTTTCACCAAGAAATCAGAGACGTCCTGTCATAGATAATGTACGAAAATATAGTTCCTCCAGATTTATAATCCCCCTAACTTGTTCTATATAAGGGTAGTGATGTGGATATCTCCTACCCTCGGACATAAATTCCTCCTTTCTATAGCCGATATAAAAACAGTGATAACCCAAGTTTCGCGATAAATAAATCTTGTATAAAAGAAAGCTTTTACGTTAGTTCGAGAATTTCGCGATTTATGCTCAGTGCCATGTGTTTAAGACACTTCTTTACGCAAATTTGTAGCGGTATCAATGTCGCCATATGAAAAACTAAGAAAGCGAAATTTGTACGGCAACAAAAAGAACCGCAGCGCCATCTACGACGAACTAACATCGAAATCCTGCATCGCCGCTGTTCTCCGTGCGATTTGAGCATATACAACAGTCCGAATATCAACTATCGGGCAGTTGCCCACCAGACACAACAACCGTCTGGTTCGGAGGATCCTCCCATTTTCAGTGGAGGTATGCGGGACTTTACACTCTGTACTGCGTACCTCTATAAATATACCATTTTGTTAGTTTTTGGGACACTAAAGTTATAATAGTTATTGGTATGTTCAGCTTTATGGGTAGTGTGGGAGGAAGAAACCTTATTATCCATAAAAATTGGGCATTTAGACATAACGTTTTGATAATACGTCGTGACCTTGATCTTTCATGTGGGTAGTAAAAAGGCAATAAGTAAGAAAATTATATTATTTTAGTTACCAACTCAATAGACGTTTATAGGAGACTTGGCTTTTGCCCGCGACTTCGTCCGCGTTTTTTCCCGTTCCCGTTGGAATTTCGGGAAATCCTGTCTTAGTGCTTCCCTACACTCCCCAAGGAACCTACATGCCAAATTCTTTCCCCGAACTGCAGTTTTGGCTGTGCGTTGTCTGTCAGTCACTCAGTCACCAGTAACGGAAGAATTTTTGTATAGATTGATTCATCAATCAATTGGGATTGGAATTTGGGATATTATCATCATAAATCCCTAAGTTTTTATTGCCTATTTGTGACACATGAACTTTTCCAATTATTATCAAATCCTGGGATTAGTGGTAAACTAAAGAAAAGAGCTAATTTTTATAACCCTTTTATTGAATAAAATTAATTACCTAAGATATTGATTTTTCAAAAATCCAATAATGGAGTTTTAGTTTTCATCAAAATCGGACCAAGACTCCTTTGAGTATTTTTTACTATTCCTCATAGTTTCGGAAAAAAATAAAAACCACCAACCAAAGTACAAAATAACTTTAACATTGGAAGTCAGAAACAAATCTACTCTGTATACTGCATAGTACGAACTCCTTCCTACAAAGTTACAAACTACAATAGATTTCTAGGTATACAGCGTTCCGATCCGAAGCTCACATCTTAAAGCACAATTTGTAACAAACACAGTACTTATCGGAAAGCATTTCCAGCAAACAGGTGTCCAAATACCTGCACTTTGTTCTAAATAAAACTGTTTCAAGAAAACGTTTTCTTTCAAATTGGTCATAACATCTGAAACACCTGTGTACAAGAAATATAGGTATTGTTGTGTTGGTAATATTAAGTTTAATCTACCGTAAATAATGTCTTAAAACTTTCATGTAAGAACTCGTAACTTTAGGAAAGATTAAAGCTATCTTTTAGCCTAACTAAATCGGTCTGGCAATTGAATTAGGTGCCCATTTGATTTTCATTTTTTTTTAAAGAAAGAAAATAATCCAGATTTTTTTTACAAATAATAATAATAATTTATCTTTATTTCAGACATACGTCCATATTTTTACAAAGAAAGTGTTAGTAGAGTTGTTAGTAGTACACACAAAAATAAAATAAACAAAAATAACAAGCTGTTAGTAATTTGTTAGTCACCAAAAACAAGTTAAACACTATAACTATTTGGTTCCTATTTTTGTGCAGGTTTACACTTGTCCAGTACATAATAAGGGCTGTTTATTTTGCACGCTAACGTTCTGAGGACTGTGTTGGTGCTACCACGGACCCTGCTCATCATCGAAACATTATACAAACGCGTATAAAAACAAAATAAATCATTGGGCATCAAACAATTCATCCACATCGCTGCCAATGAATGAATGCCAGAACACTGGCAGCATTGCCACGTTGAATGGCAATGCTGATTCTTTGGCCAAAGAAAATCCCAGCCCTCTGGTCACGTGAACAGTCGACGAGTTGTTTGCTGATGTCCCGAAAGACTCGGTGATCACTCGGACCCCATGGGCCTAATGCTTCAACCCCAAACGGCTCAAATATATAGCTCCCAATAAGGTTGTTATATATATTTTTTTATTTTTTTTATTTAATATCGGTTTGCTCTTGACTCTAGTCTAGGTCATAGATGACAGAGACAAAGTCGACGATGGAGCGAGCTTACCCAGAAGAAGCCTGTTCACTCTAATTTTGAAGAGATTAGGGTTGTATGCGTTTGGAAACACAGACGCAGGCAGAGAGTTCCACTCCTTTGCTATATATTTGCGCCGTTTGAGATTTTCTGCACCAAAATGAACCATTTGAACGCCCCCGACGCCAAGCCACAAATTCTTCGTATTTTTAGACACATATTTGTGACGTTTGACGTACAGGGTACGCGCTTGCTTGTCATGTATACGTGACAATGGCGCTAAAAAGGTTAAAAAATTCTTATTTTTATGATATACATGGCCATATAATATGTTTACTTTTAACATATTTTATAGCTTTTATTAATGCAAAATAACTCGTCCATGAATTTTTTTATTAGAATCCATTGCGTAAAACTGTAAACGACTTATGTTTAGGCCGAGTTTTACACAAAGAATATCGTAAATTAATCTCTGTTTTTAGGGTTCAGCAGTCAACAAGGATACCTTATAGCTTCGCCATGTTTGTCTGTCTGTGTGTCCCTCCGCAGTTGAAATTTGGTATGGGTACACTCATTAATCACGCCGACATTGTGGTAAAATAAAATCTTGAAATACATTTTTTTTAGCCCTACGTGTTAAGTGGCGATGATATTTTTTTATCGGCTACCCCTTACTGTCGTTGGATAGGTCTTTAAAAATATTGTGCGTTTGCTAAAACCATTTTTTCATCCAAGTGCTAATTTTTGTCAGTCAAGTGTTTGGATCAAGTGTCCCCCTCCCCCCCTCGACCAACTAAACGGTTGTTTTTGGAGACGTGAAAAAAATCATAGTAGTAGCAATATAAAAAGAATTTAAAAGAAAAACTATCACCGCTACCTAGGCTTAACGAGTTAATGAGTAATAGTCGACTAACATATAATATAGAACTGGGTAAGCAAAAAAATCCTAATAATTCCATGGAAAATGACACAAAATCTAAAAAAAAATCTTAGAACTTTGCAATGTAATAATAGTTAAGTACTTTTTGCTAATTTTCTGCCATGTTTTAGGAGACGAGTAACTACGGAACCCTACACTATGCGTGGTCCGACACGCACTTGGCCGGTTTTCCATTTTAATCCACACTATTAATATTACTAGATCTTGCCCACGCCTTCATTCGCTTAAAAGCCAAAACCATCTCTGTACCAAAATTCATCTAAATCGGTCCAGCGTGTTAAGCTTGAAAGCGTAACAGACAAAAAAACACAGTTACGATAAATACTTTTTTTTAATCATCAAATGACTTTTTCCGCTCTGGGTGGAGCGGAAGGGCGTGTCAGACTCTTACTGACTAAAACCCATCCGTGTTCCTTCTAAAGCCCTTTGCGCTCCAGGACCGCGGTGACTCTTTCGAACAAATTCCGCGACCCTGGCAAATGTTAGTACTTAACTTTCCCTGTCTGTCTATTTGTAACCCCTTCACGTCTAACCGGCTGAACGAATTTGAATGAAACTTGCCAGACGGGTACCATGACCATGTTCCATGACAAAGAACGTGTAAACTTGGTATAATATTCGACTTTTAGGCGAACGAAGCCTCTAGCTATATGTAATAATTGAGCGGTCGTAGCTTACTCCAATGAACTAAAACACTAATTCAAATATGTCGTAGAACTAACTATGTTCTGAAAACTTTACACAATAACTGATACGTATTGCCAAACTTAGCAACAATATGTACCGCAGTCACACAAGTTACGCTATAACGAATAGACTCTGCCCATGTTTTAACTTTAATAGTTACTTCCTATCGTATGTATACATGTAAAAGAACAGCACCATCCCATCACTTCTCGTGGTGTCGTAAGAGGCGACTAAGGGACTCACCAGAGAATAGGTAGTAGCATTCTCTGTGCACTGCAACAGCTACACTGCGATCGTCAAACCGCCTGCCAAGCGGAGGACTTGGGGGAGGCCTATGTCCACTGCTGGACATAGGCCTCCCCCATAGGACTTTCGGCTGATATGATGATGATAATAATGAGTTACTTCCTTAGGTACAGTCAGTAGTCAAATCAGCCTTTTTTTTTTAAGGATGGGAAATCTTCATATGGCTTTTGCCGCTCTGGGTGGAGCGGAAGGGCGTGTCAGACTCTTACTGACTAAACCCCATCCATGTTCCTTCTAAAGCCCTTTACGTTCCAGGGCTGCAGTGACTCTTTCGACCAAATTCCGCAACCCTGGCAGGGTCTTCTATAGATACCTGCTGTTGACTTACCTCATCTTTAACTAAGATGGCCGTAAAGTAGAATTAATTCCTAAAATCTGTATAAACAGAATTCCATTTGGAGAACAATAAATTTAGTAAGAAATATCTCGAGGAAATATTTCGCCAATATTTCTAGACACTCACATTATTTTCGTCTCGTCTTCGGTTATTAATTTTAGGATTATACTTGTCTTTAGTTTATATAAGAATAACTCAAGCCTTGGTGGAAGATTAGCAATATAGTAATTTAGTTAGTAGGTCCTATAAGTAACTACATGATGTGCCAAATAAGAATTGATTTTGAAGCTTGGTTTACAAAAATTGTCTGGCTGTATTATTTAGCTGTGGGTAATGTAAAAATATGTAATTTGTTGCTGGGGAGTTTGTTGCGCCACTTCTTCTTCCCAGCTACAACACTAGGAAGTGGTGACGGGCGGGCGTTTTGGGGGACTGTCTTTATGTAGAACTTTGACGTTCAAAAAGTGCTGGCACTCAGCCTAATTTGAATAAATGACTTTTGTTTTTTTTTTATTTTTTAATAATTCCTATTTTTCATCTTTATTGAAAAGTGCAAAATATAAAAAGTGAAAAGCAATTTATCGAGACTGTTTGTATAGTTATACCCACAAGAACCTAATTTCTTCACATAACCTACTACGATACTGACAGAATTCTAGGAACCGCCATAAAATACGTAATAATAAATATCTACTCTACTTTTAAAATAAAACAAGATATCCTGAACATACTTATACCTTGGAGAATATAATTTATCTCGAAGACGAAATTAAAGGAAAACAGTAGCTGTGTTATAAGATATAAGATTTATACGAAATCCCTGCGGGTTGGGTAAATTATTATCTTAATATTTGTATGTTCGTGATATTTTGTTCTTGCGTCGTATTTTCTAGTCTCTTAATAATGATTGAAACTTTGGAACGAAAATAAATAAATATCAAAACATATTTTTGTTCATTCGTCTTCAAGATTTCATTTAATACCTACCAGTATTTTTTGCTTATTTTAGTCTCAATAGTTACAATCTAAATGAGTTCTTGGAAAAGAGATCGAAGCTAATTTTAAAAACAAAAAGTTAGAAAAAGAGTTAAACATTATTTGGGTTATCTTTTGATAAAAGGCACAATAGAGTATCACATAAAACCAAGGCTCTATTCTTGTGTCTAGAAATTTAAATAATAAATATTTTACCTAGTTACCTAAGAAACATCTTTTAGCAAACGTTACGTATGCTAAAAAATAACTGCAGGACAAGACCAGCTGGCGACCACCAGAAATTCGCCGAGGTAATGAAGCTCGACCAACCCTACAATAAAGTCTTAAAACGATCATGATGCCGCTCTAGGAGAGAGACGGAGCTACACATAGCGAATAGCACTATCCCTTTTACATCATCGGAATTGGATGATTGGATGTTTCATAATTTTCTTGCCCATTTCCGATTCAACTGTCTGTCTTATCATCATCAACATCATCATATCAGCCGAAAGACACTGCTGGACATAGGCCTGCCACAAGGAGGCGGGTTGGTGATCGCAGTGTAGCTGTTGCAATGCATAGAAACGCAGAATGCTGCTGCCCATTCTCTGGTGAGTCCCTTAGTCGCCTCTTACGACACCCACGGGAAGTGAAGGGATGGTCCTATTCTTTTACGTCCGACACCATACAGCACATACCTGGCTAATATGTATTTTGAAATTAGAAAAATATTTTTAAAACAAGCTTTTAAGTAACTAAAAAGTACCAAATGTAATATGGCTGGTACATAATATTACATGCATAACCTAAGAGCCCAAACACGATCGTCCAATCTTGTTTGGTTGAGAAGTTCCTATGTCGACATTAGGGCTGCATCACAGACGAGCTCCATGGAACTATATTATTGCATTATCTCCAAAGTTAAATTAGCACTTTACAAAAGTTAAACTAAATCGTATGTCATCAGGAAATGCTTGAAAAATGGATTAATCATTTGTGGGCAGACACAGATTCAAATTCTTTATTGCGAACTAAGTGTACAGAATTTTGAAGATGTTAACAATAGGTAGGTTTTAAGAACTTAGTTGTCTGTTAAGGCATTGCAATTTAAATTGTTTTAAAAATAAAATTAAAAATAAAATAAACATACCCAGATTTTTTTTTTTTGTAGTACAACTTTTTACTATAACATTATTCATACATTTTATTATACCGTTCTCATAAGTAATTTACATCACATTTCATTAAATATCACAGTAATTTTAATATTAAATAATTATTTTTCTTCAAGGAATTTGTTTACAGAATAACATGCTTTTTTAATCAGGAAGTCTTTTAGCTTCCTTTTAAAAATATCAATTTAATGTAGGCTCTTAATGTCTACGGGTAACTTATTATACATTTTTATGCCCATACAAAAAATACTATTCCTATATACTGCAGTGTGGGATGTTTTATTGCGTAATGTATTTTTCAGTTTACTACTTGTGAATGTGTCATAGCTACTGACGTTTGATTTAACAAAAATTGAGACCGTGTAGATATACAGGGTGTCCCAAAACTCAACGTCAAGCCGAAACGGGGTGACAGGATTGATCATAACCATCACGAGAAAAATCTGAAAAAAAATCTATCCCATGCAGTTTAAAAATTATGGGCATTTTAAGAAAAACCTAGAAATTTGATCAAACTGTACCATTTTTCGGTTATTGTGGTTATTCTTTTTTATTTTTGTTCATTTGAACTTTGGAAACGTAATCCTAAATAACATTTCTAGAATCCCAATAAAAAATAATGACACAATTGCCTCAAGTTTCCGAGAATTGAGACTATTTGTTAAACTACGAATTTAAAATTTTCAAGATTCGTCGACTTTGACAGGCCCTCCTATAAAAAAAATGTACTAGAGTGCCTTGGCAAGTGGCATTAAAAGTTGGCGCATTTAATCAGAATTCTAAAATGGTACAATACTTGTTAGTTCCATACAATAGAAAAGAGTAAAAAAATTAAAACCTCAAGTAACCCGATTTTTGCTATCAGATTTTACTCAGTTAAAATGTTTTTAATTCACACAAGCTCTAGGTAGGTTCTTAATTTTAAGACAAAATGATGAGAGAGATGGATAATGGGTATGTTCGCCATGAGTGAGCGAGACAGATAGTGACGCCACGCATTGAGACGGAGATGCGTCGTTTAAACGA
This sequence comes from Mamestra brassicae, assembly GCA_905163435.1. Taxonomy (NCBI): domain Eukaryota; kingdom Metazoa; phylum Arthropoda; class Insecta; order Lepidoptera; family Noctuidae; genus Mamestra; species Mamestra brassicae. The sequence continues at coordinate 17,745,969 of LR990999.1, read as the reverse complement.
GTGCGAATGAAACAGATAGATGCTATGGCATCTATCTGTTTCATTCGCACTAGTTTCAGCCAAGCAAATGGCTACGCTACCAGTCCGACACCAACCAGTTAGTACGTTTCGCTCATTCGTCTACTGCGCACGTTCGTATTCGCTTGTGTTGATTTAGTACTGACAACTTTGGCTTCTCTTTTTGGACTTGAATCTTTGTGAATTGGACTTGTTGATAACATACTGGTTGGTGCCGGACTGGTAGCGTAGCCATTTGCTTGGCTGAAACTAGTGCGAATGAAACAGATAGATGCCATTGCATCTATCTGTTTCATTCGCACTCGTTTAAACGACGCATCTCCGTCTCAATGCGTGGCGTCACTATCTGTCTCGCTCACTCATGGCGAACATACCCATTATCCATCTCTCTCATCATTTTGTCTTAAAATTAAGAACCTACCTAGAGCTTGTGTGAATTAAAAACATTTTAACTGAGTAAAATCTGATAGCAAAAATCGGGTTACTTGAGGTTTTAATTTTTTTACTCTTTTCTATTGTATGGAACTAACAAGTATTGTACCATTTTAGAATTCTGATTAAATGCGCCAACTTTTAATGCCACTTGCCAAGGCACTCTAGTACATTTTTTTTATAGGAGGGCCTGTCAAAGTCGACGAATCTTGAAAATTTTAAATTCGTAGTTTAACAAATAGTCTCAATTCTCGGAAACTTGAGGCAATTGTGTCATTATTTTTTATTGGGATTCTAGAAATGTTATTTAGGATTACGTTTCTAAAGTTCAAATGAACAAAAATAAAAAAGAATAACCACAATAACCGAAAAATGGTACAGTTTGATCAAATTTCTAGGTTTTTCTTAAAATGCCCATAATTTTTAAACTGCATGGGATAGATTTTTTTTCAGATTTTTCTCGTGATGGTTATGATCAATCCTGTCACCCCGTTTCGGCTTGACGTTGAGTTTTGGGACACCCTGTATAGATCAGGGAGGGTTAATATCTTAATGTTTATGAAATGAGGTTTACATGAATCTGTTTGGTGTATCTAGGGTTCCCAACCATATTGTTAAAAACAGTATTATACTTATTTTCGCTCGTTAATACTTTTTACTGTTGTATAAAAAAAAGCATCCAAAATACTGTTTTATGACCGGTGGTATTTCTACCACTTCAGCCTTCACAGAAAGAGTGTTTTCCGTAATGATTGCAAAGTGGCGGGATGGCAGAAATAGAGCTTGCAATGATTCCATTAAAAATAAGCTGAAATATGTTTTCAAAACGACAAAAAAAATATACTATTTACTTTTCTAAAATACTGTCCATTTTCGTTCTTCGACCATGATATACTTTATTTCTCGTACAAAAAGTTGGGAACCCTAGGTGTATCCCTCATTTAGATCTAATACACTTTTTCTGTGCCTTCGAACGAAGCAAGTTAATAGAACGCATGTCAAAATTGTTGGGACTATAGAAGAGCTACAATTTTGTTCAGAGCGATCAATTATTATTGATGAATAACGCTAGTACAGCCACCAAACACGAGTTAGCCGATGAATATTTACACAACCTTCTGCTCCATATATTCGCTCAGCGCTGAAACTCTGTGCTGAGTTAGTGAGGACCAATCGCGAACTTTGTCGTCGTTGAGTATCACTAGATTCGCCACAATGCGATGAATTCAATGGGATGCTGGTGGAATTTTATCTGCTACAAGCTGTGCATGTGGCTTCGCTCTCGTCACCTCCCGTCAACCGTTACCTATCCTACTCTACCTACCCTTTTTTTTTTGATATCGGGGGGAAATCCTCATGGAAATCCTCCACCCTGGGGAGGGTAGAGGGGTCTGTCAGACTCTTACTGACTAAAACCACCCTGGTGTTCCATCTCCCATCTACGCCGGGGATCGCGGGAACGTATGCGACTCTACCTACCCTACCCTATCTACCCTATTTTCCTACCCTACCTACGTACCTGCCCTACCCACCTACATACACTACATTCCTACATTTTTTTTACGAATGGAAAGTCATCAAATGACTTCTTCCGCTCTGGGTGGATCGGAAAGGCGTGAAGGGCCTGGTGGTGAGAGGACAGCGAGCCACCCAACGCTCGCCGTCCGCAGTCCCGCGCCTACGGTGGCCGGGGATCGCCCTGCGACTCCCGACGCCCGGGGCGTCTTCTCCTGTAGCGGCGGTTGGGGCAAAGGCCTTGCCTTTCCCTCGCGCGGCCCGCCTCCTCCTTCGCTAGTATTACTGCTTCGCAGAAGGAGGTGACCGCTTCCCAAGCTTCCTGAGAGGTCGCCGCCGCCGATCGCCTCGAATATATTCCTACCTACCTACCTTCCTATTTTTTGTTTTTTTACCTTACACGAACTGCGAACAAAACAAAAAAAGAATTAGCCAAATCGGTCAAGCCGTTCTCTAGTTATAGCGTGACCAGGAGAAATAGGGGTTAATTTTTATATACATATACCTATAAGACCGCCATTGCAACGACAGAATTAAGATTAATTTTAGTTTTGGTCTGCAATAAAGTAATGTTCTCTCTCTCTATCTATTTACTTGAATAACGATGTGTAATTTATTTCTTTAAAGCTGTTAACCAGGTACATTTTTGAGTTTCCAAAAGGTTTTCCGACTCTGTTTTAACAATCCTATTGACCTTGTATGATACTTTTTATTCTTCAAAACTTTTCATCAAAAATGTATTCGCCCGAACTTTTGCACTCGAAAAATATTACGTTAAATAAATTCCATCCTTAACTTTGCTAACTTTATGCAGTTCAATTCCATAAAAAAACTTTAAAAATGTAAAAGAAAAATCCACCATCCTTAACTTCTCATTATCATACGATTTATCTTCAGATATGAATCCCGTCTGCGGAGAAAAGAAGTCGGTACAGCGGGTAAATTATCTTAACATAAATTGTGAACCGTTTTGTCTTAAGACGGCAAGGAAATGGTTACGTAAAACGGAACGTAATCGTCTCTGCCTTTTTAAGGGAAGTATTTACGGAAGCAGTTTTTTGTGTTTTTCGAGGATAACATTTGAAAAACGGAAAGCAAAAATAATGTTACTTTTTTAGAAGAAAGAAACACGTTACGGCCACATTTTGCTTAATACATACATATGTTTCCAAAATCACCAAATGAAATGAATTATCATAAAATGATTCGGGGACAAGACTATATATTTATTTATATATTTATTTTCTTCTTCAACAAATTTACATTTGTGTCGAAAACTTAGTGGTTTAAACAATAAATATGTAGGCAACACAATAATTAAAATTAAATTCCACATTGGTCCAAATATTCTTCTAGTCTTAACATTCATTATAACACAATATTAACTCAAAAATCAACATAAATTAAATAAAAAAAAAATGTATGTCAAAAAAAAAATAAAGAACAATAAGATGCAATCTAGACTAGCATCAATATGTCTATTAGTAATAACAAACCACGATCTGTAATAATCAGTGATCGGATAATCGGGCGCTAATATACATAAACTTCACTTTTATTCCCACGAAAGACTAATACGGACATGCTTTTCAGAATTCCGGATCCCGGAATCATTCGAAATTTCTGAGATTGCTAAAAATGCATACAAAATATAGTTAGCACTCGTGAACTCGTTTTGTTTTTTTTTTTTATTTAAAAAGCCGATTCTAATGGAACTTTTAATTTACAATGAAAGTTTTTATGATTTTCCATTTGTTTTGTATTAAATAAAGATACTAAATCAAAATAACCACTGCTATAATTTCATTAAGATTGTTATATTTGTTTTTACAAAATTGTTCAATCCCGGGAACCCGAGATTACTTATTTATTCAATGTCCATTATTTTTGTTTCACGGGAAGAAGTTTAGGTATATAAGCGCCCTATTATCCGATCACTGGTAATAAATCATATCTAAATAAAATACTCACGAAATAAATATATTTAGCTACATAAAAAAACAAAGCTCTCATTTGTATTCTTTTCAGAATCAATATGTCCATCCACCGACAGTAAACAAGGTCCATTTTAAGGAAAAGTAACACATTGTATCTCTATTTACCACTCGCTACATAATCCCAACAAAAACTGCCAAAAACTCATAAGAGACAGTAAACTACAAAGGTACAGCGTCTGAACAATAAACACATCTGCAAAGGCAATAAAGACACTATAGTAGGCGCCAGATAATCGTGGAATAACGGTCATTGACCCACCTACAATTATTGACATTGTTAATTTGAAAAACGGAATTAATGACACAAAGCTGTCCCGAATCATCATCTCTCGTGATCCTTAACATTGTCTAATAATGAAAAACGATTCATATTTAATTGTTCAGGTACCTATGAACAGTTATTAGGGAAAGGTCAATATACTTTATTCCACATTTATCTGGCGCCTACTATAATTACAGTCCACTCATTTCAAGACACGGCAGAAAGCATTTTTGAACTTTTGTCATTATAATTGCAATGTTTCCGAAACTACAAGTGTTAGCCTGCCAGGGTTGCGGAATTTGTTCGAAAGAGTCACCGCGGCCCCGGAACGCAAAGGGCTTTAGAAGGAACACGGATGGGTTTTAGTTAGTAAGAGTCTGACACACCCTTTCGCTGCACCCAGAGCGGAAGAAGTCATTAGATGATTTCCCATCCTTAAAAAAAAAAAAAGGCCAAGAAGTGTTAGAAAAATAAATAAAAAGTTCATAAGAACATGTTATGGTCAGATGAACATAGATACTTATCTTGCTGTGCCCAACAGGGTCCAGATGAACTAATTTTTATTTTACCACCTAAGAATACATACATGTGAAATGCAATAAAAGTATTGAGTATTGAGATTTTGACTTCAAACACCAAACACAATTTAGCATTAATAAACCATGATCACTACTAAATCATATCTAATACAATGTGGTTTAAACTTTAGCATTATTGTAGCAAATTATTCTATACCACCAAAACACTTTCATAAAACTGAAAAAAATACTCATGAGACAAAACGATTTACACTGTCGAAAAGACGAGAAACAAAAATCCGTATTGTATCTTATCCTTCGTCGTCCACCGTCAGCAAATAAGATCCATTTCACCTTTGAACGCCAGAGCATAAACGCATCGGCGTGCCCCCGACGCCAAGCCACAACTTCGCCGTACTTATTGTCACATATTTGTGACGTTTAACGTAAACTGACTTTTCATATAAACGTGACAATCACGTTCAAAAGGTTAAGGGAGATGCAATACGACGTATAACTGTATATAATCCCAACAAACACCGCTACAGCCTCATTCGACTCACAAAACACAATACACTTCTAAGATACAGCGCTTGAACAATAAACCCATCTGCAAGAGCAATAAAGACACGCTAATTACAGCCTCCTCATCCTGAGACATGGCAGAAAGCTGAAATTTTGTCAATTAATTCACAAAGAGACACTTTGCCGGCTCTCTTGGCTATAAACTCGTACTTCCAGCGCTTAGAAAGATTTTTTTATTAATCTCTTTGCAGATTACTTTGGCGACTTTTGAAGAACAATGTTGGTATCAAATTAAAGTTTAATGTAGGAAAGTTGGTGGTAGAAGCTTTGTTTTGATTTATTTGATTCTTGTGTGATGAAATCATACACTTCAAGCTCACTTTTGTAAATATTTTATTAACTTTGTTCAACACGGTATCATACCTAAAAATCTACCAATAATAATCAATTTAAAATACGACCAAAGCACAGGCTGGTTGGGTATGTTCGCTATTCGACACCTCGAAACAGAATGCTTCTGTCTTAAACCGACTGTCACCAGCTGAATGTTCCCCACTCAGCCGACCGACCGACCAATCAGAACAAAGTAACCAGTATGTGTCATCAATTGACTAACTTAAATATTATGGTTTATAAATTAACTGTAAATAAACCTTCTAGTTTAATCAATATTGTTACGCGCCAGAATTAATGTCGGGTACATTAAGTTACTACTAGCGCCATCTAGTATCGAGTAGCAGAACTAGTAGGGTCAAGTACCTTCTAGACATTTCTTTGCCAGAACATTTTACACTTACTTTAGTCACGAGTACATTCCAGATGTTTCGAGAATAGAAGTTTCTAGAACTAACTGTCCTATATAAGGAGTGCGTAGTCCGCGACCGAGGCAGTATTGAATTTGCGATACAAGCGAATACTTCGGAAGCGATCTTCAACTGCGAATAAAGTGATCAGTGGTGAACTTGTGTTTAATAATTAGTGAGTTTAAAGTTGTAATTAGTGTTTTTAAATTAAAGTGTCATTTTGGTTATTTAATCGGCAGTTTTTATTGTCACGAACCCCAAGCTCGTAACAATATCATTTACTAATTGTATAAAACAAATTCATAAAATTAAGTACCTATAAATAATTACTAATCTATTATTCATGTCTACAACGGATGTAATAAACAACAAATAACCCTATTTGTTGTTTATTAAGATTTTTTTTTGTTCGCCTGGCTTATTTTTAGTTCATTTCTCAAACTCTAAAGAAAACCCAGGCGCAGAAAACTTACTTAAAAAATTCAAAAAATTACAGTGTTTTAAAATCTGTGATAAACAGGGACAATACTAATTGAATGTGACGTCACTCAGAAGCATCGCCATTGTGAATTTGCACCATCCAGTACAAACGACATTTTGCATGACAAGGATAGAATAATAACTTCAAAATCTTGTAACTCCTCTATTTGGCTTTCAATTTTATTTATTTTTTCACATATTACCGTACAATTTTAGTGATAGCTTTCGGATAAGTATTAATTCATCTCGATTTTTTATAGTTGTTTACTCTATTGTTTCAATAGCTCACCGTTAAACACAGGGCAATGCCCTCTTGACAGAATTAGCTACAAAGGCAAGACAAGACCTGACTAGCGTGTTTAACGTTACAAACTAAATGCAATTCCTGCAAAATAAAGTGCAATGTTGAGCAGAAACTAAACGATGTTGTCGATGTTTAGTATGCTGGCAACACCGCCTTTATTGGACCGGTTCGAAGGGAATACTTGTTCTGGAATATTGGATGCCAAGGATGGCAATACCTTATTGAGTTTGATTATAGAATTAGGGCTCGTTCTTCTGTTGTTGTTTAAAACTAGGAGAGCTGTTTTATTGTAATTTTCTTCCGAGTGGAATTTGTATTTTAAATTCAGATTATTTACTTTAGGACTGATTTTTCAATAATCAGATATTTTTTAACTGAGGAATAAATATGGCTGTTGGACATGTTTTCTATACAAAATGTTCTTACAGAAATGTTATCCGTCTATTGGATACTTGACCCTGAGATTATTTAACCATCCATTTTTTTTTGCCTGCACTTGTGTCCCACTGCTGTGCAAAGGCCTCCCCTTGCTCCTTCCAAATCTCTCTCTCTTGAGCGATCTCTGGCCAAGTCTGCCCCGCAAACATGATGAGATCGTCACAACACCTTCACCGCGGTCGACCTCGACGACGACGTCCTTCCTCACGCGACCAGTGAGTGACAACCGTCGCCCATCTGTTAAGGTTTATCTTGATTTTAATAATCTTGGTTTTCTGTTTAGTTGCTCAAAACTTGATAGTAATTTTGTCATGCCTCTTTCTAAAATTTTCTTACTGAAAATTATTGTGCCTACCTAAGTAGATTGTTATGACGTTATATTTTTGGATGGCCACCTATTATTCTGAAAGCTAGATAAGTTAGTCAAGAATGGTCAAATGTTTGACAACATCAAAGCAATTTATTCAAAATTCTTTAAAAACCGACAGCCAACACTTCGTCTAATTAAAGCCTTATTTCGAATTGTTGAAAATAACACAAAACAGATTGCTGAGAAATCTCAAAAATAAGGCAGGTTCCTTTCATGAAACACGAACAATGACAACGGTATGACGCGAACATCTTACAAATGGACGTGAAATTCAATATCATTTGATTTGAAGAAGGACTGACAGTGCTCAGGGAGCGAGCCAGTTAATTTCGACTTTACACTTGATATTTCTTTTTAGAGAAAATACAAACGAGGCTGTAGTTATAAGAACGCTAATGCTAGACATTTCATTCGAATTTGGGTTGTCATCAATTTAGCGCCGAGTTCTTTCGGAATTTCTTACAAAAGTGTTTAGAACGGTAAGTAGCGGTATGCTTACAGGAGAAGACCCTGTCGGGAGTCGCAGGGCGATCCCCGGCCACCGTAGGCGCGGGCATGCGGACGGGTTTGAGTCAGTAAGAGTCTGACACGCCCTTCGGAAGAAGTCATTTGATGATTTCCAATGCTTAAAAAAAAAAAGAAGTAACGGTATGCTTCCTTAAAGAAAATTGAATTAACTCAATTTTTTAAAATATGTGGGAGCGTTGTGCGTGTGTATAAGAAGAGATCAAAACAACATTATTGCAGTAATATAAAGTACAGCTATTTAGTACTCGGAAGGAATAGGCGAATCCGAGATGAAAATTACAGAGCGAAGGAATGGAACAAAAACTGACAGCTTGACAATGACAGTCGCCTTTTCTCTAGTGGTGTGCACAGCATCTAGTGACGCGCCGCCACAACTAGATGCAGTCGTTTTGCAAAATATTAAAACGAAAAACAAACCTTTTGTAAAGTATTATTTAGTGATCTATCTGTACACTGATAATAAAATGACTTCGCTACCTTCGTGAAGAGTTATTTCGTTAGCCATTAATAAAGGTTTTTTTGTTTTATGTGACACTTCCGCCATACAATGCCAAACCACTGCAAGTACTGAAAGCCAAAATCAACAATGGCGACCACTAGAAAAACGCATCGCTTAGCTCGACGAGTCCCGGAGAAACGATTCAACTGTCTTAAATCCCGCAAATAAATTAATCAGAAAAGAAAAGCGGACAAATTAGAACCAAATAAAATCGCTTCATTTACCTAGCCTCGGTGAATGAAGCGATTCTATTGGTTCTTAACAAACACATCCATCTCTGGTAGAAACTTTGTCTCTGTCATCTATGACCTAGAACTTATCTACATCTACACTAATATTATAAAGAGAAAAAAAAATGTATTTTTGTGTGTGTGTATGTTTGTAATGAATAAACTCAAAAACTACTGTGCCGATTTCAAAAATTCTTTCCCCATTGGTAGTACCATAGGCTTTATTTTTTATCCCCGTAATCCCACGAAAATGGGAAATACTCGGGTGAAACCACGTGACGTCCGCTAGTCTCAAATAAAAAAAAAAAAACGCAGCTTAAAAAAAACATTATTTCACTTCCCTCCTTATCAAGCAGGGGACAGAGTAGCGCTAGCCCAATAGACCTAGTTCCCTTGGAGACATTTACAAATTAATGTGTTGGTATATAATTTTTTGGTAAAAAAACATCCGAGATTTTCACACGTGACAACAAATATTAAAGATGCGAAGACATCGACAGACGTTCAATTACAAAATAAATAATTTTTCAGTCGTAAATCAAATGTAAATTACATCGTACAGCTCCAGAAAGAGAATTCAAAATGAAACGTGAATTCCCTTTAAAAGTATGATTACTTTTATTTGATTTAGCTCTGTTCGGAATGAAAGAAAAATGAAATGAGTTATCGGCTTATCTTGCGAAAGATGAAAGTCAAGTGGAGGAAGAGTGACGGATGGAGATAACGTTGTACGATTGTAAAGAAGGATATTTTTTTCCTGTATATTTTATACTTTGTTTTTGATAATGCTTCCTCAATTTGATTGCCAGGTAACATATCAGGAGGAAATTAATTTCAGAAACATTGATGACTTTCTCGATACTTTTACTGTTAAAGGAGTTTTAAGATGCCTTTGCCTGCGGCTTCGCTCGCGTTAAAGTTTTTTTTTTCAGAAAAGTAGCCAATAATCGCCTCCAGTGTCCCATCTACGTCTGTATCAAAACTTATCAACATCGGTCTAGCGATTCAGACGTAAAAGCGTGACAAACAAACCCATTTTCACCCATCACCCATAGGATGCGCAGAGTGCGTGGGAGCGTCAACGGCATTCTGGGGGTCATTAGTATAAGCCGTTTTACACCATCATGGCGCATTCGGTGCATGTACATACATGTGCGTCAGGTGAGTGCAACAGATAATTATGTATTTGAATAAAAAAAACTGTTAATATTTATGTACTAACATGGCTTATAAGTTTGTATAATACTAACATAATAATTATGGATCAAGGTCTGAATTAAAGTATTTTTATTTTTTATTTATTAAGTCCGCCTCTGTACATTTGTGTGCGTAAAAATCTTGTTTTTAGAAACATACAACAACACACGTGTGATAAATTCAAATTAATAATTCATCTCTTCACAAACCTGCCATTCCCCCATTAAAAACTTTTCCATCAACGTTCCTGAAAATGAAAGACAGAAAGCTTTCTGCTTAATTTCGGCACACGTTTATATGGTATTTAACTCCACTCCCACGCAAGGCGCAAGTGACAAGGATTTACCTTCAAACTGGAATGGTAACGACGTGACTGACAGTCTGTGTGCGGGGTAATGGAACGTATGCGGTGGGAGGGGGGGTGGGTCGCTTGTGTCGTTTTATGAGTCTGTCAGTTTGAAGTTTCGTGATGGATGTACTTAGGTGCTTGGGACATTTTGGGGTGGAGCTTTTAAAAATAATTAAGCATTATGTTTTTATTATAAGGAGTAAAGAGTGGATTTCGCTGCCTGAGTCTGTGTTTCCTGATAGCTACAACCTGAGAGGTTACTTCTAGGCAAGCGTGCTCCATCTTCGACCACTTGATCGCCTACCATCAGGTGAGATAGTGGTCAAAGGTGTGCCTATCAGCATCTGCCTAGCCTTTTCCCAACTAACGATTATAATCGTATTTCTACTTTTTGTCTACCTGTGGGCAACGTTGTGGGTTGCATTATTGCCAACATTTAAATGTAAACCTTAATTAGTTGTAAGATGTAATAATGTGACTGATAGTTGCTCCTTTCTTATACAATAAAAATAAAATAAAACTATTTTAGGGTCGGCTTCCAGTCCAACGGGATTCAGCTAAAAAAAATTGATAAAAATGTAGAAACTTACTGCAATTGAATAAGAAAAAAATATGTACAACATTCTTTTGACCAATAATCTTTTAACTATCTATTACAACTACAAACGCCACATGCGAATAACTTCGTTGAAATTTTCCTCTGCCATAACGCGCTCAAACTTGCTAGTACATAGACATTATTTTGCTCACAATGATGAGCCAGACAAAATGTTATTCTTTCAGAAATTAACGACTGAGGCAAATCCGAATTTGGGTTGGAATACATATGTCATGTTGGTACGGTTACACCAGTCCCAAACAATTAGGACTTACTGACAATCAGTATAGCTCTATTTACACATACACCTTCGCCAGGCTATCTTGGACAGTTTATTCTATTAGTATCTATGTGATTACCTACCTTTTTTGAAGTGAAAACTTCTTAAGCGGCGTTTTGCACTTTTTGGGATGGGTAAAAATGTTAAACTCGCGTCAGGACAGGTGACCTGATCGAAAATTCGTAAGACGGAGAGAGAGTGGACCGCCGCAAAAAGTATAAATTTAATTTACGTAAAATATCAAAAATGCACAACGTTAATGTTCAAGTTTTCACTTCTGTCGGCACTCCCGCAGTGCAACCCGACTTCTTCCAATCTGGGTGGAGCGGAAGGGCGTGGTTTCAGACTCTTACTGACTAAAACTAAAACCCATCCGTGTTCCTCCTAAAGACCTTTGCGTTCCAGGGCCGCGGTGACTCTTTCGAACAAATTCCGCAACCCTGGCAGGCTTTGGCCCTAGCGGGCCCCGTCTTGCTGACACCTCCTTGAGGCGTGCGTGGAACACAGCGCGCCGTCGCCCCGGCGAAACTTTATTCAGAAACTTTATTAATTCTGTCTTTTATTAAAAAAAAAAAAAAAATGAAAAAGTGTTTATTCACAGTAATACATTGCTAACAATATAATTATTACCTCTGCAAAACTGCAAAGCTGCTGTAAAGTATATTAGCTCCCGATTATCCGATCACAGGTTATAAGACTGGAAGCCAACCCTAATATATTTAAGAAAAGGCTAAGTAGATTGAGTTATGGCGGCTTCAAATTTTTTTTTTAAAATGAGTTTTAACGTCTTATAATTCGATGGAGCCCGCTGCACGTACGAAAAAAACATGACGCGAGATGCGGCGTTACCTCGCACTGAGGCGTTCCATTAAAAAAAAATCTTTTGAACAATGAAACCATTCCATCAGTATTTTCTTGTGACGTTGTCACGTTCAACTATCGTCAGTGAACCGACTTTACAGACAACCGATTTTTTTTCTTTACTTTTCTTCTTCTTTTCGAGTTGATGGTGACACTCTTACGGCCGGTCTCAACAACATATCTACCTTTGACAAACTGTCAAATTTGTTACCAAACAGTAGCTGAAACGTCATGATGGCCTTACAAAAATGACGTTTCAGCTACTGTTAGTAGCTAATTTGACAGTTGGTTAAAGGTAGATACGTTATTGAAACCGGCCGTTAAACATTTGCCTAGTAGTTGGCCACCCTTTGGGGGTGACCTATGTCCAGCAGTGGACGTCATTCGGAGTTTTGGATTTATTCAGTGGAGTTGACCACGTTTATAACAGCGTCAGGGGCATTAGTTAGGTCCCCAATGGTGCAGATGTGAGGGCACTTGGGTTTTAACTTTTGAGAATGCCATCACTTTCTCATTTGTTACATAACAATCCATAAAAACAAACAGAAAACAGTCCTTAAATAATTATAACGTTTGCTGCCCACGTTAACATTATGTAAATCAGTAAAACTTCGCAAGTAATCGCTTGTTGTTTAATTAAACCGTTAAACTTCGGAGCGAATATCGTGAGCGGAGCTGAGTTATAGCTCGCTTAGCTCCGGAACTAAACATTGTCGGTGCAAGCTGGATATATTCGGATTAGTTGTTGGCAACGTAAGCTTGGGAAGTTAACATTTTCAAGTGTAAGGATTTGAGACATCTGAGTTTTCCTTCCCTCTTCCTTTTTTAAAACATTGTTAATGTGACGGTTTCTTAATTTTCTTTTTTCAGCACGTTTTTCAGGTTTTTGTACCCAAAAGATGATATCTGACCTCAATCTGTACCTACATATTGTAACACTAGCGGACTCACGCTAGTGAAATAAACGTTGGTACCGGAATCCCAAATAAAAACAAAACATATTTTTATATTCCTATTTCAAATTCTCTTTTGCTTTTTGCCAGACGCTTTCAAAGGGCTACCTTGTCTGCCAGAGACCTGGAGCCAAGGAGATCCTCCTGACAATATTTAAGAAGGCTCCTGAAAGTTTTGCTCCCAATTTCGGAATTAAGAATTCGATATACTGCAACTTGTTCAGTTTGAAATCCTGTTAAACTTAGGCATTAAAGTAGGGTTTGAGACGTACCAAATACTCAATTAAGTGTTAAAGCCTCTTTTTCAGCTGCAGTGACATGAGTTTCTAATGTGTTTTCCTTTTAATCAGACTTTTGTCGGTCACGATTCAATTGCCGTTTAATATACATTTTCTCAGATTATATTTTCTATTATTCTCATTACAATCCTTTAAGTTTCGCTTGAGACGCTACACCGCATAGTCAGCACTCTGCTATAGGTTATAGCAAACCGCCCTTAGTGCTTGAGATTAACTTGCATCTCCCGATTTTCCATACTTAAAAGTTTATTTAAAAGAGAGATAGAGATCTACACTTTGGAACGTGCAAATAGCTTCATGTTTTAGACGGACTGACTTTGACAATTCAAAAGTATCTGATAATGGTTTATTTCAAATAAATGCTTTGACTTTGACTTTAAATTTAAGTGATAATAAAGATGATGATTGTGTAATGTTTATCTAGCATCCAATGATTTATTTATTATTTTTCTATTTTCAGGTACAAGAAAACTTTAGCCATCAAAACATCCATTCACATGTAAGTACAAACTGACTATTCGTATTCTTTGTTGCAATTACTTTTCCTGACATAGACCCATTCTTATCTACTTTTTTCTAGTATAAACTGGATGTCACGAATCTAATTCCAGGTAATGTACTACATGTAATCAGCAATGTACTTGTAATCAGAACTTAATCTAATCTTGTCATGGAGGCTCGAATTGGTGACAAACCTACTCTTATTTAGTTTGTAGACCAAACGTTTATTAGACTATCAATGTTCCAGGGTTGCGGAATTTGTTCGAAAGAGTCACCGCGGCCCTGGAACGCAAAGGGCTTTAGAAGGAAAACGGATGGGTTTTAGTCAGTAAGAGTCTGACACGCCCTTCCGCTCCACCCAGAGCGGAAGAAGTCATTTGATGATTTCCCTTCCATAAAAAAAAGACTGTCAATGTTATTTTTGTTTGGGGTTAAAGTCTGACCTATTATTTTAGATTAGTAAACTACGTCTTCCTTAGAGACACATGGCGTATTTTATACGAGCCGGCGACGCGCGTTTTATGAACGCGTGCTCAGGGCGCTGTAGATTTTTAAGTGATGATTTTCATGTATTGTAAAATACTTTGCATACTTCTGCATAAATTCAAGTTTTTAAAACTTAACAGATAGATTTGTTTCTGGGGAGTTTGTTGCGCTACTTCTTCTTCCCAGCTAAAACACTAGGAAGTGGTGACGGGCGGGCGTTTTGGGGGACTGTTTATATGTAGAACTTTGACGTTCAAAAAGTACTCAGCCTAATTTGAATAAATGACTTTTTATTTTGAGACGACTAAAAAGCAGATTATCGCATTTGTATCGATACAAACATACAAAACGATACAACGCGCGGGAGAAGCGCGTACAAATCTCGTCTGTATTGCGTTTGTTTGTCGAAGAAAACGCGTCTGTATCGCCGTATCAGCGCGTTTGTGTCGATGTAAATGCGCCACAAAATTTTTGTACGTGTACAAAGGTTTACTCTCTGCGTCTGAGTTGCGTTTGAAGCACGTTAGTGAGCAGAATCTGCGCGTCGTCGGCGTTTTAAAAAAACGCCGTGTGAAAAGGCGGGTTCCGGGTTGTAGTAGTTGAGAACAGTAGACAACAATGAAAGGGGTACAAAAAATGTGGCACTGTATTTATTAAAGTGCACTAACAGTAGAGGTTTAGAGCAATATATTTTTGTTTTAACTAATCACTTAAGAATTTCATAACACACGTTGCTGCATTTAGTTATTTTTTTGACCTCAAAATCATAGGTAATCCTCCTATGATTGTGAGGTCAAAAATATAACTATAAATAGCAACGTAAGATAACAAATTAACCTTAACCATAACGCTTTTTATTTTAAGGGTGGCAAGTCATCAACACTTTTAATAAAAACCCAGAGCCTAGTTTTAAAAAAAAAAACACTGAGCCTTTTAGCAAGTTATTAGCAGATTCTTAATACAAACAGCCTTAAAACCATAATCGTTGGTTTTAATACTGATTGAAACTAAAGTATTTAAACTAATTATACGGACTGGTTTTTTAAATTAATTTCCCAAACTTTCAGTCACTATGCAGCATTGATTTTTTATGAATAAGTGTACAATTAATTACCAAGTGCTCAACGGCTTTTCCTAGCTCATTTCTCGCTCATTCCTCGCTACGCTACTTCGTCAACTTCACCTGTATCGTTCAAGTAATCAACTTGTTCCGTTCACCGACAATTTGAACGCACCCTCGATTTACAAGTTCCGCAATAAAACATGTATTCTTCCGTTCTTGATAACGGTGACCCTTATAGGTACTTTATAAATAGCGAATTAGAGTAAAATATGGCTAGAGAATAGGGAATATTTATAAAACAACACATTATTGGGTAATAGGTTTGGTAAAACAGAAAAATAAAAATGATTGACTTTCCCGTATTGTGTCTTATTTTTATGTCAATATGTTGTATATTACATACAATAATTAATAAACTTGGTGTTGAATGAATTTTCTGAAAGAAAAACAAAATGAAAAAGTCGAGTCTATTGGGAGCAGAGATGACCTGGCCCTGCCAGGGTTGCGGAATTTGTTCGAAAGCGTCACCGCGGCCCTGGAACGCAAAGGGCTTTAGAAGGAACACGGATGGGTTTTAGTCAGTAAGAGTCTGACACGCCCTTCCATTCCACCCAGAGCGGAAGAAGTCATTTAATGATTTTCCATCCTAAAAAAAAAGGGTTGGTCTGGTGGTAATGGCCCGGACTTACGAGTTAAAGGTGTTTGGTGGGTTTGAAGGTCGACAGGCGCTTTCCTTGCTCTAATTGATATTATCATCTCTGATTTCGAAAACCAAACTATCGAATATTATAACAACCAATACACGCCATCATCTGCCTAGCCTTTTCTCAACTATATTGGAGTCAGTTCGCTTCCAGTCATTTGTTGTTCATAACATGGCTTGTCGCTTGCCCGCCCAATCCTATTTCATGGCATCGTCAAAGGACGTTCTGATAACCGTACGTGTATCAAAGGAACGCAGATTTATTACAATACATGCATCTATATCACAAAGGTACCTATATCAATGGTGGGGTATCATAAAGTCATGTAACAGCCTCACAGGATAATAATATAACAACCGATTTTTCGCGAAAATCTTAGGCTGTTTACAAAAAACCGGGTCATTAAAGCTATGAACGAATTTCGTCATTTTATTTGTAAGCTTTGCGAAAAATCCTGATGTTTAGGACGACTGAAAATTTGATAACATTCAATGGTATTTACGTGAAGAGGTTGGGGTTGAAACTCTTGGACCGTGGGGCCCGAGTGCTCATGCGTTATATAAAGAACTTGCTAAACGCTTAGTTAGGGCTGGGGCAAGGGGGCAAGGGCTGGTTTTTACCTCGGACAGAGGATAAGCATTGCCATACAACGTGGCAATGCCGCCAGTCTTTTGGGCTCACTTCCAGTCGATAGCGATGCAGACGAATTTTTGACGCCATACAGTAAGGAGTTTTTATTTTAAGTGTAAAAAGTGAAGAGCACTTAAATAGGTTACTTTTAGGCAAGTGTGTTCCACCATCGACAACAAAATCGCTTGCCATCCTTGAAATAAGCTCGTATTATTAAGACATTAATTCTTAGTCTCATACACCCAAGAATTTTCGCGAAATAACAATTTTCCAATTATCCTGCGATAAATACAAACTATCGGTCAGATCCTACCCGTTTATATCCTCTTTGTTGATTCCGGTAGTCTGTGACTTTGTGATTTTTGTTTCAAAAATATGACTTCGACCGGATGGCAATTTGGTAGTCGACGTTGAATTTTTATCCAATTCCAAAATGTACAGGAGAAATTGAGCTCGGTTTAGGTAAGCGGCGATCATAAAAGTTAGTATTCCGATTCTGTTTGCTGTAGTTTTGAAAGCGTCCAATATTCTTCTGAACGGAGGTATTTATGTGTAGTTTACTTTGTAAACTCTTCGGCAATTCGTTAAAACCAGGCTCAAAAAATAGGTGGCTTTTATAATAAACTCCTTGTCCATATTCAAGAATTAAGGCTTAATAAATTCAAATTATTTGGAAAGCGAAAGTTTGGTGGAAAGCTTTTTACAATGTTAAAGATTATCTTGAAGATATAATACATATGCTTGGGATTGAGCTGCTCCAATCAAACAAGCACAGTAAATCTTGTCATTTTTTAAGTAAAAACTTTTGAAGTGAAAGCTTCTTTAAGCGCGTTGAGCATTTTTTGGTAGAACAAAAATAATGGAACTCGCGTCATCATCACCGAACGTTTTCCATGAGCTATATGTATACTGTGTATGTAAATGTACTTTTTGGGTGAACAAAAATAATGGAACTCGCGTCATCGTCACCGAACGTTTTCCATGAGCTATATGTATACTGTGTATATAAATGTACTTTTTGGGTGAACAAAAATAATGGAACTCGCTACATCGTCACCGAACGTTTTCCATGAGCTATATGTATACTGTGTATATAAATGTACTTTTTGGGTGAACAAAAATAATGGAACTCGCGTCATCGTCACCGAACGTTTTCCATGAGCTATATGTATAAGTACTGTGTATATAAATGTACTTTTTGGGTGAACAAAAATAATGGAACTCGCTACATCGTCACCGAACGTTTTCCATGAGCTATATGTATACTGTGTATATAAATGTACTGTTACGCGCCAGAATTAATGTCGGGTACATTAAGTTACTACTAGCGCCATCTAGTATCGAGTAGCAGAACTAGTAGGGTCAAGTACGTTCTAGATATTTCTTTGCCAGAACATTCCACACTTCTCGGTATCTGGTCAGTCGGCAGCGGTAGTTACGAGTACTTTCCAGATGTTTCGAGAATGGAAGTTTCTAGAATAAACTGACCTATAAAAGGAGCGCGTATTCCGCGACCGAGTCAGTATTGGATTAGCGATACAAGCGAATACTTTGGAAGCGATCTTCAAGTGCGAATAAAGTGATCAGTGGTGAAGTTGTGTTCTATAATTAGTGAGTTTAAAGTTGTAATTAGTGTTTTTAAATTAAAGTGTCATTTTGGTTATTTAATCGGCTGTTTTTATTGTCACGAACCCCAAGCTCGTAACAATTGGTGTCAGAAGAGTGGATATTTAAATCATGCCGATTCTACCAAAGGACGACACGGAGGGTATCCGTACCCGGAGTCAACGTCAGCAGGAGACGGACCATAGGCGTTTTGGAGGTACAACGCCGCAGACGTCGGAGGGCCAGTTGCCGATCATGGAGGCCGGTCCGTCCACAGGAGCTCCAGCATCTGCAGCACCAGACTTTGCTGCACTGATGATGATGCTGCAGGAGCAGGCCCGCCGACAAGAGGAACAGGCCCGCCGACAAGAGGAACAGGCCCGCCGACAAGAGGAACAGGCCCGTCGGCTGGAAGAACAGCTACAGCGAGACAAGGAGGAACAGGCTCGCCGACAGGAGGAACAGTCTCGCCGACAGGAGGAACAGGCCCGTCGGTTGGAAGAACAGCTCCAGCGTGACAAGGAGGAGCAGGCGCGGAAGAACAGATGTTCGTTATGAAGGATCTACACGCTACTTTCGGCAAAGAAATAAGTGTTGTAAAAGAAAAGGTGGTCCAGCATGAGAACCGCCTGGCGGAAGCCGAAACGCGAATCGACCAAATGAATGATCGAGTTGATAACGTGATTGCTGACGTGAAGAAAACGCTGGACAACCTTAAAGTAGGGGATGGAATTGCCACTTACGTAGCTTCTACACCTTCGCTACGTGGATTCAAAGTGCCACCGTTCGATGGGACATCTTCCTGGTCGGCCTACAAAATACAGTTTGAGGCTGTTATGAAGGCGAATGGGTGGACTAAAGATCAGGCCATGACTGCTCTCACCCTCGGCCTGCGCGACCAGGCCTTAACTGTCCTGGAAGCTCTCGGTAAAGAAGTGACGTACGAGCAACTCCTTGAGGCGTTGGAAGCTAGGTATGGCGACGCTCATCTGGAACATGTGTTTCGTGCGAAGCTCAAGGATCGCGTGCAACGCAGCAGTGAAAACCTGCAGCAGTGGGCCCTCGAAGTGGAAAAGCTGGTACGAAAAGCATACCAGTCCGTACCTGCGCTCATTGAAGGGAACCTGGTGCAGGCATTCATCGATGGCATCCGCGACCTTGAAGTTAGAGCTGCTGTGAGGCTCGGGCACCACGGGACGCTTAAGGACGCCTTGGCTCATGCACTGGAGGTGGAAGCTGTGCGACAGGATCATCGTTCCCATCGCATCAGGGAGGTTGCTGCGGTTACAGCTAGCGACCGTTTTGAAGGATACAGCCCTAGGTGCTACGGCTGTGGTGAAAGGGGCCACCTTCGATCTAGTTGCCGTAAGAGAACAATGGAAGGGGAAGCTGTGTGTCAGAATAGTCGTTCCTACGGCGGCAGGGAGGTTGCAGCCGCTGCAGTTCGCGACAGATTTAAAGGGTACCGTCCTAGATGCTACGGTTGTGGTGAAAGGGGCCACGTTCAATCTAGTTGCCCTAAGCGAACTGCGGAAAGGAAAGATAGCCGATCTCCAGAAGGTAGAGCGGTTAACAACAGCGCCAAGCGGCCGCAGGAATACGACTTGGTGACGGAACATCGCAGCCGAAGATCTCATGGCAACCCAGACGCATTGTCAAGAAGACCTTGCCCTGAAGCCTGCAAGCATTGTACTAGGCAAGAGGGTAAAGAAGTCGTACCTGTGAGAATGGTCAAGACAGACCTCAGCGGTGAGTGGAAGGAAAGCCTACAGTGTGCACAGCAAGAAGATTCGGACATCAAGCCGATTCTGGAGTGGATGAAGGCCAGTGCTCCTAAGCCCACGTGGAGTGACGTCTCAGCGATGAGTTCGATCACAAAAAGTTATTGGGCCCAATGGGACAGCTTAGTGATTCAGGATGGAGTCCTGTGCCGTAAATGGGAAAATGCTCGGGGGGACAGCTGTCATTTGCAAATTGTTGTCCCTAAAGCAAAAGTACCGAATGTCCTACAGCTGTATCATAATGGTTCTTCAGGAGGCCATATGGGAGTAAAACGGACTCTACTGAAGATAAGAGAACGGTTTTACTGGGTCCACTGTCGTGACGATGTAGAGGACTGGTGTCGCAAATGTACCAGTTGTGCGGCTGTAAAAGGACCTCAGACTCGCAGTAGAGGTGCATTGAAATTGTACAATGTTGGTGCACCATGGGAAAGAATAGCCCTAGATGTTGCGGGACCTTTTCCGGAAAGTGAAAGTGGTAACAAGTATTTCATGGTTGTAATGGATTACTTCACTAAGTGGCCGGAAGTCTTTGCCATTCCAAATCAAGAAGCCTCAACAGTTGCAGATAAACTAGTTCATGAAGTCTTCTGTCGATTTGGAGTACCCTTGGAGATTCACAGCGATCAAGGAAGGAATTTTGAGTCCCAAATATTCCAGGAAACTTGTCGAGTTATGGGTACTCATAAAACGAGAACAACTTCTTACCACCCACAATCGGATGGAATGGTGGAACGATTTAATCAGACATTGGAGAGATACCTGGCAAAAGTCGTGGAAAACCGGCAACGTGATTGGGACAAGCATATACAACCGTTTTTGCTGTCATACCGAAGTGCTGTTCACGAAAGTACATCGGTGACACCAGCCTTCGCCAACTTCGGAAGAGAATTGCGGCTGCCTGCAGATCTGATCACCGGAATACCACCTGATGCCCCACGCAGTATAACCGATTATGCGAATGACTTGCGGAATAAAATGAATGACATTTATGAGCACGTCAGACAATCGGGCCAGCAAATGTCTGAAAAGATGAAAACCCGTTATGACCGTAAAATGAACAATAAAGGGTTCGACGAAGGTTCACTAGTGTGGTTGCACAATCCAGTTCGCAGTAAAGGGAAATCTCCTAAGCTTCAAGCTAAATGGGACGGGCCGTACCGGATTGTGACAAAAATTAACGACGTGACCTACCGTATACAGAAAGGTACAAGAAGTGCTCCTAAGATCGTCCATGTGGATCGACTGGCGCGTTATTATGGGACCGATAATGCTCGGGACGAGCATTATCGGTCCTTTTTGGGTGAACAAAAATAATGGAACTCGCGTCATCGTCACCGAACGTTTTCCATGAGCTATATGTATACTGTGTATATAAATGTACTTTTTGGGTGAACAAAAATAATGGAACTCGCGTCATCGTCACCGAATGTTTGAACCGCTTTTGCTTAGTTTTCACTTATATTGGCCCCCAAAGACTGCCCTGCATGTTTTTTTATCATATCTTTCTATTGGTACACTTTATTAAGTATATATTGACATTCAAATGTACTTTTTAAATTAATACTTTTTTTACTTTAGTAATAAGGTACAGTTACACATGCTCAAAAATAGCATGCTCATTAGCACGCCTAAAATGAGCATGCTGTTGGAACTCGATACATTTGCTTCTATTAAGCATGCTTTTAAATAAGCTTGCTCAAAGCAAACCATTCAATACACATGCTCGATAGCACGGTCTGGAGATTCACGGATTCGACATTTCTCTATGTAAAAATGGAAAAACAAGTGGCCCTTACAACAGAATTGAATAAAATCATAATGTTAATTGGCATACAATGTGTTCAAAAACTTTTAACAAGAAAGAAAAAGAGAAGGAACAGGACTATTCGGGTTCATTTGGAACATTCGTTGTTCCGATAAAGAGTTACAAATTTCAAAGTCTTCTCGTCACCCCAGCGAGCCATTTTTGGCGCGAAATCGGCGCGTGTTCCTGCAGCGACGATCGGAATACTACTAACAAGCATGCTCAATAAGCAGACCTGTCCACACGTGCTTAAACCATGCCCCCCGCCACCCGCGCCGCAGATAGCATGCTCAAAAATCGCACGCCTGTCGATTTTTGAGTATGCTCGAAATAAGCATGCTTATTTTGAGCAAGGTATGGACACACGTGCTTGTAAGCAGCAAATGCTCGGTTGAAGCATGCTTTCGTGCTTAAAATAAGCATGTGTAACTGTACCTATAGGATGATGTGGAATATTTTATTTTCTTTTTAACGTTTGTCTGGCAGTTCCTTTTGCGGCCTACTCAAATGTCTTTTCTTTGTTATTTTTCGTCGAGTTTTAGAGCTCTTAAGTAGATTTGAGTTGAGCTACACGACTACAGACAAATGCGTGCACTGACTGGACTGGTTCACTCAAATCTGTGTGGTTCTTTCTTCTGAAGATCATTTCAGACACTAATCTGCATAGTTCTTAAATGACGTAGTGTAAATATGAGAACAACGTCCTATGAACAGTCCTTATTTTAAGGGTTGCTCACCAAGTTTTGAGTTGAGCTGCACGATAACTGACATATGCTTGCACTGTCTGGATAGGTCTAAACATTTTGACATTAAAATCGCTAAACCAGAGTGCGAATTCTACGTGGCCCTCTGGAAAAAATAGAAAAAAATAAATTTTAGTTATCATTGACAACAACCAGTACCTACGTTGCGGTGGTCAAGTAAATGATGATGCATAGATAGAAAACATAATGACGCTTTTATTTTTAGGATAATTGAACCCGCTAGGCCCAGAGCCTGCCAGG
Source organism: Mamestra brassicae (assembly GCA_905163435.1). Classification (NCBI taxonomy): domain Eukaryota; kingdom Metazoa; phylum Arthropoda; class Insecta; order Lepidoptera; family Noctuidae; genus Mamestra; species Mamestra brassicae. Next base: position 17,722,932 of record LR990999.1, on the reverse strand, counting down.
GTTGCAGAATTTGTTCGAAAGAGTCACCGCGGCCCTGGAACGCAAAGGGCTTTAGAAGGAACACGGATGGGTTTTAGTCAGTAACTCGCCTTCCTACTCCACCCAGAGCGGAAGAAGTCATTTGATGATTTATCATCATTAAAAAAAAAACCCGCTTTACTTTCTACTACGCCTCTACTCAAACCTCGCTATCTCGATATTCCCCTCAACCCAATTTTCCAAAATACCTAGCACCGACATATAAACTGCGAAGACACAATTTCAGAGACGTAACAGAAAACAATTAAGATAGGTAGGCAGAACAGGATTCACCTCAATCCGAACCTCGGAAACGCAAACCACGGCAGGTGAGGTTTTGTGTCCAATTTGGAAACCGTTCCTGTCAGGTTACGTATGAAAATGTTTTTAAGGGACTCCATCTGTCATGTTATTTGTGAGGGAAAAAGACTGATGATAAATTGTCTTCGTTTATTTATGCTTAGGGATTATGGAAATGGTTTATTTTTTGTGAATTTCCTTGAATGATTACCGGATTAAAAAGAATCACGCTTCCCATGGGTTTGTTAAATATATTGCCTACCTATATTGTATAGGGTAATTACATCTTAATTAAGTTAATGATAAAGATCAAACGGTAATCTGGGCTTTTATGTTTTTAGAGTTACTTTTGCCAATTGTTTTATAGCAGATATATTGCCACTTTGTTTGGAAACTGAGGTTGGATCAGCACAAAAAGTCTGTGTATTTCTGTCGCCCCGAGCAGAAGAAAAACCGGCCAAGTGCGTGTCGGGCTACGCACAGTGTAGGGTTCCGTGGAGTTTTAAGTCATTTTACTATTTACGAAAGTTCGAAGTCTACTAGGTTAGATAGTTTTCTTTTAAATTCGTTAGATATGCTATCACCATGATTTTTTTAACGTCTCTAAAAATAACCGTTTAACTGACAGAGGAGGGGGGGACCACTTTCTAGTACGAAGCGTCGCTGAGCTAAACCTCAGACAGACAGACATGGAGAAACTATGAGGGTGCTGACTCATCATCTTCATCATCCTGCCCTTATCGGATTGGCGCAACACGTTTTTTTCTTCCATTCTGTCCTGTCAGCCAATACGCTATCACTAACTCCCTTTCCTTTCATATCACTTCTAACACAATCCATCCATGTTTTCTTTGGCCTCCCTTTCCCTGTCCATCCATCCACATTTATATTCATAACTCTTTTAGTTATGTGCGTTTCATCCCTCCTCTTCACATGACCATACCAAGATAAGCGGTTCCCTTTTAACTTTTCCGTTACTGGTGCCACTTTTAAGCTAACTCTAATGAACTCATTCCTCACTGTATCCATTCTCGATACTCCCCACCTCCATCTCAATATTCTCATTTCCGCTACATGCAATCTTCCTGTCAATACTGCTGACTACGGAACCCTAAAAAGAAGTCTTAAAAAGTTCCCAGAAAATTTAACCAATTACAGTAAAAAATACCCATACTCATAGAATTAAGTGTGTAAATAAATGAATTGTGTAACTATTTTTGGTATAAAATACAGTTTACTTATTTATCTATTGAAGGACGAGTTTATTCGAAGTTTTACGAGTAAGAACGCCATGACAACAGGAAAATTGAAAGCAAAGGATTCATCTAAAAATAGGCGCCTTCATTAGAAGTCATATCACGTACCTCCGGAGCTAAATAAAAGCCTCGCTTATAAATTGACAAATTGCTAATGCCGAGCTTTGATGATCAATAATTCTGCGAAAATGAGTCTGAATTTAATTTTTTGTTTCCAAAATTAAACTCAAATAATTTAATTTAATTGAACTACATATCTGTACCTTCAGTGAAAAGTGATACATGTCGACCCAGATCGGTTTTTATATTCTCTGATTAAACTTATTAAAAAAAAAATAACTTAATTTCTATCTTATCCCCGTTGTTATAAGATTAAAAATGAATGAGAGTTTTTTGTGTACATTGATATAAGTAAGCAATTTTTTATTGAAATTATTGTGTAAAATAATACTTTTTGATTCATACCAAAGTGCTCCGAACCGATCTTTATATTTCTAAAATGTATTTTAATACGACTCGAGTTACCACATCTTACGCGAACCGAAAGCTTTTACTTCAATTAATCCAAAGTGATACAAATGAAATCCTATCACAAAACATTAAAAAATTGAAACAATACATTCTAGTGAAAAGTGTTACATTTGTACATGAACCATACAAACACAAATTTATTTTCATAATAATATGTGACAAATGATACAACTGCTAATCAAATAATTTACACGTAACTTATGTAGCCAATTTTGATGTGATTACAAATTTAATGTTAATTCTATTAGTAAGAACATAAGGGATATTTCCCTTATGTTCTTACTAATAGAATTATTACTTATAAAATTATTACATATGATTACTCGAATAATGATACTAATATAGTAGAATCAAAACTGCATTGCGTTTTAGAACTAAATTAGCAAAAAAATACGTAGTACACAGTGATACAAGTCGCGCAGCTCTTACGCACCCCACTCCCTACTTCTCTGCGGGACGCATGGAAAGAGCGCAGGCGACGCGGGATTCTTAGTCTCGGGCACAGAGTACTATAATATAAAAAGGAAGTCTCGGGCGTGCGCACACAACTACGATGCGTAAGGTAAGACTAGTATCATTTTACACGAATTATGTAACAATTTTGTTTTTTAAATGTTTACAAAGAACATGTATTTTATATTGATTTATTAAGAATTCAATAATATTGTCGTATTATACAGTATTTTATAAATACCTATTTTAAAACAATATTAATTAATTTATAAAAAGAATAAGTACCTAATTTTCGAACTTACTAATCGTAAAACTAGACTATTATGATAATTAATAATATAGGTAGCCTAACAATGTATTTTAATTCTTATTTATTAAATGCTAACTGAGAATTCAGTAGGTATAATAGGGATAGGCAGACGTTGTTGTTAATCAAATGTCAACAATACTTTTAATCAAAACATAGGTATCTTTGCTCTTTCCTGGTGTAGTTTCATTGCACGTACAATACGTACATATGCTTGTACGTCTTATAAACATTTTGTAATGAATTACATTAATGTATACTATATTTGCGAGGTTTTATAAAAAATAAGTATAGCAGTTTCGGTGTATCTCAAAAACAAAAGTGGGCCTAACTTTTTTCCTGGCTTCATTTTATCAATTTGTTCTTCAAACTGTGCGAGCAAGGGTGGTGGGGGCCGAGGACCCTATTAAATGTGGTTTTAACCGGTTAAATTTCACTACCAAAACCAAAATTCATGAAAAACAGGTATACCGCATAAACCGGTAAAAACCGGTAAAGCAACCTTTAACCTAAATCGATCGACCTAGAATTTTAGATTTCAGCTCGGGTAGCAGTGATGATTTTATACCAAACAGTGAAACCGACTCAACTGAAATAAGCACGTCGACTGGTAAACCAAAGAAAAGATATACCAAAAAACTGATAATTCCTGAAAGCTCTGATGACTCAGATAGCACGACCACAGGACCAGAACCTGGATGCTCGCATTCAAATAAAAACAACGAAAATCATTGAAGGAAAGAGGCAGATAGAGATTCTAGATTAATTTTACGCAATGCAGGCAAGAGTTATGTTACTAAACTGGGTAAAATGAAATCTGGAAGAAATTTGGGCCCCCTAACGGACTGTCGCATGAAATGCAATAGTCGTATATCCCATGACATAAGAGAATTTATTTTTAAGGAGTACTGGGGTTTGGGTTCGTACGATGAGAGAGCTAAATATACTGAACGCTTAATTAAAATTAATAATAAAAAACACATACAATCGGAGGCAAAGGAAAACGAGAATACAGCAATACATATATGATAGTTTATTTTAATGAGGATTACAAAATATGTAAAAGTTGTCTTTTGAAAACTCTTTGATTTTTTGAGACTGATTAAATACGCTTTAAGACTGTTCAAGATTAATAATAAAGAGGTTTAAGTTATGTTTTTTTATAAGAATGTTAATTATATTGTTTTATATAGCGAATAGTTGAAGTGCTACAACAAATCTGTTGTTTGATTTATTGAGCCTGTTTTAATATGTTTAAAGACTAACGATACCTACTCTGATAATCAGATTAACGATAAAAACCTACTTAAGTACCTAGGTCTAAAATGTATGTTTTAAGTTTGATTTATAAAAATGTTTTATTGTTTTGCTACTACTTGTAATTCATAAAAAAGTGTTTATTCAAGAATTCTTTATTAAAGAAACGCTTTTTTAATTTAGTTATTATTTTATTCTGATATTAACATAGTTTTATCCTTTCTGTGACAAAAACGTTTGAAAATACATATTACTTGTATCAAGAAACACTTCGATGTAAACAAAATGTATCACAATAAATTCTAGCTTGTAGCATTAATCACTTACTACTTTGAAAAATACATTGGTGTTTAGGGGTACAATTGAATATTTACGTAGGAATTTTAAATAAAACAATTAAAAAAGGTTGCTGATAATCAAAATGATCATATTAGTTTTAAAACTTTTTCTCACAACAACTATTAGCAGGCAAAACATGCCACAACACAAGCCTTATAACATTTCACACAAAACGGTAACTAAATGTGTAAAATAATTCATTTCATTATAGATTTAAATACACAAAAATAAGCAAAGAAAACTATAGTGTACGGTGATATAACTGGCTATTTTTACTAATTACTTAAATTCCGTGCAAAATAATATATTCAAACCAAGCTCTTTATAATCTTTATAATATTATCTCCACGTACCACATATCGTTTTTTATTTTAGAACGTTAGAAAAATAACGAGATTTTTTTAAATCTTTAACCTTAAATTACTCAAAACTATGATTTTTCACTTACATCACTTTTCACTGAAGGTACAGATATTTCCATGCAATTTCGAATTGTCAAGGAGTCGGTTAGTGTTGCGGAATCTGTCACCGCGGCCCTGGAACGCAAAAGGTTTTAGTCAGTAAGAGTCTGACACGCCCTTCATTGTGAAGAAGGCATGATTTCCCATCCTTTAAAAAAAAAAGAGTCGGTTAGTCCAATGCCTAATGGACTAACCGACGCCCGTCTTGCGCAAAAATAAACTAACTAACTTGCCAACTATCTACTTAGCCAAAATTTGTGCGTTGTATTTTTTATAACATTGTGCTATTTTATTTATTGCCAAAAATCAATGTTTAAAACGCATTTTTATTGACCTATCCGCATTTTATAAAATTGGTAGAAGACCTCGCTAGTTCTGCACTAACGGGCATGGGCGTGCAGTAGGCTACAGTAAGGGTAGGCCAGCCAATACATAATGACCAAAAAAAAAACTCACCACATTATTCAGGGTTGAAATCACGATACTGACGATGCGAATTTTCGTCCACTTTAAAAGTGAACGAACATTTTTTTTTTGGGGATTATGTATGGGCTGGCCTACCCTTACTGTAGCCTACTGCACGCGCATGCTAACGGGGATCATTTAAATGTCTGATACGAAGCAGCTATCATATTTTTGTGACAGCTTTATAATATGGCAGGCTGTTGGCTCTTGAACACCAATTACACCTCCACAAGTAATGAGTTAACTACCTAAATGACCTGCTGGGGTTGCGGAATTTGTCCGAAAGAGTCACCGCGGCCCTGGAACGCATAGGGCTTTAGAAAGAACACGGATGGGTTTTAGTCAGTAAGAGTCTGACACGCCCTTCCGCTCCACCCAGAGCGGAAGAAGTCATTTGATGATTTCCCATCCATAAAAAAAACTGCCTAAATGTCAAAGTGCAACATACTTGATTTATAGGTGATCTCCACACTTTTTAGAGCCCCCAGTCCTTACTTACTTTTGAGGAACAGAATATTTTTTTTACTTATTTTCTTAGTAATAAAATGAGTTTTTTTTTTTGCAGTATTTTACCAGCATTGTATTGAGCGATGACGTTTTTGTACGGATTTGATGCTTATTTTCCCTGTCTGCAAAACTTTTTCTTGTTTTTTTGTCTTCATCATATTTTCCGGAAATATCCTCATTCTTCTTACCTTCAAGTTTTCAATGTAGGTACAATACATTTATTTTTTAAGATTTTTATATTCACTATCTACGACTAAAGTGTAGTAGATTCAATTTCAGACCCCGAGTCATAATAAAAAAGTGATTCCTTTAGACCAGAGTAGGAGGCCTTAAAAACCGTTAACAGCGTTGGTAGTTTGTTCTTTGTGAGTAAGTCGTAACTCTTATCTATGTGACGTCGTAAAAAGCATTTTACTGCTAAGAAAAAAGAGTTCTAAATGGTTTGAATGGCACAAGAGCATCATCATTTGAAAATGTAATATTCCTGTTATGTGTTTGCATTGCTTTCGGAGACTATTTAGGAAATGGATCTCTAAAGTAACGCAAATGAAATGTGTGTTTAAATTAGAACAAGCTTTTAGTCAGTCCTGTTTAATTAATAGTACGTTCAACAGTTTTAGTAAAACACAATCTGCTCCCGATGTTATCAGACCGCAAAATATCGTAACATGGAAATACTTGAATGTCATAGGGATGAATGATGAACGAATTTGGCACCCCAACCACACTTTACATGCCATGGCTATGTCATGAAAAACATTACCCGCCTTCTGGGGCAGTCGGATATAAATATGACTTTACTTTTCTTTTTTTTTTTTTTATTTATCTACGGGTGGCCGCTATCTTATTCTAGCCTATGTCACTTTGGCATATATTTAAAACCAACTCTAGCTTAATTATAGCTGATAAGGATACAGAGCATGTCAAAAAAATCTAATATCTTTAAACAAGCAATTTTTGTATATATAATAATAACAATAATAATTTATTTGCATTACATTTTACATGAAACACATGTATATATTCCTCCGTGCCTCGGAAAGCTCGTTAAGCCGTCGGTCCCGGCTGTCATTTTCAGATCTTTGGCAGTCGTTATAGATTGTCAGAAGCCAGAAAATCTGACACCAGTCTTGCCTAGAACTACCGTGTTACCCAGTTAATGGGTTGTGGAGGTCTAGTAGGTAGCCGCTCCACGTAAAATACTGGTATTCAGCTGAATCCAGTTTGACTGGAAGCCGACCCCAATATAGTTGGGAAAAGGCTAGGCAAATGATGACATGTATTATATATAATCTGAATCTCGGAAACGGCTCCAACATGAAATTTACTATACAGGTGGTTTCGGGGGCGATAAATCGATCTAGCTAGGTTTCATTTTTAGAAAATGTTTACCAAAAATTTTTTTTTATGTTTAAAAAACCGTCATCCAGGTACTACACACCTATACAAACAGACCTACATACCCCTGAAAATATGACCCTCCTTCTTCAGCGTCAGGTAAAATTAACGTAAACCACTTAGCTGATTTGTCAGCCTCAACATTTGTAGCTCCCTCACTTTGACTGCCTCCTCCTCCTGCGAGTGTTGACCTCCACTCTTTGGTCTCAAGCATCCGTGCGAATCCAGTGCAGCTCTCATCGAAGTCCTAGCCAGGGTCCTGACGTCTAGAACTATTATGTGCATATGTTTTTTTTAAAGTTCGAAGAGAAGGGGGGTGAATGGTAAAATGTCATTTAATTTCTTGAATAACTTCAAAACTATTTAAAAATTATGAAAAAAATTAATTGAAACACTCACAATAAGCCTTTCATTTGATACGGTCACACGGTAGATTTTGAGATTTTTTTTTTGCCCCCCTAATGTGAACCACATGCTCAAAATTTATTTAATAACGTAACGCGTCCGTAGTTGGGTCGCAGAAGTTCAAATGTGTGCCAAATTTCAATAGAATTGGTACAGTAGATTCGAAGAAAATTGACTGTGACAGACGGATAAACAGACAGACACCCGAGTGATCCTATAAGGGTGCCGTTTCTTACGGATGTTCGGAACCCTATAAAGATGCGCATTTTGCCCCTTAGCAAAACGTTTATTCCTCAGTTTCCCAGATGCTTAATTGACATTTACGACACGAACCAAATGACAATCCGCTTACGCAGTCAACAGAAAAGCAAATAAAATAATAAAATCTAAAACAGGTCACATCGGTGTCAGAAAGCCGGACGAAACATCATCAATTTTTAAACATTCACAAATAAACATTCAACGGGAACAGTTTCCTCGGCAGTTTGGCCCGTTATTCTTTTAATTAAAAATAAATAAAAAGGAGATGGCCCAAACTGGGGCCTGTGAATAGCGTCGCTGGGCTGCACGCCAAAATACATGTTCCTCTCAACCAGAAGTAAAAAGGCGAACGGTAGATTGTATCCGCTTCTGTCAACGGATATATCGAGCAGAACAAGTATTTTATAGTTGACCATAGAAAGAAGTTTTGTGTGGTTTCCTGTAAGTGTCGTGAATAGCGAACAAGACAAGTTAAGACAATGGGTAAAAAACATTGTCCTTTGGAAGAGTTTGGTCGATGACTTTTCATTGTATTCTTTTGTTTTTATTTTCCAGTTAACCTCGATTTTGTGTTGTCTTCTTGGCAATAAAAATGTAGGTTTCATGAAGTAGATAATTTGGAAAATATTTTCTCCTTAAATTAAGCAAGATAATTTTTGTCTCAATAATCAATCAACTAGTAGCCTTTTAACAACTTGTACGTAGAACGTTTTTTTTTTTTGTTTTTTACTTAGTAGGCAGATAACTAATTATTCAATTATTCTCTTTTCACGTGATTCGAGCGTCATTCAGGCTTTCCGCCCCGACCCTTGCTCGAGCCAGCCCGCGCCGCTAAGCCTGTAGTCTTAAATTCGCGCCTAAATAATAATTCTAGTTTGGTCCAGCCCGTCTCTACCTTTCCTCCCCCCACCGACGCCCTAAGCCGAGGCCCGTACCGCACAGGGGTTGCCCTTAGCGTGTAGTCGCTTAGTTTGTAAGTTTTTAATAAGTCCTGGCTGGAGCCTTTAATATTATATTAAGGCCACCACAGGCAAGCCCGGTTAAGCAGTCGACAACCTCATAGGTTGAACTGCGAGACTCCAATCACAAAAAAAAACAATCAGGTTTTACACGTGGCAATATTGCCGTCTCCAAGTTCCTGACTCTTTAAAAGACTCATAAATTTCCTCCACCATTTTTTTTGTGTACCTACATACATTTTTAAACAAATTAAATAAGAAATCAATAATATAACGATTTAAATTTAAATTACAAATCCAAAGATAGTTTGAAGCATGCTTTAAAAACGATATTTGAATTTCTGTAGTTGTGTTTAAGTAAATCATATTACTATATTCAGTGTAAATATAATTCCACTAGTATTCCCAGAGTACTCTCTACGAGTTTAAAATAAGTATAAAACCATAAAAAAAATACATTTTTCGGAATTCTAAACAAACCAAAATGTTTATTTATTTATTTATTTGGGACAACAAACAGTATCACATTATATCAACACAAATAATATAAATAAAGATGTTATATAAATGTGAAACTCACACCGTTATCCACAGCATATATAACAGTAGGTATTAATTCACTGTATTCTGTGAAAATACAATAATTATTTTATTCAGTAGCATTTTGGCTGAAAAAAGAAAACGAACAGGTTAAGCTCGATGTTTTATTTAAAAAAGGCCAGAAAAAACAGAAATTCATACAGAATTGGTAATAAACTCCATACATGAACCCCTGGGGAAATCGTTGGAACGTTTGAATTGAAAATAAACACACAGTTACGTTGTAGTTTATAGGTATTTAATCGAGGAATACTTAAGCCAACATCCATGTTTGCTATTAGCGTTTGCAAAGCTTAATAGTGATGGGCTTGGTATCATGCTAACCAGTTACTGTGTTCAGGTCAGATAGATTTATAAAACATTAATTCAATGCAACAAAACATAAAAATGCAATGCACAAAAGCATAATTAATTGAATTTATTATTTTTTAATGAATTTTAAGCAAGATTAATATGTATTGGTTTATTTATTTTTTGTATTTTTAATTTGTGTATTTTATGTATGGGCCTTAGTTGAGTGATAGTAAAGAATTATTATTATTATAATTAAAATATAAAAAAGTAAAACTCCTTCACAAAAAAAGTAAAAAACAATCACAAATATCAAAATTATTTCGCAATTAATTTTAGTCCCTCCATGAAACAGAAAACTGGTATGCAATTATGGTATGGTATAATTTATATTATTCCTAAACGGAACAAATATTTGTATGGCCTACAGATAGTAGTTGCGGATCTGGCTGTTTGTGTATGTAAGGCTCTGGCCCTAGCGGGCCCCGTCTACTATGCTGACATCTCTTTGAGGCCCGCGTGGAACACAACACGCCGTCGACCCGGGCCTGGTTCTTATCGGACCGCGAGCCACCCAAAGCTCGCCGTCCGCAGGCCTACGTCTCCCGACGCCCGGGTCGTTTCCTTCTGTTGTGGCGGCTGGGGCGTGAGGTTTTCCTCTCCCTCACGCAGCCCACCTCCTTCTTCATTAGCAATACTGCTTCGCAAAAGGAGGTTACTGCTTCCCATGCCTCTTCGCTCCGGATCATGGATTGGAACGGCCGGACGCGAGAGGTCGCATTCATGATAAGGTTTGAAAATTAACGATGCAATACAGAACAATGCTTTCATTTATTTTAATCAAAAGTACAATCTTAAATGACACATCCCACACAGATTGATCAACTTTTCCATTACAACATTCCTCTAATTTTATAGTTCCTTTTAAGCCATAAAACCTTCTCCAGTAAAAACCGTAAAGTACCGAAAACTAATATCAGCGGATCCACACTCCCCCATCCCTTCGCCATAGTTAACCAGAGGCCCTGAACATTTGGCATGCTGCTGATCGAACAGGCACGTCGGAACGTCGGCGCGAGGCTTATTGACTCGTGGAATTTTTATCTACATACTTTACCAACAAATTGTTTAGCTTCCATTACGGGCTGTAAACATTCGCTATTTCGATATGCGCCTCACGGAGAATCGTGTTAGTATTCGAATGTTTTTCTGTGTTATTGATGTAATTTGTTAGTTAAAAAGGGTAATAAATATCGTTTGAGCATTCGGTTTTAACTTAACAGATGCGATTGATTTTACTTTTACTTACGTACTTTCTAGTTTATTAAACTGTGATATATTGAGTAGGGGAGAACGAGGCTAAACGTGCCACGGGGAAGTTGTTTCGCTGTAATTTAACAATGTACCAGACGTTACTGGCCAAACTGAGATAGTTGTCATTGGTGCGCTGCAGCATTCCGTTTTATGACGAATTTATTTGATATATTTATCTCTTTTTTTCATAAAGACTATTTCAATCGGAACAACTTTCCCGCGGCAAATTTAGCCCCGCTCTCCCCTACTTTATGCAGTCTGCTCAAATCCCTACGTTGTAATTGTTCGTCGGATCGCTCTGCGTGCCACATGGTAATTGACAAATGGTCGCCTTGTCTGGACACTTGGTCAGGACCACTCAAATCTGTGTGATTTCCTTAAAGCTCACCTATACAGTTCTCATATTATGATTTCACTATTACGGATTGTATTTAAGTACTTCAAAAGAGACTTTGACCTCTGCGTTTGTTTCAGTGTTTCTCATCCAGTTTAAATTGACAAAAAAAATCTGACGTCCATGTATGTTACTTTTAATCTTATATTTTATAAAATAAATATCATTCATCATTAGGGAAAAAAATGTTTTTGGTCATAATTCAATCGAAAGACAAAACACATATTTTAAGCGTGACTGTCCCTTTGATGGATGGGTCTTTTTCCCCAGCTCTAGTTTAAGTACTTCATGGTTTTTTCTGACGTTACATTCGAAACAGTTCCCAAATGTATCTTAGTCCTCTTTCTTCCGATCATAAAATCTACAACACCGTTAACTTAACTAAACTGTAAAACCGTAAATAATCTTGTCTTACCCCATTCTTGCTATGCCATATTTTTCTTCATCATTTCCGTCATTTTTTCGACAAAGTTCTTCAAACATATTGAAATGATTGAAGCATGTTGTATTTATCTGCACTCTCTGTCTAACAATTCTGAAGACAAAAGGCTTTTAATGGCTTCACTTCGAAGGAATGTTGTGTGTTTCGTCATTTTCGTAGGAGCAAAATGGTATGAAAAAATGGGTGACATTCTCATTTTGCTGAAAACTATAAATATAACTAGGTACTAATGAGACGTTTGTTGAAAATCTTTGAAACTGTCCTTTATTTTAATTGTATTTCGCCTGTTACGCAAGTCAGTACTTAGTTACTGAGGCGAAGATGACATTGTCAGAAGTAGGCAAAAACTAGTATTTTTTATCTATACTATCTTAATATATATGTATATTTCTTGTGTGTATGTCACTGAACTCCTCCTAAATGGCTGGACTGATGTTGATGAAATTTGTTGTGTGTTCAAGGGGATTTGAGAATAGTTTAGATTCACAATTGGACCTGGTAGGTGGCGCTGCAATCGATTTGTATAATTTTTCGTCAGACACAAAGCAAACGTTCGGACAGGACAGCGTCTATCGGGACCACTAGTATTCTACAATATATTATAAAGAGGAAAGATTTGTATTTTTGTATGTAACGAACAAACTTATAAACCACTGGACCGATTGAATTCTTTCAGCAATTGATAGCTACATTATCAGCAAGTAACATAGGCTATATTTCATCCCCGTAATCCCACGGGAACGGGAACTAAGCGGGTGTAATAGGCTAGTATCGGACCACTGTTTAAATCGATGATAAGCGATGACGTGGTGATGATGAAATACGCTTACCTCAAATTACGTATTTACTCTTGTCTTAAAGACATTCAAGTTGAAACACAGATGGGTTTTTCTGCTATAAAAGAGTTAAGTATTCACGAAAATTAACGACTTTCCTAAAGGACTGAGGACGAAACATGAAAGTTCCCCTATTTTATACAAAAGTGCGACAACAGCAAGTTCTAAATGTAAGAAAATTGGTGAAAATTATCGTTATTGAGACAGCTGTTGGAAAATTTTAATTCAAGTTTGCAGTTTTAATTATATTTAATTGATAGTCAGCGTTTTCTTGTTGGGTTTTCACTCGAATACTAGTTACCTACTGAAGTGGAGCAGACGACATTACAGGAATTTAAAAAAGAACATCATAAATTTTCGTCGAAATTCGAAAGCGTCGAGTTTTCGAATTTCGAATAAAACTCAGCACAGTGGTGCTTCAGTTAACTAGTATTAACGGGGACAAGATCTATCAAAATAAAGTCCAATTTGTTGGCATCACGAAGTATTTTACAGTTAGCCAAAAGTGTATGAAACCCGTATCCTTTCTCCTTTGTCTTCTCCTTGTTCTTCTCCAGCGTCAAACTCATGTTGTATCAGTTCGTATGAGTTTGACACTTCAAATTCTCAACGATGAAAACTGGTTAGTACATACATGTGGGCTGTTTTGGGAACTTTGCAGCCAATTTATGGATACCAATCTATTCGAGACGCACCTTCACTAGGGACCTTTACTATCCTATATTAATTAAACTGCACTGAGGCGTAGGAAGCGGTTTGGTTAGCTTTGTCATTCTGGTCAATGTGGTCTGGCAATCTATGTAAAATGTATACAGTTTTTAATTTCTTTTTTCATTTTTTAATTCCCTCAACTACGATGACACTGAAAATCTGCTTATTGTACCATCCTAACCAACTGCGTATGCTGTCACCTCCTTCACCCCGCACACACGCACTCACACACACACTCACTCTCTCCCACATACACTCACACAGACACATACACGCTCCTACACACTCGCACTCACACTCGCACTCACACTCGCGCACACATACTCACGCACACATACACAATTACTCACTCATTCAATTTAGTTCTCTCACCCACTTTGTACCCCCATAACAGCAACAATCTCACTGCACCTAACTTAATCCCTCTTAATTATTTCTTCTCACTGATGTTGTATACAGCTGTCACCTATTGTCCAGAGTCTGGAGAGGCTGGTAATCTGTCATACAGGTCTCCTAGTGCAGAAACCAGTCTCTCACATAGATCACAACAATTATCGCTAATGTTTTGTTTGTTTTCTTTTTATATTGTTTGTAAAATTCTATGTGAGAGAAGAACTTTATTATATATTTATTATTACTTATTATTAATTTTTCGCGACAGGCATCGATGATAGCATAGCTTTAGGCAACTAGGTTTGTCTTTCTGACAGACAATATCCTCGAAAATTCAAAAGTGCCTGTGTGCGCTCAAAACGTTTCAGGGTTACTTTCATTGTGAGTACAGCTAAGTAGTGGAATTACCTGCAGGAGTCTGTGTTTCCTGATAGTCACAACCTAAATGGTTTTAAGTCAAGAGTGGATAGGTTATTTCTAGGCAAATATGCTCCTCGACCAATCAAATTATCACTTGCCATCAGGTGAGACTGATGACAATCGCAAGCCAATGAATAATTAAAAAATATAGTGGTTTAACTTAAATAAATGCTTTAGGCACTTCTCCCACCGCAGACGAGGAAGCGGGCCACCGTAGGCGCGGGCCTACGGTGGCCCGCTTCCTCGTCACGCCTGCGGACGGCGAGCATTGGGTGGCTCGCTGTCCGATCACCACCAGGCTCGGGTCGATGGCGCGTTGTGTTTCACGCGCGCCTCAAAGAGATGTCAGCATAAAGGACGGGGCCCGCCAGGGCCAGAGCTTGCCAGGGTTGCGGAATTTGTTCAAAAGAGTCACCGCGGCCCTGGAACGCAAAGGGCTTTAGAAGGAACACGGATGGGTTTTAGTCATTAAAAGTCTGACACGCCCTTCCGCTCCACCCAGAACGGAAGAAGTCATTTGATGATTTCCCATCCTTAAAAAATAAAAAAAAGACGTGGAAGCGATTAGCTATCGACTATTTTCTCGCTGAGGAAACGGACAAAAGATATGGATCCCGTATGAGTAAAAGAGACACATATATTTACAGTCGATAGCTGGATGTTCACACTGCCGGCGAGAACTCTCTTACCACTAGTTTGTCTCAGCGACAAGAACTATCAAAGATAATACTCGCTGAGCGATGCTAGCTTGGCGATCAGAACTCACGCCGAGAGACCAACCAGCGGTATTTTCTACATATAGTGCGCCGCACGCCGAAGCGAGTAGTGCGAGTAATCGCTCGTCGCACAAGAGCACTCGCTTAAGCCGATCGACAAAACTATCGGAACTCGCTTCTCGCTGCTCGCCAACTCGTATCCAGTTTCTAGCTTTACTCGCTACTCGCCAGCGTCAGACAATTAGTGCATTAAGAATTCTATTCTTTGCCGTGCTGTACAATCATCAAAAAACAAAAGAAGGCACGTTGTTACTAAGAACAACGACCATGAACCGCAAACAAATCGGCCATAGATTCCTTTTATTTCACCAAGGTATCGTCTCAAGGCCAGGCTTCCAAAACCTCTTGTTTGTCGGTTATTGGGTTTCGATAAAACCGAGACGAAGGTACTTAGCTGCGTAAGCAAGTATTATTTGGCCAGACGAATCAGAGTCAAGGAACTTGGCGACATTTTTCTGTAGTAATCTTTCGTGTGCTAGTACTTATTTAGGATTTAATGAAGCGGGCTGATCAATGCTTAATGCCTTCTTTTAATGAGAAGAGATCTCTACCATGTGATGGGATAATAAGAGGCTTTTTAGATTCAGGTAATTCAACGCAGAGTATTAATCATCTCATTCATAAAAAGTACGTTAAGCTTTTGGTCTCCGCTGTCAAAAAAGTTACTCCAGATTTCTACAGTGCACTTCTTCTTAATGAAAGACATTGTATGACCTGACCTAATATTAAACGTTTTATTACAAACGATACATTCCGTTCTCCTTTTTTATTTTTTTTAAAGATGGGAAATCAAATGACTTCTTCCGCTCTGGGTGGACGCAGGAAAGGCGTGTCAGACTCTTACTGACCCATCCGTGTCCCTTCTAAAGCCCTTTGCGTTCCAGGGCCGCGGTGACGCTTTCGAACAAATTCCGCAACCCTATTCCGTTCTCCTTACATACCTATTCAGAAAACGACACAAACGTTCAGACAGACATAGGGGTACAGCATCAACAAAGTACTGTAACGCCTTTGTACGTCGAACTTCAGTCCTCCCGTACCGACCAACTTTTTTGTTCGGAAAGCAAAAATTCTCTTTTGTACCGTTAGCATAGGAATTCTTTTTACTACGTGATGAAGGTTTTTTTGTAAAGGATTTCGTTCTGTTGTGTGTTTACACTGTCGTGGTGGTTTTGTTAAATTTCTCCTAATGGTCTTAATGAGAATGTCGTTAAAACATTGGTTTTTTCACTTCAAAAGCAATTCTTAAACATAAAACCGTACTGCTATTGCAATCCCTACTTGTTTTGAAAACATAAAGAGAAAAAAAACACTTCCGCTGTATTTTTCTTTCTCCAAAAAAAAAACAAAATAAATAATTCATCACAAAACAATCGTATTATTCCGCACAAATTGTACCGACACAAAACTCAATCGGATAACAAGATTTATTAGAAAATCTAACCACAAACACAAATCCTTATCGTATCGCAAACAGATAGAGGATTAAATAAAACGTCCGCCATTTTTTATCGGCACTCGTTTCAAAAACAAACTTCGTTCATTTTGCAACGTAATGTAAAAATCCGGTCAGACATTGTTGATAAAAAAATGTTTTAATCAACTTTTTGTTGACGGTACACAGTGTTCCATACGTGTAACGTATGTAAGTGTATTATAAATTTTTAAAGGCATTTTCTCTTTGTGTTTTTTTCTGTATGTTTGTTGAAGAGTGGATTTTTAATATGCTTAATGTGTATGCCCCGTAAATCTGTAATCTCGTTTAAACGTAGATTAAAAAGTTAAGTTCTTAGTTCTCTTCTCTTCTGTACACAGAATAAGAATAAGAATATTTTATGAGCATTTAAAACATGGTACATTTAAGGTCTTATTTTTAGAATCATGATCTAACATGTTTTGCCATTTACTGGCGTACAAATATATGAGCAATTGTTCACAAAAATAACGAATGTTATGTATTTAAAAACTAATGTTTTGTAATACAAGCAATAATTAAGTTATTATATACATTCAATTTCAATTACACTAGCAAGTCTACACGGTACATCTGTATGCTTACACTAAATATGGTATAGTAGGTACTAATTTGAAATTTTTCAGAAGCTATGATATGAGAAATATTTTCACATAAACAGTGGTTCATAAACCAACCTGTTTGCAGCAGGTGAAGCATATCCATCGCATAAAGCTGGGTACTGACCGGTGTTACGGGGCGTAATGCAACATGTTACAAAGCGAGCATTCGTACAGTCAGGATTTTAGGACACGGCGTAACAAAACATACTCGCTGCGAATGTTACATTATGCCCCGTAACACCGGTCAGTACCCAGCTTTATGATGAATGTTACATTACGGCTTTAAGCAGCTTTAAAAAAAGAAGAAAATAAATGCCACTATATTTTCAAAAAGTTTATTCTTTAAGAATGTCTTGACTGAAATTGTATCAGACCAGGAGGTATATTTTGAAAGCTCTATCAGTTTTATCTTTTAGTCCCAGTCCTGGAAAATGCAGATGGTTGTGCAAACTTATCTTTTGACGCATAACGATCCCGAAAAGGGCTCCCCGCACTGGTCAGCGATACCGTTTAGACTGATTATTTTCTACAGGAACCAACCACGGCCTGCAATTTTTATCTATTTTTTTATGCATCACAAAGACACAGGTGGATTGTGTTCGCTTCGTTAAATATCTACCAGTCAACCATGGTTGGTCGAGATTTGAAATGGTAAAAACATAAAGAAAAAAGTACAATTCGTAACACGATAAAAGTGATTATCCTATGCAAAGTGCCTTGTGAATTGCATAAACTCGTAACGTTTATTTTAACGCCATAATAAATGTTCTACAAGAAGTCCATAGGATTATTTTTCTCCACGTACTTCCACCGGCGCGCGGCGGCGCAGCTATAAAATATTATAATTCAATTAGAAGATTGAACTCAAAGTAATATTTCTTTATAGTTTTCCGTGTCGTAAAATTTTTATATCTTTCTGAACGAACGATTGGTAAATCTCATAGAATCTGCTATAAATAAATACCACTGTTTTGAACCATAAAAAACGATATCACACTGGTATTGCAAAAAAGTGCTCGAAAATTGAACCTAAAATGCAAGTTGCTTTTGGCTTGTAAAAGTTTCTGCTATAATGCCACTTATTCCGAATTTACGAGAAATAGGTTTATATCAAAATCTAGAAGTCGGCAAGCAAGTAATATTACCATATGGAGCGAGGTTTCCAAGTGAATTCAACGACACTACACATAGCTACTTGTACAAGTAGAGAACATGAACTGATATTGTGCCACAGAGTAAATATAGACGGTAGGTAAACTTAATAAAAGCAAGAGACGTGAATTTCGAAACCGCTGACGAAAGATAAAAACTATTTTGTAAGACGCTTATTGTTTGTTTAGGTTAACATTTAGATGTTATAGTAGGCGCCAGATAAATGTGGAATAAAGTACATTGACCTTTCCCTAATAACTGTTCATAGGTACCTGAACAATTAAATATGAATCGTTTTTCATTATTAGACAATGTTAAGGATCACGAGAGATGATGATTCGGGACAGCTTTGTGTCATTAATTCCGTTTTTCAAATTAAAAATGTCAATAATTGTAGGTGGGTCAATGACCGTTATTCCACGATTATCTGGCGCCTACTATAGTCGCAAAAAGTTCTCGGCTGAATGGTCTTAGATAATTGACCAAAGCAAAACGTTGATTTTTATAATAATGCAACTTATTAAACAACAAAGTGAAAAAAGTACAGAATAAAATGGGAACTCCCTGGGTATTTTCCTGAAATATGGTGGATACAACATTGTCCGAAAAATAAAATAAATCTATATAATATTTAACTTATTGCAATTAGCAGGCAAACTTATAATACAAGTATGATCCTGTCGTAATATTAGGTTGGTAAGCAGTTCATACCACAGAATATGATTCGAGACGTATGTTAGACACCAAACAAAATGATAAAAATACAAATTATAAAAATCGAAAACTACAGATTACGTAGATGATAAAAAGCCAAAACCGCTTTTAACACCATGTAATAATATAAATAAAACTGACCCCAGGTTGGTCTACTGTTTCTCACTATACTGTGGCGGCTTAGTAACTTGGACCACAGCAAATCAATGTTGAAACTTTCAGCTCAACTACAAGCTGTTTCAGATTCCAGTATATTTTCAACAGAACTACGATAACATTATTTTATCCGAATTTTTTCTAGTTTTTTGTACTTTTTGTACTGGAAGTTATTGTTCTCAGCTGTGTTTGGTGAATAACTTTTATGTGTCTGAAAGTAAAAGCGTGTTTTGGAGTATAATTTAATTTAATAATGAGTCTGTTGTTGAAAGTGCTTTTCTAACAAAAAATAATTTAAACAGTTAAAGTTGACAAAGCTGTTTTTGTGCCCAAGGCTGTGGGACAAGCAAATATGAACATGCCACGTATTTTTTTTCTTCATCAAATAAAAAAAAATTGACAAAGATAATTTTAAAAAGCATAAAAGTTCAGGAGTAGAGCCTACTTCTGAACTTTTCGGTAACTAGGCACTTCTACGCAAAAAGTGTTACGAACACTTACGTAGACGTGACGTCACGCGAAAAATTGATAAAAGAAAAAATACGTGCCAATATTTTTGAGTAAACCTAACTTACGGACATTAGGGAAGATTCCTAAAAAACGTTTTTTTTTTTATAATCACACTTACACATTTACAACAAAACTTGGAGTTTTAACATCACTCTTAAAAGTAATGAATCCTTCATTATCACAAATGTCTAATAAAAAAAAAATAACAAGAAAATAGCAAGAGCTCAAAAATCTTCTTTTCTTCCTGAAAAATAAAATTGAGTTTAACACATCACTCGTAAAAATAACAATTCCTCCACTAACATGACTTACATCAAGAGCACAAAACCATATCAGTTAAGCCAAAATGTCTCTCAAGAAATGTCACTAAAATCGTCCACTGAAATAAGTACGGAAGCTTGTCGTCCAATTTTCTCCTCTTCAACGTAATATGGACCTGTTGCCATCCGCTTTCGACTGAGCCTTTTCGCTTAGCCTTGAATCGGTTGTTACATTCTAGGTTTTTTCACAATTCTCAAAGCCGGCTTTGCTGAAACAACTATTATCATATACCAGCTTCATGATTTCCATCAGGAAAAAGGTGGCATCGCTTGTCAGGAGGACCCGAGAGCTCCGCATGAAATGCCTCGTAAGTATATAGCGGTAATGCGACCACATGAAAAACTAAGAAGCGAAAATACGACACAAAAAGAACCGCAACGCCATCAACGACGAACTACTAACGAAATCCTGCATCGCGCAAGCAAAGTTTTCCGTGCGATTTAAACATATACACAACAGTCCGAATATCAATTATCGGGCAGTTGCCCACCAGACACAACAACCGTCTGCTCGGTGGATCCTCCCATTTCAGTGGAGGTATGCGGGACTTTACTCTCTGTACCGCATACCCTCTATAAGTACATGACTCACTAACGTGTCCTGTGAATTCTTAAAACATACTCATGTACTGTAAATTCTTAAATTTGTAACTAATACTAGTGTATAAGTTGTAGTATCTAGTGTACTCCTGCCAGGGTTGCGGAATTTGTTCGAAAGAGTCACCGCGGCCCTGGAAGGCAAAGGACTTTAGAAGGAACACGGATGGGTTTTAGTCAGTAAGAGTCTGACACCCTTCCGCTCTACCCAGAGTGGAAGAAGTCATTTGATGATATCCCATCTTTAAAAAAAAAAAAAGGTGTACTAATAAAAATGATTGCTATGTTGTCCCAAATAAAACTATTTATTATTATATTATTATTATTGATCCCACTGATTCATATCCCTAGTTTTTATTTTTGGGATAAAATTTGTTTAGGCTTGTGGCTCTAAGCAATGTTATAGTTTTAAATCAGAGAAATATTGTTTGTCATCGGATCATTCCTATGAACCAAATAACCCTTCGGTGGTCGTTTTAATAAGAATTAAAGCCAAAGTCAATTCATTTACTTTAACTAGACCATTAAAAGGCACTCTCATATCAGTGACTTTAGTTGTCCATTCGCAAAAAGAAGATTCTTATGGAGAAGAACGGACAAGAAATTCCATAGTTACTCTTTAGGGAACATATTGCATAACTCATAAATATGTTTGTGGGCACTAAGGTTTGGTCACTCAATTTTGGGCAAAGCACACTTGCATAAGCAATTATTGTGTTTGTATTGCTATAATTTTGTGTAAAAAAGCAATTTTACCTTTTCATTAATAATGCAGATTTTTTCCAGCGCAATTTACATAAAGTCAAGTGAACTCAAACAAAACCTTCCAACAACTTAAAATACCTAACCAAACTATTATTTAAGCGTCACTGACCCGTCAGTCCCCGGGCAAGTATTTACCCTGGCATGTAGTGAAGGTACCTTGTGCCGTAGCAGACAGACTTATGTTTTAATAATAAGTGTGTGTTAAATACCATCCTTCACACAGCTTGGAAAGCACTTAGTTATTACCTAAAGCTGAGACGGTATACTCGACAATGTAGCTTAAACTTGTACCTATTAGGTACTCACAGCACTTAGACACTGGTTTTGTAGTTAAATAATAAGTAAGGCGCAACGCAATTCAATTCAATATATTATATATTCATTATTTTTTTGTTAATGCGACTATGATACGAGTTTTCATTGTAACTGTTATCGAATTGAAATTGTTATATTTATCTATAAATATTGTTATAGAGCAGTTTTAGAACAAATTCTGTGAAAAATGTGAATTGTCATTTTGATTTATTCAAACATTTTTTTTGAAATCGGAATATTATACGAATATTTGAAATAGGAATTCGAGATAGTATTCAATGGAATGAAAACTCAATTTCATACAAGTCAAAGTTAAAATTGCGTTGAAACCCACACAAATGAACCTACTTTCCAAACTGCAAACTATTATTTCCTTTACATAACAATTTATGAGTTTTACATTGTTTTATGGACAGAATAGTTACTTATATAGAATTTTGTTTCATATTAAATTTTACTCATATTATCATTTCATATAATAATCAATACGCAGAATACTTACTTTGAAAACAATTCAATCATCAATTATTGTACAAATAAAATTGAATGTTTCGATATTCATATCATAGAATAACAAATCAAATATTCTTTATCCTCATATTATTTAGTTAACATAAAACTTATTACCAAGAAAAACATTTTATCGAATGATTATTTTTAATCGTTTCAATGTTTCAACCTTTGACATAATGCATACCCTCCCATAAAATTACAACACCGCGTTTACAAAAACAATGCGGGTAAATTCTAATACTTGATTGAAGTAACAGACGATTCACCTAGTGTTGATTTATCTGTGGTCAATATTTGTAGCCAAAATAAAAAAAAATAAGAAATCATAGTTTATTTACATTAAGTTACAGTCAAACACGTAAGCGAGCATGCAACACGCAGCATGCAACCAAGCATGCAGCATGCAAGCGAGCATGCAAACGAGCGTGCAACATGCAGGAGGCATGGTTTCACGCGAGTTTATCGTCGCAGATGGTTTTAATGCTCGCCATCGCAGCTTCGGCCACAGCGGCGGCGGCGGGCGTTAAAGCCACCTCAGCTCGCGGGCAGCCTTGCCCCTGCGCGCCTTTGCGGGCTTTAATTACACTGTAGGGGTAGGGCAGACAAGACTACGTGGAGTCGGTTTAGCAACGATTCGTTTCTGTCACTAACTTTTGTAGAAAAACATTTTTGGCTTTTAAGACAATATTTTAATTTTAGTTTAAAGTTAAAAATGCTATTTTGTGTATTGGTGACTTCAGAAAATGAATCCAGCGCGCAGTATTAATAATCTGTAGGCGAGTCATCCGTTACGTATTTTATACATAGTTGAAGTATTCAATATCTTAAAAAGTATCATTAGATTAATCGTTCGTTAGTGCAATTGTGGATAGCATCACGTCTATTTTTACATTTTCGTAGAAATAAAGTATAATGGAAAAATTCACCAAACAAACAATATTCCTTAAAAATAATTCTACTGTTACTGTCAAGTTTGTTAAATAAAAAATGTGACTGTCAAATTAATTGAATTGTGTTTCTGTAAATTATGTTTCATTCAAGTAAATAGTCGTTGAAACAATAATATTAGAAATAAAAATACATAGATCAAATATTATGTGAAACATTTCCTGCGTAACGAAATTTCTGTCTGCGAAACAAGGGAATACCCAATTTATGTCATAAAACCAAAGATTTTATATTTCTTTTATGAGTTATAGGAAAACACAAAGCTGCAAGCTAATACGTGGTACACAAATTTTATTACTATTTTCTTTGAATTTATTTCTCTATTCATTGTTCATCTTTAAAACATTATACAATGAAGCTGAAAGGAAAATATAAAACATGGACGAGGTTGAAAGCAATGCAGTATTATTTTGTAATAGTGTTTTGCAAGCAATGTTTAGAAATATAAAGAATTTCTTCTTTTCAATAATATTTTCCCTAGTATATAATAGATTTTCAACTTTATTGCCTAAAAGTCAAAAAAAAAGTCAAAACGTTTATTTCAATTAGGCCATTAAACGGCACTTTTGAACGTCATCATTTACAGTTCAGTAAAATAATAATATTACATTAATAAAGTGACTCTAATGTCTATTCGGAAAGGTAGATTCTTATGGAGAAGAACGGACAAGAAACTCCATAGTTACTCTTTTCAAATAATGATTTTACAAAATTTGGTATACAAAAATTAATTTAATATTATGTGAGGACGATGCACCCAGAGTATGCTCTTAACCCTCGGCATGCCTGGTTGGGTCTGTGAGACCCACCGCAACCGTTAAACCGTTATAATTCATTGTAATTTGAAATTCGCGCGCAACCGCTCTCAGTAGCTGACCGTAGTGAACTGATTGTCACCCTCCGCCCGCTACCTCAGTCCGGGGCCTGCTCCAGTAGTGAAAGGACGTGCCTAAAGTGCGCTCGGGTCTCGCAGACCCTACCAGGCATACGGCGTTTCAATGTAAGTATTCATTTGTTGCTATTAGTGGTTTTGTGTCGTTAATTTGTTAAAAATAAACATAATATTTTAAATGGTAACATATTTTATATATAATAGTCGAGATTATTGTTTTTTTTAATTTGTTTTTTTTTTTATGAATTTGTTGTATTTTATTCATAAAGATCTTTATTTTGTTTGGAATTCAACTTTATAGTATCATATTCTTTACAGTTCAAAATGGAGAGAACCTTACAGGAGAGGGAAATCGTTAGTTTGTTACTCGAAGAGGTGGACGAAGATCCTGAAGATGATATTGTATTCGACTCCAGCGACGAAGAGTCTGATGAAGTTACAGAAAAAACTCATGAAACCGACTCGATCGATTCAGAGAGAACTCATGAATAAGCCTCACGATGTAGTCGATCGCCTTGTCGCGCCTGTTTCTCTGTCAGGGAGAAATATCACGATGGACAACTGGTTTACGAGCTTTCCAACATATGAACACTTGCTAAATCATCATAAGCTAACCGCTGTCGGTACAATGAAATCAAACAAAACTTGCATACCTGAAAAATTCAAAATAAATTCAACAATGTATTCATCACAGTTCTGATTTCAAAAAGATATGACTTTAGTATCATACGTCCCAAAACCTAGAAAAAAGGTGTTCCTGCTGTCATCTCTCTATCATGATATGGACCTGCAATCAGGCGAGAAGCAAAAACCAGCAGTTATTACATTCTATAACAAAACTAAAAGTGGTGTTGACAACGTTGACAAGCTTATTAGATCTTATGATGTATCAAGAAACTCCAGAAGATGGCCGCTCACTCTGTTTTTCTGGTTGCTGAACTCTGCAGGTATAAATGCAAAAAATATTCAAATGCTAAACTTCCCTGATATCAAAACCAATCGCAGAAATTTTATCAAAGATCTGGGTATCACATTGATAGAATCTCATCTGAAATCAAGACAGAAAAATGCTCGCCTTTCCACAAATCTCCGCAAACGAATTGCTGACTATATTGGTCTCGACGAAGGTCCACCGGTGAAAAAAACAGCTCCAGGTGTAAGGCGCAGATGTTACGTTTGTCCATCAAAGAAAGACCGTAAAACTCAATACATCTGTGAGACGTGCAAAAGCCACGTGTGCCTAGATCATGCAATTTTCCAGTGTGGAAATTGCTATGTTCCTGAAAATGATGTCGGAAATGAAGAAGACTAATTATTTTAGCTTAGAATATAAGATAACCTATGTGCATTATGATCCCCAAAGTCTGATTGTGATTTCTTTAGTTTTAGTTGATTTTGAATGTTTATGAACATAAGTTGTTTAATTCTACGTTAAAAAACAAGGTAAAAGATTAATTAAAAATTCTTTTGAAAATATTATTAATTCGAACACGTATTTTATTTAAAACCCTAAAAAACATGTTTAATTTTATTATAAAATCAAAAAATATACTACATTGATATCAATTTGTAGAAGAAAAAAAAATTTTAAATTTAGGGTCTCACCGACCCACCAGGCACGCCATGTAACTTTTTTCTACCAGGCACGCCGAGGGTTAAAAGAACAAAGTATCACCAGCAGAGGTAAACTTATTAATTTCCTAAATAAATTTAGGTAAATGGTACTCACATATTTACAAACATTGGAACCATTAATTAAACATCAGTGTGTGAGTCAACAGAAAAATAAAAACACAAAAAAAGAAACAGTATAATATCTATAAAGTTAATACATAAATCAACCAGTTTGACCTTCACCCTTGATTGTCCTATGGAGCAGGACCAGCATGTTTCCTAAGCATTTGGTTTAAGGTTGATTGGAAAATTTTACAGTTTCGGGTAGCTTGATGTGCTAGCGTCTGTACATGGTGGACATCCCATACATACACACGATTTTTTTTCGGAAAACTTTAATTGTGTTTACAGCTAAGTAGTGGAATCCCTTGCCGGTGTCTATGCTTCTTGATACCTATAACCTGGGGCTTAAGTCAACAGTGAATAGTTTAATTAGTTCTAGGCAAGCGTGCTCCATTGTTGACCATATCTTTCCGTCAAGTGTATTTTTTTTATTTAATATGGGTTTGCTCTTGACTCTAGTCTAGGTCATAGTTGACAGAGACAAAGTCGACGATGGAGCGATCTCACCCAGAAGAAGCCTGTTCACTCTAATTTTGAAGAGATTAGGGTTGTATGCGTTCGGAAACACAGACGCAAGCAAAAAGTTCCACTCCATTGCTGTGCGCAATAAAAGTCGTTTGGAAACATTTAGTGCGAATTGGTGGAATAGCAACAAGGTAGGGAAGGTAACTTGCAGTGATTGTAATTGTGATCAACCGAAAAAAATACAGGACGATGAAAAAAAAAACAAAAAGAATTCATTCAACCAATACAACAGCTGACGTGCGTTTGACACTACAGTACAATCCGCTGAATACTATCACGCTTAATACGCCAGTTTACTGACGTAAACTGGCGTATTATGCGGGGAATCGTATTCCAATCGTATCCCTGCAACTTGAGGCATGTTTTAAATATTATATCACGCTTAATACGGTTCGACATCTTGTTTATTATTTATTACGTCATCTGGACACGCGTGTTATCTTAACGCAAATGAACTCAGATTATTTTTAAGTTGCCATGCCAGATAAATTCTATGTTTTTAGTCTTTTGTACGCCAGAGTATAAACGTATCAGCGTGCCCCCGACGCCAAGCCCCAAATTCGCCGTACTTTTTGTCACATATTTGTGACGTTTGGCGTACAAAGCACGCGCTTGCTTGTCATGTATACGTGAAAATAGCGATCAAAAGGTTAAGGAAGGAATGTGCCATTGGGCGTGAGCTTGGATGACTGGCCTTCGTTTTATCGACTGGTAAAAGCTTTATATGAACTTAAGACATAATACGTTTTATATTCCCTATCCCGGAAAATACACTTTCTCGCTTAACACGCGTTTTTAGTTAGGCCCTTTGAAATCGTCTTAAACGGGTTTTACTGCATTTATTTTGAGTTTACATTTGTCTCATTATATTACGATAGTTATCGCAGCAGCATTTCGGCCTAAACAAATTAAATTAACTGTCAGCATTACAGACAAACCACTTTACTTTGAAAAAGTAATTAAATGTCTTTTGAAACACGTTTTTCATTGAAGATAGAAAAAAACTTATATTACTTTTCGAAAGTAGTAAAAACTGCCTTCTCTATAAAATTATAATAAAACCTAAGAAAACACGTTCTTTTGCGTAGTGTGCAACTTTTGAATATCGTTTTATGTAAGAGTATCTCACTTAAAATACTCTAGAGCAATTGCTTGTAGCGTTGACAATGCAAAAAAAAAACTTTCTAATTTGAAATTTGATACGGCTCAAGTTCATATTATGTGCACCAAATTTCTACCGAATCGATTCAATGCATTCGAAACGAATTGGCTGTGAGACACACACAGATAAATGAGTGATCCTACAAAGGTCCCGTTTTGATCCATTTGTGGTACAGTACCTACCCTAAAAATTGGCCAAGTGCGAGTCGGACTTGCATGCAAGGGGTTCCGAACGAATTTCATTTTTGTGGCATGTTATTTTAACAGTAAAGTCGTTTTATTGGTTTTACTATAATCTACGGGTAAAGAACTGTTATTCCCAAATTTTTCATGGTAATTTTTCAACTAAATCCTAAATAACTTTTTATTTTAAAATTATGAAAAAAATGTAATGAAACCCCGGTATAGTTTGAAAACTTTTTTTGCAACTTTATACTTTGTCCCCCAAAAGTGACCCCCATACTCAAAATTAAGTACATATGCGTAACAAATTTCAACAGAATCGGTCAAGTAGATTCGGAGGTAAATTGAATGTGACAGACGGACATACAGACACCTGAATGATCTTATTTGGTTTCCGTTTTTTACGGATGTTCGGAACCCTAAAAACTAATACTTCTTAAAAAAACTTCAACATTTTCACAAAATTTCAGCAAGCAAATACTCGTAGTTACTTTTTCCAGTTGCCGTTTTTAGATAAAAAATAAATTGGTTCGGGTGCCCGCTTTTTCTACTGTAAACGAAATGGCCGAGTGCACACTTCAGGTGAAAATATTTCTCAATATAACTGTATTTCTATAGAACTCAAACCTGTGTGAGTACTGGGGTAGGCAGGAGAGTCCTTTACTCAAGTACTGTGTAAGGGGCGAGGTTTTCACCGTTACAGCGCACTTCCAAAGTTCTTGATTGTTGTTCTGATATTTTTATTAAATCTAATCTGACGTACACTTAGGTTCCCTTGGTAACTTACTCACCTAAAGTACCCAGTAATTGGATTGTTGATAGGCAAATAGAAAGCCACTCCATATACTAAGTAACTTTCCAAAGTTCTATAAGTAACTTTATGTTTGTCGTGTATCTATTGTAATGTGCCTTTTATTTTTGTAGAATAAACTATTTTTCTTTCTGTAATCTATTTCTATATCACTATAATCAGCCGATAACATCTCCACTGCTGGGACACAGAGGGGATAGATCAAATACTTGTATTCAACACTTTTTTATTTGCGATGAGTTTGCTCTTGATTCTAGTCTAGGTCATAGATGACAGAGACAAAGACGACGATGGAGCGAGCTTACCTTAAGAAGCCTATTCACTCTATTGGACTGAAAGTTGATCCATAACATATTGGCGGGGAATGGGCACTTTGTTTATCTAAAAATGTTTCCAAAGTGAAGTACACTTTTCTTTATATCTTTCTTTGAAAAAAAAAAATATTGCCACATACTGGGAATTTCTCCTATACCTATCGTGGGTACGTTTACAAACATCAAACTCACATACACAAGCAGCCGCACCCGGAACAACTATCTGTAGGCCATACAAATATTTGTTCTGTGCGGGTATCGAAGCTGCGACACGCAGCGCAGCAGCCAATCGCTCAACCTCTGCGCTAACTGTGTCGTGTCTGATTCGACTATGGAAATCCCGTTACCGATATAAACTACTATACTTTTCTACTACACTTTCACCAAGTTGCTCAAGCTACTTTTGATCTCAAAATAAAGCATGGTTTCCGTAGAATTGATGGGATCTTATATTCTAGCTTGTACACTGCAATAGGCTTTTAATCTATATTTGAATTCAGAATTTGAGATAATTTCCAAATTATGAAACATAAAACTACTTTAACAGGTTCGTTTTCTTTTAAATAAAATAAAAATCCAAGTTGATTAATGCATTTTTATTTTATTCAAAAGGCTTTAAAAAAAGTATAGGTTCTTTTTTGAAGCCTTTTGAATTAAATAAAAATACATAAATCAACTTAAAATACACAATGTTAAAACAAAAACTCATGAACAAACCGATAACAAACTAAATATATTAAAAGCCAAACTTTTACTTATATCGAATCGTATTTATCTGCAAAGAATTTTACATTTCACAAATGGCAGTTCTGAAACTCATCACAATTCTAAAGTTTGCCCATAGGTACGCAATCACGCATTTAAATCAGACGAACTTGTTTTGGATTTCAATAAAATTATTTATTTAATTTATTTGTTTTTGGAATCTCGAATACTAAGTCACTGCTGTCCGTCTGTCTGTCGGCGGGCTGTATTTATGAACAATAATAGAAAGACAAGAAAAGAAATTTTCACGGAGTCATCACTATTGCCGCTATATTAACAAATTAAAAATTAAAGTCACGTTTCATGAAATGGGTCCATTTAAGAAACTAGTATTTTTAAGATTAATTATGCAAAACCAGCCTGTTTCAACACCTATTTCAGAAAACATGTAGGTATAATCTTGCCATCAGATATCATAAGTTTGATAGCACTAACTGAAACGGGTGGCAGGTGGCAGATTTTGTATCAAATCCCAGCGGACGGATATAGGCTAAAGGAAACATAATATTTGGAGAAAACCCAAGATAGATTCTAGTATGGGAATTTGTCTATTATTTTATTCCAAAATATTTTGAAATAGTCTTTCAGACCAATAAATTTATGGTATTATTACATGCGATGGGCAGTTATTTAACCGGTCAAGTGCGCGTTGGGCTCTCACACGAAGGGTTCCGTACCATAAACCGAAAAAAAAACACTTTTCTTTCATTTTTAATTTAATTTAATTTTTATTATGTTTTGTTATAGCGGCAATAGAAATAAACACTATGATCCGATGAATTTCAACTGTTTACCTATTAAGGTTCTTGAGATACAACCCGCTGACAGACAGACGGACGGATAGCGGAGGTTTAGAGGGTTCCGTTGGTAACTTTGCGGGTACGGAGCCCTAAAAAGAAAGAAGCTGTGCAAGGTTCGAATTCTCCTATGGAAAAGAGCCGGCAGCAATCCACGATTTATCATTAAAAAAAATGTAAGTTAAAATGTTTCCATAATACAGTATTGACAGGTATTAGAGGACAGTGTTGACAGCCAACAAAGTACCAAGTAAGTACGTATCAAAAACGTGAATCACAGATTGACGACACCAAATCGTAACTCAACTTTTTTTATCTTTTTTTTTAAGAATGGGAAATCGTCAAATGACTTCTTCCGCTCTGGGTGGAGCGGAAGGGTGTGTCAGACTCTTACTGACTAAAACTCATCCGTGTTCCTTCTAAAGTCCTTTGCGTTCCAAGGGGGCTACTCTCTAAACCCGAAGTCCGTAGTTTCTCCGAAAGTCCCGACCCGAAGTCCGAAGGACTTAGTTGCGAGCGTATTCTACTCCGTACCACCTACGGACTTACGATTAATTCCGAACCCGAACTAAGAATGATTGTGTTATCATTAATTCTTAGTGGTTAGGTGATTTAAATTCCACAACATCGTAACTCCATTTATTCAGCTGTTTGTATTCTGAACATTATGAAGTCCTAAACCCTTCACATGACTGACTAGCGGTATAACAAACAATTTATTATGAACACACTCAACCTTAAACAACTTGAAGTGAACGTAGCAATAACAGAAATACATCCATAACAATGCTAAGTGCCATGAGCTGCGTGTAAACACATATTATTGGGGTATTGCTCTCATTTTGATTCATGAATATGTTTTGGAACAAGTAAACTAGGGTTAGTTTTTAATCTATGTACTAATATATTAAAGCTGAAGAGTTTGTTTGTTTGTTTGAACGCGCTAATCTCTGGAACTACCAGTCGGATTTGGAAAATTATTTTTTTATATGATGGCCACTTTCATGAGAAAGGCTATATGGTGTAAGGTAACGGGAATCTCGTACAGGATCGGGAAAAAAACAAGATATGCGCGTACGCGGGCAAAACACGGCACGGGCAAAAGATAGTTAAAAAATAAATCTCAAATAGGCAGGCAAAGAACACCTAAACCTAGTAACTGGGTGATACGGTGCCTCTTAGCAGACTGGTATCAGATTTTCCGGCTTCCGACTATCCGTAATGACTGCCAAAGATCTACAAGAGGCAGCCGGGACCAACGACTTTTTCTTTTTTTTTTCTCCGTTTTTGTTTAGGGGCTTTTATCAAAGATATGCCAGCCCCATCGTATCCTTTTACATAAATTTGCTTACTTAAACAGTATTAGTTTATAATGTTACTTAATAGTTAATGAATTTAGACCAACGACTTAGAAATAACTATAAGGCCCAAAAACTAGCCCAAATTCTAGACCACTCTGCACACAAGTCGAAAATCCAAAACAGTCCCTCTGAAGCCCAACATTTCTCGTCCAACTTACATTACTCTCTCCTACATACGATATGATAAATTATAAGTAATTATAAGTAACTTCAAAACTATCCATTTGTATAAACAAATATTCACTATAAAAATACGCCTACTAATAATACGAAAAGTAATTTTGTAAATAAATATGAAGCGTCCAAT
The DNA here is from genome assembly GCA_905163435.1 of Mamestra brassicae. NCBI lineage: Eukaryota > Metazoa > Arthropoda > Insecta > Lepidoptera > Noctuidae > Mamestra > Mamestra brassicae. The sequence continues at coordinate 17,690,919 of LR990999.1, read as the reverse complement.
AAATAACTGACCTCAGGGATAATTAATATTAAGTATGTAAAAACAATAATAAGTAAATAAAACAATCAGTAATAATAAAAAAATGGTTTTTACAATGTGACTAAATAAGTAAATTTATAAAATAATGAAAATATTGTTTTAATTTAATTATATATTAATAAAACAGTATAACTTACTAACTACTTAACGAATAATAAAAGTTATCACATTACCCGTGTTCTTCCTCCTCTCTCTTACTTAATCTATGCTGTGCCCGGCAGGTTTCATAATTGTGAATTATTTCCCTACCAACTACATATATACGTTATGGTACGCAATAAAGAACTGAGAATTAAGAATACATTCACGTTCTGGGGCACGCCCTCGCACTCAAAACTAATGCATTCAGGATTATCGATCTTCTTTCAGTCGTAACCTAAACACTGCACAGTGGGAGCCATCTATCACCATGTAGGTCGGGGGAAAAAACATACATCAAGGCCCAAAAAATGACATAGATAAAATGCGATGTGTTGTCTACCCATATACCCTAGGGATCATAGCCAAAACACCAAAAAAAAACCTCAGAAACTCCACATTCAACGTTCTTTCCTTAACATTCAAGTTTCCAGGGCCTTGCACTCGAAACTAACTCATTTAGGAACACTGCTATGAGAGTCATGTATCACCATGTAGCTCGGGGGAAAAACCATACAACAAGTGCCAAAACTGACAAAGGAAACATGCAATGTGTTGTCTACCCACGTGGCCTATGTACCGAAGCCAAAACACCAAAAAAGTCCCACAAAAACTCCATATTTACCGTTCTCTCCTCTACATTCAAGTTCCTAGGGCCTTGCACTCAAAACTAATGCATTCAGGATCATCGATCTTCTTTCAGTTGTAACCGAAACACTGCTGCGGCGTAGACAGTGCAATGCAACGCTCCGATTTGAATTAAAGTTTCATTTAGTACTGTTTCGTAAAGGATTTCGTTTGTAGCACGTTATTAAAGTGGTTGCGCGGTTTTTAATTTGAAATTTAAATGTATTTTGGGAGACGAATGCGGTATTTAATTAAGTGTGGATGGAATTAAATAAAAATTAACATTTCAAAGCTGTGTGTGGGCTTATATTAAAAACAGCCTTATTCATAAAAACTTTATAACCATTACATAGCTAAAACACTGAAAAGCAGATTCTTAATTCAAAATTTTGTATCGAGAATTTGAATTTAGAATATCTTAAACAGTATTTTAACTAAGTTGTGGTTATAATTTTTTTATAAATAAGGGGGTAATTCCTTTTAGTTTCCTGAGGAAACTTTCACCAAAAATGTTGTAATTTGATTATAAGAAATGACAGTGTTTTTACTACTCAAGAACTAAAAAAAGTTTTACGAAAACATTTCAAATAAAATGTGAAGACTACGCACACGTAGTAGGCGTAGCTCGTAGCGCGCTATGCCGTAACTCGATAAGCTGCTACGCCGTAGCTCGATAAGATGCTACGACATAAACCTTAACTTGTAATATAAAAGATAAAGTGCTTGATATTTTACATACCTAATTATTTAGTTATTTATACTTTTACACATAAGCTCACGCCTCATTTCCATGGTGGTTGACAGAAACTACAGAAAGCCTCCTGCTCGCAGCAGGAGGCTTTTTGTCCTTACATACTCCTCTTGCTTCATTTACGTTCATACATATGATCACCCATATACTAAGGTAGTTTCTTCACTCACCGGAAGGATGTATTTAGTTCTTATTTATTTTTAGCGATTTTTTTAGATGATTCTCTATTTTCTATGGGAGATCAGACTTTTCCTTTAAATTATGCTATAAATATTTATAATAATATATAATTTATATTATGTGTATATAAATTTCGGTTTCGATCGAAACTGAGATCAGAAACGAAGGTTCGGTTTCGGTTTTGGCGGAAATCCTTCTTCGGTCGGACACTAACAATATTGCCATAATGTCAAAATGTAATTTTTATTATTTTTTGGGGTTGACATGATATTGCTTACGCGTCCTCCTCTCAGTTTCAATGAGTCGAGAGTACGAAATGACTTATAATGTAGCGTCATTTATTTAAAATTAAATTATTTTTATTTGTAGATAGGTATAGGTAAACAAAAGGTACAGATGTCAATATTAATTAAATGAACGCCAAAGACATTTCATTAATATTGACATCGGCGCACAAATATTCTAATTATAATTTCTAATTAATGAAATCTTATTTCTAATTAAACTTCGAAGAATGTCTGGTGAATCTAAACCTGCCTACAAGTAGTAACATTACTACACGTTAATAATAAAAGATTAAATAATATATAGAACCTCCACCTGTTCCTCAATAAACATAAATAAATCAAACACGACTTTCCGCATCATGTTTATCGACGCACTATAAAAACGTAAATGTCAGGAGAGAGATTCTCAGTCGTATTTCATTCTCCAATTGAATTCCCATAAAACGGCAGTAAAATGCACAGAGTATCGTGAGCAGGTGTTAACGCCCCCGTAAAATGGCGACTGTTTAGGGAAAAGGTCATGTATTGAAGTAAAGGTTTATTGTTCTTTTGGTTGTTTTTGTGAGGAGGAGCTCGTGGCTAAATAATAACAGCCGCACGGGTCGATCAAGGTTAAGCAACACTTGCTAAGGTCGGTTTGTGGATGGGTGACCATCTAAACATACCGAGTTTACTCCGTGCCTCGGAAAGCACGTTAAGCCGTTGGTCCCGGCTGTCATTTGTAGATCTTTGCCAGTCGTTACGCATTGTCAGAGGCCAGTAAATCTAACTCCAGTCTTGCCACAAACTACCGTGTTAATCTGTTAATGGGTTGTGGAGGTCTGGTAGGCAGCCGCTCCACGTAAAATACTGGTATTCAGCTGAATCCGGTTTGACTGGTAGCCGACCCCAATATAGTTGGGCAGATGATGATGGTTGTTTTTGTGATTTGATGAGATTTTTTACTTCTAAAGGTCTACGCGATATTTGCTTTGCAAAGTGATATCCGCTCGTTCAAACCTTAGAGCAGAGGGCTTAACACAAATGTTTTTGACGTATAGTAACGTAACGTGAAATTTTACTCTAACTGTAATACTCGTTTCGCCCTGGTTGAATCCATGGTCCGGAGCGATGAGGCTTGGGAAGCGGTCACCTCCTTCTGCGAAGCAGTAATGCTAGCGAAGGAGGAGGCGGGCCGCGCGAGGGAAAGGCAAGGCCTTCGCCCCAACCGCCGCTACAGGAGAAGACGCCCCGGGCGTCGGGAGTCGCAGGGCGATCCCCGGCCACCGTAGGCGCGGGCCTGCGGACGGCGAGCGTTGGGTGGCTCGATGTCCGATTACCACCAGGCTCGGGTCGATGGCGCGTTGTGTTTCACGCGCGCCTCAAAGAGATGTCAGCATAGAAGACGGGGCCCGCTAGGGCCAGAGCCTGCCAGGGTTGCGGATTTTTTTCGAAAGAGTCACCGCGGCCCTGGAACGCAAAGGGCTTTAGGAGGAACACGGATGGGTTTTAGTCAGTAAGAGTCTGACACGCCCTTCCGCCCCACCCAGAGCGGAAGAAGTCATTTGATGATTTCCCATCCTTAAAAAAAAAAAAAAAATGCTCGTTTCTCACATAATTTTAATCCGAATTGGATCCTTTATTATTTTTTTTGTATGATACAAATCGTGTATGTCGCAGAAAATCAAACCAAAATACTATGGGATTTATTTTATTTCCAAATTTCACATTTATAATCGTTTAGTAAGATTGACTCGGTATACTTAGCCTTTCTCATTGTAAAACAATATTTACTAAGCCAAGTGCATATTTTAATCACAAAAATGCAAAGTTCTGTAAGAAAGGAAGCTCTTAGTCACTGTCGTACAAAGCTCTCATAGTTTTATAAAAGAGGTTTAATCTAGGTAGTGACTACAAACTCCACTGTTTAAATCTTCAAACTGCTCGGGAAGATATTACGAATTTATGAGATGAATGAAACTCAAATATTGTGTTAGATGGCTTGGGAAGATTACTTGTAATGTGGATTATACATTACTGTTATATTCCATCCTAATATTATAAAGAGAAAAAAGATTTGCATTTTTGTATGTAACGTTTAAACTTAAAAACCACTGGACCGATTTGAAAAAATATTTCAGCAATGAATAGCTACATTATCAACGAGTAACATAGGCTATATTTTATCCCCGTATTCCAACGGGAACGGGAACTACGCAGGTGAAACCGCGTGACGTCCGCTAGTTATAAATAAATTGAAGATTGTAAATAAATTATTATTTGTATGTTATTATACAATGTAAACACATCGATACGACAATAAATGAAAACACGGGCAATACTGGTTCATTGGAATATTTTGAATCTATTATAAATCCTGTCACCGAAATTAAAAATAAACTTTACAATTGCATAAAACGTCAAAAAATTTCAAACTAGTCATGGATAGTGACTACTATTCTGACGAAATATTCCAATCTGTTGCAGTTAGTGACATCAAATCTGTGATAAAATACAACATATTCGTATGAACTAGTATTGCCAGTGTTTTGATTTAGTATCGTTTCCATCGTCTCCACCTTGTATATAAAAGCAATTATTACAAAATGAATAGTAGGCGCCTCTAAAGAATTGGTCTTGGGACGAAGAATGCGACTGCGCTCTTCTGGTGGTCGACGCTGTTGGCTTTCAGGAGTTGAAGTGGTTGAGAATACTGTGATGGGACCAGCCCTTATACAAGATATATAGAAGACATACTCTTTATTATACATGTCACCGTAAAATAGCAAACTCCTTAAGATTATAAAATAACTTGAGACATTGTAAACTCTCGATAAATTGTCAACTGAACATTTGGAATACTTTTTTACGCATCAAAATTTGATAGTCAATAATCTCTCGAAGTCATTCCGAGAAATTGTGGACTGACATAAACTGGCGACCAGTCAGCTCTCTGGTCTACAATTTATAAGTTTTGGTGTGATGATCAAATTGGAGTTTCCAATTTGACTATACCCCTCATTGGTCTTTGTTTTCTTTGAATAGATCATGAGAGCCGTGTTTTCAGGTATACTATCACACGAAAACAGATAAATTGTAGACTTGTGCTCTGATTGGTCGTCATTTTATTTTAATCCACAATTTCTCGGAATGACTAATTTACTAACTACTTATTTCATAATCTTACGGAGTTTACTATTGTCCGATGACATATCCTTCCTACTAATATTATAAATGCGAAAGTTTGTAAGTATGGATGTATGTATGGATGTTTGTTACTCTTTCACGTAAAAACTACTGAATGGATTTTGATGAAATTTGGCACAGAGGTAGATTATAGTCTGGAATAACACATAGGATACTTTTTATCCCGGGAATATGTTCCCTTAGGATAGTTTTCGACAATCACGCGGGCGGAGCCGCGGGCGGCAACTAGTACACCATAAAAGTTACAGAAAAGTTAGACGAAGGAAACATTTACAAAAGGTAATGTTATTGCTAAAATCGATACAAATATGAATGTGATTTCTAAGATTTAGGTATGTTAAGAAAATTCACTATCCTACTAAATTATTAATTTAACCATTATCCAGATACAAACACTAAAACATTTCAGGCAGTACAGCCAAGACAATAACATACAATTTAATGTAAATAGAATATCATTTTCACATTATGATTTCACTTACCTACATTAGAATCAAAGTTAAAATGACTGAAATTTGGAATATAAATCCCTATTTATGTTCCCACATATAAAATGTATACATAAAACTCGTAAGGAGCTCGTGGCTATATAATAACAGCTGCACGGGTCGATCTTTAAGTTAAGCAGTTGCCAAGGTTGATTTGGGGATGGGTGACCATCTTAACATACCGAGACTCCTCCGTGTCTCAGAAAGCACGTTAAGCCCTTGGTCCCGGCTGTCATTTGTAGATCTTTGGCAGTCGTTATCGATAGTAGAAGCTAGAAAATCTGACACCAGTCTTGCCAAGAAGTAAGTACCGTGTTACCCAGTTAATGGGTTGTGGAGGTCTGGAAGGCAGCCGCTCCTTGTAAAATACTGGTATTCAGTTGAATCCGGTTGGCAGCTGACCCCAATATAGTTGGGAAAAGGCTAGGCAGATGATGATATACATATATGTTACGGGCAACGTGATTAACCGGCCATTATTAATAAGGACCGCGCGGGCATTATTAATAATGCCCCAGAGCGATGGGCAAAGTGATTAATTTATCACTTTGATCGGCCATTATTAATAATGCCCGACGGCCCGTGTTCCATGTAATAAATATAAAGTTTGAAATAGCTTGAAAGTTTGAAATAGCTTGAATTTAATTTCATTTAATAAACAAAAACACTACAGTTCACCTATTTTATTACTTTGCCCAAGATAGGGTGGGCATTATTCATAATGGCCGGGAAAAGTGATTAATCATGCTGTTTTAATCACATTGCCCAATTGAGTCGGGCATTATGAATACAGACCGGCCATTATTAATAGTGCCCGGACTTATCAAATTGCCCGTAACATATACACAAAACGAGCTCTGAAATAGTTGACGGATTTTCATGAAATAATTTCCCTGACACAAAGTGCTGGTTCTATTTAAAAGGGTTTAGTTTTCAGACATATTGCTGTTTGTAACTGCTATTCATTGTGAACGTCTAACTAATGAGCGTTTTATCCTTTATATGATATAGTAGGAAAATAGGTATTACATCCAAATATAAATGCTCGAAACTAATTATGTTTTTAGAGTTCCGTAGTCACCTTATGGTTTCGCCATGTCCGTTTGTCTGTCTGTCCATCCGCGTTTTAGCTCAGAGACGCTTAGCGCTAGAAAGTTGAAATTTGGTATGGGTATATATATTAATCACGCCGTCAAAGTGGTCAAATAAAATCTTGAAATACATTCGTTTTTAGGGTACACCCCTTACATGTAAAGTGATGATGAATTTTTTTATCCTCTTACCTATGGAGTGGGGTGTCGTTGTATGCCCTATACAACGACACCCCACTCCATAGGTAAAATATTGAGGGTTTTCTAAAATTTTGCGAAATCTTAATCTTAATCTAAACGGTTGTTTTTGGAGACGAGTACATATACCGAATTTAAAAGGTTAACTATCCCCGCTACCTATGCTTAACGAGTTAATGTGTAATAGTCGACCAACTTATAAAATGAATCTGGGTAAGTAAATAATTCCATGGAAAATGGCTAAAAAGTGTAATAATAGTGAATCTGACATGGTTTAGGTTATGTGCATGATCCGACACGCACTTGTCGGGTTTGTTTCATACTTCGTTCGGTAGTTCGGGGTGTGAACCAAAGTATTACTATTAATTTATTATTATTACTATTAACCAAAGTATAACTTTGTAATGTAATAGTGAAGTACTTTTTACTATTTTTTGGCATGGTTTAGGAGACGAGTAACTACGGAACCCTACACTGTGCATGGTTCGACACGTACTTGGCTGGTTTTTTATTACCTGTTTCTTTAAAACCATGGACTTTTATAGGTTTTGCTGTAATCTATCACTATTGTAACTATGTATTTTTTTTTCAAAATTTTAGTCTAGATAAGTGAGAGCGGAAGAAGTCATTTGATGATTACCCATACTTTAAAAAAAAAAGAAAGGTCAGTTTTCATATATTTTGAATTTTCAACTTTTTGCGGGCAAAAACTAGTGTCTTTTGCTAGGCATTTGTTTTGTTTTCACGGCCAAACACCGTTAATCTTGACATTTTGCTATTTAGCACACAAGTATCGGGTCGTTTTTAAATCCCCGCTCTACAAAAAAAGCAGCTATAAAGTTTTATCTGAAAAATCTTATAATAAAAAAAAATCCTGCATTTCCGTAGATTTCCGAAGCGCATATGGTAAGCGCTCACGAGCAAATTTTCATAAATAGGACGTAAAATTTGAATGCAATTCATAATCCTATTAGAAAAGCGATTCTATTCAGCTGGGAAGAGCAAAAAGAGTATCTCGGCAGTGACATGAAGTAGGTAAAAGCAGAAGGTTAGGAATTACATTTTTAAATATTTCTATAAAAATATTTTTTTTTTAAAACTTAAGTATTATTATTAAATTGGAAATACAAAACATACCACACCACGCAGCGCAACACGGCGCCGTCACTTTGTGTACAATAGGTTTATTATCCTATAAAGAAAATAAATCCTATCCGACATTCGACAGTTTACAATCTATCCTTGTTATCGAGAAGAAAGAGTTTACGATCTTACGCGATTAATTACAAACTTACGGTGTTTGCAATAAGAAGGGTACAATAATACTAATGCTTGTAATTATACTCCGAATATCTTTACCTCAACTCCATCTGAACTCAGAAGAAGCCTGTTCACTCCAATTTTGAAGAGATTAGGGTTGTATGCATTCGTAAATTGTCCGTTATAGCTGGTTTACTTATTGACGTTCACGTCTATGACTCAAGAAGATATTTTTATTGCCACGGCGACTCTGTTGAGTGGACTGGTAGTCTCCTTCTGAGGACTTGAATATGAGTGATATTTTCTCATTGACCTAATAAGCCATCATGACCTACGTTGTTACGATCACAAGTCTTTCCTTGGTTCGCTTTCATTTGGTTCGATATTTGTGTGTACCAAGTTGCCCTTCTGTATTTTATACTCATTGTGAGGTACTATTACTTAAGCAGCTGCAGGATTTAATTCAATAGTAATGCCGAGATTCTTGGTTCCAATTTAAGATAAAGATTTTTAAATGGTGATTGAATGGATAGTAATGTTAAAGACATAGCTTAGCAGCTATGTCGGAGACTTGAGCTGTAATCTGCACTCACTTGGAAAGTCTTCCAATAAGATCTGACTTTCTTTTATAGTTATAAAGAGAAGTTCTTATTGTCAAGTTATGTTTTAGCTCCAAATTGGTATTAAAAATAAATAAAACTAGCTTTTGCCCACGATTGATCGATTTCGTGTTTAGGAATTTCGGGAAATCCTCTTTTAGTGTTCCCCTAAACTCTCCAAAGAACCTACATGCCCAATTTCAGCTTTCTACGACCAGTAGTTTCGGCTGTCAGTCACTCAGTCAGTAACGCTAGAATTTTATTCAGAAACACGTCAAATAGTATTCGGATACTAGCTGCATCCAGCATTCCACATAAAGCGACTGCCTATCCGATCTCCACAGCCCAGTAACCTCCTCCTCCTGTCCTATCCTCTCGACTGTTAAGATGTTCAAATGACAGCCAAGACACGTTGTCATGCTGGTCAAGACCTGGAGGAGTCTCGCTGTAATGAATGGTCATCCCCATCCGTGAACTGACCTCCGCAAACGTTGCATAACCTCGAAGATTGTCCTGTGTCTACGGTTATAATGAAAGGCGATATTTTGTAGGGTTCCGTAACTGAAGGGTAACCAACGGAACCCTATTACTAAGCCTCCGCTGTCCGTCCATACGTCCGTCCGTCTGTCCGTCCGTCCGTCTGTCAGCGGGCTGTATCTCACTCAAGGACCGTAGTAGGTAGACAGTTTAAATTTTCACAGTGTGTATTTCTATGCCGCTATAACAACAAATAATAAAAATGTAAGGGAGCTCCCATACAAGAAACGTGCTTGTTTCGATTTATGGTACGGAACGTAGAGTACTGTGTACCTTAAACTATAATTTTCTTTGACTTGAATGTGCCCTGGCGGTTGGGAGTGTCATGCTCACTTAAAAGTTTGGCTGATGGTGCTGGATCATTGGCACTCTTCAAAGTGGTTGAGCCGAATGGTGCTAGCGCAGGTGTCATATTGCTGAGCGAGCGCCGTCAGCTAGGACTGGTCATGTCTCAGCTGCTACGGTTTATTTTAATGATTAGTTCCTTGAATTGTAGCTTTTTTTTTTTACTTCGGACGCTTTATTGTGCAAGACTTTCTACATCGTTCTCACATACCTATATGTATGTTTGTATAATCTTCACACGAATGATGTAACCATATCATTGTAAAGACATAGATTTAAAAGAGTGTCCGTGGAGTTTCTTGCACGTTCTTCTCCATAGAGATCTACGCTTTGGAAAGTGTAATTAGCTTCATCTCTTTGGACGGACTGACCTTGACTATTCAAAAGTCCCTGTTATGGTTTAATTGAAATAAATGCTTTGAGTTTGAGTATGGAACCCTTCGTGTGAGAGTCCGACTCGCACTTGGCCGGAGTTTTTGTAAGTTACGTTGAATATGTAGTAATTGAAGTGCTATTAGTTTTTAGTACCTATCTAAACCCAAAAAAAGATACAAACAAACTTACATAACAGCACCCACAGAAACTATCACTTATTTTACCCTTTTTGTCTAATTTATGAGGGTCCTCGAAACCCAGCCTAGGTTACATCGACAACGTTAGAAGAAATGGATACTAGCAAAAAAACTTTTATTTATTGTAGTTATTATAAATGACGCTTTAGTATTGAGTTTATATTATTGTTCTTTGACTGTCTATTTGAGATTTATTTTTTAACTAGATTTTGCCCGTTTTTTCCCGATCCCGATAGGCATTTCTCATAAATGTGGCTATCATACACAAAAAGAATTTTCCGAATCCTGGTAGTTCCAGAGATTAGCGTGTTCAAACAAACAAACAAATTCTTCAGCTTTATTATGTTGTAGTAGTAGTAGTCAACAAGGAACCCTCATAGTTTCGTCATATCCGTCCGTCTGTCAGTCTCTCCGTCCGCGGTTTAACTTAGAGACGCTTAGCACTAAAAAGTTGAAATTTGGTATGGGTATATATATTATATTATTAATCACGCCCACAAAGTGGTAAAATTTAATCTTAAAATTCATTTAATTTTTTAGGTTTTTTTATCGTCTGCTCCATAGTGGTGTCGTTGGATAGGTCAGTTTTCCATCCAAAGATCCGTTTGCAAAATATTAAGCTTTAAAGTGCTAATTTTTGTTAGAGTCAAGTGTCCCCCACCCCCCTGCCAGCTAAACGGTTGTTTTTGGAGACGTGAAAAAACATACGGGGCCGTCTTTGCGGACTGCCGATAGAATTGAAAACTAAGCGAAAGCTTAAAGCGTTCGGTGACGATGACGCGAGTTCCATTATTTTTTTTCACCCAAAAAGTGCTCAACGCGCCTATAGAAGTTTTCAATACAAAAATTCCTAATAATTCCATAGAAAATGACTTAAAATCAAGTTACTTTGTAATGTAATAATAATTAAGTACTTTTTACTATTTTTCTGGCATGGTTTAGGAGACGGATAACTACGGAACCCAACACTGTGCGTGGTCCCGACACGCACTTGACCAGTTTTTAAAGTTCATGCGAGTATCGTACAAATCGGTTTGAACCGATCTAAATGCGAGATTTGCCATTTAAGAAATTTGATTATTAGAAAAATATTTTTAAATGTCTCTTCATCTTCAAGTTGCAATTCAAGGCACAAACTATTAGATGCTCCAAAAGTGTGTCTTCATTCTATCCATTTTTTAATTTTGTGATCACGTGACATCTTGATTACATGGATTGACAGCTCACCTCGCCCAAGCCGACAGTCACTTCGACATGTTTACAGAATTGACCGGGTATTCAAAGACGTGGCGACTGTCACTCTTCCACGTACGATATCATATAAGTAGTTTACATGATCGTATTTTTTTTTTCTTTTCAATAATCGTTCTTTGAGGTATTAAACTCTCCATGTGAATGACGCTTTAATCATGTTCTCTTCTTTGACATACGTATATTTTGCTAGAAAAAGAAAACTGACCGTTACCTAAGAAAAATATAAATCCGAAAATTGGTAACATTTCTTCAGCTCAAAAAGCTCTGGTGACACGTACAAGTTTTCAGCAGAATCACTTTAACGTCTGTCCTTTATATTATTTGAGTCTTACTAATATGTTTGCTTGCTGAAAAATGTATCGGGTTTATTTTAGATTTCAAGACTTATTCTCTTGAAATAAAAATAGAAATAAATATATATCTATAGGGTTCCGAACATCCGTTAGAAACGGAACCCTTATAGGATCACTCGGGTATCTATCTGTCTGGCTGTCTGTATGTCTAGCTGTCTGTCTGTCCGTCTGTCACAGCCAATTTTCTTCGAATCTATTGGACTGATTCCGTTGAAATTTCGTACACATATGAACTTCTATAACCAAACACGGACGCGTTACATAAATACGTCACTTTTGGGGGACAGACTAGAAAAATAAAAAAAAGTTTTTCAAACTGTACCACGAGACATACCAAATTAAAGGGCTTATTGTGATGATTTAAATTATAATTGTTCATCATTTTAAAATAAATAGTATTGAAGTTTTTCAAGAAATTAGACGAAAAATTACCATTTCATACAATTTTGAAAAAAAAAATGCGGATAATAGTGATTTACCTATAGACTACAAGAAAACTCTCTCGCTAAATAATTATAGAACTGATATACATGTTATAATGATCATAGTAACTCAACGGTATTGGTTGAAGCTATCCGATATTCGAATTCGTTTAGGTTGACATTCGAGTGTCAGACGCAGACATCGTTAGTGTCAAATGTATCGATTTCTTATATTTAAGAATACATATGTACTAACATAGATACGCTTTTTTTTTAAGTAAAAACATCTTTAGCGGCGTTGGCTTTTTGGGATGGGTAAAAAATGTTAATCTCGCGTCAGGACATGTGACCTGATCGAAAATTCGTTAGACGGAGGGAAAGTAGTCCGCCGCAAAATGAATATATTTCATATCCGCAAAATATCAAAAATGCTCAACGTTAATATTCAAGTTTTCACTTCTGCCGGCATTCCCGGAGCGCAATTCGTTGTTTTTTTTATGGATGGGAAATCATCGAATGACTCCTTCCACTCTGAGTGGAGCGGAAGGGCGTGTCAGACTCTTACTGACTAAAACCCATCCGTGTTCCTTCTAAAGCCCTTTGCCTTCCGGGGCCGCGGTGACTCTTTCGAACAAATTCCGCAACCCTGGCAGGTTCTGGCCCTAGCAGGCCCTGTCTCCTATGCTGACTCTTTGCGGCGCGCGTGGAACACAACGCGCCATAACCCAATATCCATGCGATAGTACTTAACCACGAACTTCTTAAAGGAAAATGTTTTTGTGCTCACTAATTTTTTATATGTAGTTTTATTTTGCGTCATATCATGGCCGATCTTTTTCCAAGGTATTAAAAATCGTTTCCAAACAAAAAAAAAAGAGTGTGTGTACTTATGTACACGCGTTAGATGTTATACTTCTTTGGCTCTTTCGAACAAATTCCGCAACCAAGATAGATACGCTTACTTGGTACCTTCGCGTGATTTCAGAACTTTAAAATCTTTGAGAAAGTATAGTCATATTTGGTTCAATAAACTCATACCTTTCTAACATTGCATCATCTGCCTAGCCTTCTACCAACTAAATTGGGGTCGGCTTCCAGCCAAACTGGATTCAGCTGAATACCAGTAATTTATGTGGAGCGGCTGCCTACCAGACCTCCACAACCCATTCACTGGGTAACACGGTACTCCTTGGCAAGATTGATGTCAGATTATTGGCTTCTAACAATCCGTAACGACTGCCAAAGATCTACAAATGACAGCCGGGACCAACGGCTAACGTGCTTTCCGAGGCACGGAGGGAACTCGGTATATTAACATGGTCATCCATCCACAGACCAATCTTGGCAAGCGTTGCTTAACCTTGATCGACCCGCGCGGCTGATATTCTTTATCTTTCTAACATGTATCTTGGTATAATTTGTGACCAATATTTATTTCCTTTGTAGTTTGCAAATGAAACCTCAAAACGGGACCATCTGGAAAAAATGTTCTTACATGAAATAAATTCATCAAAATCTGTTGAAAATTGGCGAATATATAATAAATATGCAGTAAACATTCAGACGAATAAACAACCTCATTTTTCTCGTTAAAATAACAATCATGTTTGATTTTCTGCAGTAAACCACAATCATCCAAAAAATAAAAGTTCATTCTCCATGATTAATATTTACCATGCACAAATACACAAACCAATCCGGCAAATAAAATCAGAGGAAAAATCAGCGGAATATCTGTAAAATCTACTGAAGAAACCTCTTATAAATATTTGATAAGTCACTGGGTTCATCCGATTTTATTCCGTTTATCGTCGGAAAGGAACCATGCTACCGGTCTCCGGTGTGTCGGTATTATTTAGAAAAGGGTAAAGTTTTCCAACTAAGGCTGTGCCCAGACTTGAGTCGAGACTATCTTAAGGCAGACCGTCTCCTGGTTTAAGCTGTGCGCAGACTTGAGTCTGCGCATTTTCGAACACGTTGGCCAATCCACAGAGAAATAGCTCAGTACGCGTAAAGCATAATTAGTGTGTGCGCAAACATAGATGCACTCTCTGCTCCTTTACTCTCATAATCCGATGGGATAACATCCCACATGAGCAGGCGTAGTACCAACGGCTTTACGTTTATTTCAGAGGCACGGGGATATCACACCATCAAGTTCCAAACCGAGTTTGCTGTCATTCTATACCATAAAGAAATATTTGGCCCACGGCTAACAAAACAGTTTTCACTCAAATCTGCACACGGCCTTATCAAAAAAAATGTCAGTCAAATGTGACAGACGGTCGAATTACAAGGTATTTCTATTTTGTTAACGTTTTAAAAATAACGATGTTTTGGACATTTTTGCTGAAGGTCAAATATCACGTCTGGTTTGTTTGTTAATTTTGTAGGAATTTTACAACTTTTGGCCATATTTTATTCAGGATTACATTTTATATTTAGCTCGGCATTGAATAATGTATATTTTTGATCTAGGTAACTCAACAATTTTGTTGGGAAAATACTACGTTGTTTATGACCCTTTTCTATACGATTTTCCAACATTATTTTGGAAGCTATTTATAAACTTTTAGGCTTGTGAATTGTCGCTCTTTTTATCTGCAGTAGGTAAACTTTTTGATAAACTGGGAGATACCCTAATATCTTTTAGTCAGTGGATTATGAAACTAAAATAATAGCTTCATTTCGCACAGTTTCGGCCGTCGTATTGGCCTATTATTTTAGTTCAGGGCAAGATACTGACATAGAGTTATGTAGTAGAAGGCAAAGATTATAACTTGTTGAATTACATTGAACTCTGATACTGCAGAGGTAAGAAATTTATAGAATTTTAAGTACCTACATAAGCAATATTAAATTTTTGGCAAAATTGTGCAATATACATTGTTTTAGTAATAGCATGAAAGGAAATTCCGATCCTAAAATCCTTATTAATAGTACCAAAATTAATCAGTACATAAAAGAAAGCTCAACAAAAAATCTCGTACAAAATAATACCGCATCCCAAATCTCAGTGATTGAATCAAGCTAATTTGATCCCACAACAACAGACTGGAAGGCACTAATCTCATAAATATGTAAGGAGGTCAGAATACTACTATTTTTGTGCTAAGGAAATGTAAAGCTTCGGCACAGTACAGGGGTCTAGAATCTAGACAAACCGCCAATACTTTATCCTGACAGAGGTTTGAGATAAAAACTATTTATTTCCTCAAAGGGCTGATCAAATATCCGATCATACCTTACCGATCACATCAATCTTCAAACACGTAATAGTATAGGTTGACACCCTGCCACGAGTGCAAACTAAGGCACACATACATAGGCACGTACGGTCGGTGATCTTAAACAATTGACAGTCGCGAATGTGCTTGAACTAAACCGTGTCAATGTATGCGGGTTTTGTGGCTTGTTGCATGGATCCGACCTCCTTTACTTCTATGTATTTACCAACTACCTTATCTTGTAAAAAAGTCACAATAGCTTTCAATTTTGACAGGACTATTATGTTCGTTGCACCGTAATATTTTGATTGGCGCCTCGTATGCGAAATCAGTGAGATGAATGATCACTTCTTTATTTTCAAAAAGGTAGGTGACGCAATGGTGCCTCCGCAATAAAACAGTTTAAAAGGTGTGCGTATACAAGGTTATGGTACGTACGAATGATAAATTAATTTTGATGATACTCTCAAAACGCTGCTGTGAGCCTTTGGAAGGCATTTTCAGGGCTATGTTATTAAAAATAGAATGCTGAAGTTATCAATATCGAACGTATATCAAAATACGATGTACCTATATTTAGCCTTTCTTCACAAATTGTAAAGCCAATGCCACTTCAACAATATTCAATGAACCTCATATTTCAAAACTCTCCGAATCAAAATGTATGTTGAACTACCAAGCAAAATAGATTGTGAATGTGATTCGGCTGCCAAGGCCTAAAAACAATAAAGTTTCCCACATAAAGCGCGTTTCTCTTCTCTTTATTATCTTTCTTCCTCTATATTTCAAAAGTCTGGCCGCATATATCCTAGTCCAACACAGATTTGAATGTGAATTAAGTTTTTGCGGCCTTATCTTTTCGTTCCACTTCCATTGCTTTGTCTTTTTAAATCTTTTCTTTTATTTGCACAACAATGCTGGGAGTGGTTTATGAATATACAAAGCAGGGCATAAAACTTCGTGGTAGAAAAGAGTATGCCATGCTATGAGAATGTCCCAGGAGTGTCGTTAAAGTGAGGTTTAATAATGATGATTGAAATTGCGAAACAAACTGGTTTTATTTTCTCAGAAGAACGTGTTTTGTAGAGTATTTATGTGTATCTACACAATATGAAAAGAAACAATCAGATGTTAAGGCACAGATTTTTATATCAATTAATCTCCTAAACCTAACCCCAGTTATATTGGGATCGGCTTCTAGTCGAACGACGTCATAACCTATCTCAATTACAAAACCCAGTAACTGGGCAACCCGTTATCCTTTTTTTTTAAGGATTGGAAATCAACAAATGTCTTCTTCGGCTCTGGGTGCAGCGAAAGGGTGTGTCAGACTCTTATTGACCCATCCGTGTTTTTTCCTTCTAAAGCCTTTTGCGTTCTGGGGCCGCGTTGACTCTATCGAACAAATCCGCAACCCTGGCAGGCTCTGGCCCTAGCGGGCCCCGTTTCCTATGCTGACATCCCTTCGAGGCGCGCGTGGAACATCATATAACCCGATATCCATACGATAGTACTTAACCACGAACTTCTTAAAGGAAAATGTTTTTGTGCTCACTAATTTCTTATACGTAGTTTTATTTTGCTTCTTATCATGGCCGATCTTTTTCCAAGGTATTAAAAATCGTTTCTAAACAAAAATAAGGTACCCGGATATAAACTGTCTCCTTGAAAATCGAAAATACAGTACAATTGCAAAATTAAAATCATAAAAAATGTAGAAAACAATCAAACCTTAGCTGAAGTTCAAGAGAATCCTGTTGCTTTCAGAAGGCTGGAGCCTTAAGTCTGAGTAGACAGATGGAATGCATAATTGAATATCATGAACACTGTTCCGGAGAGATTTTAACCTTGACTGCATCAAGTGAAGGCATGGCAGTGTTCTGGAAAGTAAAGTTTTAGCCTTGACCGAACAGAAAATGCAAGCGGGCTTTAATTCCGAATGTTTGTATGTAGATACGGAACACTAATACACGGCCATTTTAGTGGACTTACAATGGCAGCCCACTTCACTCATCCACATTCATTGAAAAACTACTACACGTTCATTAAAAAAAAATGGATGTCTGTAAAGTCGGTTAATGAACAATAGTTTAACGTGACAACGCCATACCAAAACAGTGATGAAATGATTGCATACTTCTATGAATAAAATTGTCGTAACGTTACAATGAGCGCTCATCGATTTATAAGACGTCACGTCAAAAATAATGATTTTTATGAACATTTGAATTATTAAAAAAACATATTATTTATTTATTATCACGACGCATGACGTTACTTGAAACATCCTGTAGCGAGCGCAGTCCAAGCCTTGTGTTCCAAGGTCGGTACGGAATGAAACAGCGACATTTTTTTGATAAGTTAACATTATTAACCTGGTGTTAAATTATTGTAATGATTTATTTATTTTTACTGTACTGTAAAATGGCACCATGTAAATAATGCTTGTCTGTCTGTCACAGCCTTTTTGCTTCGAACCTGAAGGGCCGAAAGCGAATTGTGATGTGCAAGTTGATAGTTTTGATTGTTTGAAATTTATTTGTTTATATTTGTATGGCTTTTTATTTGATAACGACGAATTAAATGGAATATCAACAAATAAATAATAATCCAGTAAATATCTCATTCGCACTGACTAAGATGCAAATGTGTCAGGCGTCACTTTACAATAAATACCTTTCTACGAACTAAACCTCTAGCTTACAACCCGTTACAAATCCACCTTAAACCTAGATTTAGCACTCTAACACTCGAAACCTCAGTACCTATCGTGCGTCGGTAGGATCCAATCAACAACCTGAGGCTAGCCGGCTTAGCGTTAGCTTACCATGTAAGCTAAATAGAATGTTACACGAAATACCTCCGATTTCCAAATGTGAATGCGTGAAATTACGATAACCGGTGAAATTGCGACTCAAGCTTCGGCATTTTGGTTGCTGGTGTGACGTCCAGTTTGGCATTGTAGAAAAAAAAATTGCGGTCGGGGTACCCCCGTCAGGAACAAGTTCCATAACAAATACGTTTTCACGAAAATTTACACGTGTCTGTACAACCGTGTGTTGAGGTTATATGATAAAAAGAGACTGGGACAGAGAAAGAGAGAGAGAGAGAGTTGCGCACCCGGCTGCGCACTCACTTGCTCGTGTGCTCGTTTGCTTGTACTACTACAAGCAAACGAGCACACGAGCAAGTGATGCTCGATACACACATGGGAGAATGAATTAGTCGATGTCGATCGATAGTTTCTACTTCTTTCTTCGATCAGCCAAAACTACCACGATCGGCGTTCGATCAATTGGTTATCGGCCGGTACACCAATCGTTCAACGTCGATCGACCTAAAAAGAGACAGGGACAGAGAGAGAGAGAGAGTTGCGTTGACGTTGACACACTTGCTCGTGTGCTCATTGGCTTGTAATAGGCTCGAAATACGCACAGTATACGGCATTTTTTAACGTGACAATTTCTACTAAATCGCTCTACCCGTAAGCCGCGTTAAGGAACTTCGTTCCAAAAAAAACATTTGAATGCCATATTTCTGCAAAATCGTAAAAGATCTTTCACAAGTGAAATTCTCGAGTATTAAAAACATCAAACCCTAAAAAAAAATGTTTTTGAAGTATTTTACCACTTTGTCGGCGTGATTAATATAACCCATACCAAATTCCAACTTTCTAGTGCTAAGCGTCTCTGAGCTAAACTGTGGACAGACAGACAGAATGACGGACATGGTGAAACTATAATGGTTCCTTTTTGACTACGGAACCCTAAAAATGAGTTTTTAGTCAATAGGCAATTTTTTTTTTTCTTAAAATTCAAAGTGGGTTCCAAATGGAACTTATTTTATTTTGGTGGGGCTCGTGGCTAAATAATAACAGCCGCACGGGTCGATCTTTAAGGTTAAGCAACGCTTG
Organism: Mamestra brassicae; assembly: GCA_905163435.1. NCBI lineage: Eukaryota > Metazoa > Arthropoda > Insecta > Lepidoptera > Noctuidae > Mamestra > Mamestra brassicae. The sequence goes on along the minus strand of LR990999.1, from coordinate 17,671,452 downwards.
TCGAGGTTGGTCTGTGGATGGGTGACCATCTTAACATACCGAGACTCCTCAGTGCCTCGGAAAGCACGTTAAGCCGTTGGTCCCGGCTGTCATTTGTATATCTTTGGCAGTCGTTACGGATAGTCAGAAGCCAGATAATCTGACACCAGTCTTGCCAAGGAGTACCGTGTTACCCAGTTAATGGGTTGTGGAGGTCTGGTAGGCAGCCGCTCCACGTAAAATACTAGTATTCAGCTGAATCCGGTTTGACTGGAAGCCGACCCCAATATTATTGGGAAAAGGCTAGGCAGATGATGAGTTCTCATTTTGCTTCATCTGAAAACAAAATAATAGCCGTCTAAATCACGATCAACTACTAACTCCACATCAACCACTCGTAATTGCAAAAACCCGTTCCAGACCATAAACCCTATTTAACTATAATTATTACTGTTCATTAAATTAGTAGTTAGTTCCCGCGGTAACCACCTTTATTAGGTAGCGAAGTCTATGTCTTAGGCTGCTTGTCCTTTGACGCGGAGCGAGGCAGCGGAGCGGAGCGAGGGAGTAATGCGGAGTGGAGTTGGGGACTGTGCAGAGCTGCTTGTCCTTTGACGCGGAGCGAGGCAGCGGAGCGGAGCGAGGGAGTAATGCGGAGTGGAGTTGGGGACTGTGCAGAGCTAGGCCGAGTACACAACGAGTAATTTGAGCGGGCGGTGGCGGGAGATCCGTTACACAAAATGTTGCGGATGTTAGACATGTTGTCGAAACAAAAGTTGACGCTCCCCGCTTCGACTCCTCGCTCCGCTTCCCGGTTTTTTTTTAATTGTAAGCAAATCCCTATGAACTGAAGCGGAGCGGAGATTTTTTGTTAATATTGGCACAGCTCCGCTCCGCTCTTCTCCTCTCCGTTCCAGTGGACAGTCAGCCTTAAGGGGAATGAAATTCTACCCCCATTGGCCCATTAGTAGAATAGTGCTTTTGTGGTACAGCCGACCGCACATCCACTTTCAAAGGACCGTTCTTTAGTTGCAATAAAGGTGATTTTGGTGTGATTAACGTAGTTACGGTTGACCGTACCTGGCGTTTTTAATGAGGTACTTGAACCTAGTGAAAGCGATTTTTAAGGGACAAAGGTAATAAGATCTTTGCTGGGTTGCCCAAATAAAAAGGTCAGCGGTTGCATGGATATCAAATAAGTTTGTACCTACTTATTTACTAGTTATTTCTCATGGCTAATACCGGCAAAACCGTATATCTTTGGGGATGTAGCGGTAACGTAACATCCTACTAATAAAATAATTTACGAAGTCGAATCACTACTTCTAAAGATCACCTTCTACAAACAAAAAACTAGAATTAGATGCATTAGGCGTCAATAAAAAATCTCAGAAATCTGATATGTAATCATCATGGTACAGAGAACTTCGGACAGTAACTTAAACTTTTCAGTCTATAAAAGTGCCAATTAATTATAGGCAAAGTTCGCATTCGCATGTCAGTAGTAATCTGTCAAAAATGTATGAAAGTTGAAGTTCGCTTATAAAACATGCAGATATTAATTTAATAATGGAGTGAGGTTTTACCATAAACCAACCTTGCCAGAAAAACTTGCAAGCTCAGATTTCATTTTCAACTCCAAATTTACTATTCAGCACTTAGCTAGAGAATACAAATTAATACTTACCACTGAGATTCGGCTACTTAGCTTATCAGCTTCAGTTCTAATCAGGCGCTAATCACCCGTCTATTGTGTAATAGGAATGTAATCAGTAATTAACGTATGCTCACTATAGTAGGCGCCAGATAAATGTGGAATAAAGTACATTGACCTTTCCCTAATAACTGTTCATAGGTACCTGAACAATTAAATATGAATCGTTTTTCATTATTAGACAATGTTAAGGATCACGAGAGATGATGATTCGGGACAGCTTTGTGTCATTAATTCCGTATTTCAAATTAAAAATGTCAATAATTGTAGGTGGGTCAATGACCGTTATTCCACGATTATCTGGCGCCTACTATAGTACATAGACTGATTAATAATAGTCATTTAGTCTAATATTCCTTCCATTAGGACCATTGTAGGCTAGTTGAGCCTTATGACGTGACAACGTCTAATAAATCGAAGAACGCCAGCTGCACGCACGAAAAAGGATGACTCATTGTAACGTTACGATCATTTCATCAATGTTTTGTTATGACATTGTCACGTTAAACCGACTTTACATACAACCAATTCTTTTTTAAGACTTGAAATGATCATCATTGTGTTTTCAAATTGAAGTTATACAGCATTCATCTTCTAATTTATTATTTAAATGGATACATTTAGATACCTTTTGCCAAATTCTACATAAGATAAATATGCTTTTAATTTTTAGTATGACTTAACTAGCTAGATATTTTTCGGTATAAGTAATGGTTTCCTCTATAAATACTTTAGCACCTTTCTGTCAAAAATGTCTTGAGGATAAACCTCTCCAGGTTTTTAGTTAAGCCGACGATTCCTAGGCATGTCGCAATGACGATGAGTCTTGAAGTACTTACAACACACATCCCAAGAAATTATTTTCATCATTTGTACAGTTTATTCAAGTTTCGGTAAATCGGGCCAAGTTACAGTTTCGCACTTGATGTAAAACCGCATCCGTGTCACATGAAAGTTTTCAACCGACTCTCAATGAACTCCTAAGTATTTCACGCGAAGTCGTAAAATTCCACTTAGTGGAAGTTTGTTAAACTTGCAACAAGCGAAGCACTGGCAACCTGTCATGCTATAAGAAGTTTATTTACTTCTGTTTTATAGTGTTTATATCAAGGTTACATTGACAGGTTTGGAATTATCTTAATATATATAAAATTCTTCCATTACTGACTAACTGAGTGACTGACAGGCAAGGCACAGCCGAAACTACTGGTCGTAGAAAGCTCTAATTTGGCATGTAGCTTACCTATACTCCGTAGGGGAACACTAAGAGAGTACTTCCCAAAATTCTTACGGGAACCGGAAAAAAACGGGATATATGCGTACGAAATCGCGGGTAAAAGCTAGTATTATGATAAAATTTATAGTCCTCCTTATCAAATTTCTGTCATGAAGGTACGGCACCAGGTGGCGCCAACTGATGGCGTGAATTTGGAAACTAAGGCGAGAAGTCCTCTTGTTTTAAACATGACTCTAACGTCAAATGACTCATGTCGGAAAACATAATAATTATGGTTTTGACAGGTTCCTGGACCTGACGATTCAGTGCACCCACTTGGTGTACGTCATTTCAGATAACCCTCATTTAGTGTCTCAGTTTGAATGTAAAAAGTTTGAGAGGGAATAAAATCTTCTATCAACCAGCTTGTGTTAAATAAAGAATCGTACGAAATATGATGTTACTCCAAAATTGAACAACGTTCGCTTTAAACTTTAGAGAACAACTAACTAACAAACAAATATGACCTCTTACATAAATCGGCCACTTTGTTTACCAACTGAACTACAACAGCTAACTTCCTGAACTCTTGAAAACAATGGCCAACACAAGGACTCTTCATTCTAAAACAACTTGTTACCAACTTGTCAAAACTACCCGCCCTGAGGTCCAAAGTCGTGGAGTTTGTGGCCTGGCGTAATAAATGACCCTTTTGGAGGACTCAAAAGGCCTCTGAAAGGATCACAAAGGACCTCAAACTGGTTTTGATATTCATAAATGCGTTCTAAAGATTTTTGCTTGAAGTCAAAGGGCCTTTTGTATGCAATTGAATCTTTTGATGGAAAATATCTTTTGTTAGCTACCCTCTCTGGGTTGATGACAATAGTTTTTTCGTGGACTGGTTTCTTTTTATAGATTTGTGGTAAATTGCGTAATGTGACTGTGAATTAGGTCTACAAATGAAAAGTAAGGTACCGAAATCTACCTTTTAAATTCTGTTGAGTTTGAGCTTATTAAGCTCAAACTCAAAAAAAAAGAGTTTAATATAGTAGTCATATTTGGAAAAGAATGTGTCAATCTCACTTCAGAAGACTGCGCTATAGGATTTTTCTAGTTCGAAAGACTCACTCAACTGCACTTGCCTATATTTTATTGAAACATCACTGACGTTCCCTAAGGTAATTTTTTTTTGGTAAATAAACGATAACTTCGATATCAAAATATGTCGGAAAAATTATGCATATAGCCGCCTTTTTTATTGCATTGACTTAGTAGCTTGATTTTTTAGGGTTCCAAAAGGCCATAGACCTACCGTATTTAATATTAATTTCAACATAATATTATCTCTTCGTGTTTTTGAGAAAAAGGGTTGCGACAGACCGACAAACGAACAACGGAGTAATCCGAAGGGTTCCGTTTTTTCCTTTTAAGGGAAGCAACCCTAAAAATCAAGTCGACGTCATAATAAAATCTAAACACATGTATAAAAATCACAGCAACAAAATCATTTAAAAAAACATGCCATACCCAAATCCTCTCAAAAGATTCGTGGCTGTAACTTTTCCCTTTTGTTCTGCAAACATTGCAAAATCCCCTGCAGACATGTTGGAACATAACATGAGCAAAGCCATTTAACTGGAGTGTAAAGCAAGCGAGAGCAACTAATTAAACAAGTGTAAACATGTCCGAAACTACACTGTGGTTGTACAGAAAATGTGCAGAAGGACCACTCTTGGAAATGAGGGAAAAAATGAAAAACAAAAATTTTTTTACAAAAAAATACAACCTACTTCCAAATAAAAAAGTGCAAAAAAGCAGTCAGTGTTTTTGGTTGTTTTTTCGTTTTTGACACCGACGGCCGTATACTTTCAAACAAAAAAAAATCGAAATCGGTCCAGCCATCTCCGAGTAATCGGAGAACATACATAAAAAAAAAGAAAAAAAGAAGGTTCCGACGAATTGAGAACCTCCTCCTTTTTTTCAAGTCGGTTAAAAAAGAAAACCACTCCACCACACCTTCAATCACCACCAACTGCATCAGACTGCTTGAACAGTGTTTTTATTTTTTCATAAAAGTCCAGATTATTTTATTTTTGCAATAAAATTTTATATTTTATGCATATCTGCTCAAGAACATCATCTTTAAGTATGACCGCGCACTTCTGATACATCCTGTATAGATCGATCGTAGGAAAACTGGACCAAACATATAGATTTAAATAGTAAAGATAAGGCGCCCGAACGTTTGCATACACACGTATACCATTCAAGAAATACAGGATTTTTTTATGTCTCACGCACACGTTCGCTCCCGAAGATTGCCGATCGCGTATCAAGTGCGCTTCGGTATAGACTGACCAATTAGGAGTCAATTTTCGACATCAGAATAACGTGCGGTTTGCCCTGTCCTTACAAGATACTTCAGGCAAATTTAGAACAAATTTCTTTACCTTCCATGTTATTTTTCTCAACGGTCCTTATAGTGTATCCACACTCTGAATTAAAAAATCTATCACGTCGCCATTTTGTGTGTGCTGACATTTTTTGTTCAGAGTTCAAAGTCTGCGCAGACAAAACTCGGTGTCGTATAGACGCGGTATTAGTTTTGCAGGCAGAAAATGCATCAAGGCATTTTTCTATAACTTTAATACACACATTTTTGATAAACAAAGTACTTAATACAGAAGTAAGGCAAAAAAGGGTTGAATGTTAGCACTAAACGAAAATAAACCGCGAAAATGTGCGAGTCGGAAGGGTTCCGTACCATACACCGAAAAAACACGTTTCTTGTATGGGAGCCCCTTTTACATTTTAATTTAATTGAATTTTTATTATTTGTGTTATAGCGGCAATATACACACTCTGTGAAAATTTCAACTGTCTACCTATTATGGTTCTTATGATACAGCCCGCTGACAGACAGGCGGACGGACAGCGGAGGCGGGAAACCGGACAACAGTGCTATAAAAAGCTTGATTGATCCAACAATCCTGTATGCATCCTGACAGGTACTGGCATGTTATAAATTGATTGATAGCTCAAACCTAATGGTAAAGCCACTTAACAATCCTTCATTCTCGACGCACGTTTTTACGTACTAGATCAAGATATCTACATACGATACCTATTTTGGAGCCTAATAAATAATGATGTAACAAAGACTATCAAACCCTTTCGATTTAATAATGAGGTATTTGGTTGAAATTTTATTATTTTTCTTAAAACCTAAAGAAAAGGCAATAAAAACGCTGTAAAAATCACACTAATATTATAAAGGCGAAAGTTTGTGAGTGCTTGTGTATGTTAGTTACTTCTTCACGCGCAAATGGCTGGACGGATTTAAATGAAATTGTAATGGTATAGAGATTGTTTGAGTTCCGGGAAAGGACATAGGATAGTTTTTTTTAGGGCGGCAGCTAGTTGTTTATAAATCCCAAAAAAATACGAAGGTGTCGGCATTTTAATATGATTGATAAACAGGGGCAACATTATTGTGTGTGACGTCATACGCAAGTTACTTACTTTAACGTTTTGTGCGACAAGGATCGAAAATACCTTCAAAAGTTTCTCCATTTTTCCACCAATGTTTTTTTTTTTTTTTTTCAAAAATCCTAATATCTAACGGCCGGCTTCAATAACATATCTACTTTTAACCAATTGTCAAATTAGCTACCAACAGTAGCTGAAACGTCATGTACTACTAGCTACTGTTGGTATCTAATTTGACAGTTGGTTAAAGGTAGATACGTTATTGGGACCGGCCGTAATTTAAAGTAACGACATTCATGTAGGTTTGCATCAGTCAAATACCTTATTACTAATTATGGCTAAATAATAAGAGCAGCCCGAGTCGATCGTCAAGGTTAAGCAACACTTGCCGAGGTTGGTCTGTGGATGGGTTACCATCTTAACATACCGAGACTCCTTCGTGCCTCGGAAAGCCCGTTAAGCCGTTGGTTCCGGCTGTCATTTGTAGATCTTTGGCAGTCGTTACGGATACTCAGAAGCCAGAAAATCTGACACCAGTCTTACCAAGGAGTACCGTGTTACCCAGTTAATGGATTGCGGAGGTCTGGTAGGCATCCGCTCCACGTAAAATACAGGGGCCCTACGTCTTAAAACGATCATGATTCCGCTCTAAGAGGGAGACGGATCTATACTTAGCGAATAGCACTATCCCTTTTACATCATCGCAATTGGATGGCATTAGCACGTCATAGTAGGGCAGCTGGTATTTAGCTGAATCCGGTTAGACTGGAAGCCGACCGCAATATCATTGGGAAAAGGCTAGGCAGATGATGAAGATATCACGAATTAGATTTTAAGTTACACCGTTTTGATATGTGTCTAAAACTTCTAAGTAAGGAGTGGTATTTCTGGATTTTGTTTATCTTGTAATGTTGTCTGGTGCAAACGGGCTTTCTTTATGATACTGTCTGCAAAATTTATATAGCTGTTTTGGAAATACAATTCTGACCATAATATCTAATTGGTAAACAGTGTGATAAAATACAGCAGCGTCAGACAGCATCAGTCTGGCTGACATATCGCTGAAATGGACCTTTATGGTGCACCCGTGAGACACACATTTAGCCCTTAAACTATATTTATTTTTTATTTTTTTATTTCTATGTACCTTACGTGTTTCATGTTAGTGCTAAATAAATATTATTCTTTCTTTTCTTTTCTTTCTTTCTTTTCTTTCTTTTCTTTCTTTTCTTTCTTTTCTTTCTTTTCTTTCTTTTCTTTCTTTTCTTTCTTTTCTTTCTTTTCTTTCTTTTCTTTCTTTTCTTTCTTTTCTTTCTTTTCTTTCTTTTCTTTCTTTTCTTTCTTTTCTTTCTTTTCTTTCTTTTCTTTCTTTTCTTTCTTTTCTTTCTTTTCTTTCTTTTCTTTCAGTTTAAGAGGAACAACTGAGTAGATAAATAAAATTACATTTATAACTTTACCTGGTAACAACGGTTGATTACCAACGGTTTATAGTATAGTTAAAGAACTTGCTGATAGAATGATTGCTACCAAGACCTACAAGCGTTGGCTGGAAATAGCTGCTTAAGTGTTGTGTGTGTTTTTTTTAACTTATTGTTTTTTTTTTTTATTTGTATTAAATTATATTTTTTATCGTGATTTTAATTTAAAAGAAAATATGTATTTCTCTTTTTTTAAGTGTGAATATGGACCTTGTATGGTCTGCAATAAAGATTTTCATTTATTTATTTATAATATACTAGTTGCCGCCCGCGGCTCCGCCCGCGTGATTGTCGAAAATTATCCCAAGGGAACATATTCCCGGGATAAAAAGTACCCTATATGTTATTCCAGACTATAATCTACCTCTGTGCCAAATTTCATCAAAATCCGTTCAGTAGTTTTTACGTGAAAGAGTAACAAACATCCATACATACATCCATACTTACAAACTTTCGCCTTTATAATAGTAGTAGGATAAGACGCAAATGATATAAGGAAATAAAGAGGTGACGATCAGAATCAGAATCAGACTTTTTATTGCTAATGTAGGTACAGTATAAGATTTAAAACATAGTTTGGGTATGAGATCAGCTACATTTTGCCTTACGGCGTGCAATCCATTGGATTAAATACAAATAAAAATACTACAATAATGTCAACAATAGAAATACAATAATAATTAATAATGAGATAAAAAATAAATGTCAATTCAAAATACCAACAAAAAAAAAACCAATAAAGCACATGTTTTTTTTTCAGCCATTGATTCACTAGGTATATTCATAAGAAGACACAACCAAAAACACCGACTTCCGAAATTATATTTTGAAGTCGGTTGTAATTTTTTTTTTAATTATTTAAAATTATTACAGAACCGATTTTGATGAAATTTCCATCTCTAAAAAAGATTAAAAAAAATCGGTTCATAATTGAAGGAGTTATGAGGTAAAAAAACCAACCGACTTAAGAACCACCTCCATTTTTTGAAGTCAGTTAAAAATGTACTAAAGAAAATCTGAAAATACAAGTTTATTAACAGTGCCAAGGCACTGTTAATAAACTTGTATTTTCAGAGACAGAGATAAAAAAAGATAAATAAGTAAAAGTTATCTTGCTGTAAGTACCTCGTCGCTTTGTAAAAAAACATCGTATTTTCTAAAGAAAAGTAACCACGAGAGACAAATAAATCAAGGGCAAAACACTCATAAGTAGAAAATAAGCCAGTTACAAGTCTAATGCGCCCACAACGAGAAAACTTCATTCAGAAACACGTAAAAACCGAGCAATGTACACACGACAACACATCAAGCAACCTAGTCCAGTATAACCTGACCTCTCATTGTACAAAGAGTTTATACAATGCGAAGTCAGCGTGTACTGGATTAGTTCAGCTTGATGAACGCAACAGTCTCTTGGGCGTCGTAAATGCAGGCTGTAAAATAATATCACGTGAATGTCTTAGATAATAACATCACAGTGTTGAGACCTTTCTCCTTAAGGGCTTCAGAGGCCTAATAAAACAAATTTGTGGAAAATATAACCAGGATAATAGGTACGTGAGCTAGTGTCACTGAGATATTGTTTAATTTTCACACAAATGACAGACACTGTAATGTCGCTAGAGGATGTGAAAAGTTTTGTGAAATAAGAAAAACACAGCAGACTACCTACTCTTGCTTTTGCGTGTTGAGGTGTGGAAGTGAGGAACATGTTTCTTCATGAGCCGAAGCGAATAAACTGGGATAAGGGTAGAGATTTATGATTTAACGATAGTTGTCGGCCGCGGCTCCACCCGCGTGATTGTCGAAAATTATCCCAAGGGAACATACTCCCGGGATAAAAACTATCCTATGTCCTTTCACGGGACTAAAGCAATCTCTATACCAAATTTCATCTCAATCGGGCTAGCCATTTGCGCGTGAAGAAGTAACAAACATACACACACACACTCACAAACTTTCGCCTTTACAATATTAGTGTGACTATAGTCTGATAGCTGCCACCCGTGGCTCGGCCCACGTGAATGTCAAAAGTGATCCCAAGGGAACATACTGCCGGGATAAAAAGTATCCTATCAGTTATTCCAGACTATAATCTACTTTTGTGACAAATTTCATCAAGATCCGTTCAGTAGTTTTTGCGTGAAAGAGTAACAAACATCTATCCATCCATACAAACTTTCGCATTTATAATATTAGTATAGACGTATTTGGTGTTTTCATTCCATCTTATTGAGTTCTTTGATAAATCTAACTACCTAACAGATAAAATACTTTCAAAAGAGTTTTCAGCTATTTGATCGAATTTCATATTCATTTATTTGCGTTCCACAAGGTAAAAACAAGATGTTTACAAGGCTTAGAGCTAAGAGCCGTTGTAGACCCTGTAAGGGCACTGCAAAAAATATTGTCACATATCACTATTAGCTATTTCTTAAAGTTAAAAATCTTAATCATAGAAACTAAAAATAAAAATAATTAATGTATACATGAAAACTTAACATTCGGATACAATTCAATAAACATAACATAATTAATAATTCAATAAATATTTAATTAAGATTACAATTATTTATAAAGAGATCAGTTTAACACGTTATGATTTAAAAATTGTATACTTAGTACTCATGTCATGCTTAATTAAATTACTTATCTTCTTATTAAATGCACCTCTAAGTGTATCGATAGGTGAAAGTTTTTTGGAAACTATGTACACATAAAACAAGACAGAACGGAAGAAACAGTCAATATTTCTTCCGAATTGGAGACTCACAGATGACGGAGAGAAATCCATTATGTTAATAGATAGTTTCCTTGTTTGACATGAAATAGCAGGGGCAATTGAGGGTGTGTCATGCTCACTCCAATGTCTCGCTGAAGGTGGCGCGTGTAGCGTATCATATCATCAGTTCCCTTCCAAATGGTTGAGCTGAATGGTGCTGATGCAAGCGTCATGTTCGTGAACGGGCGCCGTCAGTGGAGACTGGTCATCCCTTAGTTGCCACTAGCTCATTTTAATAAATGATACTGTTAATTTTGTTTTCTTTCATTACATTGTTCTCATATATAGAAGCAACAAGGTTAATGTAACCAGGATTTTTGTAAACATAAAATGATTAAAAAGAGTGTCCGTGGAGTTTCTTGCGCGTTCTTCTCCATAGAGATCTACGCTTTGGAACGTACAAATAGCTTTATGTTTTTGACGGATTGACTTTGACAATTCAAAAGTACCTGATAATGGTTTATTTGAAATAAATGCTTTGACTTTTGACTTTGAATCGGATGACGGAAGTCGGATCTAGTGCGTAAACGACCAGACAAATAGTTCTATGACAACTCTGTAACGTATTTTCACGGATTCGGATCGTCACAGTGCGTAACCTCTCTAACTCTTTTAAATTAAGAGTCTCCTCTTAGCTCTAGTATTAATAAAATAGCCTATATTCCGTCAAGATGACACTTATCTGCAACAAAGTATTTTATTCTATAATCCCCACATCGTATAAACTTGATATCTCTCGTTAAAGATTAACGGCCGTTTATTCCCCTCAATAAATCTAAGTTCTAATTGGGTGCGTTAAACCTACGTTAAGTGTTATAAAATTGTTAATGGATCTCCAGTAATCGTTTACTTATCACACTTCAGTTTTAATTAAAGAATAATTAAGTCGGCTTCAATTCGACAAGGTGACTTTTGAGTTACCAATGTCATAATTTATGAACTATGATAATCTATCTACATTTTTTCTTGACCTGGGCTCCATAATCAATGACATCTTCAGTGGAAAGTCGTCCACTGCTGGACATAGGCCTCCCCCAAGCGTCGTCACAACAACCGGTCCTACGCGTCTCGCATCCATCGGCTATCCGCGACCCTCATCAGGTCAACGGTCCACCTTGTGGGAGTCCTTCCAACGTTGTGACTTCAATGATAATGATTGTCAAAGCCAAAAAGTATTCGGATTGATCACGTGATATTTTGGTAGAGCATGTCGATTCCATAAACACAATGGTGTTATCTTTTTTTGCAATGACTAATGAGATGACAGTCAAAATATACCTAATAATTGTGCTTGTCTCGTAACTTCGGTATCGAAAAACTCCGAACAATAGACGGCATTTCTGGACTTCGCCATTCGTATTTGCTGATTGAATGTTGTTTTAACTACAATTTAAGACACTCTAGATTTCAGACCTTCATAGTCTTAAGTCACTAACACATGGTTATTTTGTGACTGATTTTCTTCTCCGTCTGAGAGGATCTTTGAACTGTATTTATTTATTCATTTTATACTATACACCTATATTATACACCTCATAATAAGAACAGGACAATCAAACATAAAATAAGTGTACAATGGGCGGTCTTATCGCACAAGGCAATCTCTTCCAGAAAACCTTTTGCAACATTACTGCAACATCTATAGTTTAAAAAGTACAAAGACCTACTAGATTATTATTATTTATTTAGTTTAACTAGAATTTTCCCAACACGGAAAAAAACCGTCAAAAATCAAAAGCAAAAAGTTTTTTTAGCAAAACTTTTTCCTCGCTTTAAATTCTGTCCCACCACCACCATAATATTCAAACCAAGGCTAAAATAACTAAGCTATATGAAATTCTTCCATTACTGACTGACTGAGTGACTGACAGACAACGCACAGCCGAAACTACTGGTCGAAGACAGCTGAAATTTGGCATGTAGCTTCCCTACACTCAGGGGAGCACTAAGAAAAAGAAAAAGTGTCACCCTGCTCAGGAACGAAAAGGGCTTTAGAAGGAACACGGATGGGTTTTAGTCAGTAAGAGTCTGACATGCCCATCCGTTCCACCCAAAGTGGAAGAAGTCATTTGATGATATCCCATCCTTTAAAAAAAAGAAAAAAAAGGGGGGCACTAAGAAAGGATTTCCCTTAATTCCTACCGGAACGAGAAAAAAACGGGATATGCGCGTACGAAGTCGCGGGCAAAAACTAGTTTTCTTATAAAACGGCAGAGACCAAAAGCGACAGTTTACAATATGGCCCCATGTGAAATACCAGGAAACCAAAGCTTATACATGTGAATTGAAAACTGCTGGAGTAGGGAAATGAAGGCGTGGGTATGTTAAATATATTCATGTATAGAGTAGATAGCATCTGGGGAGATATTGAGAAAGATCTAGATTGGCGGCGAAGGCTAAGATCAAGATAAAACGGAATGTCTTAGTATGAACAAAACTTGAAAACTTCCTTATTTTAAATTTTAATTTTAAAAGCTAAGTTAAGGTCTCTTACCTAATGTACAGCAGTTTGTGAGGAGGTTGATTTTTACTAACACTAGGCAATAAGTTATATCTATGTTACTAACACTCTATGGATTTTTCTGTCCGAAATAAAGCATTTTTTTATATGTCGCTGGCAACTGGCTTAACCAGCCGTTTAATCTGCTGCTTAAATGATATCCATCCAATACATCTAATACAACATTTAATAAACGGGCTGGCAGATGCTTAGGCCGTTAATAGAATAGGCTTATTAAACGGATTAAGACAGTTGGCTGCGACATATAGATTAGGTAAGAGACCTTAACTAAGCCTTTAAAATTAAAATTTATAAAAAACAGCAGTTTTTCTCTAAGATTGAAAAACGTGTAGAACGTTTCTTAGTTTGTTCATACTAAGACATTCCGTCTTATCTTGATCTTAGCGACATATAAGAAACCTTAATAGCATTCACATATGCGCGACTAAAACGTCGATTGTGACGTGGAAGAAACTGCAACCACCATGCAATATTTGTATTACAGCAAATAATCTCATGTTATTCATTCATAAAACAAAAACGAGACGTCCCATAATTATGCCTGCATTTTAAGCAATGAAAAACACGAGTGGCCTAAAAAAATCCTTTGAAAAATTAAACGTAATGGAAAATCAATGCAGGTTTGTTGACTGTATCCAAAGTATGAAGCATAGACCGCAATCAACCCAGTTATCAAATGCTTCGTATAAGTAGGCTTCAATACACCTCAACCAAGTGGCACCCTCTATCCAATTTTCCACCAAAACTATACACGTATGAGGTTGTCACCCCACTCGAACACAACACCATAAGTGGTAGTTTAGATTCAGAAAACAACCCCAAATAACCATGAATTCATTTCTTTCATTCTCTTCCTCCCAACGCCTCTAGGGACCGATTACAGAGGCCATTCACTCCAGAAAAATAGTCGACACTACTTAGATTCATAAATATGGTTTTATGAAGTGCTACTAACGATAAGATTGGTTATAAATATTATATTGTTGTCGTGTGTATGGTAAATTGTTTGTTGAATTGCTTCGGAAATGGCTTGTAGGATTTATTAGGTAATAATGGTTCTCGAAAGGTTAAGGGACCGTTTATGGGTTCTATTGACCTGTTATTTTAAAAATAGTGTCGAAAGAACTCGTGTAGGATCTAGATGGCCTGGCGCATTACCGTGGGCCTAGATTAAATGAAACATAAGTAAATACGGGCCCCAAACGGCTATAAATTGGAACTCAATTATTTATTCATCGCAACATGAGCGCCAGATAATTTACCTTAATTCGGGTAGCAGCTATTTGAATCTTCACTTCACCAAATGACTGGCCATTTCTTCGGTCAAAGAATCTGCATTGCCATTAAACGTGACAACACTGCCAATGTTTCAGACACTTTCCCATTGACAGCGAAGTTTACGAATTTTTTATGTCCAATTAATTATTTTACTGTCTCCATTTATGTGCACATGATTATTATTATCAAAGGGTGTGCCTATCCGGAGACTGTGGAACAGGATCAAAGACAATCTTTGAATTAAACCAAATAAAAACGCAACGAAAATTTCTAAACCCAAAGAAATCCAAAGTGCATTATCATGAGCCGATCTAAAGGACATACCTACACTGTACATCTACTGTATTTTGTACACACAATTTACCCGCCCTCTCACAAGGAAAGCTCCTAACACTTGACCCTGAACAACCCAAGGACCCTCCAATTTACTTCCTCTCTATTACCCAATTTATATCCCAGTGCAAAAAATATATCTCATCTTCATTTCTCTATGGTGTCGACGTCCCCTCTATGGCTTACCATAAAAACTTGACCATGACCGTCGGTACTGACTTAGGGGTATAATATTATGGGGGAAATGACCGCTACAGTAACTTTGATGTAATAAGTACGTCCAATCATGTGTGACGGTTTTTATGTCGGTATGGTGTGCGAATGGAGGATTTGATTTGATTTTAGAGTGTGTATGGTTCCGTAGAGTAAAGCACTGAGGGCCTAGGAAGAGTTTTTTATACTTACTCTTTGAAGTTAACGTAAACATTCGCATATGGCAAATCGTATGGAAACAAAAGGTTTTCGTTTTTTCACCGGGGTTTTAGTGCAATTTGACGTTTGCGCTAACACGATCGAGTACGTTTAAAAACTTATATAACATATATTTTTGACGTACAATCGTTTGCGTAAAATGGAGTTGGGCAGGTCATATCTGCCGTATGACACAAGAAAACTGGGCGAAAGTAGCCACTGATTGGGTCCCAAACACCAAACACCAGGGAGTCGGCGACGCGGTAGACCCACGAAGAGATGGCGAGACGAGGTGGACTCCTACCTAAAGGATCGGGTTCGGGTAACCCAGGATAGACCAGAATAGAAAATAAGAAGGGAGGCCTTTACCCTGCAGTGGGACACTACGGGCTTATAATAATTGACTGGCCTGTTGGTCGAGTGGTTAGTGACCCTGACTGCTAAACCGGAGGTCGTGGGTTCGACTCCCACCCAGGACAAATCTTTGTGTGATGTGCATGATCATTTGTTCTGTGTCTGGGTGTAATTTGTCTATAATATGTATGTATTTAGAAATATATAAGTATGTTTATCAGTTGTCTGGTTGCCATAGCACAGGCTCTGCCTAGTTTGGGATCGGATGACCGTGTGTAAGTTGTCCCAAGAATAATATTTTAAAAAATCACCTGCGCCACGCTACCGCTGACAGAATGTCACTTGTCTTGAGCCTCGGACGTTAATAGATGTTTTTTTTTTTTTTAAGTATGGGAATTCATCAAATGACTTCTACCGCTCTGGGTGGAGCGTAAGGGCGTGTCAGACTCTTACTGACTAAAACCCATCCGTGTTCCTTCTAAAGCCCTTTGCGTTCCAGAGCCGCGGTGACTCTTTCGAACAAATTCCGCAACTTGTTAGATGGATGAGGTTGCTGGAAATGCTCCATTTACCCCAAAAATTTGGTATAACGATAGGAGAATGACGAAAATGAGTGTTTGTGAGTGTTATATTATGGTACAGGTGCCTTTTAAAAATGTGAAAATGAAGTGTTTAAATTCATAAATTAACAATAGCTTCAAAGAGGTTATTCAGGTGATAAATGTCGCAACACCTCCGTGCCGCAGCCTCCGAGCACGCGATAAGCCGTCGGTATCGCTCGGTTCCGGCTGTGAGAGTGACAGTGTTACCTACATCGGTACAGGCTGGATTATGACTGTGTGGGCAGAAAACATAGTGATAAAATCCGTTTTCATACCCCGTTGTACTAACAGATAATAAATTGTTTATTAGATCTACATGTTGGTTATCGGTCGGGTTATGAAGACGGATTTTATCACTATGTTTTCTGTCATAGTGGTTTACAGGGTTGACAAATTATTATGTGTACTAAAACAACAATTCAAATAGTGGTGAGAAGCTGCATTCCCAGCTAGGTTAAATAATAACCTGTATAAGGGAGTACAGTGCCAGTCCCCATTGGGTATTATAATAAAACTAGCTCCCGCGGGCGGAGCCGAAAGCTCCGCCCGCGTTAATGTTGAAAATTATTCCAAAGGATACATACTCCCTTGATAAAATCGTATGTCCTTTCCCGGGACTCAAACAATCTCTATACCAAATTTCATCTAAATCGGTCCAGCCGTTTGCGCGTGAAGAAGTAACAAACATACACACACTCACAAACTTTCGCCTTTATAAAATTAGTGGGATTGTACCTGCCAGGGTTGCGGAATTTGTTCGAAAGAGTCACCGCGGCCCTGGAACGCAAAGGGCTTTAGAAGGAACACGGATGGGTTTTAGTCAGTAAGAGTCTGACACGCCCTTCCGCTCCGCCCAGAGCGGAAGAAGTCATTTGAGGATTTCCCATCCTTAAAAAAAAAAAAAAAAAAGTGTGATTGTACACAGTATGTGGCAACACTAGTCTTCTACTACAATAATTATTGTTATTGGTGACATAGTGTAACTAAAGGTAAAAAAATAAAAATATTTACATGATGTTTTTATGTTTGACGGTTATCAAAATCCGTGATAACACCTGTCGTACTGTATGTATCAGAATGTTGGGCTGTGAAAAAGACGGATAAGAAAAGATTACATGTAGCGGAGATGAGAATGTTGAGATGGATGTGTGGAGTATCGAGAATGGATAAAGTGAGGAATGAGTTTATTAGAGGTAGTTTAAAAGTGGCGACAGTGACGGAAAAGTTAAAAGGGAACCGCTTATCTTGGTATGGTCATGTTAAGAGGAGGGATGAAATGCACGTAACTTAAAGAGTTATGAATATAAATATGGATGGATGGACAGGGAGAGGGAGGCCAAAGAAAAGATGGATAGATTGTGTTAGGGGTGATATAAAAAAAAGGAATTAGTGATAGCGTGACGGCTGACAGGACAAAATGGAAGAAAATGACGTGTTGCGCCGACCCCAAGTAACATAGGATAAGGGTAGGAAGATGATGATGGTTGTCGAACAAAATACATTGTCTGTGGTAATTGCTTGATAAATTTGCAGTAAATTACTACTTCGTAGGTAAGAATGAAGATAGATTCAGTTTCAGGACATTTACGTACTTACCTATTATTTCTGATTAACCGGTACCCCATTACTAAGTCTCCGCTGTCTATCGTCTGTCCATCTGTCAGTAGCCTGTATCTCATATACCGTAACAGGTGAACACTTGAAATTTTAACTCAGTGTGTATTTCGATTGCTGCCATAACCAACAATAATAAAAGAATAATTTTCTTGTATAAAACAGAAAAAAACACGTTTCTTGTATGACACCCTCATACAAGAAACGTGTTATTTTTTCGGTTTTTGATAGAGATGCCACATTTGAATAGTGATTTTCCGAATATTCGGCAAGGCTCTAGGCCAAAGCGCCGAATATTTCGAGGGTGAGAGGTCCCGACGTGCATCACTAGAGTGTGTGCGGTAACTATGCCGTGGATGTATTTGTTTTATTTGCGAGTAGATCGTGTTCCAATCACACAATTACTGTGTATTGATTTTTACATCAAATTGTGTTACTTATAGCGTGTATATCTTAAAACATATTCATAATAACTTAGCACTGATAGATTTCAAGTATACGCTAATTTCTTGTTGAAATAAAAATGTTAGTGAGTAATTTTATGCGTTTATTTGGTTTTTGATCGGCCGAATACCGAATACCTAGTAAAAAAAGTAGCCGTATAGGCCAAATACCGAATAGTCACCGAATATTCGTGGCATCTCTAGTTTTTGATACGAAACATTTCCTCTGCAAGTCCAACTCATTTTCATTGTTTTAATCGAGTAGTTTCCTACAGCAATTTTATTTAAACAAACTGGAACAGTAACAAAAGAAATAGGACACAATAGTGTACCTAGGTCTTCGGTGCAGCAAGTTAGTGCTCGTTTAGTTCCTAAATAAAGTCTGTTCTGAGTGGCCATGTTGCTGCAACAAAATGGAGTCGCTACTTCGGAACAAAGGTACCGTTTAATTAGTTTATTCTTAGTTCATTTATCGCAGTTTAGAGCAAGCAGAAAGTATTCTTGTTGAGAAGTAAAAAGATCTTTGTTAAGTTTAACTTGAGAGTATTATTTGCAAAAGCAGAACTACTAATCGGTACTACATTTGTTTTTCTTGTCAACTTTTACGTCTATATGTGAAATTTAGTTTTCTACCTGCAACGTAGGTAGGTGTTCTGTATGGTGTCGGGTGTAAAAGAATAGCACCATCCCATCACTTCCCGAGTAAGGGACTCACCAGAGAATAGGCAGCAGTATTCTCTGTGCCATTGTGCATTGCAACAGTTACACTGTGATCGCCAACCCGCCTGCCAAGCATGGCGATTATAGCAAACCCCCCTTTGGGGGATGCCTATGTCCAGCAGTGGACGTCTTTCGGCTGATATGATGATGATGATATAATAAACTGTGTGGATTTCAGAGAATTTAACCTAGATAGGTGACATTCTAGCGAGAATGATTGCTAAGAAGTCCAATTATGGACTTTGGGAGGCCAATGTCCAACAGTGGACGTCTTAAGGGTGATATGATGATGATAATGAACGTAGGTATAGGTACTAGGTAGTACCTAACCTAGCTGTTAAGCTGTTATAAAAGGTGAAGTTGTTTTTATTTATCGGAAATTATTTTGGCCAACCCAACAATATTTATTTTCGTTACACATTTTAGAAATAACACCAATCGGTACAACCAAAATGTTCCTATTTTCAAAATACAATACGTGTTTTGATAATACCGCAATCGATATCAATGACTATTATTATCTATACCTCAATATCGAACCATTAATCGTTACCACGTGTGGTGACTAAACCGGTATTTCGACTTCACAACGCAAGTCTTCGGTAGTATAGTGGTAAGTATCCCCGCCTGTCACGCGGGAGACCGGGGTTCGATTCCCCGCCGGAGAGGATCTTTTTGCTTTTTGTTTTAGGCCTAAAATGGCTTTTAGGCCATTTTCATGAAATAACTGTGGGTAATATTACAATAACTGTGACATACAGGTTAATTTCCAGTTCATTTCTGATAAATCGTCACGTTTAAAATAATTATGCTGCCGTCAAGGTAAATTATTTTTATCAATAGATTAAAAAATTTCCAATTAGCTAATTACTAGATAAACCCTAATCGATAATTATAATAAGTATTTCGCATTATGTTCAGAGCAAAGAGCACGTTTTTATTAAAGATCGAGAGATATACCTAGTAACTTACATAATATTTTCATAATATTAATAATATATGGTTACTTATTATGAAATAAGCAGTACCTTTATGCTCTTTTCTCTGTATATATATATTTTTAAGTATATTGTGTGTACATAAATAAAAAATAAAAATATATATTTTTTAATAATGTATTTATATATATAATAATAATAATAAAAGACATTCCAATCCAATTATATCATTTGACCTCTACAGTCATGTACCTTAGTACGAAAAAACTTTGTCCCCGTCGGGTATTTTGGACAAAAGATCAAACAAAATATCTTTGAAACTTATATAAGTGTTCCAAGTTAATATTGATATTGTTATGTTTCTTTTATCTTTTACATAGAACTCGTAAAATGCGTGAAAGACGTCCATCTTTTACGATTTGATTCCCCTGAAAGTTGGTTGATATGTGTTTACTTTGGGCTATAAAAAGGACCCAAGTGTTTTCCTTGGAGGGATGGGTCACAGGACCCTTTATTTAGGTACTAGTTTCTACCAGCGTCTTCGCCCGCATTAAATTTGATAACTATTCCAAGGTTAAAAGTAAATAAATGCATCCACAGGACACTGAATCTGGTCGACCCGTGGAGCAAGCTTCAACCAAATACATTTAGTCGTTAAAACGAGAAGAGGTAATAGACATACAGACTGGTGGACGGACGTAGTTTCGCATTTGTAATAAGTAGATACAAACTCAAAACTGTCAAATATTCCCAATCAACCTTGAACTTCATGCTTCAGCAATAAAGTTAAAAATCTATTAAAGAAAGTTGACAGATTTTTGTAGTTCGATACATGACATACCCGATGTACTTTTAAACCATAATGGTAACTTAAAGACTATATTCTCTATGCGGTAACTAATGTTATGTATGACGTAAACCTGACGTTGACGTTAATGTTTACCTAATATATTATACCTTATATCAGATAAACAGGGGGACACATCAGTGATTGTACCTGAGGGCCAACTCTCTCATTTTTAAGCAACGATCGCATTTGCATCTCAGTCTGTTATAAAGCCTTCATTTCCATACACTTTTGGCTTAAAAATTAGTAGAATTGGCACTCTATTGTATGTCATATGTATCTATTGAAAACGTAACTGGGGTGATGAATTAGTACTTTTATCCCGTCGAGTCGTACGTTCCCTTGGGACATGACACTTGAAACTTACACTGACGAAACCCTATAAATAGTTCATTTATTAAGAATTTAAACAGCACATGACCTTCACTCATCTATTACCGACCCTAACCAAATATAGGTTACCGACCCATTCACAGATTAACCCATTAACCCTTTATTGCCGGTTTAACAACAATATTCAGTTCGTTACATTAATCACGACAAAACTGGCTGGTTTCGGCTCCGTCCCTGATAAGGCCTCCGCTATCCCAAACGATTGGGTCCTTTCATTATGTTTGGGCGAGGTCGCATCGTTAGCTGAGCGAGCGGGGGATATAGCTAAATGTGTATGCCGAGGTCCCCTTCTCTAAAGCTGAGTAGGTATAGTACTAAAATCGTGAAGAGGAACGTTTTGGGGGATTGTATGTAAAACTTTGACGTTCAAAAAGTGCTGGCCTCAGCTTTATTTTAGAAAATGGCAAATAGTTGGGAATTGGCTAATCAGATTGATTGAGTATCCTTCATCACTCGTCGAGGCGATCGGCGGCGGCGACCTCCCGCGTCCGGCTCTGGTTAAATCCATGGTCCGGAGCGGGGAGGCTTGGAAAGCGGTCACTTCCATCTGCGAAGCAGTAATGCTAGCGAAGGAAGAGGCGGGCCGTGCGAGGAAAAGGCAAAGCCTTCGCCCCAACCGCCGCTACAGGAGAAGAAGCCCCGGGCGTCGGGAGTCGCAGGGCAATCCCCGGCCACCGTAGGCGCGGGCCTGCGTTCGGCGAGCGTTGGGTGGCTCGCTGTCCGATCACCACCAAGCCCGGGTCGATGGCGCGTTGTGTTTCACGCGCGCCTCAAAGAGATGTCAGCATAATAGACGGGGCCCGCTAGGGCCAGAGCCTGCCAGGGTTGCGGAATTTGTTTGAAAGAGTCACCGCGGCCCTGGAACGCAAAGGGCTTTAGAAGGAACACGGATGGGTTTTAGTCAGTAAGAGTCTGACACGCCTTTCCGCTCCACCAAGACCGGTAGAAGTAATTTGATGATTTCCTATCCTTCAAAAAAAAAAATCCTTCATCAAACCTTTATGAGCTTAGTGAGAAATATCCCCGCTCATCTTTCGTTGAAACCTGATCCTTAAGCCGTTTTCCAATTATCTCTTCAGCCTGAGGTTGAAAAATGGGATTTGGGTTCCTCGATCGAAAACAGTAACATAATGTTAAGGAATAGACAAGGTTTGCCATACTGTTGGTTTAGTTTAGCCAATCTCCTTAATTATAATTATTGAATGAGAATCTCGTCTGCTCTGTGAAAATATTTTATGATGGGAATAAGTTGTGGTTGTGATACAGGGATTTTAGAGGAATAGAAATTGCGGTAATAAAGTTTTACGTGTTATTTTTTCAATGATACAGATTTTTTGCTTCTGAATAAAGGTAGGTACTTAGAATCGAGTGCTTTAAGGCTCCTGTGGACAGTTCAACAATAAGGCGTTGACGCTTTTTTAACCGACTTCAAAAAAAGGTTGTATTTTTTTTTTGTCATAACTCCATCATTTATGAACCGATTTGAAAAAATATTTTTTGAAAGGATATACGTTCCGATTGGTCGCAAAGAAATTTTATCGAAATCGGTTCAGTACTATGGTTCTCGAATTTAGGCTACGACTAGACGCCAGCGCGCTACCTACACGTCGTCCGCCAAGTGCACAAACTAGTAATCCGCGCGCCAGCCGGGAGTTGCAACTGGTGCAAGCTCGCAGTCTGCGCGCTGGCCGCGAGTTGCAAGCTTGCTGTCACCTCGAACATAATTGTTATATGGCATTTGTGATTGAACACGCCTAGGACTTGCGCCACAACGTTGTTTCGCTGGCATCTCGGAGTTCGCGCGAAGTGCGCACGAGCTGCGAGTCGAGTTGTATTACGCGCTGACTGCCCGCCGTTGGCTTTTTCATATTGACATTATGCGATATTATACGACAGAAGATTTAATGCTCTAATTCGAATGACAAGTTAATTGCTGGGTTGGAGCGGTGCCGTTGCGGTGCTTGTATAGTGTGCCATGAACTTATTGGTTACTTTTGAACTCAATAGTACCTTCGTTCCCTAGGGATGATTTCTGACTATCACTTGGGTGAAGCCGTTCTTCCATTATCGCCTCGCATCTGTTTGCACAAGCCTTAACAATAATTCCCAGAAGCCAACAGGCCTTACTAAAGAACCAAAAATAATAACTAATAAAAAGCCAATTTACTCCCGTTGCTCTTAAAAAGTTCCTAAAATAACAAGTTCTTGATTAAAAGCTTCCTCAATTAGTGTGTTTTTAAAGAGTTATTATTTTAAGAAGCAGCTATAAAACTTTAACGCTGCTTGCTCAGGGAGCAAGGAAATAAAGTGCTACAAAGTGTGAACGTTAAAATTTTACACTTTTTGTTTGCATTTTCTTTAGAAAATTCATTAATTATTTGCAGTAAGAAATATAAACTGTGACCCGCGGGAGTTAAATGTGCAGAGTCGAGAATTAGTTGTCACCACAATCATCTTGAGATCAGTTTAACTAATTTTATAAGGATTTTCTTTGTGATGAATTATTACAACGGACCGAATGGGAGTCTAAGTGCGGATAACGGAGTCTTTACACTACTGTATCTGTTGGGGGGTAGACAATCCCATGGTCATCCTTATGTAGCTCTCTCGCGTGTTAACAACCCTAGCAACTTTTTTCAACATCGTGTATAGAGAAGTGTTATCATTAAAACGTTTGTTCTTAGGTACGAAAAATTACCAGGGCTGGTCTAGAAGTGATACAGCCAGTATCTTGCATAACACTCTTCCAAATTCCTAATTTTAAGAGGGGTTAAGCAATGCTAGATATTGACTCTTCGTTTATCTAGCATTGCTTAGGTATAACTTAATTTAGATTACCTAGCGACATCATTTTATTTCTCGACATACATGCGAACGATGTCGCGGGCAACAGCTTGTTACAATATAAATCTCAACAAATAATATTTATAAAGAAAAATATTTAATGTTTGTATGATTGTGTGGATATTATATTTTATGTTTGTTAAAGGTAATCTCTGAAAGTATTGATCTGATTAAAATCAAAATTTCTTTCTCTGATATATAACTTACTTAAAAATCAACCAAAGATGGTATTATTTGCGGATGACACATCACTAATATTTAAAATAGACCGACGTTCACAAAATGTTGACGACGTCAATAGTTCTATTCATCAGGTCCAAAATTGGTTTACGGTAAACAACTTGGCTCTAAATAAAAAAAAAACTAAATGTATTAGATTTTCTTTACCAAATGTTAAAAGTAGCGAATGTGACATCATGTTGAATGGAGAAAAATTGGAGTTCATTAATCAAACGGTTTTCCTAGGTATCACATTGGACGAGAAATTACAATGGGGGCCTCATATAACATCTCTTGCGGGTCGTTTAAGCTCAGCCGCGTATGCTGTTAGAAAGATAAGACAGTTAACAGACGTAGAAACCGCACGTTTGGTCTACTTTAGTTACTTTCACAGCATTATGTCGTACGGTATTTTGCTGTGGGGTCGGGCTGCTGACATTGAATCCATATTTATTTTACAAAAGAGAGCTGTCAGAGCCCTTTATAATCTGCGTCGCCGTGATTCTCTTAGGGAACTTTTTAAAAAGATTAATATTATGACAGTCCCTTGCCAATTCATTTATGAAAATATTACTTATGTATGTGCGGAAAAACCGACATCTTTTTAGTAAAATTAGTGATAGACATAATTTTAATACTAGAAATAGAGACAAATTAGATCAACCATTTTTTAGATTAGCTAAAGTCCACACTTCTTTCATGGGGTTGTAGATGGCTGAGGTGTGGGAAGATGTAGGTAGGATGAAGAAATAAAGTAAAGGTCCGAAGTACACAAGAGGAAGAAAGAAAGTTTATTGCACAGACACAGGTTACAGTTCACACACAAGAGTTCCACTAAGAAGAGTAAGAAGGAGTGGTAGAAATATAGCTTAGATGATAGATGCACGAAAACAAGCGAAAGTACAGTTATAGTTTAGCGCGGCGAAGCTATGATTTTTATAGCAATGGTCGGTATCGGCTCAGTGAACATACTGCCTACGCGTAGCTCACATCGACCGCACTTGCGCGAGCGCAACGCACTGTTAGTACCGTCTCGCTCACTCAACCGGTTTGTGTGACGTAGCAGGCCTGCCGGCCGCTATAACAAAAGACGCGTCATAGCTACGCCGGTTAGCTGATAAGAAATTATCTACTAATGCAAAATATCTGTTTGTATGTTGAATGTTAGTAACATTAAATTATTTGATTTTGATTTTTGAATTTATATAATACTAGTTGTTAGGTTACTTTGTAAATATGTATATAAATTATTTTTGATTTTAATTTGATACAATTTTATAATTTATATTTAATAGATTATATAAGGTAGGTCACTACATCACCCCCTTCCAAAGACCGTCAAGGGCGATAATAGTCGGGAAACCTAACGCGACGTCCCGACCGCGTCGTCTTGATGACGTCATCGTCAGCCGAAGGCAAGTCTTGGTTATCCGCGTTGGGTGTGTAGTGGTGAGTGTTAGTGTTGAGTGGTGACTGTGGTGTGTTAGGGTGCATGTTAGTGGTATGTGGTGAGTATGATGTGTTGTCAGGGTCACGCAGTATGAAGGCCGGCTTAATGCGGTCTATCGATACGGTAACCTGTTTACCGTTTACCACTATTCTGAACACCTTGTCACCTCTTTCGATGACCTTATGAGGACCAGAGTATGCCGGTTTCAGACCACCACTGGCAGTGCAGTCCCTAAGGAACACGTGAGTTGCAGAGGATAAATCCTTGTAAACAAAAGTTTTGAAGTTGCTGTTGTGCCTGGCTGCTGGTGATGGTTGCAGATTCCGGATAATACTCCGAAGCCTTGACAGGTAAGCGGTCATGTCCACTGTCTCGTCAGACTGAGGGTCAAAAAATTCCCCTGGAAGGCGAATTGGCTGGCCGTAAACTAATTCGGCGGATGAAGCCTGAGCGTCTTCCTTGTACGCGCTGCGAACACCTAGCAGGACTAGTGGAAGAGAGTCCACCCAACTGTCATTTGCGTGGCAGGTAATCGCAGCCTTGAGTTGACGGTGGAATCGTTCCACCAGTCCGTTACAGGCTGGATGGTACGCAGTTGTTCTGCGATGTTGGAACCCAGCAATGGCAGACAGGCATTTGAAGAGTGCTGATTCGAACTGCCTACCTCTATCGGTTACGATATCCGATGGGCAGCCGAAACGAGCAATCCAACCACTCAGTAAAGCCTTTGCCACTGTTTCTGCAGTTATGTCTGCTAACGGTATTGCCTCTGGCCATCGCGTAAAGCGATCGACGGCTGTGAGACAATAGCGGAAACCTTGGCACAATGGCAAAGGTCCTACGAGGTCAATGTGGATGAATGAAAATCTCGATTGCGGTAATTTGAAAGCTCCCAGTGGTGCAAAGACGTGTCGTGTGGTCTTCGAGCGCTGGCAAGCCAGGCAAGAGCGTACCCACTCTCGACAGTCTTTCCTGATGCCAGGCCACACATATCGGTCAGCAACCAATCTTGCTGATGCCTTGGT
This sequence comes from Mamestra brassicae, assembly GCA_905163435.1. NCBI lineage: Eukaryota > Metazoa > Arthropoda > Insecta > Lepidoptera > Noctuidae > Mamestra > Mamestra brassicae. Next base: position 17,644,802 of record LR990999.1, on the reverse strand, counting down.
GCCTGGGTGACTCAAGGAGTGCAAACTGAGAAAAATTGTCCTGCGCAACTCCTTGGGCACAAAAGGTCTTGGTGTAGGGGTGCTGACGTCGCAGTATAGTTGCGTCTGCGATCCTGGTACGCTAACCTGTTGTAGGCGTAACGCGTTATCCCCGATAAGCAGTTGCTTCAGCTCCTGATCTTCTAGTTGCGCTGCAGCGATCCTTTCAGCGGGCACAGGTTGAGTAATCTCCCCAACGCGCGAGAGGGTATCCGCCACGACATTGTTCTTCCCGGATATATGCCGGATGTCCGTTGTGAACTGGGCTATAAGATCCAGGTGACGGGACCGTCGTGGGGAACAATTCTCTTTACGAGTGTGGAAGGCGAATGTAAGAGGCTTGTGGTCTGTGTAAATCACAAAGTCACGAGCCTCCAGCATATGCCGAAAATACTTCACACTCTCGTAAATGGCGAGCAGCTCGCGGTCGTAAGGTGAGTACTTAACCTGCGCCGAGGTCAGCTTTCGCGAAAAGAAGGCAAGAGGCTCCCAAGCCCCCGCATTCAGTTGCTGCAAGACCGCGCCTATGGCTTTGTCTGACGCATCCGTGACCAACGCCAACTTAGCGTTGCAGTCAGGATGAGCCAACAGTGCTGCTTGACAAAGGCTATCTTTGCAGTTCTGGAATGCCTCGTACTCCTCGGATGTAAAATTGACGGGATGTGAACCTTTAACCGATCCAGTGAGCAGAGTGTTCAGAGGTGCTTGGAGACTAGCTGCACCTGGAATGAACCTTCTGTAGAAGTTCAGCATCCCAAGAAATCTGCGCAGCTCTCTCACGGTCTTAGGCGCTGGGAAATTCTGCACGGCTTCGACCTTGGTAGGCAATGGTCTTGTGCCCTTCGCTGAGATGTGGTAGCCCAAAAAATTTACCTCAGACACTCCAAAGGCGCACTTAGAACTGTTGATGACCATACCGTAATCTCGGAGCCTGGAAAAAATCTGGCGCAGGTGATGTTCATGGGTCTTCTGGTCTTTCGAAAAGATCAAAAAATCGTCCAACTATGCGTACGTAAAGTCCAGACCCCTGAGCATTTCATCCACGAAGCGCTGAAACGTCTGTCCGGCATTTCGTAGCCCGAACGTCATATAAGGGAATTCGAAAAGACCGAACGGCGTTGTGATCGCAGTCTTCGGGATATCGTCTGGATGAACAGGAATCTGGTTATATGCTTTTACAAGGTCAATTTGGGAAAATACGGTACAGCCAGACAGGCTATGAGCGAAGTCCTGGATGTGCCGGATGGGGTATTGGTCAGGGATGGTTCGCGCGTTCAACATCCTGTAATCGCCACAGGGACGCCAACCATCGTCTTTCTTAGGTGCTAGGTGGAGAGGCGACGACCACGGTGACTCGGACAAGCGACAGGTGCCACACTGCAGCATTGCCTCAAATTCCCCTTTGGCAATTTTAAATTTGTCAGGGGCCAACCTGCGAGGTGAACACGATACTGGTGGCCCTGGCGTAGTGCGAATGTGATGTACAGTATTGTGTTTTGGAGTGCGGTGTATACCATGTGGGCGAGTGATGTCTGGAAATTCTTGTAGTATGTGTATGTATGCAGAATCACCAAGACTTACTTTCACCGAAGAGACGACATCAGAACGACGGACAGGTGACGCCGGGGTGGAGAGCGTAGTATGATTGTCGATGAGGCGTTGGTTCCTGCAATCAACAACCAAATTATAAAACGATAAAAAATCCACGCCTATTATCGCCTTTGTAACATCGGCTACAATAAATCGCCAAGCGAAGTCGCGGCGCAACCCTAGGTTTAAAGTTAAATTTATGAACCCATACGTAGCTATTGATGTCCCGTTTGCCGCACATAACTGGTAATTAGTTTTGTCAAGTCGTCTTGTTAATGCCGACCGAGGGTAGACGCAGAGGTCGCTACCGGTGTCGACCAAAAACTGCACCTTTGACCTTTGGTCGGTGACAAATAAGCGACCAGCACTCGGACAATCATCGGTCGCCATCACTGATTGCCCCTCACATTTCCCGACGTATGGTAGTCGCACGGCTTCACGCATTTCCTAGCCTGGTCCCCAAAATTCTGATGATACCAGCACTGGGGGAACCTTCTGTAGCTGGACTGGGACCTGTTGGAGTTGGACCGCTGCCGCGTACGACTACGGGATCGTCCTCTGGGACGAGACAATCGCTCCACCTTCTCCGCCAGCTTCTCCATCTGCTTAGTCAGGGCGGCGATCCCGGAGTTCACGCTGTTGCCCGGGGTGCTCGACGTTGCAGCTGTTGTGATGGCAGATGTTGATGCCACCTGGGTGCCGACGACGTCATGGATCCGGTCTGCCAGCTCAGCCAGCTCACCCAGGTCCTGCTTGGACTGGGAAGCTATGATCTTGCGGGCAGGCGGCTCGTCCAAATGGTCCTCAGGAACTCCTCTGGAACACCTGGACCAGCGAGGTTGAGGAGGTGGCGGTAAAACTGGGAAGGTTTTCGGTCGCCCAACTCTTCATGCATGAGAAGTTGCTTGATTTTCTTCTCACGCGTTGCCGAAAGCCGCTTTATGAGCTCACTCTTCAGCTTCTCATACTTTCCGGTGGTTGGAGGGTGGTCGATAATATCTTCGACCTCCGAAGCATATTGCGTTTCCAAGTTGCCGGTAACAAAATAAAACTTGGTGTCATCCGACTTGATATTGGCCAGGATGAACTGCGCTTCCATCTGGTGGAACCATAATCCCGGCTTCTCCGGGTGGAATGGCGGTACACGCACACCCACACGAAAAGTTTCCGCTGCCGACTCGCCGACATCTTGTTGACTGCGTGCATTGTTCTCAGTCATCCTCGTGCTCCTGAACGGGGTCACCAATGTAGATGGCTGAGGTGTGGGAAGATGTAGGTAGGATGAAGAAATAAAGTAAAGGTCCGAAGTACACAAGAGGAAGAAAGAAAGTTTATTGCACAGACACAGGTTACAGTTCACACACAAGAGTTCCACTAAGAAGAGTAAGAAGGAGTGGTAGAAATATAGCTTAGATGATAGATGCACGAAAACAAGCGAAAGTACAGTTATAGTTTAGCGCGGCGAAGCTATGATTTTTATAGCAATGGTCGGTATCGGCTCAGTGAACATACTGCCTACGCGTAGCTCACATCGACCGCACTTGCGCGAGCGCAACGCACTGTTAGTACCGTCTCGCTCACGCAACCGGTTTGTGTGACGTAGCAGGCCTGCCGGCCGCTATAACAAAAGACGCGTCATAGCTACGCCGGTTAGCTGATAAGAAATTATCTACTAATGCAAAATATCTGTTTGTATGTTGAATGTTAGTAACATTAAATTATTTGATTTTGATTTTTGAATTTATATAATACTAGTTGTTAGGTTACTTTGTAAATATGTATATAAATTATTTTTGATTTTAATTTGATACAATTTTATAATTTATATTTAATAGATTATATAAGGTAGGTCACTACAGGGTATTGTGTTAAATGTTACAACAAAATACCTACTGACATATTAGAACTAAATGAAAGAAAATTTAAAACTTATGTTAAAAGTACACTTTGTAAACAAGCATATTACAAATTAGAAGATTACATTCAGGATAAGAATGCTTGGAAACATGCTGGTCCTGCTCCATAGGACAATCAAGGGTGTAGACAAAATCAAACTGGTTGATTTATGAATTAACTTTATAGATGGGTATACTGTTTCTTTTTTGTGTTTTTATTTTCTGTTTAATTAGTGGTTATTAAGATTATCTGTAAATATGTGAGTACCATTTACCTAAATTTTTTTTTTTTTTTAGAAAACGAATAAGTACCTCTGCTGGTTATACTTTGTTCTTATAAGTAGCATACTCTGGGTGTATCGTCCTCACATAATATTAAATTGATTTTTGTGTACCAAATTTTGTAAAGTCGTTATTTGAAAAGAGTAACTATGGAGTTTCTTGTCCGTTCTTCTCCATAAGAATCTACCTTTCCGAATGGACAGTAGAGTCACTTTATTAATATATTTTACTGAACTGTAAATGCTGACGTTCAAAAGTGCCGTTTAATGGCCTAATTGAAATAAACGTTTTTGACTTTGACTTTGAAACTACGTTATTTCTGAGTGTCATAGGCTATATATTATGATAAAAAACGTTGTTTATGGTATAAAATCACCGTTTATGTAAACCAAGTCGGAGAGAAAAAAGTGTTATCGGCATGCGCTTACTAAACGGTTCTAAAACCATACAGTGTTGAAATTATCACAGATTCTGTATGTTTTTGCCGCTATAGTAACGAAAATAAAGTAAAATTAAATATACAAGAAACGTGTTTTTTTCGGTTAATTATACGGAACCCTGCATGTTTGAGTCCCACCGCATTTGGCCGGTACTTTAGCTAACCTTAGTCCTTTTCTGATATCTAGGACACGCTGTGAGGACCTCGCCTAAATAAAACAAGGTCAAAAGGCCTGCGACTGTGTAAGGTGATAGCATAATCTATTCCATATTACCAACCCGACTCAAAAATGGGCTAATCCTAACGAAATTTTCTTAACCAGCCCAGAGCAACGGCTGGCCAACCAAAATCCAATTTCAGTCCCTCAGGAGTGCTTTCAGTGGGGAATAATGCAAAGTAATAGGAATTTGGGAGTGGTGACGCATTTTGAATAATTTAAAAGCCTTGAAACGACCGTAAACCATCGGGGGGATCGCTGGGAATCGGAATGTGGAAACATAGGAGACGATGTGTGGGGCAGGGTCGCTGTGTAACAAGTTAACACTTTCTTATGATGGAGTGTCACTTTAATTTAGAAATTCTTTATACAAAATTATGATCACAACGCTATCATTAAGTAACTTCTCCATATTATTTAACCATGACTGTCACTAATGAAGCATACTAGACATTGAACGCTGTGTACAGTTATAATTGGACTTCTGATTTATGTACTGTATATTTTTCAAAGCTGTGCTGAATTGTCTTAGTCTGTAATCTGTAAGTGTAGGTACTTTTTTTTTTCCTTAGCCTATTGTGTCCCACTACTGGGCAAAAGCCTGCCCCATATCCTTCCAGACATTCTTTTCTTGCGCCACCTCGAACTAGCCTTCGCCAACTGTACTTATTGAAATAAAATAAAATGTTTAACAGGCAAGAATTTTAGATACACATCATCGTCATTACAGCCGAAAGACGTCCACTGCTGGAAATTGGCCTCCCCCAACTGTGGCCACATCCAGCAGGGGCTTGTCATAGGCGATGAAATCAATAATCATACTATGATCGACGCCAAATAGTTTGCGATAACGGTCATTGGCCCTTTCCTTGATAACAGATATTAAGGAAAGGGCAATGACCGTTATTGCAAATTTTTACCTGGTCAATAAAGTATGAATCGTTTTTCATTACTAGAAAATGTAAGGGATTACGATAAATGTCGATTCAGGACAGCTTTGTCTTTATTTCTGTTTTGAAAGAATGTCAATAAGTGTAGGTGGGTCAATGACAGTTATTACAAACTTATCTGGCGTCAACTTTAGCCATATTAACTGCACACCTAGGAACATGTTATTGTGTACTGGCAATTTTATTATATGTTACAATTAATGTATGTTACTATCTTAAACTGTTTATATCTACTAAAACAAAATACACTTAGCTTCGAAGTATTTCTCCGCATCGGTGTCATCCGGAAACATGCCCAGAAGACTGGCAGCATTGCCGTGTTGAATAGCAATGCTCATTCTTTGAGCAAACAACGAGCCAGCCCTCTGGTCATGCAAAGTGTCGATCAGTTGGCGAAATATGTCCTTGAAAAGAATCGCACTTGGACCCCATGATCCAAGCATTTCGACCCCAAACGGCTCTCAAGCTACTCAAAACTGTAATTCCCAATAAAATAACAGTATTTGAGTAGCTTGAGAGCCTCAGCAACCGCAATGCAGCGCCGGCACTGGCAATTTAGAAATCATCTTACAAAAAACTGAGTCAAGTTACCTATCGCAATCCACGGCTGCCCCATGTCCAGCCAGCTAAGATGCACCACAAAACCTGGCCCTTCGTCTTCAACATCAAAGACGATTCACCAAACTGGGGGCGTCCCTCGCTACTACATGAATAATAAATCTGTCTTCGTAAAAATATCTATCCCTGAAATTACCTTCACAATATTGCGTGATCATTCGCAATACGATCCCGTATTTTAACGACTGTGTAACCCAATAAACATTTGAAACGTTACGCCATTATCAATGCGTAACGCAGGACTCGAACAGATTGTGTGGATGTTTCAGGCGAGTACTTGAGCCAGTCATTGTCGACCTAGTTAGTAAAAAGCTCTTTGGGATGTTATTAATTAATCAGTAGCATTTTAAAATCTCGTTCTTGTGATGAGATCTCGTTTTTGAATCCTGATTATTATGAAATAATTCTGTTGGATTTTAATTTTGTTATGTTTTAATTATTTTGAATTTATTTAATTTTATTATGATTTTAATTCGATTTGAATTTTATTTATTTCTTAATTTTGTTTCTGCCTATGATTTTTAATGTTATATTTCAATTTTTAGTTATCAATTTGACTTGAGGAGCCTGATTGTTCTTTGTGTATTTAAATACCCTCTAATTGTTAGTAGCCTTTATATAATTTACATTTAACCAGTATGTAATGCATGATGTGCTTACCTGTAAGGGATTGATACACTAGACCCGAATTTGATTGTATGTAACCCATAATTGTATGAGTGTACTCAATTGTTGGTAAGCCAAATAAATAAAATAAAATAAAATAAATATCAACCAGTAACTGTCATATACTGCTCTGCTTTGCGTAGCAGGAAGACTATTTACTTATTTAGATAAAAAATAAACTGTTCATGAGTTTCCTAGGCAGAGGTGGCGAGACATACTATGATCATAAGTGGGTATATTATAAATATGTCAGTCATTTCTAGAGCTTGTTGTTTGACTCTCGTACCTCATATCGAAAGACGTCCACTGCTGGACATAGGTAATCACAACATTGACTTTGGTTTAACTGACAGAAAAACCTACCGTGTAATGGGCGCCTAAGAAGTTATAAATAATAGGACAATAGTTAACAGTGAGGGAAATAAAGTACAACGTGTTAGCGATCCTTAAATTTAATAAATAAATGAGTGTCAATGAAAATGTCAAATTTGGCAGATAGTAAAAGGTGACGTACATATAACGACCGCGGCCATTGTGAATCAGAATATTTGGCTTGTCGGTTGAGACATAGAATTTGAATTTGTAAATCGTAAATAGTATTACACTTACGCGTTAATTAAAGTATTTTAGGAAATTGAAGTCTGAGTATAATTTCACCTGGCACCGTCAACAAACGGACGAGAAAACAGTGCAAACTAATAAATTTTAAGCATTTATTGTTAGAACTAGTTGGAGGAGGTGGCTCGAGAAAAGTATACCTACCTGGAAGGATTAGGGGGATGCCTTTGCCCAACAGTGGGACCAGTATAGGCTGAGAAATAGCTTTTCTCTAAAGAAAAAGTTATTCCGTTAAAAATAAATACGTTTGAAGAACCAGTTTGTGTAATTTAAGTCGACGGCCATTTTACCAGACTCAAAAACATAAATCAAATTTAGGCTTTTACGAATATTTTCCTTTTTTTATAATAATTATTATATTTTCATTTACTCAAAGATAAGCAACTTTAATATCTTTCTTTGTTTTCAGCTTCGTATTCATTATTTAACGTTTACTCTCTGTTCCGAGTCGTTTAGTCATTACGGAAGCAGAAGGCAGTTCTCGACGAAAAATAGAATTAACTTAATTTATTTCACTAAATTACACCACAAAATGGCGTCATTCATGATTGTTTAAGTGCTGTTCTTTGGGTAATTTGTCGTGTACTGGTTTTAGTCTTAAACTTTCTTGTTATTTATTTCTATTATAGCCTATAAGTCACTGGAAATGTTTGCATTGTGGTGGACTTCGGGTTTTATTATTTTATGAAACAGTTATGTTTTTTGCCAAAGAAAAAATTTAAATCTTATGACTTACATACCTAGGAAGGATAGGGCTGACCACCAGTAATTTTGACCCCACAATTTAGCCCGACATTTATTTATTTGGATCTCCAACAAAGGATACACAGAACAACATAAGCCACAGAGCTTCAGATATAAACTGAAGAAGCTCGCGCCGTGGTGGACTTTCTTCATGAGCGGTCTCTGTTTATAGATATATTAAAAGTTGATTGACATACTAGTGGACATACCTCTACAGAAAATATCGATCGCAAGTATTAGTCCCAAATAACGCAGGGCTGTGACCTTTTAGAGTCGTCCATCCAGTTGTAACTACTAGTTTGGTAGCATTCATCATCATCACCATATCAGCCGAAAGACGTCCACTGCAGGCCTCTCCAAGGGGCTGGGGTTGCCATAATCGCCACGCTTGGCAGGCGGGTTGGCGATCGCAGTATAGCTGTTGCAATGCACAGAGAATGCTGCTGCCCATTCTCTGGTGAATCCCTTAGTCGCCTCTCACGACACCCACGGGAAGTGATGGGATGGTGCATTTCTTTTACGTCTGACATCATATAGTAGCACGAAGCGTAGCAGTACAAAGAAACACCTACATACATACGAATAAAGCCACGAAATTCAACGTACAATGTTCTAACACTGTGTGAACAACCCACAACACAAAGTAGCGCGTCGCCACTATAGTTTACTGTTTATACGAACGTGTCCCGTGTGATAATCTTACAAACACCGAGTTTATTTTATTGAACGCTTTCGTTGAATATTGATTCGGTGCCTTTGCTGTAACTAATGTCAAGAATATTTTCACGTAATACTTTATTTATTCAGTTTTATAGGTCTACAGTATATTTTTATTTTTTCAGAATGAAAAATGCTTTGCAAGGCAATGAATTATTCATCTTAACACGAAATCGGATTGGTAAATTAAGTGAAGTCAGGGACATTCATTGATTAAGTACCTCTTTTCACCACACATCTATTTTAAAATATTATTTTCACTAATTTTATTGGTCATAATCGATCAAGTGTCGTAGTAATTTTAATCCATATATTTTTAATTTTTAATAATGTCGTTTTCCATAACATTTATTCACCATAATATTCATTTGAACTCCAATTCACACCAAAATTACTAAAAATAAACCTAATCAACCATGCATGCTTGCTTTGCAAAAGAGGAAATCTGGCGCTATGTCGGTAACCATGATTCCCGTGCTGTATTTTCCCTTCTCACATACAAGTGTATCAAGACAGAACCTACTTTACTTTAATATAAATTGCTTCTTAACACTAACCTTTTTTTTTTTTTTTTTTTTTTTTATTTAATATGGGTTTGCTCTTGACTCTAGTCTAGGTCATAGATGACAGAGACAAAGTCGACGATGGAGCGAGCCTACCCAGAAGAAGCCTGTTCACTCTAATTTTGAAGAGATTAGGGTTGTATGCGTTCGGAAACACAGACGCAGGCAGAGAGTTTCATAATAATAATAATATAACCTTTCATAATACTGCAACTGCTTCATTTTTCAGTGTCACAACATACGCTCGCCATACGACACGGAGTTTTATACAGAGTTAAGAAAATAAAGCGTCAAGTTTAAAGGTCTCAGTGCATTACTTGTGCAGTCTTAGTGACAGCTTGTTAGCGGAGCTCTCAGCACATACAAATAGGTAACGTTACCAGTTTTATAACACCCCAATGGGAAGAGTTACGCGGGAATGGGAACTTGCGATATTAATTTGTTTTTATGGTATGCGTCCAGTAAGCAACACCCCATTTCATAATTTGTATCGTCTTCTCATGAAACTTCAGCAGATTATGAATATCAGGAAACTCATATTCGGTACCGAGTGGACGTCTATCATTGCCGTGCACCGACGCCAAGCCACAAATTCGCCGTACTTTTTGTCACATACGAGTATTTGTGACGTTTGGCGTACAAGGCACGCGCTTGCTTGTCATGTATACGTGACAATGGCGTTCAAAAGGTTAAACTAATCACTAACTTAGAACAATTCTCTTAGTTCTACTGATCATAAAGCTTCCGCAGCTGAATATTTTAGAAACCATTTTAAATCCAATATTTGCTACCTAAAGGTAGACCCAGAATGTTACCAGATTTTCGTTTCCTAAAGTTGTTGTTGTGTTTCCTGATAGGTACAAGCCCCAGCTTGTCGTTTCGATTGTTCGAATAGGTCACTTTTAGGCAAGCCTGTTCCATCGTCGAATACATCATCGCTCACGATCCCCGGCCACCATCGGCGAGGGCCTTCGGACGGCGAGCGTTGGGTGGCTCGCTGTCCTATCACCACCAGGCCCGGGTCGATGGCGCGATGTGTTCCACGCGCGCCTCAAAGAGATATCAGCAAAAGAGATGGGGCCCGCTAGGGCCAGAGCCTGCCAGGGTTACGGAATTTGTTCGAAAGAGTCACCGCGGCCCTGGAACGCAAAGGGCTTTAGAAGGGACACGGATGGGCTTTAGCCAGTAAGAGTCTGACACGCAATTTCGCTCCACGCAGAGCGAAAGAAGTCATTTGATGATTTCCCATACTTATAAAAAAAAGGTTCTACAACTCCAAACACGACCTCTATAAAACCACTAAGTGAATCAGCGAAAAACAGTTCTAGTTAACAACTAAAAACCCTACCTTCTCCAGATTATGTAATAATCCTTCTACATCCCGTGGGCTAAGAATTACCCCCTTCCGCTCTAAAGGGATCGAATAGGTACCCCAACAATTACACCCGGGGTCTGTTTGGACCCCTCATAATGTGAAGGCCCAAATATAATGAAATAATAGGTAGAAACGAAGTTGGAACAGGTACACTGTTGGATAATTCGTTATTTTATGTTGGCTTTGTTCTTATCAAGTGTCAGAAGTGAGGAAATTAAATCAGCTTGTTTTCGTTTTGAGTGTGACTGCCTAAAAACGAGTAACATACACATATACCACAAAATAATTTCACGGATTTTGTCATGGAGTAAACGTTTACGAAAACCACCACTACCTATCTCACCTGATGGTAAGCGATGATGTGGTTGAAGATGAACTACAGAAAGCGAGCTGCTAAGAACTTTACATACAAACAATTCAATACAATTCTTAATTTTTTTCCCGATTTAACTATTGTATTTTATCCTGGCCCATTCTATCTCACGATACTGACTATTGATCATGCTGACTAACCATCTTCTTCGAGTAGGTAAGAAGTCCAAGGAATGTTTACGAAAATAAACACTTTATTATTTATAATACACGAAGTTTAGACGTAATTGATTTTAAACAGATCAAAATAATCAAATTAAATAATACCTACAAGTACCGTTCATAAGTACGAAATCACCATAAAACATTTTAATACCTTATCAAATTCTCCCAAAGCAATAAATTTATTGCCTCCTTGAGTACAACCGCGGCGAGATTTCCCTTTCAAAAGTGATTTTATAAGAACCCTCCTCGCGTGAATATATTTAATCTGGGGCTCAGGCCTAAATAATGCTGAGTCGAGGCGATAATTGCTTCTTATTAGATTTTTTCTTTGTAAAATGGGTATTGTTGCGTCGGCGAGTATGTACTGGTACAAAATGGCGGCCTAATTTTTGTTTGAAAATTAATAAGTTTCTGTTAAAAATTTTTTTTTGTGGGTTTCTGTCCCTCTCAGGAACTCAATTATATCAAGGGAATCAAGTTGGGCAATATTATTTGAAAATAATCTAGTGCTTGTAAGCACGTAATTCATTCATTTTTAATAATAGTCATTGTTCTCGGATACTTTAGTTGCACATATCACAACGACACTTTAGGCCCATATACTTAAAAAAATGGTTGCTTTACCTTCCCTAAATATCTCCGAAACTAAATAGCATAAAAACATGACAAAAAAATACAGAAAACAGTTATGTACCTATAGATAGGGATACGGGATATAGGAAAACGTATCAAGAAATTTTATGGTTTTAAAATAACATGTTAAAAAAATATGATTCTTTCGAAACCTTTTACGCGCGAGTCCGACTCGCACTTGGCCGGTGTTTTCGTACTTACACAATCTACTTTCCATAGTTTACACAAAAAATGAACAACTGCCTCCGCTATGCGAGTTAAGCTTTTACCAAACTAAACTTATCTTGATCTGCAACCGACTTGAGACTTGAAACAAATTTCATTTTATGATTTCAACTTGACTGGAAAATACAACATCCGATTGAAACCCTCATACCAATACTAACAAAAACTTCTTTTCTACTTCAAAATAACAATACTAAGCTCTTTCAACACAAACTTGCAATACTTCGAGAGCAGTCGAGATCTAAACTCAAGCCGCACCAGGTGAGGTGAGGGATTAATATCTAACTTGAGCTCACATTTACTCCGGGAACAAACACAAACTTCGCGGAAGAGATATTAAATACAAAGCTTTTCAGACACGCCCTTGCTTTAAAGTTTAAGGAGAAAGCTCTAAGGTTTCTATATTATTTAGAAAGCGTTTTTTGGAAATATTGGAAATAATATTGTTTTTTTTTTGTCGTGTGAAGCATCGTGAGGCTAGCAGCATGTCCTAAAACAAAATTTCAGAGGGAAAAATTTATAGTTCTCCTGACAGAATTTCGGTCCTGTTGTCTAATTTGATCGGCTACTCGCCATCCACGCGGGAGATATTATAGTGCACTCTCGGTTCTTTCACTTTCATTGTCCAGACAATCCGTCAGTAGCAATGTGGATTTATACAGCTGGCGTATGTCCCTGGTTCGAGGCAGCACTTTAAAATGATAGAATACTCACATTTGCCGCCGGTTTGCTCTCGTTAATGTAGATTTTCGCAAGACAACAGAAGCTTTCAACCATCTCCAGGATCCATCGCTAAAGCAAAATTCATACAAATCGGTTCAGTTATAATTTAGGCGTAAAAGCGTAAAAACAAACAAATTCACTTTCGAATTTATAATATTAGTTATTATTTACTATGATTATACTGATCAGTTAGTTAACGTAAAGAATAATTGTTATTTTGATTCACGTATAGGCCACCAATTTGAAGAAAACGCAAGAATATTTCCAAACTGTGGTCTTTCTTAGAGCATCCCCTTAAAAGGCTCTTTCTGCTGGCGTGAAAAATTGTTTTATTTTCACGCTCTGATTCGCTGGGGTCAGCAGCGTGGTCGCTGTAATAGCTTTGGGGCCGAACGGAAGTATGTGACGATGAGGGTCCGCGTATATTCGGTATTTGGAGAAAATGCTGTTCAAATGGTTGGGTTAGTCATAGGCTTTGCAAAGTTATTGACATTCAAACTACATTTAGAAAGATCAAATTAAGGTGTTGGTCGGCCGGCGGCGAGATGGGTGGACGACATTGTTGCCATCGCGGGTAGGACCTGGATGAGGCTGGCCCAGGAACGTGAGGATTGGCACAAGAGAAGAGAGGTCTATGCTCAGCAGTGGGCGAAGTCGGGCTGTGGATGATGATGATAGTGATGATTATCATAGGCAGAGGCTCTGATGTCTGAGAGCCGACAGGGTGGTGGATTTCAGATTGGCAGTCGCAACATGCAAAAGACGCTATCCAGTTGCAATGTTGCATCTAGTTAGACAGAAATTCTGAAGTGTAGACGGGGTAAAATAATTTAAACGATGAGTTTAATTTTTGTCTTTATCTATCTTTTCTGTGACTTATATGGTGTACATAATAAAGAGTATTCTATTCTATTCTCATGTTCCAAATAAAGGCGAACGGCAGGGTTGTATGGGAGTTTCGTACACCAAATAAAATATCGTGTTTTGGGATATTTTTTGTTTTAATTGGTAGTCAATACGATAGGCAAGCCCTTTTAAAATTCTTAGATTTTTAGAAGTTGGGACCTAAAAGTTATAACCAGTTTTATTTTTGAGGTTATGTCCCAATAAATATTATTACGTGTAGGCACATAACATTGTTTTGGTGAAAAAGGATATGTTCTAGATAGCTGGTGCTATCTTTGTAGTGTTTTGCTTATCATTAAGTTGGCAAATTGACATGAGAATTGTAACTATTCAGTAGGGTGCTTAAGGACAGACCTACGTCCAGCAGCGGTCTGCAATAGTTTGATGATGATGATGAAGTGCTGATTGAGTTTTGAGTGTGGGTAAATAAAACAACTTTGTTTTTGTAGGAACTTACATATTTTATTTTATTGTTCTTATAATTACTTAATCGATTTTTAATTTTATTTCATCTAAGAAAGGGGCAGGTAGCTCAACTCAACGTAAGAATAGCCAGATAATTTGCTTAATTGTTCAGATGCAGTTACAAACCACAATCCAAAACAACAGCAAAGAACTGAACAGACTCGGAAAGATTTTCCTAACCTGTCAATAAAATAATTGCCAATACAAAAAAAAACATTGATGGCGAAAATAATTCCTAGAATTAAATAGTTAATTATTAAGATTGTATGCAATAATTATTAATTGTAAGGTATAATGTGTTATTGGTTAATTATATTTAGGTACTGTTATTTCTATTTTTAAATATATTTAAATCTTTTAATTGCTATAATTAATTAATCCGGACTTCTAAAAATACTAATGTTACATGAAAATGAATGGTTTAGTTGCCTTAATAAGTGGTACAAATTCTATCACAAAACTACAAAAAAGGTATGTTGTACGAATTCTGCCGTTCGCCTTTACTGTATTGACAATACACTGTTTTATTTAAAACGAGCACAATACGGACGAACTATTTTTTTTATTTGTTATTTAACGGCAATAGAAATACACGCTGAAAATTTCGACAGTCTACATGTTACGGTTCTTGTGATACAGCCCGCCGCGCTGACAGACGGCCGGACAGATGGACGGATAAACGGTTGGACGGACTGATGGACAGCGGAAGCTTAGTAATAGGGTTCTGTTAGATACCCTTTGGGTAGGGAACCCTAAAAAGGCTAGGCAGATGATGGTTAGTTAAAATAATTAGAAAATTCTTCAACCATGACGTGTCAGTTTTCTTTTACTTCCCAAACCAAGTTACCATAATCATACACATTTGCTATCTAAATGATTTTCTAAGATGCCGTGGGAAAGATAGGGTAAAAGCCGGATAGTTGCCACACTTTTTATAAAAATATATATTTATTATATATTTAGTTAGTTGTCACTTTATTCATAAAACGGGTAGGTACTTTGGTTTATTATCTTCAAATTTGTGAAAGTAAAGAACATTAAATTGATATTTCCAGAATATTGGCGATTTTTGTCGACCTCTAAATTTTGTGACATCTATCCCATATGGGGGTTAGTTGCCTAATCCATGTAAATTACGTTTAGGATAGGTGCCCCGCCGAGAAAGAAGATTTTTATCGCGCAAAAACTTTGATCGCACCTTGCCTTCCCATGCAATCGCACAGACACATGCAACACGGTCTACTTAGTTGTCGTTGTAAAGTCTCTCGATTGATAAATAAAATAACATGTGATTCATCCGCGAAGCTAGAGTAATTAAAATCGAGGCAGCTATACCCCTGGGGCAACTATCCTGGTTTTACCCTACGCTTCAAATCATCAATAAAACAAACACGTCCAAATGTTAAAACATATAGAGAAACAGAACCAATCCAATTCGTTACGACGTCACCTAATAACCTATACCAGATGCGGTAACAAAGCCTCCTAATGAAACGAATACCACCTCGTTACCTCAAGACACTCATAAGAACTAACAGGGTACTTAATTCAGGACCGCCACGCGATCTATGGGTCCAGTAAACACTAATTTAGTCGAACCAAGATGGCGCCCACAAATCAAGTTGAACAAACCGGTTGAAACTGGATTTACTATCAACAGGAGCGCTGATTAATAGAATTGTTTGTTTGCCCTACTGCGGCGAGGAGGTGTTATGTGTTTGCGTGATTCAGAGCATTTTTTTATCTAGATTGAGAATAGGCAAAAAGGAAAGTAAACTGTATTAAAGTTGTGTTTCAGTGCAAATGTTAGTTCATTTGGGTTAATTACTTAGTACTCTTTTCCTATATTTAGTGTAGTCTTTTTTTTCTGAGGAAGTTTCTAGCAATTTGATACCCTGATAGGTAGAAAAATCTTGAAGCAGTTTCAAGGCGGTATCGGTACTCAAATCATTACCATTTTAGTAGGGTATTTGACTAACAAAAATCTAGATAGTCCGCACAGATAGATTTCCAAAAAATATTGGACAGGTATTTTTCTTTGTCACGTAAACAAAAAATGAAGATGATACAGTGCGTTAAAAACTCGTGTGACGTCACTTACCTGTACACTTTTTACTGGAGAGTGACGTTACAAGCCGCCACTCCTTATCGTTGATGCGTTTTATCTTCATATTTTTGATTGATTTGATAAAATAAAAAATAAGTATCCAATATTTTTCGATTATCTAACTGACGGATTAAATAGAATCATATTTTTTAACGCAGGCAACATCCCTATTTCCATTATATAGGTACTAATTAGTCTTTTTATATACTCCAATACGTTTTTTTTGTAATAAGCCTCAGACACTCACAGGTCTTTTTAAACAAAATCGAAGATTACAAACATCACTAAAAGATTTGAATTGATTACTTAACTAACTATATAAGTACACTTAAAATAAAAATAAAAACTCCTAACTAAAATATGGCGTCAAAAAATACATCCACATCGCTGTCGACTGGAAGTGAGCCCAAAAGACTGGCGGCATTGCCACGTTGTATGGCAATGCTTATCCTCTGTCCGAGGTAAAAGCCAGGCCTTGGGTCACGCGAAGTGTCCAAGTTGAATTGATTTGGATAAAAACATTGGGTTAATTTTGATATTAAATATTGTCTCACGCAGTCGGATAAAAGGCTATCATTATTCGAGGATCAAAAAGTTATTCAAAGATCAATTAAATATTCCTCAACATACGTATAGACAAAAGGAGATTCAGTTTACTCTACTGCACCAAAAAGAGTGTAATGTTTATACCATATTAGTCAGTTTTCCTTCTATCAGCTTTAAACTTGTATACATCCGCATTTCCTCTTAGAACAAAGTTTAAAGTGCTAACTCTTGCATTTAAAACAAAAACATCAAGTTGCTATCGGTAAAAGAACCACAACATCTCATTCCTCAGTTCTTGCCACGAACGGTAAAATATTAAAGTTTCCGAAGTAATATTTCAAGGAATCAAGTTCCCGAAGTTTTTCGTTTACTTGAAGAGACTGAACGTTTGTTATGAGGTGTTGGATAAGGCTGCGTTCAAACTGAGCAACTAAAGGTTAATTGTTCAACTTTTAGTTCCTTAGTGAAAATAAAAAAATATATAGGTATTGCAAGTAGGTAGTGGTAGAATTAGAGAAAGTTTTCTCTAAAGTTAGAAAACATTTTAAAGTGCCTTTGAACCCAAAACTTATTACACGGTAGGTACTAGCTGAAAAAACAGTAGTTTGCCAGTTAGAACCTATTGGTTTGCAATAACCAATAGGTTATTGCGGTCTGTTGTTATGTGTAAACCTAGTCACCAAGTCTTTTTGTGTTTTTGTTACAAAATTTTGACCTTAGAGGTATTTATAAGGCGTCGTGTGAATACGCGATCGTCGCGTTAATTTGTTCGGCAAAACCGGAAGGCAGGAAGGAGGAAACGGTACAGAGAGTAAAGTCCCGCATATCTCCACTGAAATGGGAGGATCCTCCGATCAGAATGGGCAACTACCTGACAGTTGATATTCGGACTATTGTAATGTTCAAATTGCACGGACAACTTTGCTTGCGCGATGCAGGATTTCGTTGGTAGTTCGTCGTAGATATGGTTGCGGTTCTTTTTGTTGCCGTACAAATTTCGCTTCTTGGTTTTTCATGTGGTGGCATTGGTGCCGCTACACCCGCTCGGTCGCCGCGACGACGCTACAGGGATTGCCATACAAACGAACGCAATGATTGCATATTCGATTACGACGCCTTATACATACTTCCAGTAACTTTTTTCTGAGGTGACCAAATACTTACGACAACTTTTTAAGGCTTCTTACATGCCCAAGTCCAAGACGCAACATGTCCTGTTCAGTATGAACGTGCCCTTAGCGTATCATTTTATCGGGCATACTGTAGTTATTTACTACCTACTTGTTTGTTGTTCAGACAAGTTCAATGCGATGGTCTTTGCAGACAAGTTCGGGAGATATATTATAGTGGGTTTCATGGTGTAATGGTGTTTTTATTGTGAAAACTATGATTTGAGTGTCTTTATAAGAATAATTGGTTTTGTTACCCTTTAGTTTGACTGGACAAATATTCTTGTATTAAAATCTTATATATAACAAATGATTTTGTATTAAAATCTTATATAAAATATATAAAAATGAAATTTGCATGCTTTTTTTTTGCAAAATATACCTAATACTTATTTTTTTAGTAAGCAATTGTGAAAGAATTTTTAAAATACCCTCATCAGCGATGAAGTTATAAAGCTTCAAAGTTGACAATTAGAAAGAGACGTCCGATACTAACTCTGACGTCAAATACTATGACGCCTATACAGCTGCCATACAAAACAGCGTTTTCACGAGAGGGACAGATATATTTGTCTAAAATAGTTTGTTTTTCGGTCAATTTCGATTTTATTTTCACTGTTAGTATTATATATTTGTATATTTCTAGATAAACTATTTCGGTAATAAATATTTTTTCATGCATATTCCCTATATTGTCAAGGCGACGTTTGTACGAAAGATAAGAAAAAAAAACATCCGGGCGAAACCGGGGCGGGCCACTAGTATTAGAGTTAATCTTTCTTAACTAATATTATAAATTGAAATTGTTCGTTTCGAAAGTGAAATTGTTCGTTTGTTGGTCACGCTTTCACGCCTAAATAGCCGAACAGAATTTGATGAATTTTAGTACAGAGATAGATGTAGATAGCAACTTCATTGTGAGCAAAGCCACAGGCAAAGGCCAGTAAATCATAATATTATTTTTCACCAAATATTTAACTGCTCATATAAAAACAAACAGTAACCGAGAATTTCTAATGTCTTTGTTTACAAACAACTGAATTGCTGACATTTAAAAGCATTTTCTTGGAAAAATAATATAAACCCTTTTTACATTTAACGACTGTTTTTTGTTAGCTCTAACAACAATATAAATAATGCACAAAAGTGTACCTACGAAAGAAGTCATAAAACAAGTTTTTCTCCATCACAGGGCAATGCCCTTTCATCTCAGAATCAACATCAACAAGGGAATAACTATAATTTTCATATTAACGTCACGAGGCAAGTATTGTAAGAGAATCAAAGAGTAAAGAAAATACTCGAACAGGTCAGTAGGTCAGGTTGAACACATGGCAAGGAGACACAGAAATCCCACTTTATACCAAGCTCAAAATTAATGCTATTAACTTACTCCACCCTTCCTTCATAACCAGGGGGAGTTAAGTTGAGGCTTCTTCCAGAAATAAATATTCTAGAGTGATTCGGTCCATTATTTTTCACTGATGACGCTCAAAACTGTAGCTGTTAGGAGCCTGCCAGGGTTGCGGAATTTGTTCGAAAGAGTCACCGCGGCCCTGGAACGCAAAGGGCTTTAGAAGGAACTCGGATGAGTTTTAGTTAGTAAGAGTCTGACACGCCCTTCCACTTCACCCAGAGCGGTTATTTGATGATTTCCCATTCTTAAAAAAAAAATCTTTCAGGAGCCCTTTTGAATATCGTTATGGTTTAAATGATCTCATTATTCTTTACCAGCTTTTGCCCGCGACTTCGTATGCGCATAGCTTTCCTCATGAATGTGGCTATCACATACAAAAAAAAAAATCCAAATCCGATTAGTACTTCCAGAGATAAGCGCGTTCAAACAAAAAACAGTATTTTCAGCTTTATCATCTTAGATAAAGAAAGTATAGATTGTACACACAAAAACGTACAAATACAAACACTGGAGGACTGCTTTAGATTCTCTTATAGAATTAAAAATAATTCATTAGTGTTTATTAACGGCAGTTTATTATAGCGCATACACTGGAATCTCTGCAATGAAAGAAAACTAAAATTAAAAGTTGAATACGTACTGTACCTTCTGAAACTTACCTGCTCGGCGGCTCAAGTATCAAATTATTTTGACAACTCGCTCAGCAGTGATTTATAGAGCAAAGGGTTGATCTTGATACTTGTGAGGGGTTAAATTGCGTCCGTTCACCGAAAAGAACTCTTCGGAGAACACTGCGTTTCTATTTAAGAAAGTTTGAGAAGAATTGCGAAGAAGCTTTGTGGAGAAGAAATAATGGAGTCACGAAATAACCATAAGTATTGATTGTTTGTGCTAGAATGTCGTCATTATGTCGTGGAGAGGATAGTTATGGCTCTCATATCTAACTGGAAACGACGGGAATAAGTGTAGTTTGAGTTTACTTTACCTACTTAAACTACTGCAAGCACAATTTGGCGGAATGGGGCATTGAAGGCCCTATTGGTCACCGAGTGCTTCTGTTCAAACCATGTCCAAACCAGCCATTGACATGGCTAGTGCAGTATCCAAAGTGTCCATAAAGAACTTAAATGCACGACACCTCGTTTGGTGAACTTATACAACATTACACCAAACTAAATTGGTTCACATATACCTACCTACACATTTTTCCAAAGTAATGAGTATTTTTTTATTAATTTCGACGTCCGAGGCATTTTTTTCTTTATGAGATTACATTATATATGTATGTACTTTTCAAAGTGGAGGAGATTTCTCACAATTACCTTACTAATTCATTAATTATTCGAAACAATAACCCAATTTGCCCCAAGCTGGGGATCGGGCTCAAAATCGTTACAAATCGGCTCTAGAACATCAAATTTGAAGGAACGCGCGCAATTACCAATATTGCATCCTGTATATTTTTCCCTTACAAGACCATCTCAGAAACAAATTTCGAAGCATCTACGAAAATAAATAATCATTTATCATCAAACATAACTTGTCCAATTTCACTTGAGCTCCAAAATACATATTTATCTTTATTATTCCCCATCCTATTTATTATGATGCCCTTCAGCTTCCAAGTAATTGTTGTCGTCCAAAAATAAATCAAAATCTCGACGTAATTTCAATATAATGATCAAACAATATGGCGATCTCTCAATGATATTTAGACATTCGTATAATTTGACTCTCATTGCTTTTGCAAAGCTCTGATATTTCAGAGAGCCTCTAAAAATAATGCAAAACGTGACTTCTTATACGAAATCCGAATTTTCAATTTGTATATTTAAGTGATGACTGCGGCCCTGCAACGCAAAGGGCTTTAGAAGGAATACGGATGGGTTTTAGTCAGTAAGAGTCTGAGACGCCCTTCCGCTCCACCCAGAGCGGAAGAAGTCATTTGATGATTTCCCACTCTAAAAAAAAAAAAAGTGATGACTGCCACTGTAGTGGTTGCAATCGCGAATACTGAGCATGAGGTTCTGGGTTCTATTCCCGGGTCGAGAAACGTGTTATAAGGTTTTTCTATCTGGATTTTTTTTGATTGATGACTATAGCTTCGCCTCTACTTGACGATGAAATTACTTTTTCTTACTGTACCACTTTTTTTTCTAATTTTTCCTTGTCCAAGACATTTGAATCGGGACTCGTCGAGCTTCATTGACTCAGCGTTTTTCTGATGGTCATCACTGTAAATTCTGGGCCTCAGGAGTGGCAGTGCAGTGGTAACGAATAGAGTGACGGGCTGCGGCTGGTCCAAAAATCAGTCTCGCTGTTACACATAAGACATAAGACATTTATTTATTTGTAGAAACATGAGTATACCTACATACAGGGAATGCAGGTTGTTCATAAACAAAAAAGGATCCGTCATGTTCGGCCTTTGTGTCATACAAATATATAGGTACAATCATTATTAAACAAAGCTAAAATCATTGTTAAATTGTCACCTTTCTGCCTAACCCTTAGGCGAATATAGGCGTGATTGTTTAAAACCGTTTATTCCTCAACATGTTTTATACAAATGAAAAATAGTTTAGAGGGAAAGAGAGTAATATTTCACTTTCTATACAACGTGGAACAGAATAAACGCAAAACCTGGAAAGGGGTCATTGTACTCATCATTATGAACAACTTTTACTATGAGACCAACACTGATCGCGAAAAACAATCGAATGTCCCGTACATTTCTGTGCGCATAACTCGACAAAATGTACTAAACAATTGTTTTTTTCGCGATTTCGGGATTAGTCCCATAGTAAAAGTTGTTCATAACGATGAGTACAATGACCCCTTTTCAGGTATATCGTTTATTACACGTTGTATATTTATATTACACGTTGTATATTTAAAATTGAGATTATTGTCTCTCGAAACTCCTTTTGTTTAGACCTAGTATTTTCATTAAAATTGGTTCATTCGTTTCCAAGAAGGACTTTCGAGTTTGTATAAAATACCGTGAGGAATAAACTCCCTTTACTGCCTTTTATCATCCTACACTCAAGTTCAAGTTTATTGTCACAGCTGACTTTTAGGGAGGAATTAAAAGAGTAATCATTTTTACAGCAGATTTTATGGACGTCGTCGTAAAAATATGATTACTTGCTAATTTCGAGGGTGGATCAGGTACATTGAATCTGCATTGGGGTTAGGTACCATTTAAATGGCATTAACTGTGATAATGATTTCAAGTGAAGAGGAGTCTTTATGGATACAAGCCGCTGCCCGTGGTTTTACTTGCAGCTTAGTGGGACTAATTCATGTAGCCAAGTTAGCGGCATCAATGCCGTCACATGAAAAACTAAGAAGCGAAATTTTTACGGCAACAAAACGCCATCTATCATGTCAGCGACGAACTAAAAACGAAATCCTGCATCGCGCAAGCAAAATTCGCCGTGCGATTTGAATATGTACAACAGTCCAAATATCAACTATCGGGTAGTTGCCCACCAGATACAACAACCGTCTGGTCGGAGGATCCTCCCACTACAGTGGAGGTGTGCGGGACTTTACTCTCTGTACCGCATACCTCCATACTGGTGAACCTCGACAAAGAACGGCAGCGCAGCCTTCGTGCTATCTCATCATGATCTTCATCATTACTCCTCAAGCTCTCAAGCAGCGATTCATACAGCCAGCCAGTACCCACGGCTTCTACGGCTGACCACCAGCATGCAGCTGGCGCGCATTCTTGGTCAGCATCCTCATTAACCTTGGATGAATGAATGATGTGGGTGTCTCACAGACGGCGGGCTAACAAATTAAAAATACATCCTCGCCCTTTCTGGTACCTTCGGGATTTAATTCGTTGATTCAGCCGAACGTGTTGCTGCGCCGCGCTATGACGTAAGGTCAGTAATCGAAAGGTACTAATAATTAAAATGTTATATCTATATTTTTTCTGTGTGTACATAAATTGTAAAATAAATAAATTATCATACCATTAATTAGTTATTATTTATGTAGCCGTCTGAGATACGTCACGTCACCATCTATGACCTGGCCAAAACTACATCAGTACTTAAAGGTTAACCCAGAAAGTTGTCTGTGTGTCCGAATACTTTCACAAAATCAATGTACCCAGCCTTTTCAATTATGTTCAGTCTTACCGGATGCAGTATGAAGAGTACCAGTATTTTACATGCAGCGACCGACTACCTGACCTTTACAACCCAGTAACTGGGTTACACGATATCCCTTAACCCCTCAAGCGTCGCCCCGTTTACCTAAATACCATAAAAATTTTACGTAATCACGTGATTACGTCATGCAATGATAATTTTGTGGGTAAGCTCGCTCCATCGTCGACTTTGTCTCTGTCATCTATGACCTAGACGTCAAGAGCAAACCCATAACAAAAAAAAAATAATACTTTCGGTAAAATGTAAAATGTATCAATATACCGCATTAACACACTATGTATTATGCAATTCTGGCTTCGTTATTAAATTTTCTTAAACTTGATACAGTAAAAAAAATTAAATTATTACCTTTTCTCGCCATTATGTGATATTTTCCAGTTGGAAATTTTTCGCTCGAATACTTTACTCTGTGTACCGCATACCTTTATACCTACACCTTTGTATCCTCATTTTTTTTTTAAGATTTTTGATGTATATTAATAAAAAAATAACAAATTTTCAGTTTTTTTTTATGTTTGTTTTGATTTCATTTCCTGTGCTGCAGTAAAGACTACCAGCAAGTTGTCCCCAGGACGTGCCTTTGTTCCGACAGCACAATATACCTTAATCCACTTACAAACCATTCATTCCAATAAGAAACAATAACTACACTATAAAACTGTTTATTGGTGTCTGATATGGCCTCCGACTACCCGTAACGTAGCGACTGTCAAAGATCTACTAATGATACCCGGGAGCAATAGCTTAACTTGCTTTCCGAGGTACGGAGAAATCTTGATATATTAAGTTGGTTACCCATCCACGGACCGACCTCGACAAGCGTTGCTTTACCTTGCAGATAGTCCGTACCAACTGCTTTATTTAGCCACGATATTTTCAATACTTTTACACGCCATATTTGGCCGAACGCTCTTATCTCCATGAACTTCAAAGCTCGAATACTTCGTAATACAGTTCTTGCCAAGTTAATTTCCGATTATTTTTAGCTCACATCAAAGCAGAATCTTAACCCTAAAATACTTCGACCTTTCGAGCCATTTACAGACGGAATACTTTATATAAATACTCAATTCTCAATGATCCGTTAAATTGGTTCCGTTCCCGTATGACGTACTCATTTAATATTTCCTTAGAAATTCATATCCGATATCTACGCTACGTTCCAATTTATGATCAGTCGAGTGAATATTCGACAGGCAATTCCGAAGGATATTCATGTTTTCCGTTTTATTTTAAGCTAGGATATTGGCAAGATTTACGTAGAGACAATGTGTGAACGAGTTTTATATAAAATGAAAAACCGTCCAAGTGCGAGTCAGACTCGCGCACGAAGGGTTCCGTAGGTACTCCCTTACTTCTCCTAAAATTGTTTGTCCGAAAATCATAATCCATAACACCTTTGCTATAAACTTCAGTAACCATAATGTTCAAAATCCCGAAATTTTGTTTGACAGAATTATCTTTAGTTCTAAAAGTATTCTGTCATAATATCGAGTACTATAATAATTGAATCTCCTAATTTTACATGAGCTAAAGTCATATGTCCTAAGTATTGTGTTAAATAACGTGTATTATTCCGAATGTTCATTTATAATATTTTTTTTAGTCCTAAAACATTTGCTAATAAATAGGTTTTAGTGACAGAAACGAATCGCTGTAAATCCGACTCCACGCAGTCTTGTCTGCCCTACCCCTAGAGTGTAATTTAAAATTGCGTAGGCGCGAAGGGGCGAGGCGGGCCGCGAGTTGAGGAGCAGGTGGTTGTAACACTCGCCGCCGCGGCTGAGGCTGGCCGGCGAAGCCGGCCAGCAAGCCGAAGCTGCGGTGGTGAGCTGTACAATCAATCTGCGACGATAAACTCGCGTGGGACCGCCGGAGCCCCGCAGCGCCGGAGCCGTGACAGAAACCATGCCTGCTGCATGTTGCATGCTTGCTTGCATGCTGAATGCTTGCTTGCTTGCTGCATGCTTGCTTGCATGCTGCATGCTTGCTTGCATGCTGAATGCTTGCTTGCATGCTGAATGCTTGCTTGCATGCTGCATGCTTGCTAGCTTGTATACTGCATGCTTGCTTTCATGCTTGCTTGTTTAGAAAAACCACATGTTCACAATCAACTGCTTTATTGAGTACATGCATATTTTATTAATTTATGTATAATAAGAATTATAATGCAAAATCAGATATTTTAAAATTATAAAAAATTATACTTAAACGTATACAATAATTGTTAAATAATTTAGTATTAAAAATAAACATTATGTAATTTGAAGTTAGGACTTATAACTTTTATTGAAAACAGTTTTATGTCTTTTGTATATTATTGATTGTAATTTTTATGACAAACGAATTTAGGACATAATAATATTTAGGGATTTCAATGTTATGGCATGTGATATTATGTGATATTAAGTTCGGGTAAGTTATCATTCGGACAAATGATGATTAGGACAAAAAAAGTTATGGCACTTTAAATTATGGATAAAAAAGTTAGGTGACACAATAGAGAACCGTTCCGTACCATTATCTATAACAACAGCAAAAAAATCACGTTTGTTGTATGGCCCTTCAAATATTTATTTTATTCTGGTTTTTAGTATTTGTTGTTATAGCGGCAACAGAAATACATCATCTGTGTTTTTTTTTTCAAATGTCTAACTATTACGGTTCATGAGATACAGCCTGGTGACAGACGGACAAACAGCAGAGTCTTAGTAATAGGGTCCCGTTTGGATATGGAACCCTAAAAATCAGATAGAACAATGTCTATGAAAACGACTGTAGCAGTTTTGAGTCGCACCTGTTTGGGGAGCCTTTAAGGCTCAATCTCATTGGCGCTTCCACCCATGATTGATTGAGTAACCTTTTAATTTTTTTATGAATAACGCAGGCAAAGTAACGAAACATAAAAATTGAAAAAGAAGAACCAGTCAAGTGCGTGTCGGGCCACGCGCAGTGTAGGGTTCCGTAGTTGCACATCGTAATTGCCGACTGAGATTGGTGTACTTTGTTTGATTCTATGAATATATTAATTGAGTTTACGGTTTAACGGTTCAAAACGGCTTAAAACATAAGAATTTGTACGAAATTTTCCTTCTCTAACTACATTTTATACGTAAGTCGACTATCACTCGCTAACTTGTAAAGCCTTACTTTACTTAGCTTTGATGACCTTTTAAATTCGTTATCATCGGAAAATGTCGTGAGATTGTAAAATATCGCGTGAAACATGGCTATGAATTTGGATGGCATGTATTTGTACGATTTTTTCATATTATGTCGAGAAATTATAATCTAATCAAGATTAATATTACAATCTTACGGAGTCTGCAATTTTACATATTTCTTTCACATCTCCAAAAACTACCGTTTAGCTCGTACTTAACTCTAAAAACAAAACGTTTCTAGGGTTCTAGGGTTTTACGTTTTAAGGGTTCCATACCCAAACGGGACCCTATTACTAAGACTCTGCTGTCTGTCCGTCTGTCACCAGGCTGTATCTCATGGACCGTAGTAGTTAGACAGTTGAAATTTTCACAGATGATGTATTTTTGTTGCCATTATAACAACAAATACTAAAAAACAGAATAAAATAAATATTTAAGGGGACTCCCTTACAACAAACGTGATTTATAGAGAATGGTACGGAACCCTTCGTGCGCGAGTCCGACTCGCACTGGGACGGTTTTTCATTTTTTTATAAAACTGGGTCACACATTGTCTCTACGTAAATCTTGCCAATATCCTAGCTTAAAATAAAACAGAAAATTTTACATATTTCTTTCACATCTCCAAAAACTACCGTTTAGCTGGCAGAGGGGTGACACTTAACTCTAAAAACAAAGCGTAAATGGCCTTAAGCCCATTCATTAATGAAAGATAAAACTTTCCGGTTCCGTTTTTTTCGTTCAACAATCTTATCTGAACGGGGAATTAAATTAAAATCGGATAACGACATAATGATTTTATCAAATAAATTCCAAGTTGATAGTTTTACAGTATCGTCCTTAACACTCGACCGATATCTACCCTTCTATTGTTCAGGAAAATTTACAGTCCGACGAGAAATTAAATAGGTTTATCAGGTATTGACGTCAGGCTTTAAATCCCTAAATCCCCCTGAAGTGTTTTTAGTTCGACTAATGGTAGATATTAATCTTTTCAACAGTATACAGGAGGTAATAGACCTCCTCAATGATACAAAAAAATAAATACAAACTATTCTAGTCTCCTGGTGAATAAGACAACAGCAGAAGAAAAATGTCGTTTGAAAAGTTTTACTATGAATGTGGATGGTTATAAGAGTACGGGAACATGATGGACTTAAAAAGGGGATAGATGTGAGAGGAGGTGTGAGACTGCACTATGCTCAAATAGCTTTTTGGAAATGGCATCCAAGTTATATAATAATTTACACATTAAAATAAAAGACCATGACAGTGTAGCTGCAAATGCTGCAATACATCAAAACATCCGTTCGCCACTACGCTCGGAATACTAGGGTTCCCACGCCGACTCGCAATATTTGTTTGCGTTGCAAATTCCCGCGCTCGTCCGCCGCGCCGCCCGCGCAGCCGTCGACGCGGCCTGCATTATCGTCCAATAAGATGACGGCGACCTGCGCGCTCCACACGATTTCTTTAGGAACTTATATATATTGTAACTAGAATCCTCTAAGTTAAATAGAGCACTCCTTGTACTGCGGAGGTCAGTCATAGCGTACGTGTTTTGTTGGAACATTCCATTTTGCATATTCCTCGTGGACGGTTAAATATACCTTTGTCGTGACATCTGAAGTATTATTACTACACACCACCTCAGCGCTACAACAGTATATAGTATACACCATTTCAAACAGACTCTTCCTAATTTATTGGCCGAGAAAGCTTTTAAGGGTGGGAAATCACCAAATGACTTCTTCCGCTCTGGAAGGGCGTGTCAGACTCTTACTGACTAAAACCCATCCGTGTTCCTTCTAAAGCCCTTTGCGTTCCAGGGCCACGGTGACGCTTTCGAATAAATTCTGCAACCGGGGCCGAGAAAGCTTGCTGTACAGTCTATGAGTCCCTGGAAGACAAATTGTAATCTAATGACATTTTTTTTTTCTTTTTTTTCATTTATTGAAAATAATCTCAATGTTTTATTTACTTACTTAATCTGAGTCCCTAGAAGACAAATTGTAATCTAATGACATTTTTTTTCTTTTTTTTCATTTATTGAAAATAATCTCAATGTTTTATTTACTTACTTAATCTGAGTCCCTAGAAGACAAATTGTAATCTAATGACATTTTTTTTCTTTTTTTTCATTTATTGAAAATAATCTCAATGTTTTATTTACTTACTTAATCTGAGTCCCTAGAAGACAAATTGTAATCTAATGACATTTTTTTTTCTTTTTTTTCATTTATTGAAAATAATCTCAATGTTTTATTTACTTACTTAATCTGAGTCCCTAGAAGACAAATTGTAATCTAATGACATTTTTTTTTCTTTTTTTTCATTTATTGAAAATAATCTCAATGTTTTATTTACTTACTTAATCTGAGTCCCTAGAAGACAAATTGTAATCTAATGACATTTTTTTTCTTTTTTTTCATTTATTGAAAATAATCTCAATGTTTTATTTACTTACTTAATCTGAGTCCCTAGAAGACAAATTGTAATCTAATGACATTTTTTTTTCTTTTTTTTCATTTATTGAAAATAATCTCAATGTTCTATTTACTTAATCTTATTTAATTTTTATGAGTTTTCTTATTTGGTTAGTTTTTTTTAATCTAAAAAAAATTTTGGTAGGTGTTCTGTATGGTGTCGGACGTAAAAGAATAGCACCATCCCCTCACTTCCCGTGGGTGTCGTAAGAGGCGACTAAGGGACTCACCAGAGAATGGACAGCAGCATTCTCTGTACATTGCAACAGCTACACTGCGATCGCCAACCCGCCTGCCAAGCGTGGCGATTATGGCAACACCGCCTTACCGTAGCTCGTGTTAGAGAGAGACGGAGCTATATAGGCCGAATAACACATTCTCATAATTTCAAGTAGTCTATTTTATCTCATTGCATTTATTTTTAGGGTTCCGTACCTCAAAAGTTAAAAAAGTAACCCTTATAAGATCACTTTCATGTCCATCTGTCTGTCCGTGTGTCACCACCGATTTTCTTACGAACGGGTGGACCTAGCAAGTTGCAGTTTATACCAGATACTGAGGTCTTTAGTCCCAATTAGGTGTATAAAAGTCAAGCTCCTGAGTCAACGACAAAGATGGGCAAGTTTAGATTTTCGCGAAAACTTGTAAGTACAAAACCTTAACTTTCAGCTTTTTTATTTTTTGTATCTATTTTCACATACACAAATGACTTGGTTTCCGTACGTCATGTCCTAGGCGACCACTGAAAATCAGCGGCGTGCTATGGGTCCCCCACGGCACAGCATTATGCTGAGTGGAAGCCTTTTTTCCCACAGCCACGATATGCATCTGCTTTATTTATACTCACATGTATTACTTTTATTCTTATTTAGTTTTTAACTTATCTTTACTAACATAATTTAAGAACTACTAACACTATCGTTTAATCCACTAATGTATGCACAAGCTACAACAATCTGTCAAATTTCTTTAATCAATTTTCAACTTTATCACTGAAGCATTAGGTTCAAGGTTGACTGGACAAATTTGACAGTTTCGGGTAGCTTGATGTACTGGTGTCTGTACATATGTCGTTTTGTTGCAATTAAATACTTTTTCCTTCTATCTTTCTTTCTTTCTATCCCATATTCACAACGAAATCATGATGGCATTAAGACGCCATAGTAACCCAAACGCTGAAACCTGAGTACTCAATCCGAGGCAATATTTTCTTCCCAATTTTCACAAACACGTTATTTAAAACCTTTGATTTTACTTCAGCATTTTCCAATAACGCTTCTTTAACTTACCAATAACGGCTCGTTATAAAAACGGGGTAATGGATCGGTCTAGGATTGCATACTCGATGACTCTCTGCGATTCTTTGCTTTTCTTATATTTTTTCTTATTTGCTTAGTAATGAGGCTTGGAAATTCTAGTATGCTATACCTAGATAATACGTATTGTTGTCTTAATAAGGAGCTTTTCTGCTTTTTAGGGTTCCGTACGTTCGAATGAATAAACGGAACCCTTTTATGATCACTCGAGTATAATTCTGTTCGTCTGTCTCCCTGTCTGTCCGTTTGTCTCAGCAAATTTTCACTGAATCTACTGGACAGATTATGTTGAAATTTGGTACACTTATAAAGTTCTGTGACCCAAACACGAAAGCGAAACGCAAACAAACAAATTTTGAGCATGGAGTCACTTTTGGGGCAAACATTGGAATATACAAAAAAAGTTTTGCCTACTGTGCCATGTGACGTATCAATGAAAGGGCTTTTTAGGGTCAAATAGTTTGTTTTACAATTAGGAGTCTAGATGCAAAAAGACTAACTGCTTAACCATGATATTAGCCTTTTGAACGCCATTGTCACGTATAATCATACTCCTACTTTTCGGGGTACATCTGTTCGTGTAACTGATAGGCTATAGTTGACACCCATGTCGCGGGGAAATCCTCATGGAAATCCTCCACCCTGGGGCGGGTGGAGGGGTCTGTCAGACTCCTACTGACTAAAACCACCCCGGTGTTCCAACTTCCACCTATCGCGGGAACGTATGCGACTTCCGCAAGTAGTTGACACCCAGTCTCAACTTCGGCGCCATTATTGAGCACAAAGCCTAAAAGCTGGGTATCCTAAATAGAGTGAAGCGATACTTCACGTCTGGATAGCTTTTAACCCTGCATGGAATATTGATGGCTCAGCTAAATACCAACTTGCCGCGCTTGACTTGATGGAACGCAGAGCTAAGAGGCTCATTGGCGACGTAAAACTGGTGGATGCCAAGCTTCACAGCTTGACTCATCGCCGCAAGGTTGCCTGCTTGTCGGTCTTCCTCAGATTGTACTTCAGTGAATGTGCCCATTAATGAACTCCACGACCTCATCCTACCGGCCCCCTTCTACCATCGGACATCTAGATGCACTGCAAGTTACCATCCCTACCTTGCTGCTATTCCACCAATTTGCACTAAATCTTTCCAAACGTCTTTTAATATGCGCATAACAAAGGAGTGGAACTCTCTGCCTGCGTCTGTGTTTCCGAACGCATACAACCCTAATCTCTTCAAAATTATAGTGGACAGCCTTCTTCTGGGTAAGCTCGCTCCATCGTCGACTTTGTATCTGTCATCTATGACCAGACATCAAACTCAGACTGTTAATTTCATTGAAATGAATTTTAAAACACCAAAACAGCCACAAAACATTCCTCTTTTCATCCAACCAACCGCTAAACACTTCACTAACTGCTAATTAAACCAGCAGCGATTAAACTATTTAATTAACATTTGAGCACTAATCCGATAGATTGAGTTAATGAGGTCGGATTGTGAACTGGTGCAGGCGAACGTACCGTTTGTGGAGCGCGAGTTCTGTACGTTTGTATAGAACTCACGCTAGAGATCCGAACTCTAAATCTAACTAATCTATATATCTTCTATCTATACTAATAATACTATTAATAATACTATAATTAAGCCTAAGAGTTTGTTTGTATATTTGTTTGTTTGTTTGAACGCACTAATCCCTAGAACTACCAGTCGGATTTGGAAAATCCTTTTTGTATATGATAACTACATTCATTAGGAAGGCTATAAGTTATTTAAAAATGGGGAATTCCAACGGGAACGGGAAGAAACGAGATATGCGCGTACGAATCCGCGGGCGAGTGCAATATTATAATTTATCTAACTAACCTTTCCCCAACTATGTTGGGATCATTTAATTTAATTACATTTATTTATTCATAAACAATTAACAAAGTGTTGAACATAACATCTTTGAATAAAATGAATACATGTATGTACCTACCCTACCTACGTACCTACCCTACCTACCTACATATATACCTACCTTACCCTACCTACTTACCTATTTTTTTTGTTTTTAAACGTTCACCGTAATCTGGCGAATAAAACAAAAAAAAGAATTAGCGAAATTGGTCCAGCCGTTCACGCGTCATGCCGTGACCAAGGGAAATAGGGATACATTTATGTAGATTTAGTACCTAGGTTTAAAGTCAAAACATTTAAAGTACAAGGCATGGAGGTTTTATATGAAGCGACTGCCTCTGACACCTACAAACCCATAACTAGGTGACACATAAATATGCACTAGGCTATCTCAGCTAGGAAATCAGGTCATCAAGATGTCTAATTTCCTAGCTTCTGACAGACAGACTGAAGTCTGCAGTCTGTAGTCTGCAGTCTGTCTGCTTTCTGACAAGACCCAACAAAGAAAGAAAGAAAAATATTTATTTGGGACTTGCACAAACCAAACAGTAAAGTACAATAAATTAAAACTAATAGTCTTAAAAAATAATTAACAGAAGCTAGAACAGCATGAATTTAATATTTGCGAGGCTAAAAATCTCAATATATGCTGCGATATTAAAAAAAAATTCACACAATAATTTGTGTAAAAGTAGGTATATAGTATTATAAAGAAGAACTCTTGTGTGTTTGTGTATTACCTACTTTGGTAACAACTATAATGGTTGGCTTAAATAATTGTTTTTATACCCTAGGTCACTTGCTGAATTGGCTTTTTATTCATTGGTTTCATGGTTAAATCCTTACAGTTTATCATGTTGTTAAGTTTAATTCTAAGGCCAATTATAAAAAAAAAACGTTAATTTCATAATAAGGATCCCTTTTTATTCCGTAGAAAATTGTATCAATAGAAAATAATTAATTTTCTTGACACCTTTATCGGTGAAACTGCTTCCAGGTTTATAGAAAGCATGTTAAACTAACACCTGGTACTAGAACTAGGTACTTCTGGCTAAAAATGAGACACATTTTCACCTCTGCATATTTTATGAAACAAAGTGTCAGTATGGTAACCATTGTCAAGGACACCACAGGTGAATAACATTTCAACCAGCATCTTAACACCAATAAATGACCAGTACTTGTGACGTCACAGCCAGGAAGCATCGCGGTAGTAATGTAAGTATCATTCGTCAATATCTGCCGGTGCTAGACAGGCCCAATCAGAGGAGAAGCTAGCTCAATTGTTAGTACGCTCGGGCACAGAGGTGTCTAACAATTTATAATTTACTTCAACTGAATTATTTTTTTAATGTCGGTTAATAATAATAATAATAAACATTTATTTCAGATAAAATCCATATTTCAACACACACACACTAAAAACAATTAATGGACATAAAAATAAAACAAAAAAAATAACACATATTAAAAAAAAAAGATGCGGTATTGAAAAATAGAGAAAATGTTGTTTTCTCTATTACGCACCGTCAACTGAGTACCTATTTTTGAATTGAGAAATCGAGATTGTTATCAAACTGTGGAACAACAAACTTAAAATCATACAAGGCAAAATTCAAATTCAAATGCGGCCCGTCTTTTTAAGACCTTTTTTTGACCACTTAAAGCTTGACTTCAATATGACACATAAGAGTTGATACTTGCGTTGGTGGCGATGAAATGAAATTATCTCGAATTATTAATTCAAGCATAGTTAAGGTATCTATTTAATACTTTTATTAATACTTATACTTCTTTTAATAGTTATTTTGTTTCAATTAGGTATATTCCAATGCTGATAGTTTTACAAAAAGCTATGTTTTTATAATAGCCGTATGTTTTGTTGCTTTGCAAATGCTTTCTGGTTTACATTTTTAAGCCTCACAACACGTGTAAAAGTGAACGAATGATTTAAATGTCAAAAGGATGTAAAACAGCGCGTTTCCTTTGCGGTATAACAACATACTGCGATCACCGCACCTGCCAAGTAACGTTAATTAAAACGACGAACATAAATATGGCATGGCATGGCGAGGCATAAGTAATATAGCTAGGTTAAAACGTAAGTTAACTACTGTAGCTACTATAGCAATAGCGGACCTCCCGCTAGCACCACTTAAGAATAATATTATATTAAATTAAACCAAGGTTTGTGATTCAACTTCGTAATATATTCGGTCTCTACCTTAGAAGAGAGCTGGTACCAGAGTCCCATAATTATTTTTTATATTTTCACATTCCTAATTTAAATACTCTTTTACTTTTACTAGACGCTACCAAAGTTCTACAATGCCTGCCAGTGACCTGCAGCCAAGGAGGTCATATGCCACTACACAAAAAGTATAAAATAAGTTATGGTGTAAGTAGTAAGAAAGAAAGAAAACAATTAAACAAATGTAAGGGAATGTCACTTGCATTTCATAAAACGGTATGGCAAAGAAGACGTAAACAATTCCCATTACAATTTGGGTTATCATAGAAATTTCTATGAGTGACGTCAAAAGCAACTAAGATATTTCATCATGTGCAGTACCCTGCGCCCCGATGCACATTACATGAATTTTGTACTGCTCAGTGACTCGCGGAGTGTTTGCTGTCATCATTAGGTTTGATTGTATCTGTAAAATGAAAAAAACCGGCCAAGTGCGAGTCGGACTCGCGCACGAAGTGTTCCGTACCATTATCTACAATAAAAACGGCAAAAAAATCATGTCTGTTGTATGGGAGCCCCCCTTAAATATTTATTTTATTCTGTTATTAATATTTGTTGTTTAGCGGCATCAAAAATACATCATCTGTGAAAATTTCAACTGTTAGACAGTTCATGAGATACAGCCTGGTGCCAGACGAACAAACAGACAGACGGACGGACAGCAGAGTCTTAGTAATAGGGTCCCGTTTTACCCTTTGGGTACGGAACCCTAAAAATCCTTAAATAGGAAGGCAGTTCACATAAGCGACAGAACGAGAGAACACATTCATGTTTTGTCATGAGTTATTTGGCCGTAAAACATTTTCAATGAAGTATCTTAAATCATGCAAGACCAGCTCGATCTCTTGTACGCTCGCGAACAAAATACTTACTCATAGAGGAATTTAATTTCGCCACGGAGAGAATTACTTGAGAAGTTTATTGCTAGAAAAGAAAGAAGTAAAGACTTTAATAAAAACAAGCGATGCTACTTTTTTATCTATTTCCATGTTGACAATGGAATGTTAATAGTTTTTGTCTGGGAAATTTTGTAAGGGTGTTATTTGTGACCGTCTGAGAAGAGCGGAACGTGGAGCGACTTATGTATGTAGCCACAAAAAAAGCGTAAGAGACAGCTAGGCGATGAGGTGTTTGAAAATTAGCTATGTTGTTCAGTATTTTAATCCATAAACATAAAACCTCCGCCGCCTTTGTCTGTACGCAGTAAACTCAAAAACTACCAACAATTTATTCATACTGTTTAACCAATGGGGAGAGTGATTCATGAGGGGAAGGTTTAGATGGTTAATCTACATGTTTGCAATGATTCTAAAACCCACAAAACATAATGAAAGCGAAGTTTGATAAATGATTCGAATAATTTAAACGTTTTATAATAACACTTTGTACTCCGTTTTCTTCAACTGGCCTACACAAATAACAACCTTAGCTATAATATCTCAAGGTAAATTTTTCCTTCCACGCCCCTTAGACCTTTAGCAGACATTACAAGCGAAATCTAGAAGCCAGATTTAAAGGTTTTTCTTTGTGTTAAACCGACCTTGAACAGAGGTATATAATTAAAAGTACTTATAAATCATCCATCACTATATTTTTTGCAAAACATGACGTATTCATGTGTAGTTAAAATGGCCGACGTGATAAATGGTTCTAAACTCCTCCTTGTACACGAAAACAAACACATTTGGCTTTTGTTCGCGAAATTACTATCATCATTATTGCATAGTTAAAGAGTTATATTAATTGCTGTATTACATGTCTCTATTGTAGAGTCATTAACGGCCGGTCTCAATTACCTATGTATCTATGACCAACTGTCAAATTATAACTAATTTGATGTTTGCCTTTCAAACATAACGTTTCAGCTACTATTCGTAGCTAATTTGACAGTTGGTCAAAGGTAGATACGTTATTGAAACCGGCCGTAAGATTACTAAGATGATTGCAAGCTCTCGCCCGAACGATTGTCCGCTCCATACTGTATAGCTGCGTTTTTTTTTTTTGTGATGGCAGGGTTGTTCCCGTAGTAAAAATTGTCCATAATGAAGAAAAAAACAACCCCTTTCAAGATTTTGCGCTTAATTTGTTTTTCTTCTATGTAGACCCAATGTCTGTTGAGGTCTACGTGTTGTTGAGTGGGGACTACGAATCTGTAAACTTGGAAGGGTGTATGAGTGGTCTTCTGAGAGCTAATAACGCCAGGAGGGCTTCTCTCTAAGCCCGAAGTCCGTAGTTTCGATCTTAGTTGCGGGTGTTTCTACTCCGTATCACCTAACCACTAAGAATTAATGACAACACGATTCGACGGTAACTGTCTAATCGTGTTGTCATTAATTTTAAGTTCGGGTTCGGTACTAATCATAAGTCCGTAGGTGGTACGGAGTAGAATACGCCCGCAACTAAGCCCGAAACTACGGACTTCGGGGTTAAAGAATAGTCCCCCAGGTACGATCCAGACTTTGAAATAAAGCACCTCAGGGTTCTGTGAAGTCGATGTTTTTTTGTTAATTTTTCTCCTGTCCATGTATTTAATATAATTTTTTCGAAGTTACATAATCTAATTACACCTAATGTGTCACTTATAATTTTGTATGTCTTAATTATGACAAAACATAGCGCACCTCCTATTTATGTAAACACCTATGTTTCACAAATGAACTGATCGATTGATTAATATGATGGTGGTTGTTCTGTATGGTGTCAGACGTAAAAGAATAGCCCCATCCCATCACTTCCCGTGGGTGTCGTAAGAGGCGACTAAGGGTCTCACCAGAGAATGGGCAGGTATATTCTCTGTGGTTCTGTGCATTGCAACAGCTACACTGCGATCGCTAACATGCCTGCCAAGCGTGATGATTATGGCAACCACTCCCCCGTCTTGGGGGAGGCCTATGTCCAGCAGTGGACGTCTTTCGGCTGATATGGTGATGACATACAACAAGGCGTCTCCAAGTAAGTCGTTCTTATGCGGCATGGACTGCTTGTTGTTCGCTGATATGATGACCTCAGGTTTCTGGCAACCTCTATTTATATTTATAGCTCTATTTATATAGCTTTGCATTGATAGTAAAACAAAAATCTCGGAAAAGTTCCTCATTGCAAGTGCACAAACATCGTCAACGTCAAACGGTAGCTCCTAGCTCCCCGGTTAATAAAAATATGGAACAGAAAATTACCAACACTTTTTCTTTCCTTCAGTAAACGCTTAATTTGCTTCCTTTTAGTGCTTCTTCGCAGCTAAAAAGATAGAAGAAATAAAACAAAATAGTGTTTAATTAGTATTCACTTAGTTTACTGCTCAAGGAGTTTGTTTTATTTTAGTCTCTTCGGGACAGTGAAATAAAAACAGTCTGGAGTCTTTAAAGACTTGATAATTTGAAGTTGGACTTCGTAACGATCAGTTACTATGAAGAGCATTTTGTCTTGCAACATACATTATTGAGTTAATATGATCATCTTGAATCAAACTATACAACGTGTAACAGAATAAACGCAATACCTCTTAAGGTCATTGTACTCATCATTATGAACAACTCTCACTATGGGACAAAACACGAATTCGCGAAAAAAAAAATACAGTTGCTCAGTACATTTTGTCGAGTTATGCGCACATGAATGTATGGGGGAGTCGATTTTTCTTTCGCGATTTCCGGGTTGGTCCCATAGTGAAAGTTGTTCATAATGATGAGTACAATGACCTCCTAAGAGGTATTGCGTTTATTCTGTTACATGTTGTATAGGTTGTTTCAAGATGATCATATTAACTCAAAAATGTATGTTGCATGACAAAATGTTCTTCATTGTAACTGATCGTTACGAAGTCCGACTTCAAATTATCAAGTCTTTAAAGACTCCAGACTGTTTTTATTTCACTGTTCCGTCTTTGATGGGGTCGGCTTCTTGTCCAACTCGATGCAGCTGAATACCAGTATTATAATAATAATAATATCTTGGGACAACTCACACACGGTCACGGTATTTAACATGAAGTGTGTTCTGTATGGTGTCGGACGTAAAAGCATAGCACCATCCCATCTCTTCCCGTGGGTGTCATAAGAGGCGACTAAGGGACTCACCAGATAATGGGCTACAGCATCCTCTGTATATTGCAACAGCTACACTGCGATTGGCAACCCGCCTGCCAAGCGTGACGATTCTGGCAATCTCCCCCCCCCCCCAAACCCCCAAACTTTGAGGAGACCTATGTCCACGTCTTTTGGCTGGTATGATGGCATAAAGTGGCTGCCTATCTAATTTCCACAACGACCAAAACCCAGTATCTGCGTAACTAAAGTAAATTTTTAATTCAACAACATTCAATTTCACACAGTACAAGAACAAACAATAGCAATGAACGATTAATATCAGAACTTTTATCAATGCAATCAGTTGTGCAAACGCCGGTATCTCTGCATGGGATCTGTGACGTCACATCACAACCGCATATCCTATGGTTATGTGGGCCAGATTGTACGTGGCAATGTATTATATTGTAGGTATGTTGGTTATGAAGTAGCTACTGTATTAGAATGATCTTCCCCGTGATCTTGTTATCTTGAAATGTAGCAATTTCGAATCTGGTACATATTAGGTGTAAAAATCTTTTGATTAGAGGGTTTAGCATAGTCACATTCTATTGGCGAATGCGAATGCGTGACAGTTCGATAGCGTCTGTCAAACCCATACATTTTTGACGTTTTTACAATCGCTTTTGCCACGCTGCCGCTGACAGAATGTAACTTGACTAGAGGCTTTTTTAGGAATGGAAAATCATCAAATGATTTCTTCCGCTCTGGGTGGAGCGGAAGGGCGTGTCACTCTCACTGATTAAAACCCATCCGTGTTCCTTCTAAAGCCCTTTGCGTTCCAGGGCCGCGGTGACTCTTTCGAACAAATTCCGCAACCCTGGCAGGCTCTGGCCCTAGCGGGCCCCGTCTCCTATGCTGACATCTCTTTG
Organism: Mamestra brassicae; assembly: GCA_905163435.1. Lineage (NCBI taxonomy): Eukaryota > Metazoa > Arthropoda > Insecta > Lepidoptera > Noctuidae > Mamestra > Mamestra brassicae. The sequence goes on along the minus strand of LR990999.1, from coordinate 17,605,100 downwards.
AGGCGCACGTGGAACACAACGTGCCATCGACCCGGGCTTGTCTAGAGGCTAGGTACCCAACAAAACATCCGACTTGTCTTCAACAACGTTAATTAAATAGATATGTAAATTTTTCGCCAGAGCCACATCCGGGTCACCTGTTTACGGAAAATAAATTAGGTAAATTAATTTACATTGGGTAGTTTAATTAACTAAGTAAGGAATAAATTACAATGAAATTTCCTAACTGTAAAAAACATTGTCAATAATTTACAGACAAGAGTGTACAGGTCAGTACACTACAAACATGTATGATACGATTGCTATCTACCTATAGGTACATACATACGAGTGTGAATAGAACCCTCGCTGTGCAGGTCAGACTCGCACTTACCTGTTTTTAGGGTTCCGTCCCCAAAGGATATAACGAGACCCTATTACTAAGACTTCGCTGTTCGTCTGTCCGTCTGTCACCAAGATGTATCTCATGAACCGTTATAGTTAGACAGTTGAAATTTTCACAGATGATGTATTTCTTTTGCCGCTATAGCTTTAACTAAATACTAAAAAACAGAATAAAATAAATATTTAAGGGGGCTCCCATACAACAGACATGATTTTTTTGCCGTTTTTATAGATAATGGTACGGAACCCTTCGTGCGCGAGTCGGACCCGCACTTGGTCGGTTTTTGTAATTAACCCCTTATTAACTTTAAGGATGTGTAAGAGAAATACAGTTAGTACTGTTAACCTATTTATTTTTTTTAGTTTCTCCTTATTAGGAATTTCTCCTGTATCGTGGGTGCGTTTACAAACATACAAACTCACATACACAAACAGCCAGACCCGGAACAACTATACAATACAATACAATACAATATCTTGGGACAACTCACACATGGTCATCTGATTCCAAACTAGGCAGAGCCTGTGCTATGGCAACCAGACAACTGATAAACATACTTATATATTTCTAAATACATACATATTATAGACAAATTACACCCAGACACAGAACAAATGATCATGCTCATCACACAATGATTTGTCCTGCGTGGGAATCGAACCCACGACCTCCGGTTCAGCAGTCAGGGTCACTAACCACTCGACCAATAGGCCATACAAATATTTGCTCCATGATCGAACCCGCAACACGCAGCGCAGTAGCCAATCACTCAACCACTGCGTGTCGTCATAAATAAATATCAATAAATGAACTTATAGGTCACGGAGAAAAAAATCACACTACATTAAACTAGCTAGACTATTCAAAATCATGCTGCCAAAATTATTTATAAATAGTGTCCCCTATGTCACAACATTTTTTTCTATCACTTGTCCAGCCAACTGTACCAATCCTGCCAGTGTTCCATTAGAGTGTCTCAGTAGAACTAATTCAATTGTACGGGCGATCCCGGCGCGCACAGTTTTTACCTCTCGGTGCTAGCCCTGATTAAATATTAAATATGCACCACCAGGAAAAGGATTCTGTGAAATAGTTCTGTGTGATAGTTCTGTCTGAAGTCTTGATAGACTTAAAACTTTGAACTTACAAAAGTTGGGAAAAACTGCAGTGCTCATCATTAAGATACTGAATTGTGGTAAAAGCAAGAAGGAATTTCATAGACATAGAATATATATTTACCATGTGAAAACATAGATTACTATTTTATAAACATTGACACAAGAATAATTGAAGTAACTGACCTATTTCAATATTGATTTCAGAAGTCGAGTGCCTTAGCAACAAGTAAAAATAAAATAATCTCAATGACTGTCGAAGAATTTGGAGATACACAATAAATATGTTCTAAATTGTGATGTATCAGTAAACACGTTCTTTTGAAGACTCGACACTCTAAACCTGAAAAAGAAAATGAGACGTTCAGACAGTAAAGAATAGTCGAAAAGGATATAGAAAGATAATTTTGAAGAGATACGAATGAACAATACAAATAATTGAGCTCATGAAGTGAAACAATGGAACGTTAATAACGGAAAGGGAAACTGGACAAAAGGCCAAACTAATAGCACACAGGACGATGAATAACCACTGACCAATAAGGAAGTGTGAAAAGAAGGCTAGAAAGATTGATTGATGGCAGCAGATATCATAGTACAGTCACAATTGGACTCAGGATCCTTATAATCATTTTCATTGGCAACCTCGTTCCATCCAATGCTGAGGTTTGTCTCGTCGTTTGTTCTCCGGGACTCGTCGAGTATCATAAACCCGGCGTTTCTCTGACAGTCTCCACTTGACTCTGGCTCTGAGGAGTAGCAGTGGTTGGGTTTAGTGTGCCTTATCCACTGCTGAATTTAAGCCTCCATTGTGCACTGCGTGTATTTGTACAAAGAGTGAACTTTGTTGAATTGGTGAATTCTCAAGAAAAAAATCGGTAAAGAATATTCTAGAAATTCTAGTATTACCCTACATAGCATGTGTATTGATTATAATCAGAATAATGAGCAATTTGCAGTATATGAATCAGTGCGTGCGAAGTGTCATAAACTGCAATTGGTTTGATTAAAGTGATGATGAAGACTGTTTGAAGTGCTACGTTGAGTCAAATAGGTTCGCTTCTGGCATGGTCGCACAAGAAGTTATAGAGAGTGTTAAAATTGAAGGGATTTCTCCAACGAATAGATTTGTTTGAAGTGACAAGTGTAGAAGTGACAAAATAACCTTGCACAAACTTAAACACTGCGTTAAAATTAAGGATAGTACGACTGTCGGGTAGATTAGTGACAAATGGTGTTGTAATGACAGCTGGATATAAAATGATATGCCAGATGAATAAAAATAATTCATCCTTAAGTGTAGAAAGGTAATATGAGTGCTGTGTAAGAAGTGAACATAAAAAGACGTTGAATTTAAAAGTGGAAGCTAAGCCGAGTGAGTAACCAAAATATAAAGTGACATTCCTAGAACGTACAAAGGACGAGTTCATGTTTGAAATTCAATACATACTCGTAAGAAGTAATTCTGGTTCAGTGCACAGGAAGATGCTATTGTCTTTCCACCTGACGTTATCCATTAGCCTTCTACTACAAAGGAACGGGACCAATGGATGGAAATGTAAGTCATAATACCCACAAAGGACTGTATTTATTTATGGGAATGGCCATATTTATTTAGGTCTGTTATATGTTCTGTAAATAATAAATGGGTTGTGGTACAATTGTTATTTTGCTTTACAGGAATCCTTTTGTGTAATTTCCAAAATCATCTTTTGTAAAAATGGTTTATGATGCAATACTTGGGAAATACAATACATGGATTAATTTTTAGAAAGGCAATTATACAGGCATTATGGATTTTTTGAGCCCTTGACATATACTATTTAATTTTTTTTTTCTATTAAATGTCATTGTCATGAAATTATTATCTCATCTTAACTATAAAATAATATAGTTTACGATTTATGTTATAAGCATGATCACAGCCTAAATTGGTCGTTCATGTTAAGAATCGGAAACGATAATTTGACCTTTACGTAGGTACAAAAGAAAACTAAAAATAAATCAGGAAACGCCAAAAATCTGAATAAATGCGATTTCCTTGAAAACTTTGAAAGGGCGCAAGCTATTCATCATCATCATCATATCAGCCGAAAAACGTCCACTGCTGGACATAGGCCTCCCCCAAGTATCGCCACAACAACCGGTCTTGTACGTCTCGGACGGTTACGGTCTCGCATCCATCGGCTACCCGCGACCCTCACCAGGTCATCGGTCCACCTTGTGGCCTTCTGATGAGGGCCATTGTGAGCGACCACGTTTCAGTTCCATAAGTCATCACTGGCAACACGCACTGGTCGTAGACACTCAAGGACTCAAGGTCACAAGCAATTGCATCATTTAATTTTTGCATTATTATTATTTTCATCTTTTCTGACGCTTCCTGGCAAATTGCTAGGATCCCAATTTTGTACAGCTGTGTCTGATATTGTGAATCATCGTGCGAAATTTATTTTAATAAGCGACATCGCGCTACCTAACTGGTATGCTTGATTGTGATACATGGTGTTTTTCATGTGTCATGGTTTTATGAACTGCTTTTGTTATGCATATTTTTCTTGACTATTTATTCTACGGAATCTTGGCTGAGAAATCAAATATAAATAGGTACAAACAATAATAACAATAATATAATAACATTAATATATGAAATATTGCTAACTACTTATTAATTAATTATTCAACAAAATACATAAATTATACCTATTAGGCGTCAAAGTACTCCTTCTTATTGATGCCATCTGGAAACGTGCCTACAATTATAAACAAAATAGTTAATATTATACACAACAAAATACATACATAGGTAGACGGTATTGCCATGTTGAATGGCAGCTTGTCTTAGTTATAACTAAGATATGCGGTAAAGTTTGGTACATCAGGATAGGCAGTGTATACTGGCTTCAATAATAATAATAAATTGGGGTTATGTTCATTCAGAAAACGGCCAATAACGCCTTTTGGCCGATGTCTGACTTAAGAACTTGAAGAGATATGATAAGGTTTTTTAATTAATAATATATCAATAAAAATAATAAAATAATAAAAAAATTCTTAGCGATAGTATTAATTAGTAGATAGTTATTAGATTATGTTAATAAAGACAAATACTTACTTCTATCGAATTAAATAGTCGTAACTGTATTACTTAGAATAGAATAAGAAGAAGTTTTAATCATATACATATGTGTCACCGAAAAATGGCAAACGCTTTGATTGTAAAATATCGCGTGAAATTGTAAACTATTATTTCTAAATAAGACACGGATATATTGGAAACTATTGAATTTGGATGCGATTTGTAGTATATATATCTTTTTTTTTAATAATTTATCGAGAAATCATAATCTAATACAGATTTATGTCAATCTTACGGAGTCTGCAATTTTCCGGTGACTTAAGCACTCCGGCAAAATATAAACCTAATGTTTGTTGTGCCTCATGTAAACTTTTGACATTTAGAGCTAGCAGGTCTTGACGGTTAACCGCCACTTTGCAATTGATTCTTAACTCAAATAAATAGCTCCACTTACGAACAAAGTATCCAGTCCCCAAATTAAATTAAATCGACATTGCTAGTCGAGTGTCACAGACCGACTAGACGAGTCAGTGGTCAAGTCGAACCGAGTGAATTAAATCGATCTACTGGAATCATTTGAATAGCATTTCAAATGTTCACTCAGAGAGGAATGTCCGCTGGAATGGAAGATCTGAACGACTGCGATTTATCTGATTGTTTACAACGAAATGTTTCTGTGCTTCGCCTTTATTTCCAGGAAAGTGGACTATTTCTCATGAAATAGGTCTTTATAGCACTGGGGGCCGAAAAGTTTTGTGGCGCTTGTCATGGTAAGGGCATAAGATGTGAGGGAATTAAGAACACCATCATCTGCCTAGCCTTTTCCCAACAATATTGGGGTCGGCTTCCAGTCAAATCGGATTCAGCTGAATACCAGTATTTTACGTGGAGCGGCTGCCTACCAGACCTCCACAACCCATTAACTGGGTAACACGGTTCTCTTTGGCAAGACTGGTGTCAGATTATCCGTAACGAATGCCAAAGATCTACAAATGAGAGCCGGGACCAACGGCTTAACGTGCTTTCCGAGGCAAGGAGGAGTCTCGGTATGTTAAGATGGTCACCCATCCACAGATCAACCTCGGCAAGCGTTGCTTCACCTTGAAGATCGACCCGTGCGGCTGTTATTATTTACCACGAGCTCCTCGAGGGAATAAAGAACATGTCGGGAAGAAATTTAAAAATCCAACAAATGAATTAGGATAAGGGCTGGAGAATCATGATGACGAGGTAGGAATGGAAACCAGCGACCGAGAGAGCTTTTTGGCGTGCCCTGAAATAGAAATCATGGCATTTATTTGCCAATAATGTAGGTACACAGATTATTCCTTTACGGTTTACGGTTTTTTTTTTGTCCTGATTTTTCTTTTACGGTTATTTTTGTATAACATGCGTGTTTCATGATCTGTTATTAAATAAATTTCCTTTTTCTTCTTTCATATTGTTAGTTAAATCTGTTCTATGTGTACTCACAAACAAGAAGTTCCGGCAAAAAATTTTCATTATTGCAGTAGTTTTTTGAAATTCTAGATTTGTTGATTAGACCCACGACTTCGTACGCGCATATCGCGTTTTTCTCCCTTCCCATAAGGATTTCGGGAAATCCTCTCTTAGTTAACACTTAGCCCCAACGGAGTGTAGGGAAGCTACATGTTAAATTTCAGCTATCTACGCCGCAGTAGTTTCGGCTGTGCGTTGTCTGTCAGACACTCAGTCAGTGACGGAAGAATCACACTTATATAATCACACTAATATTATAAAGGTGAAAGTTTGTGAGTGTGTGTGTGTACGGTTGTTACTTCTTCACGCGCAAACGGCTGAACTAATTTTGTTAAAATTTGGTATGCAAGAAGCTGACACCCTGGATTAACAGAAAGGCTACTTTTTATTTTTCTATCAGCCTGTTGAGTATTTGTAAAGCTTAACAAGCTTCCTCTTAAGAATATGAGTTTAGATTATTTGTACCATTCCGCATCACGGAATTAGCAAGAATTGGCAAGTACCAGGTGGATCAGATTTTCAGGACTATAATATAAGGTCCCATTGACATAGGTGGCTTTTTTATAAATCATTAAGACCACCAAAAAAAAATTGAAACACGTATAAAATAAATTTCAAGAAAAAAAATCAGCTAACGAAAATACACTTAAAACGTTGGTTGGTTACCAAAGGCATAAACACATCCATGTCTTTGTTATCTCATAATTCTGATACTACAAATGTGCAGGCGCACGTGACTACGTCAAGTACCTACCTATAATGGATGTGTTTATTCTAGTGTGCCGAAAAATTTATTATTTTAGGTCAAAATAAAATCACTTTAATCAGTGTTTTTTTGCTTGGATATCTTTGGTTAGACGTATTGACGCTGTGTTAAAATTTGTCCACCTATTTTAATGGGAACTTACATATATAATACTAGTTGCCGCCCGCGGCTCCGCCCGCGGGCGTAGCCGCGGGCGCGTAATTGTAGAAAATTATCCCAAGGGAACATTTTCCCGGAATTCAATGTGCATCCTATGTGTTATTCCAGACTACATCTACCACTGCGCCAAATTTCATCAAAATCCATTCAGTAGTTTTTGCGTGAAAGAGTAACAAACATCCATCCATCCATCCATACTTACAAAGTTTCGCGTTTATAATATTAGTAGGAAGTGGGATAACATAATAATATAATGACATTATAAAGAGGAAAGATTTGTATTTTTGTATGAAACAAATAAACTTAAAAACTACTGGACCGATTTGAAAAATTCTTTCAGCAATGGATAGCTACATTATTAGCGAGTAACATAGGCTATATTTCATCCCCGTACTCCCACGGAAACGGGAACGACGCCGGTGAAACCGGGTGACGTCGCTAGTATTCTATACATTACCATTGTTCGAATTTCTGCCATATTCATACACCACCAAGAGTCAAGGTATAACCTTGACATAAGTGCGCTATTTTGTGGCAAGGGTGTGCATAATGAATACAAATGTGTCGTGGAATTCTTTCACGCTATGTGTTTTTGTGATTACTCAGCATGTTAACGGTAATCAAGGGCTAGTGTAGGGTGAGTGTGTTTGTTGTGTGTTCGTGAAATATGTATGTAGATGGAGTGTGTTTGTTGTGTGTTCGTGACTACTGATGTGCCTGTTAACGATGGTTTTGTGTCAGGAATATTGTAAAAAAAACATGTATTTCAGGCATAGCCCATAATAATCACATAATCCAATTTAAAATCACACATTAAATAAATACAATAGAATTAGATATGGCATGTCAAATTAAACCAGCTCACAAATACATTTATTAAATCATAATTTTAATATTAGTTTTCGAAAAACGTGCAATGAGATGTCTAAGTTTCAAGATAAATAAATAATATTTTTTATATGATTGATAAAATTATTATGATTCGTTATGATTTGAAATTAGGATTTGCTTTATTTTGTTCTACGTATATTGTTAAGTTCTACTGTGTCTAGCCAAAAGTGATTTGTTTAATATCATCTTTCTTTTGCGCGACCGAATTTCCGATTTTCATACTTATTTATGTTAACATAGCACCAAGTAGGTGCTTTAGTAACGTAGTAATAGTATTAGGTGTATTAAATTAAGGCAATAATAAAAGGTATTTATTATGTTAATTGATCAGCCACACCAGTCGTTAAACTTTGATCGATGTGGATCGGTGGCATCGATGGGCGTCAAGGCTCTCATTGGTCTGTTCAGATATGAGCTCACACCAACAAAGACCAATCAGGGGCCAAGTTTCCAATTTAACTGTCACACCAAAACAGATAAATTGTAGACCAGAATGCTAATTGGTCGCCAGATTGTGTCAGTCCACAATTTCTCGAACCGACACGGAGATTTTATAGACTATCAAATTTTGATGCGTAAAAAAGTATTCCAAATGTTCAATTGACAATTTAACGAGAGTTTACAATCTCTCAAGTTATTTTATAAAAAAAACCCCGTAGGTTTGCCATTTTCCGGTGACATATGTATTCAACACAATGTAAATTGTTTTATGAATAAATGAAATGAAAAATGAAAAGAAATTTTACTGTAGCGGCATCAATGCCGCCACATGAAAAACTAAGAGGCGAAATTTGTACGGCAACAAAAAGAACCACAACGCCATCTACGACGAACTAACAACGAAATCCTGCATCGCGCAAGCAAAGTTCTCCGTGCGATTTGAACATATACAACAGTCCGAATATCAACTATCGGGCAGTTGCCCACCAGACACAACAACCGTCTGGTTCGGAGGATCCTCCCATTTCCAGTTGAGGTATACTTTACTCTCTGTACCGCATACCCTATATTACTATATAATCACGAGCCTCTATGACTCCTTTAATCTCACAAATCAAATATGTAACTTTACTTCCAAACATAGGTACATAAAAGGTAACTACCAACTTTTAACTGAAATCTGTAAGCCAATATTTTACAATCGCGCACATTTTGATATCGCCAGTTTGAACAGTTAAGCACACTGTTGGAAAACGATTTTATTTGCACACGATTGAAATGTGTATCGCGCGTATTAAAATGGATACCTGGAAACCAGTTGATGACTTCACAGTTTTATGGTTTTGCAATATATCACGCCTGAGTGATTAAGTACGTCGTTGCTGAGTAATTACAGCTAAACGGTTCGATCTCCGAAGTTAAGCTACTCCTGCCGAGGTAGATCCGCGGATAGGTGACCATTTATGACATGCCGAGACTCACCCGTCCTTCAAAAAAAATTGTGAGCCGTCACGGGACGCCTGTCAGATGTGAAACATCGAAATTATTTTGTACAACTAATATGCACAAAATAACAGATTACAACCGGAACTAAATATGGCATAATGAAAAAATTACATACATATATACCACCGTTTAGGTATATATATGCAGTCTATATGTATAACGCCAACAATCGGTTTTACCCGCGACTATAGATGTTTCACATCAAATCAATCATCAATGTTTAAGCTGTTAACTGTAATTTGAGAATATTTGACAATGGTTGCGGATAGTAAGATGTCAGAAAACCTGGCACCAGTCTAAGTCTAACTGCTCAATATAAAATACTGGTATTTAGCTAAATCCAGTTGGACTGGAAGGCGACACCAATACAGTTGGGAAAGGGCTAGGCGAATTTCACTATATCATGCCTATTTCTCGCGCCGCAAAGCTTGTCGGTCTTCTACAGATTGTCCTTTGGTGAGTGTGCCCATGAACTCCACGATCTCATCCCACCGGCCCCCTTCTACCATCGGACATCTAATCGAAAATCTAAGGTATAAGTTATTATAGAAAATACATAAAAAATTCCATTCCCCCTCCCCCAATTATCTCCAAAACTACTTAGCCTAGAATTTTGAGAAAAATGCAGATAATAGTTCTTTACCTAAAGATTATCAGAACACCCATAAAAAGTCAATAGTGTCAATACAACATGTAACAAAAATGAAATTCGTTCGGAACCCTTTGCACGCGAGTCTGACTCGCAATTGGCGAGTTTTTTTTTCACATTCACAGCGACGCGGGACGAAATTGCAATCGTGTCAAAAAATAACAACTGCTGAAACTACCAAAGTTATAAAAACGTGCCAACTTAACCAAGCCACGCCATCCACTAAAAATTACTTCCAATGCACATATAAATTTAACCCAAAGCCGTCCAACCCTCTCCCGACGCCACTAAATAAGAGTCCGATATAACGACGAACACGCGTGCGGAGCGATCCAATTCCGGCCATAATGGCTGCCACACATCAATCCGACACCACTTCTATTAAATTTTCGCAGCTGACATCCGAAATTTCAATCATTTTTGGTTTTAGGAGAGTATAACGATAAAAATGGTCTTGAATTGGAAACTTCTTTAGCGGGCGTTGTGCACTTTTTGGGATGGGTAAAAAATGTTAAGCTAGCGTCAGGACAATTCATAAGACGGAGGGAGAGTAGACCGCCGCAAAATGAACATTTTTTTATATTTTATATCCGCAAAATATCAAAAATGCACAACGTTAATGTACAAGTTTCCACTTTTGCCGGCACTCCCGGAGTGCAAACCGTTGTTTTTTTTTAAAGATGTTGCGTTTTTTAGGAAAGAGGCGCACTTGTAGATGTGTCAAGTGTGTTTAATCCAGTTGCAAACCAAGAGCCAAGTTTACATAGTTAAAGCTAAGATTTTAGGGCTCCGTACCCGAAGGGAACCCTATAATTAAGAGGGATGGACACAGGTCCGTCAGCGAGCTGTATCTCATAAACCGTAGATAAATAATTGAAATTTTCACAGAGAGTGTATTTCTGTTGCCGCTATATAAAATACTAGTTGCCGCCCGCGGCTCCGCCCGCGTGATTGTCGAAAATTATCCCAAGGGAACATATTCCCGGGATAAAAAGTACCCTATATGTTATTCCAGACTATAATCTACCTCTGTGCCAAATTTCATCAAAATCCGTTCAGTAGTTTTTACGTGAAAGAGTAACAAACATCCATACATACATCCATACTTACAAACTTTCGCCTTTATAATAGTAGTAGGATATTTACAATGAAAATGAAATTAAAGGGTCGATATTCAATGTTAAGCTACGCTTGCCTAGGTTGGTCTGTGGATGGGTGATCATCTAAACATTCCGAGTTTCCTTCGTGCCTCGGAAAGCACGTTAAGCATTTGGTCCCGGCTGTCTTTTGTAGATCGGTAGATTGTCAGAAGCCAGTAAATCTGACTCCAGTCTTGCCAAGAATTACCGTGTTACCTAGTTAATGGGTTGTGGAGGCCTGGTAGGCAGCCGCTCCATGTACAATACTGGTATTCAGCTGCATCCGGTTAGACTGGAAGCCAAATCCCACATAGTTGGGAAAAGGCAGGTAGATATATTAAATCGCTACTGGTAAAGGTTACCCAAATAGGGTAGTAAAGCACGTTAAGCCTTTGGTCCCGGCTGTCTTTTGTAGATCGGTAGATTGCCAGAAGCCAGTAAATCTGACTCCAGTCTTGCCAAGAATTACCGTGTTACCTAGTTAATGGGTTGTGGAGGCCTGGTAGGCAGCCGCTCCGTGTAAAATACTGGTATTCAGCTGCATCCGGTTAGACTGGAAGCCAACCCCCACATAGTTGGGAAAAGGCAGGTAGATATATTTAATCGCTACTGGTAAAGGTTACCCAAATAGGGAAGTAAAACAAACTGGCCAAGTGCAAGTTGGGCTTGCACACGAAGGGTTCCGTACCATAATCCGACAAAACATGTTTCTTGTATGCCCCCTTTTATTTAACTTTTAGTATTTGTTGTTGTAGCGGCAACAGAAATACATCATCTGTGAAAATTTCTACTCTAACTATCACGGTTCATGAGATACACCCTAGTGACAAGCGGACAGACGGGTAGACGGGCAGCGAAGTCTTAATAATAGGGTCCTGTTTTACCCTTTGGATACGGAACCCTAAAAATAACAATTTAAAAAAATGAAAAACTGTGTTTTCTAATTAAATCAAATCTTGTGTTAATTTTGGGACATCCTTTATTAGTGTTAATGAGGAAGCCATTGTAGAGCTTATCAATTAAAATCTACTGAAATATTATTGTTAAAATATTGCGTTTTAATTGAGTCGGATAGAATAGTTTGCTTCCCTTTATACAATCAAATACTTTCCAGTCCCTAATAGCGTTTTCCATTAGTAAGCATATTTTTAACAGAGTTATATGTGAGACAATTTAGTGACTACAAATGTACTTTGTAGTGATTTTTTATTTGGAAGTCGAATGTATTTTTTCGTAAAAAGGTTTTATAAAAAAAAGTTCATATTTTAGTCTTTTTACTGGTACCCCACACCTAAAAACACCATTGGAAAGTCACAGGAAAGCAAAACACGCAATTTCGTTTACTTCGATGATATATTTTCTATTTCCCCCAGCTATTTTGATTTAAAAACCAACTACAGAACCGATTTTGATAAAATTTCTAAGGGACCAATTAGAACGTATATCATTTCACATGAAAGAAGAATTTTTCAAATCGGTTCATAAAAGACGGAGTTATGAGGTAACAAACATACAAAAAAAACAACCGATATGAGAACCTCCTCCTTGTTTTGAAGTCGGTTAAAAATAATTAGAAATTGTTTATTTATCAAGTCATACTGTGATCAGCTACAAAGAGGTGCAATGTTCGTATTTTAAGTAGAGTTCGCATTCTAATCTCAGAGCGGGTTTCTGAATTAAGTATTTTCAGTTAAGCCGCGTTGATACGCTCAAAATCTGCTTTGACAAATTTACTTTTACAAAATAGCTTTCATCAAAGTTATCTTTGTTACCGGTTCACACCTACGTCCATAGTGCACTTGAATCAGTTTGTTCACTTTTATTGAGAAATGCCATCGTTTTTACACAGACGCCATTTTTAATACAAGCTGCCGCCCGCGGCTCCACCCGCGTGAATTTCTAAAATTGTTCCCAAGGGAACATACTCCCGGGATAAAAAGTATCATACGTGTTATTCCAGACTATATTTTACCTCTGTGCAAAATTTTATCGAGATCCGTTCAGCCGTTCTAATGTGATTGAGAAACAAACATTCATCCATCCAAACTTTCGCATTTATAATATTAGTACCTGGATGACCCAGCTGTGCTCGGTTTTTTTTTTGGTAATAGTTTTCTAAAAATGAAACCTAGCTAGATCGATTTATCGCCCCCGAAACCCCCTGCATACCAAATTTTATGAAAATCGTTGGAGCCGTTTCCGAGATTCAGATTAGGTATATATACAAGAATTGCTCGTTTAAAGGTATTAGATAGCACAGAAGTATAGATTAAAGTTGGCTTGTAAAGTATAAAATGATCCAAGTCTGCTTTGATTGACCACAGAGTTTAAAGTACGCTTTTACAGTCCTTAACACGATCAAAGTAACGTCCAAGTAGTCATCATCAAAACTACGTTTTAGGGTTCCTTATACCAAGGATAAACCGGGACCCTATTACTAAGACTCCGCTGCCGTCCGTCTGTCTTTCTGTCCGTCTGTCACCAGGCTATATATCTCATGAACTGTGATAGTTAGACTGTTGAAATTTTCAAAGATGATGTATTTCTGTTGCCGCTATAAAACTATACTATACTAAAAAACAGAATAAAATAAATATTTAAGGGGGCTCCCATACAACAGACATGATTTTTTTGCCGTTTTTATAGATAATGGTACGGAACCCTTCGTGCACGAGTCCAACTCGCACTTGGCCGGTTTTTGACATTGGTTGACGAGATTCATCAACCAATGTCAATCGGACAGCAAGCCACCCAATGCTCGCTGTCCGCAGGCCCGCGCCTACGGTGGCCGGGGACCGCCATGCGATTCCCGTCGCCCGCGGCGACTTTTCCTGTAGCGGTGGTTGGGGCTGGCATAGTTTATTAAACCTACAACATAATTAATTAAGGATACAATAACAAAATAAACCAGAACCCAGTTTACACATTTCCCAGTGTGAAGGTTCTCATGGGCGAGGGAAGGAAAAACGTTTTTATTGCATATCGGCACGCGACTTGTTACTGAAGGAGCGTTGTTCAATACAGCACTCGTAGATATGGGGCTAATTAGCTGAGTATATCATTAAGTTAAAGGAGTGACGTAACCTCGTAAAGACGTAAACCGATGTGCGTGAGGTCTGAGTGTTTTTTTTTAAAGTTAGTTGCAATACCAAACTATAGATAGGTGCCTAAATACACAATTAGCGGCCGTTGACCCTTTTTTTATAGGGATGGGAAATCATCAAATGACTTCTTCCAGACTTAAACCCATCCATGTTCCTTCTAAAGCCCTTTGCGTTCCAGGGCCCCGGTGACTCTTTCGAACAAATTCCGTAACCCTGGCAGGCTCTGGCCCTAGCAGGCCCTGTCTCCTCTGCTGACATCTCTTTGAGGCGCTACTTGAAATTAATTAAAGGAAATTAAACATTACATGAGTAACTGACCCTTTATTGTTAATGGACTTATTTATCGTTGACATTGACTATGGAATTAATTAATATTCTTAGTCATAATTATATGACAGTGCAGTTAAAAGTTATTAAAACTGAATTATTAATGTCATAACTACTGATATACTTACCACACATTTTTATATGCAATTAATAACATTCCAAGTATTTGCGATGCAGAACGAGTTAATAAAAGTTGCTTTGAATGGGGTCTGTAATGAAACACAGAACAAATATTATTTTAAACTCTTCCTGATATTCTACGCGAGTAGTCTACTTAATTAGATACGCGAAAGGATTTAATATCAACTCTAGCCTCACATTTCCAATTTCAATTTCGAAATCCATATATATGCAAAGGTATTTTAATAAAATCCCAATGCCGATCAAGCTGGGAGTAACGAAAATCACTACCTTTGTTCTTTCGCTAACATTTCATTTCAAAAATGTTTCATCTATAATGAAAAACAATTTTGTTTCAGGTACAGACAATGAAACGAGGGGTAACCGTGCAGCCGAACACAGCGCCTGAGTGAAAATAAAATATTAAACAGAATAAAAATGGAATACAATAAATGACAGAATGGAAAGATTTATGGATAAGTTAATCGTGCGAGAGAATTGGGTATGGAGAAATGTAACTATGAATTCATAGTAAAAAAGTAAACAAACAAGAAACAGGAAAACTGGAAAACAACACAAAAAAATATCTGGACAATGTAGAAAAACAACGTTGTCTTTCAAAGCTTCTGAAGCTAAAATGAATAGCCAAGAGCATCTAATAAAAAACATGACAATACCGAAACTATGCAGCACGAACGAATGTCAGAATTCATCGAAAATATCTTTCGAAGTGAAGCCTCCCGATCCGAATACTACATTCTTCTATCGTCACTACATCGATTCGAACAATTCCGATTCGGAATTCAACATCGACTATTTCAACATAACGTTCGGTGATTCAAATTGTACGTTTAGAAATGGAACTTGTAGTGATGTGGACTATAATTTCTGGGCGCTATCGTTATTAGTGTTTCCGTTATTGACGTTATTCGGTAACGTTTTAGTGATACTTAGTGTGTCGAGAGAGAGGAGTCTGCAAACGGCTACGAACTATTTTATAGTCAGTTTGGCTGTTGCTGACTTACTTGTGGCTGTGGTTGTGATGCCGTTTGGAGTTTATTATTTGGTAAGTAATTAGTATTTTTTATGACTAAATAACCGTTCGTCTTTCGAGTTATTTGTAAACACCATCTTTCAGTGGGTGAAAGTAATCATGATTATAAAACAACTTTAATTGTGATCAAAAACTGAAAAATCAAAAAAAAAAATCTCGGTTAATATTGCATTTTATGTGAAACAGCTGTTTTTGTACATTTCAGGGCACAAAATATTTGTCATATTAATCTCGAAATAATTGTTAAGGGCTTTTGGCTCAATATATAAAATAAAAAAAACAATAAGGTTTCATTTTGAAAAGATTTCATTTAGAAAAACATATTCAGTCTTAATTATTCCTTGAATAAGTAATTGACAATGTGATCCAGACGCCAGACAAACGACGTTTTTATTGAGAACCGAAGTTACTAATTGGATCACTGTCTTGCAGAAACAAATTAATTCAAATCTCTATTATTCTCTTTTCTTTAGCTATCTGACTCGCGATTGTGCTTAAATAATTTATCAAAGCAATGTTTAACTCTTTATTAAAAAAAAATAATTACATCTTTGAAAATATTTAAAACAGCTCTAAGAAAGATGTACAGTCAACAAAGCTATTCGGTATGCAGGCAGCTAACTTGCAACTACTTTTAAACAACGTTGTGAGGGTGCTGAGTAGACAATTATTGTACACCACACTCACAAGTACGTCATAAGCTTAAAAAGTTATAATGCAAACACTAGAAAGAAATATTGGCAGTGCAGTGGAAAAAATAATATTTTCGCCTGTATACCAAATAGCTTTGTTGACTGTACATAATACTGAAATATCACCATAAAACCACATACCCCGGGTGAGATACTGATCTCTGACCTGACATCCGATTGGTTGCGAAACCAATCGTAAATTTTTTTGGTAGCAAGATGCTAAAAATAATAATTTAATTAAACAACTTACTCAAATCGCCTCCCGTACTAGAAAGTCACATCACTAGCCTCATGCTAATAACTGTATGATTCGGAACACAACAGGAAATCCTGAACTCTGCAATTAGTCTGCAGAAGAGTCAGTTACTAAAACTGAAGCTGCTACAAAAAAAAACATACTGACGGATTGAGAACCTCCTCCTTTTGGAAGTCGGTTAAAAAGTAGCAGCTTTTAATGTAAAAGTAGCGGCTTTTAATGTAAAAGTAGCAGCTTTTAATGTAAAAGTAGCGGTTTTTAATGTAAAAGTAGCGGCTTTTAATGGTGATTAGTAGCAGCTTTTAATGTAAAAGTAGCGGCTTTTAATGTATAAGTAGCGGCTTTTAATGGTGATTAGTAGCAGCTTTTAATGTAAAAGTAGCGGCTTTTAATGTAAAAGTAGCAGCTTTTAATGTAAAAGTAGCGGCTTTTAATGTAAAAGTAGCGGCTTTTAATGGTGATTAGTAGCAGCTTTTAATGTAAAAGTAGCGGCTTTTAATGTAAAAGTAGCGGCTTTTAATGTAAAAGTAGCGGCTTTTAATGGTGATTAGTAGCTTTTTTTATTTATTTTATAAACATAACATTACATAATAAAATATGGAAGGCAATAAATTAATTTAAACATTCAATAAAACAACAGCTAGTCGCACGTGAAAACTTAAAACCTCACGAAAGGCAACTAAGGGTTAATTTTCCAACAGCCATATATTTTTTGAATAAATATAAAACAAGAGATGCGAAACCGCCATTTTTATTCTTCAGATAAAAGTTCTAAATCGACCCATAATATAAACTAGTCACGCATAACTTAAATATACTCTCAAACAATTCTAAATTAAATCTTTTTACACTTCAGCACACAAACATCTGTGTGTGCTGTCCAATAATTCAGTAAGCAGGTATATAATATATAGTAGGCGCCAGATAATCGTGGAATAACGGTCATTGACCCACCTACAATTAATGACATTTTTAATTTGAAAAACGGAATTAATGACACAAAGCTGTCCCGAATCATCATCTCTCGTGATCCTTAACATTGTCTAATAATGAAAAACGATTCATATTTAATTGTTCCGGTACCTATGAACAGTTATTAGGGAAAGGTCAATATACTTTATTCCACATTTATCTGGCGCCTACTATAGTAATATAGCTGTTTATTATTCTGCAATAATACAAATACTTACGAAAATACGTGACTAAATAATAACAGCCGCAAGGGTCGATCTTTGGGCACGCCACAATTGCGGCGATAAGACCCCTCTTTGAGGAGTGGCTGGAGAGGCGCTACGGCGTCCTCACCTTCCGCCTGACGCAGGTACTAACCGGACACGGCTGTTTCGGGAGGTACCTGTTTCGGATTAAGCGGGAGGACACGCCCGGGTGTCAGCACTGTGAGGATCGCCCGGAGGACACGGTGGAGCATACGGTGGAGGTCTGCCCTGCTTGGGCTGAGCACCGCCGTGTCCTCGTCGAGGCGATCGGCGGCGGCAACCTCTCGCGTCCGGCCCTGGTTGAATCCATGGTCCGGAGCGAGGAGGCTTGGGAAGCGGTCACCTCCTTCTGCGAAGCAGTAATGCTAGCGAAGGAGGAGGCGGGCCGCGCGAGGGAAAGGCAAGGCCTTCGTCCCAACCGCCGCTACAGGAGAAGACGCCCCGGGCGTCGGGAGTCGCAGGGCGATCCCCGGCCACCGTAGGCGCGGGCCTGTGGACGGCGAGCGTTGGGTGGCTCGCTGTCCGATCACCACCAGGCCCGGGTCGATGGCGCGTTGTGTTTCACGCGCGCCTCAAAGAGATGTCAGCATAGAGGACGGGGCCCGCTAGGGCCAGAGCCTGCCAGGGTTGCGGAATTTGTTCGAAAGAGTCACCGCGGCCCTGGAAAGCAAAGGGCTTAAGAAGGAACACGGACGGGTTTTAGTCAGTAAGAGTCTGACACGCCCTTCCGCTCCACCCAGAGCGGAAGAAGTCATTTGATGATTTCCCATCCTAAAAAAAAAAAAAAAAAAAGGGTCGATCTTCAAGGTTAAGCAACTCTTGCCGAGGTTGGTCTGTGGATGGGTGACCATCTTAACATACCGAGAGTAGAGAGAGTCAGTGCCTCGGAAAGCACGTTAAGCCGTAGGTCCCGGCTGTCATTTGTAGATTTTTAGTAATCGTTACGGATAGTCAGAAGCTAGAAAATCTGACACCAGTCTTGCCAAGAAGTGCCATGTTACCCAGTTAATGGGTTGTGGAGGTCTGGTAGGCAGCCGCTCCACATAAAATACTGGTATTTAGTTGAATCCGGTTTGACTGGAAGCCGATCCCAATATAGTAGGGAAAAGGCGGCAGGTGATAATGACTTACGAAGATTAAAAACAAAAACGACTTTGAAATGACTTTTCGTCCATTACAATATTAGGTAAGACTAGATAAATCGCGTCCCATACAAGAACATTACAAGAGGAGCCTGACGCTAATTACCGTATAATCCGGTACACAAGAGCGAGTATCGCTGCCTCCCACTCTCAGTAACAATACGCCAAGCACAAAGCAACGGATTTCCGCAGTAATGGGTTTATAATACCACTACGATATTGTTATTTTTTCTTTAATTTCGTTACATCAAAGATGAAAGAGTAATGGGTTGTGGAGGTCTGGTAGGCAGCCGCTCCACGAAAATACTGGTATTCAGCTGAATCCGGTTTGACTGGATGCAGACCTCAATATAGTTAAGAAAAGGCTGGGCAGGCCGATTAAAGATTAACCATGTTGACCTCGTGGTCGCAAGAAAGGTTACCGAGCGTGGGGTACTGCAATCGGCTCCCGGGCAATAAGTATTATTGAGTTTGTCCATAAGGTAATTTGCAGTAGCAGCTCGGAATTTGAAAGTTACTGGTGTGACACACCCGTGCCTCGAAAAGCATTTGCGTATAAACTTGTGCACTATAGCCAAGTTCGCAAGAAATATATTTTGCGTATTTGGCTAATCTTCGTTGAAATTAGCCAATTCAGTTGTAAACTGTTATAGTCAAGTTTAAATTAGGATCATAAACAGTAAAGATTTATTGTGATACACGTCAGGATTGTTTTATAATTACAAGACATTGTAACATTATCTGCAGTGCTCATTATTAATTAAATAATTACGAACCAGTGCATAATTAATAATTATTTTGCGTCTGGCAGGTGAATATTGCCTGATTGAATGTGAGAAATTAAAATATTCGAAACTGTTTATTTATTATTCATGTGCTACATCAATCGAAAGAACAGAGTAAATTGAATACAGTGCAAAAGACAGGTCACCATTATTTGTCAGAAAACTTTTGATAAAAGATAATGTTAGTTTTGCAAGAGAACTATTTTTCTTCAAATAGCTGCATTATGCATGAACACATCAGAGATAAACAATTTGCTGAAAACTTCGTTCATCCAAAAAAAAACTTTGCAAATTAAACTTTTAACAGTTACGTGTTTACTTAGTTTTCTTCAAATCACTGTTTTAACTTTTTTTTTTAAATCGCTCGAAGCGTACTTGAAATTCTACAAACGTATAACTAATTAAATGTCTGCAGTCTATTGCAGTCATGTAAACAGAAACAAGCCAAGAGAAGTTACAGCGTATGATCGAGCAAGCAACAGCGTATTGCAGTCCGCACTCTGCAATAACGATACGCGCGTGACAAAGGATTATACTACCCCTTGACGTCATCACATACTTGCTGTAATTATACTACGCTATAAGAAGAATGACTAAAACACAAAAAAAATGCAAACACTTAAATCCAATATTTCCTACATATAAACAAGTATAATCCAACACGCAACAGCGTATCGGAGCCCGTATTCAGCAAACACAATACGAGACACAAAGAAATGCTTGCTATCAACACGCAAACAGAATAACACTGTTCATAGCCACTATAAGTAGAATAATATAATTAGTTATTAGACATGTTGTAAACACAAATACACAGCGGCGTATTGCAGACCGCCCTCAGCAATAACAATACGCAGTTAGCAAACAATTATTATTGAGGTTATTTTATTTGGTTATCGATACACAAAAAGAAATGTTTATAGACACTTAATACCGGCCAGGATTTTAAAATTAATCCGTAGCTTCGCGAAATAAAAAGTATTGGTTGTCTGTAAAGTAGGTTTACGGACGATAGTTTAACGTGACAACGTCATAGCAAAACATTGATGAAATGATCGTTACGTTTCAATGAGTCATCCTTTTTCGTGCATGCAGCCGGCGTTTATCGATTTATTAGACGTTGTCACGTCAAAATGTAACACTTACTGTAGAAATGTCGTGAGCATAAATAAGCCAAGTGAAGTTATTAAGCGTGATCCGGCAAACAACAGCGTATCGCAGTCCGCACTCAGCAATAACAATACGCTGCCGGTGACAAAGGATCGCGTGGTATGTCCGGGTGGGTGGTGAGTGCCGTGTATACTGAGTTCGGTTATTGGATAGTATAAGGCTTGCTACTTTTTATTGTAAGCAGTTATTTTTGGTACATAGTGAAAAAGGTTTTGGAGAGATTTCATTGCAGATTGAATGAAGTGAGCAGTGGCGTACTCAAACATTTTCCACACGGGGCCATAGTTATGTCGCCCTATTATAAATAAAAAAATCGACATAAATGACCGAGAGCTAAGGATGCAAAAGTGAGCGAATCGAGTTGGAAAATGTTTGTTTATTTTTTCATTATCTTAATATATATATATTTTTTTTTAAACATGTCAATCATGGATTCCGCCCTGAGCCATAGCCATCTTAGCCTAAAGGTGCTACTGCGAGTGAGTCAAAATAACGAGCTCGGAGACTAGTTATTTCAACCTAGTAGAGGTTTCAGAAAACGGTCACTATATGACACACAATACGAGTAGTTAAAAATTCTCGTAAACACAAACAATCACATTAAAAATCTATACACACGGACATTTACTAATGAACATTTGCTATGCTAATGGCGTAGGAGTCCATTCAATCAACATAATAGATACATTGGGCCATTAGCGGGCATAATACGCGTCATTATAATTCATAGGCTCTCTGTTCTGTAACAGACAATGTTTGTATCATGAGTTATAGTTTGTTACGAGTATTTTGTGTTTTTCTTTTCCTGAAATGAATTATTTTCTCATTGATCCAACACTCCATTATACAAGCTGAAATTTTAATGTTGTTTTACCGCAGCGAATTTGAAAAATAATAAATTTAAAATCAAGAAATGGCAGAATAAGCATTGTGATAAACAAAACTCGAAAGCGACTTCGAACCAATAGTCATACATCGCGATAGTTTCGCGCATGGCGGCCGCGGTCGTTTCCCTTCGCGTATCAACCGCCGCGTGCTTGCAGGCAAGTTAATGCCGCATTACAACGCGCAAGAGCTTATTTTGCTCTGAACATTTATGAATCGCTTTTCACTTTGTCGGCGCGCCGCCGCTTTGCCAGTAGTACCTACGTCACGTCTATTGCTTCTGACGCTTTCGAGTTTATGTTTTTTTTTTAATATTTGAAAATAAAAACTTTTTTATTTTTTAAGTTCAACGTTATGTTTCGATAGTACTACTGAAGGCTAATCGTTCTGCTGTAGGAAAACAACCATTAATATTTCAGCGTGTATACACATATACCTCAGTGCCTTGGAAAGCGAAACGAGGGATGAGTTTGTTGAGAACCAATAGAATCGCTTCATTTACCTAGCCTCTAGCAATCCATTGTATTGGTTCTTAACAAACACATTCCTCGCTACGTATCCTCACGCATATCTGGTGGAAATGCAAACTAAATCAGAGACCAGTATTTCCAAGGTGTATCGCGATACCAAATTATTGGGTTGTGGTGGTCTGATAAACAATCGGTCAATGCAAAATACTGGTATTCAATTTCAGACAGTTACCCTGGAAACCGACCGCGGCATAATTGGTATAAGATAGATTGACTGATGGTATGTGTTAGTTTTGAATTGGGTGGTTGACCTACACGAATAAACAAAGTCCCATAGAGAAGCCTTACAACGCGCGACGTAGACTTCGTAGCACTGCGCTACGAAATCTGCTACGCCGTAGCTTGCATCACCGTAGATTTGAAACTTTTAACGAAGTATTCTTTGCGAAATAAATCAAAGTACATTTTATCGTTAGACGAAATTCTTGTGTGGGTCTTTCACTTTTTCATAGTTTTTGGGTATCAAAAAAAATAACAAGCAAAAGTTATTCTTATCTAACTTTATTTTATAGACGCACTCACAGTTATACTTTTAAAAAGAATATTTACTTTTTTCAACCAGAAATAGTGTACTCACTTTTTTTTTTTCACTTTTCATACCATTTCACTCTGACGATCTGAACAGGACTCTGGTCAGGGCTCTGGTTTCTGTCTGATTTCGAGACGTAACGCACCGGATCAACTCAGGATGGATGAAACGGCGACAGGTCACTGGAACAACTTGCGACCCACGGATGCCTCTCAATTTAAAGGGGAAAATCTATAAGTCCGTGATAAGACCTGTCGTGGAGGCGCCAGTAACGGAAAAGTTAAAAGGGAACCGCTTATCTTGGTATGGTCATGTGAAGAGGAGGGATGAAATGAACGTAACTAAAAGAGTTATGAATATAAATAGATGGACAGGGAGAGGGAGGCCAAAGAAAAAATGGATGGATTGTGTTAGGAGTGATATGAAAGAAAAGGGAGTTAGTGATGGCGTCAGACAGGACAGAATGGAAGAAAAAAACGTGTTGCGCCGACCCCAAGTAACATAGGATAAGGGCAGGAAGATGATGATGATACCATTTCAATCTGGTCAACGCTTTAAATTTAAAACATCTTCCACACCAACCTCAAGGTCACACACACTTTCAACCCTCCACTGGCCAATTAAAATCGACCTCAGCCGTGCTAATAACCTAACTCTTACCGTCACATTGGTCAAACAGTCCCTTCATTATTTAACCCGACTAACGACAAGCGGTCGCTTAGACCAGGCAGTTAGAATTTATCAGCGGTTGTAGGTTCTAATAATTAGGTCGTTTTGGCAGATAAGGGTTAACGTGTGATAAAAGGGTAGGTTGTCACGTTATAGTTGGTGAGTTGGTTTTAACTGAAGGTGATGTGGTTGATTTAATAAACACACACTGTAAGTTTATTCGAATTTTGCAGTTTAAAAAACTTTATGGCTTGGACTTTATTCTAGGGCTTTTATAGCCCTTTAAACTTCACTTAAAGGCACGTTTTAATTCTCTTTTTTTTTTGTTTGATATTGGCAAATTAAGTACCATTAATCACTAAAAGACGAGGTTAAATATAAACCGCCGCGTAGATCGATCTTCAAGATTAAGAAACGCTTAACGAGGAGACACCTTCGTGCCTCGGAAAGCATGTTAAGCCGTTGGTCCCGACTGTCATTTGTAGATCTAAGGATTGTTAGAAGCCAGAAAATCCGCCACCAGTCTTGCCAATAAGTACCGTGTTACCCAGTCACTGGGTTGTAGAAGTCAGGTAGGCAGCTGCTCCACGTAAAATACTGATATTCAGCTCAATTCGATTTGACTGAAAGCCGACCCCAACACAGTTGGAGAAAAGCTCGGCAGGTAATAACTTTATCTTAACAATACATCAAATGAATGTATCATACATTTTTTTAAGAATGGGTAATCATCAAATGACTTCTTTCGCTCTGGGTGGAGCGGAAGGGCGTGTCAGACTCTTACTGACTAAAACCCATCCGTGTTCCTTCTAAAGCCTTTTGCGTTCCAGGGCCGCGGTGACTTTTTCGAACAAATTCCGCATCAAATGTACCATACCTATGACAGGTATTTTTGTAATGGTCTTTTGTAAGAAGTAAGTCGGACTTCTGACACTATTGTTAAAAACAATAGCTTCCCTGAACGAAAACGATGATTAATTACTTAAGTTAGAACTGGAAGTTGATCGATGAACCTTTTCCTTTGTAATACGCATTAAGAATAGTAAAACAAACCGTTATTCTTTTGTTCCATTCTTGAAAAGTTTTCGTAGCCAATGGAACTCTGATTGGTGGTGAAAGAATCTTTCAACTTCATTAATCCAGGATTAGTTTTCAATGATCTGATAGATCTGGTTCGCCTTCTGCGACTGGATAGGGGCAGCCTGCGAATGGTGGCGGGGACCATCACCGGACACTGCTCACAAATTTCCACACGATAGGTATAACGGACAGTCCTCTGTGCAGAGCATGCAAGGAGGGGGAAGAAACGGTATCACACGTGCTCCTTGAATGCACAGTCGTCGCCGAGATACATCATCATCTGCCTAGCCTTTTCCCAATTATATTGGGGTCGGCTTCCAGTCAAACCGGATTCAGCTGAATACTAGTATTTTACGTTGTGCGGCTACCTACCAGACCTCCACAACCCATTAACTGGGTAACATGGTACTCCTTGGCAAGACTGGTGTCAGATTATCTGGCTTCTGACTATCCGTAACGACTGCCAAAGGTCTGCAAATGACAGCCGGGACCAACGGCTTAACGTGCTTTCCGAGGCACAGAGGAGTCTCGGTATGTTAAGATGGTCACCCATCCACAGACCAACCTCGGCAAGCGTTGCTTAGATCGACCCATGCGGCTGTTATTATTTAGCCACAAGCTCCGCCGTCGTCGCCGAGATACGCAGACAAATCATAGGGACACCGAATTCACTCACAGACATCCTGAACCCTTTAGGAGGACTGATCTGCTTCTGGAAGGAGGTTGGCTGGTTGGAATGACGGCCGCCATGGCCCACGCACAATGGTCCAATATTAGGACTAAGTGCGGAAACCATACGCCAATAGATAGATAGATGGATCTGGTTCTGTATGGTGTCGGACGTACAAGAATAACACCATCCCATCACTACCTGTGGGTGTCGTAAGAGGCTACTGAGGAACTCACAAGAGAATGGGAAGAAGCAGTCTCTTTGCATTGCAACAGCTACACTGCGATCGCCAACCCGCTTGCCAAGCGTGGCGATTATGTCACCCCCCTATGTCTAGCAGTGGACGTCTTTCGGCTGGTATGATGATGATGATTATGATGATCTGGTAGATAGCATATAAACAAGCCCTAATGCTAATAAATTGTATCTCCAACTAACAATAATCCTACTAACCGAATTCCGGTCACGGTGGCCTATTTCAACGGTGATTAGCCAAGTCCGGAATCAGAGATAGATCCACCTACATAGGTATCTTACGCAAGCTCGCAAGCAAATCTCGCTCGCAAAATCTAGGTTCCCGTTAAAGCCTAACTCTTTAATTGTTGCTCGTAGTGCCCGTTTCGTATTTGTTGTAAATAAAACAGTGTATCGTCCATTTCTATAAGTATAATAAAAATGTAACGGATCGCTGTCTGTACATGGCAGATATATGAGAAAAAATATTATAGGGAACTTTATCAACGCAAATAGCACCCAAAACAATGATTGTTAGAATTTTTGTCTGTTTGTCTGTGCGTTTGTGCACGCTCATCTCAGAAACGGCTTATCCTATTTAGATGTGGTTCACTTATACATTGTGGTAAGCTTCACTTAACATTTAGTGCTAATATCATGTCAATCGGTTCATAAATAAAAAGTTATGCCAATTTAAAGAATCACGTCGAACATTTGTTAAACTATCTATATCTATCAATTCTCTCTCTGTTCAGTAGCATTGACTGAAACTTTACTAAACTTCATATTCTTAAAATAAAAATGTCTGTCCCAAGTAACTATTCCATGCGGACGAAGTCGCGGGTAAAAGCTACTAATAAATATATTTAAAACATTACATATATAAAAGAAGAGACATGGTAATTTAATATTAACACTCTAATTCATACCACGCGTTTAAATTATTTTACCCCGTCTACACTTCACTGGTCTCAATAGTCCACCTTTGTTTTTAATTTACATTACATACAGTAAAATCCGCTTATAATCATCGAAGGGAAGTGAAAAACACGTCATACTAAACGCACGTCATACAAAACATATTCTTTAGCTATTTTTACACACCTATTTTTGAAAGAAATTTAGTGTAATAAAGAGAAACTATTAAAATTGCATGAAATGTCGTCGCAAGAAAAGGCGAGGGATTGATCACGAAAACCAGCCAACCAACTGAACGTAATTCCTTAAAAATAGGTCATAAATAAACGACATGTTCATAAACGAAGTCATTATATCCGAACTTTTTATAAAGACTTTTATGTCATAATAATAAACGGTTTCCACTGTATATACCATCACAACATTAATCGCAAGTCATACGCAGGTAGATCACAAATGGAATATGTACAGAAATGTGCGAACTAACGCTCCTATCATATAAATATGAGGTGGGTCCCTCAAAGAGAAGAAATAAAAGACATTCCTCGAATGATAGAAACGAGCTCTATTCATGTGAAAAATGGTTCCTAATGGAGAGAAGCAAGTTCTTGAGGTCTGTCGGGCCTAAGGCTTTGTCAAATGAAATTCAATCGTTTACTGTGTCTGAAGATTGTGAAAAGTCAATTCTCGTCCAGAATGTCGCAGTAACTTTATTTTGATTAGGTGTGAAGCACCTTAAACTCATATATTTTTATTATATTGGTCTTATGCAAGTGCGACTGCTGCGCGTAGGTTTGATTCCCAGGACGGACAAAAGGCTATTCGGTGTTTTCATCAGTAAATTTTTAGAAACATCCCGGATTTCGGAAGTTGGTGGTGTGAGACCTCTGTGCCTCGGAAAGCACGTTAAACCATTAATGATAAATGATATTTATTTTGTAAGTAGGTTAAACGGAACACTTTTACACGTCAATCTTTTTTGGTTGTTATTAAACTAGATGAGGCCGGTGTTTCCTAGCTGACTACCCTGAGAAGAAACACCGAAACAAACTCAGAGGTCAAAGTCTCTTTTAAAGTCCATGCAATCGTACTGGTCAAATCATATGAGAACCATGTAGGTTAATGTCTGAAGTGGTCTTTTGAGGATTTTGTTTTCATTGGCCCCGGCTATCATTTTTAGATCTTTGACAGCCGTAACCATTGTCGGAAACCAAAATAGCTGACACCAATCTTGCCAATAGTTATTGTGTTATCCCGTAACCGGCTTTGGAGCTCTGATCCTTAGCCTGCCAAGCGTGGTGATTATAGCAAACAAATCCCCCAATAGGGGGTGGGGGGCTATTGGGGGAGGCCTATGGGACTGGACCGGCCACGTCTGCCGTATGTAGAACGGTTCATGGGCTATAGCAACCACAATATGGGTCCCAGAAAATGCCCGACGACATCGCGGGAGACCCAGGCGAAGATGGCGGGACGAGCTTGACGCCTATCGGCCAGATTGGTCCACACTTGCCCAAAGCCGGGAGCAATGGAAGGAAGAAAGGGAGGCTTTTGCCCTGCAGTGGGACACAATTGGCTAAAATATAATATACTAGTTGCCGCACGCGGCTCCACCCGCGTGATTGTCGAAAATAATCCCAAGGGAACATATTCCCGGGATAAAAGGTATCCTATGTGTTATTTCAGACTATAATCTACCACTGTGCCAAAATTCATCAAAATCCACTCAGCAGTTTTTACGTGAAAGAGTAACAAACATCCATCCATCCATCCATACTTACAAACTTTCGCGTTTATAATATTAAAGTAGGAAGTAGGATATGTCCAGCAATGGACGTCTTTCGGACAAGTCTTTATTGAAACAATATTACCATTAGGCATCATAAAACCTCATTCATGACATCTGAACAGCTCACCTCCTTCCTGCCCTAAATCTGTGACCCACTACTACTACTACTGGTAATGACTTAAGATTTTAGGAAGCGATTAGAACTTTAAAATGCTTCGGAAGTCCCGGATGTCCATATTAATGGAGCAGTTATAATGTTTAGGGAAAGGGTGCAAGTGTCCGAATTGGTTATGATGGTTTTATGAAAACGCTGTTATTTTCGGTATAATTGTTGATAATGTGAATATTAGTTTTTTTTTTTAATGATGGGAAATCATCAAATGACTTCTTCCGCTCTGGGTGGAGCGGAAAGGCGTGTCAGACTCTTACTGACTAAAACCCATCCGTGTTCCTTCTAAAGCCCTTTGCGTTCCAGAGCCGCGGTGACTCTTTCGAACAAATTCCGCAATCCTGGAATGTGAATATTAGTGTAAATAGATTTTTGCCTCTGGTGAAACTGAATGTTTTTTTTCCACAGTCATGACATTTTAAACTCAATACAGATGTGTATAGAGTTTAAAATGTCACGTGACCTAACCTGTATGTAGGTATAAGATTTTTTACCACTTTAGAACCAAACCCAGCACCAAGTAGGTCCAGTGAATGTTCTAACTTTTTAATTTCTAAAGAGATAGTTCATCATCGTCATTTTAGAAAAAATAAAACATTAATGCCCGGTTTCTGAGGTACTTTATCGGTCGTTTATCTGTCCGTTAATCACTAACCAACCGATAGCGTTATGACAAATAGCGTTAACGGATAGATAAACGACCGATAAAGTATCTCAGAAACCGGGCATTGGCCGAATCGAGAACCTCCTTCTCTTTTTTTAATCACTTAAAAATGGAAGCACATTTCGGGACAGGGGCTCTTTATAGTTATTTATGATACTAGTGCGGTAAGTTGGTTTTCACAAACGAGTAAGTCGAGGGCTTACCATAGTCACGAGTTTGTAAAAACCAATTTCCGCACTTATGTCATACAACGTTTTACGACACATTTGCGAGAAACAGTACAAATATAGATAATGAAACTTTTTGTTTTTAAATATCAGTCGGAAGGTCGCAACAATCTTTGACGCTCCTTATATGAAAATAGCGCTAATTTGCAAATGGCGCCACGTGCGCGTGGTGAAAATTAAAACTAAATCTCTCGTCTCATTTTTTTTTTCAAAATCAAGTCATTTAAGCGCTTCCAAGGACGTTCGATCATTCAGCTTATTTATTCTAGTAATGTGAAATTTCTTGGTAGAGTTCTTATATTTTTAATGGTAATTAAAAAAAAAACCGGACAAGTGCGAGTCAGACTCGCGCACCGAGGGTTCCGATTAACTTAGAACTTTGATTTTTTCACAACTTCAAGGGACTTGAGTAAGTATATGGTTTTAATTTCAATTCGAAACCTCCACGCGTTCCCGAGATTAAGGGTCTTGACAGACAGACAGAGAGACGGACAACAAAGTGATCCTATAAGGGTTTCGTTTTTCCTTTTTATGTACGGAACCCTAAAAGAACCGTAAAGAATACGCACTGCGCTATTTAACGAGGAGTGCGGTAAAATAGGTACTTAGATGAGAGTACCTATTTTACCGCACGTTCCATTGTATGGTGCGTAATTATTAAAATGTTTTTTTGAGCATATGTGTTGAAAATGTTATTTGCGTGCTCAACTTTTAATGACCAACCATTGTGAAATAAGCACCACACGGTGTCCCTCCCACGGTGTCTTACGTGGTTAACAAATGACAAGTTTCAGGTATTCTGAAGATAAACTGTAGCTTCAGCCTTTCTCTAAATACTCAAGTAGTAAATCGTCTGAGTAGTATGGCCGTGAACACGTTTGAAATATTCAACTGAACTATAAGACCTCAGTTTCGCATTTATAATATCAGTGTGGATACCCAAAGCCACATTCCCTCTGGTCGTAATGAATACTTTAAGAGCATGTTATGCTGAAACTGTATAATCTAACATGCCTTTCATGTTTGTAATCCCTGAAGGTTCTCTTGAATTATACACTCAAGGCTTTAACTACTAAAATCCTACCGGAGGACGGAATTATAATTTGTTCTTTCTGTATCACTAATCTAAGTTAATGCACAAGAAATCCTTAAAAAAACCGGCCAAGTGCGAGTCGGACTTGAAATTTTTTTATTTTATTTGGGATGAGTTTGCTCTTGACTCTAGTCTAGGTCATAGATGACAGAGACAAAGTTCGACAATAGAGCGAGCTTACCCAGAAGAAGCCTGTTCATTCTAATTTTGAAAAGATTAGGGTTGTATGCGTTCGGAAACACAGACACAGGCAGAGAGGTCCCTGCCAGGGTTGCGGAATTTGTTCAAAAGAGTCATTGCTGTGGCTGTGCGCATTATAAAAGACGGTGCGAATGGGTGGAATATCAACAAGGTAGGGATGGTAACTTGCAGTGCATCTAGATGTCCGATGGTAGAAGGGGGCCGGTGGGATGAGGTCGTGGAGTTCCTGGACACTCTCCCCGAAGTACAATGTGTAGAAGACCGACAAGCAGGCAACCTTGCGGCGATGAGCCAAGCTGTGAAGCTTGGCATCCACCAGTTTTACGTCGCCAATGAGCCTCTTAGCTCTGCGTTCCACCGAGTCAAGCGCGGCAAGTTGGTATTTAGCTGAGCCATCCCAAAAGTGGCTGCAATACTCCATGCAGGATCAGACTTGTGCTTTGTAAAGGGTTAAAAGCTGTCCAGGCGTGAAGTATCGCTTCACTCTATTTAGGATGCCCAGCTTTTTGGCCGCAGTTTGGGCTTTGTGCTCAATGGTGGCGCCGAAGTTCTAATGAAGAAGGTTCTAATGAACGAATCATAATATATAGGATTCTGAAACGATACGCTTAGGATGCTCGTTATAGAAGACTCGTGTATCTGTCTGTCCGTCTGTCACAGCAAACTCTCTCTAACCTATTATTGAATGTACCGATGGACCGATTCAGTTCAATTTGGACTCTCTCATGACTTGAACTTGGCCTGTTTCTACAAAAACCCACTATTTTGCTGAAGAGGCATTTTCTCCACCTTTTCTAACAAAACAAACTCGAGCGAAAAACTTATTGGCTGGGCTAGGTCACTGATCTATGTCCTACATAGTCCTATCTGTCATCTATTGGCTCTCAAAACTTTGAGCCGACTAAGATAACTGCGAGAGTCTGTAATTACTTTCAGATTCAGAAGGATAAAAAGATTTTATTGTCTTCAGTGGAGATGCTTAATCTGACTACGTGCACTGTGAATTCAGAATTCGAGGTAATTGTTAAGATTAAGAATATCATGCTTTATTTCATACAAGCCAAAGCTCAAGTTACTTTGCAACCCTTACTTTTTTAAGGCCTCTTAATAAATACAAATGGTCACTTAAATAGGACTGACGCAAAAGTCGATTCTTGAGTTGTTAGCGATTGATTCAAAACTTGTCGATTAAAAATTTTTAGTTTGGTGAAGATATTTTATTTTTATTCCACGGAAAGTGTGTCCTTTTTTTAAACCGATATTAACTAAGATAGGACGAGGGTCTATTCACACATTTTTTTTATTATTTGTGTTGGAGGCCACTAATTGCTAAAACAGAATTTAAAAACACCGGCCAAGTGCGAGTCGGACTCGCGCACAAAGGGTTCCGTACCATTATCTATAAAAACGGCAAAAAACACGTTTGTTGTATGGGAGCCCCCTTAAATATTTAATTTATTCTGTTTTTTAGTATTTGGTGTTATAGCGGCAACAGAAATACATCATCTATGAAAATTTCAACTGTCTAACTATCACGGTTCATGAGACACTGCTTGGTGACAGACGGACGGACAGCGGAGTCTTAGTAATAGGGTCCCGTTTTAACCATTGGGTCCGAAACCTTAAAAAAGAATGAAAAAAAAAATCAATCTAATACCTGAAAGTAAAAAGAAGAAAGTGTTTTCCAATAAGATGTTGAGAAACCTTTCCATTAATTAGTTGAAAATAGACATAAAAAGAGTCTTCATAAAGTTACTACGAAATCTAAAAAAGGCTCACAGAGAATACCCAAAAAATTACTTTCGCTCCTGTAAAGTAATGCCACGAATAGAATAAGTGCTTCGAGTGACTTGTCTTCAATACCGCGCGATACAAAAGGGTTCCAATGACAAAAAACCATGATTCAATGGTGACCGGTCCATTGCTCACTGGTGAAATCAAGCGTGTAACTTTTACTTGATGAGGAATTGGGGTTCAGTAAATTTTGTTGAACATTGGGTATATCGCACCCTTATTAGAATTAAAGTGACCTAACTCAAAATTCCCGTTACTTACAATTTTGATATAAACTGATCTTAAAAAAATTGTGCCGTCACAGGACGCCTGGCAGAAGTGAAACGTCGAAATTATTTTGTACAAGTAATATGCAGAACTAAATATGGTTTAATGAAAAAAAATACATATAGACTGTATACTATCGTATAGCGTGGCGACGCATCGCCACGGCATGCGTCGCCACGCCATTCGCCAACAATCGGTTTTACCCACGGCTATAGATGTTTCATATCAAAAGTATACTCTAAAACCCTGTGGTGACAAAAGGTCCAAATATTGAGTGGGAAAGGGCAGCTTATACCTAGGCCACGGGAGACCTAACACTACTTTTTTATGATTTTCTTGTTTGTCGTAATTTTTGCGTTAGGTCACTTTTATTCTAAGGGTGCGGTATGCCTAAAAAGTGGGTCAATTATAATCAATTCATCTGCTCATTTTTAGAATGAGAATGTGACTTCTTCCCTTCTTTTCGGATTTTTAAAAAATATCTGAAGGCCAATTCTACCAATAAAATTTTGAGTGTAGCGCTAAAAGAGGATTTCCCGAAATTCCTACGGGAACGGGATAAAACGGGATATGCGCGTACAAAGTCGCGGACAAGAGCCAGTCATATCTAGTATTAAAAATGCTTATATATTATATTAAATTGCTGAACTGATTTTTATGAATTTTGGTACCGTGTAGGCAATTTAAAATCGAGCGAATGGCGGAATGAAGCTAGTGGGTAAATAATAAGTTTCTAATCTTAACTTCACTAAGTCATTTTTTATCACATAAGGTAGAGTTATAATGGAAACAAGAGTCACACCACGTATCATAATACCTGGTTACAAATTACCCTCTTTACCCCCAAATGACCTTAATACCGCTTTCACTCTCGTATGTCACGTACGAAACCCATCGACACTTGTTTTTACCTCGCATAATAATGTAGTATGGGGTCGTAACAGATGCGGTGAGCGAGGGCCCGGAGAAGTGAAATAAAAGATAGAGAGTTTAGAGGTATGTGGTACAGAGAGTAAAGTCCCGCATACCTCCACCGAAAAGAGGAGGATCCTCCGAACCAGACGGTTGTTGTGTCAGGTGGGCAACTGCCCGATAGTTGATATTCGACTGTTGTTTATGTTCAAATTGCACGGAAAACTTTGATGTTAGTTCATCGTAGATGGCGCTGCGGTTCTTGTTTATTGCCGTGCAAATTTCGCTTCTTAGTTTGTGTGGCATGTGGCGGCATTGATGCCGCTACAGTAAGTACGATAGAGTGTCTCAACTTTTAATATGAGCGTTGATAACTTTTAAAAATCTTGAAAAAACTTAGTTGTAGTTTTTAAACAGTCCCAAAAAGCATAAATAGAGAATGAAATATTAAAATTTATTAAGCACATACATGAAACACGCACGGTACATATAAATAAACAAAAAATGGCAGGTATCAAGACACATTACATTAAAATTACTTATAATATTTTTTTATTTATTTCATCATTCTTTTACAATCCTAATTTATTATAAATGATTTAACTTTTTCAATAAAAATACTTTAACCCCCATTAATATATATATATATTTATATATATTTTTTTTTTTATTATTATATAATTAACTATTTTTTCTCACAACTAGTGTGTGTCATTTCAGCGATATGTCAGACGGACTGATGCTGTCTGACGCTGGTTTTTTTAATTAACCTTTCAAAGGACGCCTGGCGGTTCATTTGAAACAATATAATATTTAAATATCATCGTAACAAAGTAAATAAAAGAGTAAACAGGTATAATTGAACATGGATCAAATAATACTAAAAATATAATCAGAGTTCGGAAGATGTTATGAGAATGTGTATGAATGTACTTGTGTAGGTACGTGTAATGTGTTAATAAATACTGAAATAGTTTATATGCAAGATGACATGCACATGAAAACGTCTATAATTGCAGTTTTTCAGATAAAAAGGGAATACATCAACACACGAAAATCATCAAATTTCACTCCCTCAATTATATTTTTTTGTTTTCGAAACAGTCTCTTTGCTAAATCATACTTATTTCTTTTAATTTATTTTTTTATTTTTTCCACAAAAACTGAGGACGGTATTTCCAATCCGACAATTGTAAGAAGAAACACCGAAACAAAATCAAAGGTATCTCAATAATCCCTTTCCAGAACATCATATCAGCCGAAAGACGTCCACTGCTGGACATAGGCCTCCCCCAATTTGCCATAATCGCTACGCTTGGCAGGCGGGTTGGCGATCGCAGTGTAGCTATTGCAATGCACAGTTAATGCTGCTGCCCATTCTCTAGTGAGTCCCATAGTCGCCTCTTACGACACCCACGGGAAGTGATGGGATGGTGTCCAGAACGTGGGCACCAATTCAAAACTGTAGCTACATAAAATAACTTTCAAATGAACCGAAAACCATAAATCCTTTACCGTATCAGTTTCAATATTTCACTCGGCAAGCTCATCGGCACTTCATTTCACCTAGCTAGCCAGTAGCCTGCCACACAGTCTGGCATCCGCTGATGTATTGATCGTTGAGCCAGGATGGGGCCCCAAGTGTTTTCCGATGCTTATCGCTCGCCAGTTCACACTATGAATAAGGATGTGTATACAATGCCGAGAGGTTATTTTGAAATGTAAACTTTCATTTCGAATTTCGGCTGATGTTGTAAGAGAAGAAAACTGTTCTGCTTGCTTATGGGACAACAATTCCTGTCCTTGATATGTTTAGGATAAAATAGCATTTGGCTGCCACTTCGTCCGCGTGGAATAGTTACTTAGGGCAGACATTTTTCAGTCAATGCAATCTATCTATTCTTTCTCTGTTCAGTAGAACAGAGAAATAATAGATAGATAGTTTAACAAATGTTCGACGTGATTCTTTAAATCGGCATAACTTTTCGGATACGCCGTTTCTGAGATTAGCGTGCACAAACGCACAGACAAACATACGAAAATTCTAACAATCATTGTCTTGGGTGCTATTTGCGTTGAAAAAGGTCCCAATAATATTTTTTCTCATATAATATCCATGTACAGACAGCGATCCGTTACATTTTTATTATATGTATAGATCAAAAAAACCAACTCTCGCACTTAATAAGCGTTCAAATTCAAGTCGCAATATTTATATTTTTAGTTAATCGCGGCTTTGTATATGAACTGTTAATGTTTAATGTAAGTAGGTACAATAAAGGCTTACAATTTGATCACAGACTGTCTAGCCAGATCTTTATATCATCCCATTTATATCTATCTCCTTTTAGATTAACTAGTACATAGAGAAGACCTTTAACTTACAAAGTGGTATTAAGTCGTCAATAGTTAACAAGTCCTTTCAAAGTCTAGAACAAACTTCTCGCTCAAAATCTAAACACACACTATAAATGTCAAAAGGTCACAAGTCACGACACAACAATTATGAATACTTTACAGCTTTCAGTACCGCTAGTCCACTAACAACTGCGAAGGTTCAAACTGAAACTAGTGTTGTAACGGAACCACGTATTCGTCCCCGCAAGTGCGGAACTTTCCTGCCAGGGTTGCGGAATTTGTTCGAAAGCGTCACAGCGGCCCTGGAACGCAAAGGGCTTTAGAAGGAACACGGATGGGTTTTCGTCAGTAAGAGTCTGACACGCTCTTCCACTTCACCTAGAGTGGAAGAAGTCATTTGATGATTTCCCATCCTTCAAAAAATAAAAAGTGCGGAACTTTCGCAAGGAGTTGTACTTTCGTCGCCAATCATTTTCAAAGGAGTGTTTACGAAATAAATAAGTTTATTTTCCATAAATGTCAGTAAATAACAAGCTATAACTATCCATTTAATATTTCGAATTGGCGTACATGACTTGAAATGGGCCCAAGCTTACCAACTCCGCCTCTGCTAAGATGGCCTCCCCTTTTTTATGGATGGGAAATCATCAAATGACTCCTTCCACGCTGGGCAGAGCGAAAGGGAGTGTCAGACTCTTACTGACTTAAACCCATCCGTGTTTCTCCTAATGCCTTTTGCGTTCCAGGGCCGCAGTCACTCTTTCGAACAAATTCCGCAATCCTGGGAATAACAATCCATTACTATACATTTAATGCTTCAAGTTGGAGTACATGACTTGAAATGGGCCCAAGCTTACCAACTCCACCTCCAATAAGATGGCCTCCTCTTTTTTATGGATGGGAAATCAAATGATTCCATCCGCTCTGGGCGGAGCAGAAGGGAGTGTCAGACTCTTACTGACCTAATGTCCTTTGCGTTCCAGGGCAGCGGTGACTCTTTTAGACAGTCTCCTACATCCCTAACTATAACTGTATAGTTTCACCACACTGCCGGCCGTCCTTAGTCTGTGGTTATTTATTTACATGTGCCATTTGAACGTGCGCTGAATAGAATTATTCATGTGTCTGGGACTTTGTATGGAGTGACCTATCCGTGAAATGATAGTGGAGAAGTGAGGTGGCCGGTTGAATTGGCGCTCGGAATTTATATCATGTTGCTGTGGCATTTACTTGAATGTTGGGTTGGCAAGGGATGAATGCTCAAACAAATAATTCTTAACACAAATCTTTATTCCCGTTTGAATGTATTCAACTGGTTCGAGGTGAGAATGTCTGGAAGAATATGGGGGAGGCCTTTGCCCAGCCGTGGGACACAATAGGCTAAGGAAAAAAAAACGAATGCATTCAAAATATATCAAAATGTTTTTGATACCGGTGGGCTACCGGTATCAGAAACAAGGTACCAACTACGGCGGTCAGGGCTACAAATAGACGAATAATACGGGTCGTGTCCAGAAGTACCGCTTTCAGCGTCAAGCCCTTGATCCAGCCTCCTATTATAAGGTGTCAGTCGATCATATCAGCCAGCGAAAGACGTCCACTGCTGGACATGGGTTTGCCATAATCGCAATGCTTGGCAGGTGGGTTAGCGATCGCTGTGTAGCTGTTGCAATGCACAGAGAATGCTGCTGCACATTTCTGGTGAGTTCCTTTAGTCGCCTCTTACGACACCCAACCACCCAACTGAAAAAAAAACTACTAAAACACGTAGGCCCTCAATATTCGTCAATTTCAAAAAATAATATCTCAATAACTTCCCGTCACCAGGGAATATCCAGACCTAAAATCAACCCGAAAACCTTCATCATATATGAACACTATCTCGGCTGAGCACCTCCATCAAACCTAGGCTTCACTCATTAAGTAATTAATCAATCAGCCGCTCATTTGCGTGTACGTTGTGTATACGCGCTAATGTGTATGAGCCCTAATGGCTACGCTATACCTACGTGCACATGAGCTGGAGATTAGGCATGATATTTGGGAACTGGGGAGATTGGGGACCGGAAAGCTGGGAATAGATGTGAAGGAAGAGATTATGACGTGTTCCAAGTGGAAAGGGGCATATAGAGATGTTTCTGGGTAAATAAATAAACATTCTATTTAGTCCGGCAGTTAAATAAAAAAAATAGACACGTATTTTTGCCTTTTCAAATCAATAACAAAGCTAAAGGCTTCAGTCATTGAGTTATAGAGGTATGCGGAACAAAGAGTAAAGTCAAACATACCTCCATTGAACATGGGAGGATCCTCCTACCAGACGGTTATTGTGTCTGGTACGATAACAATGATCTGGCCCGATAGTTGATATTCGGACTGTTGTATACGTTCAAATCGCACGAATAACTTTGCTTGCGCGATGCATGATTTCTTTGTTAGTTCGTCGTAGATGGCGTTGCGGTTCTTTTTGTTGCCGTACAAATTTCGCTTCTTAGTTTTTCATGTGGTGGCATTGATGCCGCTACAAGGTAATTATTCAATCAACCGCTCATTTGAGTGTACGCTGTGTTTCGCGCGCTAATGTGTATGAGCCCTAATGGCCACGATGTAGAGGTAGGTACGTGCCTTAAGCTGGAGATTAGGCGTGATATTTGGGAGCTAGGAAACTGATAATACAGGAGGTGACTGAGGATCTAGGAAAAGGTAGGCTAAGTTGAAAATTGAAGGATGAATTCATGAATCCTCCACAAGTCCACATGGTCTTGAAGGCATGGAAGACAACACCAGAGGAAATTATAATAGAGCCACAAGAGCGATAGCGTTATCCGATGTACTTGTTACACAACAATAATTTAATATCTTCCTGTATATTTTATTTTATTCAATTAATTTATAAAAAAACAATAACAAAAAAAAAATAATGGCCATTTACAAGTTTTCACTTATATATATTGTGAATAATTAAAACAATCTCACGAATACAGATTAGTACTAACGCAAATACGCTCAAACCAAGCTCAAGAATATATAACAACAACTCAGCACAAAACAGTGGTTAAGTTATACTAAAAGCAACCAGTCAAAGCTTTCTTCACTTTTTTAACGCTACTAGGAAACAAATCAAGCTCGACATCCTGAAACACCACATTAAACGAACGACAAGCTCTTATCACGAACGAGTTCTTTCTATAGTTCGTTTTAACTTAAGGCACATGAAGGAGACGCGGTCTACGCATATATATATATTTTATTTATTTAATATGGGTTTGCTCTTGATTCTAGTCTACGTCATAGATGACAGAGACAAAGTCGACGATGGAGCGAGCTTACCCAGAAGAAGCCTGTTCACTATAATTTTGAAGAATTTAGGGTTGTAGGCGTTCGGAAACACAGACGCAGGCAGAGAGTTCCACTCCTTTGCTGTGCGCATTATAAAAGACGTTTGGAAACGTTTAGTGCGAATTGTTGGAATAGCAACACGGTAGGGATGGTAACTTGCAGTGCGTCTAGATGTCCGATGGTCGAAGGGGGCCGGTGGGATGAGATCGTGGAGTTCCTGGACACTCTCCCCGAAGTTCAATCCCATGGTAATGGTCATATAAAATGGATTTGTATATTCAATATGTACCCTGTCTGAAGAACTTTCTGTCTTCATTTCAATCCAAATTAAATAGATCCGATTGCAAAAATCTTTCAATGATACACACAGCCACAAACAATATTAGAGATTTCAATCAAAATCAAAATCAAAAGTCATTTATTCAAATTAGGATGAGTGCCAGCACTTTTTGAACGTCAAAGTTCTACATAAAGACAGTCCCCAAAAATGCCCGCCCGTCACCACTTCCTAGTGTTTTAGCTGGGAAGAAGAAGTGGCGCAACAAACTCCCCAGCAACACATCTGTCTGTTAAGTTTTAAATATTTGAATTTAATTCAATTCAATTCAACTCTTTATTGCAATCACATGTGTTTAACAAGATCATAGATAGGTACATTTTAACAGTTCACATGGACCCTGTCGGGCACAGCAATTAAATATAATTGTGGCCTTATTTAGGTACAATACAAACGTGAGGAACAAAGTTAGATAAAACAAATAAAATAAAGTGAAATATAAGTCACATTAATTAATTAAAAGAAGGTAAAAAAGTCAAATAAAATTGGTAGTCAATAAATAAGAATCTAGTAGAATTAAAATACAAATGTGAAATAAGTAGGTATAAAATATCACGATATTGTCAAATCAATTAATTACATCTACATCTTACAAATTAAATGGTCATGTCAGCATAAATACAATTTTAAAATGTGTAGGTGTAGTGAAATGTCTTCAATGTCAATAAGTTTCACGTTCTCAAGTTATCATTAAAAAAATCATTCATTGTATAATAGCATTTATCGACAAGCAAGTTTTATACAGTAGTACACAAAGTAAGTTTACAAAACATGGCAGAGATTTAGCGGGCAATGGTAATCGATCACTAGCTTAAAATATAAAACGATAAATTGCATGACCTATGTTTTTTAAACCTATGTTGGTAGCCACCATAATTAGAAATGAATGAGCTCGTTTTACTGCAGAACAAAGTATTAAAAAACTTGGTATTATGTACGGGTGAAGCTATCCGTTCTACATAATAATATTTTTGCTCCATTGAACGTTAGAAAGCTCCTTTGAATCGGCAAACTTGCAAATTCATTGCGAAAATAACGTTTATTTTTGGTATCAGGTTCGAAAAACAAGCTAAAGTAGTGGATGTTATTCTATTCTTTCTTAATCTTTTTGTTCATTTGTCTTTGAAAATAGGTAAATGTTCTCTTTGTGTAAATGAACAAACACGATTGATTTAAAACTGTTTCTTCAGCAAATTACCAACTTTACCTTGAATTTGTTAGCACCTAGGTACATAAAAATGGATGAAAATTAAAGTTATTCTTGATTCAGAAGGAAATCGCGTTTAGTATATATGTCGTAGGATAATTTGATACTTCGAATCTTCGCGAAAATCCTAGGGGTTTTGCGAAAACGCGGATAATTAGACATAGGCGAAAAATTATCAAATCTTACTGGACAAAGTCAGGATTTTTGCGAAAATACTCGTTATTATAGCAATATTGCGAAACGAAACGCTGGCTGTTATGAAATAAGAACGCTGATTGGTCGGTCAGCGCGTTCAATAAGAGATCGTCTCTGATTGGTTGACGTCTTAAATGTCAATCATTTGTTGCCGCACGTTATTAACTAGGAACCAATAAGAAGTCAGCCAGCAAAATTGTAGCCAATCAGTGTTGAGCACATCAAATCTTACTATAGTAACGAGTATTTTCGCAAAAATCCTGACTTTGTCCAGTAAGATTTGATAATTTTTCGCCTATGTCTAATTATCCGCGTTTTCGCAAAACCCCTAGGATTTTCGCGAAGATTCGAAGTATCAAATTATCCTACGACATATATATGTCATCGGAAAATAGCAAACTCCGTTAAATTATAAAATAACTAGAGAGATTGTAAACTCTCGATAAATTGTCAACTGGACATTTGGAATACTATTTTACGCATCAAAATTTGATAGTCTATAATCTCGCGAAGTCATTCCGATCACACCAAAACAGACAAATTGTAGACTAGACAGCTGATTGGTCGCCAGTTTATGTCAGTGCACAATTTCTCGGAATGACTCCGCTAGGCTATCAAATTTTGATGCGAAAATAGTATTCTAAATGTTCAGTTGACAATTTTTATCGAATATTATTTTTTTTTAAATCAAAGAAATCATTTAACACTCAAAAGAATGCCTTATAAAAAGCTTACAGTGACACCTAATTTATGAAAAACCTTTCTCACTTACCGCATTTCTCACCTTTCCCAAAACTTTGCCACTCAAAATGAGCATTTACCCACCCCCAAAAGGGGTGAAATAAGCATAATTACACATATTTAGATAGTACTATCAGTTTCCTGCAGTGTGTGACTTTGCGACCGTTCCGCGTACATGTGGACCACAGAGCAGCGAGACGCGGTCACTGCTAGAAGCGGCAGTGTCAAAACCATTCATACAAACCAAACATGTCAG
The DNA here is from genome assembly GCA_905163435.1 of Mamestra brassicae. Taxonomy (NCBI): domain Eukaryota; kingdom Metazoa; phylum Arthropoda; class Insecta; order Lepidoptera; family Noctuidae; genus Mamestra; species Mamestra brassicae. The sequence continues at coordinate 17,563,040 of LR990999.1, read as the reverse complement.
AAGTCAGGATTGTCAACGTTTACTCATAGATACCTCTGACCTAGACTAGAGTCAAGAGCAAACCCATCATCAAATATAAAAAAGGTAAAAAACTTTTTTACAAAAAAATACAACCATGTTTTTTTTATTTCCCAAATAAAAAAACAACGACTTCCGAAGCTATTTTGATTTAAAAACCAAACTACTAAACCGATTTTGATAAAACTTCTATGGGACTAATTGGAACGTATATCCTTTCACGTGAAAAAATATTTTTTCAAATCTGTTCATAAATGACAGAGTTATGAGGTAACAAACATAAAAAATACAACCGAATTGAGAACCTCCTCCTTTTTTTGAAGTCGGTTTAAAAGATATTAGAAAGAAAAGCTCACATTGCGCAAAAGTGCGAAGTGAGGTGAAAACTAGACGACTTTTATTTCAGAAAAGAATTAGGTTTTTACGCTAAAAAAATAACAACCGAGTCATTGTGTACAACATGGCATATGTGATCTGTAATCATTATAACGTCAGCTATCTGCCAGTGAAAGTCTCGTTAAATTCGGTTGAGCCGTTTCGGAGATTAGCCAAAACAAACTGACAGACAAACAAAACATTGATTTTTTTTTTTTGTTATGCCATGTTAACATTCATTATGCACTTAGTCAAAAGCTGTTATTATGATATTTAAAACAGACACTTAAGTTTGGTGGTACCGGAAGACGCTGCGTTGAAAGACCTGCCACGAGGTAGATCGATGACCTGGTGCAACGCCGCGGTATCCGTTGGATGCGAGACGCATAATAAGGGGCCGACCCTTATTATGTGTCTTACTCTTTCGGCTAAAATTATGATGTTGATAAAACGGACACTTCAATATTATTTATTTGTATAAGGCAATTGTCAGTTCTAGTCGTTGCCAGTGCGGTGGTTCTAAGCTCTGTGCCTAGGGTGGTCGAGAAGGCCTCCTAATGAGATTAATGACGGAAATGTTACGATACGAGTTTTTTACGTACCATGAGGGTATGTTGAAGTTAATTTTGTATGAGCAGAGGGTAGCTGATACTTGTTTTCGTATGAGATTTGAATATTGTATGAGTTTTGGGAGATTTTCGTTACATTTTGTTGGTTTTATTCTAAGTGTGATGTTTGGAATGTCTTGCTTTCGTTCTGGTAATTTGATTATGGTCGGTATGTCTTCTTATCAATCTAGATTTAAGTCCTGCGGTCCCCTTTTTACTTCGCTTGTATATTTTTTACTAGCTTGTATCTATAAGTTTTCATGTATTTGTATATTGCCTGAAAATTTGACAAGTAAAATTACCTAGTTATATCTACACGCACGATATTTCTAAGTATCTCCATAAAAACAGCTGGTTATAAATTCTACAATTTTTTTTAAACAAGCTTTTAGCATCAAGCTCTTTCGTATGATACCCATATTAATGGAGTTGAAAAAAAAACGTAATCTTGGAGCGGCAGCCATATTTATTTTACTGTTATGTTACTAACTTTATCGTTTTCTGCTCTTCAAGTCTTTTCATTTGATACCCATATTAAGGGGGTTGAGAACAAATATGTACCTAGTCCGCCATCTTGGAAGGGCGGCCATATTGAAATAATTACAACATTGAGTATTGCATATTGTATTGTCACCAGAACTAAAGGTGTATGCAATATTTCAGCTCAATCGGATACCAACAAATGGTCGAAAAATAATTTGCAAATTTTGACGGACAACTAACGTACATACATACAACCGGTGCAAGTTAAGCTTGTAAAAATAGAAGATTTATCATGTCGCTGTGAAACTCATTTTCAATGAAAATCGTAATTTGTCGCACAAATTTAATAGTCTCCTTTCTAAAAAGGAGACTATTACTAGGTATTATAGGCTCACGGGAGCTATTGTTTGCTCCTTATCTCAAGTGATGTTGTCGATCATTTTTCCGATTCACTGGTGGACATCCCACCCCTATTGGAGGTGACGTGTTGGCACTAATATTTTACTTACTTAAGTTTTCCTCAAATAAATCACACTAATATTATGAAGGCGTAAGATTGTGAGTGTGTGTGTTACTTCTTCACGCGCAAACGGCTGGACCAATTTTGATAAACGTTTGGTATCCAGGAAGCAGACACCCTGGACTTTTTATATACATAACACGTTTTAGTGTATCTGATAAACCGCAGGTAACACCGCGGGGCGCAGCTAGTAATAAATAATTATGCGTACAACTAAGGAGTGGAATTCTCAGATAATAATAATAATAATGACTTTATTTTCTCGCCACTATACACATTAGATTATACAAGGTTTCCAAGAAACAATAGTACACAGTAAGTATATTGCGGGAGACTGGTGTCTAAACTAGGCTTCGGGCCTGTATTTCAGGACCAGGTCTCCACCCTTTAGGATATACATAACATTCTATCTTGTTTATTTATTTGGCGGACAGTGATCGCGAATAATTTAAAAATAACTTTAGATGTAATTTCTATATCTATATAGTGTTAGTATGGTTTGTATAGTGTGGGTCTGTGATGAAGTCTGTGTTTCCTGGTAGCTACAACCTTGGGTTCTTTAGGTCAAGCGGCAGAAATATAATAAACTTGTTGGCAGTTATATTTTCGAGCCGTTTGGGGTTGAAACTCTTGGGTCTTTTAAACAAGTTATGTGCACTCGGAGTGCACATAACTTGTTTAAAATCTCTCAAGACGCTTAGTTGACACTTCACGTGACCCAAGGGCTGGCTATTACCTTGGTCAAAGAATAAGCATTGCCATTCAACGTGGCAATGCCGCCAGTCTTTTGGGTACACTTCCAGTCGACAGCGATGCGGATGAATTTTTTGACGCCATATTTTAGGGTTAATTTAGTTAGGAGTTTTTATTTTTTATTTCTAGTGTATATTGTTAGTTAAGTATTTATGGAATAAAAAAAACTGCCAGAGTGAATAGGTTACTTCTAGGCAAGCGTGCTCCATCGTCGACCACATCATCGCTTTCCATCAGGTGAGATAGGTGGTCAAACGCGAGCCTACCAATTACCAATCTCAACAGAGACTATCCATCGGCGCGGGACATATTATAGTGCACAAGTGTGTGCGCAAACACAGGTGCACTCCCTCTTCCATCACTCTCATATTCCGATGGGACGGCAATCCGACACGACGGCTTATGGTCACACCAAACTCCGGGCTGTCACTGAGAAATTCCTATTGGAAAAACCCGGCAAAGCTTTTACAAAGATTGGGTAACTTAAACATTATTTTATTGTTTTTTTCGCAGATCATGTATTCACGCCAGGGGCGCTGTAGTTAGCAGGAAACGGAGCAGTTCTGTTTTTGTGGAATCACGAACTGCAATGCATTTTATGAATGTTTCCAATAGCACCCCCGGGTCCGCTTCCGGCTTGTTCGTGTTAAAAAATTCAAGTCTAGCTGAAAATGATTTTCGGTTTTGAACGAGATATTGTACGCTGTTCTATGTTGATGTTTGATGATGAATTCGCTATTTGAAAAGTAACAAAGACTTGTGAAATGAGTGACGGAAGAAAATTCGTTTATTGAACAACAAACAGCTTATTATATAATATTACAAACAGAAATAACAATAACTTAATTAATAATGTAGCCCACAGCGCTGTTCACAGGTCACCATTAATATTTTGCATGACAGTTACACCAATTATATACAAATAGAAATACAAAACAGAAATATAAACAAATTAGACTATGTATAAAGATTAGTCCCAAAGTGTCTCGTACAATAATCTACAAAACAATGATAATATACCAAAACATTATTCCTCTATCCGTCCTATTGCAAATAATCAGCATCCAAAGCTCTTTGTGAGACCCTGTCCGGCCATATACCGGCACGGTACTTATGTCCAGCAATCGCCTAAGCGGCTGGAATAATGGTCGGTAACGAGCTCCGTCTGTCTGAAATACGTCGAGCCTAAGGCTGGAATTGTGTGACGGACTAGCAGCTGGCGACTGTGTGTGCTGAATATAGGCGTGGGTAGTCGAGAGCCGAGCTGCTTTACAATTTGTAGGTGAAAGCGGCTTGCGAGTGGTGGATATGTAAAGATGGTTGAGAGAAAATTAATAGGTGGGTGAGAAGTTATGTAGTTTCTGAAGTAATATATAAAACTAGCTTTTGCCCGCGACTTCGTACTCGCATACACCGTTTTTTCCCGCTCCCGTAGGAATGTCGGGAAATCCTTTCTGAGTGCTCCCCTACACTCTCCAAGGAACATACACGCCAAATTTCAGCTTTCTACTACCAGTAGTTTCGACTATGCCTTGTCTGTCAGTCACTCACTCAGTAACGGAAGATTATATATATATTGATTGATTGAAAGATAATATAGCATAAGTACTTAAACATTGATAAAGGACCTCTTAGTGCTACCTTACGGAGTGTAGGGAACCTACATGCCAAATTTCAGCTTTCTACGACCAGTAGTTTCGTCTGTGCGTTGTCTATCAGTCAGTCAGTCACTCATTCAGTCAGTCAGTAACGGAAGAATTTATATATATATATACATATATTGGTGATTAATTATGTACGCACAATAACAAATGTTCACCTCTTGACTAGGCTTTGGACAAAGGCACACAAATTATTTGATAGTGATTTATTCATACCTGCAAACTTTAACTTCGCACGATATGCTGAAAAACCGGAAATGTAGCCATAGTAACTAAACGAAAAAAAAACACGTTTTTGTTATGGGGCCCCCATTTAACTTTGTAATTTACACTCTTTGTAAATTACAACTGTTACCTATTACACACTATGACACAGCTTGTACATAATATTGATTATTAATAGGTACATATCTCTGCCCCACCTTTCAGTACGTGCTTGCGTGATGTTATTATAGTCACACTTAGCCTTAGCCCACGGTAACATCTCTGTAGCAAAAATCATCAAAATAAGTTCGACAATTTAGGCGTAAAAGCGTAACAAACTCACTGTCGCATTTACACCCCTACAATTAGGATAGTTACGACTCATGTATTATGTAATGATTCAGAGAAGGAGTTGTTGGGTTGGTTTTCCGGCTATTACTTAGTTGGTAGATATTGTTTAGTACCTGCCAGGGTTGCGGAATCTGTTCGAAAGAGTCACCGCGGCTCTGGAACGCAAAGGGCTTTAGAAGGAACACGGGTGGGTTTTAGTTAGTACGAGTCTGACACGCCCTTCCGCTCCGCCCAGAGCGGAAGAAGTCATTTGATGATTTCCCATCCTTAAAAAAAAAAAAAAAAAAAAAATATTGTTTAGTAAACGATATTAAGTATTCGGAGAATTAAATCTAATTTGTATGTTAAAATACTCAACAGTGTTTAGGAGAAAATGTGAGGTAGGTGCCTGTCTATTCAGTAAACATCTCATCGTGAAAATGTTGCTGAAATTAACGTGAAGTGAACTGTCATTCCATCTTGTTGATTGACAGTTCTCTTCATGTTTACTTCATCTAAGTGCGATTCTGGAAACCGATCACCGGTAAGGTGAGTGGTAGACTTCATGTGGCGACATTGATGTTGAAATTTGTACGGCAACAAAAAGAACCGCAAAGCCATCTATCCTGTCAGCGACGAACTACCAACTATATCCTGCATCGCGCAAGCAAAGTTCTCCGTGCGATTTGAACATATACAACAGTCCGAATATCAACTATCGGTCAGTTGCCCACCAGACACAACAACGGTCTGGTCGGAGGATTCTCCCTTTTCAATGAAGGTTTGCGGTACTTTACTTTCTTTACAGCGTACCTCTATACCGTGTTGTAATTTCACAACACTACTTTGAGTTTTAAGATACATATTTGTTTTTGTTTTCTACACTTACTGGCAGATAACATTATTTTAAACTTATTCATGTTTTCTCTATAAGTGAATTTGTGATTCTTTTGAGAAGTAGAAATCATTAGGGGTTCTGCCTATTTGACCAAACAACCCTAAAAAGACATGTTATATCGCCCCATTTTACCCCAGATTTACCATATTTACCCAATGTTGACCGTGACCTTGCCATATAAAGGACATTTCCTTGCTTATTTCTTGTAATCCGCAAAAAGGTCTTGTAATCTTGACAACGAGCGCTTAACTTCCCTTAAGTCGGTGCTTTGAACCGAGAATATTATGTTTTGAGGCCAAGACTATCTATCAAGGTATTGTGACCGCAAGGGGGTCGAGTTACCTCCTTCCCTCAAACATGGCGAGGGCGGTAATGGCTGATCTTTGCGTTATGTTCGTGAACGGGTGCTGCTTGTGGTGACTGGTCGTCTTGCTGGCCATGGTATTTTTTATTATTATTCTCTTTATTTATTTTCCTTACATACTAATTTACATTTTTAAATATTTCTTAAAAAATAAAAATATATAAATAGTAGCCCACCGGTATCGGGGTCCAAGCTACCGGCGGTCAGGGCTCAAGAGAGAGGAACCTCCTAACAATACGAGCCGTGTCCAGAAGTACCGCTCTCTGAATCAGGCCCTTGATCCAGCTGCCCAACGAGAGCCTCCTGAGGTGCTGGTCGAGGCTCGTGGCTATTAAGCCATTGGCTGACACAACTATCGGTACAATGATTGCTGAGTCCACATCCCACGTGTCGACAACCTCGCGAGCCAAGTCAATATATTTGATTTGCTTATCTTTCTCGGCTTTCACGAGGTTCTCGTCATGCGGAACGGATATGTCTACAATCATTGCACGCCTCTCAATTCGGTCCACCACCACTATATCAGGCTTATTGGCAACAATAGTCCTGTCAGTGATGATGGACCGATCCCAGTACAATGTGATATTGCCACTATCGAGAACTGGGTCGGGCGCATACCTGTAGTACGGCACCTCCGATTCCACAAGAGAGTATTTTAGAGCACGTTGCTGATGGATAATCCTGGCTACAAGGTTGTGCCTATGCAAGTATTCTCCGTTAGCTAGACGAGAACAACCAGAGACAATGTGGCGAATCGATTCTCCCGGACGGTGACATGCCCGACATATGTCAACCGTGCCGTCCTTCACAATAAATCTCCGGTAGTTATTCGTCATGATAACTTCGTCCATAATTGCACAGAACCTTCGGTTTCTCCAAAGAGATCACCGAAACGCAACCAGGCTACGGACGCTATTGATCTACGTCGGGCCCATGTAGGGCCCGGAAATAGCGTCCGTGAAGTTCCTTACTCTGCCATACCGCCCTGCGATCGTTAGTGTCTAGCACCGCAGGTTTGCGCCAGTTCTCATTTGCCAAAGAGAGCGGGGTGAGTCCCGGGTGAGTTATTATTATTCCGTATATTCATTTTTTTAAACTTATTTCTTTCATTTTTAAATATTTTTAAAAAAATACAAAACTAAGCAAAAACATTTAAAAATATAAAAATAGTAGCCCACCGGTATCGGGAACACGGTCCAAGCTACCGGCGGTCAGGGCTCAAGAGAGAGGAACCTCCTAACAATACGAGCCGTGTCCAGAAGTACCGCTTTCTGAATAAGGCCCTTGATCCAGCTGCCTAACGAGAGCCTCCTGAGGTGCTGGTCGAGGCTCGTGGCTATTAAGCCATTGGCTGACACAACTATCGGTACGATTGCTGAGTCCACATCCCACATGTCGACAACCTCGCGAGCCAAGTCAATATATTTGATTTGCTTATCTTTCTCGGCTTTCACGAGGTTCTCGTCATGCGGAACGGTTATGTCTACAATCATTGCACGCCTCTCGATTCGGTCCACCACCACTATATCAGGCTTATTGGCAACAATAGTCCTGTCAGTGATGATGGACCGATCCCAGTACAATGTGATATTGCCATTATCGAGAACTGGGTCGGGCGCATACCTGTAGTACGGCACCTCCGATTCCACAAGAGAGTATTTCAGAGCAAGTTGCTGATGGATAATCCTGGCTACAAGGTTGTGCCTATGCAAGTATTCTCCGTTAGCTAGACGAGAACAACCAGAGACAATGTGGCGAATCGATTCTCCCGGACGGTGACATGCCCGACATATGTCAACCGTGCCGTCCTTCACAATAAATCTTCGGTAGTTATTCGTCATGATAACTTCGTCCATAATTGCACATACAAAACCTTCGGTTTCTCCAAAGAGATCACCGAAACGCAACCAGGCTACGGACGCTAATTGATCTACGTCGGGCCCATGTAGGGCCCGGAAAAAGCGTCCGTGAAGTTCCTTACTTTGCCATACTGCCCTGCGATCGTTAGTGTCTAGTACCGCAGGTTTGCGCCAGTTCTCATTTGCCAAAGAGAGCGGGGTGAGTCCCTTGTCCACCGTCACTACATCTCGATGCATACCCACGTCGACAGCTAGGAAATATTCCCTGAGACTGCATATCTCGCGATTGTGGAGAGTCTTAGCATTTAAGAAGCCTCGACCTCCACACTTTCGCGGGATATACAGTCTCATTACCGACGACCGTGGGTGATGCATTCGATATGCAGTAAGCAGTGTACGGACCCGCCTATCCAGGGCGTCAAGTTCCGTTTGAGTCCATTTGAGTACGCCGAAAGAGTGCATCAATACCGGCATGACCCAACCGTTGAAGGCGCGTACCTTGTTTCCGCCTGATAGAAGGCTATTGAATACCTTCTTCAGGCGGCCAAAGAAGCGCTCCCTCAACGATTGCTTCATGTCAGTAACATTGATACCTAACGCTTCCGACATACCCAAATACTTGTAAGTTTCAGTTGAAGAGAGGGATCTGAGGTTTATGGAATCAGAGAGTTGAGTTCCCACGGATTCCATAATCTCCCCACGCTTTACATGCATGACCGCACATTTGTCCACACCAAACTCCATCCTGATGGCACTACTGAAAGTTTCAGTTACCTTCAGTAGCTCCATCAGTTGCAGATTACTGGGGGCAAAGAGTTTCAAATCATCCATGTAAAGGAGGTGAGATATAACCTGACCTCCTCTCTTCAACCGATAGCCCAGCCCTGAATTCTCCAGCAGTGTGCTTAGAGGGTTCAAGGCTAGGCAAAACCAAAGCGGACTCAAACTATCGCCCTGGAATATACCCCGCTCGATCCTTACCGGTTCGCTGTTCCTCTGGATATTTCGACATCCTGGATAGCGAAGAACTGTCCTCCATTGCCCCATACACGACATCAGGAAGGTGCGTAGCATTGTATCAATTTTATACAATTCTAGCACCCTCATGAGCCATGTATGAGGCACCGAGTCATAGGCCTTCTTATAGTCTATCCAACATGTCGACAGATCCTTTCGGAAACGCCGAACCTGTTGGCTAATGGCCATATCAATGAGGAGTAACTCCTTAGTACCGCGGGACCCATTCCTACATCCATTTTGAGAGACAGACATGATGTTGTTGCTGTTAATATGATTATTAATTTTAGCTCTCAAAATAGATGTAAGAACCTTATAGACCGTCGGTAGACACGTGATCGGTCTATAATTTTTGGGTTCCGCGGTACTACCCGATTTGTGGAGCAGGTGGGTAACTCCTGTCGTAAGAAATTCGGGTAGCGAGCCGGACTCTAAGGCAGTTTGGTACTGAGATGCCAAACGAGCGTGCGACCTTTGTAGCCACTTAATCCAAAAATTGTGCAGTCCGTCCGGCCCTGGAGATTTCCAATTAGGCAACGGACGGAGAGCACGGGCTACATCTTGGGGGCTGATTGTGATTGCCCCCATTTCTGGCAATGGATCGCACGCTCGCTCGACCTCTCGAATCCAACCACCTTCGGTGTGACTGACAGGCACCGACCAGATGTTGCGCCAGAACGAACACATGGCGTCATCATCCGGCAGGCACGTGTCAGTCACACCCTGGTCCGGTTGCTCCCAAACCCTATATACCCACCTTTCATTACTTCGGAATGTGCGATTCTGGGTGTATCGCTCCACTCGCCGCCTATACCTACGAATACGGTTTGCCCATGCATACACTTTCTGCTTCAGGAAGTCGATGCGCTCTGTGACACGTGACATATAATCTCGGGGGCTGATATCAGTCCCCGAAAACGCCCGTCTCACAAAACGCATCACTCTAGGGCGAGTGTTGCCCTCCCTGAAGCAGATTAGTTTGCCGATTAGCGCTCTGGCCCCACCGATACGACGCTCGATCCTGCACTGCCAAGCCGGTACGGCTGGTTTTGGTCGTGTAACTCTGTCATTAGTCATTTTGACATGAGCTACACGACATGCCGCTACAGCCGCGCAGTACATAATCGAGTGTGTATCAGTGAGGTCTTCGCAGTCATCAAAATAATTTGACAACTGCGAATCCAGAGCAGCTACCAGCGCCCTATTTTTGTTATGCATGGGCAAACGAGGTAAGCGTGGTCTTAGTTCAGGCGGTATGTAGCGATATTCCCGAATAGCACACTCTAAAGCACTCCTCAATTCCTCATTGCACTGGGTACTTACGTTTGTAACCCTGTCATTACTCTCCTCGTCAGCGTGGCTGGATATTTGCGACTGTGGTGGTGACACAGTCTGCGACGGAGGAGTAATGACATGGCCACACATTTCCATTCGGAGGCGATCAAGCACACTGTCATCCAACATACGATTACGTTGGATGACGCGCACCTGATCCGACAGTCGTTGGGCCGAAACGTTGACAGCTGGTTCAAGTACCTGAAACAGAGAGAGCATCCGACCACGGTACGCAGTCAGGTTAGTTCCCCCCTCTGTAGCCCCAAAGTATGAGCGCATGACATTTTCATTGATGGATTGTGTCCATCGCATGCGCTGCACACTTCCGCCGGGAGCTGGGACCCTATCAGAGGCCGGTGGGCCTCGAGGTCGCGGCCGGCGTCCTCTTCGCCAACGTGCAGGTGGTGGCGTCGTAGGCGGTGAGAAGTACTCGTCGCTTGAGCTCGACGCAACTGCCACGGCCGGTGTCACAGCACTCACAGTGGGGCTGGGTTCCGGCGGCGGCGAGGCGGAGCTGAGCGACGAGGCCGAAGGTGATGGGTGTGAGGCTAGGTGACGTGCCCGGCTTCTCGTCAGCATTTCATAATTTCTTCGTCATATCTTTGTTTTTCCAGTTCTATTGTTGTGTTATTGTTTTTTTTAATGGTTTTCGGGTTCAATTTCATTTTGTTGGTTTAAGATGGTTTTGTTTAAATTATTCACAATAAAAATCGGCGAGAAAAAAATTTCTTGACTGTCTTCTTGACAGCCGGGCCACAGATTATTATTATTATTGTTATAACGTTAAACTACTGTTTATTATTACTATTATGTTGACTCTAGTTCATCACTTGTGACTCCAGTCACAATCCTATTATTAGATTATATCTTCTAATGTACGTGTAAGCCTGGAGGCATAATTCGTTTGGTTTATTTGTAATTCTTGATTTTGTCTATTTCTGATGGTTTAGTGGAGTGTGCTAGCTAACAAGTGTCAATTAATTTCATATAATTTGATTTACAGATTGAATATTGAGTTTTTCTGTGTCATGTATTGTAAAATACCTACTTTGCATTCTACTGTATAAATTCAAGTTTTTAAAACTTAACAGACAGATGTGTTGCTGGGGAGTTTGTTGCGCCACTTCTTCTTCCCAGCTAAATCACTAGGAAGTGATGATGGGCGGGCGTTTTGGGGGACTGTCTTTATGTAGACTTTGACGTTTAAAAAGTGCTGGCACTCAGCCTAATTTGAATAAATGACTTTTGATTTTGATTTTAAGTTACGTCTGGGGATTCTGGGATTTTGCTCTATAAGTGTATCCTTCAACGTTTAAGTTTCGGTATCCTGAATAAACCACCTTTAATATGTAAATGAACAGATAAAACAACCGGCCAAGTGCGAGTTGGACTCTCATGAACACGAAGGGTTTCGTACCATTAACCGAAAAAAACACGTTTTTTGTATGGGAGCACCCTTTAATTTAGATTTTTTTTTATTTATTACGGATGGACGGACAGCGGAGGCTTAGTAATAGGGTTCCGTTGGTTACCCTTAAAAGGTGATAGAGATTAAATAAGGGTTATAAATAAAGGCATACACTTGGTAGGTACCTAACATCTAACACAGAAAGAATATATGAAAATATTTTTTCTGACTAACTTCTTAATAAAGCAGGCAACTTTAAGACACAACTTTCATTTAGAAAATAGTAATTCAATAGACAAGACTGAATCTTTGAATTGCATCAAAGATAAATCTAAGTCACCTCGTCCTTCTATTAAAGTCATAAAGGTATCTTCAGATAGGTTGCCTCGACAATAGCCTGGGGTTCGAGTCCCGGCTCCAAGCTAGGCGACCTTTGGTACTCCATTGTTGGATGCCTATTATTTGACCCTAATGAATTCTATTCAGCAAATTGACGAGCTGCAACATGTGTTTAACAATACCCTTAGAAATCTATGCGAATGTAAACTATGTGTCGTCACGTAGTGTGCATGTGTGAACGCCTTTTCACTTCCGTCTCTGATGGTCATCCTCATCGCAAGATGCATAAAAGGCTCAGGCAGAATACCTTGCATCTGCGTCCGTAATCATTTATTTTACCCGCAATGTAAATCTCTTGTAACAGAGGGTACAAATCCTGGACAATTACAGAGAGAAAATATCAAAATCATATAGCCTAACTAGAGAATTGAACTCAGGACCCTTCGCTCGGTAATTTGTGTTTCTTGATAGCTACAACCTGGGGACACACAACACAGCACTGATTTACGAGTACATGCCATTTATCACTATTGTCGTAGTCACAACACAGCGCTGACTTACGAGATCATCCCATGTCCTCAATATTTTCGTAATCACAACATAGCGCTGACTTGTGAGTACATCCCATGTCCCACTATTGTCGTAGTCACAACACAGCGCTGACTTGTGAGTACATCCCATGTTCCACTATTGTCGTAGTCACAACATAGCGCTGACTTACGAGTACATTCCATGTTTCACTATTGTCGTAGTCACAACACAGCGCTGAATTACGAGTACATTCCATGTCCCACTATTGTTGTAGTCATAACACAGCGCTGACTTACGAGTACATTCCATGTTTCACTATTGTCGTAGTCACAATACAGCGCTGACTTACGAGTACATTTCATGTCTCACTATTGTCGTAGTCACAATACAGCGCTGACATACGAGTACATTTCATGTCTCACTATTGTCGTAGTCACAACACAGCGCTGACTTACGAGTACATCCCATGTCACACTATTGTCGTAGTTGTCCCCAAGTCGTCATCATATTCTTGCCCTTGTCCCATGTCCCATGTTACCTGACCTTCGTGCAACATGTTACTAACTTATTATCCCTAGTGTTGTTAATTTATTTTCGCACCTATTCCTCTAGTATTGACATTCTTATTTCCCTGTTTTCAGTTCAATGCCGGCGTGTGGGGGCTGCCGCCGGTGGTGTGCGACTGCTACATCGCCATTGACGTCATCTGCTCCACCTCTAGCATATTCAACTTAGTCGCCATATCTGTGGACAGGTGAGTACCCTTTATTCTGTGTTTAGATAATACAACGTGTAACAGAATAAACTCAATACCTCTTAAGGGGTCATTGTACTCATCATTATGAACAACTTTTACTATGGGACCAACACTGAAATCGCGAAAAGGAAATCGAATGCGACTGCGCGTCGACAAAATGTACTGAACTGCTGATTTTTTTTTCGCAATTTCGGCTTTGGTCCCATAGTAAAAGTTGTTCTTCCCCTTAAGAGGTATTGTGTTTATTCTGTTACATGTTGTATAAGTTTGAGGAACAAGCGCCTGCTCACTTATTTGATATATCTTAGATTAAAATAAACTTGTGTGTTATGTATGTTACACATTCATGAGAAAAAAAAAAAGAGTTTTTCTTTATATAGTTTTGTTCTAATTTTTAGAATATGTTTGGTGGTTACGAATCGGGTAGTAAACCAGACGGGATGTAGCCATATTTTCTTACATGAAGGACGTGTGAAGCGCTTACAGTGATAAAATAGATGGTGCTGCGTTCGTATCATGATGGATTAAATATCGTTTACAATATCGGGAAAATTAGTAACTGGATAGTTACGCAGCAACAAAAGTCAAAAGTCAAAACGTTTATTTCAATTAGGCCATTAAACGGCACTTTTGAACGTCATCGTTTACAGTTCAGTAAAATAATAATGTTACATTAATAAAGTGACTCTACTGTCCATTCGGAAAGGTAGATTCTTATGGAGAAGAACGGACAAGAAACTCCATAGTTACTCTTTTCAAATAATGATTTTACAAAATTTGGTATACTAAAATTAATTTAATATTATGTGAGGACGATGCACCCAGAGTATGCTACTTATAAGAACAAAGTATCACCAGAAGAGGTAAACTTATTAATTTCCTAAAGAAATTTAGGTAAATGGTACTCACATATTTACAAACATTGGAACCTTTAATTAAACAACAGTGTGTGAGTCAACAGAAAAATAAAAACACAAAAAAAGAAACAGTATATCTATAAAGTTAATACATAAATCAACCAGTTTGACCTTCACCCTTGATTGTCCTATGGAGCAGGACCAGCATGTTTCCAAGCATTCTTATCCTGAATGTAATCTTCTAAATTGTAATATGCTTGTTCACAAAGTGTACTTTTAACATGAGTTTTAAATTTTCTTTCATTTAGTTCTAATATGTCAGAAGGTATTTTGTTGTAACATTTACACACAACAAAAACTGACTAAGTAGGTACTGGCAAAAACACCTGAAACAAAGAGAGCATCCGAACACGGTACGCGGTCAAATTGTTTCGATCCTCTGTAGCCCCAAGATATGAGCGCGTGACGTTCTCATTAATGGATTTGTTGATCCACTTCTTCTTCCCAGCTAAAACACTAGGAAGTGGTGACGGGCGGGCGTTTTGGGGGACTGTCTTTATGTAGAACGACGTTCAAAATGTGCGGGCACTGAGCCTAATTTGAATAAATGACTTTTGACTTTTGGATTGCGTCCACCTCATGTGCTGCATACTTCCACCGGGAGCTGGGACCCTATTAGAAGCCGGTGGGCCTCGAGGTCTGAAGTCGAGCGGCGGCCGGCGACCTCCCCGTCAACGTGGTGGCACCAACCACTTTTAATCTCTGCACCAACCGAAGTTAAAGTTACTGGTAGAAAATGCCGACAGCATTAAGCTGTCTCTCAAGTTTTGCAATAACCTCAAACTAGTTAGCAGGCTACAATCTTAGAACACTTTAAGAACAGCAAAACTCTCGTCATATTCTCTACATTAAACGTAACGTAATATAAACGCCTTTGAAACATCATCATTTGCAACGCGTTTTCAAAGAGAACGTTTAAACGCTACTTTGACGCAAAACGATGTAAACACACATTTCCGACGAGTTACCTTTCATACTCTTTGTGATATAAAAACAAAATGTTTGTTGAAAAAAATGTTGGAATAATATAACACTAGCCCTTGAAAGATATTTTATTTATGCTAAGTTTGTCAGATTCAGATTTTTTGACGTGACAACGTCTAATAAATCGATGAACGCCGGCTGCACGCACGAAAAAGGATGATTCATTGTAACGTTACGCTCATTGTAACGTTACGATCATTTCATCAATGTTTTGTTATGACGTTGTCACGTTAAACTATCGTCCGTAAACCGACTTTACAGACAACCATTTTTTTAAAGAAGGTGGAATACTTTACTTTACTCGTACGAAACATAGGCAAATACCGAACGGAATATAAAAGCTGTCAATTTATATTATTTGTCAACCAAACACAATAGTTTCCAATTCGTAAAGTCAAAGTTTTTCCAACAAATATCTTTAAATAATATAATACAAAATTATTCAGGGCCACTTTGTTTTATTTGTTACTAGCAGAGACCACAAATCAGAATGAAATTAAACAGTATTTATATATTTTCTAAAACCTTGTATCCTAATTGACTTCACAAAAAATTAAAAATGGCGCTTAATATCAATATCTCCTTTTCAATAAAAATAACAAGGAATCAAAAATATAATAGAGACAAAATCCTATTACGTTGTGATCTTTTTAATATTACGTACTTCTCCAACCAAAACGTTTTGCCACCATGAGGTAGAGTGGCGTTTCTTTTTTGGCTGTTTGGCATTCCCATTAGGCTACGTTATATGCACGAGTTACAAAAATACATCTGAGTAAAATATTATTCTTTCTCGAAAAGGCATAGGTACCTACTAAACATTCACCTGTACCTGCCTCTTTTACATTAACACACTTTTCTGGCTAAACCATCCCGATTTCTGAAACCTTTTGGGGACCGATTTGAATATTGTCTACTGTCCATTTACTTTACATAAACCGAAATCCCGATGGCGCCTTTACCGATTATCGAGGAAAGCGAAAGTCAGTTTATAGATATCTTTGTTTTTTTTTCTCAAATATTCTGTGCTTCGCAGGTCCTACAGAATAGATGGTACTATATAGTAGGCGCGAAATAAATTTGCACTAGCAGCCATTAACCCACCTACATTTATTGACATTATTAATTTCAAAAATGGAAAGAATGACATAAAGCTGTCATTAAACGACATCTATCATTATCTTTTACATTTTTCTAGTAGTTTAATGAAAAACGAATCATAATTTGTTTTTCGGGTAACTACGAAGAGATATCGGGAAAAAGTCAATGATCTTTATTGCAAATTTATCTCGACTGACCTATTGGTCGAGTGGTCTCCCACCCAGGACAAATCTTTGTGTGATGAGCATAATCATTTGTTCTGTGTCATCTGGGTGTAATTTGTCCATGATATGTATGTATTTAGAAATATATAAGTATATTTATCAGTTGTCTGGTTGCCATAGCACAGGCTCTGCCTAGTTTGGGATCGGGTGACCGTGTGTGAGTTGTCCCAAGATATTATTGTTATTGTTATCTGGCGCTTACGATTGCTGTTAATTAATTAGGTACTGCTTTTACAAATTATTCACTAGAACCCCAAGTTTGTATTTCATGTATCACTAACTTGTGCCAGCGGCTTCGCCCGCGTAGTAGTCCAAAATTGTGCCAAGGAAACATACTCCCGGGATGAAAAGTATTATTTGTGATATTACAGGACATGGTCTACCGGTGTGCCAAGTAACATCCAAATCCAATGAGACGTGAAGAGGCAACAAACCTAATCTCTTCAAAATTTCTTCTGGGTAAGCTCGCTGCATCGTCGACTTTGACGATCTATGACCTAGACTAGAGTCAAGAGCAAACTCATCGCAAATAAAAAAACAAACAAGCTGTCGGATGTATGTCCGACAGTTAGGGTTCCGTACCCAAAGGGTAAAACGGGACCCTATTACTAAGACTCCGCTGTCCATCCGTCTGTCTGTCCGTCTGTCACCAGGCTGTATCTAATGAACCGTGATAGACAGACAGTTGAAATTTAACAAAAAAAATAAAAAATAATTTAAAGATAAAAGGAGGCTCCCATACAAAAAACGTGATTTTTTTCGGTTTATGGTACGGAACCCTTCGTGTGAGAGTCCGACTCGCACTTGTCCTGTTTTTAGTTCAGTTTCTCAAAACCTAGAGAAAAGATCAGACGAAGACAAAAAAAGTAAAAAAAATACACAGTTGTGACTGTTTTAAAATCTGTGATAAACAGAGACAGTACTAATTGCGTGTGACGTCACTCTCTAGCATCGCCATTTTGAATTTGCGCCATCCAGTACAAATGACATTTTGCATGACAAGGTTAGAAGAATAACTTCAAAGGCTTGTAACTTCTCTATTTTGCTATCAATGTTATTAATTTTTTTGTACAATTTTAGCTTAAAAGTGGCGCCAGTAACGAAAAATTTAAAAGGGAACCGCTTATCTTGGTATGGTCATGTGAAGAGGAGGGATGAAATGCACGTAACTAAAAGAGTTATGAATATAAATGTGGATGGATGGACAGGGAGAGGGAGGCCAAACAAAAGATGGATGGATTGTGTTAGAAGTGATATGAAAGAAAAGGGAGTCAGTGATAGCGTGACGGCTGACAGGACAGAATGGAAGAAAATAACGTGTTGCGCCGACCCCAAGTAACATGGGATGAGGGCAGGAAGATGATGATGATGTACAATTTTAGTGATAGCTTTCGGATAAGTATTCATTCATCTCGATTTTTGATAGTTGTTAAATCCCCTATTATAATATCACTAGCTTTTGCCCGCGATATCGTACACGCATATCCCGTCTTTTTGTTACCGTAGGAATTTCCCGTCCCCGTTACATAGCATTCCTCATGAATATGGCTACCATAATAACTGGTTTTTGTTCTCTTCTTTTAGTGTAGTTGTGCGGGAATATAAGGGATTTGCTGAATGAATAACTGCAGGATGCTCAATGCAAGAAATAATTTAATATTTGGTGTTAACTACACGGGCTAAGTACAGCAAGTGACGTTTTTAACAAAAAGGACATGTACACCTTATCAATTAGTAGTTAATTATTGCTCATTAAGTGAGTTGCTGCTATGCTGTGATGATCAGGCGCTTCAACAGTAGTTGATAAATAGTGTTGTTTTTGTGCGTCAATTCGGGCGGAATAAACGTGTTTTTATTCTTCGTGTTTTGTTCCTCAAAAATAATTCTCCAAATCTGACTGATAGTTCCAGAGATTAGCGCGTTCAAACAAACTTTTTAGCTTTATTATATTAGGAGGTATGTGTGTTGTGTTGTGTGAATGGATGCTCAAGTATATATGTTCAGATACAAAAGGAACTAAACCGATAAACCAACCTTACCTACAAACGAAAGTAGTAAATAATGGCAGCTAATTTCACCTTTTATATCTTTAAAATGAGAATTTACAAAACACTTTAAAGCCTCCCCAACATTTCTATTACAAAACCGAGTGCAAAAATTATGCGTAACCTTATTGTTCTAACCTCAAACAGGCCTTTTTAAAGCAGCCACTTACTTTTTTAAGAGGTACTTAGAATCCTATTTAGTTGGGGTAGACGTGATAATAAATTGCCTATATAAACCAGGCGTAGTTTACTGGGAACAGATGCCAATAATTAAAGAGGCCAGATGGTGCTGTAATCTACGTTAGTAGCTTTGGAATGTTTTGGGAAATACCCGGCTGTTGGAAGTTGTCTGATTTGGGAGGTACGAGCGCTTTTTAGAGTTTGTGTAGGGACAACGATAACTGCTGTTTTTTTGTCCGACTTGCGTTACTCTGGCTCTTACTTTGAAGCAGACTGTAGGGATACTAAATCCTACGCATAGAATATAATAGCCATGCATATATAAAAACAAACCAACCAAGTGCGAGTCGAATTTGTTTTTTAAATGATGTTTTGTAATCTTATGCTTCTTATAGGTTTTTTCTGTTATCTATAAGTAAAGACCTATGAATAGGCGACAATAAAGACTTTTTTATTAATTTTATTAACTGTATTTTTTTCATAATTTTAGGCTCTGCAGTTTTGGAGTTAAGGGGGGGGGGGGGGGGGCAATTTTCGTCTATTTTCTGTAATAACTTCGGAACGGAATATTATAAACTTATGAAAAAAATATTTTTGAGACTCTTTTAATCAGTCCTTTGATTTGATATATCACACGATACAGTTGGAAAACATTTTTTTTCTCATTTGACCCCATTCCCATTTGAAAATACATACATTTTTGTGACACGTTCTTATTTTGGTCACAAAAGTACATGTCCTGTAGATTCGGAGAAAATCGGGTGTGACAGACAACCGAGTGATCCTATAAGGGTTCCGTTTTTCCATACAGAGGTTCGAAACCCTAAAAAGCCGCACAAGAATGGTTCTGTACCATAAAACGAAAAAATCCCTGAACTGCCTACTTAAAGAGATGTGAGATACAGCTCACTAACTGACAGACAGACAGTACGGACTGCGTGGAATTAATTAATAATAGGGTTCCATTGTTTAAACTCTAAAAAACAGGAAGATGATAAGATTTGTTAGCAATATTTAAGGAGGAATACAAAGTCATGAGAACTTTCACACCATAATATGGACACTAATAATATTTACAACAACACAGCCAAATTTTTTATACACCCAATTCATTTCAACTACTTCACACCAACTCAAATTCAGTTCCCCATTTCAGAAATCCATTTACCGAACCAGGCGTTTCAATCAAAGGAGAAAGTCTCAGTCGGTCCTTCGTCGTTCAATTTTGTCCGACACCTATTTCATCATTCTTTCGTTCATTCCTTAGTTTCCTCAGTATGTACGAGACAGATCCCTATTTTCATTTCGATAGGATGACTGGTAAAACGAGGCGCAAGGACATGACAATTTATGCTCACATGTAACGAATAAAACTCGAGCTCGTGGCTAAATAATAACAGCCGCACGGGTCGATCTTTAAGGTTAAGCAACGCTTGCCGAGGTTGGTCTGTGGATGGGTGACCATCTTAATATACCGAGACTCCTCCGTGCCTCGGAAAGCACGTTAAGCCGTTGGTCCCAGCTGTCATTTGTAGATCTTTGGCAGTCGTTACGGATAGTCAGAAGCAAGATAATCTGACACCAGTCTTGCCTAGGAGTACCGTGTTACCCAGTTAATGGGTTGTGGAGGTCTGGTAGGCAGCCGTAAAATACTAGTATTCAGCTGAATCCGGTTTGACTGGAAGCCGACCCCAATATATTGGGAAAAGGCTAGGCAGATGATGATGTAAACGCAAATATTACCAGAATATCAGTCCTATTTTTTCCATGGGGTCGGGCAGAGACGTACCTATAGTAGATACTCAAAGTGTCGCCCGTTTAATCCATACAGGCTCATCACTCCCTTGAATCGGTCGACATCCTTGCTAGCGAAGGACTATTTTCCATTGCCTCATACATGACTCAAGGAAGGTGCGTAGAGTTGCATCTATTTTGTACAACTCCAACACCTTCATGAGCCATGTATGTGGCACAGAGTCATAGGCCTTCTTGTAATCTATCCAACATGTCGACAGGTCCTTGCGGGATCGACGAACCTCTTGGCCATGTCTATGAGGGGAGCTTATTAGTGCCGCGATTTTTTGTGAAAACATGTTTTCTTTAATCACATTGTCTCGTGTAACAAATACATGTCGCAAAGAAATCCTTAACGAAAATTAATGTCATAAGGATCGCAGTGTCACACATGCTCACTTATAACGCGCCTAATTGGTTTTCCATTCATACATCAAAAAGGGCTTTGTAAGAATTCCTACCTACATCCAATACAATGCGTGTGTCTCAATTAGTGTCTTTTGAATTAAAAAAAAGTTTATTTTATAATTTGTAGTGTTTTTTTTTTGTTTGGAAGTTGTATTTTTTGGATTTTTTTTTTCATTATACACTTTTTAGTGGTCTGCATCTAACAACACCACTGGAAAGTCACAGAAAAGCAAAACACGCAATTTCGTTTACTTTGGTGATATATTTACTATTTCCTCCAGCTAATTTGATTTAAAAACCAAACTGCTAAACCGATTTTGATAAAATTTCTATGGGACCAATTGGAACGTATATCCTTTCACATAAACAAATATTTTTTTAAATCGGTTCATAAATGACGGTGTTATGAGGTAACAAACATAAAAAAATTGAACCGAATTGAGAACCTCTTCCTTTTTTGAAGTCGGTTAAAACATTTTTGAAGTGGGGTTTTCACGATTTTTGAAGTGGCAACACTGCCCAAGTGACATGTAAAATGTTTGTTCCATATTTTAAAATTAGATTTAATTAGTATTTAAGTGAGCTTAAGGTGTAATTGTTTTTGTAAATCTAATATAACTGCGTAAATACACAGGATTATTGTTTTCTTGTAAAAATATCAAGATAAACACATTTTTTGGTACCGGCTGTCACCGGTAACCTAAAACCGCCAGCTGTCGTTTGAATTACGGAATTAAAATCGACCAGGGATACTGTGTATCTGCCAATTAGTTTTAGACACACAATAGCTAGGCTATTAGCTTATTATACACTTCTCATCAAAAAAATCGAAACACCTCGCAGTTTATGATTTGATAAGGATTATCAGAAAAATGTGTATATTTAGGAATAAATGTAAAATGTCATTTAATAGTGAGTAGTATGAGGTTTTTAAATCCTAATGTTAATGTTCTAAATTCAAATTAAGTCTTCATAGGTTTCGTATTTTGTATAATGAGTAATTTTTACCCTGTATGGAATATGAAGGAAATGGGTAAAACAACACGCGTAAATGAAAAAAAATGTAAGAAACGTTTATTTAATAACTTGTATTCCCTCCGCGAGCTCTTATTACTGCTTCCATACGGTTCTTCATCGATCGGATGAGAGTCACGATCACATGTTGTGGTATATTATCCCATTCCTCTTGAATTGCATTTTGCAGCTGGCTAAGTGTTTCTGGGGCTGGATCTCTTGCTCGAATTCGTCTCTTTAATTCATCCCATAGATGTTCAATGGGATTCATGTCCGGGCTTCTTGCTGGCCATACCATAATGGAGATACCGACTTCGGTAAGATAATCTCGTACGACGCCCGCGGTGTGAGCTCTAGCATTGTCGTGCATGAATATGAAGTCGTTGCCAATAAAATGTGCATAGGGCATCACATGAGGTTCAAGACACTGTTCGATGTACCGATGAGAGTTTAGTGCAGGCAGCCGTGGCCCAGATACAAAGGCAAGTTCTGTCTTACCGTCGGCGCTGATTCCTCCCCAAACCGTCCACGAACCGCCACCATAGCTGACCTTTTCTTCAATGCAGCATTGTGCAAAGCGTTCTCCATCTCTTCTGTAGACCTTGTTCCTTCCGTCGTTACCATACAGCATAATTTTACACTCATCAGAAAACAGTACTTTGCTCCACTGAAGGTATGACCAAGTTAGGTGCTCGCGTGCAAAGTTAAGGCGCGCTCTTCGATGGTCTGCAGTTAATTTCGGCCCATTCGCTGGCTTATGCGGTGCCAATCCGCGTTCCTTCAACCTTCTTCTTATTGTAGAGTCACTTACAGCTACTCTTCGTACAACGCGAAGCTGCTGCTGCAGTTGAAAAGCGTTAAGGCGTCGATTTCGTAAAGAGGTTGTTACAATAAATCGATCATCTCGCTCAGAAGTGACCCGATTCCTGCCAGATCCTGAACGGCGCGTGAACGAACCAGTCTCCCGATAGCGTTTGTAGACTCTATGAACAGATGATAAGCTTAGATGCAATCTTGCAGCCACAACACGCTGACTAAGTCCAGAATCCAGCAATGCCACCACTTGGGCGGCTTCTGCGGGCGAAGTATCCATATGTTTTAGAAAAAAAAGTTTTTTCAGACGTCCCAAAGTCACAGTAAATGAAATAAGAAACAAAAAGTTTAAAGACAAGCGCTAATTTTAGTTTTTAAACGAGAAACGTACTCCAACCTTAAATACACATTTGTCTCAAAACAGTGATTAATTTCATTTATAGGATAAACAAATGAAATTCTAATTTCGAATTTTGATTTTTTTCTTCTTACTGTAATGACCAAACTGCCAGATACACAATAATGTTTTTTTTTTCATGGAATTAATTCTCTTTTGTAAAAAATTAGGACAAAAACAATAAAAACGAATGTGTTTCGATTTTTTTGATGAGAAGTGTATTAACTCAGACATAAGTAGTATGTCGAAGTCTTGTGTAATTAAATCCACAATGTTTAGTAATATTACTAAGAATCAGGTGGTGAGCCAAAATAACTGTAGCACTATAGCTATAAATTCTTTTAAAAATTGTACGAAGGAGGTTCCATGTATCACTATGGAAAAATTATTTGTTAACATGGAGGCCACATGTAGTTCCATCTCACTGCCAAGTGATGATGTTGAAGTCTTAGGGCAAACTCCTGATATTAATTTAAACTAGTTTATAAGACAACAGAAGTTACCAATAACAGATTAGTTATACCTACAGACATTAAGGTATCTTCTTGCTCTCAGTTAGATACATATCAAAAAGGGGGTCAGCAGCATACATTGAAATTATTTCATCAAAATATTCAAGGTATCTCTTCCAAAATATTAGAAATATAAATGTTTTTAGAGAAAACAATGTTTGACATTGTATGTTTTAGTGAACATTGGTTGAAAGATTACCAGATGCAAATTAGTTATGAAAATTATAGTGTAGGCAGTTGCTTTAACCGCAAATCTATGTTGCGCGGTGGTTCCCTCATCTTAGTGAAAAAATGCTTAAAATTTAAGCAACGTAATGACATTGTCAGCTTGTCAGTGGAACATTGTATTGAACTGTCCTGTGTTGAGCTGGATAAGCATGTTATAGTGTGCGTGTACAGACCCCCAAACCCTCAAAACCCTCAAAACTTTACTTTATTTGAGTCAACTATGGAAGATATCCTTGCGAAACTTGCAGCAGGTAACAAATCCGCGATTATTTGCGGAGATTTTAATATTAATATTTTAGAAAATAATTTAAATAGCAGCAGATTTTTAAGCCTTTTTAAATCATTTAATTTGTCTAATGTTTTTACTGAACCTACTAGGGTAACACCAACTTCTTCAACCTGTATCGATAATGTATTCTGCGATTGTGATTATTTAGATAAAGCCATAGTTAATTACCTTCCGTCGGATCATAGCGGACAATTGGTAACATTTAAGTTTAAAGCAGCCTTGCAAAAAATTCAAATACAATAAAGGCCAATTACAACAGGCAAACTAGCTAGATTCAATGTTACCTTACAAAATAAGTTGAATGTTCTAGGCCATAATAGTGAGGACGCAAATAAGTTTTATGATAATTTCTTTTCAGTAGTACTAAAGGAATTCAATACAACTTTTGAAAAGAAGTCTAAAAATACTTCCCCTAAGTTTATATTTAGTGACTGGGCGACTAAAGGTATTAGGATAAGTAGGGAAAGACTATATGAGTTATATGGCCTTAAGCCTTTCATTAACACAGAAACCTTTAGTATGTATGTAAACAAATATTCTAAAGTTTTCAGAAATACTTGCAAAGTAGCTAAAGCCCTGTACATTAGCAATAAGATCAAATCGGCAGATAATAAAATTAAGACAGTTTGGAAAGTTATCAATAATGAAACAAGTAGGAATAAAGTACGAAACACTGATTTTTTACTGGAGACTGCACATAGTGCCATAAGCTCTAATTTAGAAGTAGCTCAAGAATTTGTAAATTTTTTCACCGAAATACCATCAAGAACTACTGAAGCTTTAAATTCTTCACCCGAGGTATCATTTAATTTATTTAGAGCAAACGTTCCAGGTTGTACGGTTGAATTCCAATTCAAACATATCAACCCTATGACGGTTACAAAAGCTTTCCGGCAAATCAAAATCAAATTGACCGAAGACTTATGGGGAATGTCTGTCAAAGTGTGCACGTCCATAATTGAGACCATAGCACCATACTTGGCTTTAATATTCAATTTATGTGTAGACCAAGGAGTCTTTCCGGATATAATGAAATATAGTAAGGTTATACCACTTTTTAAATCCGGTGACAGTAAAGATGCTAATAATTATAGACCTGTATCCGTATTGCCGGTTTTCAGCAAGGTATTTGAAAAAGTGATGCTCAATCAAATGCTCATTCATTTTAACATCAATAAAATCTTACACGATCAACAGTATGGGTTTACCAAAGGTCGTTGTACGACTGACGCTGGTGTCACGTTGTTAAAACACATATATACAGCGTGGGAAGAGGCGCAAGATGCCATAGGAATCTTTTGTGACCTCTCCAAGGCATTTGATTGCGTAAATCACGAAACCTTGCTCCTAAAACTAAAACATTACGGACTAGGTAATCTTGCTCTCAGTTTAGTGAAGTCGTACTTAAATGAAAGACAGCAGCAAGTTCAAATAAACGGTGTTAATTTAAGGAGTTTAAAAGTCAAAATGGGGGTACCACAAGGCTCAATATTGGGTCCTTTCCTCTTTTTAGTGTATATTAATGATTTACTCCATCTTTTAAAAAATCAACCAAAGATGGTGTTATTTGCTGACGATACGTCCTTAATTTTTAAGATAGATAGACGTTCTACAAGTCTTGACGACGTAAATAATGCGCTACAGCAGGTCCAAAATTGGTTCACTGCGAATAATTTAGTATTAAATGGGAAAAAAACTAAGTGCATCAGATTTGCTTTACCGAATGTCAAAAGTAATACTTGCGACATAGTATTAGACAAAGAGAAACTTGAATTCGTCGAAGACACGGTTTTCCTAGGGATCACGCTTGACTCAAAGCTACAATGGGGTCCTCATTTAACATCTCTTGCAGGACGGCTAAGTTCAGCAGCATATGCTGTCAGAAAAATCCGTCAATTTACTGATATAGATACCGCGAGGCTGGTTTATTTTAGTTACTTTCATAGTATAATGTCTTACGGTATCTTATTATGGGGCAAGCTGCAGACATCGAGTCTATATTTATTCTGCAGAAAAGAGCCATCAGAGCCATATACCATCTTGGTCGGCGCGATTCCCTAAGGGAACTGTTTAAGGATATTAACATCATGACGGTACCTTGTCAATACATATACGAAAACATTATGTATGTTCGGAAAAATATTCATCTTTTTAATAAGATTAGTGATAGGCATAATTTTAATACTAGAAATAGGAATAAATTAGATCAACCCCGATTCAGATTGGCTAAAGTACACACTTCTTTTATGGGATATTGTATTAAGTTTTATAATAAAATACCACGTGAGATTCTCGAACTGAATGAGAAAAAATTTAAAACATGCATAAAACGCACTCTATGTAGACAGGCATATTATAAACTGGAAGATTATATCCTTGATAAAAATGCTTGGCTAAATGCCGGTCCTGCTCCACAGCCTCAGCCGCTTGGTTCCACTAGTTAGGTTTTATATTTGGAAGAGATGCTCACCCTCTTTTATGTCTAATAATAATACTATTCCGCATAATCTTATATTATGTTTGGAATAAACTTTTCTTTTTCTGTATTTTCAGATTGATATTCATAGTTTTATATAATTTAGAAGCAATTTTTATTTCAAGTTCTGTAAATGTGAGAACCCTGGACCATTATGTTAATAGATAGTTTCCTTGTTTGACATGAAATAGCAGTTGAGGGTGTGTCATGCTCACTCCAATGTCTCGCTGATGGTGGCGCGTGTATCGGATCATTCAGTTCCCTTCAAAATGGTTGAGCTGAATGGTGCTGATGCACGCGTCATGTTCGTGAACGGGCGCCGTCAGTGGAGACTGGTCATCCCTTGGTTGCCACTGCCTCATTTTAATATTTCATACTATAAATTGTTTTTTTTTCTTTCTTTACATTGTTCTCATATATAGAAGCAACAAAGTTTATGTAACCAGGATTTTTGTAAACATAAAATTATTTAAAAAAGTGTCCGTGGAGTTTCTTGCACGTTCTTCTCCATAGAGATCTACGCTTGCGAACGTGCAAATAGCTTCATGTTTTAGACGGACTGACTTTGACAATTGACAAAATTCAAAAGTACCTGATAATGGTTTATTTGAAATAAATGCTTTGACTTTTTTGACTTTTAACACTCTAATTGTAATTATCTTTACGGAGACAAAGACTGGTTACCTATTCACCTCGTTGCTCTAGCGGTTTTAAGTGCTACTGTTGAGCACGAGGTCCTGGGTTCAATTCTCGGGTGAAGCATAATGTTGAATGGATATTTTAAGAAGCAGCTCGTAGTCTGGTTTGAATCGGACTAGGATAGGGGACTGGCCAAGTCCCCTATTAAACGAGTCCATCAATCACTCAGCATATCGCTGTCCACAGCTGGACTTAGGAGTCTCTTAAGGACTTAAGGACTATGTGTGTGCCAAAAAAAAAGTGTGTGTGTCAGCTGCGACCCACGACTGGAGTTTACTCCTTAAGGACTATTATTGTGTAGATTATGTTAAAAGAGGGTAAATGAAAGCATCTTCAACAAGCTGAGAATACTTTGTAAATACACACATACATACATAATCTCGAAGTGAAAGGTGCGCAAAATACGTTGCGCAAAGGAACGTAACGCTTTTAGTTAACGCTCGATTTTAGTCCTCATAAAATGTTCACACCGCGAGCTAAATATGAAAATCGCTCCTTAAGGAATAAACTCCAAAAAACAGTATTATTATTTCTGCAGTACCATTACATTCCACGTTTTATAAGGTTGTTGTATTTTTAACAAATTAGTGTTTTAATTACTTTATATCTCGCCGACTGATCGACACTTTGCGTGACCAGAGGGCTGGCTCGTTCTTTGCTCAAAGAATTAGCATTGCCATTCAACGTGGCAATGCTGCCAGTTTTCTGGGCACGTTTCCGGATGACAGCGATGCGGAGGAATACTTTGACGCCTGAGTGTACTTTGTTTTTGTATATGTACATACTTAGGTTTAGTAGATGTAAATAGTTTTAAGATAGTATATAGTTATATTATGTTTGTCTGATTGTAATAAACTAAACTGATTAACAAAGTAAATTAAAATAAAACAATTATTACTTTATTAATTTGGTCCATCTGTTGTCATACAAAAAATGCTTGTTTTTCTGGGATAATAATACGAAGGAGGTGATATACAAAAATAAAGAACAACCTACGTACTTTTTTATTTTATGACATTTATATGGATTTAATTATAACAACATTTGTAGCGTCATCAATGCCACCACATGAAAAACTAAGAAGCGAAATTTGTACGGCAACAAAAAGAACCGCAGCGCCATCTACGACGAACTAACAACAAAATCCTGCATAGCGCAAGCAAAGTTCTCCGTGCGATTTGAACATATACAACAGTCCGAATATCAACTATCGGGCAGTTGCCCACCAGACACAACAACCGTCTGGTCGGAGGATCCTCACATTTTCAGTGGAGGTTTGCGGGACTTTACTCTCTATACCGCATACCTTTAAACATTTTTTTTAATTAAACTTGTTTACCGAGAATCAGTAGCTAGACGCAATTGAAACCGTTAGATTATTTAGCAAAGTTACAAGAATCAAACATCAAAACAATGTTCACAACACTATTCATTACAACCATTAAATCACTCTTTGATCCATCGAACAGTATCGCTATCATCTGATTAAACTTCAAAATGTCTTCGTATTGTGTATTCAGTCAAAGAAGGTCATCATCTGCCTAGCCTTTTCCCAATTATATTGGGGTCGACTTCCAGTCAAACCGGATTCAGCTGAATACTAGTATTTTACGTGGAGCGGCTGCCTACCAGACCTCCACAACCCATTAACTGGGTAACACGGTACCCCTAGGCAAGACTGGTGTCAGATTATCTGGCTTCTGACTATCCGTAACGACTGCCAAAGATCTACAAATGACAGCCGGGACCAACGGCTTAACGTGCTTTCCGAGGCACGGAGGAGTCTCGGTATGTTAAGATGGTCACCCATCCACAGACCTACCTCGGCAAGCGTTGCTTAACCTTAAAGATCGACCCGTGCGGCTGTTATTATTTAGCTACGAGCTCCTCCTCAGTCAAAAATGGTATACCAAAATATTAAATCCCCATTCCAAGTAACAAGATACACTATAAAACGTAACTTACTTACTTGACAGCTAAGTTCACAATAGTTCACCGCACTATCTACGAACCTGTGACCTTTTGACAGCCCAGCAACACATATATCCTATTGTTCCCATTCCGCACCACTATCGACAGCTCGGACTTAATTACTAAGCTTAATTAAAAGCCCATACAGAGAGCAAGTTATGCATCCACGTGGCTAGGAATTAATTAAAATGGACGTGTTAAGATAATTAGATTCCTGTGATCGTGCGGTTTCTGCCGAAGAATGTTATCTACCAGTGTGTGGCAAATTAGGGATTTTAGGATAAAAGAAGCGACCTTATCGAGTTTTTATCTTAACTTGTGATATTGTTTACAGTAGGCGCCATATAATCGTGGAATATCGGTCATTGACCCACCTACATTTATTGACATTGTTAATTTGAAAAACGGAATTAATGACACAAAACTGTCCCGAATCATCATCTCTCGTGATCCTTAACATTGTCTAATAATGAAAAACGATTCATATTTAATTGTTCATGTACCTATGAGCAGTTATTAGGGAAAGGTCAATATACTTTATTCCACATTTATCTGGCGCCTACTATAGTATAACCAATTTACAGAAATAAATATCTTATGAACTAACGGCCCGTTTCGATAACGTATCTACCTTTAACCAACTGTCAAATTAGCTACCAATAGTCGCTGAAACGTCATGTTTGCCTTTGTAACATGACGTTTCAGCTACTGTTCGTAGCTAATTTAAAGAAACGGGTCGGTTGTCAAGAGTATGGACAGTAGTCTCGTAAAGCCTGCAAACCAACAATCATACTCGCTCTCGGTTTAACGTCACAAGTCGTAATCAAAGTCCAGAGCTCTTGTACCTTACCCTCAAAGCATGAATGTGCTCGTGAATAAATATTTGTCTACTAAACGTGGATAGTAAACGATTATGGAAATATCCCCTGTTTCTGTTGTTTTAAATCGTTAATTTATGTTATAACTAGCTGATGCCCATGACTTCGTTCGCGTGTGTGTTGGAAAATAAAAAGCTGTCGCTAAGATAAGATAAACTAACAGTCAACATCCTGGATTACCTGACCCTTTTTAGAATTAGGAATTTGGAAGAGTTTTATGCATGACACTGAATGTATCACCTCTTCCATTTAAATTGCCAACCAGTCCTGGTATTTATTGGAAATTATTTATGTTATAATTACCACGACAACCAAAAAAACTTTGGTTCTTGCCCGGTTTTAAATTCACAACCTCGTGCTATGAGTGATGACATCAACAGTCACAGGACAATCACCTTTATCAAAGGTTTATAACAATAAGGTTCTGTTTGAATTCATTGTAACATTACAGTGAACTTATATTCAATCGACTTTCAAGTTCAATACTCTCAAGATCAAAATCAAAAGTCATTTATTCAAATGAGACTGAGTGCCAGCACTTTTCGAACGTCAAAGTTCTACATAAAGACAGTCCCTCAAAACGCCCGCCCGTCACCACTTCCTAGTGTTTTAGTTTTGAAAAAAAGGGGCGCAATAAACTCCCCAGCAACACATCTGTCTGTTAAGTTTTAAAAACTTGATATTTTATACAGTAGTATGCAAAACATGACACAGAAAAATAATACATCCCATACGTAAATCAAATTTTAAATGAAATTAATTAATTGATTGACTCCATTCATCTATCTCCTTTCTGCTCGCATTTTTCAATCACAATTATTATTCCTACCGCTCAAAACTGATCCTCAATTCGATCAACCCTTCCAATTATACCGACCGTATTACACATCCTGCGATAATCCTCCCGAACCTATTGAGCACCTAAATTGATCCGTTATAAGTTATAATACACGCTGGTAGTTCGAGCCACTGGTTCGAGAGCGATAGCATGGGACGCACACCTCATTTGATGCCATTCAACCAGCTAGCCTGGTGATATTATAATATCGTGTACCTAAAGAAATATTGATAAAATATGTGACAAGAGTTCCGTAGATAAATTCTTCACAAACGTATTAAAAAAACCGGTAGATAAAACTAATAGCACCCTCGGTTGACTAATAGAAAATGCTTCGGCCATTAAATCCGCTTTAGAACCTGGGTGCACGAAGTCTAAATAAATAAAAAGTGAAAAAAAAACAACCGACTTCCAAATAAAAAACACTACAAAAAGACTGACGAATTTAAAGTTATTTCATACTTTGTAGTGTTTTTTATTTGGAAGTCGGTTGTTTTTTTTCACTTTTTATTTATTTAAACTTCGTAAAAAGTTTTTATATTCACTTTTTAGTGGTTCACATGTGCTTACCCCTTCACAGCGTACCGGCGTGATTTTCTTTCTTCATCAGATCTTCACCAAATTTAAGTACTCTTCCAAAAACTACCCAAATCGCTTAAAAAAAAGAAAAAAAAAAGGTTCCAACGAATTGTAAACCTCCTCCTTTTTTTGAAGTCGGTTAATAAATAAATAAAGAATGACATAACATAGCGCTCTACTACCCGAAGGCTTCGGCAGGGTTGAACAAATACCCAAACCCAAATTTCGACGGTTATATTTGAGTCCCAAAAAAGGCGAGTCTATTGCCTTCAAACATACACAACTAATGATAGTTGCTCTTGAAAAATCGTAGACAAAACTGCTCAAACCATTCTACCCGACCGGGAACTTTAACCCAGAACCTCATTGTAATGGACGCCGAGCCTGCCAACCTAAAAGTGCTAAATTAACGAAAGACTGATAGGACAGTGAGTGTTTGTGTACATAATTAATGTTTTCTAAGTGAACTTGATCGGTTTTAGATAAGAAACTTATAAAAAATGCCTATTTAGTGAAGTGATAATGTAGAATAAGATTACGTAGTGATAAGAACTTATGTTTCTGATAGTGACTTTTTGATGTTTTTATATTTTTGTAGGATAGATTACTGAATTCTGAGTAAGTTTATATAAGGTTTGTTATGTCAAATATGGATATTTCTGTGTAAAAATATGTTTGAAAGTATAAAGGCTCTCGTTACGGTAAAGTTCCGTTATACTTAAGGTAATGTACAGAAATTCCAGATATTTCTGTCCTCGATTCTGATTGGTCAATTCACTCGCGAGCATTCCAGAATGTTCTGTATATCCCCACCGGGAAATTATATAAATTAAGCGCGGGTTTGCTCGTGGAGTCAGTCGTTCTCCGAAAATCAATACTAGAAGATCTCCAAAGAAAAGAACAAGAAATAAACCTGAAGAAAAGAAGCAGTGTTTTATTTCAACAAGAACCAAAATCTACAGTCCACTACAGCCTGGTCCTTCGAGCGTCGGATAAGAACGGAAGAATCTGCGACGAAGTACCTACGGAAACGACGTGTCAACAACGAGTCTACGGCACGAAGATTAAACCAACGGTTCAAGATTACGCCAACTAAGGGAAGAAAAATCAAGATCTACTAGTCTCGCTTAGAAGAGGGCTCCGTTGAAGTGGAGACGAAGATTTCACCGGTTCCTGACGAACGGAAGGGGCCCCGTTGAGGTGATATTCGTTGACCACTGGTCCTGAAAGAAGAGGGACAGTCGACTAAGGGTGGATCCAGATTTCAGTGGCGAATCAAGAAAAGGATCATTGGGCACGGGACTCGTCAGTGGCGGATCAAGAAAACCGCTACGTGTTGAAGAACAAGAAACTCCACGTTCAAGATGGTGATAACCCGAAGTCAGGGAGAGGCAGCGGACGTGGAAGAAAAACGACGCGCCCAGCTACAGGAAGCAGCGCGTATAGAGAAGGAGCGACTACGAAGACTGTCGATAGAACCGCCGGCGTCACCTTTTTCAAAGGGAGCGGACGCTAGCACGGCAGGACCTTCTGGGGTTGCCACGAGAACTGAAGAACAACAAAGAATAAGGTCGCCCGCAAGATCAGTGAGGTCGGTACGATCAACCAACAGCGCTACAACACGACTACGAGTGGCGGAACTGGAAGCAGCAGAAAAGTTGGCCGCGATAAGAAGAAAGGAATTAGAGTTGGAAGCAGAATTGATCAAGAAGAGGCTAGCAGTGGAAGTGTCGGTTATCAACGACGAGGAAAGCATGCACGAAGAGCAGCTAGCGGAAGCCCTCCCACGGGAAGAACCCCTACGTAAAGTGGACGATTGGCTGATGAAGAACCCGCTCACTTCACGGGGGGAGGAGAGCTCCAGACGAGACGAAATGAAGCAGCTCCGGTTCGACACGGCACGAGGAAGATCACCGACACCTATCAGAGCCAGGAACAGCATAGAACACCTGGCAGCTACCCTGGAGAACATGGCAAGACCAAGACTGCGACACACGGACCTTCCGACTTTCTCCGGCGTGACCAACGAGTGGCTTCCATTCAAAGCATCATATCGGGACTCAACACAGATGTACCGGATCTCGGCAGCAGAGAACATCCAGAGATTAAGAAGCTGCCTGAAAGGAGAGGCTAGAGACGCAGTGGCCGCCCTGCTACATACGGCCACCGATCCGAACATCATAATGAAGACGTTGGAGCAATGTTTCGGAAGACCGGAAGTCATTATCGACAAGGCAATGGAAGACCTGAAGAAACTTCCGAGACTGGGGGCCTCAGCGACGGAGTTAAATAGCTTCGCAATCAAGCTTCAAAATATAATCTGCGTCCTCAAGACCATTGACCAGAGAGGGTACCTGTACAACCCGATGCTGAGCAGAGAAGTGCTAGAGAAGATGAGCCCGCACCTGAAAGCAAGGTGGTGTGACTACGCGTACGACCACGAAGGCACGGCAGACCCAGAGATCGTTGTCATGTCTCAGTTTTTGATGCGGGAAGCGGATAGGGCGTTACGATACACATACGCCCCTGCATCGTGCGCCTCCAGTGTGAAGAGAGAGGCAAGACCTGCTGTGACACTCAAGAAGAAAGCGACTGTGTACGCCACGACTGAAGACATAGAAGAAAAAAGGGACTTATGCCCGAAGTGTGACCAAGACCATTTGCTCACCGCCTGTCCCAAGTATAAGGTGCTACCGGTAGACCAGAGATGGGATCTAATCCGCGAGAAGGGAATTTGTTTCAAATGTGCCCAGAGAAGACATCGACGTGCGGTATGCAAGGCAAAGCCGTGCGGCGTAAATGACTGCCGCCGCCCACATCACTCTTCCTTGCACAGTGACTCAAAGAGAGAAGCCAAGAAACCCGAAGACGCGAAGTCCGACGAGTCTCCGAAGCAAGAAGCAGTACTATCGGTAGCTACGGGACCTGCTGTGGGACCTAAAGCAGTGCTACTGAAGATGTGCCCTGTCATCGTGTCGGGACCACGGGGGGAGACAAAGACCTACGCGCTGCTAGACGAGGGAGCTACGATCACTCTCATCGACGAGGAACTAGCGGCCAGCGTCGGGGCGAAAGGACCATCACAACCGCTTCACCTGAACGGAGTAAACATGTCACAGCAAGAAATGGAAAGTCAGCTCGTATCCATCAAGGTTAAGGGGACTAAGGAAACGGATGGCCATCGGATCAAAGCGAGAACAATAAAGGATTTGAAACTGCACCAGCAGGCCATCCCGGAAGCCTTGCTTGACTACGAGCACCTGAGGGACCTGGACCGAGACGAGGTGTGCTATGATACGGCACGCCCTGGACTCCTGGTTGGGACTGACCATTGGGAATGTATCGTCTCCAGAGAGTTGCGAGTCGGCAGCCCGAACCAGCCAGCTGCTTCAAGGACTGAACTCGGATGGGTGGTGCATGGAACCGCGCCACGCGGCACCATCTATCAAGAAGGAAATGTACTACACGTGTACGAGCCTGCCAGACCTACCAGTGCAGGCGACCAGGAGCTCCATAACCTTGTGGAAACTCATTTCAAAATCGAATCTCTCGGCATCACGAAGAAGCCAAGAGTCAGCGAAGCGGACAAGCGAGCCATAACTATCGTCGAGCGAACCACAAAGAAGATCGATGGAGGCTACGAGGTGGGATTGCCGTGGCGACGAGACGACACCGCCATGCCGTCCAGCTACAACCAAGCATTTCGCCGACTGAGGAAGATCGAGGAGAAGATGGACTCGGATCCCGCTTTCGAGAAGAACTACTCCAGCCAGATAGAGAACTTGCTAGAGAAGGGGTATGCGACTCCGTGTGACGGCTCCGAAGAGGGAAGCGCCATCAGCTGGTACCTGCCACACTTCGCGGTACAGAACCCCAATAAACCGGGGAAATATCGTCTGGTGTTCGACGCGGCTGCTAGGAGCAACGGGGTGTGCCTCAACGACGAGCTGCTGGAGGGTCCAGATCTGCTGTTGTCGCTGCAGGGAATCGTCTTCAGGTTCCGAGAGAAGGCTGTCGCGATCACAGCAGACATTCAAGAGATGTTCCTGAGGGTGAAAATAAGACCTCAAGATCAACCGGCCCAGCAATTCTTGTGGAGGGGGAAAGAGCGAGAAAAGCCCCCGCAGAAGTACAAGATGACCAGTATGATCTTCGGCGCCGCCAGCTCCCCGTATATGGCCCACCACGTCCGCAACCACAACGCGGAAGTGTACGGGCAGGAGTTCCCGCGCGCTCTGGAGGCAATCAAGAACAGTCATTACATGGATGACTGGGTGGCAAGCTACGAGGACGTAGGAGAGGCACGGAAGGCGGTCGAAGAGACACGAACCGTACACGCACACGCCGGGTTCACACTACGTGGTTGGAGTGCCAGCGACAAGGCAGTGCTGAGCAACGTGCCCTCTGAACTGCATGCCACCGCCCCCACGCAACTGGGAGGAGAACAGCCAGAGAGCAAAATACTGGGGCTGTTCTGGAACGCCGAAAAGGATGAGCTCGGGTTCAACACGTTGATGAACCGGGTCCCAGAAGAAGTAAGATCGAGGGTACGCGCGCCGACCAAGCGCGAAGCACTCAGCGCCGTGATGTCGATCTACGACCCGCTGGGACTGCTGAGCCACTACACGATACGCTCGAAGATCATCTTGCAGAGCCTGTGGCGCCTACAGATTGGTTGGGACGAGCAGATACCGGAAGAAGAAAACGAACTCTTCGCGTCCTGGCTTGCGCGCCTTCCGGAAATAGCCACGCTGAGATTGCCCCGCTGCTACACCCTGGGGAAGTGCGAACGCATCGACCTCCACGTGTTGTGTGACGCCAGCGAGCAAGCCTACGCGACCACGGCCTACTGGCGCATCAAGAGGATCGACGGAAGCATTACAGTCGTGTTAGTGGCAGCGAAGGCGAAGGTGGCACCGAGGAAGACACAGACCATACCTCGGCTGGAACTACAAGCGGCGGTCATCGGGACAAGACTCGCCGACAAAATCAAGAGAGAACATCGAGTGGAAGTTGGGCAAACAACGTACTGGACCGACTCCTCAACGGTCGTGCATTGGATACGACACGACATGCGACGTCACACCGTTCGTCGCCCATCGACTTGGGGAGATCGCCGAACTGACGCAGAGAAAGGAATGGCGATGGCTCCCTACTGATATGAACGTGGCTGACGATGCCACACGCCTAACCGACGCGCCAATCAGCTCAGAGGACCGGTGGTTCCGCGGGCCAAGTTTCCTGTATTTACCGGAAGACCAGTGGCCCGGGACGTCGACAGGGGAAGAGAACGAAGAAGAAGTCCTGCACGTGAGCGACACATCAGGGCGAGAAAGCTGGCTGCCGGACCCAGAACGCTTCTCGAAGTATGAGACCCTGGTGCGGAGTGCAGCAAGGGTATTGGCCTTCATCGACATCTGCCGACGGCGAGCGACGCAGCTGGAACACCGACACATTGAACGCGCTGAGAACGAGCTGATCCGACAGGCGCAAGAAGACAGTTTTCGCGACGAAATCGCACGGATACGGTCCGCTCGTCCTATCCCCAGAGCGAGCCGACTGTACCGGCTGGACCCAGTCATGGACAAAGGAATCCTGCGCGTGAGAGGCCGGATCGAGGCTTCCTCCGCGCCCATCGAGATGAAGCGGCCAGTCATCCTGGACGGCCGTCACCGCGTCACCAAACTCCTGGTCATTCGGGAACATAGTGCAGCAGGCCACGCCAACCGGGAACGCGTGACCAACGACCTGCGCCAGCGGTATTGGATCATCCACCTGCGACCTACGGTACGCACTGTGGAAAAGAACTGCACCCTCTGCCGAAGGCGGCGAGCAGCGCCGCAGACGCCAGCTACAGGAGACCTACCACACGCTCGCCTTGACCCGTTCCACCGCCCGTTCTCCAACTGCGGGGTGGACTATTTCGGACCAATGATGGTCAAGGTGGGGCGTCGCCGTGAGAAGAAGTGGGGCGCACTATTCACGTGTCTCACATCACGCGCCGTGCACATCGAGCTCGTCGCCTCGCTCTCGACGGATTCAGCAATTATGGCGTTAAGAAGAATGGCCGCGCGCAGAGGGTGGCCACGGATCATGTACTCAGACAACGGAACGAATTTCCGCGGAGCAGATCAAGAGCTTCGTGCGGCTTATGAAGAGTGGCTCCCCGCCCTGAAGGACGAAGGACTAATTCATCGGATGGAATGGCGGTTCATACCACCTGGTGCGCCAAATCAAGGTGGCGCATGGGAAAGGCTGGTACGCTCCGTGAAGACGGCCCTCCGCGCGACTCTGAAGGAGAAGGCACCAGCTGAAGAAGTTCTGCGAACGCTCCTGACCGAGGCGGAGTTCTCCATCAACGCGCGCCCACTAACCCATGTGAGCGTGGACCCGGCGGATCCTGAGGCCCTCACACCGAACCATTTCCTGTTGGGGTCCTCCCTCGGCCTGCCGTCGACGGGACCCTGCGACGACGCTGATCGACGAGTATGGCGAGCTAGCATGGCGCTCGCGGACCACTTCTGGGGGCGCTGGCTCCGAGAGTACCTCCCCACTCTGGTACCCCGAGGCGAGCCAAAGAACGACGTGCGTCCCTTGCAAGTTGGTGACGTGGTCCTCGTAGTCGACAGCACACTGCCCAGAAACACTTGGCCGATGGGACGAGTCGAGCTCACGCATCCAGGACCGGACGGCGGCGTCAGGATCGTCGAGGTGCGGACCAGGACCGGCGTTTTCCGGCGGCCAGTTAGCAAGCTCGTCGTCGTGATGAGGAAGGAAGCTACGCAAGCTGCGCTGGGGGGAGAGATGTAATGGACGCCGAGCCTGCCAACCTAAAAGTGCTAAATTAACGAAAGACTGATAGGACAGTGAGTGTTTGTGTACATAATTAATGTTTTCTAAGTGAACTTGATCGGTTTTAGATAAGAAACTTATAAAAAATGCCTATTTAGTGAAGTGATAATGTAGAATAAGATTACGTAGTGATAAGAACTTATGTTTCTGATAGTGACTTTTTGATGTTTTTATATTTTTGTAGGATAGATTACTGAATTCTGAGTAAGTTTATATAAGGTTTGTTATGTCAAATATGGATATTTCTGTGTAAAAATATGTTTGAAAGTATAAAGGCTCTCGTTACGGTAAAGTTCCGTTATACTTAAGGTAATGTACAGAAATTCCAGATATTTCTGTCCTCGATTCTGATTGGTCAATTCACTCGCGAGCATTCCAGAATGTTCTGTATATCCCCACCGGGAAATTATATAAATTAAGCGCGGGTTTGCTCGTGGAGTCAGTCGTTCTCCGAAAATCAATACTAGAAGATCTCCAAAGAAAAGAACAAGAAATAAACCTGAAGAAAAGAAGCAGTGTTTTATTTCAACAAGAACCAAAATCTACAGTCCACTACACTCATACTCAATAGTAGCGCTTAAGGTCTCTTAACCAACGAGGTTCATCGCTGTTAAAATAACAAACGTGTTTGTTCCCGTTTTGACTCTTCAAAATTATAGGTATGATACCGTAATAACAGGAAAATTTTAATATGCACTATTAACCTGTATTCTGTT
The DNA here is from genome assembly GCA_905163435.1 of Mamestra brassicae. Classification (NCBI taxonomy): domain Eukaryota; kingdom Metazoa; phylum Arthropoda; class Insecta; order Lepidoptera; family Noctuidae; genus Mamestra; species Mamestra brassicae. The sequence continues at coordinate 17,523,665 of LR990999.1, read as the reverse complement.
AACCATGCTGCGATTAACCCCTACCTCGATGACATGGCAAAGCCCTTATAAACCGCCTACACTACTACCATCAACATTATACATAGGGTTACCAAAATTGCCCCCTAAAACCCGAACCGGGATGCGAATCCCACACCTCAATATTCAACAACGTACTATTGAAATTGCGAAGCTATCTCTTCTCAAAACTGTCCTGAAATTATATTATTATTTATTTATCAAATCCAAAGTTTATAAAAATCTTCCGTAAAACTTTGCCCCGCTAAACCGTTGAAACGACTTGTCTGTGGGAACGGAATAAACAGTAGATAATAATTAAAGGTTTTAGTTGAGCGGACACTTAAGATATACTTATTTAACCAATAAATCTTATAAGACTACTTATCTTTTCTCCCTCAGGAACCTGTAACCACTTTCCTAAGAGCATAGTCTACAAATCCCTGAGAAAAAACAGCTTAACGAATTTGGCAAATTTGACTGTTATTTTCTGACTTCTTATATCTGCAGGTAATTGATTGAGAAGGTATGGTACTCTTTTTTGACTTGCCTGTTAGTCGAGTGGTTAGTGACCCTGACTGCTAAACCGGAGGTCGCGGGTTCGGTTCTCACCCAGGACAAATCTTTGTGTGATGAGCATGATCATTTGTTCTGTATCTGGGTGTAATTTGTCTATGATATGTATTTAGAAATATATAAGTACATTTATCACTTGTCTGGTTGCCGTAGCACAGGCTCTGCCTAGTTTGGGATCGGATGACTGTGTGTGAGTTGTCCCAAGATATTATTATAAGATATTACTCTTTTATCAAGCGTTCGGTCACCAAAATAATTGCTAGGTACATCAAATTTACCTGTCCTAGTTGCGTGTTTATGAGTAACTAGCGAGTGACGCTCCCAGCTGCCATTACTGTTAACCAGAAGCCACCGTGACACCGTTTTAAACATGAAATCCTTAACGTATACTTTAAACCAGTATTAACAACGTACATACTCCGATTAACCTGTTCTCCCGATGATATGGCAAAACACGTCCCAACATTGCACTATTAGAAACACCGTCAAACTGTCCCCAAAACTGGGGCATGCTAATTATGGGGCGCCAAATTGTCTTTATAACCCAGGTTAAGTGCTGCGTTCTGGTAAACTTAATGATTACGATGTTAACTTAGCAAAATGGCTTGTTGTGATGTTCGTGTTAAGTGAGAGGTGCTTATATGTTATGTCGTTGTTTTGTTAACGTTAAAAAGTGCCTTTTAATGGTCTTATTGAAATAAACGCTTTGACTTTGTCTTTGAAAGTTTTGGGTACAAGAAGATAGCCTTCCTTGAAAAAAATAAGTATTTGCTCGTACGCAAAATACGTGCTTGAACTTAGAGTTGTGGACAACGGCCCGACTTGCGCCCAAAGACCGAAAATGCTCATTGAGTGAAAAAAAACAGCTCAAATTGTGAATCAATAAAAGGCTAGGCCGTGAGAACTGGTGAAATACCAGCTTGTTAAATACTGCGAAGTTTAAATAATTAGAATATAATTATAAGCTCAAGCAATCGCGTTCAAAATCAAGAGTAATTCGTGGTATTTCGATATCCATTCTTATCTGGTTAGAATTCGGAGAGCTCAACATTATTGTGAAGTATACTTAAATTTGGAAATAAGTTATTTCGGCCTATCGACACCATAGCGACATTGAAGGGTTTTATCGATACGTTGCCACCTTTGATACTCGATACGACTGTAATTTTACCCTTTCCCTTTTAAATCGGATCAAAGCAATGCCTCGGCGACAGTGACATTAAAAAAAATATGGTATGAGAGATAGTTACTTAAAACATTTATTCGGTACATAAGAAAAGAACACACGCGTGACGCCGGCGATTTGGCTTAAAAACGACTGAGTACTAAAATTATGCCACAACATTAAAAAATACAAATATTATTAGTGGAAATATAAAAAAACCGTCCAAGTGCGTGTCGGACCACGCACAGTGTAGGGTGCCGTAGTTACCCGTCTCCTAAACCGTGCCAGAAAAATAGTAAAAAGTACTTAACTATTATTACATTACAAAGTTACAAATGCACTTGGTTCTATGTCATTTTCTCTGGAATTATTAGTTTTTTAGTTACCCAGTTCCATTTTATAAGTTGGTCGAATATTAATTACTCTTTAACTCGTTAAGCCTAGGGAGCGGTGATAGTTTTCCTTTTAAACTCGTTATATATGCTACTACTATGAATTTTTTCACGTCTCCAAAAACAACCGTTTAGCTGGCTCTAACAAAAATTAGCACTTTAAAGCTTAATATTTTTTGACCATGACGCCACCATGAGGTAGACGACAAAAAAAAATTCATTGCCACTTTACATGCAGAAGGCACCCTAAAAATGTCAACGTTCTAGCGCTAAGCGTCTCTGAGCTAAACCGCGGACGAAGTGACAGACAGACAGACAGACGGACATGGCGAAACTATAAGGGTTCATTTTTGGCTACGGAACCCTAAAAAAGGGTTACAACATTTTCATAAATCCCTCTCACAGTAGTACTTCTGACATGCCAATAAAATCTTCGTACATTCATTCAAGATCGTTTATTGGAGTAGAAATTGATACCAAGAGATCATTCTAACACATAACATCAACACCAATAACACGTCGGCACGTTCCTAAAGGAAGAGTTACGGCCGAAGGGTGTCGTCTACCGACGTGTTCGCGGCAGGCTACGCGACACCGTGCAGCGTAACACGACGCCGTCACTTCGTGTGTCTTAGTTCATAACTATTTTATAATGTACTAGCTGTTGCCCGCGACTTCGTACGCGCATATCCCGTTTTTTCCCATTCTCGTAGGAATTTCCCGTATAGCCAGCCTTTAGCAATCCTCATGAATGAGGCTATTATATACAAAAAGGATTTTCAAAATCGGTTCACTAGTTCCAGAGATTACCCTCTACATACAAAGTAACAAACTTTACCTGTTTTTAACATTAGTATAGATTAGTTTTTCTTTTTTTTTTGTATTTTATATTACCCACATTTTCCTGAAATAAAGGAATAATAATAATTAAGTGCGGTCGGAGAGACAGGTATTGACAAGGAAGTTGACGAGAATAGATAAGACGGAAAGAAAAATTTTTTTTTTTGTTTCTTTTAGTTGTGATACACGGTCACATCGGAGACAGTGCGCATTTTTTTACCATGCAATCAGTATCGTTTATACGACAAATTTCGTAAATAAAAATAATAAAAATTGAAGAATTGTAAAAAAGATCACTTACCTCGTTTTGTAGGGTATCGAAAAGAATGACTATAATTACTTTACTTTTGGTTTTCTGTTCGAAACATAAATATAAGTAAAACAAACAAAAATATGAGTCTAATTATTTGTCTCGCTTGCTCTTCGAATAATTTGCTTACTGTCTCTGAAGTCACCCTGTATAACGTGCGATTGAAAAGAGATAAATGTCCAGCTGTTGACGACTGCTATAATCTGATAATGATAATAATGTCTACCTCTCCTTGTCCACAGATACATAGCAGTGACCCAGCCAATCAAATACGCGAAGCACAAAAGTAACGCTCGCGTCTGGTCCATGATCGGCGTGGCCTGGCTGGTCTCCGGGGCCATAGGCTCCCCGATTGTCCTGGGCCTCAACAACACGTTCGACAGGCGGCCAGGGGACTGCCTTTTCAATAACAAGGACTACGTGATATACTCGTCGCTGGGATCCTTCTATATCCCCTGCATCATCATGATGTTTTTGTATTATAGTATTTTTAAGGTGAGTGTGTACTAGGGACGACTTAAATAAGCTGGCGAACTTTATAAATCTTTTCGAGCTTTTTTTATTTGTTCGTTCATATGAGCCCGGTTACAAATTAATGATCCATTTTTCAAGCACTTCCTGTCATCCCGACTTACGCAACTTTGGAGACAATTCAATAATATGGTACCATGGATCGGCTCTGATGATGCAACCGGAAAATGGGCTTAGAAACTCCAACCAAAAAAGGTAGCACCATCGTGCTTGGCCATTAAATGCTGTTTTAGAAAGATTATTAGTGATATTTTATTTATCTTCATATAACGTTTGTTTAGTTTCGCTATTTCATTTAATTTGATCCTGTGTTTAGTAATGAGTTATTTTGAGAAGCAAACACGCTTCATTGTTCTAAGAACAGCCCCTCTATTACCTAGCTGATGCTATGGTTCTCTACAATTCACGTTATGATAACGTGAACTCTCTTCCTACGTCTGTGTTTTCGAACGCCTACAACCCTAATCTCTTTACAATTAGAGTGAACAGGCTTCTCCTGGGTAAGCTCGCTCCATCGTCGACTTTGTCTCTGTCATCCCTAACCTAGACTAGAGTCAAGAGCAAACCCATATTAAATAATAAAAAAAACTGGTAATATTCTGTGAATCAGCAAATAAAGCAAGCTTCAAAAAATTACGATTATAATGTTAAGTATGTCATGGCATGACCAACTCACGACCGTACCTAGTCAATCAACAAGTATGTTCGAAACACACAATTACCCTAACTAGAGAAACCGCCATTTACATACTAGAAAATACATATCAGGGAAAAAAACTATTTACGGCATACAAGGTCTATTTCAAGCAACATACCTACTCTCGGTAGCTTGAAAACAAATAGACCGGCCCTTTGACTAGCGGTCGAAGCTGAGCGGCTATGTCAACTTGGAAAATAAATAAAGCTAGAACTATGGCACTGCGCTGTTATAGTAGGCGCCAGATAATCGTGGAATAACGGTCATTGACCCACCTACAATTATTGACATTTTTAATTTGAAAAACGGAATTAATGACACAAAGCTGTCCCGAATCATCATCTCTCGTGATCCTTAACATTGTCTAATAATGAAAAACGATTCATATTTAATTGTTCAGGTACCTATGAACAGTTATTAGGGAAAGGTCAATGTACTTTATTCCACATTTATCTGGCGCCTACTATAGTATAACTAGTATTTACAGGTAGCACTTATTTGTACCGTCCTGTTACATGTTTCAAAATATTTGTTTAGTTTTTTCAGGCCGGCTGGACGACCAAAAAAATATGTGTAACTTATAGTTTCTGGCAACGGCTTGGCCCATGTGACAGTTAGAAATTAGCAAAGGAACATACTTCCACGATAATAGTAGATATCCTATATCCGAATCTATGATATCTACCCGTGTGGCAAGTTTCATCCAAATCCGTTCTGCTGTTATGAAGTAAAAACTTTTTTACAAAAAAATACAACCGACTTCCAAAAAAAAAAGGGGAATCGGTGTTAAAATACGAAGAAACGACCAAAAACACCGACTTCCGAAATTTAAGTAATTTTATACTTTGTTGCGTTTGTTTTTTTGGAAGCCGGTTGTATATTTTTGTAAAACAGCTTTTACTTTATAACAGAGAACGATTTTTTTAAAGTCTAACCGACATCAAAAAAGGAGGAGGTTCTAATTTCGGTTGTTTGTTTTTTTTGTTGTATTTGTGAAAGGAGATAAATAGAAGGACGGAGATGCAAACAGAGTTACTTTTACATTTATAATATTAGTAGATAATTATATAGGTGTATGTATATCAGTATGGATTAATACACATGTACCTGTATGGTAATACAACTTGTAAAAAATGTACTGAACAGGTGATTTTTCTTCCGCGATTTCGGAATTGGTCCCATATTAAAAGTTGTTCATAATGATGAGTGCAATGACCCCTTAAAAAGTATTTCGTTTATTCTGTTACACGTTGTATATTACTTCTTTCTACTATTAAAGTCAAATAATCATTATGTGTGTAAATTCTATGTCATTGTATGATGAATATACATAGTTTACTCAAATAGCATTAGGTCTAAAATTAATCACCTAGCTTCAAATATAGTTATTTTATTAAGTTCATAATATGAACAAACCATGTTTTTTCAAGAACTGAAATAACATTTTACCTGTCCACTAGTAAACGAAACTTGGCAGTTATGCTTTTTATTTTCTCTGTCAATTTCTGAACGAAAAATATTTGTTCAATGAGTATTTTGTGTTCAATGTTTTGTTAGGTCGCTTTTACGAATTGAATTGTTATTTTCGAAATAAATTATGCTTTGGTAAGGCTTGGGTTATCGGCAAACGTAGGCCGCCCTCAGGCTACGTGGAGCGAAGATCTTCACGAATGGTTGATTGCAGCTGGATGAGATTATGCAAGGATCGAGTTAAATGGCATACTATTTCAGAGTTCTACATATGTACACTTGGTTTTTAGCATACCTACATTTCTTTTTTTATTTCTATGCACCGGGCGTGTTTCATGTAAGCTCGCTCCATCGTCGACTTTGTCTCTGTCATCCATGAACTAGACTAGAGTCAAGAGCAAACCCATTTTAAATAATAAAAAAGTGCTAAACAAATATAATTCTTTCTTTCTTTATTTTTCTTTTCTTTCTATGTCCCGCTGAAGACTACTTTAGTCTGTTTCAAAATCACTTCACATTTTAAAAATATGAGTTATGCAGTCTTCTTAACCACAGCCTATGCTAAGATCACACTGTCATAACAGGTGTCCAAAATCTCCCTTGGATACAAACGTAACATATTGAATGATTTGACTTTAAAAGTCAGGAGCAATCTCAACAACTCCCTGGTATTATCTGTGTTGTATATTATAATATTTTCTCAACAGGCACAGGCTATGCTCAGATCACACTGTCTTCACTGGTGTCTAAATCTCCCTTGGATACAAACGTAACAAATGAATGAATATTTCTTCTCCTTTCCCATTTATATATTTGATATTTATTTTATTAGTATATTATTTAGTATTGTGTGTATTTTATATTATTATGTCTAAGTAATATTATTTATGATGTTTGTACACTGACCGCCCTAAATCTTACTTCTTTCGTTCAGTCCATCCAAAGGTTGTCTGTAAGAGATTGCCCTGTGCGATAAGACCGCCCATTAACACTTGTTTTTTAAAAGTTTTTACTATGTTTGTAATGAGGTGTACAATAAAGTATATAATAATAATGATTTGACTTTAAAAGTCAGGAGCAATAACAAACACAACTCCCTGGTTTTATCTGTGTTGTATGTTATAATATTTTCTCAACAGGCAATACGGCAAAGAGCGAAAAAGCAGCGAATAGCAAAGAAGACATCGGCAGCGCTAAGCTCCGCTGTGTCCAGCGGGACGGCTGCCGTAGTCATAGAGAATGTTGCGCAGACGCAGCGGCTGGACGGGTCCATGAACGACGCGCCCACCAACACCGCGTCGGGGAGCAATGAAGATGAGGATGAGGATAAGTGAGTAGACTTAACGGATTGTTTTATCTTCTTATGTGTACATTTAAGGGCCGGTTTTTCGATTGTCAGATAACTTACATATCCGGAATAAAAACTTCGGCTTGAAAGCTTGCTTTTTACAGAAAAAGTGCCAAAACGCCATTTTTATCAATAATTCCTAAAGCATTTCTATAAGTGAATGACAACGCATAATCTAAAACATTGAAAATGAGAATATAATCTGAGCTTCTTTAACAAGGGGCCAAACTTCACAGTCAAAACAAATCAAATCAAAAACGTTTGAAATCCTCGCAAGTCCAGAAAGTGACGCCCCTAAAATAATTTATGTTATAGCAATGTGTCTATGACTCCACTTTTTGTATTATGCTAAATCTTGCATGTAATTCGTTTGTAAAGTTGTTTAAACTTGACGTGCCTTTTAAGGATAAATGTCCCTAAAAAAAAGAGAAAATAAAATATATATATACATTATTTGTCAGAATATGGTACAATAGATATTACAATAGTGGTTCCAGCATATCTTGCCATAATAAGGCGTACAAATATTTCTGTAAACAAAACACATATTACTAGTCTCGGATCGTAGTCGTATCGGATATCACTAACTAAACACTATAAAACAAAGAACTCCAAGTATTTCTAATTCATTTTACCATGAGTGACCCTGATAGTTTTTTTGAGGGCGATATTGCCAGCAACGGGTATTTTACAAATACAGATTAGAGTTGGAACTGTAAGGACCTCTACTTGAGTCACCGCGGCCCTGCAACGCAAATGGCTTTAGAAGGAACACGGATGGGTTTTAGTCTGACACGCCCTTCCGCTCCACCCAGAGCGAAAGAAGTCATTTGACGATTACCCATCCATATAAAAAAATAAAAAGACCTCTACTTATCCGTTGATTTTTCAGCAAAATCTGAAAAAGGAATTGTTATCTTTATGATTAAGATACTCTAAATCCATCTCCCATCCGTCCTCCCACCCAAAGTACTAATGTATAATTCATATTTTGGCGACACGGTTGGCGCAGTGGTCGAATGATTGGCTGCTGCGCTGCGTGTCGCGGGTCTGATTCCTGCAGAAGAAATTCCTAGAGCGAGGCGAGGTTTAAAAAAAAACAAAATATACATATATCTATGTATATATATCAGTCAGATGTACCTTGAATTGAAGCGAGTAAACAGATGATTCCACAAGAGTAAACAGTACAAGATCCTGTCTGAGCAGACAGAGTCTCACACATTAAGCACTTTCGCAAGTTGCAAGTCTTTGATTGCTTTACCAAGAATGCATGCAGACGCTCTATTTCCGTTCAGTCTGAACGCGCCAAAAGACTAACATCAGAATCCTTTCAAACGACTTCCGAAACTTCTACAGACATTGAATACCAAGCATTTTCCTTGCTAGGGAGCTTGAACATCAATTCGTTAAAGACAAGTATAACAAAAACTTGCGGAAGTAAACAGGACTATAAACAATTCACACTCATAAGATTGAGCTCATGAATACTTGGCGAGTTGTACTTAAACTTTCTACACGTTGGCGATACTTAAATGTGAAATATATGGGTCACACAGCACGATGACAACATAGGTCTTGACCTCTTTACAAACCTTTTCATACAAACTAAGCATTAATTCACCGTTTATTCGACGCCATTGAAGGTATTACCCGTGATCGGATAATCGGACACTAATATACCTAAAATTTACTTTTATTCCCACGAAAGTATAATATGGACATGTTTTTCAGAATCCCGGATCCCGGAATCGTTCGAAATTCCTGAGATTGCTAAAAATTCCTATAAAAGTGCGTAAGACTGAAACTTTAAGTTATAGTTCTTACAGCTTCGGGAGGACGGAGATGGGCGCGTATGCTGAGGAGCTGGTCAACTCCAGGTCTGCCAGATTTATGCTGGCTGCTGTGGTGGAAGAGACTGGCCTGTAAGTATAGCAGAACATTATTCTCTTGTTTATGAGTGAGCAGTCGCGTTGCAAACAATGTGAACGTGAGAGTGATGTCCTTGTTCGATTCCCAGGTCGGGCAAAAGTAAAATTGTGTTTTTCCTTTAAGAATTTCTGAGTAGCATATGAACTTTTAAAATTAAACAATTTCAGATGCAAGATTGAACTTATGTATTAATACAATAAAAGAAGTAAATGAGAATTAATTTATTGAAACAGCCTTTGAGTGCAAAACGAAAATGAAATCTAGAAAATACTTGAACTTTTCTCCCAAATCACATTTCTCAATATCTACAACACTTATTTACCCAAGAGGGTAGGTATTACTTACCCTTTAGCAACTCAATGACTTGCGATCCAGACCTCAAATTAACCTGCACTCAAGAGAACTCTTTCATCACAATTCTTTTAGAAAATCTAAAATACTTCAAAAGATTTGAAATGGTGTAAATTGTGTGCACCTAGGGTTGCTGGCCGACCGGATAAAGTCTAAATAATTTGGCTGAAAATGCACCAAAAAACAGCAAAATTAATCGGTGATCGCTTATCAGTTGTAGGTTAGGTTTTTGAAGTGATAACTTCTTATGGGAGGGTAAACTGCTTACCGTTACGGCGCCAGTCTGTCTAGCTTCGCTTTCTCTCACGTATAAGGCAGCGGTAGGCAGGCTCTTCCTCTCTCACTGTAACCTAAGCTTTTCTCAAGTTTAACAATTTCAATATTAAATATTTCAACTTAGATTAGTTTAAGTTATCACTTCTGTCGGGCGTCCCGAGACGCACACGTTTTTTTTTTTACATTTAACAAGTCACTTTCGTTTTCATAGAGAAAGGAATAATTGAATAAAATTTAATTAATTCAAATTAATCTGAGAGCCAGCACTTTTTGTACGTCAAAATGTTACAGAAAAGCAGTCCCCCAAAACGCTCCGCTCCACCCGTCACCACTTCCTAGAGTTTTAGCTGGAAAGAAGAAGTGGTGCAATAAACTCCCCAGCAACACATCTGTCTGTTAAGTTTTAAGAACTTATTATATAAGTAACTCAAGAAGTCTTATTTCATTAAATTATGTTGTTATAGTTTAGTTATAAAGAAAACTAGCTTTTGCCCTCGACTTCGTACGAGCATATCCTGTTTTTCCCGTTCCCGTGGGAATTTCGGGAAATCGTCTCAATGCCCCTACACTCCCCAAGGAACCTACATGCCCAAATTTCAGCTTTCTACAACCAGTAGTTTCGACTGTGCGTTGTCTGTCTGTCACACAATCACTCACTCAGTAACGGAAGAATCGATCTATATATACATATAAACTAGCGGTCCCGGCAGACGTTGTCCTGTCCGAACGTTTGCTTTGTGTATGACGAAAAATTTTGAAATCGATAGCAACGCCAACCGGATCCAATTGTGAATCTAAACCATTGTCGAATCCACTGGAACACACACAAAAAATTTCCTCAAAATCGGTCCAGCCGTTTAGGAGAAGTATATATAAAAATGAATCTCTATTGTCCTTGGTCACGGCAACACGCGTGAACGACTGGACCAAATTCGAATTTTTTTCGTTGTTCTGTGTTTTTTATTGTCAGGAGAAGGTTCTTATGACAGAAAATGTTGTCTATCATCAAAATGTTCTGTTCTTAACTAGTTTTATATAAATTGATTGATAGATAATATAGTATAAGTACCTAAACATTGATAAAGGACCAGAAAAGCCTGGAATATGCAAATAATGACTTTCATTTTAAAACTAAGACGAAACTGGCTGGTCTATTCGGTTTTAGGACCTGTCAACCCTATGCACCACTCTCCGGCAGATCGTTGGTTACGAAAAATCATCGCATATTGGATTCCATTTTACTTCAAAACTTCAATTTTGTAAATGGCAGGTGTAGTTTGATATAAATCTGGCTTTATGAGGCTGTTATGATGTCAATAGTCGGGCAATTTCTTTATCGATTTGTGTAACCTTTGTTTGACCTTTGTTTGTGATCTCTGAGAGGGAGATTTAGCCTTAGGGTCAGGTTATATGGGTGTAAGTGATCGGGTTAAAGGAAAAGAGACCTAGAGCGGCCCACAATAATAAGGTTCCGAACAGAGTACCGTAACACTGTTTTACGCGTAAAATATATAATATTCTTCGGTTACTGACTGACTGAGTGAGTGCTCGTAGAAAGCTGAAATTTGACTTGTAGGTTCCTTGGGGAGTATAGGGGAGCAACTAAAGAAGATTTCTCGAAATTCTTACGGGAACGGGAAAAAACGGGATATGCGCGTACGAAGTCGCGGGCACAAGCTAGTTTAGCACACATATAGGTGTTACTTTTGGACATGGAAATAGCCGTTGTGGTTAGTGGGTCTAGGATTTAATGAGCGTAATTATCGACATTCTCAATTTAACTAAGACATGGGAACTCGTCGAATCGTTCCAGATCGACCTCTCTTGAAACTCTCAACACCTTTTTGACCAATGAAACTCTATCCATAATTAATTGTATGGGCTCCACTAGGAAAGAAAGGAAGATATAATGAAAAGTGCAAATATTGATATTGACATGTTAAACAAACCAATTAAGAAGCTAAGGCTAAGTTTCCACCTGTGAGCAGCTCGCGCGCAAGATGCATTACATTGCGGACTAAAGGTGAAGTATAAATGTGAGTGATCCTTCGATCGTGCCCCGCAATGTAATTAACATGTATGCAATAATAATATGCCTTATAGTAATGATATACAGGGTGGAGACGAAGATACGACAATCATTCAAAACATTGGCAATACTAGATCATACGAATATATTGTCTATTATCACCGATTTGATGTCACTAACTGCAACAGACTGGTTGGAATATTTTGTTAGAATAGTCGCTATCCTTGACTGGTTTGAGTTTTTAAGACGTTTTAAGCAATTGCAAAGTTTATTTTTTAATTTCGTTCACAGGATTTAAAATAGTTTCAAAACATTCGTATGAACCAGTATTGCCAGTGTTTACATTTTATTATCGTATTGATGGCTCCACATTGTATTATTTATCTGGTCCTAAACCAATATTACACAAGAGATGTACATATCAATTACTGACACTTCACGTGACCCAAGGGCTGGCTTTTACCTTGGTCAAAGAATAAGCATTGCCATACAACGTGGCAATGCCGCCAGTCTTTTGGGTACACTTCCAGTCGACAGCGATGCGGATGAATTTTTTGACGCCATATTTTAGGGTTTATTTAGTTAGGAGATTTTATTTTTATTTCTAGTGTATATAGTTAGTCAAGTATTTATGGAATAAATGTCTTATTACTGTAAAGAGCCTAATGTATATTTCCTCCTGGTGCTAGCGCAGGTGTCATATTGCTGAGCGAGCGCCATCAACTAGGACTGGTCATGTCTCAGCTGCCACGGTTTATTTCAATTATTTGTTCTTTGAATTGTTGCCTTTTTTTTACTTCGGACCCTTGATCGTGCAAGTCTTTCTACATCGTTCTCACATATGTGTATGTATGTATAATGTTCATACGAATGATGAAACCATATCATTGTAAAAAACATTGATTTAAAAGAGTGTCCGTGGAGTTTCTTGCAAGTTCTTCTCCATAGAGATCTACGCTTTGGAACGTGCAATTAGCTTCATTACTTTGGACAGACCGACCTTGACAATTCAGAAGTGCCTGTAATGGTTTAATTTGAATAAATGCTTTGAGTTTGAGTTCCTAACAGAAAAACATTCGAAATCACGCCTGACATAACACCTCCTCGCCGCAGTAGGGCAAACAAACAATGCTATTAATCAGCGCCCCTGTTGATAGTAAATCCAGTTTCAACCGGTTTGTTCAACTTGATTTGTGGACGCCATCTTGGTTGGACTCTAGATTAAATTAGCTTTTACTGGTATTCTGACCGAGTTTTCTTAGTATTCGGGGTAGACGACTGCTGCTATGAATTTCTTGGAAATGTTACTCCACAGTCCTTTCATAAGCTTGTGAGAATTTTGCTCCTTTGAGCATGTCTTGAAAGGTCTCATCGTGCCATTTCGAGAACGTCCCTCTTCCTACATAGGATTTATTTGTGGAAAACAATGGAAAAGTCAGGTAGTGACTTTCGCAAAAATTATGATTTGCAATAGCCTGTACAATACGCAAAGAAAGGAAAAATCCTATTTCATTTATTTCAGATAAAAATAATCCATAAGAAAATTGCACACGTCAAGGTGTAAAAATATATAAAAGTAACATACTTACACAAAACAAAACTAAAATCAAATTTAATATTTGGAGCACCATAATTTCTTCTAAATTCATCGTATTATTACGGACGCATTAATATCTCACGGACCGTCTACCAAGTCACTGTGTAAATCAAGTTTTTTATTCTCAAAATTAAGGGCCATAATTGAAAAAATATCTGAGCTGTAAAGCAACTGATTAGCAGATTCCATGTTCAAGTTCCGCGAAAATAAGAACCTGGGAAAATAAATCTAAAACCCAATAAGCATGTCCTTCAGCAAATCTCTTCAATTAGCAAGTTGTATCAATTATAAAACTGCTAACATCTTATCTCTTCCCCACAGCATAATGGCGAACCTAGCGTCCCCAATCCCGATGATGGACCCCAACACCAACAACGACTCGGGGTACGCCCCGTCAAATATGGAGGCCGATAAGGAGCACACGCCACCAGCCTCCCCAACCGCTAAGGAAGAGAAGAAGACAGAAGATGGCACTGACGCGCCCAAGCCGAAGCCTGAATTAAAGTAAGTGCCCTTATGTAGCCATTTTAGGGTTCCGAACGTCTCAAAATTCAAAAATTCAAAAGTCATTTATTCAAATTAGGCAGAGTGCCAGCACTTTTTGAACGTCAAAGTTCTACATAAAGACAGTCCCAAAACGCCCACCCGTCACCACTTCCTAGTGTTGTAGCTGGGAAAAAGAAGTGGCGCAACAAACTCCCCAGCAACAAAAACGGAAAACGGAACCCTCACAATCAGTCGTGTGTGTGTGTGTCTGACTGGCTGATTGTCTGTCTGTCCGTCTGTCACAGCCAGTTTTCTTTTCTTAAACAAGATTCTTAGATGCGCAATACGTGATACTATTTATATACACACATATTACCTTTAAATAATAATAATTGACGTGCCAACGTGCGATCGTGAAACCTAATGACTGTGCGAAGAAGCTTTTCATATTCCTAGACTTATAATAAAAGCCTAGGATAATTGCAAAGTTGTAATGAAGTTTTATTAGTCTTGGGATTATTGTGAACCATAAAAATGAATTGCCATTCTTTCTTTTTATATGGAATTTTCTTATTGTCCTTAGTACCTAATATAATAGTTCAATATGTCTACGATAGCGCCACAGTGTAAATAAAAAAATACTCCTGATATTTTCCCAGATATTAAAATAATTATTCTCTTAACCCCGTCAGTTATACCTATTGTCAAAAAATATTGGACACTTATTTTTCATATCAATAAAAATTTAAAAAGTGCGCATCATAGGGGTTTGATGACGTCACTAATTGATAAAAATGTACCAAGATGTAATGACAAAACGAAATTTTAACGCACTGTATCTCCTTTAATTTTTTTCACATGACAAACGCATAAACTCGTGTCCAATATTTTTTGGCTATCTAACTGATGGACTTAATTGAAAATGATTGAAAGTGAAAATCTATCCATCACTAACAACGACTCGGGGCACGCCCCATCAAATATGGAGGCCGATAAGGAGCACACGCCACCAGCCTACCCAACCGCTAAGGAAGAGAAGAAGACAGAAGATGGCACTGAGGCGCCCAAGCCGAAGCCTGAATGGATCTATCCATCACACTTCAAGAGGTTATAGCTAATATGACCTAAATAATAGAAAACAAAGGTCACGACAAATGACTGCAGTCATTAAATTTGATCACAACGCCAAATCTACAAGCCAAAAAAATACTCAATATAAAACGAGCCTTTTTCGCGCGGCCGACGTCACACAAGGAACGTATATTTTTAGGTATGAAAAAACATCTGGAACTAGACAATATTGCAGTTTACTATCAGTAATGGAGCACTTCACCTCTTTACATGTACTAATATAATAATAATAGCCTTTTATTCCAAAACATAGGGTTACAAGTTACAAAAAGTCCCTAAGTTCGGTGTGCCTTTTGGCATAGGCCTCCTCCAATTCCTTCCAATGGGTCCTGTCCCTCGCTACTCTCAATCAGAATGGTCCCGCTGTCTGTTTCAAGTCATCTTCCCATCTCCTGATTTGACGACCCCTGCTTCTTTTGCCGTCTCTTGGTTACCATAGGGTGACTTGCTTCACGGCTCTCTGACGTTTCGTGCGACGCAGGTCCTCTCGGGGCATGGCTGCTTCGGGAGGTTCTTGTGTCGCATAGGCAGGGAGCCGGACGCTCGATGCCACCACTGCGTCGACTGTCGGGAGGACACGGCACGGCATACGCTTGCAGAGTGTGCAGCTTGGGAGGAGCCGCGCCGTGCCCTCATCTCTGTTGTAGGCGGTGACCTCTCGCTGCCGGCCGTAGTCCATGCTATGGCCGGCGGTGAGGAGTCCTGGGACGCGGTGGTCTCCTTCTGCGAGACAGTTATCGCGCAGAAGGAGGCTGCGGAAAGGGAGAGGGAGATCACAACCGCTCTCCCTGCCCGCAGCAGGCGCATCGGGCGTCGGAGGAGGGCTTACGCTGCCCTCTTCCGGCCCCCCTAACTGGGTCCAGAGGCGGCGGACTTGGGGATGTCCGTCGCCCCCCATTCATCCGGACCCGAGGTGGCGGCGCGTGGTGTTCCCGTGCGCCCCTCTTTGACGTAGCGAGGGGAGTCAAACACCTCACTCCCCTCGCCGACGCGAGGTGGCCCGCAGAGGCGGGCCGGCACCAGCCGGGGATTGCGGATGTCGCATACGTTCCCGCGATCCCCGGCGTAGGTGGAAGATGGAACACCGGGGTGGTTTTAGTCAGTAAGAGTCTGACAGACCCCTCCACCCGCCCCAGGGTGGAGGATTTCCATGAGGATTTCCCCCCGAGAAAAAAAAAAAAAAAAAAAAAAAAGGGTGACTTGCTTGCTCCATTTGTTAATGGGGTGTCGGATCATATGTCCAGCCCACGTCTATCCGGGTGAGAATGTCTGTGAGTTTTGTTCTTGTTCTTATGTCTACGTTCCTGACTCTGTCTTTGATTTTTATCCCTAGCATGCTTCTCTCCATAGCACGTTGGCATTTTGTTAGCCTTTCCCTGTGATGGAGTGTTATTGACCAAGTTTCACAGCCATAAGTAAGAACTGGTAGAATTCAGGTCTCAAATGTTTTCTTTTTTATGTGATTGCTTAGGTCTTTACTTTTCATTACCTCCTTCAGTGACCAATATTTTCTCCATCCTTGAGCTACTCGCCTGTTTACTTCTTTTGTCATTTCATCCGCGGGGGATATTATCTGACCTAGGTAAATGTATTCTTTGACATAATCGATCTTGTTGCTATCTACCATAACGTCTATTTCCCTTGAGTTTGTCATCAATTTTGTTTTACTGGCATTGATTTCCAGACCAACTTCTCTACTTTTATTTGCTAGACCCTGCATCATTTGTTCTATTGCTTCTGGGTTCTCTTCAAGAAGCACCAGATCATCGGCAAATCTTAGGTGCTTCAGGCGAGCTCCATTAATGTTCAGACCTAAGTGGTCCCAGTTTAGTTGTCTAAAGATGTGCTCGAGTACGGAGTTGAATAGCGTAGGGGAGAGAGGATCGCCTTGGCGTACGCCCTTTTTGATTGGAAATGGTTCTCCTGTTGATTCTAGTTTGATGCTGGCTTTGCTAGATTTGTATATACTCTTAAGTATTTCTACATAGTTGCTCAGGACCCCTTGTTGTTCGAGGCTCCACCCTTTACATGTACTATCTATTTCTAAAAACTGTAACCGTCGCCAGGCCCTGGAACACAAAGCGCATTTGAAAAAACACGGGTCGATTTTAATTAGTAAGAGTCTGACACTCCTTCCCGCTCCGCCAAGAGAGGGGTTCATTTGATGATTAAACCAACTAATAAAACGGTATTTCACTTTTTCACCACAATTCATAAAATACGTTACAACGATTTAGTCGTGAAAGCGTAACAAACATAAAAATTACTCATTTTGACATGTACCATATAAGTTAGAGGACAGGATTAAGTTAAGATGATCTTTTAATATACATTTTAACCTCTCAGCACTAAATCTCAGCTATCTCAAACATTAGGACGTTTAAAAATGAGCGAAATGCTGGCAGCTCTGAACTGGCGCACACAGCTGGCGAGCGTGACGCCTGATGAGAATAAGATGGGATGTAATCATGATCAATCCTTATTTGGATTAAGCTTAATGTAGCTTCTGAGATTTCAGTAGGATCTATTTATTTGTTTATAAGAGGAAACATTTCTTCATTATGTTTCTAATTGGATGAAGTTTACTATGATGATTGGTGTCTGAAACAATTTCAAGTGTCAATGATATTCGCGAAATGATGTACAAAAGCGTATAAAAACATAATCAATCATTGGTCATCAAAAAATTCATCCACATCGCTGTCAATGGCAAAAGTGCCCAGAACACTGGCAGCATTGCCACGTTGAATGGCAATGCTGATCCTTTGGCCGAAGAAAAGCCCAGCCCTCTGGTCACGTAAACAGTCGACGAGTTGTTTGCTGATATTTTAATAAATGCTCTTTTTTAATGAGTGGCCTCTCGCAGGTCAACTTTGGAGGTTGTCGGTTGCTTAACCGGACTTGCCTGTGGTGACCTTAATATAAATATCTATTAAAGCCTCCAGCCGGGGCCTATAAAAACTACTAATAGACTACACGCTATGGGCATCCCCTGTGGGGTACGGACGTCGGCGAATAAATGTTTCAAGAGTATTAAGTTTATATCGAACGTCGAAATTTGTAGCCGGGATGAAAAGTACCCTTTGTTCAAATATAGGTGTGCTAAATGACGCGCAAATACGTTCAGCCGCTAAGACGTGATTGATGTATAAACATCCAAACACACAGACTTACATAAAGTAGAAATATAATAGAAAAGCACTCATTTGGGCTATCTCAAACACTAGGCAGTATAAAAATCCTACCAGGGTTGCGGAATTTGTTCGAAAGAGACACCGCGGCCCTGGAACGCAAAGGGCTTTAGAAGGAACACGGATGGGTTTTAGTCAGTAAGAGTCTGACACGCCCTTCCGCTCCACCCAGTGCGGAAGAAGTCATTTGATGATTTCCCACCCTTAAAAAAAACAACGGGTTGCACTCCGGAAGTGCCAGCAGAAGTGAAAACTTGAACATTAACGCATTTTTGATATTTTGGAATGGTAAGGGAATAATTTCTCACGAATTGCTTTAAATATCAGTATAAGTAAAGTACTATCATTTATGTGGTAAAATACAATATTCATTTATTGCGCCATCGTACACAAACATGACAATTTATATTACATTAAAGAATTAAAACTTCACGGCGGTCTACTCTCCCTCCGTCTTACAAATTTTCGATCAGGTCACGTGTCCTGACGCGAGATTAACATTTTTTACCCATCCCAAAAAGTGCACAACGCTGCTAAACAAGTTTTCAAGTGTTTTAAAAAAAGGCAATTTAAAAATGAGCTAATTGCTCGCAGCTCTGAACTGGCACACACAGCTGACGTTCGTGAAGCCGGAGAGAATAAGGTGCGATGTCATCATGATCAATCCTTATTTGGATGAAGCTTAATGTACCTTGTGAGTAAGCTTCAGAGATTTGAGTAGGATTTATTGGTTTAAATGAGGAAATGTTTCTTCGTTTGTATGTAGACATAAGAATTCTTAGTCAGGTTTTTAACTACTACTAATTTTTGATGGCAGTAAAGCATCGAACGTGTTATACTCAAACCAGCAACTAGTATGGACCCCTTTTTTTTTAAGGTTGGGAAATCATCAAATGACTTCTTCCGCTCTGGGTGGAGCGGAAGGGCGTGTCAGACTCTTACTGACTAAAACCCATCCGTTTTCCTTCTAAAGCCCTTTGCGTTCCAGGGCCGCGGTGACTCTTTCGAACAAATTCCGCAACCCTGGCAGGCTCTGGCCCTAGCGGGCCCCGTCTTCTATGCTGACATCTCTTTGCGGCCCGCATTGGTGTTGGTGTTGATCGGACAGCGACCCTATACTTTCTATAATGTTGTTATGTCACGTACCTACAATAAGCACGACTATGTATGTGTAAGTAAATAAAAATTACAGTTTTCTAGAAGCAATCTCCTTATAATCATTCGCATTCGCGACCGTCCTGCTCTGGGTCGTTTTATTATGTTTACATAAACGCGTCTAAGTGCACTTGTGAGGACCTAATGAACGTCACTGATGATGCTGCAACCTAATCGGCAGAAATTATTGACGAGACAATGTCTAATAAATCGATGAACGCCGACTACACGCACGAAAAAGGATGACTCATTGTAACGTTACGATCATTTCATCAATGTTTTGTTATAACGTTGTCACGTTAAACTATCGTCCGTAAACCGACTTTACAGACAACCAATTTTTTTTTAAACGACTTCCAAAAAAGGAGTGGGTTCTCAATTTGGTGGGCATCTTTTTTATATATGTATACCAATTACTCCGAGGTTTCTGATGCGATTTATGATAAATAATAAATATTGATATATTTATAACCGACTTTCATTTCGGAAGTCGGTGTTTTTAGTTTTGTTTCTTCGTTCGACACCGACTTCCGAAAACAAGTTATTTTAGACTTTGTAATACTTTTATTTGGAAGTCGAAGTTATAAAAAAAAAAATATTTTTAAAGTTAGTCACCGACTCTAAAAGTAGAAAAATCATAACTTATAGTTTCCATTGGCAGATGTTCTGTTCTACAATACACTTTCATAAAACTGTAAAAGAAACCAAAGCGGTTGTGTGGAGGTACCTGACTACGAGTAGATTAAGCAATTAGGGCGCATATCTCTCGTGTGACACATACAATTATCTTTGTAAAAAATCTACATGTGAGCAATGTGCACATTTATATCCAAGATAGCATCAGACAGGCCCTGGAAATAGCCTCACTGGGACATCCAGAACATGATAAATGACTAGCAGGTTTGTAAGGCTGAGCCTATACAACGTGTAACAAACAGAATGAACGTAATACCTGCATACCACAATTTTCACTATGGTAAAAGTTGTATTATGCAGGTATGCGGTACAGAGAGTAAAGTACCGCATACCTCCACTGAAATGGGAGGATCCTCCGACCAGACGGTTGTTGTGTCAGGTGGGCAACTGCCCGATAGTTGATATTCCGCACGGAGAACTTTAGTTTTCTATCAGTGAAATAATTTTAGAAATAAAATCATTAGGTATAAATTCTACTATCTGAAAACAAAAACCGTACTTACCGATTTATTGCATTGGTTTAGATATAGGAAATACCGACTGGTTTTGGTTGATATCGTCTGTAAACAGACTGAAGTATATGTTCGAACAAAAACCAAAATAAGATATAATGTGCCACCATCAGCATTATGTTTTTATAGGCGCGCGTTAGACAATAATTTTCATATATTTTTGACAGATTTTGACTGAATTGCGAATGCAAACGTTGCTTAAAAATGAGTAGAATTGCCCCTCTAATAAACGATCATGTGGTCGATGATTTTTGCCTAGAAATAATCTATTCACACTTAACTTAAAGATCTAAACTAGAAACAGATGTCTAATTTACCCTATAGAGGCATACCTCTAGAGCTCTGTTCCGTATTTGAAACGCACAAAGGTACGCACAAAGTCCCGCAAACCTCCACTGAAACGGGAGGATCCTCCGACCAGACGGTTGTTGTGTCAGGTGGGCAACTGCCCGATAGTTGATATTCCGCACGGAGAACTTTACTTGCGCGATGCAGGATTTCGTTGTTCGTTCGTCGTAGATGGCACTGCGATTCTTTTTTGTTGCCGTACAAATTTCACTTCTTAGTTTTTTTTCATGTGTTTGATGCCGCTACACAGGTATTGCGTTGCTGACTTTAGTTTAAAAAATAATAATAAGCTATTTAGTTCATTTTTGTTGAGTTATGCGCACACAAATGTATCGGGCAGTCGATTTTTTATTCGAGATTTCAGGATTGGTCCCACAGTAAAAGTTAATCGTAATAAGAAGTACTGCAGGTATTTCGTTTATTCTGTTACACGTTGTGTAACTAATAAGCCATTTGACGCACTTAATACATTGCAAATATATACCAAGCTATTTTTGCCCGCGGCTTCGCTCGCGTTAAAGTAGCCTATAACCGTCTCAAGGGTCCTAAAATTCATCAAAATCGATTCGGCGAAAGCGAAACAAACAAAAAAACATGACGTTTCAGCTAGGTACTGTTGGTAACTAATTTGACAGTCGGTTAAAGGTAGTTACGTTATTGAAACCGGCTGTTGACAAATGATAATAATTGACAACCGATAAACTAACAATCATACAATTTTGTACGTTTATAAATATTCTCTGCTTTATTAAACAACACCTGTCGCCAAATTGTGAGAATTACGTCAGTTTTTGAAAAAAAATTCGCATATCAGTTATATTCAACAAGGCCCAGATTGACCTCAAATAATACTACATTTTGTTGACAACCTAAATTAATCTGCAAGAACTATGCCAAAGCTATAAAAAGTTGAGCTATTTTTACAAAGCAAAGGAACCAGGCCACTAAAGTGTGATTTCTAAAAATTCCCCCAAGAGGGTAAAAGCTGTGTACAATTTAACAATATTTGACAAAACAGTTAATTAAAAACAAACAAAGAATATAACCTTAAAAGATGAGAAAGAGGCGCAGTGGCGGAGCAGTGATAAATTGTGAACCTTGTTGGTACAGTCAGCAATATAAGGCACATTTTCTGGTTTTAAGAACGAATATTTTGGCAAAATATATGTCGAATTGTCAAACGAGTTTTCAAAAGCTAATCGCATTGGTTGACTTGAGATATATTTTTTTAAATTTATTATTTATTTTTCAAAAACTCAAACTCAAAATATGTGTGTAACAAAAAAGCCATTTTACTGACTGACTGACTGGCTGACCAGACTTAAATTGTCAAGTCAAACTACGTGTAAGCCACATTACACCAAGTTTTATAAAATTTATAGCTACGACTTTCAACAGTAGTATATTTAACTAGATAAAAAAAAACTAATTCTTTTTAGTTCGTCTGTTACATCAAGAATATTGAACACGTAGTTTTTGCCATTTCAAATCAATAGAAATGATAAAAAAGTGCATTAAAGTTACAGAGCGGAGGCTGGGGACATTACGACGGTAGTAAAAGGTTTACTATCGTAGTGATGTCGCGCGAGTTTTTACTGCACACTATCGTCTTCATTTTTGTTTTCGTGAAAAAAGAAAAAACACGTTTCCTAATTTTATGAAAATCTATCTGACGGATTAATTAGATTTTTTCAGTAAAATACCCTATTGGACACTTTTATTTTGTAAAGCACAAAATTGTTTGTCTCTAGACATTAAACACTAAACAACACAACACACATAACAACAAACAACAATCAACAACAACAACATTCACATAACATCAACATTCATTCACATTGTCATTCTTTCTCTTTCTTCATTTTTCTTCATTAACATTAAACTAATTATCAGAACAGTGGTTGTTTTTTAGAATTTCAACCCACTTTTTTGCCGACACTACGGAAGTTACATAATTTTCCGTTTAATTTCCACACATTATACTCAATTGCCGTTGCCATGGCGATGAATGACATCCCATTATGTCTGTTTATCCTGCAATGATGAAGCGTGAAGATCAATTTAAAAAACAGGGTGTTTGAAAATTCAGTGCGTTGTTTGAAATTTGTTGTAAAAAACAAATTTGTTGCAAATTTTCAACGATTTTGACTAAAGTCAAAGTCAAAGTCAATTCATTTATTTCAACAAGACCATTAAAAGGCACTTTTGAACGTCAAATTTACAGTTTAAAAATAAAATATAAGTGACCCTAGTTGTCCAATTGCAAAAAGTAGATTCTTATGGAGAAGAACGGACTCCATAGTTACTTTTTTCAAATATATGTTTTACAATACTTTGTATACAAACATTGATCAATTGATTATATTATGTGAGCACAATGCACCCAACATTACACTAATATACAGCACACACTTATATACTAATAGGTACAACAAAGCACTACCAGCAGAGATAAAATTAAGTTTAATTAAACTAAGAGTAAGGTAGTTGAAAAAACTAAAAGTGAGCTAATTTGAAATTTAAAGCTAAATTCGGGGTGTTTCATCACCACATTCATGTATTTCGTCAATCACTATCGCCTACAAAATGCCACTTTCCATAAAGTGGTATGCCAACAGTAAAAAAACTTAAATTACTAATTACAATGCAACAGCACAATATATTTTTTCTTTTTCTGATTGTTGGGAAATCATCAAATGATTCCTTCCACTCTGGGCGGAGCGGTAGGGAGTGACAGACTCTTACTGACTTAAACCCATCCATGTTCCTCCTAATGTCCTTTGTATTCCGGCCGCGGTGACTCTTTCGAACAAATTTCGCAACCCTGGCAGAACAGCACAATACAGATAATATGTTTAAACCCTTAATCTCGAACAGCCCCTCGAGCCACTTACTCTTGCATTACACATTCTAAATGACACAGGCATCGAGCCAAATTGTACCCCTTCAAAGTTAAATCTTCTTATAAAGCAGTGGTTCCCAACCTTTATTTGATCCGGGACCACTTTGATTTATTTGTTGCTAGCAGTGAGCAGTAATCAAGAAAAAAATTAAACTTTGTAAATCCAAAAATAAGCTTGTATCATATAGATATTCAAAAGTTATATCATAACTATTCATTGAAATCAAAAGTAAAAAGCATTGTCAAAGAAAACATAACATTTCTAATAGAAACTTAAAATCAGTCTGCATCAATGACAGTTTGAGGTTTAAAGATTGAAATTTTAAACCTTTAGCGGACCATGTTTTGACCCCTTTTTTGGGCTGTGAAATTATCAAATGACTTCTTCCGCTCTGGGTGGAGCGGAAAGGCGTGTCAGACTCTTACTGACTAAAACCCATCCGTGTTCCTTCTAAAGCCCTTTGCGTTCCAGGGCCGCGGTATGTTTTGACCCTTGCAGACCAACAGAGGCCCGCGGCCCATAGGTTGGGAACCACTGTTAAAAAGGAACTCCTATGAGTTCTCCCTTGTTTCTAAACCTCGTTAAAAAGGCTCAAACTCTGGCTCTCATTAATTCATACATAGCCAATTTGTGTTATATTAACTTTCTGTTAACAAAATATAAAATCAATATGAAAGGGACATTTTGTGTGTAGAGATTAAAGTCAAATCAATTGTAGATTTGTTTGGACGAAAATATAAGGCAAAAGACGATGAAAGCAAAGTAAACATAAAGTCCTGGGCGATACCTGAATGTATTACAAAAAACATGCGGGGCAGTCTTTAGGGACTGCCGATAGAAGTAAAAACTAAGCGAAAGCTAAAGCTTCGGTGACGATGACACGAGTTCAATGATTTTGTTCACCCAAAGTGTTTGGTGACGATGACGCGAGTTCCATGATTTTGTTCACCCAAAGTGTTTGGTGACGATGACGCGAGTTCCATGATTTTGTTCACCCAAAGTGTTTGGTGACGATGACGCGAGTTCCATGATTTTGTTCACCCAAAGTGTTTGGTGACGATGACGCGAGTTCCATGATTTTGTTCACCCAAAGTGTTCGGTGACGATGACGCGAGTTCCATGATTTTTGTTCACCCAAAACATGCTCAACGCGTCTAAAGAAGTTTTCACTTCAAAAAGATTCGTTTCGGACAGTCAGAAGCCAGAAAATTTGGCACCAGCTTTGCCTAGGGGTAACGTCTTACCCAGTTGCTGGGTAATGAGGATCAGATACGCGGACGCTCCATGCAAAATACCATTCATATTCATATCTTTATTTGCATTCCATAATGTGTGAAGATCGTACAATGGGCTTAAAGCTAAGATACAATTACGGTTTAAAAAAATTAATACATAATCAATTAACAATTTTAAAATTATTAATCAACTATATATCTAATTTATTTCGAGATCATTTTTATTTTACCGAGCCTTTTTCTTGCCAAGAAGTACCGTGTTACTCAGTTAATGGGTTGTGGAGGTCTGGTAGGCAGCCGCTCCACGTAAAATAATGGTATTCTGTTGAATCCGGTTTGACTGGAAGCCAATATAGTTGGGAAAAGGCTAGGCAGATGATGATTTAGAGATCTATTTTAATATTATTATTTAGGATTATTAGATTTATTTACTGATACTTGGTTGCAGCCGGTTAGAGTAGAAGCCAACCCCTGCTAATTCGATTCGACGCGCTTACCTCAGTGCTATAAAGAAATTCCTAATTTAGATGTCGCAAAGGCTCATATCCACGGGAGATAATCGCAACAATTATCACGCCTTCCAATCAAATTATCGCAGCGATGATATCGCCGCCGCCGTGAGGAGATTGATTCATAGTGTTTCAACCGAATTTGATGTCTCCACGATGTCGCCCGCCCTTGGAGAAGGGACCTATAGTGTTAACGAACACTAGCACAAAGTTGAAAACGTTACGAAGGGTCATAGAAAATTAGAAACCATGTTTTGTAGCACAGGTAGCAGCGAGCTACGCCGTAGCAAGCAATTTGCTACGGCGTAGCTCGCTGCTACACAAATTCGAAAGTCGATCCTTAGCAAAATGGCTTTACAACGATTAAACTTCATTTTAATGACGTAGTCGAGCATGAACGCTTCAATTTACTAGTGATGTACCTCACATAACTATCGGATATCCGAAACTACCGCGCTTCTGTTATTTCGTATCCGATAATTATTTTGCAAATTGCTTCTGTGGTTTGCCTGCAAGGGAACAGAGAAATTACTTAATAGCGGTTACCAATTAATAAAATATTACATTTCTGCAGCGCTTAGTTAAAAGCATGTTTTGATTGCAAAACACAGCTGATTTACTTTTTCTTATTCAATTAATCTCGATTTTGTCTCATTTTTGAAAAATAGCATTCGATTTCTCGTATAGTTTTTTTTTTGTTTTAAAATATAATTGTAGAGGCGATAATAAGTAGTATAAACAAGAAGAATCAAACCATTACAGAAGTTTACAAATGACACCATGTACAAATACTTTATCCTATGGTCGTTTTGCGCGAATGTGACGCATATCTTCCCAACTTGAATAACTTTTGTAATTTTGTTTATTTTTTTTTGGTATGCGTCATACTTGTCACAAATGAAATCTTTTTATTTCTTCTTTCTTTCGGTCTATGTGTCACAAATAAATACATTGAATAAACATTGAATTTGAAAAAGTCGTTATTTATTAGAATCCGCATGTCACTACAAATGACTTAACAATCGTCGTCGTAGACGAGCCTTTATTTCCTACCTTTGTTTTAAAATATCCGCCATTTTTGTTCCGCTCATCCCTACCCCTTTTTAATTACATCGATAGGTGCACCGAATTACTACCACCCAATTGTTATGTTAATCCTCTATAATATCGATATAAATGCTAATGGCTGTTTTGGGTCCTACCTGCTCTGGTGGACGGTAGTTAACAAATTGTCCCACAGGTTCATTACGTTGCCGGAATATTTTACAGGACCTGGGTATTCTAGACCCGGTAGGCGTTCTAGATTTGGCTAGGTTATGATGAGGGTCGCGTTGAACATGGGTGTTACGATGAAGGTTCTTCGTTCCTTTAAGTGGGTACTAAGCAAGATGACGCGTATTAATGACTAGTTTTTTCCCGCGTTTTTACTCTCCTATCTAGGGTTGCTACCTGTACTATATTACATATTATGTAGTATTGTACTATATTTTAGTCAATTGTACTTTTTATAGAGAAATGAAAAATAATAAATTTCAATGCTTACTTAAATACCAAGGAGTATTAAGGCCGAAATACATTATATAGTAAAAAGATGTTTGGAGGCACCAACATTTTTGAGCCCTACATTTAATATCATTCGTGACTGGCCTGTTGATCAAGTAGTTAGTTACCCTGACTGCTAAACCGGAGGTCGTGGGTTCGATTCCCACCCAGGACAAATCTTTGTGTGATGAGCATGATCATTTGTTCTGTGTCTGGGTGTAATTTGTCTATAATATGTATGTATGTATGTAGAAATATATAAGTGTGTTTATCAGTTGTCTGGTTGCCATTCGTTTATTTTATTTAATATTTATGTACACATAAGGAACAGTACAGATAAAATATTATAATTATTTGTACAAAGGTACTGCTTATTTCTAAAGAAATTTAACTTCGACGTCCTTGTTTGATAATTTTGTGACACAAAATAAAAAAATGAAACGTCATGCTGATTATGGTTTTTGCATGCCTCCCAAAAAAAAACAAAGAAAAGAGAACAGGCACAAAATATTTTTTTTTCAAATAAGGAAAAATTAACAATAAACTGAAAATAAAACCTACAAATATGTCCTATTTTTTTTCTTGTAATTTCCATAGGTACTAAATGTTTGCAATGATTTACGAAAAATACTATATTTCTCCCAATAAAAGGTGGTAGCCCTACTCCTATCTCACATGATTCCTGCATTTTTCCAACCATATCTGCCACTCAGCGATAGTTTAGTTTTCTATCAGTGAAATAATTTTAGAAATAAAATCATTAGGTATAAATTCTACTATCTGAAAACAAAAACCGTACCGATTTATTGCATTGGTTTAGATATAGGAAATACCGACTGGTTTTGGTTGATATCGTCTGTAAACAGACTGAAGTATATGTTCGAACGAAAACCAAAATAAGATATAATGTGCCACCATCAGCATTATGTTTTTATAGGCGCGCGTTAGACAATAATTTTCATATATTTTTGACAGATTTTGACTGAATTGCGAATGCAAACGTTGCTTAAAAATGAGTAGAATTGCCCCTCTAATAAACGATCATGTGGTCGATGATTTTTGCCTAGAAATAATCTATTCACACTTAACTTAAAGATCTAAACTAGAAACAGATGTCTAATTTACCCTATAGAGGCATACCTCTAGAGCTCTGTTCCGTATGTGAAACGCACAAAGGTACGCACAAAGTCCCGCAAACCTCCACTGAAACGGGAGGATCCTCCGACCAGACGGTTGTTGTGTCTGGTGGCCAACTGCCCGATAGTTGATGTTCGGACTATTGTATATGTTCAAATCGCACGGAGAACTTTGCTTGCGTGATGTAGGACATCATTGGTTGTTCATCGCTGACAGGATAGATGGCGTTGCGGTTCTTTTTGTTGGCGCACAAATTTCGTTTTTTAGTTTTTCACGTCTGCATGTCCTTATTACTCTATTATAAACAAACATAACCTCTAATTGGCCAATTCGATCAACTCAGGTTCTGTAGCACTTCCTAAGACACATGACAAAAGATAGTTCCATATTAAACAAACCCTTGTACAGGATCTTTAGGTCTATCTTTATTATGTAAGAGCTGTTGAGGGTCAGGTTATAAGATTTAACGGTTGTATTGGATCGGCTGTGAATATACATGTAGATTTAGTGGACTTATTAAGTAGCCTGCTTTGAGCTTATTGTCATACGACGACAAGTTTAAAGAATCTTTATTTCTCACAAGAATCGAATTTTTTACATGAGTTTGAATAACATGATTAAATCGTCGACAAAAGGTCATACAAAGGTCGATTTACAATAAAATCAATCACAAACAAAGCAAAATTGTAGGTAGATCTAAGAGTCAAAGTCAAAGTCAAAACGTTTATTTCAATTAGGCCATTAAACGGCACTTTTGAACGTCATCGTTTACAGTTCAGTAAAATAATAATGTTACACTAATAAAGTGACTCTACTGGCCATTCGGAAAGGTAGATTCTTATGGAGAAGACCGGACAAGAAACTCCATAGTTACTCTTTTCAAATAATGATTTTACAAAATTTGGTATATAAAAATTAATTTAATATTATGTGAGGACGATGCACCCAGAGTATGCTACTTATAAGAACAAAGTATCACCAGTAGAGGTAAACTTATTCATTTTCTAAAGAAATTTAGGTAAATGGTACTCACATATTTACAAACATTGGAACCATTAATTAAACAACAGTGTGTGAGTCAACAGAAAAATAAAAACACAAAAAGAAGGGAGACAAGACAAGTTAGTATAGCGGATCTATACAGCCACAAAAACTAACCGCCAGATAAGAACTACGTCATAAAAATCCTGCATCGCAGTATCATAGGATTTGGTGCGGTTTGAACATATACAACGTCCCAAATATCTACCACTGAGAAGTAACCCACCAGACACCACACCCGTCTGGTCAGAGGATCCTCCCTTTTTAAAAGAGGTTTGCGGTACTTTACACCCTGTTCCGCATGCCTCTATATGCCTTCTAATCAGGGAGTCAACATAAGAATTAGTGTGTCGCTAGCCTACAAGGAAAAGTAGTTCAAAAGAGAGTGAAACCTTTGAAGTAAGCTTATAAATTTGTTCGTGACAAAATTACTCACGGATTTTTTTGTAAACCATCATCTTCATCATATAATCCTTTTCCCAACTACATATATTGCTTTTAGTCGCATAATGCCTTATTCGCAAAATGGCACCCAAGTCTCGAAAAGACTGATTAATACTCAAAACGACTTATTCGCAAAATGGTTCATTCCCAAAAGGACTATATTTAGAGTTTCCTAAGTCCTTTAACATATCATAAAATGCTTCCTCTCTCCTAACCTAGATACTTATCTTGCTGTGCCCGACAGGGTCCATGTCAACGCATTGTTATTTTACCACCTAAGAATACATGTGGAATGCAATAAAAGTATTGAGTATTGGACTAAATAGTGAAACGCCTATTTCTCAAAAGGACTAATTCGTGAAAGGACCTAGTTAGAAATAAACTAATTCACGAAATCGCCAACTTTTACCAAAGCATAATGTGAAACAACTTAGTTTATTTCTTGGTTTATATGAAATGCAAACACAACATAACAGAAAAATAATATTTTTATTGAAATCAAGCAATAACACAGAAATTTACTGGTGACAGAAATTCACCCATCTACAGACCGACCTCGGCGAGTATTGCTTTACCTTGAAGATCGACCCGTGCGGCTGTTATTATTCACCCTACATGTATGTAGTATAGATACATCTTTATTACATGCTACGATTACCCATATCTTTGCTCAAGTCCACCAAGTAATACACCTAATTTCGTCCTCAAATGAATAGAAAACCCATAACAATACCATAACGTTGCTATCGAGAACGGTACTAAAGGTTTAACAACCCATTTTTGATGAGGGTACCTTGTAGGTTATTCAGAAGATTAGATCTTATCGGCAAGACCTTCATAACCTGGATAGAGTGAGGTTATTGTGTTATGAGGCAGTTTGTATCGGTATTGGAGATATGTATCTTATTTTGTAAATGTTTTTTATTGTAGGGGACAAGACAAATGGGCAAGGGGAACTGATTTTTAAGGGTGTTACCATAACAATCGAGCGATCGTAGATCGCCATCGATCGATGGTAGAATGGATTAGTCGGCGTCGATCGATAGTTTCAACTACACCCATCAAACAATGTCGATCGATGGCATCGATCGGCGATCGATCAATTGTTTACCGCCCGGTATCGGTCGATCAGCCAAAGCTACTGCACCAATCAATCAACTTCAATCGATGGCATCGATCGACGATCGATCAATTGAACCCTAAAAGTTTTGAAACTATTTTTGTTTTCATATATTGAAAGAGACTATCGCTGTTTATAGGTTCATGCTCAGGAAAATACTCGTTTCCTGAGACATAGGCCAAGGGCACGATGTCGCGGAAACTATAAAGCTGGAATACTCGTATAGCGTTCATGTGAAAGTCTAAAAATATTCCAAGGAATCATAATTATTACAGGGATAAAAAGTTTATTACGTCCTAATCCAGAATATGGTCTACCAGTGTGCCAAGTTTAATCCAAATCCCTTCAGTCGCTTAGACGTAAAAAGTTACACACGGACACGCCCTTCAGCTCCACCCAGAGCAGAAGAAGTCATTTGATGATTTCCCATCCTTAAAATAATAAAAGTAACACACGGACAGACAGAATAATAATAACTTTCGCATTCATTATACCTACTTTTAATATTAGTAAAGATAAAATAGATGTTTCACCTAACCATCCTTTTTTTTGGATGGTTGGGAAATCATCAATTGCCTTTTTTTAAAACACTTGAAAACTTGTTTAGCAGCTTTGTGCACTTTTTGGGATGGGTAAAAAATGTTAATCTCGCGTCAGGACACGTGACCTGATCGAAAATTTGTAAGACGGAGGGAGAGTAGACCGCCGTGAGGTTTTAATTCTTTAATGTAATATAAATTGTCATGTTTGTGTACGATGGCGCAATAAATGAATATTGTATTTTACCACATAAATGATAATACTTTTATACTGATATTTAAAGCAATTCGTGCGAAATTATTCCCTTACCATTTCAAAATATCAAAAATGCACAACGTTAATGTTCAAGTTTTCACTTCTGCTGGCACTTCCGGAGTGCAACCCGTTGTTTTTTTTAAGGGTGGGATATCATCAAATGACTTCTTCCGCTCTGGGTGGAGCGGAAGGGCGTGTCAGACTCTTACTGACTAAAACCCATCCGTGTTCCTTCTTGCGTTCCAGGGCCTTAGTGACCCTTTCGAACAAATTCTGCAACCCTGTAATCTCTTATTCGCCTTTTAAGACATGAAAATGAACCTATCCGTTACGGAGAATATTGAAACAAGCATATCTAAGCCTATTTTAGTACACAATTCGCCGAAGACCGGATCAAAAGGTGTCAACAACGTGAAGCCAATTTCGTGAAGTTTTTGACTTAATGACTTGAACACTCATCGGAAGTTAAGCTTTGCCTTGAACTTGAAACTTCGATTTCGGTGAAAAAGAGGCTTCAACTCGATCAATCAAAGTGAGCAGTCGGTAGGTAATCTACTTTGTTTTGTAGTTTTTGAAAGATAAAGTATTTAATTGCCACAAAACGACATACATACAATACATTAGTAGTTCTTAAATTATGTTGGTAAATACAAGTTAAAAACCAAATAAGAATAAAAATAATTCAATAACAAATTAATGTGAGTAAAAAATAAAGCAGATACATGTCGTGGCTGTAGCAAAAAGGCTTCCACTCAGCATTATGCTGTGCCGTAGGGGACCCACAGCACGGCGCTGATTTTGCATCGATATGAATTAAATTGTCAGTATGTAGAGAAAACAAACTATTAATGTATTTAACTAGACGTGAGGTATAACAACATCGATGCATTTTAGGGTTTCGAACGTCTATATGTCAATCTTGGGGCATTCAAAAAAATTAGTAGTAAGTATTTGGTTTAAAAGTAACATGTTAAAAAAAAAATTGTTCGGCGTGCAAAACCGATCGCACTTGCCCGTTTTTTTTATTAAAAAATTAATGTAATGTTTTATCCGTAAATATTTTTTCGTCGCATTGTCGCGTCGCCAATCTTGAACTAAAGCCTTTACTAAAAACCCACTAGCAACGAATCCGTAGAATTATGAATCGGAAACTTAAACAGTAACTGCACATAAGCCTCACGTGAAAGAGAAAGTCAAATATTGAATTTGTTCTTCATCCGGCACAGGTGGAAGTATAGGGTGGCCAAACCAGACATATACAACTTTGTTTCGCCACCATTTCAATTTATGGCCAAATTTTGCAGTTTTTTTGTGTCCTTCTTTTAGTTAGAGTTGTAATTTTGTTTTGGATAGTTTTTAAGCCATTTTGATTTAATTTCAGTAATTTAATTTGAAAGTGCCTAAGCAGATTGTAAAACGATGAAACATGCGAATATTAAATGAGAAACACGACAAAATTCGAACACATTTTAGGCGGCAACAAGGTGGATGGAGGTTTGGCTCAAAAAATCCAATCATAAAAAAAATATTGGGATACTTTTGCTAAAAAAAAACCTAATTTAAAGTTGTATACATCGGGTTTGGCCACCCTGTACAAACAGGACGGGAGAGTAAAAGTTACTGCACGATTATTTTTACTCACTGTTGATACTATGTCTGAATTCGTTTACTCTTTATGTACGTATTGGCTTCGGTGTGTGTAATTTAGGCAAAAGTTCAAATTGGTCCTAGATCAAAAGTGTGCGCTAAAATGTTAATTAATTTTCAAATTCAGGCATAAGGCTCCCGCAGACTATCAAACATTGATGTAAGAACATTCCTAAAAAAACTCTGCACAAATAAAGTACCCCCTTCCCCTCGAAAAATTGAAAATTGGTTGTGACACCAGAACGAAGGTCGCAACCCATAATTATTTCGAGGGGAGGGGGCTCCACTTGTGAGGTGAGACTACATTATCCGCAACGGGTGTCACCCATGCTAGCTACGCCACTGAATGAATCTATTGAAATATGAATCCGAAACTAAAACAATAACGAAGCACAAGCCTCCCGTGCAAGAGAAAGTCAAATAATGAGTTTGTTCTGCATCCGCCACAGGTAGGTTTTTGTGTCGGGGGTTTTTTAAATTTTTAATTTAAGTTTTTATTTATTACTTTTTGTATGTATTTTGTACACTAGAAAGTTTTTAGCGGTGTTTTAGTTTTTATGTACAGGTTGTTAAATAAATCAAATTATTATTTCGTACTTTTTTTAGGTAGGTTTTTGTGTCGGGCGTTTTTTAAATATCTTATCTTTCATTTGACAATCATTTTGGGCACATTTGTAGAATTTTGGTTCTTCCATCCCCACTTTAACCCACCATAACTCTTAAACGGCTCAATCGATTTTTATAAAACATAGCTAAGAACACTCTCGATTAAGTCTCCTTTCATCCAAAAAAAACTAAACTGAAATCGGTTCAGTGGTTCGGGAGCTATGATGCCACGGACAGACAGACACACAGACACATAGACAAACAGACACGTCAAACTTATAACACCCCTCTTTTGCGTCGGGGGTTAAAAAGTTGGACTGCCGCACACGCAACATTCTGCGACAATGTGACAACCCTACACAGAGACATTCCTTCTGCGTACGTATAGATAACCTATAATAAAACAATTTCTACCTATTTTTTTATTGTGTTAAGTAACCTGGGGTCAACAGTGTATAAGTTGAGTACTTCTAGGCAAGCGTGCTCCATCACCAACCCCATCATTGCTTTCCTTCAAGTGAAATTGTGGTCATGTGGTAAAATCATCTTCAATACAGCCGAAAGACGTCTACTGCTGGATAAAGCAAACGACGGCTCCTGTGCTTCTCATATTAGCTGACTCCTGCGGCCCTCACCACGCACTGGAAATCGTTATCTAAACACAATTTTTACTTTTATCAAGTCTCACCGCGGTCGCATCCAAAGCAGGCACTATTGGTACTCTAATGTAAACTTTCCTTATACATCCGTTCATACTAATAAACCACGATATCTGGTTCTTATCTCCCCAACGGCTGCACAAAATGACCACCATAACGGCACCCATAATAGACCGGACCATTTCGTACTACAACTATCTTTGGACCCAATTTCCGCGAGGTCACAGGATGTCCCAAGCACAGGTCGAACCCATCGGCCGTCAGTGTCGAAGTGACCCATTTCCTTTAAAGGGCCTTTTGAGGTATCTGACCAAATCTATTTTAACTGACGTCAATATTTCAATCGCGGGTTGTGGGGCCATTTATTTAATGGTAGTCATCTCATGGGGAACCGATTACGTTTCCGAAACTTTTTTCATTTGCCAAATGATTAATTTGCCATATTTTCACCACATCGAAACAATATTTTACGGAATATTATTTGGTCACAAATAGTAGCCGGTTACAGATATTCTATTTCACGAAGTCCGTTTGGCTCTGGTTGTAGTAGTGACGTGTAGTGATAGGCGCGCTAGTGTGTGTAAACGTAGGTAGCGTTAGGAAAGAAATCTGACACGCATTATATATTTATTTAATAAATTATATAGACAATTTAAGTAAATAATATTTAGCTATTACAATGATAAGTTGCAGAGAAAAGAAACCGACGTCGGTAGTTTTTCAGTCCGTGCGTTGTGATATGAAGCATTGTCTAAGACAATGACAGAGCGTGGGGATAAATTGGGTAAAAGTTTTTCGTTTAGCCATTTAACATAATTATCGTAGCTCATATTAGAATGGTAATCGCCAGCTGTTGAGTTGGCTTTATAAATCAATGAAGCATTTTCAATAAATCCATCCTTTGTACCCGCATGCACTAATATAAAGCGAGTGCCTGTGCTAATTTTTTTTAAGAATGGTGTACTCTCTTTCTTTTGTGCCCAGGTGTTGTTTCGCACGTGTGTTGAAAGGACATAACTTTCATCGGTGTACACAATTGGGCGACCTTGACTGCGATATTCTGACATCTTCTTCAAAAATTTTAAACGCCACATTTGTATATCATGACGCTCCGTCAAAACTTTACGGTTATTCTCTGTTTTACGCCACTTGTAACCTAACTTCAGTAACAATTGACAATAACAGTTTCGATACAACCATCAAAACCAATTTTTTCATTTAATACAGTTTTTAACTTAGCCAACGTTGGAATTTCTTTATGGATGACATGGAAATTTTGTATAGTACTGCGAACAACATCGGCTGTAAAATTATCTATTTCTATCATACTATCCCGCTTTCTTCTTTTCTTCATAGGAGAAGTGAAATTTGATGAGCAGGATGGCAATTCCTTCTCTTCTTTTAATATCCGTTGAACAGTTTTCATAGAAACACCTGTAGCCTCAGCTGTACGCCTTGTAATATCTCGTAAATGAGACAAATCACAGTTAGGTTCCGCAACTGATTTTGTGAATTCATACTCTTCTCGCAGGAAATGATAAACGCTAGCTATCATGCTTCGACCCTAGAACAAAACCAAATCGAAATACCTATTTAAGTAACAAGTTTCATAATATTAGATAGATAAACTCTTAATAGCACACAAAAAGTAGTAACAATAGTTAAAAAAAAATGTTACCTCACTGTGGACAACTTTTCTGCGTTTACTTGCCATGCTGACGTTACTCTTTGAATTTTTTAGCGCGGAAACAAAACACTAGTGACTCTGACCGCGTCGCGATCGTGACTGAGCGCTCCCGAGGTTACGCACACTAAAACAGTGTGCACGTACAGACCTTACAACATTCATAGTCAAACGGACTTCGTGAAATCAAATAAAAAAAAAAATATTGTCAGTAAAAGTCAATATGTTATGCTACAAAATTTTGTTACAGAAACGAATCGTTGCAAAACCGACTTTACGCATTCTTGTCTGCCCTACCCCTTTTTATTTTTAAGAATGAGAAATCATCAAACGACTTCTGCCGCTCTGGGTGGAGCGGAAGGGCTTGTCAGACTCTTA
Organism: Mamestra brassicae; assembly: GCA_905163435.1. Classification (NCBI taxonomy): domain Eukaryota; kingdom Metazoa; phylum Arthropoda; class Insecta; order Lepidoptera; family Noctuidae; genus Mamestra; species Mamestra brassicae. The sequence goes on along the minus strand of LR990999.1, from coordinate 17,486,935 downwards.
CTGACTAAAACCTATCCGTGTTCCTTCTGAAGCCCTTTGCGTTCCAGGGCCGCGGTGAAAAAACGCAAATAAGTCGACCAATTTAAATAATAAAACTCCTGGAACCACGACCAAATTGGCTCTTTGTTTTGCAAATCCATAAAATCAAGTAATTTTTTATAAAATTGAACGGCCTGCGTAGTTAACTGTGGTGAAATTTTGTTTTATGCTCTCCATGTTGTACAATGATAATATTTTTCACATACATACATAAATTTGTGTGGAACGATAACATGCATATGTTATACTAAAGTTAAACAAATTGGCCTTTGTTACTTTAAATGCACAAAAAGTGATAGGTACCAAAAAATATCAATTTTTTTGATATGTTTTGGTACCTATCACTTTTTGTGCTTATAAGTGTGGTAAAGATGTAGCGGCATCAATAATAATAATAATAATAATAATAAACATTTATTTCAGAATCAGTTCCATATTTGTTAGTAACAGTGCAAACTTATAAACTAGTGTTAGTAACATGACATTCCTACCTATTATACAAGCGTGAGGCTCGCCGATCCTGGGAATGTCTACTTGACTGCGTGTAGTCGTATCCACCGCCCCAGGATCGGAGAGTCCCACCTGTCGGCCAACGTTCTGAGAATGATGTTGGGGCTGGCGCGAACTCGGCGTAGCAGAGATGCACATCTCTTGCGCATGATGGCCGAAAAACTATCAACATCCGCGTCGGCAAACATGCCGGACGCGCTACAAAAACGCGGCAGCCCCATCAACACCCGGAACGTGTTGTTGTATTGGGTGCGCAGGCCACATGAAAAACTAAGAAGCGAAATTTGTACGGCAACAAAAAGAACCGCAACGCCATCTATCCTGTCAGCGAAGAACTACCAACCTACAAACCTGCATCGCGCAAACAAAGTTCTCCGTGTGATTTGAACATCAACTACAACAGTTCGAATATCAACTATCGGGCAGTTGCCCACCAGACACAACAACTGTCTGGTAGGAGTTTCCTCCGATTTCAGTGGAGGTATGCGGGACTTTACTCTCTGTACCACAAAGAAACTAATATAAGCTAACCTGTTATTCTATTGAAACTCAGTACTACACGAGGTCACCGGAAGATCAACGGTAACCACCGGCGTGCGGTCGGCTGTACCAACATTAAGACCTTCTTTGAATTGGTTAATATGAGCCAAGTAATTCTATAAAAAGCATTTTTACCTAGACTTAATTTTAAGATGTCTCAGCAAATCGCGTGCCGCACCTCTTCAACGAAAAACACGTACTAAAAAACCTCTTCTTCTTCCCCAGAAAGAAGCTAAGCAGGATAAGCAACAGCTCCCTTATCTCGACTCCTCGGAGGCGATTCAGGAGTGCAGCATCTGCAGCCAGGTTCACCATCTTCAGAGCCAACAGGGCTGGTAAGCTGAGGGCCAAGTCCTTCGCAAAGAAAGAGAAGAAGGCGACACAGACTCTTGCTATCGTTTTAGGTGAGTTTTAGTTTAGAGACCCCTCCTTTATTCCAATTTTTTACTTTCGGGGTATTTTCTTCTTCGTCCATACAGTAGTCACCCCCTTTCTAGAACTATAATCTTTCACATAGTCCATCCATGATTTCTTTGCTCTTCCCCTAGTTTTAGTCTCAAGCAGTTTAAGAGAAAGCAGCCAGTCAGTACGATTGATAGTGAGGTTTTGATTGGCTGGATTGTAACATACAACAGCCACTGCAAGAATGTGAAAAGGGACCAAAGGACTGTAAAGAGAAGTAACCACACAAATAGTATCTGTAAATTGATACAAGATTAGAGCTACAACAACGGATATGAAACTAAAACCCATACACAGAGTGTCAAAGATTAAACGCAACACCTATAACGGGATCATTGCACTCATTATTGTGAACAACTTTTACTATAGCACCAGTCCTCATATCGAATTCAATAACCCATTTTCAAGTTTTGTTTTGAGTTTAATCTGTTGCACCTTGTACTCATATATATATCCTTTTTTTGTCATATTTCAGTCTACGCCTATTTAATACCATATTTTGCCCGCAGCTTCTCTACTGAGATCTATCTCACAGGAACCGTCTATTTTGTCGGTCAGCAAAAGCAGCCTTTACTTTTACAGTCAGTGAAAGATTTTTGTGATCAGTGAAATACTTCCAGAGACTTCTTTTGAAAAACATTTACTACACTACTAACAACCTCCCGCCTCTCTCCCCTCCTACCTCCCTGAAATATTTGTTTAAGTGAAATATCAGTATTTAAGTAACTCTCTCTCTTTTCCAGGCGTCTTCCTCTTCTGTTGGGCCCCTTTCTTCACCTGCTCCGTCCTGGACGCCATGTGCTCCAAGTTCGGGCTCCCCTACTCCCCAGGAGTCACCGTGTTCATCCTGACCACGTGGCTGGGCTACATCAACTCATTCCTCAACCCAGTCATCTATACCATCTTCAACCCTGAGTTCAGGAAGGCCTTCAGGAAGATACTCCACTGTGGCACCTAGCTGGGAGATTACTACGTAGTTTATGACTGAACTTGTGAATTGACTCGCTCAAGATTTTAGTGATATCTTTTTTTTTGGTTGTAGAGTAGTATGCAAGACCCTCCGAAGATTCTGTAGGTTGATTGAACAAATTGGGTCCTTGTCGGCAAGATGTGAATGGAGATATGCAGAAACTAAGGTGTCCTCTTTATATTTGCGATCAACGCGATCATTTATTTTGCAAAACCAGAAGACACGATCTTTTGGTGCGACGATATGTTCCAGTTTGCCGAACGATCACAAATTTGCGCGAAGATCCCTTTCTATTGGGACGACACCTTATGGTTGTCATTTTGGAGATAGAGTGATTAGGTCAGGTGTTCCTCTGAGGATCCTCTTACCAGATGAAACTTTATATCCAGCAGGCCACAAGAGAGCAGCTATTAAGCGTTTCAGAAAAACGGCTGCGTCAAAGACAACCACTCGAATCGAATTGTTAGATGCAATTAAGGTACAGGTCCTAAATGGCTGTGATTGAACGATAAAGTGGACTATGCCACTTCTAGAGGAAGAATATAATTGGTGTATGGTAAACATAGTCTATACGACCAGCCGGTCTATTCTGTCAAAATCTCACCGTGTACTCTCAGTTGCAGTGAGCGTGAAGTGAACTGTCATTACATCTTGTTTGTATGGATTGACAGCTCACTTCACATAAGTTTACACAGTGAGATTTTTACAGAATCGCATTGCTGTTTGCAATTCTTTTGCAACTACTCTGTATTCTCAACGAATATAAAATTCAATTATTTAAAACGATAAATAAAAGCTTATGTCCTGAACCTAATAAAGTGTAAAACTTGACTCCCCATTACTAGTAGTTTTAAAAAAGCAGGTTTCGTCAACTTATCCGCCATTTTGAACTGGTGATGCATATTCAAACATCTCCGTTTCAAAATGGCGATTGATACAGCGTCATCGTTTTAAAGTGGTGATTATGTGTAAATATTCTTTTGTAAATTATTGTCCGAGCTCAAGTTTGATATAACTACGTAGTATTTGTATAATTAAAAGTACTTTTAAAGAACGAATGGTTCTTTTTGTGAAACTAATGCTTTAGTAAAAATTCCGTATGTATGTAATCCGTCTGGGTAGATGATATAGCTGTGTCTAAAAGATACTCTTATGTAAAAATCGAAGGATTCTATAAAAAAAAACGTTCGCGAAAAGACCAGTTTTTGAAAGAAAAAAAATCTTATGCTGTCGAAAAAAGATTTTTCACGAGCGTTGAATTAGAAAATTAATTTAAAGGACAATTTGAATTATTTAATCAATAGGAAATGCATAACCATGTAAACATGACTGCTGTTATTGTAAAAATATCGCATTTTTAAATAAGTACCCTTTTATAACTTCTTTAGGAAACATTTTTCCCAATCTTTTATATACTGCAACTTCCTTTGAGTGTTAACAAGTAAAAATTCATTTGCGATGTATTTATCTCTAAATTCAAATTTAACTAATCTGATGAAAAATCCATTAGCATTGAACTCTTTTCATATTTGACATGTAAAGATATTTTCTACACAACCAAATCTACACATAGCTTAAACATTTTTCATTGTATCACTAAACTAGGAGCCCAAACACACTGCCCTAAACTTTTCATGTATCAACACTACCCGAACAATGTAGGTAATTGTTGGCATAACCCGGGCAAAGCCAACAAAACTCTCTGACCCTTACATTGTTCTAATTCCAGCTACCTGTTGCATTTAAACACAGAAATTTAAAGCTTATAAAAACGGCTATAAGAGTTAGAATCCTATGTAAACATGTCTAGATTTTCTATCTTCACCTAATTTTACCCTGTGGTTGTGATGTTCCTTTAGCAAAGCGAAGCAATAAATGTATGATTGTGTACATAGGTAATAAATGGACAAGCTATGTACGTCCGACTGTGTTACTTTAAATCGTATTGTAATTTAGATCCTAATATTAGAAAATCTGAAAATATGTATGCTCGGCATTGTATAATAATAATATAATATAATATAATATATCCTGGGACAACTCACACACGGTCATCCGATCCCAAACTAGGCAGAGCCTGTACTATGGCAACCAGACAACTGATAAACATACTTATATATTTCTAAATACATACATAATATACACAAATTACACCCAGACACAGAACAAATGATCATGCTCATCACACAAAGATTTGTCCTGGGTGGGAATCGAACCCACGACCTCCGGTTAAGCAGTCAGGGTCACTAACCACTCGACCAACAGGCCAGTCATAGTAGTATCTAGAGAATGTTTATAAATGTATGAAAATCCGTTTCAATTTGGCACATTGTATCTGCGTACACACATCAAAGCAACACGTTAAAAAACGACACATTTTTATGGTTGTAGTAAAATATAAAAAAAAAGCTTTTTAATAATGTTATCTTGTTTAAATACGTACCATTTGAGCTACAAAATATACCTACCTAACTACTTCACGCACAACACACTTTTTTACGGCCGGTTTCAATAACGTGTCTACCTTTAACCAACTGTCATGTTAGAAAGGCAAACATGACGTTTCAGCTACTGTTGGTAGCTAATTTGACAGTTGGTCAAAGGTAGATACGTTATTGAGACCGGCCGTTAGATGGCTTAAAACCAAAGGATACTGTAGTATGTTCGGACTAACAAATTAACTCTAATAGACGTCCATTTCGCTTCCTATTCAGTTTATTACTGCTGATAACACTTCGATATTCTTGCGAAGTCTTGGGAAATGCATTTGAAATTCTAAGAATATAGATATAGATTTCAAATCCAAATCATGCTATCCGAAAGGACCTGAAATTTTTTAAATATAATAATTTATTTATTTCTTACCACAAATAACAGAGAAGGTAGTTAAATATGTGTCTACTGGGACTGCTAGCTCTCCAAAACTTCAATAAGCTCTGTAAAGTCTTCCGCAACTTACTCGTACCATGAAAACACTCGTAGCAAGTCAACTTGTGTTCACGTATGCACATTTACCACCTGTAGGCTTCACATCCTGTCTCACAGTAACATGCAAGAATATGTACATTTTACAGACGCCAGCACATCGGGCTACCCGAAACTGTCAAATATTCCCAATCAACCTTGATTCTAATTCTTTATCGATAAAGTTGAAAATCTATTAAAGTTTGACAGATTGTTGTAGATTGGATGTGCTGGCTTGTATACGTAGTCACTCTAGGTCTAGTATTCCTCGAGGAATTATGACGCAAATGGAAACGTGACTAAATTTTATCACATAATTGACGTCAATAAATGTTTGTCGCTAGTTCTCAGCTTTAACTATATGACTCCCAAGTCCCACCCTTTTTAGAACAGCCAGTCTTGTAATACTCTAGTCAGAGATATCTTGCCAAAGATGTACATATAAATGTTTTAACATGTAAATATAATCTGTATAAATGTTAGTAACACATAAAATAAAGTTGTATTTATTGATGTTGAAATAAATGGTGCATTATGTGTTTCAGTGTTTTGATTAAAAAGTTTAAAATTCCTCGCTACATCATGATCTTCTTTGTAAAACATTGACCGCTCATTTTTGTGAGTATACAAATTTGAAGCGTTCAGAACGTCTAACCAAAGATATCCAAGCAAAAAAAACACCGATTTAAGTGATTTTATTTTGACCTAAAATCATTTTTTTTTCGGCACACTAGAATAAACACACCCATTATGGTTCGGTACTTGACGTGGTCACGTACGCCTGCATATTTGTAGTATAAGAATTATGCATTGGGTAACCAACATTTTTAGTGTATTCGTTGGTATATTCTTTTCTGGTAAATAAGGATCTGATGCGAAAAAATTTTAACTATTGCCCTTATTTTGGTGGTCTGTATGATTTCTAAAAGTTTGTCCATCTATTTTAATAGGACCTATATTTGTCAAACTCTAGTTTAGCCTGCTAACTTGTATGGCATTAAATGAGGATTTAATACGTTCTTAACCCCAAATACTAAATTAAGAAATCGGTCCTCAGTGTGACAAATGGTCTATTTTATGTATCTACAAATGCTCGTTATTTCACTGATAGCCATAACTTTCAAACTGGATTACAAATTCAAAAGTCATTTATTCAAATTAGGCTGAGTGCCAGCACTTTTTGAACGTCAAAGTTCTACATAAAGACAGTCCCCCAAAACGCCCGCCCGTCACCACTTCCTAGTGTTTTATCTGGGAAGAAGAAGTGGCGCAACAAACTCCCCAGCAACACATCTGTCTGTTGAGTTATAAGAACTAGCATTTATACAAAGGTATGCAAATTATTCTTACAAAGAAAACAATACAACAAAGGTAATACGTAAAAAACACACAAAACAAAACATACAGAAACTTATTAATAAATAAACATCATACCTGACTCTTTCTCTGCTTCACCGTTTGTAATAAACTCATCATGAAGAAGTTTAGTTTTGCAAGTTTCAAGCAAAGTAATTGTAACAAAATAATGAAAAAGTACCTACCATCATCGCGTCATTAGTTTTACCTACGTTTCACATTTTACCCTTTTTTAAGGATGGGAAATCATCAAATGACTCCTTCCGCTCTGGGTGGAGCGGAAGGGAGTTTCAGACTCTTACTGACGAAAATCCATCCGTGTTCCTCCTAATGTCCTTTGCGTTCCAGAGCCGCGGTGACTCTTTCGAACAAATTCCGCAACCCTTCACATTTTACCTACCAGTTTCACATTCCCCCATCCCTCATTTAATGACAGACAAAAAAAACTGGCCAAGTGCGAGTCGTACTCGCACACGATTGTCCCGTATAAACCGAAAAATCACGTTTCTTGTAGAATGCAGGCCCCCTTTAAGATTATTATTTGTTGTTTACAGTGTGTTACAAAATGTCTATCTATTACGGTTTATTAGGTACCTACACCCAATATAACAGTTACAGATATAGCCCGCTGACAGACAGACGCACGAACAGCGGAAGCATAGAAGTATGGTTCAATTGCTTACCCTTCGTTTACACATACAGCCCGCTGACAGACAAACGGACGAACAGCAGAAGCTTAGTAATAGGGCTTCCATATTATTATTATACGCTTTGGTTCCATTGCTTACTCTTCGGTTGCAGAACCCCAAAAACCAAAAATACATTCCTCCAATTTTACATCCTGCCGTTCAAAATCTGCTACATCTTTCATCAAAGACCGAACCAATTATCCGAAACATATTTCAACCAGTAATTGCAGAGCCGTGCTGCATAACGATCCATACATTCCATTAGCCAATCGCTTTCAATCAAACAGAAAGCCAGGTCAGACGTAATTGGTCGAAGCGTAATTTTTATTGTTCGACGTCAAGCTATTGATTGAACCAATTAGTAGAGGTGCTGACTGTCGTATATTTCAAATTGACATGTTTTATTTTATGTGAAAGAAGTGTTTGTGAATGGGCTTCATCAGAAGGCTTAAAACACCTAAAGGGCGTAATCATTTCAATCTCTTAACACATAGATGTGTTGCTGGGGCGTTTTTGCGCCATTTCAACTTCCCAGCTACAACACTAGGAAGTGGTGACGGGCGTTTTGGGAGACTGTCTTAATGCAAAACTTTGACGGTCAAAAAGTGCTGGCTTAACACCTTATTTGAATATAAATGACTTATGATTTTCATTTCACCTTGAGCGATTGAATCAGAATGAAAATATTCGCAAGAGAACCAAGATTAACTAACAACGTGCAGCATTTCCATAAGAATCGTGCAGCCGCGGTGAAGCGACGGACAGTATTGCCGCTGTGTACCTATATTATACAGAAATTTGTTTAGGATGTAGATAAAATTATCTTAATTACTAACATAGGACAAGTTTTGTACTAACAAATGAGTCATGGTAACTTGAAAATTAAATTGAATTGAATTAAATTGATAGAAAAATCGCCAAACTAATGTGAGTGGCAGTGGGCACTAGCTACCTCTTCCCACAGAATATAGTCGATGGGGTCGAAAAGTTCTGGATTAGCAGCCGCAGCGCTGGAAGGCCTCCCACAAGGTGGACCGATGACCTGGTGAAGGCCGCGGGAATCCGCTGGATGCGAGATGCACAAGACCAAGCACCAAGAGGTGACATGTGGGGGAGGCCTATGTCCAGCAGTGGACCTCTTTCGGCTAAAATGATGATGAAGTGTTAGTTATCGACGATGGACCGATATCTTTGGTCTGGAATAAAGAACCGAACTGCCTCATCGGTCTAGTGGTTGCAAGCGTTGCTGCTGAATATGAGGTCCTAGGTTCGATTCCCAGGTCGAGCAGTGTTTATTTATGTTGAATTTCTCTGTAACCACCCGGAGTCTGGATTTGTAATTTTTTATGGCAATAGGCTGGCCCCATATTACATGGGTCTTAAAGAAAACTTGCGAAATATTGTTGCACTGCAGTAACTTGTAGCCTCGGCCTAATCCTTTAAGGAATCGGTTAGTTTTTGACACATCGGGTAGTTATTTGACACATCGGGTAGTTTTTGACACATCGGGTAGTTATGACACATCAGGTAGTTATGACACATCGGGTAGTTATTTGGCACATCGGGTAGTTATTTGAATAGCATTTACCACAGCTAAAGATCGAAGTGATTTAGTAAATACTCGTATGTCTAAGATGGTTTTATAAAAGACAAAAAAATTCAACGCTACCTACTCTTTTAACATTATTTAGGATAGCCAGAAATACTCTTAACAAATTACACGGGCACAAAATTTAATTATTCCCACTAACCCCAACGCCGGTATTCAAGAAAACAAACCACACATTATTATTTCGCCACCTTCATAATTCACCTCCTAATTTATGATTCTACTAGGGTTGCCCCTTTTTGAAGTGAAAACTTCTTCAGGCGCGTTGAGCACTTTTTGGGAGAACAAAAATCATGGAACTCGCGACATCGTCACCGAACGCTTAGGGGTGAACAAAAATCATGGAACTCGAGACATCGTCACCGAACGCTTTAGCTTTCACTTAGTTTTCACGTATTGGCAGTCCCAAAAGACTGCCCCGCGTGTTTTTTTGTACAAATAGAGTACATTAGTCATTAAAGGTAGAAAAAAAACAACATTTCTGTCAAAAATAAAGTACAGACGTAGAAGAAGTCAAGCTAAAACAATTTGTCTTTCTTTAATAGATTATCAACTTTATCGCTGAAATATTAGATTCAAGGTTGATTGGGAACATTTGACAGTTTCGGGTAGCTTGAAATGCTGGCGCCTGTTCTATTTATTCTAAATTATATTTTGCTTTAAAAACATATTTTTCATTACTTTTAGCAACTTTTAATAAATAATTATCACTGCTAAACAGCTTCACATCTTTACAGTCTATGGTTAATGGTTAAGTTAAAGTTAATAAGTAATTAATTTTTTATCAGATTCAGAGACGCTGTGTTCCTTTTCTTTCTTGCAGCAGAATGTGGAAAATGGGCATACATTTTCATCGTATTTGTAAATAAATAATGATTAGTTTGTTAAATCAAATGATGCGAAATAAAGTATTTTCGCGTACTTTATTGTTCTCATAAAGAATTTAGTACAATTGCCTGAAATAACATACAAAACTAAATAATAAAGTACGGGTGGCAACCCTAGATTTCACCCAGAAACATAGAGAATGAACTGAGCAACACCCTCCATAAATATACCAGTCTATAGAAAGTGACAAACAGATTAGTAGACTATGCGGTCGATAACTTCTTCGTTTTAGGGTTTCGAACGTCTGCATGAAACAGCGGAACCCTTATAAGATCACTTGTGTGGCTGTCTGTTTGTCTATCACAGCAAATTTTATTTGCTAGTAGCAAATTGACTGCGATGTACTGGACCAATTCAGTTGAAATGAGGTAAACATATGAACTTCTGTTACCTAAATACGGAACGTTACGTTAGTCACTTTTGGTAGGCAATTATGAAAATAAAAATTAACCAGCCAAATGCAATACGGACTCGGGCGCCAAAAGTAAACGTTTTTTTTTTTATATGTCTGTACTACAAATTTGTAACCATAATCAAGAAAGAAAGAAATTCAGTTTTTTCTGCCGAAAAGGACGCACAGAAATACTTAAAGATAAATAACTTATCAAATATAACAAAACTAAAAAATAAAAAACGCAGGTGTGTGAGTTCTATTTTGTTTGTGGTCACACCACTTTATGAATAAGGAACGGTCAGTCTATTCTCTACGTCTATGACTCCACCGGACCACAATAATAATGGAGGTTCTATGTACAAGTCAACAAGCTATTGTGGAATTGTGGAGAATGCTTGCGTTCTCACTAAGTAGAGCTATGATTAACTGGCTTGTGTGAAGACTTGAGTCCTGGCTTAGGGCTAAGCTGTCATGAGGAGTCAGCTGCTTCCAGATTAGTGTTGAAACGCGATGTGTGAAAGCACTTAGTGTTAGTGCGTATTTGGAGATGAAATGTCGTGATAATATAAAATATTTGGCAGAGACTTAAAGACACACAACTTTAGAGTTCCGAACCTCTGTATGGAAAAACGGAAGCCTTATAGGATCACTCGGTTATCTGTCTGTCGGTTTGTCACAGTCGATTTTCTCTAAATTTACTACACACATATAACCTTATATAACCCAAATACGGATGCGTAACGAAAATAAATGAATTTCGGAAATAGGGTGCTCTTTTTGGTGGAAAATTAGAAATATTAAAAAAAGTTTTTCCAACTATACCGTGTGGCATATCAAATCAATCAAATGACTTCTTCCGCTCTGGGTGGAGCGGAAGGGCGTGTCAGACTCTTACTGACTAAAACCCATCCGTGTTCCTTCTAAAGCCCTTTGCGTTCCAGGGCCGCAGTGACTCTTTCGAACAAATTCCACAACCCTGCCAGGCTCTAGCCGTAGCGGGCCCCATCTTCTATGCTGTCATCTCGTTGAGGCGCGTGGAACACAATGCACCTTCGACCCGGGCCTGGTGGTGATCGGACAGCGAGCTACCCAACACTCGCCGTCCACAGGCCCGCGCCTATGGTGGCCGAGGATCGCCCTGCGACTCCCGACGCCCGGGGCGTCTTCTCCTGTAGCGGCGGTTGGGGCGAAGGCCTAATCTCTCACTCGCGCGGCCCGCCTCCTCCTTCGCCAGCATTACTGCTTCGTAGAAGGAGATGACCGCTTCCCAAGCCTCCTCGCTCCGGACCATGGATAACTAGGCGAGAGGTCGCCGCCGCCGAAGGCACGACTGCCCTGGGATCCGGGGTTCGATTACCAAATAAAATAAAAAATAAGGGCAAAAGTGTCCAGCCGGTCCATTCTGTAAACATGTCGAAGTGAAGGCTTGAGTGAAGTGATCACGAGGTGAGCTGTCAATCCATATAATCCAGATGGAATGACAGCTCACTGATCACATGACATTTTGATTGTACGTGTTGACAGCTCACCTCGTGATCACTTCACCCAAGCCTTCACTTCGACATGTACACAGAATCGACCGGCTGATCTCTCTCCGGTCGCGTCGGATAGCCGTCCCATCGGATTATGAGAGTGATGGTAGAGGGAGCGCATCTATGTTTGTGCACTATAATAGGTAGGTCTCCGTTGATGTTGGCCATCGTCGAATCGGTCAGCAGGTCTTATTTTATTATTAATAGCAGCTATAGTCACAACAGTCGAATTAAAAACCTTTACTTTAAATAAAATATCCCTCCATCTTTGACAGCACCCATGGGCTCGAAAGGGCAATGTAATTTCTCATCTTGTAACTACAATATTACAATATTCATCTCGAAACGTCTCTTTAGATTACGGTCTGATATGAATCATTCAGAAACTTGTCGAGATTTGGGACTAACGCTATCAATTGTCTTGATGAGTTCTCTGTAACGTTTTGGATCCATTCGTGAATGGGTATAACTAGTGTCCGACTGAAACACGATTTTTTGCCGAAACCGCAACCATGACCGAATATTCGGCTCCTCTGCTAGTTTCGGCCGAAACCGAAACTTACGTGGTAAAAAAGCTAAGAAAAATTTAAAAAATTATGTCTGGGATAAAATAATATTCGATTATTGAAAAATCAGGCCTAAGTTTTATGAAATATAAATCATTGAATGCAGTGTAGGTGTTCATTAAAAAAATACTAGGTATACCTACATAACGCTTGCACGCCCCGAAGGGTAAGGCAGAGGTGCACCTTTAGTGCACGAACAATTCGCCATAAAGTATATAAAATAGGGATCGAAAAAGTGACTCCAAAATGAGACGAGGGCCAAAAATCAAGCAAAACTAAAGACACAAAAAACTATAACTTCTTGGTAATACCTAGTACCTACCCACCATTTTTTTTAAAACTACAAACCAATTAACCAGTTATGATGGATGGAGGAGGAGGGTAGATGGATGGAGATGCATTCATCTCTGCCTAGCTTGGCAGAGGTGAATGCATCATAGAGCATCTAGTTTCATTGAGCCAGTTATGTCCACATTAATTCTAATAAACGCAAACCTTTTGCCACTAACCATATCCAGGTTGCTGACTAACCTGGATTCTCATCTAATGAGCGATGTTAACACTCATAAACAAACTAGGCAATTAGTAGGTTTATTAGTTGTCTATCACATGATCACATCCCACAGCTCAAAAACAGAACGCTAGTTTCTGTTCAGCCGAATATTCGACCACTTTTTGCCCGAAACCGGAACTCTGGCCGAAACTGGCAGAATATTGAAACCGAATTATCAGCCGGACTCCCTTGAAATCTTATATTGCCCACGTTTTCTTCAAAGTGGTAGCCAGAGCCCTCTATCACGTGGAATGAAATTTTTTCGTTATTGACAAAAAGTAAAATAACATTCAGATTTGTTAAATATTACGTTCAGCTTATAATAATTTAAATTAATAACAGAAACAACACAAAATAATTACAGTTTCCATTTATTTTCATCAACAAAATGTTTCACATCAGCCCGTGCTGCCATCTATCCATTAACCTTTGCAGCTCGAAGGAATTCAAAACTTACTACGTAGTCTACATGAAACATATTTTCTAGTGAATTGCGTCGTTTAATCACACTACCGAACAATAAACAGGCACTGTCAATGATAATAACTAACCAATTCATACAAGATTATTGTTTATTTATAAAAGTAAAGGCTATAACACAAATTGCAACCATGACCTTGCCCGAACCAAATGAATAATAAATCTGCTATTTGTAACTAGATGGCGTTACTGACATGAAAAACAACAAAATATGTCACGCCCAAATATAACTAACTGATGCATGATTACGTGTTCTTGTGAAATAGAAACACCTTTTTACCGATATCGTACCGCTTTTCAATTCATCACATGGAAGAAATAGTTTTATTTGCGACTTTTCCTTTGCAATAATAAATGCAACAAGAAAATGACGTTTGTTGTATTTGAAGTCCTGTTCAAATAAGCGAGTCACGGTGTTTGTCTCTTTTGCACAAGAGAGCAGATTTTATGCGCTAGAGCGAGAGGATGCATTACGCGTTTTCGTTCGGAGTAGAACAGTATTTCGTATCAGCTGACAACCAAAGCAAAACAGTCGGTGCGCGACCATCTTGTCAAAACTCTGAGTCGGTGACAACAAATAAATATTGTAAAATGTCCTAAATCGCTCTAAATGACTTAACTAATTGATTGTATTTAATAAAGTATCGTGCATATTTCATGTTGGTGTTGTTTTCGAAGCAGTTATTATATATTTTACTCGATTTTTCGGGTTTGTGTTGCGTCAAATGACGTCATGTATGTGATTATACACGTATCGCGGCTGACGAGTTTGTAAGTATTTTCTTTTATTTCTGTGTTAATTTCATTAATTTATAGTTTATGACACGTAGTTTTCCATAAGTGCATGTTGTTTGTTTCATTCATGAATCGATAGGAATCCGTGGGGCCCCTTTGGTTGTCCATACGCGTCGGACTGTGTTGGGTACGGATGCCCTTGAAAATTATGCAGCAAAAATCGCGTCGTTGCTGGGCCGATGGTGTCTGTGTTTAATAGCAGAAGCAGTACACAGTTCCATTCATGATGTCGTTCATTTCGCTGTCGACAAGATTGACTTAGCATTTCGCATAGCAACGAACGTCCGCGGACTTACTAAAAATGGAACGCTCGAGACTCATAGAAAGTATTGTTCTTCAACATCGAAAGTGTGTGTTTTATATCTGTTTATCGGCACGATAACCCTTTATAACACGAATAACATATTTTTCTCTCACTTTCCTTTTCGTTTATGTGTGCTGTGTAGGTAGAAAAGTGTGAAGATTGATGTAATGCCTGCATTCGGATACTTTAAACATCTGCATTGCAATCGGCAATATTTAACATCCGTAGGTACTCTCTATTTTTACATTAGCAGTGTTTACGTGTAATACTTGTTAATATAGCTCGCTTATTAGAGGTGGGCGTCACTCATACAATCATCCATGAATACCTACGTGTATGGGTACTTCCCCATACAAGTAAGTAACATTATTCAATAACACGCGTTTATTTTTTAGTTGTGTGGGTATCTATACAATCGGTGTTATGTGTGGTTATGCGATATTGATAAAGCATTCTGTGTAGTGTACACCAGACAAATTAAACATACATTAAATGAATTAAGTACAGTTATTATTAGACGGGGTATCCGATCGGCTCCATTATTTTTAATTCCATCGACGTAAAAGGTACCTACCTACCTACTTTTTTATTGTAGTTTATGGTCACGTGCCGCCAAGCAACTGCGGTCGTTGTGCACACGACCTAATTTGTGTCTATGTTGTTCAGAATCTTAGGTTTCGTTTACACAGGCGGACATGATTATTGTTTTTGTGTACACTGAGCGCATATGATAATTTCCTGATAGAGGAACTTGCGAATGGTTTCCGAAGTAAATTTTGTAACAAAATAAGACTTTGTTTATTACCTATTCCACGAAAGTGCCGTGAATATATGAATATCAAACATTTTGCCCACAGCTTACCGTTGCAGGTCGTTAAGAACTGTTATTACAAGTTTTCTTAGCATTTTATAACACAACAAACATAATTACGTAAATATTTCATTACATTATGAAACTCCGATAAGTACCTAATTGTCTATCACTCAACAGTACAAGTAGGTATTTGTTAGAGAAGGTACTTCTGTGGTAAGTAATATTATTTACCCACTCTTTCCTTTAATAAGCGACGTCAGTCTATTAGAATATTAATTAGTTAACGGGAAAAGGAACTCGTTCAAAAAAACAATTTATTCACCCATAGCATAACAGTAAGTTACTCTTACATAAATCTGCTAACAGAAAAAAAAAATGCAACTTGTCTATTCTCCGCTCAGCGCCAAGTAAGCAGCCTAAAAAAAAAACACCAACCAACGTTCCTTTTTAGGGTTCCGAACATCCGTAAGAAATGGAACCCTTATGAGATCACTCGGATGTCTCTGTCCGTCTGTCAAAGCCAATTTTCTCCGAATCCACCGAACCGATTCTGTTGAAATTTCATATCCTTAGGAACTTTTGTGACCCAAACACGGACGCGTTACGTAAATAATGAAATTTTGAGTACGGGGGCGACTTTTGGGGGACAAACTAGAAAACTTCAAAAACATGTTTTTCAAACAGTACCGTGTGACATATCAAAAGGCCTTATTGTTAGAGTTTTAAATCATTTTTTTTTACATAATTAAATAATCAATAGTTTTGAAGTTATTCAAGAAATTAGACTTTAGTTTTAGATGTTAGGCTCAGTAGTTTCGGAGATCAGCCCCCCCCCCTCCTTATCTAACGCGTATAACGTCTAAAACTAGTCTAAAAAAAATATTTTAAAAAAATGCAGATAATAGTCCTTCACCTGTAGATTACAGAAAAAACCGATAAAAATCTAAAGCGTTAAAATAGTATTGTTACAAAAATGGAATTCGTTCGGAAATCGGAACCCTGTGCACGCGAGTCCGACTCACACTTGGCCAGTTTATTTAAATTACAATTTTATTGCTACAATTTTCATACTGTTAAATTATGCCAAAAGACGTGACGATCAAATTCATTAAAGATGACCTTGATAGGAGCAAAAATGACCTTCACGACTTGACGTCAGTCAGGTGCATCGGGTCTCACGAAAACACACGAAGCTACTCCGACCTTACATCGCATCGGCACTATAAATACGAGAAACTTTATAAGGGACAGAATATTTGAATAGGTATGGAAACTGAAACTATATCAGCAAAGTGTTTCCTACTTCCATTCTCTGTAAAATAATTTTACTGTCTTTAGATATTACATTATGCAAATTGACATTATGTATGACAGAAGTGATAGAGCACTTATTTGTGGAGGACCGTGGAAGTCGTCCAGGAAAGTACTTACTATAACCATGCATTGCTATTTCTGCTGCTTAACAGGGGTGTCAGTTTAGGTAAGGGTGCCTATGCATGCCTATGTAAATACAGGCTTATAGCAATTTACACAATTCAATTGTTTCTGTAAATGACAAGATGGTATAAGCAATAACATATGTCAATGACATCTACAAAGCCACGGGCTGATATTCCAGATGTCATTGGCGTTGGTGCTAGGGTTGTCAACTGTACTTTAAAATAGAGTATTGTTCTCTATTTCATGTAGGTTTAGGTACTTTATAATCTCACCTACATGAATGACTCATTAAAATGTGCTAAAATACTTTTTTCTTTTTTTTACTCTAATGCTCGCGTAATCTCATCAGATGGTAAGCGATGATGTGGTCGAAGATGGAGCACGCTAGAAAGGGTAATTAAAAAGTAGGCACAATCTTAGAAAAAAGAGTACTTACCCTTAATTACATTTCTTATTGCTTAAACCAAAATTTTGTTGTTTTTAGGGTTCCGGGTAAATCGGAACCCTATTACTAAGACTTCGCTGTCCGTCTGTCACAAGGCTGTATCTCATGAACCATGATAGTTAGACAGTTGAAATTTTCACAGATGATGTATTTCTGTTGCCGCTATAACAACAAATTACAAAATAACAATTAAAAAACAGAATAAAATAAATATTTAAGGGGCTCCCATGCAACAAAAGTGTTTTTTTTTGGCGTTTTATAGACAATTGTACGGAACCCTTCGTGCGCTAGTCCGACTCGCTCTTGGCCGGTTTCTTTAATTAATTGTACGACCATAGATTTATTTTATCACCAGTTTGCAATTATGACCGAAAAGACAAAAACTCCTTCAGTGGGATACTGAAATGGCAGGATTTCATTCAGTTTAAATAAAAGACGGAGTCAAAATAAAAAAAGAGTACCTATTTAACGTAATCTATTGTTTTGTATATAATAAAATATGTCTATGCAAAATAGAGTACAATACTCTATTTTAGAGTACGGTTGGCAACCCTAGTTGTCGCTATCAGGAAACACAGACTGTCAGGGAATTCCACTCCGTAATACTGCTTAAGGCCCGGACTCTACCAAGCGGAGATGTGCGGAGAAGTCCAAAGCGGAAACGAGAAGAGATGTTTTTCAGCAATTCTATTGGTTGTTTAACCTTTTGAACGCCAGAGCATAAACGCATCGGCGTGCCCCCGACGCCAAGCCACAATTTTACCGTAGGTACTTTTTGTCACGTATTTGCGACGTTTGGCGTACAGGGCACTCGCTTGCTTGTCACCTATACGTGACAGTGGCGTTCAAAAGGTTAAAAAACATATCTCCGCTCGTCTCGTCTCCGCTTTGGTGTAGTCCGGGCCTTCTGCTTCTCTGATTTACTGAAGCTTACCCACCAACTCAGTATTACATCTCCTTCATACATTAGAACAGCCATAAAATAACATTAAAATTGTCCGACTCAAAGCTGCGGCTTTTTCCTCAAAAGGTCATTCCAGCCAGACAACGCCCCACTTTGTTACAGGTTACATAATTCTGTAGCGCTAAGTCTGGACTTGAAAATAACGTGACCTCTGAATTTGTTTCGACGTTTATTTTCAGAGCTAGTCTACGAAACTCCAGCG
Organism: Mamestra brassicae; assembly: GCA_905163435.1. Classification (NCBI taxonomy): domain Eukaryota; kingdom Metazoa; phylum Arthropoda; class Insecta; order Lepidoptera; family Noctuidae; genus Mamestra; species Mamestra brassicae. The sequence continues at coordinate 17,468,419 of LR990999.1, read as the reverse complement.
CGAGCGCCATCTAATACAATACTGACTCTGTTTATTCTTATATTTACTTTATTTTGATGGTATATATGTCACCGGAAAATAGCAAACTCCGTAAGATTATAAAATAACTTGAGAGAATGTAAACTCTCGATAAATTGTCAACTGAACATTTAGATTACTTTTTTACGCATCAAAATTTGATAGTCTATAATCTCCCGAAGTCATTCCGAGAAATTGTGGACTGACATAAAATGGCGACCAATCAGAGCACAAGTCTACAATTTATCTGCTTTGCTGTGATAGTTAAATTGGAAACTTGGCCCCTCATGGGTCTTTGTTTTCTCAGAAAAGACCAATAAGAGCTTTGTTTCCTGGTTTACTTTCACACGAAAAAAGATAAATTGTAGACTTGTGCTCTGATTGGTCGCCATTTTATTGTAATCCACTATTTCTCGGAATGACTTCCGAAAGATTATAGACTATCAAATTTTGATGCGTAAAAAAGTATTCCAAATGCTCAGTTGACAATTTATCGAGAGTTTATAATCTCTCAAGTTATTTTATAATCTTACGGAGTTTGCTATTTTCCGGTGACATATATTTATATTTGATTGATTCAAGAGAACCGCCACTCGTCCATTGAAACTATTGAAAGGTTCATTAGAAAACCAGCGTCAGACAGCATCAGTCTGTCTGACATATCGCTGAAATGGACCTTTTTAGTGCAGCCGTGAGACACACACTTGGTTTTTAGCATACCTACTTTTTTTTAAATTTCTATGTACCGTGCGTGTTTCATGTACCTACTTATGTGCTAAATAAATATTATTATTTCCTTCTTCCTTTCATTCTCAGGATTATGTTTACACTACTCTGAATTTTGAAACAAAATTTCCTTGTATCTAGCCTCTTCCCAAGTATATTGGGGTTACAGTCTAACCGGAAGCAACTGAATACCAGTATTTTACATGGAGCGTCTGCTTGTGACAAACCAGTAACTGGGATTTTCTGGCTTCTGACTGACTACCAGTAACGGCTGCCAAAGATTTTCAAATGACAGCAGGGCCCAACGGATTAGCGTGCTTTTCGAGGCACGGAGGAAACTCAGTCTGTTATAAATGGTCACCCATCTACGGACTGACCTTAACAAGCGTAGCTTAACCTCAAATTTCGACCGCTGCGGTTGTTATTTCAAACAAATTTCCCTGTTATCAGTTAACAAGGAAACTTTCATGCTACTTTGTTATAGGACGCTTATCAACCCAAATAACCAGACTCTTTCCTGCCTGTCACGTGCTCCATTTTAATTCCAATGAAATATAAAAAGAAACCATAAATTGTTAACTCCATTATACCTAGATACCCAGTTACCTACTTCATTTGGTTTGCGGTTGACCCGACGCGGCGGTAATATGGCGACGCTAACATTTGGCAACCTGTCCCCACTGCAGTTTTTACAAATTTTACTTTCGATTGAGTTGATCTAATGCGGGTCGTCTCTAAATATGTACACAGCCTTATTTATAAAAACTTTATAACCATTACATAGCTAAAATACTGATGAGCTGATTCTTTATTCAAAATTTTGTATGGAGAATTTGAATTTAGAATCTGTTAAACTGTATTTTAATTAAGAAATGGTTTCAAGAGTTTTTATGAATAAGTGGTCTATGCTACAGATATCTAGTTAGCTATTTAATTAGTTTCTTTCGAATTTCCGAGGTCTTATTAAAAATCTGTCCATTTTATTTTTATTTTCGTTTAACTGGCACCATTTTACCTTGTTTTTTTTTTCTCTGTCCTTTGCCACATCTGGCCAATCCTTTCGGTAGGATTCTAACTCGTCCCGTCATCTCCTCCTGGGCCTACCGCGTCGCCGGTTCCTGTTGTTTGAAACCCAATCAGTGGCCACTTTTACCCAGTTCTGTGGCGACATGCGACAGATGTGGCCAGCCCAGTTCCATTTTAGATTGGCGGCTGAATTGCCTACGTCTGCGATATGAGTTTTGGATCGAAGTATACTGTTTCTTATGCGGTCTTTGATTTTGACTCCAAGAATATTTCATTCCATTGCTCGCTGACAGACACCGAGTGCGGACTTTGATGTTTGGTTAATGGCCATGTTACTTAAAAGAAAGAAAAACATAGTACAAACAAAAAAATAAAATAAATAGTCAACTAACAACAAAATAAAAACCTGTGTGAGACCAAAAAGACTCCTACCTGAGCAAATGCTGCGGCTGCAATATTAAAAAAAAAGAAAAACTTGCAACCGGCACAACACGTTTTGTTTTTTCATTCCGTCCTGTTACCGTCAAGCTGTCACTGGCTGACAGCAGAACGACAATGTATCATCGCAAGATAAATAAACAATTAGCAGAGACATCAAACGACTGATTAATTATTCAGTTAGCTTGGCCGGTAACTTTAGCTCCAACTTCGTCTCTTCGGCCTGATGCCCCATTTCTCAGAGAATTTTTAATTACCTGGTAACTTACACAGGTTGCAATACTTTTGGGATATTTTATGATTTTCTGTCGATTTCTAAAAGGACAGTAACATTGTGTGTACAACCAAGGACTGGAATTCCCTGCCGTAGTCTGTTTTTTCCTGGTAGCTACAACCTGGGTGACTTGACGTCAAGAGTGAATAGGTTACTTGTCGGTCAGCGTGCTCCATCATCGACCACATCTTCGCTTTCCAGAAAGTGAGATAGTTGTCAAACGTGAGCCTAGGCAACAGTAAAAATGAAAAGTAATTTAGTATACTTTAATGAGTCGTTCATGTAGGTGAGATTATAAAGTACCTACACCCACATAAAATAGAGTACAATACTCTATTTTTAAGTACAATTGATAATCCTGGTACCAAAGCCAATGACACCTGGAATATCAGCCGGTAGCTTTGTACATGTCATTGACATAATGTTATTGCTGAAAAATCGAACAAGTCCATATAGTCCCACTACAGGGCATGAGGCCGTTGCCCTGTAGTGGGAATATATGGACTTGTTCGATTTTTCACTCTCCTTTTTCCACACAGTAATCCTTTTTGCTCAATAAAAGTAGTGTAAAATATGAATGTCACACTTCGTCCATTTGTGTCTTTCAAAAGTCCAGGAAACATTTCTTAAGGAGCCTGACACTTAAGCAAACTTGTTATCTATTTCTCATGACTAAGTACAGCTCTATTATCCGATATAATTATGTATGTCCTTCGAATGTTCTTCCGTACCAAAACAAGCAAATTATCTAATCGCGATCTATTAAATCATCGTCAAAATACAGTCTCGGTCATTTTAAAACGGGCAGTGGTAGTGTGCACTACAACAACAAACGATTCTATGGGGAATTAGCGAAGACATAGCAAATCCGTCGCAATGGTTGCTTCAGTGATCTCGTAATTCGAAATTAGAAAATGAGGTTTTTCAAACATACTATTTCAGTATTTTATCAAATTAAGAATAGACTTAAGGAGAAAGCGCCAGGGTTGCCCGCGAAATTCGATTTTTCTTATGTTTTTTGCAATTTGCAAGTCAAAGTTTGTAAGCTTGTAAGCATTTCAGTCGTAAGACATCCGCTGCTGGGTATAGGCCTCCCCCAATTGTCGCCACGTGCATCGATCGATCTTAAGGTGGAAGCGCCAGGGTAGCCCGAGAAAATTAAAATTTTCTTATGTTTATTGCAATTTGCGAGTCAGTGTCAGGCTATCGAATTAGATGAATGATACAACCTGTATTGATGATTTTAATTATTATAACTCAGTAAATCCATATTTGTTACGGTCGCCAATCGTATTTTTATCAACATACAACCTGACACTGACCTGCAAAATAAATAAAACGTATGAAAATTTGAATTTCATGGGCTACCCTGGCGCTTTCACCTAAAATAACCTTTTATGTCTCGCATAGCTTAGGTTCATACGAAAAAACTGCTCGAAAGGTTATAGTGAATTCTAGCTACATGGTCGCCATTGCTCATTGGTATTTTATACTGTCGGTGACACTCAATAAGGCATGTCCGATGTTCGTCCTTTCTCCAATGTTTTCGATGGGAGATCTTTCTTCTTACTAATCCGTACTTCCTCACTACTGGGCAAAAGCCGCCTTCCATTCCTTCCAACGGTCTCGATTTTGCATTTCTTCCTTATAATTCTTAAGGTAGACATTCAGGTCTCTGTCACGGTCAGCCGCAGCCCAGTGACTCTATTTCCGGGTACCAATCCTCTTTGCCATGTCCTGCACAGTCCCATTTAAGTTGGACAGCCTTTTGAGCCTTACCAACGAATTGGACGTATAAATGTCTACCTAAGTAACTCCTCTGAAAGAGACATCTTATCGCTGCCCCACACGCTACCTGCAATCGCATCATAAATGAGTTATGGCACCAACGGAAATTGACAGGCTGTTCTATTCTTAGCCGAGACCGCACGGAAATGAAATCACAGCGTGGGCTTACATCCCGATATTATTATTGTGACATTCATAACTACATGAGCCAGTAATTGTGCCACTGCAATACAAATATCATCTTCTATCTGATCTATAAATTGTATAAAACTAAGTCGCCGTCTACCTCTGTCTGTTTCTCCGCTTACTTACGCTGTGTCTTCTTAACCTCTTAAGGGATTTTGATACAACTTTCACTAATAGAAAGAGCGATAAACAGGGTTGCTAGATTAATATAATGAAGGAACGAGCATTGATCCACCGATCCACCATACCTGCTTATTGTCTACAATCATCAACATTCTTCCTCACTGAGTTTTCGGCCCCCAGAGGTCAACCTAATTACAAATTGAAGGGCACATAATTATATGCGATAATTGCACAATATTGTAATATGTGTTAAATTGAGGAAAATAGATATCTGAAACATATTTGCAATGAAGATAATAACTGCTTATGATATCACATTGTTACAGGCACACGTGTGACTAAATAAAATATACAATTTAATCAGTCATCTTTCACTACCCTAAGCATATTTTGGCACGGCAGATGAATTGCTATTCTATTCAGAAAATACTTAAGTCATGTTGTGTAATACTTTCAATTCATTGCATTCACGTAAATAAATATGCTTCAATGTCCATACAAATTTACTAGAGGAAACCAAATGACAGTAATCGGGTTTTAGCTTCATTTTTTCACAAGGTTTCCACAAATTACAACAGAATTTCTGTAGTTTTGTCAGGTCGACAAATCCATGTATTGGACGGAAAATCTTTATCGTAGATATCTCTGAGCCCATTAATGACAGAATCAGAAACAGATGCAGAACGGTTCAGGAAATACGAATACAAGATGACGATGATGATAATAAGAAAGGTCAAAAGCCAAAATATTCCTTCTTCTTTTCGATTACTTTTTAGATAATTCGGGCCAAGCCACTCAGCCACGACAATAGCAGCGCCAATGACGTTCATTCATTCGCTTTTTCCAATATTCATTCAAGAAATATTATAAGAGCAGTGCAAAGGGTAATATCGTAGCAACCAACACGATGACTCAATCGGTGGACGACAGCCACAATAAAGTCAAAGAATTAGATCTTTGTAATGTAATTGGCAATTCTACCGATGACGTTGTTGGGAGTTCCCGAGTCATCGACATATTCAATTACTTAATGAGGAATATTATTTGCGAGGCATTGTGCAATGATGTATGGAGTTTACTGGAGATTTTGATACTACTGTTCGAGCTTAAATAATGCTATCTAATCTAGAGAGCAACTGATCGTTACGGTATTAGGTGAATCATTACACATATAAATTCTTCATTGTGTATATAAATTAACAATAGATATTAGTTTTCTGGGGAATGAATAAGTGCTTACTAATTCAGAGGGTATATCTTTTATCTACAGAATTTTGCACGGTGCTGTGGTACATGAGTTTATTATTCGTAGTGATTAAGTTAATATGTACAGTATTTTACAGGAGAAGCAGCGGAAAAGTTATTTTCTGCCAATTCTATTCTAATCTAGTAAGTAGGTTACTTTTGGGCAAGCTTGCTCCGATGTCAACCAAGTCATCGCGTACCATCAGATGAGATAGTGGAGAAACGCAAGCAATCAATCAAAATTCACACAGTTAAATGAAAGAAAATGCAATTCTATTACTTGGTTTGGTAGCCATATTTATTGACTGGGAAACACTTAACATAAATTGAACTCAACCGTCTTGAGGAAGCATACACTACATGTTTCCTGTGCGACACTAATTTAATAAACGAAGATAATGGTCTGAGATAAGGAATGTGCTTTAAAATGCTTCGGTAATTTCTCAGTTATTTCATTATATTATAAGATTTTGGATTTTCTCGAGGATAACTTAAGTGGCATATCCCACAAGGATTCTGCTTTTTTCGGGATAAAAGGTAGCCTATCTCATATCTCTATGATAGCTTGCTATTAGGGCAAAAATCAATAAAGTTAAAAAATACAGTACCTAGTTCCAAATGACCTGTAAATATTTTCTTATTAATATTATTGATAGTATAGCGTTAGACCACTCACTTACCTGATAGTAAACGATAATGTGGTCGACGATGGAGCACGCTTGCTTGCATAGGGGTAACATATTCATATTCACTCTGTGTTTAAAGACTTCCAGGTTGTAGCTACAAGGAAACACAGACTCCTGCAGTATTTCTAAAGCGTTTTGTGCGTATGAGTGGGATGTATAAGCATAAAAACATTAAAAATCATTCTCATCTGGCAGAATTAAACCTTAGTAACAAAGGTGATTGAACAAAAAATACTGACCTACCTTTTCTATAAAACAGCAGGATATGATGTTTTTTAATGAAACCCAAACAATCCTAACACTTTCTTTTATTTAATTCTCAAACAATAAGAAGTGATTCATGGACTGTTTTCAATATTGCTCGTTGTTGAAGGCAGCCGTTTTAAACGGTCGCTCATAAAACTCAATGGGCGGAAGCTTATGTAATTAGTTACATTACAATAAGAGTTATTTTGTACGCTTTCTCAGGTTTGAAATAGACATAGCTCATTGAGGAATCTCTTAAGTAGTAAATCCAGTTGGTGTGGGTCCCAATATAGTTCCTTGGGGAACACTTATCGGTATTCCTTACAGTTTCTTCCAACACCGTCACAAATGGCTTAAAGAAATCTTATTTTACTGTTTCTTATTTTTCAAGAAGATAATTTTAGGGGCATTGACATCTTTTTCGTTAACTAACAACGTTATGCTAATTTGATTTCATAATACCGGATGCAAAAGCTGGTAACGGTAAAGAAATTGCAGATAAGCTAACTACTTACTACTTTTAAAAATGTTCAAGCAACAGACATTTTCTTCAAAAGATTTACTATTTACCTTTAACAGTTTCCGCGCAAAGGAAATTATTAATAAAAAGCGTTCCGCTTTTACACGCAAAGGGTGGAAAATTTCTCGCTAGAAGTATTTGCTGAAGACGATACAATATTTTTTTTTATTGTTTTTTTTTTTCTTCTTATTTTACTACTGCTTTCGCAAATATTCTAGTTGCCTCAGATCAGATTGACTCTCAGATCAAGACTGTTATTGGACATCCACCTTTCGATCAATCGAATCATTCAGAACCAACAGCATGGAAATGCAATTGAACTGGTAATAGAGGCTTCTCAGAAATTGACATGGCACGGGCAAAATTTAATCAGGTCCATTGTCAGGCAGAGTCACCGACTAGTCGGATTCAATAGGCAGCTCCTAACAGAAGCCATCAGATTGGTTAAGTTAGTCTCGTCCGAGTTCCCTGATTGGCTAACGCAATGCAGCTCTGAGCAAACAAGCAAAGCTTTTTCAGCCTGGAGGTTCCAGGAAGAGAATCCAATCTTATTTCATGGAATCCGGATCGATGATGTGCTTAAATGAAATATGACCTAGTTCCACGGACGGTAGTTACTAGTTTGGAATTTTCTCTCCAGTTACGACAAAGGGTGTATCGGTGGATAGAAATTTCTATCAGTCTATTGCAGTCCTCTGCACGACCAGGTTGTCTACCCCGTTGCGCGCGTGACGCCTTTGGGATCATTGACATTATATAATATTCTGGATTGTGAATTTCTCGCAGCTCTTGTGTATTTGTTATCTGTGTACTGGTGGAGTGTCTGACAATTCCAAATTGCAGAACAATTTTTTAAGAAGACAGTAATTAAGTGTTAAAATTAGTGTGTCTTTCTGTGATCGATTTATTGTGTAGTATAGTGTCATAGTGTGTTACAGTTTTAGTGTACTCTCACTACAATATTTCAGTTATAATAAATTAAATAAATTGTAGTTTAGTGTGATAAAATCAATTCAACTCTGTGTCTGTCTGTGTAATTGTGTAGTGTGCCCATACTAAAATAAAAAAGTTATCAAGACAATTATTAAATATACTACCTTCTATAATTCAGTGTTATTTTTAAACAATAATTAACATTCAGCTCGTGTGTGTCTGTGTAATAGATATACGTAAAATTCAGTGTTTTATTGTATAAAAATTATAAGTAACTTTGATAATCAAAATATTAATAGTGCCGGTCAAAATAAGTGTGTGAAAAAAGTATTTGTAAAATTGACAATCAAAAGATGGCGTTAATTTTTCCGAAGCTTCGAAGACACGATGACGTAGGTAACTTGGCAATCGATCATACAATTTTATCTATCAGCATTGTCGACAAACATCTTTTAAAAAATCTCTTTATGACTATACTAATTAACTAACTAGTTAAGTATGTTTGTAAACAGGGTCAAATTAAATTAACTAGCGGAATTCCGCAAGCTTAATGGGTATCGTTATCTAATGATGTTAAAATAAATAAAGTTCTGTTTTTTTTTTAATATTTAATAGTGAGCGGTCTTGTCCACGATCACGCCTGATAGTAGCTTTCCAGGGCACTTTTTAGCGTTCCGTACCCAAAGGGTAAAACGGTACCCTATTAGTAAGATTTCGCTGTCCGTCTGTAACCAGGTCGCATCTCATGAACTGTGATAGTTTGACAGTTGAAATTTTCACAGATAATATATTTCTGTTGCCGCTATAACAACAAATACTAAAATACAGAATAAAATAAATATTTAAGGGGGCTCCCATACAACATGATTTTTTTTCCGTTTTTATAAATAATGGTCCGCAAGTCCGACTCGCACTTAGCCGGTTTGTTTACTTTGCAGCAGCACGCACTATCTGCCGTTAGTTGAAATCAAAAGTTTTTTTTTAATAATCCGGCTCACGTTTGACCACTATCTCACCTGATATAAGTGACGATGTGATCGATGATGGAGCACGCTTGCATTATAAATAGGTTTCTACAATTCTACACAGCTAAACAATTTCTTTAGCTTGTTTTAAAGGCACGTTCCCACTGTGCAAGTCGCTTGCATTTAGGCATGAATGTCGTACACGTGCCAAATTCATGTAAGGTTAGCAGAAAAATGCGAAGTTTTCCTGTATTTTAAACGGATTAGGCGCACTATGCCACATTCTCAAAATGACATGTTGACGCAATATTACATATTCTCAAAATTTCTTTTCTCAATATGCCACTCTTGCAAAATGCCACATTTGCAAAATGACATATTCGCAAATTGTCTTTTCTCAAAACTATCAAAATAACACATTCTCAAAAAGTCATATCACAAAATGAATTTCGAGGTTTTGACATAATGCGAAAATGGCATTATGCGAAACGGCATTTTGCGATCATTTTGCTAATGTGACGTTTTGCGATGTGGCGTTTTTAGAATATGACATTTTGCGAAATTCCAATATGTCATTTTGCGAATGTGGCATTGTGCGCCTAATCCTTTTAAACATTAATTTTCGTTTATTATAAGCCTATCACTATAATGTATCTTTTGTAACTATTTACTTTCGGTATGTACAGGAACATAATTAAGTAGTTCTTCCAATTAGCTCTGTACATCGATATTTTTTTCCAACTATTGGAAGTACTGAGTCGGCTATGACGTGCTAATGCCATCCAATTCCGATGATGTAAAAGGGATAGTGCTATTCGCCATGTATAGCTCCGTCTCTCTCTTAAAGCGGAATCATGATCGTTGTAGATTGTTATAATTTTCAGTGTGTATTTCTATTGGCACTATAACAACAAATAATAAAAATAAAATTAACATGACCGGTTTTCGTATTAAACCGTAAATGTAGCCTTACACGAATAATTCGAATGTTTCCTTGACTTTATTACCAAATCATTCGCATACATATCACACATTTTTAGCATTCAAACAGAGTACAGGAATTCTATTTAACAATAGTTGTTCACAAATTCTGTAATTAATTAATTAACTGGGGGCAATGACATAAGATAGCCGAGCAACTACCGTTACCACTTAATTTTAGGTCTGGAAATAACTTGTGTAAAATTTTAGTTTTTTATCGAAACCTATCGAAGCATGAATGTGTGTTTAAATAAGCCACTATTGATATTGTTTGCTTTTCATTTTCTCCTTTTTGTTAAATGGGTTTATAATCGGACTAAATAAAATTCCGTCTGTATTTAAAGCTAGTTTTTACCCGCGGTTTCGCTGGCGTTAATGTAGATTTTCATCTACAACCGACTCTTAGAATCGTATCTATCTCTGTAACAAAATCAGCTCAGCGATGTAGGTGTTAAACTTACTTTTACATTTATGATATTAGTTAGTAGGATGGTTTGTAGGGTTCCGTGACCCGAACGGTAACCAACAGAACCCTATTACTAAGGGACTAACCACACTTATTCAGCGCTGTTCAGCTTTTGTCCATAGAAAACAAAGATTTTGTATGAGATGCGTACGCATCCGTAAAGCTGAACGGATGCGTACGCATCTCATACAAAATAATTGTTTTCTATGGACGAAAGCTGAACAGCGCTGAATAAGTGTGGTTAGTCCCTAAGCCTCCGCTGTCCATCCGTCTGTCGACGTCTTTCGGCTGGTATGATGATGATGATGACCCATACAAAAAACGTGTTTTTTTCGACGATGGATCTTAAAAGCGCTAACTTTTTGGACTAAAAATATTTATCATAACAGCGCCCCTTTTCTTCTTCGAATCAGAAGATTTACTTACAGAAGAAAAACAACAGCCTGCTTAGGTATGCTTACACACTGCATGCAACGGAACGCATCTACCTCACTCCCTAAGGACTAATAGCGTGACAGTTACGTGACCCCATTCCAATATTATAGCGACTTCCATTTCTGCTTACCCGTCAATAAAAAGATCAATAGGGTATTTACCTAGGTAGTAAATGATAATTCTCTTCCATCCGTTAGATTTTCAAAAAATATTAGACACGTGTTTTTTGCTATTTCAAATTGATAACGATGAAGCGCATCAAAGTTCAAGAGTGGGGGCTGGTGACGTCACGTTTTAGTAAAAATTGTACTAAATCGTGACGTCACGCGAGTTTTCAAAGCATTGCGTCTTCATATTGTCGTCTTTTACTGACGTAAAAAAAAGAAAAAATACGTGTCCAAATAAATATCCGATTCTGCTTACCCGTCAACAAAAAGATCAATTAACTATAATAATAACAATGTCTTTCTAAGTATTACACTAATTAATTACATAATTAACTTTAATTATCTGAGTACCTAATTGATCGTCCCTTCGTTTAAGCGGCACTAAAATAAGATGGCGAATGTGCCAAGCGACTGTTTGTAAACACGACGCACGCGCAGACAAGATTCTTTTAAACGTATGTGCAAACAAATGTGTTGACCTACCTTCGGAAGGAGTAGTAGTGAATTGGAAATTTGGTGCATTTTGAACAAGCAATTTTGAAGATGTGCATGAGAAAAGGATGGATAACTTAAAAGTGTCAGTAAACAAGGTCCTGCAATGCCAAATGCAAAACTAAAAAGTTACTTCTAACAGGAAAAAAATGAAGAAGACTCATATACCACAGATCGCAAGTAACATGGAACAATGTAAGAAAATAAGACCAGCTATGTTACCCATCAATGCTGCCCTGTATAAATTGTTCTGAACGTTCATCGCAACAGAAAGTCACCTTCGACCTAAGCACCATATCAAAGGTAAAGGCACCCTTTCCATATCCTTTTTTTATATTAGCCTATTGTGTCCCACTGCTGCGCAAAGGCCTCTCTCATATCCTTCCAGACTCTCTTTTCTTGCGCCACCTCGAACCAAAGAGGCTACTCTCTAAGCCCGAAGTCCGTAGTATTGAGCTTAGTTGCATATTCCAGTCCGTATCACCTAACCACTAAAAATTAATGACAACACGATTTGACAGTTACTGTCAAAACGTGTTGTCATTCATTCTTAGTTCGGGTTCGAAACTAATCGTAAGTCCGTAGGAGATACGGAGTAGAATACGCCCGCAACTAAGCCCGAAACTACGGACTTCGGGTTGAGAGAGTAGCCCCCCTGCCTTCGTGGTGTGCGTCCAGGTCATCTCACCACCCCTTTCCGGGCCGGCCTCAGCGACGCCGTCCATTCTCATCCATATCCATTATACACATAAAATTGAAACATCGTCCACCGATGCTATTTTTGTCAACTATTTCACAAAATCCATTTCCTCTCTCATCCAATTAAAACAAGTTACGTACGTGGGTATTTCCAAAAACTGCCACAGGACTGTTATTGGCTTAACGGGAGCCTCTGAATGACCTATATTCCGTAGTTAGCATGCACGGAACGGGTTCAACGAGAAACAAAACGACATCAAACAAAGTTTGATTGAATTTGGACCTAGGAGTTTTTTGGTCCGTTGGAAAATATCCTTTGCTGTGAAGCCTTAATTCTATGTTATTTTACTTGCTCATTCGTCTTGGTTAGTAACAACGAAAGAAGCGATCAAGACAAATAAAATCGTCATTTCGCCATTTTGTGTCGTTTCAGCTGCAGATGTGTCCCAACTAGTTAATTGCAGTTGATCGTTTGCTAATTTCGTATAGAATGTGTTTAGCATCTACTCTATTAGTCATATCGATCATAGTGGAGATACGACGGACAAAGTCAAGGCCAGACCTATTTTATGACAGTGTAATGGCGGCTAGACGTCTAATCTAGTTCCAGATTAATACGGAAACCTGTAGCTCTTACTCGTAAATAGAATATATCTAGTACGCATATGCCTGTTTCCCGCTAGATAGCCAACTTAATCGCATTCGGATAATTCATTCAAAAGGTTTGAGCATCGCTGCCTCACCATTCGACAAACTAGGAAGATATTATGATCACATAATAATGATGTATCATTGTATGTTTAATGTATTGTCTGGCACTAATATCATCATTCGCTCGAACGTCGTTAACTGCCAGCAATGCATGAACGTCATTATTATGAGCTTATGGATCTGTGTAGAAAGCTTAGAGTCTATTGCTTACTTGAATACCCTGAGAGATGACTCGGAGCTTACCTATTCTTGGTAAAAGTCAGTATTTGCTTTTAATATTGCAAATACTCCAGCCTTTTCTCTCAGAGGTCAAAGGTACATGGGATTTAAAAAAAAAGACAACAGAGCACCATGACATGAATGTTTGCAAATAGCTGTGACCAAACGACTCCTGGGAATTTTTGTTAGTACGACATCTTACCGAATGTATTCTTTTTTATATACATTACCGCCTTAATCGGTCAACCGCTGATGTGAAAATCCATTTCCCGTTTTGTTTCATAGAACTCTTCCTCATATTTCAAATAGTAATAATGTTTCGTTCTTCATTGCTATTATTTATTACAAGGTGCCGCGGCCCGACCTGCAACCAAACCAATAGTTCCAATTACATCAATCAATACTGAATCTGTGTTTCTCTTGTGACCTATATTATACAATTCATGGAAATCTAGGTTTGCATAAAATTGTGGCCTTTCAGCGGAGCCTTTTCCCAGAATATCCGGGCTGTCTGAATGTGTGTCGAATTAATAATGTTGGACATTCGCAAATATTCTTTTGCTTTTAGCTTCATTTAGAGGTTTTTCGTGATGCTCTGTTTAACCTGTTTTTTTTTTGTTTTGTTTTATAATTTATAGGCTTGCGTTTGACCGAAATTTTACGTGAAGGAAATCGATGATTTGGTCGAAGATGGAGATCGCTTGCCTAGAATAATCTATTCACTCTTGACTTGAAGACCACGATCAATCATAACGTCTTCTGCTTCTGAGTAAAGTTCTTGTTCTCAGCCTAAATCCTCTGAGAAAACAGGCATTATGTTACCCATCTTGTTTTAAGCCCCGAATATCAAACATCACCCCGCATTCCGAAGATTAGAATCAATTTGTTTAAACTGATGATCCTGAATCTCAAGTGACCCTGTACCCTCGTTCGTTGGAATCAGATTATGGTCTAGGTCTAGGTCAGTGAACCAGTATGACGGTTGCTTCATTTCAAATTGGAAACTCGCCATAACTGCATCACCCATGAACTTTCATTCTCTAATAAGTAGTATAAATAGGACCCTAAAAAGACACCCTTAAACCTTATTATGGCTTAATCCTAATCAGGTGTTTGGGCGTTTTTGACTTAGTCATTTCTGATGGATCCTGACATTATCCGCTATCAAACGGTTCATACAAATACTGACATTCCAATTACAGCTTTACGAGTTAAATAATATGTATAGCTATCATCAAATATTACATGAATCTTCACTCAATTACCACGGAATAGAGTCACAAATTGATTGACATAAGACAACATGCAGCTAGACAAATGTAACTTCAGTGTCGTTAAAAATTCTACTTAACTGTGCGGTGATAAAGTTTAAAATAGCATGTTGGGAGTGAAGGAACAAATTGTTAACTCAATTATTCATAGCTAGGCTTCCGCTCGCGGCGGTTCCCGTTGGTCATAGTACTAGTAATATCGTTTAGCTGCTGTTGGCGCGTGTGTTGAAATCAATACACGAAAGTACACGTGTTCTGAACAAATAGGTTTTATTAGAACTGCTGTTTATTTTTTCGAATGATCGGCACACAGCGTACGTCGTGTTTTTTTTTTGTGAGTGGCTTCTCGCAGTTCAACCTATAAGGTTGTCGACTGCTTAACCGAGCTTGCCTGTGGTAGCCTTAATATAATATTAAAGCCTCCAGCCAGGGCTTATAAAAAACTTACAAACTAAGCGACTACACGCTAAGGGCACCCCCTGTGGGGTACGGGCCTCGGCTTCGGGCGTCGCTGGGGGGAGGACAGCTAGGGCCGGGCTGGATCGAACTGGCTACGTCGTGCTCGACTCGGACAAGGGTTATATTTTATTTTATTTTATTTATTTAAGGAAAAACAAACAATAGCACAATAACAACTAGTCATAATATCTTAAATATTAATTTTAAACATTTATGCTACCCACTACGTTCTCCACAGATTACAATAAAAAGTATTTACAATAAAAACTAGCTTTAGACACAGATACAGTACCTATAAAACGGTCATTATGGATTTTAAAAAAAGAAAAAATAAATTTAAAGTATGTAGGTATGTGCATATTAGAATGGATTCGATGATCTATTCTTTGAATCTGTAGTTTCTGTAAAATGGAGTCCTTTGCCTATTGATTACTACACTTCTGAACTACTTCATAGGTTTCAATGAGGGCTTCCGCAGAAACTCTTCAGAAAGGTCTTATCATCATCATCTTCCTGCCCTTATCCCATGCTACTTGGGGTCGGCGCAATACGTTTTTTTCTTCCATTCTGTCCTGTCAACCGTCACGCTATCACTAACTCCCTTTATTTCATATCACTCCTAACGCAATCCATCCATCTTTTGTTTGGCCTCCCTCTCCCTTTCCATCCATCCACATTTATATTCATAACTCTTTTAGTTACGTGCATTTCATCCCTCCTCTTCACATGACCATCATTAATTTATACCTACTGCCATGTATTCCTTGGTATTTCACTTGATTGGCCTTCCTATCCTTCTTGCGTCAGCCTTATCCACTGACATAATGTTTCTGTCAACACTTGATACATTTATAAGTAATAATTATTTTCTCCTAATCATTAAAATATTGCACACTTGCTTCTCCAATTTACTTGGGACATTGGCAGAATAGTCGACATCGGCTTTGTTTGCCATAAATATTAAAAATAGAATAGAAATAGAAGTAATAATAATAATATTAGGCAGCTGGATCAAGGGCTTGATTTAGAAAGCAGTTCTTCTGACCACGGCTCGCATTGTTAGGAGGGACCCCTCTCTGGAGCCCTGACCGCCAGTAGCTTGGACCTTGTTCCCGATACCGGTGGGCTACTATTTTATATTTTTAAATGTTTCTTTTTATGTTTTTGATTTTTTGTAAGAAATATTTAAAAATGTAATAAGTAAGTTTAAAAAAATGAATAAACGAAATAATAATAATATCTTGGGACAACTCATTGGACTCGATATCATCCGTCATACAAGCTATTTGGCTTAAGTTTTTTTCCCCTCTTCTTGAAACTCCTTAAAACCCTAGATAACGTTTGTTTTTTTTAAATAATATCTTGGGACAACTCACACACGGTCATCCGATCCCATACTAGGCAGAGCCTGTGCTATGGCAACCAGACAACTGATAAACATACTTATGTATTTCTAAATACATACACATTATAGATAAATTACACCCAGACACAGATTAAATGATCATGCTCATCACACAAGGATTTGTCCTGAATGGGAATCGAACCCACGACCTCCGGTTTAGCAGTCAGGGTCACTAACCACTCGACCAACAGGCCAGTCAAAAATTGATGAAGGGTGTTAAATAGATTCAAGATATTGAATTGATCCATCTCTAAAGTTCTAGTACCAGAGTCCGATTAAACTTTAAGCTTCGAATGTTGAAAGACCAGATTCTAGGTTTGTCCCCTGTCCAGGGGTTTCCAATCCTGCAGCCCTACTATGACGTGCTAATGCGATCCAATTCCGATGATGTATAAGGGATAGTGCTATTCGCTATGTATAGCTCCGTCTCCCTCTAAGAGCGGAATTATGATCGTTTCATAGTAGGGCCTCTGGACTGAAGTGGGCCAAAGTGCGAAAATTTTGCACTCTTCTTTCTGCTTTGCAAATTTATTACAACTAATCAGCCTTTCTTTCCGTTAAGTTTTGTGTTAGCGTTATCAAACAGGAAGAGTGGGCCGCATTACTAGCTGATTGTTGACCCCTCACTTGCTTGCTGTTTTAGTACTTTGTTGATTGATAAGCGCACGCGCAGCTGAGATATTTTTCAATTTATCCGCCTGACAACTGTTTAGTGTTTTTTTTTTTGGTTGTTTGTTTTAGCGTCTAATTGGGAATATGCATGAAACAATTATTATCTATATAGTTTCTCTAAAAATATAATACGAACAGTGAAATGAGAATCAAAATTGATCGAAAAACAAACGAGAAATAACAATTTTAAACAAATATATAATCTGTTTCTCTCGTGAAGATGCCGTTTTCTATGGCAGCTGTGTAGGCGACATTGCGGAATTTGTTCGAAAGAGTCACCGCGGCCGTGGAATATATATCTTGGGACATATATATATCTTGGGACAACTCACACACGGTCATCCGATCCCAAACTAGGCAGAGCCTGTGCTATGGCAACCAGACAACTGATAAACATACTTATATATTTCTAAATACATACATATTATAGACAAATTACACCCAGACACAGAACAAATGATCATGCTCATCACACAAAGATTTGTCCTGGGTAGGAATCGAACCCACGACCTCCGGTTTAGCAATCAGGGTCACTAACCACTCGACCAACAGGCCAGTCAAATGAATGCAAAGGGCTTTAGAAGGAACACGGATGGGTTTTAGTCAGTAAGAGTCTGACACGCCCTTCCGCTCCACCCAGAGCGGAAGAAGTCATTTGATGACATACCATCCTTAAAAATAAAAGTTGTAAAGGCGACATAGTATTTGACGTCAGAGTTCGTATCGGACTTCTTTTTCTAGTTGTCAATTTTTAAGCTTTATTTGAATTAAATTGTTTACTAGAGCTAATAAGTATTTAATTTTGCAAAGGTTTATTATTTTATTTATTTACGCGCAGAAACTTACAGAGTAGACGCCTTAGGCATTTTCTACCAGTGAACCTTTGGGTGATGCAGAGACAAATAAGTCAGTGCAACATTTTGAGAATAAAAAGTGATTAATATTTACTTAAATACAAAGATATACATTATAAATACAATAGAATACATATCTACTCAAACGAATAAACTTAGTTTACGAGTATTCTTAAACAATTGGTACAAACAGATAATTGGATTTTAATGCTAATTTTAAACGACAAAGTCCGCGTCAAGTCGTGTCATCTCGCGTACTTACTTGTAAAAAAATATAAGAACCATTCGTTTTTCAACCAGAAACAATAAGCCATCGATTAACGCACTGGTCAAATCGTTTAGCGTTAGTTCATTTCATAGCAGAATGGCCTTCTCAATGCAAACTTCGCAAAGATGGCCGACAACCTCGACCTTGGCAAGCATTTTGACAAGACTGACCTTGGATATGACAACATGTGAAAAACCTAACATACACATACCGACACACTTATCTTTGCGTGTGGGGATAAAGGGAACTAAACCGGGATGTAGGAGATGTGACAGTTGTTTGACATATTTCCTTAGCAAGTGGCGCCACCGTGACTTATAAAAATAAGTTTGTCGCACTTGTAAAATGTTGTAATAATTATCATCGTCTCGTTTCTCATTAAATAACAATAGCTTGTTATTGCTTTTTTGCCACAATCAACTTTTGAATGTCGAATTTGTTTTTCTGTTGTTTTTGTTAACCGCACTGACATTTATGAATGCAATGCAGTGCCAAATATAATTTAATCAAAATTATCCACAGTAAACTGAATATACTAAGTTAACATAATTTTCACAGCTAATTGGATCTAATTCGACAGTTATTGTGCCACCAATAAGTAGATGCAGAATTAAAATCGAGTTCTGAATGCCAAACACTTATCCCCCCTCCCCCTTTACTACTAAAGATGTTATAATACCTCATACTTCATAATGATTTTACTATTAATTCGCGATACGGTTAGTTGGAAGCAAGTTAACTGGTTGAATGACCAACCAAACACAAACCAACCGTCGGATAGTACAGTACTTTTGTAACTGCACTCAATCTTGCGACTAAAAGAGGGGGTAACCTTGCCTTTAAAGAACAAATTTTGATAGAACATCGAACCTGTTTTAATTGACTTGATAAACGCGATGTATGCAGCTCATATTTACTTGGTAATTAGTGCAATCAGTTATAAGTTGAAAATTGAAATTGAGACTCACTGGCAAGAAATTAAAATTTTGCTTTGGCACTTGGCGGTTGTAGATTTTCCTCAAGTGATAAATTAGCTTATAATAAGTATTAATGACTTCGTTCATTAAACGATACTCATATGGAAACCCAAAAGTTAAGACTACTATTGCTTTTTTTCAGAGCTTATATCATAGTTCATAGTTATCAAAAGTTCCATCCATCCTTTTAAAGTTCATTTAAAATAATCCAAATTCCTCGCTAAATCGACTATTTCCCACAAAACGACTAAGAAAATGACGTAACCTAAATTCCAACGATTCCACTCACTTTAAAAAGTCGAAAGCTTCGCTTTGCGCATGCGACCTGCGGTCGGTGCGCACGAGTTTTCACTTTCACGGGCCGTTGCCCCTTCGGCCAACCTCGGCACACTTCGGCTCAACGGGTCAAGGTTGGACGGACGGGATTTTGATGTGATATAGGGGACATGACCTTCGGATTTGGGACGAGATGAGCATATTTATTAGAATCTTTTTTATGGTAAAGTTAATAGCCATTTTTATGGTATTTATGGTGCAGTTAAAAATTGTCGTTAAGTTGATTCATGACTGTTAACTTACTATCTTTTTTGTTCGGTAATTCTCCACATTTTGCATCTTCACATGGTATTGTTTTGAACCATATTGTATGAATTGACGTCAGGTTTCTTTAGCAGAATTGAAAAACAATTCGCTCTCGAGTTAGGTTGAAACAATATCCTGGCTAATTCGCTTCAGTACGGAAAAAGAATATCGTGAACGCATGATTAACACACATACCATGTTGTCAGCTTGTCAGGGTTGTCCAAGACTTGTCAGATACAGAAACAAAGAGGTATGCCGAAATTGTTTTGTTGTTGACGCCCTTTTCTTTTTGTGTACCGTTCCTAGTTAGTTCCCTTACCTTCTCATGTAGATATGGTCCATGAGCCATGGGCGTGTAATAGGCTACAGTAAGGGTAGGCCAGCCCATATAATTATAATGCCCAAAAAATTTTTTTCAAAAAATTCTCATCGTCAGTGTCGTGATTTCAACCCTGAATTATTTGGTAAGTTTTTTTTTTTGGGCATTACTAATACTATTAGACATTGCACGCCCATGCCATGAGCAATGGTTTTAGGACTTTTAGGTCAAGAGATAGCAGGCTCGTTTTATTCCCAATCTTGAACTATACACTGCCAAAGTCCGCTTTTAAATTCTTTTAGAAAGATAAAAAAGGACATAAGTCAAAAGGGAAACTGGAACAATGTCTTTCCTCGCTTTATCTACTTAACATAAATCTAAATGGGTATCTAAAATAGGAGAACTGTTATCGCCATAGCCCGAAGAATCACCAAACTTATATATGTGGCAGTGGGCACTTGGGCAGGGCACAATATTCGCAGAACAGATTGTCGATGGTGTTGAAAGGTTCTGGAGTTGTAACCGCGAACCGAAAGACTACCGCAGGACTCCGCGGACTTTGTTCGAAAGAGTCACCGCGGCCCTGGAAAGCAAAGGGCTTTAGAAGGAACACGGATGGGTTTTAGACAGTAAAAGTCTGACACGCCCTTCCGCTCCAACCAGTGCGGAAGAAGTCATTTGATGATTTCCCATCCTTAAAAAAAAAAAAGACTCCGCTGACCATTCAAATTGACACTTTCGTTGAACAGTGGATGTCAAAAATAGTACATTTTCTTAAGTTTATTTTATTTCCGTTGTTAAGTTCTGACAACCCTACTACCTCGTTATCGTTTTCAAACTGCTCGCGTTGAATCATTGATGTATTAACCTAATTTTGGTACCTTCGATACTTACAAACACGGCCGACAATAAATTACTTATCTACCCAGAAAATTCTACCGATATTAAGGTACGAATATTTACTAGTATCATAAGATAAAATAAATAAAATAAAATAAAAATGTTTATTTCTTCACTTAAAGATATAACTATGTTAGGTTTGGAGTCACCTTTTAAGCAAAGATTTGCTTGTATTAGGTGGTTCCGCTCCTCCAGTTTACAATCATTCTACAGATGTTTGAGAAATAAGCAACAAAGAAAATTGGGACTAATTAACATTTTATAATTGATGTATCAATATGGGAGCGCACTGGGTGTAGAATATGTTTGTGAGTGTGTGTAAGTATGTGTGTGGGTTCGTTTGTGTGTAAGAGTGTGTTTGTCGGGATGTGGTGGGATTTGTAGCGCGTAAAAAAGAGAAGTGAATAAGAGGCTTATGAGAATCTTCTTTGTTTTCTGCTTTCACATACAGCAAGTATGATTATCAATCCTCTCGTTCCTCTATGCCAAGATTCCTTTGCGTTTTCTTCATCCATTCCGTGCTGGCGACAGTCACATCATTGGACTCGATATC
The DNA here is from genome assembly GCA_905163435.1 of Mamestra brassicae. Lineage (NCBI taxonomy): Eukaryota > Metazoa > Arthropoda > Insecta > Lepidoptera > Noctuidae > Mamestra > Mamestra brassicae. The sequence continues at coordinate 17,446,815 of LR990999.1, read as the reverse complement.
ATCCGTCATACAAGCTATTTGGCTTAAGTTTTTTTCCCCTCTTCTTGAAATTCCTTAATCCTAGATAACGTTTGTTTTTTTTTTAATAATGTCTTGGGACAACTCACACATCTGATCCCAAACTAGGCAGAGCCTGTGCTATGGCAACCAGACAACTGATAAACATACTTAAGTATTTCTAAATACATACATATTATGAACAAATTACACCCAGACAGAACAAATGATCATGCTCATCACACACAGATTTGTCCTGAGTGGGAATCCAACCCACGACCTCCGGTTTAGCAGTCAAGGTCACTAACCACTCGACCAACAGGCCAGTCGAAATTGTATTCCCCGGTATCCAAAAATCGACATTCTAACCCTAATTTCCCGCCATAAGTCCCACAAACTGACCAAAGTTAATCTCTGAAGCCTGTATTTCAGCCATCACGTTTCGATACACGTGCTAACAAATCTGTGTAGAAACATGAATGCTGATGCCCCCTGCTTTGTTTATCTCGGCGTAGATAACTATGTGTTTATATGTTCTTCTGATAAAAAATATGGTATTTGTTTATTTTAGTTCAAGATCCCAGCGCTCCCAAACGTTACTTGTTTTTGGAATAACAAAATGTGTGGGGTAGAGTAGTGTTAGTATGTAATTTGAAATCAGATTTAACCTTTTTAACGCCATTGTCACATATATGTGACAAACGAAAGCTTACCCTGTACGACAAACGTCACAAATATGTGACATAAAATCCGGCGAATATGTGGATTGGCGTCGGAAGTACGCCGATGCGTTTATGCTCTGGCCGTTCATAAGGTTAAAGAAAAGAGGGTAATGTTTTTATGTAACTTCAGCACCTATAAATTGGCCGTCGGCTGAAGCTAGCAGGTATGCATACGATCAAAGTACTAAGTAACCCTGTTCAACACATTTTGCTACTCAGAAATAAGTGACGTCTGGCGGCTCTGGGATCTTGGACTAGTAAGCTTCGCGCCGGGATTTGATTTGCGAACACTTCTCACGACAGATGACTGGCGATTTTTTTCTTTTGTTTATTGTCCATGATGATTTGAGATTTATTTTATGAATTGAAATGATTGGTTTGTTGCTTTTTTGCCAGCCAATTAGAACAACAGGCGATTCTAGAAAAAAACTCACCGTGGAAGGTTGGGTGAAGTCTGAAGTGATTATGAAGTGGCCTGTCGTTTGAACAACTTTATGGTAGATATTGACAACTCACTTTGAGCTCACTTTACCCCACGGTGATATTGTTTCAGAACCTACTACTTGTTAGATAATAGCAGATTTGTTCGTGTTCTTTCGTTTTTTTTGGAAAAGGCAGATTTCTTACAACCTTTAATGGTACTCTCGCTGAAATACGTTTTTTTTTAAATTCTCAAACCCGGCAGTGACAGTGGATATACCACTGTCACTGCCGGGTTATGACCTTTTTATAAAAACGACTAGCTCTTGCTCAAAATCGATTGCAGCGCCATCTACCGGACCCAATTGTGAATCTAAACCATTCTCGAATACCTACCCTTGAACACACACAAAAATTTCATCAGCATCGGCAGTGACATATACAATTATACACGTACACATGAAATATATATATTAAGATATTGATTATAAAAAAAAACTCTGGCTGTTAAAAAGGCCCCGAAATGGTCTAAGTTTGTACCCTAGAATCCTAGCTAATCCCACAAAAGTACTCACCTACATGAAAAAAAAACTAAAATGTTCTACCTACCCGCTTAATTATCGTGTCGGCTAGCGAAGTCGAGTGGTGTCTTCTCGAGCTCCATTGTGGCTCAGAGAGACTGTCCTTCAAACCGGATAAAAATCTATGCAAAAAATACACCTAAGTAATTGCTTTTTGAATTTTTTCTTGTGGCTCTGCTAGACTTGTGCTGGTTTTGGATCTGGGTATTATAGCACACAATAGGGTACTTTACTAAATAGAATTATGAGGTAACAAACACACAAAAAAAACATACAACCAAATTGAGAACCTCCTCCTTTTTTGCAGTCGGTTAAAAATTACAATTATATTATTAAAAATAAAGCGCAAGTTCAAGAGTAGGGGCTGGTGACGTCACGTTATAGTAAAAAGTGTACTATCGCGTGACGTCACGCGTAATTTCAACGCACTGTTACATCCTCTTTTGTTTACATGAAGAAAGAGAAATCTATCTAAATATTTTCAGTTTTATCGTGTACCAACTGCTCACGTTGGATTATGATGGTTATTAGGGAGCGTTCAAGTATTACGTAACGCAATTTTTGAAGATTCTTGAAATATAACGCGCCGTAACGTTTATCTGTATCCCCCTCCCCGTCCCTAAACGTTACGTATCATCCAAGTGACAATTTTTACCTAAAAGTCACAATTATGTCTACTGCTCTCATGTTACCAATTTTTTAAATAAATAAATGTAATTTCAAGAAAAATATTGATGTTTATTTTTGGGTTCTCTATTGTGTCACCTAACTTTTTTATCCATAATTTAAAGTGCCATAACTTTTTTTGTCCTAATCATCATTTGTCCGAATGATAACTTACCCGAACTTAATACCACATAATATCACTTGCCATAATATTGAAATCTCTAAATATTATATGTCCTAAATTCGTTTGTCATAAAAATTACAATCAATAATATACAAGAGACATAAAACTGTTTTCAATAAAAGTTATAAGTCCTAACTTCAAATTACATAATGTTTATTTATAATAAAAATATTCTTAGAACAAATTTGTATAACAAAGCTTTTGCTATGAATTAAGCATGCAGCATGCAAGCAAGCATTCAGCATGCAAGCAAGCATGCAGCAAGCAAGCAAGCATTCAGCATGCAAGCAAGCATGCAGCATGCAAGCAAGCATGCAACATGCAGCAGGCATGGTTTCTGTCACGGCTCCGGCGCTGCGGGGCTCCGGCGGTCCCACGCGAGTTTATCGTCGCAGATTGATTGTAAAGCTCACCAGCTCCTCAACTCGCGGCCCGCCTCGCGCCTTCGCGCCTACGCAATTTTAAATTACACTCTAGGGTTAGGGCAGACAAGACTGCGTGGAGTCGGATTTACAGCGATTCGTTTCTGTCACTAAAACCTATTTTTTTATTCCGAATGTTCATTTATAATATTTTTAAAAAAAATATTATAAATGAACATTCGGAATAATACACGTTATTTAACACAATACTTAGGACATATGACTTTAGCTCATGTAAAATTAGGAGATTCAATTATTATAGTACTCGATATTATGACAGAATACTTTTAGAACTAAAGATAATTCTGTCAAACAAAATTTCGGGATTTTGAACATTATGGTTACTGAAGTTTATAGCAAAGTTGCAAAGGTGTTATGGATAATGATTTTCGGACAAACAATTTTAGGAGAAGTAAGGGAGTACCCTATTTTTGTTTGGCAAAATGACTACTGTTTAGTGACCCCCCTCCCCCCAAATTGCGTTACGTAATACTTGAACGCCCCCTTAACGTTTGAATAAGCTGTCAAAGTTTTACTGTAGCCATCATCATCATTTCAGTCGTAAGACACCCACTGCTGGGTATAGGCCTCCCCCAATTGTCGCCAAGTACATCGATCGATCTTAAGGTGGAAGCGCCAGAGTAGCCCGTGAAATTCAAATTTCCTTATGGTTTTTTGCAGTTTGCAAGTCAGTGTCGGGCTGTATGTTGAACAAAATATGATTCGCGACCGTAACACGTATTTATTTACAGAATTATAATCATTAAATTCATCAATACAACCCTCTAAGTTCATATAACACGAATGAAAGGTTATTTCATAAAAAAAAGTAATTCAATCGAGTTACATGAATGGTACAACCTGTATTGATGATTTTAATTATTATAACTCAGTAAAGCCATATTTGTTACGGTCGCCCATCGTATTTTTATCAACATACAACCTGATACTGACCTGCAAAATGCAAAAACCGTATGAAAATTTGAATTTCGCGGGCTATCCTGGCGCTTTCACCTTAACGTCTCGAATCCAGTGGAATGCCGCGGCCTTCACCAGGCTGTAGCTTCTAAATTAGGATATCTATTTATAACAAATAACGATGCACGAATGGAGAAGACCGGAATATTGTTAATTTATTACCAGACCAGTCTGCGAGTATGATACAAATTATCAAAATCAACAAGCGTTACAGGGGAATTAGTAATCCCTGTTGCTTCTGGCAGACCGTAGAACGAAGAAACTTCTCTAATCGCAATGCTGCAATGCTATCAGTTTATTTCCTTTTGTCTAAGGGCATAGAATAATAAAACGTTTGATTTTATTGTGATGGCTTTTCACGCATTTTCTTCTAAGCAATATAACCTAGGATACGTTACTAATATAAAAATATAATTGTGTTTTTTTTTAATATATGGATGGATATTTTTAACTTTTTTACGCAAATTACTGAAACAGATTTACATGTAATTTGACACACATTTAGTTTATTACCTGGATTAACACAGTTGTTATCCCGATCCGAATTCCACTCAGACGAAGTTCAGAGCAGAAGCTTATCTAAATTAAACCACGACAGAATTCTGCATTTCCTGCTGCATTGAAACACATTAAAAAAAAAACTGGCCAAGTGCAAGTTGGACTTCCACAAGGGTTCCGTACCATAAGCCGAAAAAAACATGTTTCTTGTATATTTTGTTGTAATAGCGGCAACAAAAATACATCATCTGTGAAAATTTCAACTGTCTAGCTATCACGGTTCATGAGATACAGCCTGGTGACAGACAGACAGACGTACAGTGCAGTCTTAGTAATATAGGGTCCAGACTTTACCCTTTGGGTACGGAACCCTAAAAAATAAAGCAAACTCCAAACAACACAGCCAAGTAACCTACAGCGATCATCGACCTCCGTTATCGTTATCACGTTAGGAAACTGCACTTGGCAAAGAAACCTGATATCGCAGATAACAGGTGATACAGCAGTGTGTGAGTCTGACGACAGCTCTTACACACTGTGGTGAAATAAATCTACGAAGGACAAGCGACCCGCCCCGGCTTCGCATGTGTATAAATTATTATTATACACGAACCTTCCTCGTTTATTACTCTTTCTATTAGTGAAAACCAAATCTAAATCCGCTTACATGTAGTACCTAAGCAGAGAAGCAAACATTTGCCAATGTTATGACCCAGCCTGTCCCTTGCTGTTCCTCCCAAAATGACGCCGCTAGCCGAGGTCCGTATCCCACAGGGGATGCCCTAGCGAGCGGTCATGTAGTTTTAATTTAGTTTGTAAGCCCTGGCTGGGGGCCTTAGAGTAATTTAAGGCCACCACAGGATAGTCCGGTTAAGTGCGAGTGGTCCCCATCAAAACAAAAAAAAAAAGTCTGCCAGGGTTGCGGAATTTGTTCGAAAGAGTCACCGCGGCCCTGGAACGCAAAGGGCTTTAGAAGGAACACGGATGGGTTTTAGTCAGTAAGAGTCTAACACGCCCTTTTGATGATTTCATATCCTTGAAAAAAAAAAATGGTCATCAATCTGTCAAATTTCTTTAATAGATTTCCAACTTTATCGCCAAAGCATTAGGTTCAGGGTTGATTGGGATAATTTAACAGTTTCAGACCACTATTGTACATAAAGTTTAAATAAATAAATAAACAGATATAGGTAGGTAACCGGCGTCAAATTAGCTAGGTTATGAGTCGGTACAAATTCATCAGAGTATTTGTAACATGTAGGTACGTACTTATATAGTACGTAATTTGTTATTATTAGCCTGTGCTGTCCCACTGCTGGAAAAAGGCCTAATAGCTTCCCGGGGCCTGAGACAAACCACGAAGGAGACGTTGGGACGACTTGGGTGAAAAAATTGGAATGAAGTAGCTCTGAATCGTGACCGTTGAAAGGAAAAGAATACCTTTAGGATACCTTAAAAAATGGAATGAATTGGCTCTGAATCGTGACCGTTTGAAGGAATCAAAGACTAATACACAATAACAATAGCTTGACAATAACAATACAATGACAATAGCTTTAGGATTCAAAAACGAATTTTCTGTATGGTATGGACGTAAAAGAATAGCACCATCCCGTCACTTCTCGTGGGTGTCGTAAGAAGCGACTGAGGGACACACCAGAGCATGGGCAGCAGCATTCTCTATGCATTGGAACAGCTACACTGCGATCGCCAACCCGCCTGCCAAGCGTGGCGAATACGGCAAACCCATCCCCTTGAGGGAGCCCTATGTCCATCAGTAGACGTTTTTGGGCAGATGATGAACGAATTTTCGACAATAATTTATTGCTTACCCACATAATTGTAGGTATGTTTGAAAGCGGGAGTGTATTTTATAATAATAATAAACCCTGCGTTTTCCTTGTCCGTTCCTATACTTAGCCTACTTTATCTTTTCAATCTTTGCACATATAATTATGTAGGTACTATGTTGTTTATGTATTTTTATCGATAACTACTGGTTTTTCAGAACAGCAATGTTTATAAAACCCAAAGACAAGACATACTGAACTGGTTTTAAAATTTTCCTATCACGTAGGTATTTAGTTAGACCATTGATTTATATTAATTATCATGTTGATATTGCTTGATAAGTTTATCTTTTGATTGATAATACAGTTATATGTAGATATATATTTAGAGATGCAACACTGAAAGTTAATTAGTACCTACACAAAAAAACAAATGAATGAAGGTTATAAATATGTTTTGAGCACTCAAAAAAATACTTTTTAAATAACAAAGAATGCTTGAGGTAGACCTGTCAGTCACATTGTCTGTCAGTCAAGTCTTTGTGCGATTAACCTTTTATCAGGCAGGCATAAATAACAATTTGGAAATCGAAAAAATATGATAGAATTGTCATAGGCCGGTAGGCATTATGCATAGAACACATAATTTTTTTTTTTTTATTAATATTCTAAATTCAAATTAAAAAACAGATTCAGAAATTCAAATTAAAAATATTCTCCATAGAAAATTTTGAATAAAGAATCTGCTTATCAGTATTTTAGCTAAGTAAATGTTATAATTTTATTAATGAAAACGGCTGCTAGGATATTTTTCTGTCTGGATAAGCTGCCCAAGCAAGTCCGGTTAAGCAGACGACAACCTCCAAGTTTGAATGCGAGAGGCCACTCATAAAAATGTCCTAGGCCTATTTAACTTTCATCTGTTAGACAGCCTTGTGGATGCAAGAGAAGATGCTTCTGTTCCGGCCATTTGCTTTCCGCCAGAGCATAAACGCATCGGCGTGCCTCCGACGCCAAGACACAAATTCGCCGTACTATTTGTCACATATTTGTGACGTTTGTCGTACAGGTCACGCGCTTGCTTGTGATTTATATGTGACAATGGGGTTCAAAAGGTTAAGCAGCAGAATGCTCATGGCCAAAGGCCACTATTCCAAATACAGTATAGGTGATTAAGTTCTAGCTTCTTTGTATGATCAGCAGTGATCGGATAATCTGGCGCTTCGTATACCTAAACTTCTTCCCGTGAAAGAATAATATGGACATTCCTTTCTGATTTAATAAGTAATCCCGGAATTGAAAAAAAATGTAAAAACAACTAAGTATAACACACTTAATGAAATGAAAGCAGTGGTTATTTTGATTTAGTATCTTTATTTTAATCAAAGCAAATGGAATACCTACAAAAAATTATAATGAGAGTTCACAACGAGTTCTAACTATATTTTGTATGCGGGCATTTAAGCAATCTCAGGAATTTCGAACGATTCCGGGATCCGAGATTCTGAAAAGAATGTCCTTATTATACTTTCGTGGGAATAAAAGTAAAGTTTAGGTATATTAGCGCCCGATTATCCGATCACTGATGATCAGTACCTATTCTCTCAACTTCTGCTATTTAAAGACTACAGCTAAAACTCCAACTACACAGCAATATCAACGACTTAATGTTACTATTAGCGTGATTATGAAATCACTGTCGTTATCTTAAACAGGTTTCATTATATTGTAAGATCAAACTGGTCATGTCGTCATGCTCATCATAGGTTGCCCTTCATGAAATTGTCTTTCTAATTGTTATTTTAAAGGTTTCGCGTCTTTGACCATAATATCACCTGACGGATAGCGATGATGTGGTCGACGATAAAGGACGCTTGCTTAGAATTAGCCCATTCATTCTTGACTCAAAGACCCCAGGTTGTAGCTATCAATCATTCTATAAACATCTCACCGTAAAAACTTAGGTGAAGTGAACTGTCATTCCTCCTGAAGCGGATTGACAGCTCACTTTAACTATGTTTTCCGTACCATACATTTTAGCTCGTGGTTAAGCAATGCTTGCCGAGGTTGGTCTGTGGATGGGTGACCATTTTAACATACCGAGACTCCTCCGTGCCTCGGAAAGCGCGTTAAGCTCTTGGTCCCGGCTGTCATTTGGAGATCTTGGGCAGTCGTTACGGATAGTTAGAAGCCAGATAATCTGGCACCAGTCTTGCTAAGGAGTACCGTGTTACCCAGTTAATGAGTTGTGGAGGTCTGGTAGGCAGCCGCTCCACGTAAAATACTAGTATCCGGTTTGACTGGAAGCCGACCCCAATATAGTTGGGAAAAGGCTAGGCAGATGACATTTTAAAAAAGACTGGGAAAAATGACCAGACTCCGGTAAGGATTTGTCTGCGAACTCTTCGCAAACAAGGACCTATATCGCAATGACTATATCAGGTGAAATCAAATACGAATCTTCTGAAAATAATTTCAGTGACGCCCACGAAAAGTGACGATAGTCTATTCGCAGACGAGGATTACAATGTTCAGTACAACTTATGCGTCAGCAAAAGAAAATGTATTGATGACAAAACTAGAGTAAACACTACATCTAGATGGAAAACACACAGGCGCATGACATGCAAAAAGATCAGTGATGCACTTGCCCAGTACGGAGTACCTATTGATCTACACATGGATAAAAACCGGCCAAGTGCGAGTCGGACTCTCATACGAAGGGTTCCGTACCAAAAACAACGTGTTTTGTTTTTGGTAAAATTTAAATATTTATTTTATTCTGTTTTTTTAGTATTTATTGTTATAGCGGCAACAGAAGTACATCATCTGTGAAAATTTCAACTGTCTAACTATCACGGTTCATGAGATACAGCCTGGTTATAGACAGACAGACGGACGGACAGCGTAGTCTTAGTAATAGGGTACGGAACCCTAATAACGGTACTTATTAGGGTTGTCACCCGTACTATAATTAAAGTTTTGTACTATATTTTAAGTAATTGTACAATATATAATAGAACAATAATAGTACGCAAAATACTATAATTTCATCACAACTAAAATAAAATACTGAGGAGTATTTTTAATAAAATTCCATACAAGGCCGAAATACATTAGTATACAGCAGTTTGAAGGGATGCTAACATTTTTGAGCTCGCTACGGTCGCTCTCATAACTCTCATATTTCTAAAATTCTTCAGCATAAGCTTACAACATGACTCCTATTTCTGTATAAAAGGCAAAAAAATGTATATACAATTTTATATTTTGACATTTTTATTTTATATAAATGCCAAAATCTGGGGATAAAGATATGGGGCCCACTATGACATCTAAAACCATCATGGTTTCCTTGTGCGAGGGAGACGGAGCTACACGACATGCGTAGCACTATCCCTTTTTCACAACGGAATCATAATGGCATTCGCACTTCATAGTATTATTTTCAGAAATTAAATAGATCAAGTTAAGAATGGGCTTCTCTTTATGACTGTTGTCTTAAGCCGCTGCTGAACGCGTTTTCAAGTACTTAACTCTTTTTTATCTCAGCTCGTTTGACCACAATCTCACCTGCTGGACAGCAATGATATGCTTGACGATGGAGCGCGCTTGTCTAGAAGCAACCCGTTTGCTCTTGACTTACGGCCGGTTTCAATATCGTATCTACTAAACGCCATGTTTGCCTTTCAAACATGACGTTTCAGCTACTGTTGATAGTTAATTTGACAGTTGGTCAAAGGTAGATACGTTATTGAGACCGGACGTTAAAGACCCCTACAGCTACAACCAGGTAGCTAAATACACATACACCCATAGTAGGATTTCTACATAAGGCGGAAAAAAGACAAGAAAATAACAAGTTCATATTAATTTGTTCCAGATAGTTTAAAATGCACGACCAGGAGCAAGACGGCGAGCCTGCGCATCACGCGCGCCGCCCGATGAACGCCTTCCTCATCTTCTGCAAGCGGCACAGGAGTGTTGTGCGCGATAAATACCCTAATCTTGAGAACAGGTAATTATGCTTCTCATCTTCGTTTCAAACCTTCATGATAAGCATGGTTTTTGAGAAGTGTTCATATTTAAAGGGGTTCTGAATCTGATATGCAGTAAACAAACAATTGAAAAACAAAACCCACCCCAAAAAACCAAAATCTCTTATCAAGCAGTCTGAACTCTGAAGGAGTCGGTAGAATCTGCAATCCAAACTAATATTATAAATGCGAAAGTGTGTATGTCTGTCTGTATGTTACCGCTTCACGCTTAAACCGCTGAACCGACTTAGATGAAATTTGGTATAGAGATAGTTTAGTCCCGGGAAAGGACATTTTTTATCCCAGAAATCATCCTTGAAGGTGGTGAAAAGGGGTGGTAGTTTGTATGGGAGTCCGTCATTATTGAAGATAAAACCATAAACCTTTGTATTTAGGCACTTGATAAAAATAAATAAACAAACGATTAAGCGTTTAAAAAATATAAATGGCTTCCCAGTTAACTATTCCACTCGGACGAAATTGCGGGCAAAAGCTATTGAACTAAAAATGCCACTAATTCATATATAGACTATCACCCTTAACCTTTTGAACGCCATTGTCACGTATACATGACAAGCAAGCGCGTGCTACAGGGCACGCCAAACGTCAAAAATTTATGACAAAAAGTATGGCGAATATGTGGCTTGGCGTCGGGGGCACGCCGATGCTTTATACTCTGGCGTTCAAATGGTTAAACATTGACCCTGTATAAAGTATCTACCTACCCTTTCCCCAATTATTTTGGTCGACTTCCAGTGTGTCCGGAAGTAGCTGAATACCAGCCGGTTGATTCTTTAAACATATCGAAGTGAAGACTTGGTTGAAATGATCACGAGGCGAGCTGTCAATCCATATAATCAAGATGGATTGACAGCTCACCTCGTGATCACTTCACCCAAGCCTTCACTTCGACATGTTACCAGAATCGACCGGCTGTACATAGAGCGACTGCCTATGATAGCCTGTCATAAAAACGAATCCAGTACTTTGGCTAAACTTTGTGCGGTGTGCCCTTGTGGCGCTAAGGAATCAGTCCCCTTCCGCTCAAATATTATTGTATACTTAAGCGTTCATAACAGCCTCAAAATCATCCAACCAAATCGTTCGGATGAATCAAAGGAATAAAGTAAAACATTGTAAATATATACCAGCTTAGGTTAATTACAATGATTAATCGGAGCGATTGAGAAAGCCCCAAAGAAAAAAACATGGTAATGGTAAATAAGCTCTAATTATGAAGGAAAAAATACATTCTCACACACTCCACTTGATAAAACAGATAAGCAAGAGTTAACACAGTTTTATACTCGTAAGTATTACAACAGTAATTGTTACCTTACAGGTCCATAACTAAAATCCTCGGCGAGTGGTGGGCAAACTTGGACAAGGACGAAAAGGCTTGCTACACAGGTCTTGCTAAGCAGGTGAGATATATTTGATATTGCGACAAACTTCCTGGTTTAATATATTGTAGAAAAATCTTCACCCTTCTACTGGTGTAAGTACTTATTCGTTGCTTTCTTTATCTCCAGTACAAAGACGCCTTCTTCAGCGCTAATCCCGACTTCAAGTGGTACAAGCTGCCCGCGCCACCTCTCCGCACGCTGTCCTCCCGGCCCCGGGAGACAAGCGACAAGCCGCAAGAGTCCCACAACACCGAACACGACGAACTGGAGAAAACCAACAACAACTCCACCAAAGTGGACTTCAATAAGAAATCTAAAGACGAACCATACGAAGCGGAATCTAAACCACTCTCCATGTTCACCCCCGGCAAGCTCGCCGACGAAGCCCAAATGGGAGGCCTCAGCAGCCTCCTAGCCACTAAGACTGAAACTCAAACCACAAACCCTTACTACTCACCCCCATGCTTTAAGTTCAACGCGATCTCAACACCAAACGAATACAGATCTCATAACTTTATAGAGAGGGCCAAGGCGAAAGGTCCTCAAAACGAAGAGAGCATACGTGAGCTGCAGAATGCACTCACCGAGACCTCCCGCCTGTTCGAGGAAGACTTTGACGAGGACAAGAAGAGGATATACTACGGTGTACCCAACGACCAGTTCACGAACCAAGATGTGATAGACCAAATAGTTGATAAGAGATATTCTGCTAAAGAAGATGAGTACGGTTATCAGAGGAACTATTCCGATGACGAGAAGAACATGAGATCTGGTAGATCGTGCAAGGGGAAGAGGTACCAGGAGTTCATGGCTGTTGGGGGGCTCATCGTCAACAAGCGACAGAAGAGGGACTCGGACAAGCCAGACGAGAACTACAGCGCCGCCTGTAGCTGGGACCCTGGCAGTCTGCGGGATGACACCGCGGAGGATGAACCGCACTACAACAACTCGGCTCACGAGAAGCCGGCCGACAGCAACGACAAACTCGACACAACCGACACGCCTGAACCCGACAATAATGGTAACAAAACATTCAAGGCTGCCGACTTCGACCTAGACGCTAAAATAAGAGCTCTACCCTCACTTAGTTTAGAGAAGTTCCAACAAAAGAAACGCGAAAACAAACGCAAGAAGAAAACCGTCAACTTGAAGCCGAAAGCGCTGGAGTCTTCACACATAGTCAATTCAGTTCCTAGGTCCATGTTGGACGACCGGCGGGAGATGGCGGAGCACTGGCGGGAACACGTGATCGGGAGCCAGAAGCGGAAGCCGCGCAAGATCAGCATCACGCGGTTCGAGATCAACAGCATGGTGTCCAGCGTGAACTTGCATACGCACAACATCAGCCCGGAGATAATGATAGCCACGGAGGCGCCGCGCACCGCGGTGCAGAACATGGAGCTCTCCAATCAGTCGCAGCACAGCGTGGACCTCATGGCGCTGGCCACGCTGGCCGAGGTGGCGTCCAACACGTCCAAGCTCGAAGATAGCTCCGTCATACAGACCATGCCCGCCAAAGCAAGCGACTCCCACGCTTCCATGGTATAAGATACCACCACAACTAGCCTTAACAAATATTCCAAATATTATTTACTTTGTAATCAGATAATATTTATATATAGATCTAATTTTACATTGTACGCATAAAAAATAATATTATTGTACACTTTTAACGTAGTTTTTATAACGTAGCTATAGAACTATTTATATTGAAAATAGAAAAAAAAAGAACTATAAATATGTATACCTTATTTTAGTTACGTCATGTAGGCTGCTAAATACTGCTTTGTTAGGACTAGGGAAAGTAAGAGTGATAGATTAATGTCCTCACGAATAACAACAGAGCATAATGAATTTTACGTATAGGAAGAAGAGATACAAATAAATTACAATTATGATATCTTAATGTGTCGCGGGATTCGACGACGCCATTTTCATCACATCATAAAGGTAATAAAACGCCAAACAAATAAGTCATTTTAAGATAATTGTAAACCTCATTATGTGTAAAGCTAGGTTATTTGAATCGCCTTAATAATTTAGAGATTTAAAAAAAACTTAAGACACCATATGCATAGACTGCATTGCATTTTTAAGGTGACTTATTTCTCGTTTATTGCATTCGTGCAATGATTATCATTTATATGATAGTATATTTATATTATACACTCGTGGCGAGAGTCACATGTTTTTGTATAAAGCGAATTTATCACAACTAATATTATGGCAACTGGAGGAAGGAAATATTGTGTTTAAATTTTGAATAAGGCTGGAAATACAAAATATATCAGTAGCTTTAAATTAAATGTATAAATTACACAGTGGTCCGACACTAGTATTATTACTTTGTGGCCGACTGTCAGTAGCATACAATCGAATGTAACTGTGACTCAATAAGTGGCAAATTTTAACACCATATTTGGCTGCATAGCACTACCTAACGTACTGGCAAATAATCGAATTATAAAACTGCTAGTTGGTCTCGTATACATGAAATAAATGAAAAAAGGTCAGATCTGTTAGCTATACTTCGATTCAGACTATTTTGAGACATCAAAATAGCCACAACTTTTGTTGAGTTTTGTGACTGACAGTCCACCTCTTTGGATAATATAATGTGTCAGGGCAGCATGACAAAGTTTATGGTAAACTATTTCCAGCCAAGGATTGGGACCTCTGTTAAAGCTATTGTAGAAAACCTCAAGATAGTGCCCGTGCAATTCCTTGTACATATTTATTACAGAACGTATATTTAGTAAACGGTTTAGCCAATAGCTCAACAGAAGTCCCAACCAAAAAGAAGAAAAAAAACAAATAAAAAGATATATTTATCTTTTTGGAAGATTTTATACTTGCCTGAAGTTTAATAAAGTAACAACTCTATGGGGTATTGGAAAATCTTTTGTAGTGGTGTAAGGAGACGTGATGTGATTTATTAAGATGATGGAGCAATTGGCGAAAGAGGTGATGATAGTAATTTTTAGAGTTGCCAGATGAGGCCTCAGAATACCGGCCGTATCACGCGAGTCAAACTCGACAAACTTTTCTTTGTGATAAAAATATTTGAATAGGTGTTATTAGTTGTAACTTAAAAATATATCATCATTGTTTCATAATTATTATTTATCGAGCGTCATTGAAAAATGTTTTACTCATCATAAAAATCGAAAAAAAAAATATCATTTCGATTAAACGTACACTGATTAGATTAATCTTGTCCCTATTAGGTACCTGAAGTTTATCGAAAAAATCACGAATTTCATGTGAGAAAAAGCAAAAAAAAAACAACTAAAAATGTATAAGATCATTTTGAAACCATTTTTAAGTTAATAAAATAAATGTCAATATAAATGTAGTAGATTACATGTTTTTAAGAACAGTGTTTCTCAAATTTTTGTTCTTGTTTATTTTTGTAATGGATTTTAAGGGGTTTCTGTGATTTTATTCTATCTCCTATGTTAAGGTTGCCGGCGTGAAGATTTTGTTTGCAGGTCTAGTCTAGATTAGGGTTTATAATGAAAAAAATATGATCAAGTACCTACGAAATTCGAAAAGTGCACTTATATTTTTTAAAGTTACAAACGATGACACAAGCCATAATGTGACATGCTCATCCAAAGACCAAATGTATTTAGAATAGAAAAGCTAGGCTGTAGATATTGTATTGTAATATATAGGTGATATATAAAATATTATGTATTATACATATATAAACAACTCGTCAATATTGTGGCATTCCAAATGTCGAAATTATCATGTTACTCTTAATTTTATTATTTCGTTTGTTGCATTTTTTGTTTTTCAAACATTTTTTTTTACTTCCAAATAGATTTTAAACTAAATAATATTGTTGGTTTTTATGTAAAGTTTAATTGATTGTTACGTTTTATTTGAAAGTAGAGCTTTTGACGGTTCCTATACGAGATTTTTAATGATGAGCTTTACAGGGCTTTACTATATCGATGAAAATAAATTAATAAATATCTACATAAATTACAGATTACTTATGAAATATATATATTTTGCCTTGTCAAGATAGAGCCTTATTTTAAATTGAAATAAAAATCTAGTATTAAGGCTAATTGAGAGGGGGCCAGTATCGGAAAAGGAATTTAGTCCTAATCACACAATTTTAAAATTATATATATAATTAAACCTTCACAAATATATTTATGTAAATGGTGAGATTAAATGGAAATCTCCAAAGTAAAACCTGTAGGATCCGATTTAAAATAAATATGGTGCTGGAAGATCTGTATTAAATTATTTTAAGAAACTCAGTCCTGAGCACTCGTTTGGGTCTGCAAGTCAAAGTAGGTATTGTAAACAATTATTATCGTTATTTTTTTAAGATAATCGCAATCACTTTGTGCTATATATTTATATAAAATATCCTGAACAAACAGTACATTGTTGTAGCGCAAACTGATTGTTGATGATTTTTGTATCGGTACGGGAAATTGTATGTAGTTTGAGAAACACTGGTCTGTTTTTTTAATATAAGTTAGGGCATAATAATGTCGGTACCCAAAGTGTTTACCTGTTCGGTTCCAAAGTATATTGTTGAATGTTTTGTTACAAACCGCGGTTCAATCTATATATCCTTTTATTGTAGTAATAAAGTTTATTCATATTAACAATGCTTTTGTTTTATTAAACTGTTACGGACGAATGGACGGTACATATATGCCTAAGTGCAGGCTAAACGTACCTATCGATTAACTGCTTTGTATAAGTAGTTAATTTCAACTTTATTAATCACGCAATGGTAGGTATGGATGAAGTCATCAGCATATTTAGGTATTATGGGTATTCACAATACCAAAAGATTCTGATGATGCTGATGACGAAGTTATAAGACAAAGACGGACAAACAGTCATGCACATCGACATTGCCCGTTTTTAGGGTTCCGTAGTCAACAAGGAACCGACATACAAAGCTGAAGAGTTTGTTTGTTTGTTTGAATGCTCTAATCTCAGGAACTTCTGGTTGGAATTGAAAAAATAGTGTTGGATAGTCCATTTATCCAGGAAGGTTTTAGGCAATATAACATCACGCTACGACCATTAGGAGCGGAGCATAAATGAAAAATTTTGCAAAAACGGGAAAAAATACGCCTTTTTGAGAGCTTCCGTTGTGCAAATATCATGTACCTATGATGATGGAATGATTCCTCTTTAAAAGTTCAAAAAAAGTCTATCTTTTAAGATTGACTTACCTTTTTATAGTAGGTACCTAATCAAAAATTGTTCGAAATTAATGCATTATTTGCGAAGGAGTTTTATCAACATAATATTAATCCTTATCGAAATAAATATATTATTAATCACAAGTATTTAAATGTAAACAAAATTGTCCTTGACTTCACTTGATTTCAGTCAACATCTTAGGAGATATCATGAATTTTAAAATAACTCCGCAACAAAAATTTGTGTAACGGGACCAGACTACAAGCTATTCTTTGCAATAGTTTTGACTGGTCCAGCAGTTGGTCAAACAGGGCTCGCGTCTCAATGTTTCCCAATTATATATCTTTTAATTTGAAAAGAATTCAATTTCCCGTTAAGGTAGGTATCGTTTGCCGTAATAATTAATAAAGCACAGGGGCAAACAATTAAACATTTAGGATTCGATTTACGTCAAGATTGCTTTTCACATGGAACAACATTTATAGTTGTCCATGTGAAAAGCAGTTATCAAGATCAGGTTGCGGAGAAACAAGTGTTCTTCTACCACAAGAAAATAAAACTAAAATATCATTTACCTACTCAGAAGTAGGTAGGTAGGTAGGTACCTACTTTAAAATACCTTCTACAAAAATACTATTTATTATATAAATACCTCCTTCATTTGTTATTACTTATTACATACCCACATTTTTATAAGACCCCCAGTACTTTTACCCAGCGTTCCTTTATTATTCCTGTTCCCGCGACATTTTCTATCCATTTTCTTTAGGTTTTTTCTACATAACGCGCGTGAAACCGCGGTGCACAGCTATGTAATAACAGTTTTTGAAGTAACTCTGTCTGTCTGTCTGTCTATCTGTAACATTTTCACGGCTAAACTACTGAATCGATTTTGACGAAATTTAGTAGGTAGGTACCTAAGTAGGTAGGTAGTCACCGCGGCCCTGGAACGCAAAGGGCTTCAGAAGGAACACGGATGGGTTTTAGTCAGTAAGAGTCTGACACGCCCTTCCGCTCCACCCAGAGCGGAAGAAGTCATTTGATGACTTCCCATACTTAAAAAAAAAAAAAAAAAGGTAGGTACCTAAGTAGGTAGAGTAAACTTAAACCTCAAGGAAGGACATAGTAATACCTATTATTTATCTAACAACTCCAATAACTGATATTCATGCGGTTGAAGTCGCGGGCAACGCTACGACGAACAGGAGCGGAGCATCAATGAAAAATGTTGCAAAAAACTGGGAAAACTCATTACTTCAACCACTCTCTTAGGTGACGCAGCTATAGTAGGCGCCAGATAAATGTGGAATAAAGTACCTACATTGACCTTTCCCTAATAACTGTTCATAGGTACCTGAACAATTAAATATGAATCGTTTTTCATTATTAGACAATGTTAAGGATCACGAGAGATGATGATTCGGGACAGCTTTGTGTCATTAATTCCGTTTTTCAAATTAAAAATGTCAATAATTGTAGGTGGGTCAATGACCGTTATTCCACGATTATCTGGCGCCTACTATAGTACCTACCTACATATTTTTTTTTTTTATGATAGTTATTGTTCGCACTTTGCGACTACCTCCAAATATCTCGACAACGTGACGCTTTAGGACACCATGTTGCAAACATTTTTTTTTTTTTATTTAAATACCCTCTCTCTACCCATATATCAGTTTCATCGTGCGCCGCGATATTGAAAAAAAAAATGGCGACGGGTACCAGCTCCCATAGAAAAATATTCGAACCTCTTTCAACTAATTAATTAGAACTTATTACGGTTCATGAGATATGTCCGCGGATGGACAGTAGATGCTTAGTAAAAGATTTGCGTTGGTTAGGTACCGTTCGGGTACAAACAACAGCGCGATTCGCGATCTCGCAAATTCGCAATACCTACAATACAATTAACAGTACGACAACGGTCTTAGGAAATATAAGTACCTACCTACAGAATGATTTTTACAGTGGGCGTAGATGGCCTGATCCGAAATAAGGAAGAGTGGCAAAAAAATACTATAGGAGTCTCGGGCTCGATTTTAATGAAGACTAAAACTAAGTAGGTACCTACCTAGGTACTTAGTTTTAGAATCACTGGATTTTTCAAGAATCAATATTCATATTCATAATGAATGAATCTAAGATATTGTAGGTATCAACTTGAAAATATGAATCAATTTCCTAAAAACTGAAATTCAATATTTTCCTTTAAGCTTTCCGTAAGTAGGAATCTTTATCATTACTTCCCAGAATTAGATCCTTCCTTATGCACTATCGGATGCTTTTTGGAAAATCCATTTGTAATTTGAAAAAAGAAAAACCTTTTGGGATTTGGCAATCGAAAAAATCATTTTGTAGTGCGAAAGTATAAAGACGCCTGCATTATAAAAGATTATCGTATCTAGCGGTCATTGACAACCTCGAATGTAGCTCTAAACCCACAGCCACAAGTGCCTTTCGATTAGGTACCAAGTTATTTTTGAGGGCTGTCATTAGAATTTACTGCTGCAACGCTGCAACGACATGGAACTATCCCAAATACCTTGCTTAATTAACTTGAAGTAAAATTTTCCTACCTACCGAAACTACATGACAGCCGAGCAGACAGAGCCTCACTCAACTCAAGAAATTACAGAGAACAGCAGCGACACGTTAGCACACCCAAGAATCAATAAAAAAGCACCCCCACTTAAAGCGATTAGCTTTTTAGGGGAAGAACCCCTAAGCTAAAACTAGAGTAGATAGAACAATGTTATTGTATTCACGTGTGAGAAAACGTGTTTCATTGTTTGAACATGATTGGGCATAAAATGGATTTGATTGTTTCTTGGTTTGTATTAGAAAATCTACATTTGTTAAATACATATTTCATTGATTTTTTTAAACAATTGGTTTATAAATGAAAATTGACGATAAATTACCTTGTTTCAGTTGTTTCTTATTATCATTTTTGTTGAAAACTAACAAGCGACTAGCGAGTGCAACGGAACGCAGCTCGCTTAGAAACCGGCTGTCAAACTCATTAACTGTCACAAATCGTAAAGATGAGAGTCTGTTCGTTCGTTAGAAAAATCTAAAAACTAACGAATAAATTCAAAAACTCAATACTGTGGATTGTTATAAAATAACCAAATCATCATTTTACGCTCACGTGTGTCAGTAGTTACAAATATTGTTGCAAATCTGGATGAAGATACTATGATCGCTGCGTCTGAGCCTCTGGTATGTTATTGTTTTTATTTTACTTCAATAGGCAACAAGAATTAATTTCTTCCTCAGTTCTGCAAAATAGCCTACTTACTCGTGTTTCAGTAACATAATAACGACGTTCACAACAGCTCTAATAACTGTAAGAAACATGAGAAACGTTGGTTAAGCACATGATTTAAGTTTACAATCATAAACAGCGTGTATTTAAAATGATTAAGACAGCCTTCTGAATGTTGCAAGTGTTTAGAGGCCGAGATAACAATAAAGTACAGGCAAGACATTCCACACTTCTGTCCATTTACAAACACATCATTCTAGATGTTCTAGAAAAAGATAGAATGAGTACATAATTAACATAGCAACCCACTCTAAGCAAACCTTTTTTTAATTTACTTAATAATCCTAGTCTATTATAAATTCCCAAGTACCTAGTGGGTAAAACATCCTAATAGTATGAACTAATAGAGCTAAAGCCAAAGATATTAGAATGATCCTACCATTCCACAAACCACATTGTGGTTGCAAACTAACCTTTGTGGATCTGTCAAATATGATTTACAATTCCTTCAATAAATCTGTCAAGCATTTTCCTAACTGAATACCAGTGTTGATGCTTTCTGAGGCATGGAGAAAGCTCAGTAGGTTTATTCGAAAGAGTCACCGTGGCCCTGGAACCCAAAGGGTTTAAGAAGGAACACAGATGGGTTTTAGTCAGTAAGAGCCTGACACGCCCTTCCCCCCTCCTAGAGCCGAAAAAGTTATTAGATGATATTCAATCCTTAAAAAAAAAAAAACAATTTTCCCCAGTGTAGGTCTGTGATGAGTTGTTGATGAGTCCAAATTATCACCCCAGCCTTTTTTAGGCTTGCCTGGGAGAAGTGAAGTCCACCTTCAGGCACCCACCATAGGATGATCCTGGCCATCTGTCCTCATGCATCCTCCAATGTAGCCTGCCCAATCCCACTTTAGCCTGGCAGATTTGCCTCCAACATCAGTGTTGGAGCATTTTCAATTTGTTGCAGATGTGTTTGTCCTTTTGATTTGCAGAATGCTAAGTATTGTATTTCCTTCCATGAACCTCGATCCTGTATGTATTTTGCGGCATTCGTCACAACTTGAGCATGATGAGCTGATCTTAATGGAGGCAAATTTTCCAATTTTATTTTCCAGGAGTTTGTGCCACACGGCAGAACAGTGCTGGCGAAGCACCCGGGTCAGATCTACAGCAAGCACAACACATCAGCGTCGGAGAACTCGTTGCTTTACAAGCTCACCAACTTTGCCATCAAGGATGAGAGCCTGCTGGAGGCACGGGAGGCAGAGGAGCAGGAATGGTGGTGTATACGGGAAGTTTATTATAGGGGTTCTGATGGTAAGTATTTTGGAGTTACCAATTAATCTGCCTAGACTTTAAGAATCTGACTAGAACTAATAGAGCTAAAGTCAAACATAATAAATCTAGCATTCCAATAGTGTGTTTTAATTATAATTATATTAATTATTTGACGACACGGTTGGTGCGATTGAGTGCTGTGCTGCATGTTGCGGGACTGATCCCCACACAGAACAAATGGTGTATATGACTTTATATGTTTGTAAATGCACCCACGATACAGGAGGAGGATTCCTAGTGTGGGGCAAGGATTAAAAAAAAAATGGAATTATGTACAGATGGCATGGTGGTACATGCTATTTCATTGTTACATTGTACCTGAGCTTTTGTGAATTTGTCAAAGATGGATTACAAATCATTCAATGAGTCTGCCTACCAATCCTACCATTTCCCCAAATGCAAAAAGATATGAAGTTTAATCTAACTAAAATTTAAAAGATGTAAGACTGTTTGCTGGAGGTAATCTCAAAAAGTACTGATCCTATTTCAAAAATTCTTTCAATGAGATGTAAGATAGGGTGATAGGGTTACTTTTTAGGGTTCCGAACCTCTAGGATCACTTGGTTGTCTGTCTGTCTGTGTGTCACAGCCGATTTTCTTTGCATTAAGTAAAAAAAAAGTGTATCTAAGTTTAAGTTAATTTATAAATCTCATTTTAAGTGAACTATGTTGTTTTTATGAGAAATAAAGTTCTTTAAACCTAAGTCCGCCCATGTACCACTATTGTTCTTACATAAAGTTTAAATAAATAAATAAAAATAGAAGAAATGGTGTAACTTTTTGGGGAATAAAAAAAAACTTTAAAAAAGACCTTTTCTAGCTGTACCATGTGACATATCAAATGAAACGGTTCACTTTAAGGGTCTCAAAAGTATTTTTAAATTATTTAATCATTTTCCATTCCGAAGTTATAAAAGACAATATATGAAAATTTACCATTATCTTCGAATCTACGGAGCCTAAATTTAAAAAAAAACCGATTACAGATTTACCTATAGATTACTGGAAAACCTATAAGAAGTCTATTATTTTAAAGTAACATGTTAAAAAAGTATTATTCGTTCGGAACCCTTTGCATGCGAGTCCAACTTGCACTGGGCCGGTTTTAGTCTATAAAAGAACACAGTTAATTTGAGGAAGGGCATTAAAGTGAATCTGGGAAAAAGCTAGTAATTGTTTGGATGTAACTGATTCTTTTAGGGTTCAATACGAATTTTTTTTTTAAGTGATGTGTTGCAATGATTCAAAACATTTTCTGAAATAAATGCATTGAAAAAAATTTTTCTAATCAAGTCTAAATCAAGAAATAAATGAACAGATTTCAATGAAACTTGGAATGCATAAACAAGATACTTAGAGGTGTAAAAAGTTAGTAATGAACATTTTCGAAAACGAGTTCAGAAGTAAAGAGAAAGTGCTTTTACACTTTCTATAGAAAACTTAAAATTGCTCTCTCATTCTCTCTAAACTCTGTGAAGAGTAAACACTCATAAGGCAAGAAAGTGCATGATACCAATTTTGTTACAATTCTTTGGCAATTCCACACTTGAATAGATGTGTCATTTGAATGTTTAACCCATCTTTGTCCATTGCAGACTTGGAAGACGATCCGCAGCATCCAAAAGACTCAAAATACGAATACAACTCCGAATCTTTTCGTGCCCCGAGCCGTCTCAAGAATGACTTCAACATTTCTATCAAGTCAGAACTTATCAGTGGGATGAAGAGGATGGATACTGAAGGTTTAAACTCTGCCGGTCCCTCTCGCGGGAGTAGCGCTAATAGTTCTAGCAATATGTCCAAGAAGTTTAATTTGACTTCAGGGCCTAGTAAGAGTTCCAAGTCTGCGATAAACCCGAAGACTGATAGCTCTTTTGAGGAGGAGTTGTATGTGAAGGGTTGTACTGCGGTTTGGTCGAAAGGTAAGAATGTTTTATTTATTACTAGCTTTTGCCCGCGACTTCATCCGCGTGGAATAGTTATTTTGGGCAACCATTTGTATTTTTCAAAAACGTTTAAACATATGTTTATTTATTTTTTATCAAGTGCCTAAATACAAAGGTTTATCTTCAATAATGACGGACTCCCATACAAAACTTTCTTTTTTCTTATTCCAGGTCTCATCTCAACTCCAGCAACAAAGCTTTCAGACCCAGAGCACAGGGAAACCATCGCGTGCTACACCATAGAGAACCCCATCAAACACGCAGCCTTCTGCAACTTCCATGTTGACATTAAAAACACCATGCTCATAGACGCTCTGAACACCCAAATAGGAGACGTTAAAAAAAACATCAAGATTGAAGACACCACAGAACATATTCAAAGAAAAACTATGCCATCCATTCTACTTATAGACAATAAGTGCATGAAAGTTTTTGCAAACGAAGGACGGGAATACATCACAAGTATACCGTTTCAAGTTAAAAAGGTCTGGCCAATGAAGTATGGAGTGCTACTAGAAAAAGGAGCAACTCCGTTGAGTCAAAACTCTTTTCTACCAAACTCCTTTTTAAAGTTCAACGATTCTCAGAACAGTACTTTTTCAAAGTCGAAGTCGAACTTTCCTTTTAACATGAGTTCTAAGATACGTCAGGAATCTGTGTCTGCGTTTGACCAGGATGTTCCGCTACCAACTTGTTTTTCTTTAACCCATCCTTTAGATGAGGTAACTCCTATATTGATGAAGTCACCTACACAAGGGCTTCAGTATTACAATGATGGGGATATGCAAATTATATTTGTTAGTTCAAGCCCGAGTATAATTTTGCTGTATGACTGGAAATTAGGAACGCATTCGCTCTGGAGAATCAGGAAAACTGTCCGTGATGAGTGTTTGTCTATGTGTCCGAATATGAACTCAACAACAACAGTTTTCAGTCAGTCCTGTGATTACATTGGTAGTCCGATGCAAAGTCAGAGGAATGTCACCAGCTGGGCTACTGGATTAGGTAGTCCGTACCAATCTAAGAAGATGCCAACCACTCCCACAATGTCTCGTTCAAGAATCAACAGTCCGATGGCCAATGTGTTCCACCAACAAGGGTTATCACCTCACGCTTCCATCGGTCAAGCATCTTACACATCCACGATGGCCAACAATGGTCCGCAGAACCCTCCATCATTGCCGTTGTATCCTGATATTTGTTTGGATCATATTTGGACGGACACTCAGACTATACGGAGAGATCCTATTGAGTCTGCAAGTGATATGAAGACTTTTCTACATACTGATTTGGTTGGTCATGACTACCTATGTTTCATTGTCAAAGTGGGAGGTGTAAGTAGGTTGCAGATAGTGAGGTTGCAACGGTCACATTCCCTCGGACAGACTTCTAAGACCAATCTGATGGTTGGAGCAGTTTCAACGGTGTTGGCTAAAGATGCTGTGGTGTTGAAGCATTTGAATATGATTGCGTTGATTGATGAAGCTGGGAATATTATATTGCAGTCTGGGAATCATGTTGTTGGGAAGGTACGTCACCTAGTTCTATTTATAAGTATTGGTTCCGACGAACTTCGTACCGCCTTGTATCAGAAATGGAGCGTTGTTTTCGAAAATATTTTTGTACACTTTTGTCTTTAATTTATCCAATATTTTAATAGTTATTCTGCTATTCGGGACAATGACAAAATCAACAAACCAAAGACCATCGGTCCAGCCGTTCTTGAGTTATAAATGGTGTAACTAACCCGACTTTAGTTTATGTTGTAGTGCTACAAATGGCTCTGAAAATTATAATTTACATCTGTGTAAGATTAGGTTACCTATTCTTGTAATAAAACAGTAAAACAACATCTTCCTTGCAAGAATAGGTAGGTTCCGAAAGCAGGCTACAGCTACGGGGTTTTCTTTAGTCTAACCTGAATTCCGTATTTCATCTAATCGCAATATAAATCAATTAATTGATATTCAGCAGAAATCTGAAAGTCTTGTGCAAATATTTGCTCCTAATATAATCTGAATTCAAAAGTCCACAAAGTTTAGATTGGCTAGCCAAAAAAGGAATTCTTGGTACTCATTACTTTAGCGTATTGTTAGGCTGTAACTATGCAAATACATAATAAAAAAATCAAATTCATTTATTTCAGGTGAAGACCCATATTCAATATTTAAAAAAGAACATACATTAATTATCAATTTCTCATTTTAATTTATAAATATGAAACTTATTATAGTAGGCGCCAGATAAATGTGGAATAAAGTATATTGACCTTTCCCTAATAACTGTTCATAGGTACCTGAACAATTAAATATGAATCGTTTTTCATTATTAGACAATGTTAAGGATCACGAGAGATGATAATTCGGGACAGCTTTGTGTCATTAATTCCGTTTTTCAAATTAAAAATGTCAATAATTGTAGGTGGGTCAATGACCGTTATTCCACGATTATCTGGCGCCTACTATAGTTGCATTTTTAATATAATGCAATAAACACATAATATCCCATTTGGGCAGGTCCACGTGGGCGGCGTGCTGGCCCGGCTCATCGACTCGCCCTACAGCAAGCGTCAGGCGGCCACGTTCCAGTCGCCCTTCCCTCGGCGCAGCAGCTTGCTGCCCAGCCGCTGTAACGAGACCTCCACCTTCGACGACTCGGCCCTACACCTGCTGTCGCCGGTGCCTCACACGTCAGCTGCGGTGAGGATCGAGCAGAAGGAGAGCTTAGGTGAGGCGCCTTAGGGTTTACTTTTGCATGCATTCTTTAGTGACTTGATATTAGCAGGTGAAAGAAGAATAAAACGTGAATAGTTAAAGCCAGCCAATTTGCTTCGAATCTACTGGACCGATTTAGTTATAATTTGGTACACATTTGAACTTCTGTGACTCAAAGATAAACATGTAATAATAATAACTAATATTAACAAATAAATTAAACCTTACAACAAACCAAAAAGCATAAAAAAAATTCGTCCTCAACGCTGTCAGCTGGTAAAGTGCCCAAGAAACTGGCGACATTGCCACTTTGAATGGCAATACTTAGCCTCTGGCCAAAGTAACAGCTTGCTCTTGGAACACGGGAAGTATCAACCAGCCGTTTCGAAATTTAAATAGTAATAAATAAATTTAGAACTTTTATTTTTTATTTCTGTAATATGCGTCTATTAGAGCAGAAAAAAAAAATAAGTTGTATAATGTCCAGGTCTGTGCGGGCTGTGCGACGCGGCGGGCTGGCGGCTGACGCTGCAGTTCGAGGCGGGCTCCATGTACCGCATCTCACTGCCGCCGCTCACGTGCTCCACGCTAGTCACGAGGTGCTACACCGCCTTGAGGGCGATCCTGCCGAAAGATGTTACTATGCAGGTGAATTTATTTACGTTTCTGTACAAAAGCAGGGTTCTTGGTAAATATGGTGGGCCCACGAGGCTCAATCTTCCTGGCCTCATGCCAACTATGTTAGTCGGCTTCCAGTCTTTAGCGGATGTACCTGAGTACCACTATTTTACATGGATGTGTATCTGCCCATCTGACCTCCATAACACGACGTATCCTTGGCGAAACTGGTGCCAGGTTTCTTTGCCTCTTCTTGGCCGGGACTAAAACTTTAACGTGCTTTCCGTGAAACGGAGGAATCTATGTATATTGAGATAGACACCCATCCATGGACCGACCTCGATAAGTGTTGCTTAACCTTGTAGTTTGACCCGTACGGCTGTTATTATGCCACGAGGTCTTTTCTAAATGGAGGTATGTGTCAGGTTCCAATCTAAACCAATGCGGTCGACATATAGGGTGATCTGGTCTCCCCTGTTAGTTAATTCCAGGTTGTATTTAATATTCATCTACCTAGGAAACATTTTAAATCTAAGCCAAGTTAATTATTTTCCACAGGTTATCATAAAATGGTACGGCGTCCGCAACGCTCCCGGCAGTCAAGACCTAACTCCCGAACAAGAATGGTCGATGTTCTCCAATCTCCTCCTCTCCCTCATCGGTTACGACGTGGAACGAATGAACGCGAAGCAGAGCGATGACGGCATAGACCATGCCGAAGTCGCCACGAAGAAACAACGAACGTCCAGCGACGGCACCACAGACGACTGGGATTACCTCCTCAACTCCAAAATGCATAAAGCCATAGGACATTCCCTAACCATGCTGAAACTACCCATTCCTAGCTCCGATGGATATCGCAAAGGGAAACGAACAAGCTTAGAAGCAGCAAAACCTAGCTTATTCAACACAAATTCAGTCTTATTCCCTTATGTACTACAAGTATTATACTCCCTACATTTGGTCTACGAAGAAATTAAACTAAACACTCTTCTGTGGAGTAATTTGAGGCCGTTGTCAACCTTCTTGTATCAAATAGCGAAGGATTTGAAACTCGATGCGTATGTCAATCATTACTGGCTGGATTTCCCTACGGATTTGAATTTAGAATACGAAGATGAGTCTCAGTTAAGTGAGGGTAGTTTGAAGAAGTTGTGCGAGCCGGTGTACTTCAGCCGAGAACCGCCGAATGTGTATTCGTATTTGAACTCGATGCTGAAGGAATTGGATGTCGGCTACTACCCGTACTTGGCTGATGTTAATAATATGTCCAGGGATATTATTGAGGTAAGAATTTAGACCACTTTTTTTTTTCTCATATCGCATGTAGATCGATCGAAACTTATTGTCGTCTGTGAAGTTTGGTGATTACTGTGCAGTACCTCTTCCCTCAAACTCTTGTCTCCGAAACTACTGAATCTAAAAAAATTAAAAAAGTATAGATAGCTCTTTGTCTATAGATTACAGGAAAACCTACAAGAAGTCTATGGTTTGAAAGCAACATGTAACAAAAATTATATTGGTTCGGAACCCTTTGCTTGCGAGTCCGTCTCGCACTTGGCCGGTTTTTGTATATTTCAAAATATGTTATTTAAAATGTAGTTAAAGGTAAATAAACGTAATAACAATCCGTCGTTCACTTACGTTTCAGATCCTAATAACAGTAGGGTGCGGGCGCAGCGCCGGCGCGCAGACCATCTCGTCGCGGGACAGCGTGGCGGCCAGCAGCACGCCGCGCGCGACGCGGGGCTACCATAACTACGCCTCGCCCTACTGCCAGGCCGTCATCATGGCTTGTGATAAAGGTCATTATATCGCTTGTGGCCTTAGTACAAGTGCCCTGTCAAAAGGAACCTTTGAACACGCGTTCTTGAGAAAAAAGGGCATGACCAGAGATCGGAATAGGTAGACTATATTCACCTAATGTTCGTGGAAGTAAGTAACATAGAGTTGATAATATCTCCTGTAAAATCCCGGAATCATAAATGGAATCATGACAATTAAAACCCAGGATTATACAAACATGAACTGGACTTTCGAGTATAGTTACAAATTATTGATTTGAAGAATCAAAAGAAGAAAGAGTTGTGCGAAAAGAAAGCTATTTAATTTAACAGTTTTAGTAGGTACAGAACTCTAAAAACATAATAAAATTCTAAAATATAATAATTTTGTTCAAATGTATTCAAAGCGCAATAAGTAATTTGCAATTTCTGAAATCCCGGGAAACAATCGTCATGTTTATAATTCCGGGACTTTAGAGGAGGTATTATCAACTCTTATGTTACTTACTTCCACAAACATTAGGTAAATATAGTCTACCTATTCCGATCTCTGGTCATGACAGACTGACACATAAACGGACACAGTTTTTTTATTCATAAGATGTCTTTTGCCCGCGACTTCGTACGCACATGTCCCATTTTTTCCCGTTCCTGTAGGAATTTCCCGTTCCCGTAGCATACTCTAGCCTTCTTCATGAATGTGGCTATCGTATATAAGTATTTTCCAAATCCGACTATTAGTTGCAGAGATTTGCGCGTTCAAACAAACAAACAAAAAACTCTTCAGCTTTATTATTAGTATAGATACGGTTTTTTTTTTATTTTAATACGTTTTCGTTTGAACTCCTTCAGGTATAACTCTCCGCGACATCGACAACCTGCCCCCTGCGCTGGGCCTGCTCCTGCTCACAATCTTCAGCCGCTGCAAGAGTTCACCCCCCGCTGACTGGCCACCGGCTGCCTACAACCTGGTGATGAGGGAAGATCTGGCGCATCAGGCCGAGGTCGCGCATACCATGAAGACTGCTTCCGACTATATGGAGTGTAAGTACTTCTATGCACGTCTCGCATCCAGCAGATCCCCGAGCCGTCACCAGGTCATCGCTCCACCTTATGGTAGGTCGGGCCCACTCTTCGTCTTAGGGACAGGATATACAAAACGGACAGGCACGCGCTGTGAATATAAAAAGTATGGCGTCAAAGAAACATTAATATAGTTAGCGTCGCGGGCGCCCGGAACGCTTTGTATATCCATTTCACCGGATAATGACAAATTCCTTAAGATTATAAAATAACTTGAGAGATTGTAATCTCTCGATAAATTGTCACCTGAACATTTGGAATACTTTTTACGCATCAAAATTTGATGTTCTATAATATGTCCGTGCCGGTCCGAGAAATTGTTGACTGACATAAACTGGCGACCAATCAGCACTCTGGTCTACCATTTATCTGATTTGGTGTGATAGTTAAATTGGAAAATTGGCCCCTCATTGGTCTTTGTTGATGTGAGCTCATATCTGAACAGACCAATGAGAGCCTTGTTTCCAGGTTTACTAACACACGAAAATGGATAAATTGTAGACTTGTGCTCTGATAGATTTGGTTTATGTCAGTCCACAATTTTTCGGAATGACTTCGAGATATAATAGACTATCAAATTTTGATGCGTAAAAAAGAATTCCAAATGTTCAGTTGACAATTTATCGAGAGTTTACAATCTCTCAAGTTATTTTATAATCTTACGGAGTTTGCCATCTTCCGGTGACATCCACCCACATCCCTTACTACTGTAAGGTACTCGGTCGCCACCCCAGAACTCTTCGACTCCATGGACTGTCTGTTCTGCGAGCAATGTGTCCTGCCCAGTGCCACTTGCTTCTATGCTTGGCATTAGGCTCCTACGACTTCAAGCGTCGAGATCCGAAGACGCACGAAGTTCTCCGATATTGGAAAACGAGTAAGGGCCTTATCACACTAGCGAGTTGCGAGCGAGTGGAAAGCGGGGCGAATGCGCAGCGAGCTCGCTGCGAGTTCGCAACGTGTTCGCGGCGAACACGCCGCGGGTGCGCAGCGAGCTCGCCGCGAAGACGCCGCGGGTGGGCAGCGAGTTCGCGGTGTGCGATTCGCGTTTTGTATTCGTGTTTTGTTTTGTTTTCGCCGCGAGCTCGCTGCGCACCCGCGGCATCTTCGCGGCGTGTTTGCCGCGCACTCGTTGCGAACTCGCGGCGAGCTCGCTGCGAGCTCGCTGCGCACTCGCCCCGCTTTCCACTCGCTTGCAATTCGCTAGTGTGATAAGGCCCTAATGGAACTCTGGTGATGTAGTTTTTCTTTCACGCATTTTCCCAGCATTTTTTCATGCATGAGACTGGTCTTACCCCAAGATCAAGCTGCTGTACAGCATTTGCAGCAATACATGACATGAGTCCTAGCGTTATGCTGAGCGATGGCCGTTTTGCGCAGAAGTGACGCATATTTTCCCCAACCTATTTTTCCCCACTTGTCTTTTAAAATGATTATTTTTTCTCGAAAATTTTCCACAGTCATAGCCCTGGAAGTTCTGGAGAAGGACACCGTGTACACGCTCGCTAAGAGGCCGGTGGAAGCGACGAGGAGCAACCCTGAGGACGCTGACGTCATCACTGGCATGGAGCATCTCAATACGCAGCTCCTGAGTCTGCTGTATCCAAGGGATCATAGGTAAGAGAAGTGTTCAGTACTCTTGTTGTCAAACCCTATAAACAATCCAAAGGTTATATGATAGCCCTGCCGGTCGATTCTGTAAACTTGTCGAAGTTAAGGCTTGGGTGAAGTGATCACGAGTGAGCTGTTAATCTATATAAACAAGATGTCACGTAATACCGAAGTGAGCTGTCATTCCATCTTGATTATGTGGATTGACAGCTCACCTCGTGATCACTTCATCCAAGCCTTCACTTCGACATGTCAAGTCAAGTCAAAAGTAATTTATTCAAATTAGGCTGAGTGCCAGCACTTTTTCAAACTTCTACATAAAGCCAGTCCCCCAAAACGCTCGCCCGTCACCACTTCCTAGTGTTTTAGCTGGGAAGAAGTGGCGCAACAAACTCCCCAGCAATGTTTATAGAATGTGGTTCTGGACAAGGTCACGCTAGCGAAGAGGCCGGTGGAAGCGACGAGGAGTAACCCTTAGGATGTGACGTCATCACCGGCATGGAGCATCTCTCGCATTCAAAATCGCAAACATTTCTTTGTGTTTTGTTTTTCGCGATTCCAGAGTTGGTCCCATAGTAAAAGTTATTCATAACGAGAGTAAACACCAGCCACCCAACACAGCGGCTAAGGGCGGCTTCGACCAAACTGGAATAAATTTTATCCTCGGAATAAATCGCTACTTACGCGAGAGTAAACCAATTTCACGTTTATCCAACTACAATATTAACATATTAAATCACATAAAGGTTCACATTCACTCTGTTAATCGAGCATAGCTATTCCAAGTAGAGCTATACGTTAGATTGCGTGGAAAAACGACTGTCGATTTACTCGAGAATAAAATCATGGAAAAGATTATTCTTGGTACAGTTACTCCTGTATAAATTCGGGTTTGGTCGAATCCGCCCTAAGACGTTAGCGCGCAATCCAGGTAAGTGCTAAGCCGTAAATCCTCTTAAACTATTGTAGTACTACAGCGGTAACCTGTAGTGTCACTCCGCTACTGAATGTCGAAGTTTGAAATGTCGTCGTATGTTAGTTCTAAAGTACAGGATCTCGATGTACGCCAGTTCGAAAGTTCACTGGAGCGAAGTATGCAAGGCCGACGTATCGTTAGTTAGAAAGCATACGAGTGCGATGTACGCCAGTTCGAAATTACCCTGGTTAGGTTAGGTTAGAACTGTGACCAACTACGCGCGAGCCGAGCGAGCGAAGCGAGCGGTGCCGTGGCAGCGGCCGGCGAGCGCTACCTCGAAATTGGTCTCGAAATTTTTGTAAGTATTTTTTTCATAGTGCCCCCAAGACGACACTCTGACCTCCTGACGAATCTAATTAGGATAATCTAACTAACGATACGTCGGCCTTGCATACTTCGCTCCAGTGAACTTTCGAACTGGCGTACATCGAGATCCTGTACTTTAGAACTAACATACGTCGACATTTCAAACTTCGACATTCAGTAGCGGAGTCCTGTAGTGTTTCTCCAAACATCACTTCGAACGAACGGTGACTTTGTGAATCCGCGATTACTTACTTCAGTTCGCTTTGAATATGCAATCTGCTGCTCATAGGTATCCCCTAATGCGGGCTGCGGACTGCAACAGTTTGATAATGATGAAGTTCTGATGGGGTTTTCAGTGTAGGTAAATAAAACAATTCTTTATACTACACCTGCTTGGAAAGTACCTTGATACTTTATCAAATTTACGGTAGAAAGTACGTCATTGCATATCGAACAAATATGCGGGGAGAAAACGCATCTGAGCGCGAGAGAAAAGTGTATGAAAATCCATTTCTTACGTGGTTTTTCTTTTTTAATTTTGGGTAAGACTATGCGCCGGTAACCTAAATATCAAAAGCCAAAAAGTTTTTACAGTGAGTTTTTATCTCCAAGTTCGCAAAATGACACTGGCCACTAGCTGTGTGTTGGATGGTGTCGGGCTGGCAGTGCGACCCTGCGGCGGCAGGATAAACAATTTGAAAAAAGAACATGTGAAAATTGCAGACGCCATTAGCGCCATTTCCAATTTGTGTGTTGTTTGAGGATTCAGTTTTAACTGCAACAATTTCAATATAAATTTCAATTAGTAAAGATTTCGTTTTTTATTTTCCTTCTAGGTGTAGTATAAAGCACTATGTATCACTCGAGAGAAACTGCGATTCCCGATCTTGGGTGTTTTAAAGCCCTCGCCTACGGCTCGGGCTTCAAACGACACCCTCGACGGTAATCGGTCACTTTCTCCTCTCGGTGAACAATGTACTATTATACTACACCTGCTTGGAAAGTACCTTGATACTTTATCAAATTTACGGTAGAAAGTACGTCATTGCATATCGAACAAATATGCGGGGAGAAAACGCATCTGAGCGGGAGAGAAAAGTGTATGAAAATCCATTTCTTACGTGGTTTTTCTTTTTTAATTTTGGGTAAGACTATGCGCCGGTAACCTAAATATCAAAAGCCAAAAAGTTTTTACAGTGAGTTTTTATCTCCAAGTTCGCAAAATGACACTGGCCACTAGCTGTGTGTTGGATGGTGTCGGGCTGGCAGTGCGACCCTGCGGCGGCAGGATAAACAATTTGAAAAAAGAACATGTGAAAATTGCAGACGCCATTGGCGCCATTTCCAATTTGTGTGTTGTTTGAGGATTCAGTTTTAACTGCAACAATTTCAATATAAATTTCAATTAGTAAAGATTTCGTTTTTTATTTTCCTTCTAGGTGTAGTATAAAGCACTATGTATCACTCGAGAGAAACTGCGATTCCCGATCTTGGGTGTTTTAAAGCCCTCGCCTACGGCTCGGGCTTCAAACGACACCCTCGACGGTAATCGGTCACTTTCTCCTCTCGGTGAACAATGTACTATTATACTACACCTGCTTGGAAAGTACCTTGATACTTTATCAAATTTACGGTAGAAAGTACGTCATTGCATATCGAACAAATATGCGGGGAGAAAACGCATCTGAGCGGGAGAGAAAAGTGTATGAAAATCCATTTCTTACGTGGTTTTTCTTTTTTAATTTTGGGTAAGACTATGCGCCGGTAACCTAAATATCAAAAGCCAAAAAGTTTTTACAGTGAGTTTTTATCTCCAAGTTCGCAAAATGACACTGGCCACTAGCTGTGTGTTGGATGGTGTCGGGCTGGCAGTGCGACCCTGCGGCGGCAGGATAAACAATTTGAAAAAAGAACATGTGAAAATTGCAGACGCCATTGGCGCCATTTCCAATTTGTGTGTTGTTTGAGGATTCAGTTTTAACTGCAACAATTTCAATATAAATTTCAATTAGTAAAGATTTCGTTTTTTATTTTCCTTCTAGGTGTAGTATAAAGCACTATGTATCACTCGAGAGAAACTGCGATTCCCGATCTTGGGTGTTTTAAAGCCCTCGCCTACGGCTCGGGCTTCAAACGACACCCTCGACGGTAATCGGTCACTTTCTCCTCTCGGTGAACAATGTACTATACTTACAAAAACAATAGTACATTGTTCACCGAGAGGAGAAAGTGACCGATTACCGTCGAGGGTGTCGTTTGAAGCCCGAGCCGTAGGCGAGGGCTTTAAAACACCCAAGATCGGGAATCGCAGTTTCTCTCGAGTGATACATAGTGCTTTATACTACACCTAGAAGGAAAATAAAAAACGAAATCTTTACTAATTGAAATTTATATTGAAATTGTTGCAGTTAAAACTGAATCCTCAAACAACACACAAATTGGAAATGGCGCCAATGGCGTCTGCAATTTTCACATGTTCTTTTTTCAAATTGTTTATCCTGCCGCCGCAGGGTCGCACTGCCAGCCCGACACCATCCAACACACAGCTAGTGGCCAGTGTCATTTTGCGAACTTGGAGATAAAAACTCACTGTAAAAACTTTTTGGCTTTTGATATTTAGGTTACCGGCGCATAGTCTTACCCAAAATTAAAAAAGAAAAACCACGTAAGAAATGGATTTTCATACACTTTTCTCTCCCGCTCAGATGCGTTTTCTCCCCGCATATTTGTTCGATATGCAATGACGTACTTTCTACCGTAAATTTGATAAAGTATCAAGGTACTTTCCAAGCAGGTGTAGTATAATAGTACATTGTTCACCGAGAGGAGAAAGTGACCGATTACCGTCGAGGGTGTCGTTTGAAGCCCGAGCCGTAGGCGAGGGCTTTAAAACACCCAAGATCGGGAATCGCAGTTTCTCTCGAGTGATACATAGTGCTTTATACTACACCTACAAGGAAAATAAAAAACGAAATCTTTACTAATTGAAATTTATATTGAAATTGTTGCAGTTAAAACTGAATCCTCAAACAACACACAAATTGGAAATGGCGCCAATGGCGTCTGCAATTTTCACATGTTCTTTTTTCAAATTGTTTATCCTGCCGCCGCAGGGTCGCACTGCCAGCCCGACACCATCCAACACACAGCTAGTGGCCAGTGTCATTTTGCGAACTTGGAGATAAAAACTCACTGTAAAAACTTTTTGGCTTTTGATATTTAGGTTACCGGCGCATAGTCTTACCCAAAATTAAAAAAGAAAAACCACGTAAGAAATGGATTTTCATACACTTTTCTCTCGCGCTCAGATGCGTTTTCTCCCCGCATATTTGTTCGATATGCAATGAAGTACTTTCTACCGTAAATTTGATAAAGTATCAAGGTACTTTCCAAGCAGGTGTAGTATAAAGTATATTTATTTCATTGCACTTATAATTAATTAATTCTCAATATTACTTCATCTAAGAAGGGGATAGGTCGGGTAATACCCTCATGGCGAGCATAACTTCAATTCTCAATTCTTTATTGCGTACCATAATGTATAAAGTTGTTAGGAAATAATTATATTAGTCACAATTATGGACACTGTCGGGCACAGCATAGAACAAGTAGGAGAGAGGAGGAAGAACACTGAGTGTTTAATGTGGTAACTTTTATTAGATATTTGTTAGTTTTACTGTTTTATTAATGCAGAATTTAATTTAGGAATTACAATGATTGTTTTATAAATTATATAGGTATTTTAATTAATTTAGTAACATTGTAAAAACTATTTTTTATTATTATTTTACTAACTTATTATTATTTATTACGTAATTATTATTTATTATCCGTAAGGTACGTTATTTATTGGAAGCTTCGTATTTATTTAGAAATTGATTTTTACGTTTAATGAGTAGGTAGTGAGCTTTAATACACAACATTTGTAGATATAATTAGATAGTTGTGAATTTTATAATTTATCACTTAAGTACTCGCTTTTATTATAGTAGCATTTGTTCATAACGAAATGCTTCAACTTAGGTACCAAGTAATGCTCATCACATGTGAGCAGCATCCCACTGTTCTTAAAACTACAATGCAGTTACAGCAATAACTTCTAATTGCGTCCCAACCATTAATGTTTGATTTTGCAACTATAAACACAAAATAAATTTTAGCAGGGACTTTATTTTAGCATGAATCAACATTGGGTTTATTCCTTCTAAAACATTTATTCTCTCTCCAAAACAACAGCAAAGAACTGAACTGAAAGACTCCAGACAGATTTTCTTTACCTGTCAATAAATAATTGCCAAGAAAACAAAAAAAAAATTGTTGACGAAAATCATTCCTGTCATTAAATCGTTAACTATTATGATTTTATGCAACAATTATGCATTCATAGATATAATATATAAGTATTTAATTGTATTAAATGCTATTTCTATTTCAAAATACTTAATAATCATTTCGATATTTGTGTTATTTTACATATGGCAACTTCTAAAAACATACTGTGTTTAGTTATTTTCAATAATTTTATTACTTACGTTTATTTATTCAAATCTTTTTATTGATGTTATTAATTTATCCGAAGTTCTAAAAATAGTACGCTTATATGAAAATAAATGGCTTAGTTACCATTACCTATAAGTGGTACAAATTTTATAATATAACAACAACAAAAGTGTGCTGTACTAACTCTGCCATTCAACTTATCTGGGACAAATCAGAATGTATATACTTTCACATGAAAAAAAAATTTTTCAAATCGGTTCATAAATGACGGAATAATGACGTACCTAACAAAAATACAACCAAATTGAGAACCTCTTCCTTTTTTTGAAGTCGGTTAAAAAAAATCAATTTATTAAAAAAAAAGTGGAAATCTATACAGGGCGAATATTTCAAGTGAGCGTGGATGGCCGAATCTAAAACTATGAGGAATAGCTAATAACACAAAGGAGTATCGGGCCCGATTTTGATGAAAACTAAAACTGCATCTTTGAATTGTTGAAAATAAATCAAACAAGTTCTAGAGTGGGGGCTGGTGACGTCACGATATAGTAAAAAGTGTACCATCGCGTGACGCCACGCGAGTTTTCAGCGCACTGTATCGTCTTCATTTTTTGTTTACATGAAAAAAGGAAAAAATGTGCCCAATATTTTTTGGAAATCCATCTGACGGCTTTATGAGATTGTTTTAATTTCCAGAATGACCGAAGTAATAAACCTGCTTCAATCATCGATCCCGGTAACCATGAACCTGACGCAACGGCCCGAAGTGTCCGACCACGACTTCATAGAGGAGCAGGAGAAGTACCTGTTCGCTATCAGCACCAGGACTATGGCGCTGCCGATCGCTAGGTAACATTGTCGATTTATATTCGTTTATGTTTATTATTGACTAGCTTTTGCACGCGCCGCCCTCTCGTTAAAGTTGTATATAACCGATTCCAAGGCCCCATCCGTCTGGTGGCTCTGAGTAGGAGTGTAAGGCCATGTTTGCGGAAATCGTGGAGGCCGTGATTCGGGACGTGGCCTTGAAGAGGACAAAATCCTCAAAGCGCGGCCTCGGCCTCCATTTTTGCGGCAGCGGAGGCCATCAATTTCGGGCCTCCTTCGTACGAAGTGTCCTTAGTGCGGGCGGAGGTCACCCGCATGGCCGCAGTCACGGAGCATCTACAAAAAGAGAACTAAAAGCTCCGAGCAATCCAGCATGCTTACTGGCATTTCAATTCCGACCGATCGACATTGGAATTGTGACGTTTCGTACTCTTGAGTTCGATGCTAGCGCCAAATTAAGTGTCCATTTTGAGGAACTAATTCGGATCGGGATCGGGCTTGACGTGGGGTAAACGTTACTCTTGAGATAATTTGACAGCTATGTATTGCGCCAATATTGAGTTGGGATTGTTTGTCGATTGTTTGATTTTTCCAATGACAAGTGTAACTTTTTAGAAGTTTTGCGTTTTAAGTGGTTTTCAGAGAATAATAACTGTTTAATATGGCACGCTTAGCTTGGCACGCTTATTCTGTGTTTTACGTAATTCTCATAAAAAACTATTGAAACGAAGATGAAATAAGCGTCGGCTACTGCGTTATACGGACAAAGCGTTTTCTATGAATGAAGACGAATTCTGTCAGTAGATGCTTCGTTTGGAGGAATATCATTGGAATCAATAAATAATACTGAAGTTGAAGTCTTTTTGCTATTGCCAAAATGTAATTAGTCCCAAAACACTTCAATTTCGCACACTTATGTTAGGTTGTGTGACTGATAGATGTTTCAAAATCTTTACACATTCCTAAACAAATTCGAATAAAGTATTAAAATTAGTTAAGTCAGTAACTTAACGAACCATAATTACTTCTTACTAAATAGGAACCAGACGCGGACAGTATCTATACGATAATGCTCCTAAGCAAACTTGCATTTAGAATTCACTTCTAAAACCTCTTGAATTTATTTTTGAAATTGGAGAACTTATACGCCGTCTCACAGAGTACTATTCACTATCCGTCTTTTTTTTTTAGTAGTGTAGGCAACGATACTACCGCATGCAGCCAAAGTCAAGATTGATTTTATGATTTAAATCATTTTCTTGCGCCCAAATTAATTTAATACGTTACAATTAATCAATTAAACCACTGTTTATGTCATATTTATTAAGTAGCCTTGTTATTTAAAGGATAAAGCGTTATAAAACCCTGTTACCGGTTTATCATAATAAGTCGACTATTGCGGCCAACTTGACGTGTAACAATACAATCGCGAGGCAATTCCAATCCCAATCCAATGTTGACAATATTCTTTTCAAGAGTACCGAATCACGTGACTGCAAAATTAACAGTGTAATTATGCCAGCTCCCGTGAGGCGCCTCAAGGGGCCTGGCGAGCATAGGCAAAGCCAGTCCGTGGCCGTGGAGGTTCAGGTTCTACTACGGCAGCAGCTGGCTGCCTTCCGGGAACGGTTCTCTGTCCTGATGATAATCGTCCTGCGGCCCCCGCTATCGGCGAGCTAGACGGCTTTCGGGCTAGAAGGCAAGCGGGGGCGTTCGGTCAGGCCAACCGCGTGGCCACGCGCACACGCGAAACGGCACGGCGTAACCGGCACCGGTTCATACCAAGAAAAGCTGGGCGGCTGCACAGGCGGCGAGGTAACCAGCGCCAGCGAAGCCTCCGCCGCCCTCGCCTCCAAAGTCTCCTGCGGCTGACGCCGAATGGTAAGTGGTCGGAGAAAAGAAGAAGGCGGGCATGGCAGCGCGGGTGGCCAAAAAAGGCGCAAGAAGCGAAGCGTCGCGGCTAGGCTACGCGCCCCGAAGACTGCAGCTGTCGTGGTTACACTACAGCCCGCGTATCACTGCATTGTATGTGCCGTAGCTGGCAAGCCGGCCCATGGCCGAGCTGTAAGCAAGGCCTGCGCTCCACCCGCCAAGGCCATAGGAAAAGGCAAGCCCTCCACCACCGCCATCACTGCCGCAACCGACGCCACTGCTGAGTCAGAGCCCTCACACAAAGTTTCAGTACGCCTCCTCCAGGCGAACATCAAACACTGCGCTTCCGCTCAATATCTGTTGCTCCAGAGCGTGGCTGCATTGGTCCGAAATAAAGGATTGTGCAAATTATTAGCTTCGTATCTTTCATTACAAGGTTCAACGTCTAAATTGACTGGACCATGAGGCTCTCGTAAATCAGGAGTGAAAACAGTATTTAGCTTGATATTTGTTTTTTTGTTAATTTGCAGAGGCATGGCTAGCCTGCGCACGGTGCCGTGCCCGGCCACGGAGGCGGTGGAGGTGCCGCGCCTGTGCGCCTGGGGGCGGTGGAGGGGCAGGGGGGCGGGCGCGGGGGAGTCCGCCCCGGCGCCCTCCGCCTGGCCCGCCTTCCACAACGGCGCCGCCACCGGCCTGGCGCTCGTGCCGCTGTCCGGCTTCACCATCGACTCCGAGTGGGTCATCTATAACAAGCCACGGGTGAGTTGAGGCCCGCCTTCCACAACGGCGCCGCCACCGGCCTGGCGCTCGTGCCGCTGTCCGGCTTCACCATCGACTCCGAGTGGGTCATCTATAACAAGCCACGGGTGAGTTGAGGCCCGCCTTCCACAACGGCGCCGCCACCGGCCTGGCGCTCGTGCCGCTGTCCGGCTTCACCATCGACTCCGAGTGGGTCATCTATAACAAGCCACGGGTGAGTTGAGGCCCGCCTTCCACAACGGCGCCGCCACCGGCCTGGCGCTCGTGCCGCTGTCCGGCTTCACCATCGACTCCGAGTGGGTCATCTATAACAAGCCACGGGTGAGTTGAGGCCCGCCTTCCACAACGGCGCCGCCACCGGCCTGGCGCTCGTGCCGCTGTCCGGCTTCACCATCGACTCCGAGTGGGTCATCTATAACAAGCCACGGGTGAGTTGAGGCCCGCCTTCCACAACGGCGCCGCCACCGGCCTGGCGCTCGTGCCGCTGTCCGGCTTCACCATCGACTCCGAGTGGGTCATCTATAACAAGCCACGGGTGAGTTGAGGCCCGCCTTCCACAACGGCGCCGCCACCGGCCTGGCGCTCGTGCCGCTGTCCGGCTTCACCATCGACTCCGAGTGGGTCATCTATAACAAGCCACGGGTGAGTTGAGGCCCGCCTTCCACAACGGCGCCGCCACCGGCCTGGCGCTCGTGCCGCTGTCCGGCTTCACCATCGACTCCGAGTGGGTCATCTATAACAAGCCACGGGTGAGTTGAGGCCCGCCTTCCACAACGGCGCCGCCACCGGCCTGGCGCTCGTGCCGCTGTCCGGCTTCACCATCGACTCCGAGTGGGTCATCTATAACAAGCCACGGGTGAGTTGAGGCCCGCCTTCCACAACGGCGCCGCCACCGGCCTGGCGCTCGTGCCGCTGTCCGGCTTCACCATCGACTCCGAGTGGGTCATCTATAACAAGCCACGGGTGAGTTGAGGCCCGCCTTCCACAACGGCGCCGCCACCGGCCTGGCGCTCGTGCCGCTGTCCGGCTTCACCATCGACTCCGAGTGGGTCATCTATAACAAGCCACGGGTGAGTTGAGGCCCGCCTTCCACAACGGCGCCGCCACCGGCCTGGCGCTCGTGCCGCTGTCCGGCTTCACCATCGACTCCGAGTGGGTCATCTATAACAAGCCACGGGTGAGTTGAGGCCCGCCTTCCACAACGGCGCCGCCACCGGCCTGGCGCTCGTGCCGCTGTCCGGCTTCACCATCGACTCCGAGTGGGTCATCTATAACAAGCCACGGGTGAGTTGAGGCCCGCCTTCCACAACGGCGCCGCCACCGGCCTGGCGCTCGTGCCGCTGTCCGGCTTCACCATCGACTCCGAGTGGGTCATCTATAACAAGCCACGGGTGAGTTGAGGCCCGCCTTCCACAACGGCGCCGCCACCGGCCTGGCGCTCGTGCCGCTGTCCGGCTTCACCATCGACTCCGAGTGGGTCATCTATAACAAGCCACGGGTGAGTTGAGGCCCGCCTTCCACAACGGCGCCGCCACCGGCCTGGCGCTCGTGCCGCTGTCCGGCTTCACCATCGACTCCGAGTGGGTCATCTATAACAAGCCACGGGTGAGTTGAGGCCCGCCTTCCACAACGGCGCCGCCACCGGCCTGGCGCTCGTGCCGCTGTCCGGCTTCACCATCGACTCCGAGTGGGTCATCTATAACAAGCCACGGGTGAGTTGAGGCCCGCCTTCCACAACGGCGCCGCCACCGGCCTGGCGCTCGTGCCGCTGTCCGGCTTCACCATCGACTCCGAGTGGGTCATCTATAACAAGCCACGGGTGAGTTGAGGCCCGCCTTCCACAACGGCGCCGCCACCGGCCTGGCGCTCGTGCCGCTGTCCGGCTTCACCATCGACTCCGAGTGGGTCATCTATAACAAGCCACGGGTGAGTTGAGGCCCGCCTTCCACAACGGCGCCGCCACCGGCCTGGCGCTCGTGCCGCTGTCCGGCTTCACCATCGACTCCGAGTGGGTCATCTATAACAAGCCACGGGTGAGTTGAGGCCCGCCTTCCACAACGGCGCCGCCACCGGCCTGGCGCTCGTGCCGCTGTCCGGCTTCACCATCGACTCCGAGTGGGTCATCTATAACAAGCCACGGGTGAGTTGAGGCCCGCCTTCCACAACGGCGCCGCCACCGGCCTGGCGCTCGTGCCGCTGTCCGGCTTCACCATCGACTCCGAGTGGGTCATCTATAACAAGCCACGGGTGAGTTGAGGCCCGCCTTCCACAACGGCGCCGCCACCGGCCTGGCGCTCGTGCCGCTGTCCGGCTTCACCATCGACTCCGAGTGGGTCATCTATAACAAGCCACGGGTGAGTTGAGGCCCGCCTTCCACAACGGCGCCGCCACCGGCCTGGCGCTCGTGCCGCTGTCCGGCTTCACCATCGACTCCGAGTGGGTCATCTATAACAAGCCACGGGTGAGTTGAGGCCCGCCTTCCACAACGGCGCCGCCACCGGCCTGGCGCTCGTGCCGCTGTCCGGCTTCACCATCGACTCCGAGTGGGTCATCTATAACAAGCCACGGGTGAGTTGAGGCCCGCCTTCCACAACGGCGCCGCCACCGGCCTGGCGCTCGTGCCGCTGTCCGGCTTCACCATCGACTCCGAGTGGGTCATCTATAACAAGCCACGGGTGAGTTGAGGCCCGCCTTCCACAACGGCGCCGCCACCGGCCTGGCGCTCGTGCCGCTGTCCGGCTTCACCATCGACTCCGAGTGGGTCATCTATAACAAGCCACGGGTGAGTTGAGGCCCGCCTTCCACAACGGCGCCGCCACCGGCCTGGCGCTCGTGCCGCTGTCCGGCTTCACCATCGACTCCGAGTGGGTCATCTATAACAAGCCACGGGTGAGTTGAGGCCCG
This sequence comes from Mamestra brassicae, assembly GCA_905163435.1. Taxonomy (NCBI): domain Eukaryota; kingdom Metazoa; phylum Arthropoda; class Insecta; order Lepidoptera; family Noctuidae; genus Mamestra; species Mamestra brassicae. The sequence continues at coordinate 17,403,420 of LR990999.1, read as the reverse complement.
CCTTCCACAACGGCGCCGCCACCGGCCTGGCGCTCGTGCCGCTGTCCGGCTTCACCATCGACTCCGAGTGGGTCATCTATAACAAGCCACGGGTGAGTTGAGGCCCGCCTTCCACAACGGCGCCGCCACCGGCCTGGCGCTCGTGCCGCTGTCCGGCTTCACCATCGACTCCGAGTGGGTCATCTATAACAAGCCACGGGTGAGTTGAGGCCCGCCTTCCACAACGGCGCCGCCACCGGCCTGGCGCTCGTGCCGCTGTCCGGCTTCACCATCGACTCCGAGTGGGTCATCTATAACAAGCCACGGGTGAGTTGAGGCCCGCCTTCCACAACGGCGCCGCCACCGGCCTGGCGCTCGTGCCGCTGTCCGGCTTCACCATCGACTCCGAGTGGGTCATCTATAACAAGCCACGGGTGAGTTGAGGCCCGCCTTCCACAACGGCGCCGCCACCGGCCTGGCGCTCGTGCCGCTGTCCGGCTTCACCATCGACTCCGAGTGGGTCATCTATAACAAGCCACGGGTGAGTTGAGGCCCGCCTTCCACAACGGCGCCGCCACCGGCCTGGCGCTCGTGCCGCTGTCCGGCTTCACCATCGACTCCGAGTGGGTCATCTATAACAAGCCACGGGTGAGTTGAGGCCCGCCTTCCACAACGGCGCCGCCACCGGCCTGGCGCTCGTGCCGCTGTCCGGCTTCACCATCGACTCCGAGTGGGTCATCTATAACAAGCCACGGGTGAGTTGAGGCCCGCCTTCCACAACGGCGCCGCCACCGGCCTGGCGCTCGTGCCGCTGTCCGGCTTCACCATCGACTCCGAGTGGGTCATCTATAACAAGCCACGGGTGAGTTGAGGCCCGCCTTCCACAACGGCGCCGCCACCGGCCTGGCGCTCGTGCCGCTGTCCGGCTTCACCATCGACTCCGAGTGGGTCATCTATAACAAGCCACGGGTGAGTTGAGGCCCGCCTTCCACAACGGCGCCGCCACCGGCCTGGCGCTCGTGCCGCTGTCCGGCTTCACCATCGACTCCGAGTGGGTCATCTATAACAAGCCACGGGTGAGTTGAGGCCCGCCTTCCACAACGGCGCCGCCACCGGCCTGGCGCTCGTGCCGCTGTCCGGCTTCACCATCGACTCCGAGTGGGTCATCTATAACAAGCCACGGGTGAGTTGAGGCCCGCCTTCCACAACGGCGCCGCCACCGGCCTGGCGCTCGTGCCGCTGTCCGGCTTCACCATCGACTCCGAGTGGGTCATCTATAACAAGCCACGGGTGAGTTGAGGCCCGCCTTCCACAACGGCGCCGCCACCGGCCTGGCGCTCGTGCCGCTGTCCGGCTTCACCATCGACTCCGAGTGGGTCATCTATAACAAGCCACGGGTGAGTTGAGGACCGCCTTCCACAACGGCGCCGCCACCGGCCTGGCGCTCGTGCCGCTGTCCGGCTTCACCATCGACTCCGAGTGGGTCATCTATAACAAGCCACGGGTGAGTTGAGGCCCGCCTTCCACAACGGCGCCGCCACCGGCCTGGCGCTCGTGCCGCTGTCCGGCTTCACCATCGACTCCGAGTGGGTCATCTATAACAAGCCACGGGTGAGTTGAGGCCCGCCTTCCACAACGGCGCCGCCACCGGCCTGGCGCTCGTGCCGCTGTCCGGCTTCACCATCGACTCCGAGTGGGTCATCTATAACAAGCCACGGGTGAGTTGAGGCCCGCCTTCCACAACGGCGCCGCCACCGGCCTGGCGCTCGTGCCGCTGTCCGGCTTCACCATCGACTCCGAGTGGGTCATCTATAACAAGCCACGGGTGAGTTGAGGCCCGCCTTCCACAACGGCGCCGCCACCGGCCTGGCGCTCGTGCCGCTGTCCGGCTTCACCATCGACTCCGAGTGGGTCATCTATAACAAGCCACGGGTGAGTTGAGGCCCGCCTTCCACAACGGCGCCGCCACCGGCCTGGCGCTCGTGCCGCTGTCCGGCTTCACCATCGACTCCGAGTGGGTCATCTATAACAAGCCACGGGTGAGTTGAGGCCCGCCTTCCACAACGGCGCCGCCACCGGCCTGGCGCTCGTGCCGCTGTCCGGCTTCACCATCGACTCCGAGTGGGTCATCTATAACAAGCCACGGGTGAGTTGAGGCCCGCCTTCCACAACGGCGCCGCCACCGGCCTGGCGCTCGTGCCGCTGTCCGGCTTCACCATCGACTCCGAGTGGGTCATCTATAACAAGCCACGGGTGAGTTGAGGCCCGCCTTCCACAACGGCGCCGCCACCGGCCTGGCGCTCGTGCCGCTGTCCGGCTTCACCATCGACTCCGAGTGGGTCATCTATAACAAGCCACGGGTGAGTTGAGGCCCGCCTTCCACAACGGCGCCGCCACCGGCCTGGCGCTCGTGCCGCTGTCCGGCTTCACCATCGACTCCGAGTGGGTCATCTATAACAAGCCACGGGTGAGTTGAGGCCCGCCTTCCACAACGGCGCCGCCACCGGCCTGGCGCTCGTGCCGCTGTCCGGCTTCACCATCGACTCCGAGTGGGTCATCTATAACAAGCCACGGGTGAGTTGAGGCCCGCCTTCCACAACGGCGCCGCCACCGGCCTGGCGCTCGTGCCGCTGTCCGGCTTCACCATCGACTCCGAGTGGGTCATCTATAACAAGCCACGGGTGAGTTGAGGCCCGCCTTCCACAACGGCGCCGCCACCGGCCTGGCGCTCGTGCCGCTGTCCGGCTTCACCATCGACTCCGAGTGGGTCATCTATAACAAGCCACGGGTGAGTTGAGGCCCGCCTTCCACAACGGCGCCGCCACCGGCCTGGCGCTCGTGCCGCTGTCCGGCTTCACCATCGACTCCGAGTGGGTCATCTATAACAAGCCACGGGTGAGTTGAGGCCCGCCTTCCACAACGGCGCCGCCACCGGCCTGGCGCTCGTGCCGCTGTCCGGCTTCACCATCGACTCCGAGTGGGTCATCTATAACAAGCCACGGGTGAGTTGAGGCCCGCCTTCCACAACGGCGCCGCCACCGGCCTGGCGCTCGTGCCGCTGTCCGGCTTCACCATCGACTCCGAGTGGGTCATCTATAACAAGCCACGGGTGAGTTGAGGCCCGCCTTCCACAACGGCGCCGCCACCGGCCTGGCGCTCGTGCCGCTGTCCGGCTTCACCATCGACTCCGAGTGGGTCATCTATAACAAGCCACGGGTGAGTTGAGGCCCGCCTTCCACAACGGCGCCGCCACCGGCCTGGCGCTCGTGCCGCTGTCCGGCTTCACCATCGACTCCGAGTGGGTCATCTATAACAAGCCACGGGTGAGTTGAGGCCCGCCTTCCACAACGGCGCCGCCACCGGCCTGGCGCTCGTGCCGCTGTCCGGCTTCACCATCGACTCCGAGTGGGTCATCTATAACAAGCCACGGGTGAGTTGAGGCCCGCCTTCCACAACGGCGCCGCCACCGGCCTGGCGCTCGTGCCGCTGTCCGGCTTCACCATCGACTCCGAGTGGGTCATCTATAACAAGCCACGGGTGAGTTGAGGCCCGCCTTCCACAACGGCGCCGCCACCGGCCTGGCGCTCGTGCCGCTGTCCGGCTTCACCATCGACTCCGAGTGGCTCCGGTTGACACCCGCCGCCAGGCCGGTGGCGGCGCCGTTGTGGAAGACTTCAATCTCACCTGAAAGAAAGAAAGAAAGAAAATTGCATTTATTGGCACAAAAATAGAATAATAATTAAAAAATAAATAAAAAAATCACCTTACAAATAGAAAATATCAAAGCTTAAGTACATATAGCAATATTGTGCCAAAAGGGCCTCAGCTCAGCATAATGTTAGGTGGCAACAGTAGTTATTACCACCTAACGCTGATTTTCAGCTGCAGCCCACGGGTACCATACGCTCGAACGCGCAGTAGACATATAAATAAGAAATAAAAAAAATATAATAAGTAAAAAAAGTGAAGTGATAGGTTCAGAAGTGGTACTAAATAAATAGTAAATGTAAAAAAAAACAATAATAAACATCAAAATTGATAAACTAGAAATTATAAAAAACCTGATCAAAGCGATGATGTGATCAATGATGGACGCACGCTTGTCTAGAAGTAACCTTTTCACCCTTGACTTAAATCTGGCAGAGAATTCTAGTCCTTAGCTGTACTCACAATTAAAGTATTTCTGAAACGTTTCAGTTTGTTTCGTTGTAGTTTGTCTCAAATTAAATGTTTCTGCCACCAGGGTACAGCAGAAATGTCGACGGAACACGCGGGCTTCCTGATGGCGTTAGGGCTGAACGGTCACCTGCGGGACATGCCTTTCATGAACATCTACGAATATCTTGTGAAATGTAACGAGATGATCAGTGTGGGACTACTGCTGGGTCTGGCTGCTACTTATAGAGGTAATGGGAAAGTTAAAATTCATACTTTTTACCTCTTCAGGTTGTAACGAGTATATTTGGATGAAACACGGGTTGATCAAATTCTGGATAATTTGTTTCTTTTTATCTCGGGAGTATATTAGTTACGAATTTCAAGCGGGCGAAACAGCTGGTAGAAGCTTGTAACAATTAATTAACTTAAAAACTCTTCTGAAGGTGGCTAGTGACCTTCTTGATCACCAGGCCCCTTCCATTATGATACGGAACATTGACATCAACTCTACTGATCGAAAATGGGTTTCGAACTTTTTGTATGGAATCTGACTTCGTCCCGGTCCCGCCATTATGATTTCTTTGATGTTAAACATCTATAGCATACGATGGTATAATATAGGCAGCCTATATGTATTTTTTTCATAATGCCATATTTAGTTACTGTCGTAATCTGTTCTTTTAGCACGTTAAGCCGTTGGTCCCAGCTGTCATCTGTAGATCTTTGGCAGTCGTTACGGATAGTCAGAAGCCAGAAAATCTGATACCAGTCTTGCCAAGGAGTACCGTGTTACCCAGTTAATGGGTAGTGGAGGTCTGGTAGGCAGCCGCTCCACGTAAAATACCGGTATTCAGCTGAAACCGGTTTGACTGGAAGCCGACTCCAATATCGAAAAGGCTAGGCAGATAATGACTTGTACAAAAAACCAGGCGTCCCGTGAAGGCTCACATTTTTTCTCAAAATTACACCTATATTTATGGATAGGGGACGTTTAGACGAACAAAAATATCATGTTGTAGCGCCATCAATGCGGCCAAAAGAAAAACTAAAGGAGCGAATTTTGTACGGCAACAAAAACAACCGCAACGCCGTCTATCCCGCCAGCGACGAACTACTAACGTAATCCTGAATCGCGGATCACAGTTTTCCGTGCGATTTGAACATACACAACAGTCCGAATATCAACTATCGAGCAGTTGTTCACCGGATATAACAACCGTCCGGTCGGAGGATCCTCCCTTTTCTAAATAAGCCGGAAAATATTATCTGAACCATTCTCCTTCCAGGAACAATGGACGTTCAAGCCACAAAGATGATGAGCATCCACCTCGAGCCGCTCCTACCGCCCACATCTATCGAGCTGGATATCCAGCAGAACATCCTGGTGGCTGCGCTGCTGGGCGTGGGGCTCATCTACCAGGCCACTGCGCACACGCACTACGCGCAAGTGTTGCTGAATGAGATTGGTATGTATTATGATGGTTTGAGTTTATAATGACCGATGACCTGGTGAGGGTCGCGGGTAGTCGATGGATGCGGGACGCACAGGACCGGTTGTTGTGGCGACACAGGGCGCAGGGAGGCCTATGTCCAGCAGTGGACGGCTGATATGGTGATGATGAAGTTTACAATGGATGTCCAAGCCCCAAAACTGATAAGCTAAAATTAATAAAAATTACATAAAGTTACGTCACAAGTCACCAGCGCAGCTCGGCACCACGTGTTGTTGACAACAGCGCGCATGATGCCACAATCAGGCCCTCCACGAGCGCGGCTCCAACAATATCCTGAACACGTTGGTGGTGTTGTGAACAATAAGATTGATGATCAGATACAAATCGGGCAATAGTTTTTGCTGAAGTTAAAGCTGTTCAAAAATCGAACCTCAAAAGTAACGTTTCGAAAATATTTGTATGACAATAAATTTAGGTGAGAGTTACCACTGCACGGTGGCACTTTCTAAAATAAACAAATAAAGTTTGTTAATATGAGTAATAATTAGATGTAATATAATATTTGTAAAATGCTTACCTTTTAGAGGTTGAATTTTTCTCTTGGGTGAGGATCGGTAAATCTGAAATTATGAAAGATACGATAAGTGATTATTATAATTTATATATTTTCAGAACGTTACTTTCGTGTTTAAACTTTTGACTAGCGTTTTAGGAAACACAACCTAGTGCATAGCGATGAATGCTCCCATTGTTCATCGACTAATTTATTTTCTGTCCTCTTTCTCATCGGTTCCGCTACGGGACGTATTTGTGCACCGCTTTATTCCGTGCTAACGTGTGTCCACCATCCGGCCGGCCAGGCAAGCCGCCCGGGCCGGAGATGGAGAACTGCGTGGAGCGCGAGGGCTACGCGCTGGCGGCCGGGCTGGCGCTGGGCATGCTGATGGCGGGCGCGGCGCGGGCGGGCGGCGCGCCGGGCCCGCTGGCCCCGCTGGCGCACAAGCTGCGCACCTACATGCTGGGCGGCGACAAGCATCCGCTCACTGGTCACCACTTACTCAATACTATCTTACTAAACTTACGCCTCCAGTTGGCGCCACATAGGTGAAAGGTCCTCTTCATTGAAAAAGTGACTGACGTAACATGACGTCGATTTCAATTTAACAAATGTCAGAAAACATAAGCGTTTTGACAGATGCCTGGACCTGACGCCTCAGTGCTGCCAACTGATGCTCATCATTTCAGGAAACATCCATTGGCTGAGACGGACCAACATAATCGAGTGATCCTATAAGGGTTCGGTTTTTCCATATCATCAGTGAAGTTCTAAAGGTATAATTCCGTGCGGCCGATTGCAGCCGCGCTCGCGCACGATGTACCGCGTGCGACAATAGTCAGACTATGAGAATATGAACAGCCGCGCGGCCGGCTTGGGCTGACGGCGAGCGGCCGCGATGCACGGAATTATACCTTACCAGTCCCTAGTCTAAAAATTCTACAGGAGAGTAATAAAACAATTAAATATTCGTTGGCAACCCTTGATGTACATATATTATATCACCGGAAAGTTGCACTTCTTAAGATTGTAATAAATATTTATTAGATTATAATTTCTCGAATAGAATATATTATGAAAATATCACTTTGAATACTATCAATCCCATCCAAATTCAATAGTTTCTAATATATCTGTCTTATTTAGAAAAAATGGTTTAATAACAATTTCCGCTTGCAATTTTCCGGTGACATATACATATTTGGAAAGAAGATTTAAAATCAGTCCGATCAGCTATCTCCTTTCTGATTGGTCGAATGAAAGCGCGTGAACTATCTTTACCGAATTGCATTAAAATGTAAAAACCCACCAAAAATAACTTATGCACTGTTAGATCTTCACTGATGATATGCACGTTCAGAAACCGCATTTTTTTAAGTGGTCGTGTTTTTGTAACTGGGTATTATGGTAACCCTTTACTGGTACTACTAGTGTTGGATTTTATGGCATCCGAGTATCCGTAACGAGTGTCAGAGATCTAATAATGACAACCGGCTAAATATGTTTTCCGAGGTACGGAGGTTTCTCGGTATGTTGAGATGCTCACCCATTCACAGACTGACCTCGGCAAGCTTTGCTTATCCTCGAAGATCGACCCTTACGGTTGATATAATTTAAAACAAGTAAAAAAAAAAATCTAAAGCAGAAATGTAATAGTCGAGTAGATCATTCCATCTCCATTTTCAATGACAGAAAATATCGTAAGCCAATTTGGCATAGTTCAAGTGGACTGTCATCCAATGAGACGCTCTAACGCTGTCCTTTGAGTAGTGCCGCGCGTGTCACGCCAAGCCCCTTACACTTAAAAATAGGTGAAGGTTACCCTCCTCAGTCCGCACACCGGAAAAGGACGCGCGTGCGCTACCGATTAGCAAACGTTATCCGCGAGCTACTTACTGCAACCACACCATCTACGCAGGTTCCCAAAAAGAGAAGTACAAGCAAGGCTCCTTCGCCATCCGCGAGGGCGCCACCGTGAACCTAGACGTGACGTCACCGGGAGCCACCTTAGCACTGGGGCTCATCTACCTGCGCTCCAACAACGCGGCGCCTGCCAGCTGGCTGGAGCCGCCGCAAACCACCTACCAGCTGGACTTCGTGAGGCCGGACCTGCTGATGTTGAGGATCATTGCTAGAGGTACAGTATACAATAAACTTAGCACTGGGGCTCATCTACCTGCGCTCCAACAACGCGGCGCCTGCCAGCTGGCTGGAGCCGCCGCAAACCACCTACCAGCTGGACTTCGTGAGGCCGGACCTGCTGATGTTGAGGATCATTGCTAGAGGTACAGTATACAATAAACTTAGCACTGGGGCTCATCTACCTGCGCTCCAACAACGCGGCGCCTGCCAGCTGGCTGGAGCCGCCGCAAACCACCTACCAGCTGGACTTCGTGAGGCCGGACCTGCTGATGTTGAGGATCATTGCTAGAGGTACAGTATACAATAAACTTAGCACTGGGGCTCATCTACCTGCGCTCCAACAACGCGGCGCCTGCCAGCTGGCTGGAGCCGCCGCAAACCACCTACCAGCTGGACTTCGTGAGGCCGGACCTGCTGATGTTGAGGATCATTGCTAGAGGTACAGTATACAATAAACTTAGCACTGGGGCTCATCTACCTGCGCTCCAACAACGCGGCGCCTGCCAGCTGGCTGGAGCCGCCGCAAACCACCTACCAGCTGGACTTCGTGAGGCCGGACCTGCTGATGTTGAGGATCATTGCTAGAGGTACAGTATACAATAAACTTAGCACTGGGGCTCATCTACCTGCGCTCCAACAACGCGGCGCCTGCCAGCTGGCTGGAGCCGCCGCAAACCACCTACCAGCTGGACTTCGTGAGGCCGGACCTGCTGATGTTGAGGATCATTGCTAGAGGTACAGTATACAATAAACTTAGCACTGGGGCTCATCTACCTGCGCTCCAACAACGCGGCGCCTGCCAGCTGGCTGGAGCCGCCGCAAACCACCTACCAGCTGGACTTCGTGAGGCCGGACCTGCTGATGTTGAGGATCATTGCTAGAGGTACAGTATCCAATCAATCTGTCTGGTCTTTTCCCAATTTTCTCGGGTCTGGGTCGGTTTCCAGTCAAACCGAATGCTGCTGAGTGCCAGTATTTATGTGCAGAGAAAAATTCACAAACTTATTATTCACAACTCTACCCTGCTATCCTAATCGTCTAATCCCAATTATTACAGGGTTAGTGCTCTGGGACAGTATAGAACCCACAGAAGACTGGGTGAACAATCAAGTGCCCGAAACTATCAAGCCCCACTGCTTCATCAGGCCCTGTCTAGAGGGCATCGATTATGAAGCTATGAAGTGAGTTTTTTGCGTCTTTTTTATTTAGATAGACTATAGTAGGCGCCAGATAAATGTGGAATAAAGTATATTGACCTTTCCCTAATAACTGTTCATAGGTACCTGAACAATTAAATATGAATCGTTTTTCATTATTAGACAATGTTAAGGATCACGAGAGATGATGATTCGGGACAGCTTTGTGTCATTAATTCCGTTTTTCAAATTAAAAATGTCAATAATTGTAGGTGGGTCAATGACCGTTATTCCACGATTATCTGGCGCCTACTATAGTACATACGTGCTGTACCCTAAAAATATGTTGCTTTGTTATTAAAAAGAATCGGGACTATTTTCTTTTATTTTTACTTCAGTTTTGCCGCTCTAGACATTTGCACGATTAGCTCGGGCCCTGCATACATTTAGGGATGATTCCGGGGCCCCCAGGCCAGACGACGCTCGCAGTAGCACGGTTGTGGCACAGTGCCGCGCCGTCTCCCCACGTCTCATCGTAATATGAACACTTCCGTGCTGTGTACACTCACTACACTTATATTGAAGCGATCGCGGCGGCAAATGACCCGTTTGACACTCGTTGTAATATTGTAGCGACAACTACACTGGTCAGCAAATAAACCGAGCCACCCGCTACCTAGGAACTCTGATTCGATTTTCTCAAAAAGTATAAAACTTACAACTATCAAAGTTATACTTACAATGAGGGTAATCGGATATTTCTTATCATTTCTTTAGTTTTTGTCCATCGTTTGCTCAGACGCGTGTGTTTTTGCTACTTTTTTCGATTAATAATGGATACAACACCTTAGGAAGCAGCTCAAGCTGTAGCATTACTTCAAGCAGGCATTGCGCAACGTGAAGTCGCTCGAAGGTTTCGAATCAGCAGATCTTCGGTGCAACGAGTTTACAGACGATACCTAGAGACTGGAGCATTCGATCGCCGTCCAGGTACGGGCAGACCTAGGGCTACATCAGCAGCAGATGATCGTTATATCCACCTTACTGTTCTGCGAAATCGCCACCTCAACGCAGTTCAAGTCCAACAAAGCGTGACGAACGCCAAGTGGTCATAAGTTCAGATACCGTCAGAAGGAGACTTGCTGAACGGAACCTGACCCCAAAAAGAGCTGCAACAGGCCCAGCATTAACGGTAGCACACCGTCGAGCACGACTTGAATTTGCTCGAGAGCATAGGGATTGGACATTAGAGCAGTGGAGTAATGTACTCTTCACTGATGAGACCAGGGTGAGTCTACATGGAAGTGATCGACGTCAGAGAGTATATCGTCGCCTTGGAGAACGTTATTCTCAGTGTTGCATCGAGGAAACTGTTGCTTATGGAGCCTCCTCCATAAACAACAGTTTACATTACATTATAGATCCTCATCTGTAATGGTCTAGGGCGGCATCTCGTTAACAGCACATACAGCGTTAGTTTTCATCGAACCGACGGGCCGTACACGTGGACTGACTTCTCATCGCTACATTACTGAAATCCTCGCAGACCATGTGGTACCTTACGCAGGATATATCGGACAGGATATGCAATTGATGCATGATAATGCACGGTCTCATGTTGCTCATGTGGTGACCCAGTATCTACGCGACGTCAGCATTCGTACGATGGACTGGCCAGCTCGAAGCCCGGACTTGAATCCGATAGAACACTTACGGGATGAGCTGAAACGTCGGGTTCGAGCCCGGGTACCTGCTCCAACAAGGCTTCCAGAGCTGCGAATCGCAATTGAAGAGGAGTGGAATACAATTCCTCAAGATTTTATCGTCAGGCTCGTAAGGTCGATGAATACAAGGATGCTGGCAGTTATCCGAGCAAGGGGAGGGAACACGGAATATTGATCAAAAACTTTTTTTTTGATTTTATCTTAGTTTTTGGCTTTAATTTTTTTTTTCACTTTATCATTACTAACGATTGTCACGACTGGAAAACGACTCTTCTTTGTAAAATCCTTAATAAACACTGAAATATTGATTAAACCCAATGAGTTTCCTTTCATTTTAATCACCATGAAACGCAGTTTCTGTAGGTACAACTTTGATAATTGTAGGTTTTTTAGTTTTTGAGAAAATCGAATTATGTAGAGTGCCTAGGTAGCGGGTGGCTCGGGGTATTTGCTGTCCAGTGTATTTAATACCACCACATACTAACTAAACTGACGTTGTAGCGACATTTATACCGCCAGTAATGAACTAAAAACAGTAGTATCAAAGATTTCCGTACGATTTGACATATAAAACAGCTCAAATATCAACAATTGGGAAATTGCCCACCAGACACACCCGACTGGTCGGAGGATCCTCCCTTTTCAATGGAGGTTTGCGGGACCTATTACCCTATTCTGCATACCTCTATAATATGATCGAGCAGCACGGACGGGTCCGCCCCGGGCACTGCATCTCGACAAAATGTACTAAACAGCAACTTTTTTATTTCATTTTCACATATTCCACCAGCCAAGCGTACTGCAACATAATAGCCGGAGCTTGTTTTGCGATGGGGCTGCGCTTCGCTGGCTCCGGCGACGAGGAGGCTAGAGACACCGCCCTACACTATACGCGGTTCTTAATCGCTGTGAGCAGCAAGACCATCGCCGAGCTGGCCGGCCGCTCTACGCTGGAGACGTGTCTGTGTGTCTGTCTGCTGTCTGCGGGCATGGTATGTACTGGATGGTCACCTATCCGCGGGCCGATCTCGGCAAACGCTGCGTAGCCTCGAAGATGAAGCCGTACGTCATTATTTAGCCAAGAGATCTTCAGTGACGTGTCGCGAGTCTCTTGACGTGTTCCTTTACTTGTCAGTCAAATTAAGCTGTAACCTGTGTGTCATCTCCTTGTTCCACGTCTCCTGATGTATTCCTTGACATGCAGTCAGTAATGAACTCAGCTGTTATGTATGAATGTTCAGATAATGTGCGGGCGCGGTGACGTGGAGGTGCTGCGCGTGTGCCGGCGCCTGCGCACGCGCACGCCCGCACACTGCAGCTCGCTCGCCTCGCCGGCGCTCACGCATGGCGGACAGGTAATGTACCACCAAAGCTATCGTATGAATTCTAATGTATGTAACTGGTTTTTGACCCTAATAATAAAATAAAAACTATATATTTGAAACAAAGTCTCCGCCGCGTCTGCTCGTACGTGATAAACTCAAAAACTGGCCAAGTGCAAGTTGGACTTGCACGCGAAGGGTTCCGTACCAAAAGTCGAAAATTTTTACGCAAGGAACAGATATTCGTTTAAAATTGTTATATCTCGTAAGTTTTGAAGTTCTAATGAGAGAGTAAACCGCTTCGTAACGTAACGCGTTACGCCGCCAGTCTGTCTAGCTTCCCTTTCTCTCACGCATACGACAGCTGTAGGCAGGCTCTTCCTCTCTCACTCTAACCCACAGCGCTAGTCGTATTTCGGACAGACGCTTCCCATATTAAATAGTTCAACTTAGACTAGTTTAAGTTATCACTTCTGTCCGGCAGCGTCCCGAGACGCACACGTTTTTGAACCATTTCGATTAAATTTTCACTGTTTTATACATATTTTGGTATATTTCTCAATAAACTGGTAAATCTTTTTTTCGTGCATATTACTTATTGGTGAAATTTTAGTGTACAGACGCCGCCAGCCCATCAAGCTACAAAAATCTATCAAATTTCTCTAATAGATTTTCAACTTTATCGCTGATGCTTTAGGTTCAAGGTTGATTGGGAAAATTTTACAGTTTTGGGTAGTATCCCTTATAGTAGCCCTTTATTGCAGGGCACTGAAATTCTCTGAAGTTACAGAACTGATTTTTCCTCTGAAAATCAGATGATTTCTTTCGGAGATAGAGAAAAGAACTCTTCAATGCATTGACAGCGAAACCAAACGCAATTGCTTTATTTGCGGGTGGCATTTACGATGCAAACAATTATCATCCACAGCCCGACTTTGCCCACTTCTGAGCATAGGCCTCTCTTCTCTTGTGCCAATCCCCACGTTCCTGAGCCAGCGTCATCCAGGTTTTACCCGCGATGGCAACACTGTCGTCCGCTCATCTCGCCGCCGGCCGACCAATACTTCTTCTTCCAGTCCTCGGACGCCACTCGGTCACTGCCTAACTCCACCTATCATCACAGCGCCTTGCCAGGTGTCCTGCCCAGCTCCATTTTGCATATGCAAATAATCAGTTAGTTCAATTTAAAATTGCAATAAAATACACTTTTATTATACGACCTGTAACAGAATAAACGCAATACCTCTTAAGGGGTCATTGTACTGACCATTCGCCAAAACGGAAAACACGAAAAAAAAAAACGACTGTTCCATACATTTGAGAGAATAGCTAATTTTTTTTTCGCGATTTCGGGTTTGGTCCCATAGTAAAAGTTGTTCATAATGATGAGTACAATGACCCCTTAAGAGGTATTGCGATTATTCTGTTACACGTTGTATACTGAGTGCGTTCCTTCAAATGAGATGTTCTAGTCGATTTTTTACCGCGATAACTTGGGATCTATATTGGTTTGTTTTCGAGTATTCGAACAGAATCCCAATCTGTCGGTTACCCCGGATACCTACTTCTTGTTAACCGTGCAACGGATTAAAATACGGTTTTCGCTACTAGAAAGAGCGATAAACGTGGAATATTTGTGTTCGGTGCCATTTTAGTCTTCTTACAAAGTAACCAAACGGTAAACAACGAAACCCCATTACTAAACCTCCGCTGTTCGTCCGTCCGTCTGTCTGTTAGCGGGCTGTATCTCAAGAACCGTAATAGGTAGACAGTTAAAATTTACACAGAGTGTGTATTTCTATTGGCGCTATAACAACTAATAATAACAATTCAATTAAATTCAAAATTAAAAGGGCTCCCATACAAAAACGTGTCTTTTTTCGGTTTATGGTACGGAACCCTTTGTTTGAGAGTCCGAGTCGCAGTAGGCCGGTTTTTTTTAATTTATATTTGTATTGTACCTGTTTGAGCCAGGGCCTCACGTATGATCCCTGTGTTATGGTATTTCCAGATGGCGGTCCACTCCACCATGGGCCTCTTATTCCTTGGCGGAGGCCGAGCTACGCTGAGTACGACACCGGTGGCTGTGGCCGCGTTACTGGCTGCCTTCTTCCCCAAGTTCCCCACGCATAGCGAGGATAACAGGTAACATCCCCTTCGTATATGGGGCCGAAAGGTTATGGAGTGGTGACCGCGTACCTCCCTCCCCGGCGTGCAGCTGCTGAGCGGTGCAGGTGCATGCGAGGCATGAGCGCGCGATGTTGAGACCCGTTCGGGAGCCTATCTCCAGCAGAGGACGTCTGCAGGCTGAAATGATTTGCGGAATTTGTTCGAAAGAGTCACCGCAGCCCTGGAACGCAAAGGGCTTTAGAAGGGACACGGATGGGTTTTCGTCAGTAAGAGACTGACACGCCCTTCCTTAAAAAAAAAAAACGGGTCGAGCTTCGAGGTTAAGCAACACTCGCCGAAGTTGGTCTGTGGATCAGTGACTGTCGTAATCACTCCCACTCCACCCAGAGCGGAAGAAGTCATTTGATGATTTACCATCCTTAAAAAAAAAGAAATAACAGGCTGAAATGATAATGAGTGAAAATTATGGTTTTCATTTGAAATGGCCTATTTATTGTGAGAGCGTGTAGAGAAAACCTCGTGCGCGGCTTTACAGGATAGAAGAAAAGTACAGTTATATTAGGGTAAAAATAAAATGTATGAAATGAGAATGGTAGTGGTTCCCGGTTTTGTCTGCGTTGTCTGTTGATAAATATTAATCAACGGTTTTTCATTTTTTTAGAAATCCAAGAATGTTTTTAATAACGGTTTAGCGGCCCTTACTGAAAACGTAACAAAAGAATAGGGGGGCAGATTTATTTTAGATATTAGAATGGATTATGCGCGTTAGAACTGTGAATTGTGTGTTTTTTTCTAGTCAAACGGATATGCAAATGTTATGGTTATCAACGCACGATACATCCACAAGCGCGGGCGGCCTCACTGGTGGGAGCTCTCCCCGAATATTGACAACTCTTCTCTAACCCATTTATTTGCTCTTGCTTATCTGTCATCTGTAATCATTGGGACGGATCTGCCACATACCAGCTTGATGCCCTTGAGTCAATTGAGAAACGAGCCAAGAGGATCATCGGCAATGATAGGCTCGTCGAGTCGAGGCTCCAAAGTCTTGAGCATCGACGCCGAGTTGCTAGCCTAACGGTTTACTATCGGTTGCATTTTTTAACACTCCCCGTGTGCGACGGAATTGAAATGTTTAATGCCGCCAAGCCGGTTCCATCATCGGACTATAAGACGTACGGCGATGCGCCACCGGTACATGGTGGTAATCCCACCCACACGCACAAAACGTTTTGGAAACACGTTCATTGTTCGTACAGCTAAGGAGTGGAATTCCCAGCTAGTCTGTGTTTCCTGATAGCTAAAACCTGGGAGTCTTTAAGTCATGAGTGAATAGGTTACTTCTAGGCAAGCGTGCTCCATCTTCGACCACATCATCGCCTACCATCAGGTAAGATAGTGGTCAAACGAGTGCCTATCAACAGTAAAAAAAACTGTTATAAATATTTCAAGCAACATTCGTCTCTTACTGTTCCAGGTACCACTTGCAAGCCTTCAGACATCTTTACGTGTTGGCGGTTGAAGCGAGGTTGATACTACCCCGAGATATCAGCACTGAAAAACTGTGCTACGCGCACATACAGGTAACTTACTGTTACAAAAGTAGAACCTTTTCAAAAATGGTGTATTAAAATAAGAGCTGATTTACTAGGCGGAGAAATATATTATTTTTTATGTGTAACATCTTTCCTCTCGCTTTCCTGGAAACTTTGGGAGTGATTCGTGAAATGGGACGGAAGTGTGTAACAGGAAGCCGAGGAAGCGCGTGCTATTTGACTGACAGCCAACTCGACAGTTGGCGACAGTCTTACAGTAGTCGCATATGATGTGTAACATTTGACGTCTCACCTTGGTAAAAAGCAACATTAATATTAAAAGTACCAACTGACAGCCAACTCGATCTTTTGCGCGCGCCCATTGGTCAAATCGAATAGGGCGCGCTCATTGGTCAAATCAAATAGCGCGCGCTGCCTCGGCTTCCTGTTACACATTTCCGTCCCAATTCACCAAATCACTTCCACAAATTGCAGGAAAGCGAGAGGAAAGATGTTACACATAAAAAACCATTGTACTACTTATTATGAGGCGATTGGCACACTGCAACGCACTACGCAGCGGGGTGCGTGGCGGACGAAGAAAAAAACTGCGCGTGAATGCGTTTTCTGTGTGTTAATATATGTTTATGTTTATTGAAATATGTTTAATATGTTTATGTTTATTGAAATAATAAGTTTACATAAAGTGTACATATGGTTCAATATTATATATTTTTATATTGGCCTATAATAGTATTATAATAATCTGGATAAAAACTATGGTATGACAAGTATTACAGTTACAAAAATAAAATTCTGAAGGCAATATAGTGCGTTGCCCGATCTAGGTTTATTTAAACCTGTGTTTCAGGCCTTGCACTACGCGTGTTTTCCATACAAACGGAGATACTTACAAGCAACGGAAGAACACGCATCCACGCGCTACGCTGCATCATGCGGGGCAGTGTGAGAATCGCCTGAAAATCTTTTACTATGGAACCAACTCAGAAATCGAACCTAAAAAAACCGCCATATACATTTATGTTTAAAATATCCTACAGAATGTACTGAACTGATTTTTTTTTCGCGATTAGATAGTTCCACACTAAAAGTGGTTCATTATGACTACAATGCCTCAGGTTTTACTTTTAATCTATTCTGAAAGTTTGTATTGACCTCCTTTGATTTTGCTCACAGATTATCGACCTTCACGACGTAGTGAAAGAGATGAAGGCGCCCTGCATCATTCCGGAGCTGAACACGCTGAAGGAAGTGAAGATCAACGACCCTCGCTACTGGCCCATCACCTTCCAGAGAGACCGGAACTGGGATCAGTTGAAGTTAGTACAATTTTTATTTTTTTTTGATTTTTATTTAATATGGGTTTGCTCTTGACTCTTGTCTAGGTCATAGATGTCAGAGACAAAGTCGACGATGGAGCGAGCTTACCCAGAAGAAGCCTGTTCACTCTAATTTTGAAGAGATTAGGGTTGTATGCGTTCGGAAACACAGACGCAGGCAGAGTTCCACTCCTTTGCTGTGCGCATTATAAAAGACGTTTGGAAACGTTTAGTGCGAATTGGTGGAATAGCAACAAGGTAGGGATGGTAACTTGCAGTGCGTCTAGATGTCCGATGGTAGAAGGGGGCCGGTGATTTGAAACATAAACGAGAGTGCTGTTTTCTTCATCTGTCTTTTCCGTAACTTATATGGTATAACAAAATAAACAGTATTCTATTCTCATTCATAAAGAGTTCAAATCTTTCCTCATTTATAAAGGCGCGGCGCCCACTATCGGTGGGCATCGGTGCGGCTCGGTACAGCTCGGGCGCCTTACGGCTGTTTCGGACGGCTTCGAGCGCCTGAGAGCTGCCTCGGCAGTCGTAAGCATACGTAAGGATGCCGAGGCTGGTTTCGGGTAGCTTCGGCAAAACTAATAATAGTTCGGGTGGCAGACACGTCGCAGAGCAGTCGTAACGTTACGTGAAAACAGTTGAGCGTGTGTATTTATAATGGTGGATTGGGACTTAGTTCTCATTGTTCATCTTGCGGAAGAAGGTGTGTGACATGTCACACAGACATTCGGAGCTGGCACAAGAATAATCAACTTTTCTTCTGTCATCGTCAAATAGAACGAACCTATACGTGTAATTAATGAGGCTGTTGCCTTTTATTTTCCTCTGGGTGTTGCCAAGCTAATGGAGGCGCGCGCGGTGAACGTTATCACAGTTCTGCGACGTGTCTGCCACGAAAATGCCACCCGAGCTACTTGAAGATAGCCTCGGCTTCCTTAGGTATGTTTACGACTGCCGAGGCAGCCCGAAGCCGCCCGAAGCAGCTCATAGGCGCCCGAACCCGCCCGAAGCAGCTCACAGGCGCCCGAAGCCGCCTGAAGCAACCGTTAGGCGCCAGAGCTGTACCGAGCCGCACCGATGCCCACTGATAGTGGGCGCTGCGCCTAAATGACTTATCACTCAAGCTCTTTCTCCCAAATATTCGGATTCAGCTGAATACCAGTATTTTACATATAGCGTTTGTTTATCTGACGACTGTCAAAGATATTCAAATGACAGCCTGGAACATCGGCTCAACGTGCTTTCCGACGCATGGAGGAAACCCGGTATCTAATGGATGGTCACCATTCCACGGACCGACTTCGACAAGCGTAGCTTAACCTCAAAGTTCGACCCTTGAGGCCGTTAGTATTTAGCTACGAGCTCCTCGTTGCTCATATTCAATATGGATGGATTTAAATAATAAAATACAATTATATATTTTTATCACGTACAATTCCGAAGGAATACTGATACAATAACATCAACCTGTAAACGCTGGTCGAAGATGTTTATACTCATTCTTGGCAGACAGATAAGTGTTCGCAATAAATTGTTTTAAGCTTCACGTCTTCCACAAACAAAAAATCTTATGAATTATTTCAGACTGTTCCTCGAATACTCGTGGTGCATAGACATCAAGCAGCGCGCCGGCTGTCTGTCCTACATCGACGACCCGCAAGGCTTCCTCACCATATTGGCCCAAACATTGACCCTAGACAAGTCCAACATCTGGTCAACAACCACAGAGAACATTGAACTCTTTACCAGCGACGATAAGGTCCGAAACTTCGTGAAGCAGTATTTGATCCAAGAGCTGGAGCCAATGGTTTGCGCGGATTGCTTGGTGCTGTCTAAGAAGAAGAAAGGTGTAAAAGATGTGTCGTTGAACATAGAGTGTCAGTGTAGGAAGTATACTAAAGAGGAAAGGGAACATTTGCAGACTTTGGGCATGGTCACCTATGAGTGTGTTGTGAAGGATATCTTGTGTGCGCTGCCGATTTGGACTACGTTTTTGAAGGTGAGGTATTTAAAAAAAAAATAATTTACTGTTCAAATCGTTAGAATACTGACAGTCCTTATTTCATCCGCAAATATTTCCCAGATTTTAACAGTAACAACAAACGCAGGGCCTCAGACGCCACTGAATTGTCTTTGTATGAAGGTAACATAGAAATCTTCAATAATTATTAAAGACATTATATTAAAGACCTCAATTCAGCTCATAAACAATGACTGGTTATTTGCAGCCTTCTCTCAAGTTTCATTGGGATATCATTCGGTATTTCAGGACCAATTTATTCATGACTAGGTCCCAGTATTGGAGAGAACAAAATATTACTCTAATCGATCGAGATATTTTTGAATAGTAAAATAATTTTTAACTGAAGAACAAATATCGCTGTTTGACATATACAAAACCGTTGACCCGTACAAAAACTGTCAAACCTCCATCCAGTGACCCTGACTGCTAAACCGGAGGTCGTGGGTTCGATTCCCACCCAGGACAAATCTTTGTGTGATGAGCATGATCATTTGTTCTGTGTCTGGGTGTAATTTGTCTATAATATGTATGTATTTAGAAATATATAAGTATGTTTATTAGTTGTCTGGTTGCCATAGCCCTACTGTTATGGATGCCAATTGTCTCATGTTAGAAATCAACAAAAATACCATTGTTCTTGCTATCTACAGGCCAGCTGGTTGTAGAAACACAGCTAGATTTATAGAGTCCTTAAATTCACTTTTAACTAAATATTGCGCCTACACAAATATCATATTAGTCGGAGATATTAATATCAACATAACACCTCACAATACTGACTCCAATTCGTCTTCATATTTAAACTTGTTAGCCTCACATGGTATTTTACCAGCACAAACACACCCCACGCATAATCTGACGTGTCTAGACCATATCATGCTTAGGACAAGGCTACCTGCTTATGCTTATGTAGCGGAAAGTTCTATAACAGATCATGATAGCTTATTCCTTACAATCGCACTGAATCCCCGGAACCGAAAGCCTTGTCCTCAAAAAATTAAAAAAATTAACTATGGCACCTTGGACAATGATATGAGCTCAATAGACTTTACACCTATTTTTAGCGACACTGACGTCAATTCAGCAACAAATTATTTTGTTTGTACCTTGAATCGGGCAATTGCAAAAAATACTTCAACGACTAAAACACCAAACAGGAAAATTATTAAAAAACCTTGGATTACTAGAGGTTTATTAAGATGTATGAGGAACCGCGACAGCATGCATCAGAAACTTAAAGAACTTAAAAAACAAAACCTACACAACGAGGTGCTAGAAATGACCTATAAGAGATACAGGAATTTCTGCAATGATCTTTTAAAAAAGGTAAAAATAGAATATGAGAGATCAGAAATCAGTAGTGCAGCCTCTATTAGCAATAAAAAGCTTTGGGAAACAATAAAAACAGTTACAAACACGAAAAAACATAAGGATGTCCCCTCTGAACTGCTATCTAAAAGCAATCCACAGAGAGACCTAAATTATATTAACTCATTTTTTGCAAACATGGGGAAAAAACTTGCTGAGGACATACTACCGATGAATAATCCATTATCTGAATCGTTCACGAAGACCTCATTCACCAAATCATTTGTTCTCCTTCCCACCGATATATCTGAGGTTGAACAGGTCATACTAGGCCTAAGAAACGGTTGTGCCATAGGTCGCGACAACATCCCCGCCATCTTCTTAAAGCGTTACAGAGAGGCTATACTTCCACCTCTGACTTATATCTGTAATCTGGCCTTCACTACTGGTGTTTTCCCAGACTCTTTGAAGCTCGCCGAGACCCACCCAATACATAAGGGTGGGGATAGAGGTAGTGTCAATAACTTCAGACCTATATCCATTCTGCCAACGGTGTCTAAAATTCTGGAAAGGTTAATAAACAAACGGTTAACAAAATACCTCGAGACAAACAAGCTATTTTCACCTTCGCAGTTTGGTTTCCGTTCCGGTAGGTCAACTAGTGATGCTGTCCAAGAACTAGTGAACTTTGTTTCAACTAATCTCGATGGTAAACAAAAGGTACTGGCAATCTTTCTGGATTTAGCAAAGGCTTTTGACACAGTCTCTTCCCCACATCTATTAGAGAAACTGGAAAGGTTGGGAGTTAGAGGAACGCAGCTTAAGTTGTTCTCTGACTATCTCACAAATCGCATGCAGCGAGTAAAGATAGGCGATATGTGCAGTGATGATCTTCCCGTAACGTATGGGGTGCCGCAGGGCAGTATCCTTGGTCCAACATTGTTTTTGACATTTATAAATGACCTCTGTAACCTCAAACTGCGTGGTGGCAAGATCGTCACTTTTGCGGATGATACGGCTCTTCTTTTTCACGCTGACTCATGGGAAGAAGTATATTCAAACGCTCAGCTTGGCTTCGATATAGTAGCGGAGTGGTTAAATAACAATAAAATGACCCTTAATATTTCTAAGACTATGTACATTCCATTCTCTATCAAGAACGACGCAATTCCTAATCATACAAAATTTTCAATTGTTTCCCATACTTGCTCATTACCGAAGGACAATATCTGCTCATGTCCGACTCTTAAGACAACTGACGTTATCAAATATTTAGGTGTTCATATTGATAGTGGGTTAAGTTTTCAGCCACATATAGACGCCCTCTCAGCAAGAACACGAAAATTAATGTTCGTCTTCAAAAGTTTACGTCATGTAGCGGACACAAAGACTATTGACGCAATTTATTATGCTTTAGTGCAATCAATTTTGTCATATTGCATAACGGCATGGGGTGGAGTCCCAAAAACTTCTTTGTTAAAGTTGGAGAGAGCTCAGAGGGCTATCTTAAAAGTTAGTCGTAAGCTTTCCTTTCTCTTTCCAACAAAAGAACTTTATCAGCAATGCAAAGTTCTGACTGTTCGCCAATTATTCATTTTGAACACAATCATTCGTAAGCATGATTGCATTCCATACAATCCTGATAAAATCTTGAAAAAGAGACGCAAACACACCGTCTGTAAATCTACTTCTTTTAAAACCAGGTTCAGTCATAGATTCTTCTGTTTCCTTGGCGATTACCTCTACAATAAAATCAACAAAGCCATTTCCATCTACCATTTAGCAAAAATTGAAACTAAAATGAAAGTCAAAATATGGCTGCAATCTCTCGATTATGAAGAAACCGAGAGACTCTTAGAGGTAATCTCATAAATAAAAAAATTAAAATAAAAAAAATTACGCCCCACCTAAACACTGCATAAACATATACGAACTTTTTCACCCAAACTCAACACACACTTACACAAACTTTTGCACCCAAACCTAAGACACTCTAACACGAACTTTTGCACTCAATGTTCTTTTCTTAATTATATAGCAATTATGATGTAAAATTGATTATCTGTTATTCTTCCATCAAGACATAAATATCGCTCTTTGTAAATTATTGTACAGTAGCAACATATCTGGGTAGTTTGGGAGGCCTGGAGCCCTGTAACACAGGTGTTCCTAGTACAGGCTCCAGTCTCCACAACATCAATGTTATAACACCGACTGTAAGCTTGTACTGTATTTGATTATCTAGTTTGTATTGCATTATGTGGTGGAGAAAAATAAACGATATTATTATTATTATTATTATTATAGCACAGGCTCTGCCTAGTTTGGGATCGGATGACCGTGTGTGAGTTGTCCCAAGATAGTATATTATTATATTATATTATAATGAAGGAATAACTGACGAAAGTTCCTTGCGAAGCGTAAAAAAGTAACGCTTTTTAAAAACAAATCCTTTCTTACAGATTATAAAAACAATGAAACCAGACCCCTCATCGTACCACATATGGCAGTTAAAACTCTTACTATCCCAAATTGAGAATCACAACAAGAAAGCAATGAACGAAATGAAAGTCGACGGTCAAGAGGCGACGAACGAGCCTCTCATATCGAGCGAGTTCACTCTCGCTATCAAACAAAAAGTGTCCAGTATATTTGATTCTTGGGAAGCAAGACTGACACCTTTCCTGAGGAAATATCTCGGTCTACCCAGCAGTAGGAAGATCAGCTGCTGTGATGATGATGTTAAGAAAATCTTGAGCGGTTTCCTAGTGTACCATGATTTGCCACGAGGAGCTTTGAAGGAGGCTGCAGGTATGATTTTGTTTATACTGGTACTTATGCTTGCTGACTAGTCTTGCCAAGTCGTTTGTTTTAAAAATAGCGGCCAAGTCATCATCTGCCTAGCCTTTTCCCAATTATATTGGGGTCGGCTTCCAGTCAAACCGAATTCAGCTGAATACCACAACCCATTAACTGTGTAACACGGTTCTTCTTGGCTAGACTGGTGTCAGATTTACTGGCTTCAGACAATCCGTAACGACTGCGAAATATCTATAAATGACAGTCAGGAGCAGCTTAACGTGCTTTCCGAGGCAAGGCGGAAACTAGAAATGTTCAGATGGTCCCCCATCCACAGACCAACCTTGGCAAGCGTTGCTTAAACTTGAAGATAAAAATACCGGCCAAGTGCGAAAGTAAAAAAAAAGTTTTTCAAACTGCCTTGAAATACATCTCAAATGAAAGGGTCTCAAATATATTTTAATGTAAATTATAAAATAAATAATTCAGTAGTTATTTAAGAAAAAGATGAAAATTTATCATTACTATCTTTTATTTACCTTATCTCTATAACTACTGAGCCAAAAATTTTGAAAAAAGATATAATACAATCACTGCATTGTTATTTACTTATAGATTAAAGGAAAATCAATAAGACGGCTATAGTTTTAAGTAACATGTAAACAAATATAATTAGTTCGGCCCTTTGCATGCGAGTCTGTCTTGAACATGGCCCGTTTTATAATAATAATTATCAGGCTGCGAGCCGGGCAGCCCCAGGGAAAGTTGACATTGGTGCACAGGAAAAATCTGCGAGCCATTTCTCTCAGTATTATAAAGATTTTTTATGGATTAAAATGTATTTTTAGGCTGCGAACCTCTGTATGGAAAAATGGAACCCTTAAAGGATCACTCGGTTGGCTGTCTATCCGTCTGTCACAGCCGATTTTCTCCGAATCTCCTTGACAGATTGTGATGAAATTTGGTGCAGATATAGAAGGGTCCCTGAATACGCTTATAGACTAATTTAACGCGACCGAAGCCGCGGATAAATGCTCTTTTACTATAAAATACAGACTTCTTGCAATAAAGTATTCCCTCCCCGACCCTTGATTACCGAGCCAGCCCGCGTCGCTGAGCCAGTAGTTTAAAATTCCCCAAATAATAACGATATGTCCCTTGCTGTCCTCCCCAAATGACGCCGCTAAGCCGAGGTCCGTATCCCACAGGGGATGCTCCTAGCGAGCGGTCATTTAGTTTAACTTAGTTTGTAAGCCCTAAATTCATTTGAGGCCACCACAGGATAGTCCGATTAAGCAGTAACCAGCCTTAGTGTGCTGAACTGCGAGTGGTCCACGTCCAAAACAAAAATGAAGTATTGTATGGGTAAAATGGCCGTCATAATTATAAAGTAAAATGAAGGTATTTTCGTGTGGCACAGGGGACGACGAGCTATCGGTGCTGCTGGCCCTGGAGGGAGCGTCGAGCGAGGCGTGCCGCGCGCTGGCGGCGCTGCTGAGCTGATCCCGCGCGCTGCGCCGCGCACACGTCACCAGGTCGCAGTGCCGCGGCCGACTGGTGCGACCACTAGGGATGCTGGGACTTCAAACCTAACTACATTTACATAAGGTTTAAACTACAATGTTCGCGAGCGCGACCGTCACCGATTTGCGTGACTTAAACACTCTTGTGTAAGGTTTAAACTACAATGATGGAGATCGTCCGTCATCGACTGGTGCGATGATATGTGACTAAGGTCAGCAAATGGGCTTGCCGCTTGACTTGATGTGTGAAATACTTGTTATTTAACCTTTTGTCCGCCGCGGTTGGCTAAAGCCGATAAAAAAAAACGGAGAATTTGTGGCTTGGCGTCGGGGGTACACCGATGCGTATATGCTCTAGCGTTCAAAAGGTTAACGTTGTGTTAGCCACTAACTCTGATTTAAAAACGAAAAATAAGAAGATGTAGGCCCTAAAAACCTTATGGTGCTCCCAGACTGCTGTTAAAACTGTTGACAAACATTTTCTAACACTAATACATTTACCACTTTATTTAACGTTACTTTTACAAACGTAAAGTAAGTAAATGTGGTGACTTAACATTGTGAATTGTTTATTTAGAAAATGTTTACTAATGTTAGTAAACATTATTAACAGCAGTGGAAGAGCACCCTTTACATAAGGCTTAAACTATAATGATCGCAATCGACTGATTGTCACCGGAAAATAGGCAACTCCGTAAGATTATAAAATAACTAAAGAGAACTCTCGATAAATTGTCAACTGAACATTTCATTTGGAATACTTTACGCATCAAAATCTCTCGAAGTTATTCCGAGAAATTTTGGATTATAATAAAATGGCGACCAATCAAAGCACAAGTCTACAATTTATCATTTTCGTGTGATAGTAAACCTGGAAACAAAGCTCTTATTGGTCTTTTCTGAGAAAACAAAGACCCATGAGGGGCCAAGTTTCCAATTTAACTATCACACCAAAACAGATAAACTGTAGATTTGGTTGTCCTATGGAGCAGGACCAGCATGCTTCCAAGCATTCTTATTCTGAATGTAATCTTCTAATTTGTAATATGCTTGTTTACACTTTGTAAACAAGCATATCACAAATTAGGTGACAAATATAATTTAAAAAATGTAATAATATAAGTACCTAGGTACCTGTTAAAATGTATTAATATAAGTACCCGTTTTTTAAATACAATTCATTTTTTAATGTACGTATGTATTAAACTTTTAACCTTTTGAACGCCATTGTTACGTATACATGACAAGCAAGTGCGTGCCAGTACGCCAAACGTCACAAATATGTGACAAAAAGTACGGCGAATTTGTAGCTTGGTGTCGGGGTACACGCCGATAAGTTTATGCTCTGGCGTCCAAAAGGTTAATAGAAATATTGTTATTCGTTCGTTTGTACTATAAGTGAATACTTATAATATTGGCCTTCATTTTATTAAAATGAGTAAGTTAGCTTGCCTTGTTGTCAGCTGTAAGTTTTCCAATCATTACATTATAAAACAAATAAATAAATTCCACCATTTTTGCTGTTTTGCTTAAAAGCGCCACAGGTGGTAGAAATGATGGTTCTATCAAATCGCCTATGCGTTATTTAGGTATGTCGTCGCCATATTGTAGCACTTAGCCATTTCATGATGTGGCTGGTTATTGGGGTTGCAAGTTGTTGGGGGCAGAGTCAAAGAGAACGAGAGAAGACTAAAGGAGGTGAGATATGTTCTGTCCACCTCTTCTCAACCGGTAGCCTTGGCCCGAACCCTCCAGCGGTGTACTTAGAGGGTTGAGAGCCAGAAAAAACCACAGTGGACTCGAGACTGTCGCCCTGAAATATGCCACACTCGATCCTTAACGGGTCGCTATTCGCCTGGATCTGTCGACTTCCTGGATAGCGAAGGATCGTACTCCACTGCCCCGTACACGACATCACGAAGGGTGCGTAGAACTGCATCAACTTTATACAGCTCCCACTGAACGGATTTAGGTGAAACCTTTTGGTTTAACATTAAATACTAAAATCTAAACCTATTTATTAATGCCGATCTCAATTTCGTGCTCGCTGGGACCTCTGTTTGAGGCTAACGAGAATGCTTCTCTACTTAGAAGTCGATTAACATACAATGTACAAAAATAACAGCTAATGTAGAAGTAGGAATTAATAGAACTGCGAATCATTACTTAGATAACATTTTGTTGCAAAAGATAAGCAACGCTAAATTAAAATCATTCAATAAGACATATAATGTAATATATATTATTATTGGCTTTTTATCAATAAGTACCTACATATAATCATTGCCTGAATAATCGGGGGGCACGCCAAATCCGCGCAAGGCCATCTACACTAAAAAAATACGATCGACGGAATCGGCTCGAGTCCGGCCCAGGATTGTTCTTCCGCCATCGTATCGTTGGGTGTCCGCAACGACTCGCGAAATCGCGACGGATTTCCGCATCCGAACGGTCTGCGACCCCATGGTTGGAGGTACCGCGTACCGGAAGACGAAGCGTTTTAAGTCCTCCCATAAGGTGGACCGATAACCTGGTGACGGCCACACGAAACCGCTGGATGCGAGACAAATATTAATTGAAATAAGGAAAAAATACTGTTTAAAAAATAATGCGTTCTCACTTCATAGCCAGTAAGAAATAAGAAAACAACTAGGTTACTAAGGTTCAGCCACCGCTGTCCTGGTGCCTAAAGATGGATCGACGAAGGCGCCAAGCTGATATTTCATTATTTTAGCAATGTGGATGGATGGACAGGGAGAGGGAGGCCAAAGAAAAGATATGTAGATGGATTGTATTAGGAGTGATATGAAATAAAAGGGAGTTAGTGATAGCGTGACGGTTGACAGGACAGAATGGAAGGAAAAAACGTGTTGCGCCGACCCCAAGTAACATGGGATAAGGGCAGGAAGATTATGATGATGACCATTATCTGCATCTGAAATACCCAGGCATATCCGATGATCGATGTCTAGTCGATCGATGAGTAGGCGAACCCGCGTCATTACGTATTAGGATTAAGTGTGACTTAAAATTATCACCGAAAACCAATCAGTGCAAAATAGATAATTAATATTATAAATATCAGTAGGTAGATATTTGTATGCTATCAAACTGTCTTCGGGCGTTGTCGAAAATGGACTTCAAAACCGGACTTCTGGTGTTTACCCTCCTGGCTGGGTGCTTTGGTGAGTTTGAAAAGATTTTACTTTTTAATGGTTAACGAGGCGAACTAAATATCGCAATGTTTACTGTATTAGATTGCATCCGGATTATTTAAAAAACAAATCGACTTCAAAACTGTATTAATTAATAACTAAAAAGGGGGAAGCCTTAATATTTGGAATAAACGTTGTCACTTTGTTAGTCGTAGTATGCGGTACTGCTGAACACGTCTACCGCAGTTAGGCCGGCACCGAACTCAAAAAAGTAGTTGGCATATTTAGGTAGGTACTTACTTTAAATTTTTTAAAACATACAATTTTTATTTCTCCCTCTTTAGTTATTACTTAATACCGTTTTGAAGTCGGTTTCATTTTTTTAAATTACTTTTTTATTTCATTTGTAATGTGAAACTTTATCCTATTTAGTACTATAGACGACCTTACTGACACTTTTATGTATCTACTAGCTACCGTACGCGGCTCCGCCCGCGTTATTGTCGAAAATTATCCCAAAGGAACATACTCCCGGGATGAAAGTATCCTTTGTGTCATTCCAGACTATGATCTACCTCTCTTGGATCAGACTTATATTTTTTGAGTTATGCGCGGACAAACATACAGACATACATTACAAACATACACAAGAAATTTGGCATATACAAAAACTGTGCAACTTTGACAATACTACATACATACCGGTCGAATTGACAGCCTCATTTTTTTTAGTCGGGTAAAACGGCTGGGAATTTCAACGCACCATACCAAGGACCTGATCACTCTTCAAATCACAGGTTCAGATATGACCCGTGCCTCATTTCCCTTCCGCGGACTGATAAAGGGATCGATGACTGGTATGGTCAGCAAAAGCTTGATCGGCTACTGAATCACTATCCTAAGACCTCAACCGATTATATATAATTACTAGCTTTTGCCCGCGACTTCGTCTGCGTGGAATAGTTACTTGGAGCAGACATTTTTATTTTAAGATTATGAAGTTCAGTAAAGTTTCAGTCAATGCTACTGAACTTTTTTATTTATGAACCGATTGACATGAAACAAACACTAAATGTTAAGTGAAGCTTACCACAATGTATTAGTGAAATCCATGTCTAAATTGGATAAGCCGTTTCTGAGATGAGCGTGCACAAACGCACAGACAAACAGACAAAAATGCTAACAATCATTGTTTTGGGTGCTATTTGCGTTGATAAAGGTCCAAATAATATTTTTTCTCATATATCTTCCATGTACGGACAGCGATCCTTTACATTTTTATTATATGTATAGAAGATAGATAGATTAGTTTGAAAGCATCAAGGTTGCAAACGGAGAAGATTCTTAATCCCTAATCATCGATTTTCCAGCGCTCCCAACCTTCGAATCGTCCGACGATGACATGTCCATCTTCTTCGACCATACCGACGCTAGCGCCCGCATCGTTGGCGGGTCCCAGGCGGCGGCAGGCAGTCACCCTCACATGGTGGTCCTGACCACCGGCACCATGGTGAGGAGTCTACTCTGCGGAGGCTCCCTGATCAGTCAGCGAACGATCCTGACTGCTGCGCATTGTATCAACCACGTGTTTAGCTGGGGATCTTTGACTAAGTAAGGATGAAAATCAATTAATTTAATCAGTGTCTCTGTAAGCGAATGCATTTTAGGGAAAAGCGCCGCTCCACAGCCAACAGTTACCCCAGGCCACGAATATTGTTACGCGCCAGAATAAATGCCGGTTACATAACAACATCAGTTACCTACTACTAGCGACATCTAGTATCGAGTAGCAGAAGTAGTAGAGTCAAGATTTTCTAGTATTTTCTATGCTAGAACATTCTAGGGTTCTCGATATCTGGGCAGTCGGAACCGGTATTTAGGCGAACTTTCCAAATTTTTTAGCAGAATTAACAGACTTATAAAAGGACCGCATAGCTCGCGACCGAGTCAGTATTGGATTTGCGATACAAGCGGATACTCCAAAAGCGATCTTCAAGTGCGAATATAGTGATCAGTAGTGAAGTTGTGTTTAATAATTAGTGAGTTTAAAGTTGTAATTATTGGTGTTGTTAAATTAAAGTGTCATTTTGGTTATTTAATGAGCTGTTTTTATTGTCACAAACCCCAAGCTCTGACAATATTATCTAAGTGCTTAGCTTCGCTTTGTATGAAAATGTTGGCAGGATCATTCACTCTCGCCGTGGCTTCGATCTTAACGTCCCCAAACGGCCTGCAAAGTACTTTTACTTTTATTTATTTATTATATACTTTATTGTACACCTCATTACAAACATAGTAAAAACATTTAAAAAACAAGTGTACAATGGGCGGTCTTATCGCACAGGGCAATCTCTTACAGACAACCTTTGGATGGACTGAACGAAAGAAGTTAGATTTAGGGCGGTCAGTGTACAAACACCAAAAAAAAAAAACTGGGGGTAGTCAAAAGTGAAACAGCAAATTTTTCTCTTTATTAAAAATTAAATTAAAAATAGTACTTTTACTTTTCATTCTTTTCGGAGTGGTCGTTGCACTTTTCAAAAATTAAATTGTTCGCATGTCAACGTATTTAAAGTTTGTCTTTGTCCTCCCCAGCTCTCTCCGTGCGACGGTCGGCACCAACCGCTGGAACAGTGGCGGCACCTCGTACAGCATATCCCGCAACGTCACCCACCCCCACTACGTCGCCTCCACCATCAAGAACGACATCGGTATCCTCGTCACCTCCTCTAACGTCGCTCTGAACAACAACGTGAGGACTGTCCCCATCACATACTCCTTCATCGGCCAGGGTGTTCGCTCCAGGGTCGCCGGATGGGGCAGGACTAGTGTGAGTTAGCGTAACTTAAAATCCTATTAATGAATTTATTTAATAAAAAAATATTTTTCAATGTCGCAATTTTTTTAGTTAATGTTTGAGATTCTTGATTGCAATATAACTTTGGTATTCAGAGTAGGAAGAAAGTAAGTAGATTTGGAGTAGAAACAGCCTTTTGGCTATGACTTTCGACTTGGACCAAAATCTTTGATCAAAAGTGTAGAACAAGGTCTAAACCACTCATTCGTATTTCTAAACTCTCTCTCTTCTCCAGGCCAACGGTGCCTTCTCCGCCACTCTTCTGGAGCTGACTCTCAACACCATCGAAGGTAACGACTGCGTGAACCGCGTGGCTCGCGCCTCCGTCGAGTTCAACAGACGTGGCCACGTCGAGCCGCATATCGAGGTCTGCACTCTCCACTCCACTGGAGTTGGTACTTGTAACGTGAGTAATTTGTTCATATTTATTTAGATGATTCAGCCTTTTTAAATTGGTTTATGGTGATTTTCTGACGACATCACGGCAGACTCAGGCGAAGATGATTAGAAGAGCGCGACGCCCTAGCGGACCCCGTCTCCTATGCTAGCATCTCTTTGAGGCGCGCGTGGAACAAAACGCACCATCAACCCGGGCCAGCGTGAACCGGACAGCGAGCCACCCAATGCTCGCCGTCCGCAGGTCCGTGCCTACGGTGGCCGGGGATCGCCCTGCGACTCCCGACGGCGGTTGGGGCGAAGGCCTTGTCTCTCCCTGGCGCGGCCCGCCTCCTCCTCCGCTAGCGTTACTGCTTCCGAGAAGGAGGTGACCGCTTCCCAAGCCTCCTCGCTCCAGACCATGAATTTAACCAGGGCCAGACGTGAGAGGTCGCCGCCGCTGATCGCCTCTACGACACGGCTACTCTAGGACACGGCGGTGCTCCGCCCAAGACCTTCACCGTTTGCTCCACCGTGTCTTCCGGGCGATCCTCACAGTGCTGACATAAACTACGACTAAACTATTTCAGTCTTGCCAAGGGGTTTCTTATTCCTCAGTCGCAACTGCTCCGTTGGTCTCGCGGTCGCAAGCGCGGTTGGCGAGCGTGGAGTTCTGGGTTCGACTATCAGGTCGGGCAAAAAGCGGTTTTTTCAATAGGAATTTCTCTGTGACAGCCCGGAGTTTGGAAGTTGGTGGTGTGACACCTCCGTGCTTCGGAAAGCACGTCAAACCGTTGGTCCTGTCATCCAGATCTCTCTCCGGTCGTGTCGGGTTGCCGTCCCATCAGAATATGAGAGTGATGGAAGAGGGAATGCACCTGTTTTTGCGTACACACTTGTCCATCTTGCATTACATGTGCCGCGATGTAATGCAAGATGTATTCTAGCTATCCCTTTATTATGTCCCTAGTTTACATTTTGTTTCTTTCCAGGGTGACTCCGGCAGTGCCCTCATCCGCGCTGACAACGGCCAGCAGTTCGGTATCGTATCGTGGGGCTTCCCCTGCGCCCGTGGAGCACCCGACATGTTCGTCAGGATCAGCGCCTACCAGAACTGGTTGAGGTCCATCATTGTTTGAAGAACTTCAAAGATGTTATGATCTGGCATAAATTCATTGTAGATTTGGACAATGAGTTCCATTTTAAATGATAATAAATATTCACTTATTGAAATATTTGTGTTTTTATGGTCGAGTTGATAATACTGCTGCTAAATTTTCGACAAACCTTAATAAAGTTCGGTGAAGAAACGAAACCCAACCTAGGCCAAAAATATGATTATTTAAAGACCTAAAATGCTCATTTATCGAAAACACGGTTCACAACGCGTTGTAACTTCTTTCAAATGGTCAGACTACAAATTTCGCTTCGTTCTACTTTTAAGATAACGGAGCGGAACGGCATCAGTTAGGGCTCTGAAAGCGTCATGGCTTTTGTTAATTACCACAGTGCATTCGGAAAAAAGCTCGTGGCTAAAGAATAACACAAGGTTAAGCAACGCTTGCCAAGGTTGGTCTGTGGATGGGTGACCATCTTAACATACCGAGTTTCCTCCGTGCCTCGGAAAGCACGCTAAGCCGTTGGTCCCGGCTGTCATTTATAGATCTTTGGCAGTCGTTACGTATTGTCAGAAGCAGGAAAATCTGACTCCAGTCTTGCCAAGAACTACCGTGTTACCCTGCAGTTAATAGGTTGTGGAGGTCTGGTATGCAGCCGCTCCACGTAAAATACTGGTATTCTATTCAGCTGAATCTGGTTTGACTGGAAGTCGACCCCTGTACAGTTGGGAAAAAGCTAGGTAGATGATGATTTGGAAAAAGCCATATCGCGGATTGGTATTTGAGCGACAGCTACATTATAAACAATGAAGTTATTCCTGATGGGTCGCTGTCAAATTTTTGGCGGACGAAACGGAACCGCTTTTCCGACGCCGAAAACGGTCTTCGTCGCAACTAGTTTGAAGACGCTTTAAAAGACGAAACTATATTCGACTTTATGTCACGAAGGACAGCACTGACGAGTCGTTGACTGTATTTCATATTTCATTGACAAAACAATCACTTTTCAATGGAAGAACTGCTATGCGGAACGATAAGAACGACGACGCGACGAGTGTGATAGTTGAATCTGGTTGAATGGGTTCTCAACTGTATTTAGACGTAAAATATATAGGGGACATTGAGCCGAAAGTGACCCACCCATATCAGACGAAAGCTTCCCTAAGATCCGGTCCAGTAGTTCCAGCATCCAACAGATTCCAGCGAACTATCAGGTATACATTGACAGAGGTAAATAATCTATCCGAAATCAAATAAACAAGACACCAATACTTACTTAATCAAAATAATCCCCATGCCACGTGCTTATTTTAAGTGATTGGAAAAACCTAAATTTAGGAGGAAAATTGTTTGCTATATAATCTGTACATTGTCATTATCTGATGATAAACATATAGTATTTCTTGTTCATCAAACTTTATTGTTTTTTTTTAGTCTATTTTTTTTAGGGGCTTTTATCAAAGATATGCCAGCCCCATCGTACACTTTTACATTAATTTACTTACTTAACCTTTTGAACGCCATTTTCACGTATACATGACACGTAAGCGCGTGCCCTGCACGCCAAACATCACACATTTGTGACAAAAAGTACGGCGAAATTTGTGGCTTGGCGTCGAGGGCACGCCGATGCGTTTATGCTCTGGCGTTCAAAAGGTTAAACAGTATTAGTTTATAATGTTACTTAATAGTTAATGAATTAAAGTTATTCGTGGAGGACCATAATTAAATGGCACATCTTTTTAATAATCTCCGAAGACGGTACAGATAAGATGGATTGGATTATGTCTACATCAAATTTATTTATTTTAAAATCCTTCACGAATAACTCACGTTCTACTCCGTCCGTGCAAGTCCTCGATTTGATTGCAAACTGTGCAATTAGGAGAATCAGCCTTTTTCATAAGAAATTTCATTGTTATGGAGAGTACATTGTGACTACCTATAGCTATTTATTTAGTACCGTATCATTTCTGGCTGACTGTCGGTACCTTCATCACTTAAACATAGGAGGGGAAATCCTCATGGAAATCCTCCACCCTGGGGCGGGTGGAGGGGTCTGTCAGACTCTTACTGACTAAAACCACCCCGGTGTTCCATCTCCCACCTACGCCGGGGATCGCGGGAACGTATGCGACTTCCGCAAGAAGTGAACAACCTTGATTCAACCTTCACTGGATGAATTGACAGCTCACTTCACCAAGCTTGAAATGCCCAAGTGTGCCCAACTTTCCCAAACAAACATTTATAAAATAACTAGGTGTTGTCCGCGACTTCGTTCGCGTCTATGTCTGAAAAAAAAAATATTGCTAGAAAAGATAGCTATATATACGAACAGTCAAAAAAAAATTGCTAAGGCTATTGGTGGGTCCACACGATCCATACTTCCATAAACTTTTATAGAATTTGGTCTGAGCAACAAAACAATGCATGCAAATGTCGGTGTGGTAGAATTTTTTAAATTCAAAACATGCACCCCATCGTAACACGCGGTACATAAAGTTGGCCTTGGGTAAATCAACCAGAAGAGAAGTGTACCTCTGCAACGGTAATGTCCTGGGCTGGTCGAGCATGACGTATCGTAGGCTTATTGGAAATTGAACACATTTAAAACAAAAGAGAAAAAAAAAACATAGGACATACAAACATACATGCATACATACAAACGGGTCGAATATAGAACCTCTTTCTTTATATTACACATTGGCAATATTGTTGGTATTGATGGTTACCGCTTGGTCGTTACGAGCTAGTTCGATCTAGCCCGTCCCTAGCTGTCCTCCCCCCAGCGACGCCCTATGCCAAGGCCCGTACCCCACAGGGGGTGCCCTTAGCGTGTAGTCGCTTAGTTTGTAAGTTTTTTATAAGCCCTGGCTGGAGGCTTTAATATTATATTAAGGCCACCACAGGCAAGCCCGGTTAAGCAGTCGACAACCTTATAGGTTGAACAGCGAGACGCCACTCACAAAAAAAAAAATGGTCGTTGCGAGGAGTCAAAACAGTTCATTGGAGAAATGGATTCATTCACTCCAGGATTGCAGAATTCGTTCAAAATCTTTCCCTAAATGATCTTTCCCTACCTCTGGAAAAAAATACTTATTTCCCTTTTATTGACAATTTAACCTTTTAAAAATCTGGCCCGTGTTTATTTGACCTTGGCGCATCGCTTTGACTTTCCCCAGCTCTCTTCGTGCGACGGTCGGTACCAACCGCTGGAACAGCGGCGGCACCACCTACTCCATCGCCCGCAACGTCACCCACCCCCACTACGTGCACAACATCATCAAGAACGACATCGGTATCCTCATCACCTCCTCGAACGTTGCTCTGAACAACCTCGTGAGGACCGTCCCTATCACCTACTCTGTCATCCCAGGAGGTGTTCGCTCCAGAGTCGCCGGATGGGGTAGGATCAGGGTGAGTTTATAATTCAGGATCTTTATTGAAAACTGTTTTTGAGGAGCTCTTGGCTAAATAATAACAGCCGCACGGGTCAATCAAGGTTAAGCAACGCTTGCCGAGGTTGGTCTGTAGATAGGGTGACCATCTTAACATATCGAGACTCTTCCGTGCCTCGGCAAGCACGTTAAACCGTTGGTCCCGGCTGCTATTTGTAGATGTTTAATAGTCGTTACGGACGTACGGATAGTCAGAAGCCAGAAAATCTGACATCAGTCTTACCAACGAGTCCGTGTAACCCAGTTAATGGGTTGTGGAGGTCTGGTAGGCAGCCGCTCCACGTAAAATACTGGCATTCAGCTGAATCCGGTTTGACTGGAAGCTGAAAAGGAAAAGGCTAGGCAGATGATGATTGAAGACTGTTTTTCGTAAGAATGTATCTACTGAAAAAAAAGGCTAAAAATAAACCGCGACAATCTTCATCTTTTTTTAAGGGTTTCCGTAGTCAACAAGGAACCCTTACTTATAGTTTCCCCATGTCCGTCTGTCTGTCTGTCCGTCCGCGGTTTAGCTCAGAGACGCTTAGCGCCAGAAAGTTGAAATTTGGTATGGGTATACATATAATCACGCCGACAAAGTTGTAAAATAAAATCATGAAATACATTTTTTTAGGGTATATGTAAAGTGGCGATGAATTGTTTTTTATCATCTACCCCATGGTGTAGGGCGTCGTCTTTTTTCCAACCAAGGATCCGTTTGCGAAATATTAAGCTTTAAAGTGCTAATTTTTGTTAAAGTCAAGTGTCCCTCCTCTCTGCCAGCTAAACGGTTGCTTTTGGAGACGTGAAAAATTCATAGTAGTAGCATATATAACGAATTTAAAAGGAAAACTATCACCGCTACCTAGTCTTAGCGAGTTAATGAGTAATAGTCGACCAACTTATAAAATGGAACTGGGTAAGTAAAACAATCTTAATAATTCCATAGAAAATGACTTAAAAACAAGTGCATTTGTAACTTTGTAATGTAAATTATAGTTAAGTACTTTTTACTATTTTTCTGGCATGGTTTAGGGTAACTACGGAACCCTATACTGTGCATGGTCCGACACGCACTTGGCTGGTTTTTATTAAATTATCGACAGATTTATTTTAACTTGCACCAAAATGGTCACTGGTCCATCAACAACAAGTCTTAGTGTTAAAAAAAAATGCGTACAAACAATACATCAAATAAACGGAAAACGACGGGTCCAAAATTATAATGTAAAACAAACGGCAATTTATCAGTGTCGCTACCATCTCCTTTGCTATATTCACACCTTGGTAGCCATCGGCATCTTTATTAACATCATCTACCACATTCCAGGCTGGCGGGGCCTTGTCTGCCAATCTCCTGGAGCTGTTCCCCACCACCCTCGCCGGTAGCGACTGCGAGGACCGTATCGCCCGGGCCGCTGTCCAGTTCAACTCCCCGAGGGCCCACGTTCAGTCCCACATCGAGATCTGTACCTTCCAGGCCACTAACTTCGGTACTTGCAACGTGAGTAAACATATTTTTATTTTTACCTGATGAGCCAAACTTAAGTAGCAGTGGGTAGGGCGCATTGCTCTCAGCACAGATAGTCGATGGGGTTGAAAGGTTCTGTAGTGGCGACCGCGTATTGGAAGATGAAGCGTAGGAAGGTCCCCCACAAAGTGTAATTCGCTGGGGGCCAGACGTACAGGACTGAACTGAGCAATCTGGTGGCTCATGGCGGCCTATGCCCTGTAATGGACGTCTTTCAGCTGAAATGAAGATGCTGATGAAGATATTTAGATGATGAAAATGTTTTATAAGGATCATATTCATAATTTCGTTATGATAAACCTAGGTATTGTCATAAAAATGTCACACTGTGTCTATTGGGAAAGTATATGTAACTATTTTATATTTTTCATGCATCTCAGCATTTACAGCCCCTTGCCAGAAAAAGTTACTTTTATATTTGGAGCTTGAGTTTATTTAAGCAACAAAGGATGTAAAAATCAATTTTCCACCATTTGTCACGAAACCTGCTCACTCTTTTACGACTGGCCATTCCAGTGAAAGGCAATGCAATATTATATTTGTTGTTTAACATTTAACTTTTTATACTACTCTTGTTAACGTCTTCCAGTCAAAGCCGGCTGTCGCTGAAAACCAGCATTATTGCTTTGTCTCGCACATGAGTTCTAGCATTATGCTTAGATATAGCTGTTTTATGCAGATCTGACGATTTATTTCCCGACCTGTTCAAGTTTCAGTAAACGCTTTTTCTTCCTTTCAATACCTACCTTTTCTAATGTCCTTTTATTTCCTTTTCAAGGGTGACTCCGGCAGCGCCTTACTCCGCGCTGACAACGGCCAGCAGTTCGGTATCGTATCGTGGGGCTTCCCCTGCGCCCTCGGAGTCCCAGACATGTTCGTCAGGATCAGCGCCTACCAGAACTGGTTGAGGGCTAACGTTGTTTAGAGCACTACAAATGTTGACGTCAATGAATAAATTAATTGCGATTTACTTCTGTGGACCATGATCTTCTTAGAAATCGGCTGTGAATGTAACGATTAATAAATATTTGAAAAAAAAAGTGTTTTTCTGACCAGCATTGGCTAAGGAGGTATTCCAATCATGTGAAAACTCATCCGTATTAGTGGTAAGGGTGACTTTCAAAGCTAGGTACTGAAAATAAATAATTTTACTCAAAGTAGTTGTCCCCTAAGGCCGAGGCAAGGTTTAACCGTGCCGATAACCGACCAACTTGAGTTTCTTGGTGTTACGTTAACATCTACCCTCAATTCTGGTGCTTTCATAGAGACAAAAGCTCAAGTGGATGCCAAAAAGTTGGGGAGTATTGTTCTCATCTTTGGGACGGATCTGCCAGATACCAGCTTGATACCCTTGAGTCCATTGAGAAACGAGCCAAGAGGATCATCGGCAATGATAGGCTCGTCGAGTCGAAGCTCCAAAGTCTTGAGCATCGATGCCGAGTAAGCCTGTTGGTTTTCTATTTGTTGCATTTTGGGGAGTGTGCGACGGAATTGCATAGTTTAATTCCACCAAGCCCGTTCCATCATAGGACCACAAGACTTACGGCGATGCGCCACCGGTTAACGGTAGACATCCCACCCACACGCACAAAATGTTTTGGGAACACATTCATTATGCGTACAGCTACGGAGTGGAATCATTCAGAGTCTGTGTTTCCTGATAGCTATAACCTGGGAGTCTTTAAGTTAAGTGTAAATAGGTTAGTTCTCGTTATGCGTGCTCCATCTCCAACCACATCGTCGCTTACCATCAGGTGAGATAGTGGTCAAACGCGTGCCTATAAATAGCAAAGACAAAGAAAAACACATACAAATGCACAAAGGTAGACTCAATACTATAGGCATTCACTAACAGTTTACCTTTCAATCGATAAATCTAGCCAGCCCATTCTCTAATAGATTAGCTTTCAGCCAACTTCTTTCTTTCTTTCTTTAGTACCAGTATTTTACATGAAGCGACTGCCTATCCGACGTCTACATCCCAGTTACGGGGTAACATAATACCACTTGGCAAGACTGGTGGCAGATTTCTTGGCATTCGTGAGGACTCTCAAAGGTCTAAATAACAGCCGGGACTGCTTTCCATGCTTTCCGAGACACGGAGGACCGACCGCACCGGTCGTAGTAAGTATTGCCTTACTTACCTACGTTAAAGATCGACCCGTGTCGCTGTTATTATTTAGCCACAAGCTCCTTTTTGTAAATTAGCTTACTTCTTTTAATCATCATCATATCAGCCGAAAGATGTCAACTGCTGGACCTGCATCCCCCAAAAGGTGGGGGGGGGGAGTTTACCATAATCGCCTTGTTGGCAAGCGAGTTGGCGATCGCAGCTATTGCAATGCACAGAAAATGATCCTGCCCATACTCTGGTGAGTCCCTTAGTCGCCTCACGACACCCACGGGAAGTGATGGGATGGTGCTATTCTTTTACGTACGACACCATAGATACATAACAACTTATTTACTTCTTTTATATCTTTTAAATTATCATTGGATATGATAATTACAAACATGATTAATAATTACATGATAACTAAGACACTATCAACATCTAATGAGAAGAATTATTTCATTTTAGATCCTATCTCCTTTTCCCTGAATTAGGTTTTCCCGGTCACTTAGGTAAGCTATAATTTAATATCAGTGTACATTTTAGTATAGTGTAGTGTGATCCTGTTGTAGATTATTTTACTGATCTATCTATGTAATCAGCCGTTGGTCCCGGCTGTCATTTGTAGATCTTCAACAGTCGTTACGGATAATCAGAAGCCAGAAAATCTGACACCAGTCTTGCCAAGAGGTACCGCCGGTCGATTCTGTAAACATGTCGAAGTGAAGACTTGGGTGAAGTGATCACGAGGTGAGCTGTCAATCCATATTATCAAGATGTCACGTGATCACGAAGTGAGCTGTCATTCACCCAAGCCTTCGACATGTTTACAGAATCGACCGGCCGTGTTGTGGAGGTCTGACAGGCAGCCGCTCCACGTAAAATACTGGTATTTAACTGAATCCGGTTTGACTGAAAGGCGACCCCAACATAGTTGGGAAAAGGCTAGGCAGATGATGATCTATGTATATAATTGGTCCGTTATGATCCACTGCTGAGTGATATGACATCAGTGGGCCTCTCTTGACATCTCGAAGGCCTTCAGCAGGGTCTAGCACGATAGCCTTATTGGTAATGTCCATTCTGCCCTTTCCGGGCCAGTCCTCCAGTAAGAGTCAAGTTGATCTCTCCAGCGTCGTCTTGGTATGCCGCAATGTGGCGAAAATTTGGAAGTCGGTAGAAACCCGCCTGCCAAGCGTGGTGATTATGACAACCACAAGCCTCCCTTTGGGGAGGCCTATGTCCAGCATTGGACGTCTTTCGGCTGGTATGATGATGATGACGATACGTTAAAGATTTATTGAAATAATCTGAAGATCCTTTTATGGAGAAATAACAGTTTTTCTATTTTCTTGGGAAATAGCCTACATCCATGAATTCCTGAACGTGGGTGAGCGCTAAGGGCTTTGCATCTAAAATATACTCAGGCATTTCTGGTCATCAATTACACAGCCAGGTATCTATTTACATCTTTGCAACTTGGGGTTTTCTGCGTTCGGCTTAGGCTTACCGAACAAATAATAATAAATGTTGAAGAGATAATTGATTTTAAAAATATCAGTAGATGATGGTTAACTTTGGTAGTATTTTCTTGTTGTGGTACAACATGGACGTCAAATCCGTTCTCCTGGTGTTTACGCTCCTGGCTGGGTCCTTCGGTGAGTTGGAAATCCATTTATTGTTGTAGATTTAATTAAAATATGTATGGCAACCCTATAACAAGTGGAAATCAAGAGGGCTTCCAAAAAAGTAGCAACAAAAAAAAAGTATTTTTATTTAAAACTTAAACGTTTTAGTATATATAAAAAGCCTGTAGCCTCTGTGTTAATCCAGGGTGTCAGCTTCCTGCATACTAAATTTTATGAAAATTGGTCCAGCCGTTTGCGCGTGAAGAAGTAACAAATACACACACTCTCACATAGTCACCTTTATAATATTAGTGTGATCAACATTGCGAGAATTTCTTAATTCCTAAAATCCAAAATTAAACTTAA
Organism: Mamestra brassicae; assembly: GCA_905163435.1. Classification (NCBI taxonomy): domain Eukaryota; kingdom Metazoa; phylum Arthropoda; class Insecta; order Lepidoptera; family Noctuidae; genus Mamestra; species Mamestra brassicae. Next base: position 17,361,696 of record LR990999.1, on the reverse strand, counting down.
ATATCTATGAGACATGAGCGTACGTACGAGTTTCATCTTTATAAGATAGCCTTCCTTAAACAAAAGTGCCTGTGAATGGTTTAATTGAAATAAATGCTTTGAGTTGGAGTTTAACATGTATTTATAGTGCCTCTACTAACTAATCATTAAGTAACAGAACAATACACCCGAATACCCAGGAGGATTAGGAGAGGGATACCTGTAGTGCTGTAGAGTGTGTGCGGTACAGAGAGTAAAGTCCCGCACACCTCCACTGAAAATTGGAGGATCCTCCGACCAGACGGTTGTTGTGTCTGGTGGGCAACTGCCCCATAGTTGATATTCTTAATAATATATTTTTTTTTAATAATATATCGTTTATTTTTCTCCACCACATAATGCAATACAAACTAGATAATCAAATACAGTACAAGCTTACAGTCGGTGTTATAACATTGATGTTGTGGAGACTGGAGCCTGTACTAGGAACACCTGTGTTACAGGGCTCCAGGCCTCCCAAACTACCCGGATATGTTGCTACTGTACAATAATTTACAAAGAGCGATATTTATGTCTTGATAATAACATAAGAACAAAGAATAACAGATAATCAATTTTACATCATAATTGCTATATAATTAAGAAAAGAACATTGAGTGCAAAAGTTCGTGTTAGAGTGTCTTAGGTTTGGGTGCAAAAGTTTGTGTAAGTGTGTGTTGAGTTTGGGTGAAAAAGTTCGTATATGTTTATGCAGTGTTTAGGTGGGGCGTAATTTTTTAATTTTTATTTTTTTATTTATGAGATTACCTCTAAGAGTCTCTCGGTTTCTTCATAATCGAGAGACGGACCGTTGTATTTGTTCAAATCGCACGGAGAACTTTGCTTGCGCGATGCAGGATTTCGTTGTTAGTTCGTCGTAGATGGCGTTGCGGTTATTTTTGTTGCCGTACAAATTTCGCTTCTTGGTTTTTCTTGTGGCATTGATGCCGCTACAGTGCACCAGCATTTCGCCAGTTTCACTAACTGAGCCTACCCTACATAACATGGCCTAATTAAATTAATTTCCATTTCACAGCCCTGCCAACGCTCCCAGAACCTGAAGATGACCTGTCCATCTTCTTCGAGCACAATGAAGCCAGCAGTCGAATCGTCGGCGGGACCGAGGCGGCCATCGGCAGTCATCCTCACATGGTGGCCTTGACCGCTGGAGTATCAGTCAGGGGCTTCCTCTTTGGAGCTTCTCTGATCAGTCACCGAACTGTCCTGAGCGCTGCGCATTGTCTTGACTACGTAAACAATCCAGTCCAGTAAGAAATTATTGGTATTTCCGTTTTATGTCACGTCGTTTAGCAGTGGCCTGTTCATTCGGGCTCATTTTGAAGCTAGATTCGTGCTGTGATTCGTCATCCTATTCTTTCATCTTACATCTTTTATTATTTTAATATTGTTATCCGCCTTGTGTACCTTTCATCGTACATTAGTTTTATTATTAACTAGCGGACGTCACGCGGTTTCACCCAGGTAGTTCCCGTTCAGCCATAAAATATAGCCTATGTTACTCGCTGATAATGTAGTTATCCATTGCTGAAAGGATTTTTCAAATCGGTCCAGTAGTTTTTATGTTTATGCGTTACTTACAAAAATACAAATCTTTCCTCTTTCTTTATAATATTATATTATATTATTAAGTAAGTATGGACTAGCTTTCGCCCGCGGTTCCGTTCGCGTCAAGCTTATAACCGTCTCCAGGGTCCCATCCATAGACATAATTAGATATATTTCTGTGGTCCCATCTATCTCTTCCACCTCGTTACAAAATTAATGAAAATCGGTTTACTGATTTAGGCGTGAAATCGTAACAAACAAACTCACTTTTGCATTTATAATATTATAGTATTGATTTTTTGACGTGAGAACGTCTAATAAATCGATGAACGCCGGCTGCACGCACGAAAAAGGATGACTCATTGTAACGTTACGTTCATTGTAACGTTACGATCGGAGCGAGACCGCTGCACGAGCGAGCGAAAGGCACGATCGGCTTCAGCGTTCGGCTTGCGCCGCATCTATTCATCAATATTTTATTATGACGTTGTCACGTTAAACTATCGCCCGTAAACCGACTTTACAGACAACCAATTTTTTGTTACCCACAGCACTCTGTTCGCGACAGTCGGCACCAACCGCTGGAACTTCGGCGGCACTACCTACTCTTTCTCTGGCAGCGTGGTCCACCCCGACTACGTGCCTTATGAGTACCAGAACGACATCTGTCTCCTAATTACCGCCTCTAACGTGGTCTTCAACAACCTCGTGCGGCCCGTGGCTCTCAGCTTCTCGTACGTTCCTGGGGGCGTCAGGGCCAAGGTTGCAGGGTGGGGTAGGATCAGGGTGAGTTACTCAGTCAATCTGCTTAACCTTTGCCCAATTATTATTATTGAGGTTGGCTTCTAGTCTGATCGGAAGCAGCTGTGTACCTGTATTCCATGGATCGTTGACTTCAAAGATTAAGTCATAAGTCATTTATTTCTTAACAATATACATTGTGTTATTTTTATAATTTTTTTTTCATCAAACATTTGAATTCCGCGCCCCTTGAACTTGCCGCCCGGGGCACTGCCCCGGTTTGCTCCCTCTTAGATCCGGGGCTGAGCTGCGTTTACCTTAGTGCGTTACTGTTGCCACCTGACATTATGCTGAGCTGAGTCCCTTTTGGCACAATATTGTTATAAATACTTAAATTTTTTGATATTCTCTACTTGTAAGGTGTTTTTTTTATTGTTTCACTAAATGAAATTTTCTTTTCTTTATTTGCTTTCCTTTCTTTCTTTTCTTTCATTTCTTTCTTTTCTTTCTCTTCAATCTTTTCTTTCCTTTCTTTCTTTTCTTTCTTTTCTTTACAACGCTGCGTCTTCCTGTATGAGGTCGCCGCTTCAGTTATGCCTTTCTGGTTTGTAATCTAAAGCTCTAATCTTAACATTCCAGTTTGGCGACGACGGCTCCCGGACTCTCCTGGAGTTGACGACCACCACCATCGACGCCCACGACTGCGCAGCCCGCTGGGCTGATTTTCCGGCTGCCGAAAGCCCTCCCTTTAACACTGATAATGAGATCTGCACCCTACATTCCGTTGGCCATGGATTTTGTCACGTAAGTGTTTGGTTTTGATAAACTGCTCGTTTAAAGAAATAGTATAATAATAACTCTTTGTTAACTAATTTAAAAAAAATGGCCAAGTGCAAGTTGGACTTGCGCATGAAGGGTTCTGTATCATAAGCCTTTTATTTACAATTTTATTTCATTTTTAGTATTTGTTGTTATAGCGGCAACAGAAATACATCATCTGTGAAAATTTCAACTGTCTAACTATCACGGTTTATGAGATACAATCTGGTGACAGACGGACGGACAGCGGAGTCTTAGTAATAGGGTCCCGTTTCAACCTTTGGGTACGGAACCCTAAAAAGGAGGTTCTGTAACCCATGCATCCCGCATATCTATTCATCGTCGCTTTACGAAACGCGAGACTAAGCGGACGTGTGTTCTGTATTTGATTATAATGAAATAAGCAATTACGACAAATAAATATAAATATTGCTCCGTCAGCATAAAATTAAAGTGGGTCGCGTGTGTCTTGTAAGTTTTTACCGTTTCTTGTATTAGTAAGATGAACTAAATAATTTTACAAACAATAAGTGTTTCTGGTAGAATGTCCAACCCAGGATCGAGCCCGTTTGGTCGTAGCCAACTACTGCGGCGAAGTCCTCCACCGACGCCTGCCGAACCATTAACCCCGAGCGACCCAAACCCACCAGCCCTCGCGGAGAATGAATTGCCGATTGAAGTTATCAGTACGCCCGAGATCCAGAAGTGGATTGGATCTATAGATGCCATTCTGAACGAAGTTTGCACTATTGTCGGTGATGGGAAAATGAACTCGGACCAGAAGCTTCGTGTCTCCACTCTTTGCCGGAAGGTCTCAAGTGGGACTAATCAGATGGCCGTCTTATACCAATCGTTGAAGTCAAAAACGATCCAGGCCCATACTACAATCCAGCACCTTCAGGTTCAGCAGAACGTTGTGAACTCTCTCCAGCAGTTCAGAGAGGTCGTAGAGACTAAATTTAATCAATCGGGAAATACTTCTTATGCTAGCATGGTGAAGAAAGGTACCGATAACTTCGTCCGTCCTGCAAATTTGAGATCAGTCGCCATCTATCCCAACGATAAGACCCAAACAAGTGACGATACCAAGTCACTTGTCCAAAAGATCATCTCCCCGGAACAACTTAAGCTTCATGTCCGTGGCCTGAAAAAAGTAAAAAATGGGGGCGTTCTGATTAGCACTGAAAATAAAGGCGATATTGATAAACTCAAGAATTCGGAAAAACTGGTATCATCGGGCCTTACAATAGAAGAACCTTCTAAACGCCGCCCTAGGGTAGCTATCATTGGTGTCCCTGTAGCCCTTACTGAACAGGAAGTATTTGACTGTATTTACGAGCAGAACCTATCAGACAAGTTGCCGAATATAACTCGTGAGTCTTTCCTTGAGTGCATCAAATTAAGCCATAAATCGGGTAAGAAAGACCTTCCTACTTGTAACTACATATTGGAACTACCCGCTAGCATTAGAAAAATTGTCATTGACCAAAGCCGAATTTTTATCAATTGGACATCATGCCCTGTGAGAGATTTCACGATAGTCACCAGGTGCTTCAATTGCCAGCAGTTTGGACACGCAGCCAAGTTTTGCCGGGAAACTAGCCCTACTTGCAACCACTGTGGAGAGAGTGGACACTCTTTCAAGGAATGCAGCAGCAAATCATCTCCCCCTCAATGCGCGACGTGCAAACGTTTCAAGAGGAAATGTGACCATCCAACTGGTGATGTAGGTTGCCCAGCCCGCAAACATGCAGAAATGAATTACATCAACTCAATCGACTATGAAGGCGCCTAAGAGCGCCACCTAACACTTTATTTACTTAGCAGATAAACAGGTAGCTTGTATTTCACAAATCAGCTAATTTGCGATCTAGATAGTTTTTCTGTGTCGGAGTCTAAAGTCTGTAATGTAGAGGACTGTAAACACCTTCTTCCTTCTGGTGACAAAACGTTAACCCTGCTCACTCAGAATATTCGCAGCATAAATCGAAACATAAACGGTTTTGAAGTGTTATTGCAGGATCTTGACATAAGCTGTGATATTATTGTCTTAACAGAATGTTGGTTGTCAGAACAGACAGTCAACATACCATCTCTTGACGGTTATTACTCCTACAGAACTGACAGAAACATAAACCAAAACGATGGATTAGTAGTTTACATCAAAAATAATTTAAGAACAGTAAAAGAAGAACCTGTATCCCTAGAAAGTAATTGTTTAATAATTAAAATTATTCCCGACACGGTAGTCATGGCTATGTATAGGCCTCCTTCTCAAAATATTGACAGATTTTTAGACTCACTCGACACAAACTTAAAAAACATAACATCTTTTAAAAACATAATACTTTTAGGCGATATTAACATTAACATTGCTTCCGGGAAAACAGATACCCATGTACATAATTATTTGAATATTTGCGCATTTCATGGACTTCTACCAGCTCACTATCACCCCACGCATCAGAGCGGCTCATGCTTAGACCATATCATTCTAAAATCAAAAAATCCATCCAAAACATTGGTTACTAATTCTACGCTTACCGATCATCAAGCTGTTTTATTAACATTACAAATAAGTTCACCTAGAAAAAACTGCATGCGTAGCTACACTAAAGTCAATATGACAAATCTTGAAAATGATATACGCGGTATTGATTTTGACCCCGTTTATAATTCAGACGATGCAAATAGTTCTTTAAAGTATTTCATAAATTCGCTGCAATCTGCAATAAGGAAAAACACGTTCACAAAGACAATGCCTAGAAAGTTTAGTTGTATTAAGCCTTGGATCACACCCGGTCTCGTTCGTTGTATAAGGCACAGAGACAAACTCCACCTAAAATTGAGACTCGCTCCTGATAACGAAGTACTTTCTGTAACTTATAAAAGGTATCGGAACTTCTGTAATAATCTTTTGAAAAAACTAAAAAATCAGTATGATAAAAATGAATTACAGAAGGCGGGGAATAATAGTAAACTTGTGTGGAACTTTGTAAAAACTTATACCTTTAGATCGAAAAATCCCGAACCTTCGCTTGATATTTTATCAACAGATATGAACCCATCCGAAGCAATCAATAAAGCAAACAACTTTTTTGCTAACGTTGGTAAAAACTTGGCTGAAAAATCACTTAACTCAAGTATAATTTCCCAACAAAACCCGACCACGACATTCTATTCACTAAATTCTTTTGTTTTATTAGATACCGATGTTAGCGAAGTAGTTAGAATAATAAGCGGGTTAAAGGATGTTTGTGCCACTGGGTGGGATGACATACCTAATAATATACTTAAAAGATTTAAAAACCTACTTGCCCCTCCACTAACCCACATTTTCCAACTATGCTTATCTAAAGGAATATTCCCAAAATTACTTAAAAAGGCTGTGGTCACACCTGTATTTAAATCTGGAGATAAAACTTGTGTGAATAACTACAGACCCATTTCAGTGTTAACAGGCCTCTCAAAAATTTTAGAAAAAATAATTAACAGTAGATTGATAAAATATCTAGAAGATAACAGACTACTATCAGATAGTCAATTTGGTTTTAGGGCCAAAAGATCAACTCGCCAAGCAGTCCACGAATTAACTAACTATATTGCTACCAACTTAGATAGGGGTATGCACACAATAGGGATCTTTCTAGACCTTGCCAAAGCCTTCGACACTATTTCTTGTTCGTTACTTTTGCACAAGCTTGAAACACTTGGGATAAGAGGAGAACAACTTCTACTATTTTCTGATTATCTCAGCGATCGTCAGCAATGTGTAAAAATAGGTCAGTATACAAGCTCTGAACTTAAAAATAGTTGTTTTGGAATTCCACAAGGTAGCATTTTGGGCCCTACTTTATTTTTAATCTATATAAATGAACTATGCAGCCTGTCGCTCCAAAATGGTGTTATAATGTCATATGCGGACGACACTGCTCTATTATTTTCAGCTAAGTCCAGAGCTGAGGTGTATGAATATGCCCAAAATGGTTTTAACATTGTTTCTAATTGGCTTCGTAATAATCTCCTAACATTAAATGCAGATAAAACAAATTATATTTTATTTACAATGAGAAATACTAACATACCGCTTACTAATCTAAACATTCACGCACATAATTGTTGCACGTATGCTGACACTGTATGTTCCTGCCCCACTTTAGCTAAAGCTGACCATTTAAAATATCTAGGTGTCACCATTGACTCAAATCTAAATTTCCGTAAACATATCGAATTACTGTGTACAAGAGTGCGCAAATTAATATATGTTTTTAAGAATTTACGGAACATAGCCGACTATAAATTAATTAAACAGGTCTATTTAGCTTTGGGTCAATCCATTATTACATATTGCATAACTTCTTGGGGTGGTGCAGCAAAAACAATTTTACTCCCGCTAGAGCGCGCTCAAAGAGCAATTCTAAAGGTTGCTACCTTTCGCCCTTTTAGATTTCCTACGCACGAGCTCTATATAGCATGTAATGTGCTTACAGTGCGGCAATTATTTATTTTAAACATAGTGCTACATCAGCACACTGTACTTCCTTTTGACCCTGTACCTTCGGACAAGAGAAGGAAGGACTTGGTTTGCATAAAGCCTCAAACTAGACATGCGTTTGCAAATCGTTTTTATGTATTCTTGGGACCTTTTCTATATAATAGGCTCAACAAGGTACTAAACTTTTATAGTGTAAGGTTTACAAAATGTAACAAGATGGTGTCGGAATATTTAATGTTACTCAATTACACGGACACAGAACAACTTCTAGAAATATTGGCATGATGATATTTAATCCCCTCGTAAGTGTTTACTTTTGTATAATTACATAGGCTTAGTTTTAGTTATTAATGTACCATTAAGCTTTTTCTCGTAGTTGCTTAGAATAGATAATTTTTTATTTATGTATTCATAGTTTAACTTTAAATTGTATTATCCCAATGTAATTGGATCGTAGAGTGATGGCCTGAAACACAGGTTTAAAGTAACCTAGATCGGGCGGATCGCTGTTTAACAATGCAATTCCGAACCACCGTTAATTGCATGTTTAATAAAAATATATTAGTTTAGTTTATTTTTAGGCACTATTATTGTATGGAAAATATTATTACTGCTGACTAAATGTACATTTTTGTAGACGTTTTTATTTGAATAAATTATTATTATTATTATTATTATTATTATATCTATGAACATTTCTAGCATACATTTTTTTTTTTTCATTTTCCAGGGTGACTCTGGCAGTGCTCTGACCCGGGTCGACAATGGCCGGCAGATCGGTATTGTGTCTTGGATGTTCCCCTGCGCTCGTGGCTTCCCTGACGTGTATGTGAGGATAAGCGCTCACCAATCCTGGATACAAGCAAATGCTGTCTGAAAATGATTTGATGACACTGTGCCGTAACTGAATTGCACTTTATTTTATTTTTCCTTAATTTTAACGAGATAAGACATTGATTCTCGCTGAGATAATAATTAACTTGTAAAAAAGTATTTCTTTTTGACATGAAAATATAAAATTCCTCTTCTTGAAATAAAAAAAAGAAGGCATTCTATAAAAAATGTTTTTTTTTTAATTTAGTTAAGATGGGTAGGCCTTTAGTGCGTCAATACGCTTGTACAATCCAATCTTCCTAGTTCATCGTGTTGTGCTGGCGCTGCCGCTGTGGCTGGGGACCTCAAGCGGCGCAAATATAGTAACCTTATTGGTTATATTTACCTCGGATCGTGGGACCTAGTGCTCACAACCGTTTCAAAAAAATCTCGAACCGGCTGGTTGACACTTCCCGTGACCCAAGGGCTGGCGCCTGGCCAGCGTTGAGGATGTCACCGGAAAATGGCAAACTCCGTAAGTTTATAAAATAACTTGAGAGATTGTTAACTCTCGATAATTTGTCAACTGAACTTTTGGAATACTGTTTTACGCATCAAAATTTGATAGTCTATAATATCTCCGTGTCGGTTCGAGAAATTGTGGACTGACATAAACTGGCGACCAATCAGCACTCTGGTCTACAATTTATCATTGGTCTTTCTTGGTTTGAGCTCATATCTGAACAGACCAATGAGAGCTTTGTTTCCAGGTTTACTATCACACGAAAACAGGTAAATTGTAGACTTGTGCTTTGATTGGTCGCCATTTTATTATAATCCAAATTTTCTCGGAATGACTTCGAGAGATCATAGACTATCAAATTTTGATACGTAAAAAAAGTATTCCAAACGTTCAGTTGACAATTTATCGAGAGTTTACAATCTCTCTAGTTATTTTATAACTTTTCGGAGTTTGCCATTGTTCGGTGACAAGGACACATTTTTGATGCTAGGTATGTTTAAGTTTGTTGCTAGTTTATTTGATTTGTTAATTTTAGTATTTATAAAATTGTGTGAATATGAAAGAGAACTTAGTTTTAGGTTTCGAATTAAACATTTGGTGGTGCGTGTGCTCGAGATGATATTTCGCCTTAAATTTGAACGTCTTATAATTTGAGGATGGACTTGGGCTATCCGATGTTGGGTATCTCATTTATTGCAGCGTTATACGCTGCAGTCTTTTTTTCATACCCTTTCATTTGAGTTTTTAGTCAGTCTGGTTGTTTTCGAATAGTTTTTTTTCTTAAACTTAAAAATTTAAGAAAAAATAACTATTCGTAGATATGCGGGATGCATGGGTTACTGAACCTCTTTTTTAGGGTCCCAAAGGTTAAAACGGGATTACTAAGACTCCACTCTCCGTCCGTCTGTCTGTCTGTCCGTCTGTCACCAGGATGTATCTCATGAACCGTGATAGTTAGACAGTTGAAATTTTCACAGATGATGTATTCTGTTGCCGCTATAACAACAAATACTAAAAATGAAATAAAATCGATCCACAAATTTTGGGATGTAATTTGTTTGGAAAATTTTGGTCATTATGGGGAGAATCTTGTCTGAATGAATATATTGAATTTATTTCGTGAAAAGTCAAACTCAAAATTATCTAGTTTAATACGGAGAATAATTTCTGGTATGATATAATAAATCAGCTGATGGTGTGCGGTGTCGCTAGTATACCATGTTTTCGTGAAGTGAATAAACATTAACTTTGTGTGTATTCTAGAATTCTCTCTATTTTCTTTGGAGTATTTTTTATGACAGTTTGTACCTACAGGGCAACATTTTGTTAAAATATACATATTTGCGTTATGTCGTAATGTATTAAAAAAAGAATAAGTTTATTCACTTAAAACCTGATAATTAAGTATAAAATTAAGATTAGTCCTACCTTTCATTCATTCTGTGTCTAAGTAAATAATAGTTATATTAATATGTGGAAACGTTATTGATTGTACGATTACCTACTTTATTGTATACTTAGATGAAAGGCAAAATGTACCATTGTTTGTTTTCCCTAATAACTATGTATATAAATAAAAATGAATCGCTAAATGTGTTGCTAAGCGCAAAACTCGAGAACGGCTGGACCAATTTCGCTAATTCTTTTTTGTTGCGTTCTTATGAGACATTAAAAAAAAACATTAACATCCGAGCGAAGCCGGGGCGGTCCATTAGTAATAAAATAAATAAAAAATAAACACTAGTGTCAAAAGCCATAAAATGCAATAAATACTTTTTTAATTACTGTTTATTGTTTTTACTGACTATTTGACAGTTCACTCAAGAAGCGTGATAATATTATAAAGTACAGTAGTTACGCTAAATTCTGAAAGTTTATTCAGAGTCCTACAATACCAAACCTTCTCGAAGGCCTTAGAGATGATAAGAAAGATAGTTTTTTCTCGCATTTTATCCCTAAACTTTATCAAATCAGCAAATATCGTCAATTGAACCCTACATATCTGCGTCATAAAATGATCTAGGAATTTATAGAGATTGACTGTTGCACTTGGAAAATATGTTTTGATGTTAATCATTTTAGCTGATCTGAAAGAAGTTGTTCTGCAACAATCAATTTTACAAGTATAGTCTGCAGGTATGGTGGCGTCGGCGTGGGAAAGGCAAGGCCTTCGCCTCAACCGCCGCTACAGGAGAAGACGCCCCGAGCGTCGGGAGTCGCAGGGCGATCCCCGGCCACCGTAGGCGCGGGCCTGCGGACGGCAAGCGTTGGGTGGCTCGCTGTCCGATCACCACCCGGCCCGGGTCGATGGCGCGTTGTGTTTCACGCGCGCCTCAAAGAGATGTCAGCATAGAAGACGGGGCCCGCTAGGGCCAGAGCCTGCCAGGGTTGCGGAATTTGTTCGAAACAGTCACCGCGGCCCTGGAACGCAAAAGGCTTTAGAAGGAACACGGATAGGTTTTAGTCAGTAAGAGTCTGACACGCCCTTCCGCTCCACCCAGAGCGGAAGAAGTCGTTTGATGATTTCCCATATATAAAAAAAAAGGTATGGTGGCGTGGCAGTGCCAATGGCGATGGCAATGGCGAACGTGTTCGATGGCATGTTTAACCTTGAGTTAAACGTACCATCGGGAAACCTGATTTTAATCAGAAGGGCAAGAATGATTATAAAGTACCAATTATCATGTTTAATGTAAGGTGTGTGAAAGATGTTTTTGTTCTAATTACTATGAAATCGTCAAATTTACATTTGTTGTGCCAATTTGATTATGAAGTTCCATTGGAGTACTGTTTGGAGACGATGATCAGATAAATGAAGACACTGGCAACACTAGTTCAAACATTTTGAAAGTATCAAGGAATCAATAAATAAATATTTGAGACCCTCACAAACTGACAATAAGCCCTGTCATTGTATATAACGCACGGTATAGAAGACTTTTTGTGTTTTTCTTTATTCCCCAAAAAAGGAAATAAATAAAAAAAGTTTCCTCATATTCAAAATGTACTTATGTATTTACGTTTGTCACCGTTTTAGTTGACGGGAGTTCATAAAATTAGATTTGGAGCAGTTGGGCTGTAACGGACGGACATACATAGACAAACAGTGATCCTATAGGGGTATGCGGAACAGAGAGTAACGTCCCGCACACCTCCACTGAAAATGGGAGGATCCTCCTACCAGACGGTTGTTGTGTCTGGTGGGCGACTGCAGACAGTTGATATTCGGACTGTTGTATATGTTCAAATCACACGGAGAACTTTTGCTTGCGCGATGCAGGATTTCGTTGGTAGTTCGTCGCTGACAGGATAGATGGCGTTGCGGTTCTTTTTGTTGCCGTACAAATTTCGCTTCTTAGTTTTTCAAAGGAGATTTTTAATTCGCACTTACGGAAACCCTTATAAATGTAAGATTAGATTGAGATTGATTATTTAGTTGACATCTAAACTAATATTATGAAGAGAAAAGATTATTTTTTTTGTATGTTACGATTTGGCTCGAAAACTCCTAAACCGATTAAAAAAAATCTTACACCATTAGACAGCCACATTACTTAAAACATAGTCTATATTTTATCGAAGAAAATAGAGATCCCTCCGAAAATTGCAAAAATGAAACCCAAAGAAGCAAAATTTTGCCTAATAAGTACATTATTTGACGAGTGCTGAGAAAACTGTTGATAATACATAAAAAAATATTTATTTATTTAGTCATTCATTATTATAACACCAAAATAATGTACTACATGATTAAAGTACTCATTATTAACTATTATGTTTATGTCACAATGACCGCTTTTGTTTCAAATTATTCAATAAAAACCAGCGTGGAATGGAAAAGTGGTGATTTTGGTATCATGATATTAATCCTTATCCATTTAAATAGTTTGATAATTAAGTTGATTATGTATATATAAATTACACTTTAAATTATTATACCTTTCGTTTAAAAGTTACGACGGTTATAAAAATGCTCTAATTAAGAAAAATGTTACCGTTTGAGCGAACCTTAATGCTTGGTCCGATGAAGTTGAAACACGGCATTAATGATTTCAATCAAAAAAAAAAAAAAAACAAATGTTTGGATAATGTTGCGAAAAGGGGTGATGAAGTTTTTAGTGGAGGGCATTGTTGCTTGCTTCAATTTACGTGGAAATTGGTATGAACACACTAAAAGAGGGATAATTAAAACAGATCTAACAATTTTTGGATAATCAACCCCTAAGGGGGTGAACGGGGTGAATAGTTGCGCTGATCCTGAGACCAGCAGCAGAAATGGCGGGGTAATTAATGAAAATCATTGTGTTTAATTTTCCAAAACAGACCTTTAAAAGGGAGTAGGGGGGGCGGTGAAGTTTGTGGAGTACCGACTAAATCTGCGCGGACGAGGTCGCGGGCGAAGTGCTATAGTTTGTTAATAAATGCTCTAAAAAGGATCTAGAAAACCTGAAACATTATTAGTTTTGCCACTAATTTATAATTGGGTAGGTAAATTGTTTTGTAGCATAGTGTAATCGATTCCACTCAATTCGCCCTTCCCATTACATTCTATTGTATTTCAATAAAAACTGCTCCGTCTTTTTGACGTTATTGTTGATAAAGGTTCCTGCTACTAGTTGGTATCCAATCAATATATTCACAGATGTTTAAAAATTGATGTTGAAAACATAAGTAGATGTTGTTAAACCTTTTTATATTAGCATTGAATTGGTAAAATATGGCCATCAAATCTGGATTTCTGTTATTTACGTTGCTGGCTGGGTGCATCGGTAAGTTTAAAAAATCACCTTTAATTATTTAGTTAAGAATGTATGAAAAAGGTATTAGACACTTTGGTAGTGGAACACGGGATTAGGTACAATCCGGTATGTTTTTTGATCAGGACAAATGTGGCCGGAATGAATGATTTTATTTCTCAAATAAGTCCATTTAGTCAAAATCACTTGAAATCGGAATAGCTAATGTGCGCAAAAATATATATTTTTTAAATTCTACGTTTACTTTAGCACTAGCACCTCTGCCCCCGCTTCGCAACAATGTGGTGACATGCGAAAAAATTCAGAAGTAGGTACTTCTTAAGTGGACAAAGAGACAGGAACAAAGAGCGACGTTATTTTATAAAGTCAAAGTCAAAATGTTTATTTCAATTTGGCCATTAAACGGCACTTTTGAACCACCATTTACAGTTCAGTAAAATAATAGTATTAAATTAATAAAGTGACTGTACTGTCCATTCGGAAAGGTAAATTCTTATGGAGAAGAACGGACAAGAAACTCAATAGTTACTCTTTTAAAATAATGGTTTTACAATATTTGGTATACAAAAAATAATTTAATATTATGTGAGGACGATGCACCCAGAGTATGCTACTTATAGGAACAAATTATTACCAGCAGAGGTAAACTTATTCATTTTCTAAATAAATGTAGGTACGTGGTACTCACATGTTTACAAATCACATATTTATAAAAAAATGTTACCAGCTCTAGCAACACTCGAGGGGCCCGAAGATGACCTGTCTCCTTACTTCATGAATCCCGACATAAGCTTGCGCATCTTCGGCGGTGATGAGGCGGCCATCGGTAGTCACCCTCACATGGTGGCCCTGACCACCGGAGTGTCAGTCAGGACCTTCATCTGCGGGGCTTCTCTCATCAGTCAGAGGACTGTCCTAACCGCTGCGCATTGTTATGAATCCATAGACGATCCAGTCAAGTAAGGAATGACTTTTTGTGTGATATAATTTTGTTTATCTCTAACTTCTGGTTCGTCATAACTCGACTACGGCAAAGCTAAAAGGATACGTTATGATTTTAGCAGTCTATATAATATTTAAGTATACGAATAAGTACATGAACTTACAGATGTACGTACAGATGAATTACGGAAACGGCTTAGAGCAATGAGGTGTCAATCGATTCGTTATAATGAAAGAAAGAAAGAAAGAAAAATGTTTATTTGGGACTCGCACAAGACTAACAAACCAGTAAAATAAAATTAAAAACTAAACAGTATAATAAAATAATTATCTGTGCGAGGCCAAAATGGTCCCTATCTCAGCTTATGCTGCGATATCTAAAAAATAAATAACGCAGCGCTGGTATTGTATTGTAATGTTTTAATTTGTTCTGCTAAAAAGTTTTAATTTGTTCTGCTAATTCTACATTTTAAACCAGATAAGTATTGCGTTTTCACGTACTTCACAATTCAAATTGAATATAATCACTGTGTTTTTCACTAAGTTTTAATGTTTTCCGATATTTTGTGTATCTGTATGCCAAATGAACATGTTTTCTTTCTTCTAAATTTTTTTTTTTTCAATTTTCATGTATGTTTGTTCAGTGATATCTTCGCCGACTTTGGATATTCTTTTTTTGTTTTTTCTCGTAGCACCATGTACGCGACAGTAGGCACCAACCGCTGGAACGCCGGCGGCACTACCTACGCTTTCTCTGACATGGTTGTCCACCCCGACTACGTGCCCTCTATTGAAGAGAACGACATCTGTCTCTTTATCACAGCCTCTAACGTGGTCTTCACCGAACGTGTACTGCCCGTGGCTCTCAGCTTTGAAGATGTCAAAGCGGGTATCACTTGCAAGGTTGCAGGGTGGGGTCGGGTGATGGTGAGTTACTAAAACGACTAGGTGTATGTATTTATAAATTTTGTCTATTTATCTTATTCCAATTCTCACATCGCCGTTACATATGTTGGAAAAGTATTTAAGTTTCTCAAGATTTCGGTAAGCCTTTTTGCAAACCGCTACAAGTTTCCTCAAGTGAAAATCTGCGGTGAAGTAAATGCCCAGATCTTTCACTTCTATGACACACTGCATCGGTTTCACTTCAACGAAGTACCGGTGGTGGCTTTCGGAAGTGACAGTAGGTACTGAGCAGTATAACCTATTTTTTCGAAACCACTAAATTACAAAAAAAACCCTACCAAATTACGCTGCAGTGTGACATGTTCAGCCATATCTCTCATAACATGAAATTTCATCATCTGCAAGCAAGTTACTTCGTTAACTATCTTACGGTAAATCGTCCACCTCAAGAACAAAAAGGAACGGTCCTAAATCGGTCCCCTAGCGGACGCCCAATCTCGTATAGTAGATCTCGGAAAATTTAAATAAGAAGTACCTTTGTTATGGATGACCTGTTCCTATCATTCTGCCCACTATGTGTGTACAAAAAAGGTCAAATAAATTAATATTTTTAAATTAAGAGCCCTCGACGTGCACCACGAAGTGTGGTATGAGGTGGCGCAGGAGAAAAGTGTCTGGGAGGTTATGGGGGAGGCCTGTAGCGGCATCAATGCCACATGAAAAACTAAAAAGCGAAGTTTGTACGGCAACATAAGAACCGCGCCATCTACGACGAACTAGCAACGAAATCCTGCATCGCGCAAGCAACGTTCTCCGTGCGATTTGAACATGTACAACAGACCGAATATCAACTATCGGGCAGTTGCCCACCAGACACAACCGTCTGGTTCGGAGGATCCTCCCATTTTCAGTGGAGGTATGCGGGGCTTTACTCTCTTTACCGCATACCCTCTTTAGGCCTTTGGGGAAATGCCGCCGATATTCAGTCAATAAAAATATGGGCTATTCGTGCAATTTATAAATTCAATCCTAGACACGCCCTCAGAGACAAATTTAAAGAAATTAATATAATGACTGTGTCCTCTCAGTATATTTATGAGAATCTTTTGTATGCACATACAAATCCTACTAATATTATAAACGCGAAAGTTTGTATGGATGGATGGATGGATGGATGGATGGATGGATGGATGTTTGTTACTCTTTCACACAAAAACTACTGAATGGATTTTGATGAAATTTGGCACAGTGGTAGATTATAGTCTGGAATAACACAGGATACCCATTTTATCCCGGGAATATGTTCCCTTGGGATAAATAATTTTCGCCAATCACGCGGGCGGAGCCGCGGGCGGCAACTAGTATTAATCTATTTACAAGAGACAGTGATATCCATAACGCAAATACTAGGGACAAACACAGCTTTGTCATTCCTAAAACCGCGCTCAAGAAAATAGGTGGTTCATATAGATGCCAGTGTATACGTTTTTATATATATAACTCCCTAGCCATGTTCGAGACCTTTGTATTTATTAATAAATTCAAGTTATTTATAAAACGTAAGCTATGCCAGACAGCTTTTTATACAGTTACTATCTTGAAGACAAAAAGGCTTGGGATTGAGCTGATTCGATGATGTACATGGCCCAATGTTTTTATTTACTTTTTTATACCTATTATTCTGTTATTTCTATACATTGACTTATTGTATATTCGTATATATTGTGTATATGAGGACTATGTGGGTTTTCTTTTTTCTCTTCAAGATTTTTTTCTTAATGATGTGTAGCAGTTTGAGTACTTTTTGTGGCCTACCCAAATGTCCTTTCATTGGCATTTTTCGTCGAGTCGTTGAGCTCCTTACTGGTTCTAAGTTGAGCTACTCGACTGCTGACCAAGGCTTGCACTGACTGGACAGGTCCACTCAAATCTGTGTGGTATTTTCCTCAAAAGACCCCTTCAGACCTACATGGTTCTCATATAATTTGACCAGTACGTTTGTATGGACTTGAAAAGAGACATTGACCTCTAAGTTTGTTTCGGTGTTTCTTCTCAGGGTAGTCAGCTAGGAAACACCGACCTCATCTAGTTTAAAAATGACCAAAAAAGATTGACGTGTAAAAAAGTGTTATCTACTTACAAAATAAATATCATTTATCATATGCCCAGCTGTGGGGATACTATAGGCTTACAAAAAAAATGGATTGTTTAGAGCGATCAGAGTGATATTTTTTAATTGTTTCTCCACATTTCAGTTCGGCGCCGGAATGTCTAACACTCTCATGGAGATGACAACCACCACCATCATCATGCAGGACTGTGCTGACCTCTGGTTTACTCGTGCGGCCAAGATTAAACGTCCTGTCAACATACAGACTGAGATCTGCACTCTTAAATCCCCTGGTCATGGATTTTGCCACGTGAGTTGTATGATTTGCGATGTATTTCGAATTTCTTTGAATGATTGATTTTGTTTTTATACGCGTTTGTAATTAATTTCGCGAATTTATTAGTTTAGTTGTTTTTTAATATGTTTATGATACTTAAGGTACCTGTACCTTTTTTATTGATGTCGGGGGGAGATCCTCATGGATGTCCTCAGCCCTGGGGCGGGCGGGAAGTCTGTCAGACTCTTACTGACTAAAACCATCCCGGTGTTCCATCTTCCACCTACGCCGGGATCGCGGGAACAAATGCGACTTCCGTAATCCCCGGCTGGTGCCGGCCCGCCTCTGCGGGCCACCTCACGTCAGCAGAGGGAGTGAGGTGTTTGATTCCCCCCGCTACGTCAAAGACGGGAACACCACGCGCCGCCACCTCGGGTCCGGATGAATGGGGGGCCAGAAGAGGGCAGCGTATGCCTCCGATGCGCCTGCTGCGGGCCGGGAGAGCGGTCGAGATCTCCCTCACCCTTTTCGCAGAAGGTACCTGTACCTACACCAACATAAATTGGATTGGTGGCGAAACAAAGTTGTATACGGCCGGTATTATAACAGTCCAGTTTAAAAGTATGCAGTTTTTTCTTGAAGTCCTGAACAAGTGGAGACAGCTATTTGTGTCGAACATCATAAACTGATCCTGACTCTCCTTCTTCCAGGGTGACTCCGGCAGTGCTCTGATCCGCGTCGACAGTGGCGAACAAATTGGCATCGTTTCCTGGATGTCCCCTTGCGCTCGTGGCTTCCCTGACGTGTACGTGAGGATCAGCGCTCACCAGAACTGGATACAAGCAAACGCTGTCTGAAGATGAGTTATTAGTTCTGGTATTTCATCAGTTAAATAACTTGGTTTCCAATTGTTTAAATATTTATAGTACTCGGTAAACACGTCTTTTTGTAATAGCCGAAGCTCCCAGACACTAACACACATTTTGTTACTGACAAAATAAGTACCCCCTACACCTTACTTTATCTTTTTTCTTTTTATCCTTAAAAATCCTTTCCAACATTATCAAATTTGTACTTTCAGCCGTGCTCAATAGAACACATCTGAAAGGTGAGATGACATAATTGACATAAGGTCTTTTTTTCCCTGACTTTGACTTTGACATTGCCTTGCAGTTTCATTTTATTTACCAATTAATGCCAGCTGACAGCCACGGAATGTCAAACATTATCCCAAGGGAACATACTCCCGATATAAAAGTACCCTATGTGTAATTCCAGACTATAATCTACCTCTGTGCCAAATTTCATCAATATGCGCTCAAGCGTTGAAGTAATTGAGTAAAAAACATCCATCCATCTAAACTTTCGCATTTATAATATTAGGTATAGAAGTATAGATATACCTAGGTCACCGTGCTGTATTCTTTTTACAAAAAATACAACCGACTTCCAAATAAAAAGCACTACAAAGTATAAAATAACTTTAATTTCGGAAGTTGGTGTCAAAAAACGACAAAACAACCAAAAACACCGACTGTCGAAATTAAAGTGTTTTTGGAAGTCGGCTGTATTTTTTTGGAATAAGTATTTTATTTTTCACTTTTTAGTGATGATACCCCACAACTAAATGACATTATTCCCATTAAGAGTGGTTGCAATATTTGCCGTGAAGGAATTTCTCTGTGTGCCTTCGCAGTCCAAGTCCAGACCAGCTCATAGTTTTAAGTTAAGGAGGTCACTGGTTTTTCTTTGACACGCAAAAAGAATCATCAAGATCGGTCAATAAACAATAAAGCATAACTTTATTGTTTATTTCACCCGCGTAGTTCCCGTTCCCGTGGGAGTACGGGGATAAAACATAGCCTATGTTACTCGCTGATAATGTAGCTATATATTGCTGAAAGATTTTTTCAAATCGGTCCAGTAGTTTTTAAGTTTAGATAACCCCAAAAACATGTTAATTCAGATTGACTTGTTTGCATCTGCGTACCCCTTTACTGCGTACCGGCGTTATTTTATGTTATGAACTGGTGAAAACAATAAAACAGACATGCTAAAAAGTAGGAGGTTCTCAATTCGACTGTTCCCGTGTTTTTTTATGTGTGTTTTTTATGCGATTTTTCCGCTAAATATCAATGGATTTTTTTGATTATTTTTTTATTCGAAAGCTTATACTCCTGAGGTGGTCCCATTGGCACCAAGTCTCTGGTGATGAGGGACATCGAGGGCAACCCTCAAATTTTAAAGGCACATACAATGTTTTTCATATTTTTTCTAACGCGATATAGATAATTGTGCCTGGTAATCAACATCTCATCTTGCTGAGCTGATGATGGAAGGTATAAGCGAGGATCTAATGCTGGGATCCCAGGAAAAATATTATTTCAGCAATATTTTCGCCAATAATTTTTTTTATTTGCAAAATAAAATACTTATTATCTCCAGTAAAGACATGAAATAATTTTTTAAATACCTTCATCAGCGATGAAGTTATTAAGCTTCAAAGTTGACAATTAGAAAGAGAAGTCCGATACCAACTGTGACGTCAAATACTATGACACCTATACAGCTGCCATACAAAACAGCGTTTTCGCGAGATGGACAGATATATTTGTTTAAAATAGTTTTATCTCGCTTGTTTTTCGGTCAATTTCGATTCTATTTTCACAGTTAGTATTATATTTCTGTATATTTCTAGATACACTGTTTAGATAATAAACATTTTTTTTATGCATATTCCCTATTGTCAACCGATTTACATGATTATTTTTTGATTGGAAGAGTATTTTTTCCAAACTGGTCCCGTTTCAATTCGGTGAAGATCTGATGAAGAACTTTACTTTTGAACTTTTTAGTTTAAGTATTAAATCAAATATTGAACAGGTAATTTTATTCCATAGAGTACCTAATCGATTTCGTTCAATTCACGCTACAAGTGGCTATATAATTAGATTAGATTAAAATTTCGTTTGGTTTGTAGTATTAAGAGTTCTGCGATAAAAACTGCTCCATATTATTGGCGGAATTGCAGTGCATTGTGTCAATTAAATTAAATGAATAATTCATTTGGTATTTTCTTAAAAAAATCTAACTGGTCCGGCAGATAGATTTCCATAAAAAAAATATTGGACTCGTATTTTTTCACGTAAATAAAAAATGGAGAGGAACATGGATGGACCTCGTGACGTCACGTTTTAGTACACTTTGGACTAACATGTGACGTGATCATCTCAACTCTTGACCTTTGATGCGCTTCATCTTTATCAATTTCTATCGATGGCAAAATATATGTGTCCAATATTTTCAAAAATCGTCGTACTAAATAGAATTATTATTTTTTATATCTAGGAAATTACCCAATTACAGTGATTTAACTAAAACAAGACACATGATTGTTGTAACTGTTTACCTAATTATTGGTCCCCTCAAAATTCGCCATATTTCTACGGTAAATGTGTTTCAGATACTAAAACTTAATCAAAATTTAGCTGAAAACCAAACATAAGGTAAACAATTAAAAGCAACTATTAAAAAAAACGATTATTATATTTCACGACATTATTTTTGTGCTTATCACTGTAAATTAGGGTATTTGGCAGCTAGTCTAATTAATCTTCAAGAGATTATTAATTTTATAAATATCAGTGGATGGTGTTTAATTTATTTTTAATATGGACTTCAAATCAGGATATCTGATGTTTATGCTGCTGAGTGAGTACCTTGGTAAGTTTAAAATATCACATTGATTTATTTAGGTGATAATGTTTGAAGAAAGAAGTAAGACACTTAGGCAACTTGCTCTGGAGTCATCAGTTTTATTGTAAACTAGCGACCCGCCCCGGCTTCGCACGGGTGCAATGAAGATACTATAAATATGCCACGGTTTTAGAACTCTGGTTTAATGTAAGTATAGTACATAACTTGAAACTGTGTCATATGTCAGTGTTTTCGCGAAATCATCTTGAGAACATAACTTGAACGCTATTTATAGGGCCCCTGGCCGGTACCGCCGCAACCGCTACGTCCCTGCATTTTAAATTTGTAATATCTTCGGAAATATTCACTTAAATTACTTGCTGTAAAAAGCATATTGATCTATAATAAATGCACAATTTATTTAAGGTACTTAATTGGATAAGGATTAATGCTGTATTGTTTAAAATCACTTCGTAAATAGCCATTTTTTAGTAAAGGATAAAAAATGGTTATGGTGGGTTATCCCTAAGAGATAGACATATACTATCACGGACTTTTTTGTTGAACTTTTTAAGGTGGACAATACTGTAGTACATTATTTTGGTCTATCTCGTAGGGTTCAGCCAGCGTTTGCAATATAAGCGCAAAAAAACGTGCTTATTCACGACATCACATTAGAAACCTCTAAATTTATCAGTGTTTCTCTACTATATTAAAGATAAAAGATAAAAGATAAAAGATAAAAGATAAAAGATAAAAGATAAAAGATAAAAGATAAAAGATAAAAGATAAAAGATAAAAGATAAAAGATAAAAGATAAAAGATAAAAGATAAAAGATAAAAGATAAAAGATAAAAGATAAAAGATAAAAGATAAAAGATAATTTATTTGTCAAACATGCGTTTACATAAACTGACTAATCAAATCAGACATGCAAGGTATTAATTACTATGTTGTGAGCGTCCATGTTTTGCCAATAACGGCGTACAAATTTTAGAGGTATAAAAATTACATTTTTTTACAAAACACAAGAAATAGATAATAATTGATGTCAAGCTATTATAGTACGTATAAGTATATTATAGTCAAAAATAAATTAAATTATGTCCAGTATATTCATTTTTATGCTGTCAAATAGTATCACTTAAAGTCAATTGATTTAAAATTCACATTATTAAATTGTTATTCAACCATATATATTAGAAGTCGGAATAGAAAAGTCCTTTTCATTCAAAAAATCTAAAACATTGTAGTACACTTTATTAACTAAAAAAAAATCTCATTTTATTTTTGAAAAGTGACAAGGGTAGTTCTCTCCAACTTTTAGGCAATTTATTAAATATCGTTGGAGCCATGCAGAAAACACTTTTGCGCATGAGGGATGTTCTCGCAGTATGAGAGCATATCCTACTGTTGTCGCGCCTGTTACGTGGGACTACTTCGTTTAATCGTGTAAATCGGTCTGGATTTGTTTTGACAAATACAGCTACCTCTAAAATGTACAGGCATGGCAAAGTAAGCATTTTGTATTTTTTAAAGTAAGGCACGCAACTATCAGTAGGTTTTATTTTAAATATTGAACGAACGCATCTCTTTTGAGCCTTGAACACCCTGTCTTTATCTGTTGAGTTGCCCCAAAAAATGACACCATAGCGTAGATGGGATTCTGTTAAACCATAGTAAGCTGTAAGTAACGCCTCCACACCCATTATAGACGACAATGTGTGCAGAGCATAGGCAGACTTACTGATTTTCTTGCATAAGATTTCGATATGGGTTTTCCAATTCAGTTTTTTATCAATGTGGAGCCCTAAAACTATTATGCATGTATTATACATATAAACCTTCCTCTTGAATCACTCTACCTATTACAAAAAACCGCATCAAAATCCGTTGCGTAATTTTAAAGATTTAAGCATACAGACAAACAAACAGACAAAAATAGCGACTTTGTTTTATACTATGTAGTGACTAGTGGCCCGCCCCGGCTTCGTCCGGATGTCCGGATTTTTTTACAAAATTTTCTTTCATAAGAACCTTCTCCTGACAATAACAAACACAACAAAAAAGAATTAGCGAAATTGGTCCAGCCGTTCACGCGTGATGCCGTGGCCTAGGGAAATAGGGATTCATTAGATTGAAGTGTACTTTAACGCGATCGAGTTCGTTTAAAACTCCCAGTTACGCCACTGGTAATACGCGATACGCCGACACAATCTCACCACAGTCATGTGTGGGCTCACCGGATCCAGAGATATTCCATAGGTAACCAAATAAAGAAAAATAGTTTATTTGCGCCTAGTACCTATGAACCATGCCATAAAAAGAAACAAAAATAGAGTCATAAATAGCAGTGCGATTCTGTAAACATGTCACCGTGTAAACGTGTGTGTAGGTGAAGTGAACATGAAGTGAGCTTCCCTACAAACAAAATGGAATGTCACATCACTTTATGTTCACTCCACCTAAGTTTTCACGCTGAGATGTTGACAGAATAGACAGCCTGGTTATGACCCCCCGCCCTGACAGGTTTTCAATTTGTACTTCGAACTAACTACACCGATCTATCATATAAAATAATATCCATTTCTCAGTACTGGCAACGTTCCGAGGGCATGAAGATGATCTGCCCACCTCCTTCGAGAACATCGTCAATGGCTCTCGTATCTCCGGCGGGATTGACGCGGCTTTCGGAAGCCACCCTCACCTGGTGGCCCTCATCGGAGGGCTTTCGGGCAGGAAGTTACTCTGCGGAGGATCTCTGCTCACCCAACGTACTGTTCTGACTGCTGCACATTGTTTCGACTTTGTAGACATTGTAGCCGAGTAAGAAACTATATTTTTTTGTTAAGTGGCTATTCAATAACAGCTGCACGGGTCGAGCTTCTACCAGAGTAGCGGAATTTGTTCGAAAGAGTCACCGCGGCCCTGGAACGCAAAGGGCTGTAGAAGGAACACGAATGGGTTTTAGTCAGTAAGAGTCTGACATGCCCTTCCGCTCAGAAGTCATTTGATGATTTCCCATCCTTAAAAACAAAAAAACGGGTCGAGGTTAAGCAACACTTGCCGAAGTTGATGTGTGGATCGGTGACCGTCGTCTACCCACTGAAACGTCTAAGTCGCGCGAGCGATTCACGCCTCACCTGTCCGCGCATTAAACGACATTTTTTTTTTTACGAACGCGCGAGCCCCTTTCAACAAAAACGATTATCTACTACTGAAAAACTTTTATAACTACATTCGAATAAAAAATACTCACGGAAAGCTCGAAGAATCCCAAAATTTAATTGAGTTAAAAGTAAATTGCTCAAGTTAGTAATAAAGGATGAAAATAGAGCTTAATGTTTATTAGGTTTTCAAAATAAATCTCGTACCTACCTACTTATTTTTTATTTCGAGTTTTACAAGAAAGTATACTAGTTACTGGGAACAATCATTGTTTATACAATAATGGTATATGATATACCCTTTAAAATTACACCAATATCAATATTTATCTTTCTGTGAAAAAGTGAAAAAATAAAAAAAACCCAACTATCCTCATCTAAAATGATGAATCTAGACACATTTGAACATATTTTGTTTGTAAATGATTATAAACGTGTTTATAGTGAAGTATTCCCTTATATTTAGCATTTATTTAAAATATAAAAACATATTACACATTTTGTTTGAGCTGTTAAAGCTGTCCAGCTGTCAAACAAGAATGGTGAACTGCCATTTTCGCATTTTTTTTCTGAATATTTGGTTGCACAGATAAAATTCACTCTCATGGATGACAAATTAATTTCAAATAGCGCCATCTAGAGATTTTCTACTGTATTATTAACGGCTTAACTTTAGTGCCGTACACGTTTAACTCAAAGATGTCGTTTGGTGACTGTAGTCACCATGGACAGATAATGCTAGAATTTTTGTGGTGACTGCAGTCCCCGTGAACGTTTGAATGGGCAGCATACCGAGACTCCTCCGCGCCTTGGAAACCACGTTAAGCCTTTGTTCCCGGCTGTCATTTGGAGATCTTTGGCAGTCGTAACGATTTTTCAGAAGCCAGAAAATCTGACACCAGTCTTACCAAGAAGTAGTAGTCTGGGTTGTGGGGATCAGATAGGCTGCGCTCCATGTACCTAAAATACTGGTATTCTGCTGAATCTCGTTTGACTGGAAGCCGACCTTAACATATTTGGGAAAAGTCGAAGGGGACGATGATTCTTTTCTAGTTGCAAATGTTTTTAAGTTTACGAGTTAAATTTACTAATCAATTGATTCATATTTTTTTCTTATTTTATACCTTAATGCACTTTTAATCCAGACGATTAAAAGCAATATATCGTTCACTTTTATTTTTGACAGAGATCTCCGTGCGATAGTCGGTACCAACCGCTGGAGATTAGAAGGTACATCCTATGGTCTGATGCCCCAAAGCGTGAGACACCCCAACTACGTAAAATTTGTTTACGTCTTCGATGTCGCTCTCGTCTACACTACCTCTAACGTGGTTTTCAACGACCTCGTACGCCCGGTGACACTGAGCTTCGAGTTCATCTCCCCAGGAGTTCCTGTCAAGGTAGCAGGGTGGGGAAGGACGTCGGTGAGTTGCTTCTTCTCCTTTCCGAGTCGATGTAATACTCTTTAAGTTGTTTTGGCCCCCGTATAATTGCAGCGTCGGTGGCATGCATTAAATAAATCACCCGAAGTACAGATGCATGGCCACTAAAAAGTTAATATTTAAATTAACTTTATTCACAGTGTAGTTGGATAGTCAGAAGCCAGATAATCTGCCAAGTCACCAGTCTTGCCAAGGAGTACCGTGTTACCCAGTTAATGGGTTGTGGTGGTCTGGTAGGCAGCCACTCCACGTAAAATACTGGTATTCAGCTAGGCAGATAATGATGATGATTCACAGTGTAGTCTAATAAATACAACACTTATTGTATTGCAAAAGACTTGAGACTCTATCATTCGATAAGCGATGATGATTGTCGAAATGTCAAAAAATAAGAGTCACGTGACATTGTGACTGTATTTGTCAAGCACATACATTTTTGACGTTTTGACAACCGTCTTCGTCGCGCTACCACTGGCAGAATGTCATTTGTCTGGAGCCTTTGTATGCAGTTGAGTATATCCCTTAAAGATCTGCATGTCACTTCTATCAACATCTCACCGTGTAATCTTAGGCGGTGTGAGCATGAAGTGAGCTGTCATTCCATTCCAGCTTGTTTGTTTGGATTGACCGCTCACTTCAAGTTCACTTCACCTAAGTTTACACGGTGAGATGTTTACAGAATAGCACTGCACAATGCACATACTGTTAGACGGACGAGTGATCAAGTAACTTCAAACTCCTAATTCTCACCAGTCGTGAGCTGATAGTCTGAGTTGATTAACTGTAACGGCATGTATTTTTTTTCTTAATGTTCCAGCCAAACGGTGACTTTTCTATAAATCTCAAGGAGCTAATAACCACTACCATAGATGGTAACGAATGTGCAGTCCGCTGGCCGTTAAAGACGTTCTACCCTTATGCCGAGATCTGCACTCTCCATTCCACTGGTCATGGATTTTGCTATGTAAGCCTGAGTATTCTGTTTTGTAATAATGAAATCTTGAGCTTTAATTAATTAATATCATCTCCACCAAGCAAGAGGATCGATAGATTCTCAATGTTATATCTCACAACATTCTTTGCAAATGTTAGACTAACAGTAGCCCTACATTTTGTTTTTAAGGTAGGTACCTTGTTGCACCTGAATAGACACGTAACTAGACGGGTGGCCAGTAGTGAAGAAGCATGTATTTCTTTTACTCGCCAAATGAAATACTTTTTTTATATTTATTCATTAGCAAGGACGTAATATATTATAGAAACATATAACTTCAAAATTTACAATTAGAAAGAAAAGTCCGACACGAACTTTGACGTCAGCGTTCGTGTAGAGTCTGAGGGATAGATATATTCGTTTAAAATAGTTTTATATCTCGTTTGTTTTTCGATCAATTAATATTTTGTTTTCACTGCTTAGATATTTTTTTTATTCATGCATATCCCTATTGTCAGTATCTAGACTGATTGCAGAGTCACAGATGACCTCTTACTCCTTTTCGAGTCCTTGTTGCGATTAAACTTAACTCCAGATCTTCTCTCTTCCAGGGTGACTCTGGCAGTCCTCTGACCCGCGTAGACAATGGCCAGCAGATCGGAATTGTCTCCTGGATGGAACCCTGCGCACAGGGGATCCCTGACGTTTACACCCGGATCAGCGGTCTTGAGTCCTGGTTGCAAGAACATGTCGTTAATTAAGCACCAAAACGTTTTAAAATGTTCAATGAATGCAAATCCACAGAGTTGCTTAGACTTTAAGTAATAATTTTGGATAAAATACTTTTGGTCTTATAATAAATATTTTTAAACTCACCAACTTCATTTAGTACCTCTTTTCTCACCATAAGTAGTTGGAAATGTAAAATTTTGTTTGCGAAGCTGTGTTAAGTGTCATCAAGGGTGCACTGTTTTTATTGTCATAAGACTTGTTGCACCCTGTTTGATGGCAAAGTTACTAACTAACCGGATAGATGTCGCTAAATAAAACTGGAGTCCAGAAAGAACACAAGATTAATTCATAAATTAAGTATTTATCAAAATAATAAGACAACATCAACATATTATAAAGTAGATATGATAAAATCGAAAATATAAAGGTAGTCTTGTTAACGGGTATCGTCTTACCCAGTGCCGGGGTTGTGAGGTCAAAAAGGCAGTCGCTCCGAAGAAATGCTAGTATTCAGCTGAATCAGGTCAGACTGTTACCATATTATAGTCCACCTATTCACAAACTTACTGATTTTTGCACTACATTACACCCAATCACTCCTAGCTGAAGAAGGTGGACGAAATGCAGCGGGAAAAGAGTTGGATATAGAATAGATCCTTGAAGAACACCAGCATCAAAACATGTGGTCTGATAAAATAATAAATTGGCCCAGTGTAATTTGATTGTTTTTAAGTTAAGCTGTCGAGTGTTAGTTGTAAAAGTCAGTAGGGATGCCGAATGGGGGATTTTTTTCAGCAGATCACATTTGAGACTCTATCAAAAGCCTTTTATCAAGGGATACTTTAATGTTACCGCCAAGCTTCTCAATTTCATCGTACCTATATACAGGCATACGGAAATCAATTATATGCATTTTCTGTTATTTTATAATTTTTGAAGATAGGCATTATTTATCTCGTTGCTAAGTATCGGAATTAGTTTCTTATGATTCTTTTGTTCGAGACATAGTAAATCAAAAAAATACGTGTCTATTTATTTTTACTGATCTTGCTATAAGTACTTAAAAATTGCGCACTGTCTCCGAAGTAACCATGCGTGAGTAACTACGATGAAAGCCGTTAGTGATTCACTGAAGAGCTCATTGTCATCCATCACACCAAAAAAATTATATCTTCAGCATCTAAAAAATTTGCACATTTCCGGCCATCATCGATAAGAACAGATATTATTGGGGTGTTCCAGTACTCAATCAACTAATTAATCGATGTAAAAGAGATAATAACAACTTATAAATAGCAGTGGATACTGTTTGGTTCCGATAGTTTCTTCAGGCTTTATTAAAATATGGCCATCACAACCGGACTTCTATTGTTAACGCTCCTAGCTGGATGCATCGGTGAGTTGGATAGAATATACATGGATTTCGTTTAGTATAAATGTGTGATTAAAATGCGCTTATGGGTCCTTTTTTAACTCTTATTGCCAGTGTCGTATCGTCGTCTCCACATTTTATAGCAATTTGCAACAAAAAATCCAAAACTATACCCCCACATAATGATAGAAGCATACAATACCAAGCAATATTATAAATGCAAAAATAGCGCCGAATATTTGACTGAATCTTGACCCAAGGGTAGACCATGGCCATAGCAAAATTACTATCCCTGGAGTATGGTCCCTTGGAATAATTTAAAGCTGATGGCAGAGATATTCGTACTTACATTTTTTTTACTTCCCAGCCCTACCAACACTCCCAGGGCCCGAAGATGACTTATCCAGCTTCTTCGATTATAATGACGCCAGCAGTCGAATCGTCGGCGGTACAGAGGCGGCCATCGGCAGTCATCCTCACATGGTTGGACTAACCGCTGGTGTATCGGTCAGGGGATTAATCTGCGGAGCTTCTCTTATCAGCCGGCGAACTGTTCTGACTGCCGCGCATTGTCTCGACTATATTAACATTGCATCACAGTAAGTAAATGATTGGGGAATCCTCTTGTGTATGCAGCAACTCTCTCCAAATTCTTTCTGTTATTTTGTTAACATTTGGACCTTAACCAACTTCTTAATTCTTATATATTTTCTCTACAGATCTCTGCGCGCGCAAGTTGGTACCAACCGATGGAACTTTGGCGGCACTTCCTATGCTCTGATGCCTCATAGCGTGATACACCACAACTACGTACCGTATACTTACGTAAACGACATTGCTATTGTCTACACCACCTCAAACGTGGTTTTCAACAATCTTGTGCGGCCCGTAACACTTGGCTTCTCATTTGTCCCTGGTGGGGTTCGCGCTAGGGTAGCTGGGTGGGGTAGGACCTCGGTAAGTTACTAAAACGTCAACATCATATGACTATTTACAAGTCGCTGAAGCGCGCCTCCATCAACCACCTCGCTCGTTCTAACACCTAATTTTAAAACCAGTAATGTAAACCTATACAATAGTTTACATTATTGGTTTGAAAATAAAGAGTGTCGTTTTACTGATTATAAAATTAGAACATTAAATTACTCTGATATTATTATAAAATCTGTTATATTATATTCTCAATACTTTAGCTTGGCGGCTCTACCCCAGTGACTCTCATGGAGCTGACGACCACCACCCTTGACGGTAACGACTGCGTCAATCGCTGGGCTAGTGCAGCGGCTATGAATCCTCCTCCCGTCGACCCAGCTACCGAGATCTGTACCTTCCACTCCACCGGTCGTGGATTTTGCCATGTGAGTTTCATCGTCATTCTCATGCCCTTTTTCCTCAATTTATTTGGGTTCGGTATTGCATGCCTCAAAGCTATGTTCATTTTTATTTTATTTTTTATTTTTATTTTATTTGATAGGTACACCAACGACCTCTTCACTAGGGACATTAACATAATAAAAAATTACACATGCATTGAGTTATGGTGAATTAGTCACTTACAGGCGTACACAGCACTTACTTAAAACATTACTTCTTAAACATACGTTTCAACAAGATTCTTTACTCGTGAGGATACAAAAAACTAAATTAGAAACAAAGAACAAAACATTAAGTAAATAAAAAACACAAAATCATAGTAGAAATTAGAATCAGAGATCAAAATTATCATTAAAACATTAAGATTAAGAAACAAAATAAAAGTTCCCAGTATATTTCCTCCTGTTACCCATACGTTTCCTCTTCCACACAGCCCATTTATATTTTTTGGCCTTTCCCTGCATGCACAACATACTTACTCGTAATTCTCGAGATTATATTTGTAGTCTTATGCAGCATACTTTGCTATAGAGATAATCATGCATTTTGTATGCATGTAAGCGAGAGTAAATATTCTTTCTTTCATTTCGATTTTTTCATTTCCATGGACGTTCTCAACTTTTAACCCCTTTTTTTTCTTTCGTAGTTGGACTCCGGCAGTTCTCTAACCCGCGTGGACAATGGCCAGCAGATCGGCATCGTCTCCTGGATGTTCCCTTGCGCTCGTGGTTACCCTGATGTGTACGTCAGGATCAGCGCTCATCAGTCCTGGTTGCAAAGAAACATGATTAATTGATATCATCAAGGGTTTCTTTTGTATAAGGACTTTGAGCCCTGATTTCTGCTGTAAATAATATATTTAGAAAATATTTATATATAAATTTTGTACTCTTTAAATGTTTTTGATTAATTTAATAGATTTTGTTAAGCTCTCTGGGAGGAGGTCGTGTCTCTTAAAAAAATATTACTGATTGAAATCACCCTGCTCTTTCGCTAGTCTTGGCCGAAAGAGCGACAGTTCTAATTCATCCGTAGGTTACTAGAGCTGCAATTAAACCGCTGAGTTCCCGTCAGATTCTACTAAGAATAAAGCACAGTTTCGCCTTGGCATTTGACGAATCCCAACAAATACCCTGAGAATACACTTTTTTACAAGTGGCGCCCAACATGGGGCCAAGATGCCAGGAGATAATAAGGAGTTCAATTCAAGTGCCTATAGCTTTTTTTGTGTTTGCGTAAAACCAGCAGCCCTCCAGCCACCAGCTACTTACAACTCCTTCAATTGTAGTGACTGAACGTGCGATAGTCGGTAGGTAGACAGATAAGTAATACGATTATCTATATTTTATAGCGCTTTCATTGGATAATACCAAACTTGATTCATTGTAAAATAATCATTTTAGATCCCTATCTACGGTTTTAAGATATGGTAGATAATTTAATTATATTTTTAATTGTAAAACAGTTGGTTTTCCCAATTACGTAGATGCCTACACTGCGTACGAATCAATAGTCAGGATTTTATCTACATAATATTTATTTTAAATTAACTTACTCTATTTATTTTCGTCCGAAATTGCTTGATATCATACATTTACTGTGCCTCGCGAGTCGTGGCGTGATTCTAAAGCTATCAAATGCTAAATACCAACCCTTACCTTTTGTGTGATGAGCATGATCATTTGTTCTGTGTCTGGGTGTAATTTGTCTATAATATGTATGTATTTAGAAATATATAAGTATGTTTATCAGTTGTCTGGTTGCCATAGCACAGGCTCTGCCTAGTTTGGGATCAGATGACCGTGTGTGAGTTGTCCCAAGATATTATTATTATTCCGTTTATTCATTTTTTAACTTATTTGTTACATTTTTAAATATTTCTTAAAAAAACAAAAATAAAAAAAAACATTTAAAAATATAAAAATAGTGGCCCACCGGTATCGGGAACAGGGTCCAAGCTACCGGCGGTCAGGGCTCAAGAGAGAGGAACCTCCTAACAATACGAGCCGTGTCCAGAAGTACCGCTTTCTGAATCAGGCCCTTGATCCAGCTGCCTAACGAGAGCCTCCTGAGGTGCTGGTCGAAGCTCGTGGCTATTAAGCCATTGGCTGACACAACTATCGGTACAATGATTGCTGAGTCCACATCCCACATGTCGACAACCTCGCGAGCCAAGTCAATATATTTGATTTGCTTATCTTTCTCGGCTTTCACGAGGTTCTCGTCATGCAGAACGGTTATGTCTACAATCATTGCACGCCTCTCGATTCGGTCCACCACCACTATATCAGGCTTATTGGCAACAATAGTCCTGTCAGTGATGATGGACCGATCCCAGTACAATGTGATATTGCCATTATCGAGAACTGGGTCGGGCGCATACCTGTAGTACGGCACCTCCGATTCCACAAGAGAGTATTTCAGAGCAAGTTGCTGATGGATAATCCTGGCTACAAGGTTGTGCCTATGCAAGTATTCTCCGCTAGCTAGACGAGAACAACCAGAGACAATGTGGCGAATCGATTCTCCCGGACGGTGACATGCCCGACATATGTCAACCGTGCCGTCCTTCACAATAAATCTTCGGTAGTTATTCGTCATGATAACTTCGTCCATTTATTATTATTATTATTATACCTTTTGTAACACACTGAACAGCTGTAAAAGTGGCTCGCGGAATTTTTCGTGGAGGCTGACCCACCGGTCTCCACTGGTGCTCACCTGTGTAGTCTGTTCCATATCACTACATAGTATAAAACAAAGTCGCTTCCCGCTGGTCTGTCTCTATGTATGCTTAGATCTTTAAAACTAGGCAACGGATTTTTATGCGGTTTGTTTTTAATAGATAGAGTGATTGAAGAGGAAGGTTTATTTATATAATATATGCATAATATAATAGAGAAACACTGATAATTTTAGAGGTTTCTAATGTGATGTCGTAAATATACACATTTTTTGCAGTTACATTGCAAACGCTGGCTGCACTACGAGACATATCAAAATAATGTACCACAGTATTGTACACCTTAAAAAGGTTACAAAAAAGTCCCCGATGGTATATGTCTATCTCTTAGGGTTAACCCACAATAACCATTTTCTATCCTTTACTTTTTACGAGAAATAATGGCTTATTTACGAAGCGATATTAAGCAATGCAGCCTGAATCCTTATCCAATTAAGTACCAGCATTGCACCCGTGTGAAGCCGGTGCGGGTCGTAACAGATATTACTAATTAGTACGAAATACACTACGTGTCTGCACCAATACTTTTCTCTGCCTCATCGCCACCTCCAATGCTTTAGGGTATTACCACACCAATCGATCAACGTCGATCGATGGCGTCGATCAATTGTTTATCTCCCGGTATCCGTTGATCAGTCAACGCTACCACACCATTCGATCAACGATCGATCGATTGGTGTAGCAACGCCCTTAAACTGGACTACCCCTAAGTTAGGATCCAGATTTTCGAGTAGGTAAAATCTGGGATTAACCAGTTTACCAGTATTAACTTGTATCTAGCCGTCACCAAATAACTGATAACACCTTGATGACGACACTGTTGCGTACTATTTTGAACCGCTTATCAATGCTAATCGATCAGAGTTAATGATTACCTATCTCACTCATTATTGTTATAAATATGAGTATGTGATGTGAAACTGTTAAACTCTCTTCGGGCGTTATTAAACATGGACATTAAAACCGGACTTCTGGTGATTACGCTCCTGGTTGGGTGCTTCGGTGAGTTTACAAACCATCGG
This sequence comes from Mamestra brassicae, assembly GCA_905163435.1. Lineage (NCBI taxonomy): Eukaryota > Metazoa > Arthropoda > Insecta > Lepidoptera > Noctuidae > Mamestra > Mamestra brassicae. The sequence goes on along the minus strand of LR990999.1, from coordinate 17,327,247 downwards.
TCAATTTTAGAAAATTACTATAGCTCTTAGCCCAAAGAATACTGGGCGAAAAGCATTATTAGTAGTTTTAATATCTTCGCTCTCGACTTCAAGCCCAGTTCCTTCTTGGATCGCCGTTCAATCGTTTCCTCCGAAATTTGTATCCGACGTCATCTCATTGTTCACTTCTTCCCTTGCTGTATCTTCTTCTAACAGTTCACGTATCTTTGTATCGGTCTCTGTCTTTTCTTGCTACTAATATAATTACATCCATCCATTCAACCTTTCTTTCACCGGTGCCAATTTCAAGCTTTTGTTATGTTGTAGAAATATTCTGTTCAATTTTAATCCATTTTCGTTAAACTCTTCTCATATTCATAAAATTTTCTTGTAATCCTTTAATTTATAAATCCTTACAAGGCGGAAGTATATATTTCCAATCCTGTAATGTTCTTCTTTTAAGAAGAATATTCTGGTATCGCCTTGCTGATGTAAGCAAGTTTATGATAACCTGTCAAGTCCTGACTATAATATCATCATCCACAAGCCAATCATCTTCATCATCCCGATTTATTTGGAGGCATTGCCTTCTCTTCTGTTGGATGTTATCTTAGTGATTTTTGCTATTATTTTCACACAGTTCACCATTTAATGATCATTCGATTCTTAGTCCTACTCTTATTTCATTCATACTCAAAATTTTCCTTAAATCGTTTTCCTCGTGGCTCCATTCCATGACAACCGATCTCCACGCAACTTTTTAGTCATCAGAGCCTCTTCCTCTTTCTGTTAGTTTTCTAATTTGCGTCCAACTATTAACGGCTAGTCCCAATAACGTATCTACCTTTGACCAATTTTCAAATTAGCTATCAACAGTAGCAGAAACGTCATGTTTGCCTTTCTATAGATATTTTATTTATTTATTTAACAGTTTATGTACACATTTAACGAATAGATAAGAAGAAGGGAACAGAAAAATAGGTACAAAGGTGATGCTTATTTCTAAAGAAATCTCTTCCAGCATACCTGCGAAAGGAGAGTCGAATAAAAGAGATGTAGACATCGTGTGTAAAAGTGCGAAAATGGTACGGAAGCTTCTCGTGCGCGAGTCCGACTCGCACTTGGCCGGTTTTTTCATCACCATGTCGATAGTTTGTTGAATTTCAGCTTACACAATAGTTTTTTTGATATGAACCTAACTCAAAAACAAATAAATTGCTCAATCACGTTTACCAATCAAATACTAACTAATATGTTATCTCGGATTGTGTTTACGTATATTTAGTCAGGTTTCAACGATTAGGCGATTATAAGTATTTAACTTTTCATAATACAATGATTTTTAAATCACTGTGTGATTATTATTTTTGATGATTATCCAAGTGTAATTGTAAAACCAACTTTATTAGCTGCTTTTCAGTAATTGCTGTGTTTTTAGGGTTCCTTACATCAAGAGGAAAAAATTAACACAAGTAGGACCACTTCTTGTTCATGTCGTCTTCTTCGTCGTTCTGTCTGTCGTCACTCGTCGATTGCTAATTTAGTGCATCCCTTGAACATTACTAGCAGATGTTTTTAGCATACCTAAGTAAAAACAATGAACTAATTTCCGATTTTCACGCGGGCGAAGCCGCAGGCAGCTTCTAGGTCAACGCAATAAGACGGCCATTTCTGCGACATTTATCTAGTACTTTTTCTTTCGTATGGTTTTGGAATAGACAACAACGGAACCCTCTGCGTCCTGCCAGGATTGTGGAATTTGTTCGAAAGAGTTACCGCGGCCCTGGAACGCAAAGGGCTTTAGAAGGAACACAGATGGGTTTTAGTCAGTAAGAGTCTGACACGCCCTTCCGCTTCACTCAGAGCGGAAGAAGTCATTTGATGATTTACCATCCTTAAAAAAAAAAGCCCTCTGCGCACTTGGCCTGATATTTTTTTAACTCAAGTCTTCTATAGGTATTTATAATTCGATGTTTAGTCATCGTTCACGTGCCACTGATTATTTTATTAATTACCTGTCATAATTAGCTATCTGATTAGACGAACGATGATCGATGAACTTTAATTGATTAGGATGATAAAATGTATTTTATTTGAATAATCCCTCATACGGAATCAATTAAACCTGTGCAATTCTTGGACTTCAGAGCAGCGAACGGAGACCAAATAAACAGTCTTAACGGTTTTCATCCATATAATCCTGATACCAGCTTCGACTTATAAATATTTAAGCCTAGCACAAAGCACAAAGTATGTATCATATATCACAAAGTAGTTAGAGATGTCAGCATGGAAGACGGGGCCCGCTAGGGCCAGAGCCTGCCAGGGTTGCGGAATTTGTTCGAAAGAGTCACCGCGGCCCTGGAACGCAAAGGGCTTTAGAAGGAACACTCACACACGGATGGGTTTTAGTCAGTAAGGGTCTGACACGCCCTTCCGCTCCACCCAGAGCGGAAGAAGTCATTTGATGAGACCCCATCCTTAAAAAAAAAAAATCATACAGTAGTCACATACATTAGTTGAACTCGTATTTGGTTATTGTACGAAGGTAGGTATTACTCGCTTCGAATACTCGATTCTCGATTTATTTGTTACCCATGCTGATCTTTAGTATCTGTTCTAATTGACTAATTGACTAAATAATGCACGAAAGTTTTGAAATTTTGTTCACGACCTCTAAGGGTACATTTTAAAGACGAGCAGTAAATTAAATAGAAATGATTCGTAAAAAATATTTAAATGGGCAGTTAAATAAATATTGAGCAAAACTGTGACTGAATGGGCAGTTATTAGTGGGCTTAGATTCTCTTCGGAATTAGTCAATAGGAAATTTAAATTCAAACAACAATCAATTTTATCTTCACGACGGAGCTCCGCTACGTGGGGCTCCTATTTCTGACTGCAGAAGGAACCCAACCTATCCGTGTATGGCTCAAGTACCCTTATACCATTTTTCCTGGGGTCGGCGCAACATCTTCATCGACTAAAACATAAATCTTTCCTTTTCTAGCCCTTCCAACGCCCGAAGATGACATGTCCATCTTCTTCGACCACACCGACGCGAACGCTCGCATTGTCGGTGGCACCCAGGCGGCCGTCGGCAGCCACCCTCACATGGTGGCCATGTCCAGCGGAGTCCTGGTGAGGAGCTTCCTCTGTGGAGGGTCCCTCATCACCCAACGCACTGTCTTGACTGCTGCTCATTGTATCGCTGCTGTGTTCAGCGGTAACTCTCTGTCTAGGTGAGATTTTCCCTCAGGGTGAGGTTTAATATCGATATGTAAGTCAGCAAAGTTGGTAGCAGGATTAACATGATCACTCTTAACGTCTTTGATCTTTTCTCCCCCAATCAGTTGATTGATATACCAACTAGTTACTATATATTTTTGCTAGAACAATTCATCAGTTTTTTTTAACATGTTTCTTTACAATATTATTTTGTCTTTAAAATAAGTACGAGTCCTACAGAAAATTAGCTGTCAACGAAAATGGAAACGAAAAGATTCTTAAAAGCGGGGGATCAATATCTTACTCGATCTTTGTTAAAGCTACCAAAGTTGAAAATGGTACAGTTAATTTTGGATTATGCTGCATAAAATCTACAGTTTTATCTATTTTGGATATCCACAGCTCTCTCCGAGTGACAGTCGGCACCAACCGCTGGAACAGCGGCGGCACTGCTTACACCCTGGCTCGCAATGTCACCCACCCCAACTATGTCTCCGCCACCATCAAGAACGACATCGGTATCCTCATCACCTCCGCCAACGTCGCTCTGACCAACCTCGTCCAGACCGTGCCCATCACATACAGCTTCATCGGTCAGGGTGTTGCCTCCAGGGTCGCTGGATGGGGCAGGATCAGGGTGAGTTTAGACGTCACGTATATTTAAGAAGTTGATACAATCAACTGAGTTTCAAATAACTTTTAACTTTAATGAGCGTTAAAGCCATAATTATTAACTTAACATCAGGCAACTCTGAACCTGTAGCAATTTTTAACTTGTTACAAAATAGTTACTAAAAGTTAAAACATAATTTCATAGTACGCTGGTGAAATATACGCAATTCTTGCAAAAATTCATAGTAACTTTCTTACATAATTATCACACCGTAGCAAAATAAACATTTGTATAAAGCAGTATTTCAAGGTCACTGTATATTACCCGAACTTTGAGAGCTCCCAGCTCTTGTATCGCTCTCCATAATACTTAATTGTACACAGTACGTTTTCGAAAAAAACGTAAAAGTTCAGGTACGACTCAAAGTTAAGTTTTTTCCTAGTAAATCTTTGAGTGATACTGAAATATCTCAATAGAGGGTAAGATCTAGTGGATGGATTTTAAAATAATATAACATGAATAGATAATAACAGTAATTCTCCTCATTTTAGTCTGGCGGTGCTTTGTCTGCCACCCTTCTGGAGCTGCAAGCAACTACCCTCGACGGTAACGACTGTGTAGCCCGCGTCGCTCGTGCCTCCGTTGAGCTGAATGTACGCGCTCCTCCAGTTGAGCCCCACATCGAAGTCTGCACCTTCCACTCTGCTGGCTTCGGTACTTGCAACGTAAGTATTTTTGACATCAACAGCAGCTTGTGATAATGAAATATCTTTTTATCTTTTCCTCAATTTCTTTAGTTCCCGTATCTGTGACCCGTTCTTACAAGATCTCTACCATCCCTGCTTTATTTATCTACGTAATCTCACTATTTACTTTCTTCCTTCCATCTTTTACTGAGCTCGTTTATAATTAATTATTTTGTCTATAATTTCTTCGATCCAAGACCTTTTCTAACCCTCTCTGTCTCACTAGGGTGACTCCGGCAGTGCTCTGAGGCGCGTTGACAACGGCCAGCAGTTCGGTATCGTGTCGTGGGGCTTCCCCTGCGCCCGTGGAGCACCCGACATGTTCGTCAGGATCAGCGCTTACCAGAACTGGTTGAGGTCCAACATTGTTTGAAGATCTGAAGATGGACCTACTTAATTAATTCATAATTTGACTGCTTCTGCGCATGGACTTCGAGATACTGCATGAAATCGGCTGTAAATAAATTATTTGTTTAAATAAATGTTTTGAAAGCTATTATTTCGTGATTAAGTCTTGTGAAGCATGTGATACCTGTTTACAAATATTATGAAGAAACGAATTTATCTGTAAGAGCAATCAAGTTTAATTTCGATAAAAAGTTGGTTTTATCTAAAATCATAATTATACCTGCGACTATTTTGGAATCAATCACAACCAAAAAAACTATTGAATAGATTTTATTTTCATTAAATCTATTCAATAGTTTATTTTTTTTCTGCTCTGCTTCATTTGATACTTTGATAGGCAATAGTAAAGTATAATTATATACTCATATAATATGCTGAAGAGTTTGTTTGAACGCGCTAATCTCTGGAACTACCGGTCGGATTTGGAATAGGCTATGAGGAACGGGGAAAAACAGGATATGCGCGTACGAAGTCGCGGGCAAAAGCTATTTTTTAGATATAGTGAGAGAGAGACACGTGTTTAAAGCCTCGTTTATAAACTCAAAGTCTGCTTTGACAAAAAACTATTACAAAATAGCTTTGATCAAAGAACCACTTTGATACCGGTTGACACCTACATATTGCACTTTGGTCTGAGTGGTGAACTGTAAATACATATAATAAAGATGTCACGTGATGACGAAGTGAGCTGTCATTCCATCTTGATTATATGAATTGACAGCTCATCTCGTGATCACTTCACCCAAGCCTGCACTTTGACATGTTTATAGAATCGACCGGCTGAACGAGGTCTGATTTGACAGTCGTAAGATTAAAGCCAAGCCGCGTTGACACATTCAAAATCTGCTTTGACAAAATTTTGATGACTACTTTGAAGCTACTTTGTTCGTGTTAACGAGCAATCAAAGTGCACATTGAAGTCTGTGGTCAATCAAAGTAGACTTGGATCATGTTCTGTTTCTTAAGCCAACTTTGATGTCCAATTGAAACAAAATGGCGTCTTTGTAAAACGATGGCATCTCAAAAAAGTGAACAAACTGCCGGTCGATTCTGTAAACGTCTCACCGCGAAAACTCCGGTGGAGTGAGCGCGAAGTGAGCTGTCATCCCATCTTGATTACATGGATTGCCAGCTCACTTCGTGATCACTTCACCCAAGCCTTCACTTCGACATGTTTACAGAATCGACCGGCTGAGCCGCGTGCGCTACGTAGGTACGTGTCAATCAGTAGCAAAGACAACTTTGATCAAAGCTATTTTATAAAAGTTTCTTTGTCAAAGCAGATTTTGAGCGCGCTTTCATGACCAAACACATTTATAATTGTGAACCTGACACGACATTATAGTAAAACAAAGAATCCATATAAACTTACACATTTATTAACAGCTTCTATGTAAACTATACAACAACGTTAAATAATTTTATAACCTAACCAGTCTTATAAAAGTTCAGGAAATACTCCAAAAACTTCCTTATGCCGTAGCCGCTCGTCCTGACGTATATATCCGGGGCCCCGTGGGCGCAGCTGTAGCCCCACGATACAACACCGATCAGTTTCCCGGAGCTCAACTGCACGAGGGCACTGCCGGAGTCACCCTGAAGATAGAAATGGATGATGAGAATAGTGGTGGAGTAAGAAAAACCCATTATTTTTGAAACAGCAATCGATGATGAGCAATGGGCAACTAACTTCATCTTTCTGACTGATGGCCTCCTTGACAAATCAAAAGTGCTTGTAAAGGCATGGTAGACTTCCCACTCATACGCTCAAAAGTTTTGGTTATACTTTAATCGTCCTTACAGCTACGGAGTGCAATTCTTGGCCTGTTGGTCGAGTGGTTAGTGGCCCTGACTGCTAAACCGGAGGTCGTGGGTTCGATTCCTACCCAGAACAAATCTTTGTGTGATGAGCATGATCATTTGTTCTGTGTCGGGGTGTAATTTGTCTATAATATGTATGTATTTAGTAATATATAAGTATATTTATCAGTTGTCTGGTTGCCATAGCACAGGCTCTGCCTAGTTTGGGATCAGGATGACCGTGTGTGAGTTGTCCCAAGATATTATTATTCCCTGCCGGAATCAGTGTATCCTGATACCAACAACCAGCCTTTAAGTCAATACTGAATAGGTTACTTCTAGGCAAGCGTGCTTCGTCGTCGATCACATCATCGCATTTCATCAGGTGATATTGTGATCAAACGCAAGCCTAGTCCCGTATCCCACAGGCGGTGCCCTTAGCGTGTTGTCGCTTAGTTTGTAAGTTTTTTTTTAAGATCTGGCTGGAGGCTTTAATATTTATATTAAGGCCATCACAGGCAAGCTCGGTCAAGCAGTCATAGATAAACTGTTCATAGTCTGTATCATGCCAACTGTAGGAAAGTCCTGTACAGAGTTATTAGTCGTTAAATAATAAACGACTATTTTGCTCACGGCAGGCCCTCGGACCTTAGGATTAAGGAAGGCTCAAAGACCAAAGACCTTGTTATTTTGGTCGTAAACATCAAGTAAATTAATGCGTATGTTCCTTTAAAAGCGCAGAAACGGTATTTTAAGACCCACTCCTGAACCCTTTGTTCTAGAATAAGCACTATTGGGAACCTGCGTAACGTTCTACAGTTATGTTATTCAGTGACGATAGGGCTGGTTTCATAGCTGTCCGGGAGACCCGTACGGGCCGTCCGTACACGGGATACCTACACGGGTAGCGCCCGCAGTGCTCTGAAACGAGAGATTATTATTTTTGTGTGTGGCTTCTCGCAGTTCAACCTAAGAGGTTGTCGAATGCTTAACCGGGCTTGCCTGTGGTGGCCTTAATATAATATTAAAGCCTCCAGCCAGGGCTTATAAAAGAAACGAGAGGTCAATACGATACGGTAATATATCGGTCTTACGGACTCGACCCGGAGCGGGTCACGTACGGACCAATCCGTGTCGCTGTGAAACAATTTTCTAGCACCACACGTGTCTCCGTTCCGGGCCTCCCGGACAGCTGTGAAACTACCTTAAACTATCTTGGAGCACCAAGTTGTGTTGAACAAGCATTGGCTCATTCTTAGCATAAAATAAAGGCCGATCATATCAACTATAATATTATAGCAAACACTTACACTATTGTACATTTGATTATAACGAGAACGGTAGGCGCTCTGCATGTCCACGTATGTGTCATACTGTTTTTTCTATAATATTGTCGCCATATCCCATTGTCTCGTAAAATAGTTAATCAATAGATATTGTCTATTCTATTCCAAAAGTATTGTCAACTTACATTGCACATGCCATGTCCATATGAATGGAAGGTGCAGATCTCTATTTCTTCGTCTACGTCTGGAGCATGACCCGCAGAGACCTCCTGCATTTGTTTCTGGCACAGTTTGTAGTTCAGAGTCCTCATGTATAAGGCTTGCAGATCATCGGGTGTTGGTTGCAGGTGCTGAAAGATATATTATAGTTAGTATGTGAACGCTAACAGCCATTAATGCAGTAAATTTCAAGGAAGTCAGGATCAGAGTGTCTTTGACACCGGAAAATAGCAAACTCCGTAAGATTATAAGATAACTTGAGAGATTGTAAACTCTCGATAAATTTTCAACTGAACATTTGGAATAGTTTTTTACGCATCGAAATTTGATAGTCTATAATCTCGCGAAGTCATTCCGAGAAATTGTGGATTATAATAAAATGGCGACCAATCAGAGCACAAGTCTACAATTTATCTGTTTTTGTGTGATAGTAAACCTGGAAACAAAGCTCTCATTGGTCTTTTCAGAGAAAACAAAGACAATGAGGGGCCAAGTTTTCAATTAACCATCACACCAAAACAGATAAATTGTAGAGCAGACAGCTGATTGGTCGCCAGTTTATATCAGTCCACAAATTCTTGGAATGACTTCGAGTGATAATATAATATCAAATTTTGATGCGCAAAAAGGATTCCCAATGTTCAGTTGACAATTTATCGAGAGTTTACAATCTCTCAAGTTATTTTATAATCTTACGGAGTTTCCTACTTCCCGGTGACATCTCCATTGTGATTTTTTTTTAAATAACACGTTAATAGGATATAAGGATAATTAACACGTTCCGGGACACTTGACTATTTGCAAATGACATGATATGACACTTCGAAATCCCATACATGTTATCATACCGTCTACAGCCATACTACCATAAATAACATATACATATTTAATTTTTTGTTACGACAAATACGGCCACAGACGTTGTTCTTGTATGGCTCAGTCTACGCCTCTCGGCGGTGTAACTATGTTTTGGTGCATAAGCACTGCGTATGTGTGTGTTGAAAAATGACTCGAAAAGGGTTTGCCGAGACACCTACGGTCGCATGAAGCCGCGTGATGTGACACTAGATCATGTGCTTCCTAGGAATGTTATGGGCAAGCAACGGCTATCGACGGTTTGCCGAATTACATGAAGTAAAGTTCACCGCCCTTAGCCATATTGTCACGATATACCGAGATAACGTCACTCACGTACAATGGTCCAACATCAGGACTGAGTGCAGAAACCATACTCCAATAGATAGATAGATCGAGATAACGTCGAGAGGCGGTGTGTAGTGTTAACACATCTAGGTGTGTCACCACCTCTGCACAAGTTCAAGTTCCGGTTTTATTAACTTATTTGGCGGATAAAATCATTCAATTTCTGTCTCTTGTTTACGGGTACTTTAAAACGAATCAACAACACCACAATTTATGCCTTTTCATTAATATGTTAAAGTCAGCGTTAAGTCTAACCAGATGTCACTGAGTAACTTTTACCTATATGGAGTGACTTCGTAAAGTTTCTGACCTCCATAAAGTTAGCCATTATTGTCCTTTATTGTTCCTTAATGTGAATCATAGAGTGCATCAAATATGTGTCTGTCTATAGACGATGTTCAGTAGACTACTCACCACAACATTATCTTCGAATCGAGGTCCTGTCCTTCCCCAGCCAGTGACCAGGCAGTCCTCGTTCTCTTCCACGACGTCAAACGACAGTCCAATGATGCCCACAGTGTCTGACAGAACCAGTTCTTCCGAAGTGAGTAATACTGCTATATCATTCTTGATGTTTTCAGCGTCCCATTCTGGATGCATGTGATAGTTCTTGAAATTTACTTTAGTGCCTCCTGAGTTCCACTGGTTGGATCCTACTCGGGCGTGGAAAGTTCTGTAGGAAAGAAAACCGGTTATTATTAAAATTGATGCTAGGAGAAATTAGAGGTGGGAGCTCGTGGCTAAATAATAACAGCCGCACGGGTCGATCTTCAAGGTTAAGCAACGCTTGCCGAGGTTGGTCTGTGGATGGGTGACCATCTTTACATACCGAGACTCCTCCGTGCCTCAGAAAGCACGTTAAGCTGTTGGTCCCGGTTGTCATTTGTAGATCTTTGGCAGTCGTTACGGAGAAGCCAGATAATCTGACATCAGTCTTGCCAAGGAGTACCGTGTTACCCAGTTAATGGGTTGTGGAGGTCTGGTAGGCAGCCGCTCCACGTAAAATACTGGTATTCAGCTGAATTCGGTTTGACTGGGAGCTGACCCCAATATAGTTGGGAAAAGGCGAGGCAAATGATGATGATAGGAGAAATTACGACGATTAGCCCTCTTGAAGTTTGATCACAATATGGATGAAAGAAGAATAGAAGTTATGAAAAAATAAATTGACGACTATAGCTAGATAGCAGAGGGAACTTAGGCAGTCACTGTTCTGTAAACTCTAAAGGAAAACATTTTGAGGAAACCTGCTTGTCCTTTTTAAAACAAAAACTAATCCTGTTAGAGAACGCAACCAAATAATCTCTTCTGCCAGGGTTGCGGAATTTGTTCGAAAGAGTCACCGCGGCCCTGGAACGCAAAGGGCTTTAGAAGGAACACGGATGGGTTTTGGTCAGTAAGAGTCTGTCTGACACGCCCTTCCGCTCCACCCAGAGCGCAAGAAGTCATTTGATGATTTCACATCCTTAAAAAAAAAACTCTTGGGGACTAAGTACTTAACACCAAAATAACAAAGTACAGATTGAAAAGAACCTGAAGCAAGCTCAAGTAATCAGAACATGAGAAGCGTCACTTACTCTAACAGAGTCTCGTCATCCAATATAAACGGTTCCACACAATGGGCGGCGGTCAGCACCAACTCCTCGCGGATGATGGAGCCTCCACACCAATGGGTCTTCACGCGACCTCCGACGATCAGGGCTACCATGTACGGGGCATATGCCTCTGGAGCGTCATGACCGCCAATGATGAAGGGTTGGTGGTCTAAAGATGACAGTGGTACTCCTGAAAACAAAAGAGAATAGAAATACTCCTTACTGTGCATCGTAACAAATTACAATTGGAGCTTAAAAAATAGAATGTTGTAACGTTGGGCGGTCTTATCGCTAAAAGCGATCTTTTGCAGATAAACTTCGGATGGATTTGATTGAGAAAGAGAAAAGAAAGAAACTTTGTAAAAGAAAAAAACAGTGTGGTTTTATGAAACCACGAAGCAAGTGAAACTTGATCAAAACACACAAGTACCGCGGTGTACTTGCACGAATAACGGTCGGGAAATGGGCCGTAAGTGAGAATGTAAATGCTACACGGTCAGCTGATGCGAGCTGTGAGCGCCGTTGCTCTGCCGCGCGCTTTTCACTTATTCTCCACAACGCAGCCGGCAGTTATGCGACATGCGATAGATGGACAAAAACATTTGAGGAAATGGAAACAAACTTCCACTTTAAAAAGCAGAAAGAACGACAAAGAAAAATATTGTTAAACTGTGACAAGCCTGCCACAATTTTCACGACCACTGCAACTACTGAAAGAACACCAGGACAGTACCAACGCAATGAAGCTCATCGTGACCAAGTTTCTCCGGAACGATTTAACTATCTTGGATACCGGATCGAAAAGAATACCGGAGGAATAAGAAAAACATAAGATTGCCAATGAAAAATATGATGATGGGGTATTTACAAGACAAAATTGAACAGTTAGAGATGGACTCGCAGAGGAATGCTCGAATGCAGGGGATGAAAACCCTTTTAACGGAGCGCCATTTCAGATTAGTATCGCATAACTAATTATAGTTATAAGTAGAATCATAAATAAAAAACCAAACAACCTACACTACGCTTTCCTTCATCCCCACACTATACTAACCATACTAACGCTATATAGATATTACAGAAATTAATCTAAAGTTATTCGCGACCACTATCTGCTAAATGAATAGACAAGAAAAATATTATGTAGGTATGTCCTAAAGGATGGAGACCTGTGTCCTGAAATACAGGCCACCAGTCTCCCACAATATACTTCTTGTGTAATATTGTTTCTTGGAAAACTTGTATAATCTAATGTGCATTGTGGCGAGAAAGAAAATAAAAAAATATAAATAAATCCTTACCGAATGCATCTCTTGCTATCATTCCAAACAAAATTGCACAAGCTAAGGCTGCCATCTTCACTTTACTCAATCACTTCTATTACTATATTTCCTAATAAATCGATTGCAACTGATACCTTCCCAATAACATTTGGACTATTTATACAAACCATCCTTTTCTAGTCTGTAACCGATAAAATATTTGGCCAATAACCCTTTTATTTTCCAACTTTTTTCGGCAATCTATCGCCCTTGACTTCAAAGATATTACGATTAATTATTATGAGTAAAAAGATAATATTCGTAATTAATTAGTAAACAAATTTGAGTAATCAGTTTGTTACACTTTGCTTAACCTTGACGATAGTGATGTCACATCATGTCTTGATTTGATAAGAAGTTTGTTCCGAAAATAAATAAACATAAGAGACAGATGAACTTATTGAGATAGGATTTGTTTATGATGAAGGATATCTTCGTCACTTAAGAGAAATTGTTAGTGATATTGATTTCATTATCATTTAAAGGATTGGCAGCACTATCCTCCTAGGTTTTGCCACCGGTACATGGTAAACACCCCACCCATACGCACAAAACGTTTTGGGTGGGTATGTCACCGGAAAATGGCAAACTCCGTAAGATTATAAAATAACTTAAGACATTGTAAACACTCGATAAATTGTCAACTGAACATTTGGAATACTTCTTTTCGCATCAAAATTTGATAGTCTGTAAAATCTCCGTGTTTGTTTGAGAAATTGTGGACTTACATAAACTGGCGACCAATCAGCAATTTACTTGTTTTGGTGTGAGTTAAATTATAGCTCATATCTGAACAGATCAATGAGAGCCTTGTTTTCAGGTTTACTATCAGACCAAAACGGATAAATTGTAGGCTTGTACTCTGATTGGTCGCCACAATTTCTCGGAATTACTTCGATATATTATAGACTATCAAATTTACTACGTAAAAAGAATTCAAAATTTTCAGTTGATAATTTATCGAGAGTTTACAATCTCTCAAGTTATTTTATAATCTTACGGAGTTTGTCATTTTCCTGTGACAGGTACATACATAGGGTACATATCTATTATCATTGTGCGTAGGTACAGCTAAGGAGTGGAGTTCCATGCCAGAGTCTGTATTTCCTGATAGCTGCAACCTGGAGGTCTTGAAGTCAAGAGTGGATAGGTGTCTTTTAGGCAAGCGTGCCCCATCGTCTGGAATTACTGCCACGCACGTGTTACAATGTGAAACACTTGTTTGGCAGTGGGATTGCTCGATAAAGCCTATTAGTTAATCCCACTGATCAGACTGAAGTCCGACCTCAACCAATAGGGCTTCCAATCCGTTCAAGGGTCAAAAAGATCAACAGCGGTCGTTTCATTTCAAATGTCAGAAGTTAATGAAATCAGCAGATCACATGAGCTTCCCAAATAGAAACCAAAATAAAAGGTTGCATTAGAAAATGCGTTCGATAGACCACTATTGTGAATCGGGCTGGTTTCCGCAACTCTATATCCAAGCGCGTATTAGCTTACAGGTGGGACAAATATGTCATTCAATCCACGCTGGGGTGGATTCCTCAAGGATGAACTACTAAATAGGTCCTTTAGTAAATTATCAATGATGCCATGTCGTTTACTTATAACTTACTGATAAGTTCATCACCCGGCAGACCGAGCCACATAGTACAATGTCCGGCAGCCAAAACATTACGTCCTAATCTACGTTGAATGCACTGTTCCTCATTTCTAACCTTGATGCGATAATTCTGTCTGATTTAACAAATCAGAATGTAACAATTTAGGTGAACAAACTTTACCTAAGCGAGACAATGTTTTAATGCGTGATAGTGGATTGACCTGCTCAAGTTATGAAGAGGAAAAACCTAAGGGATGCTATCATCGGTATTGAAAAGCTAGACTAAAGGTACGCTAGGTCCTCCTGCCTGCGATTGGGCCGAGCTAAAAAGCACGACGTCGCAGAGGGATTCTGGAGATACTGCACAGAACCCATGGGATTAAGGTAGGAACTTGGGCGATGGGCTCAGTAGAGAGCAGAGAAATTGGTATTACAGAGCTAGTTGGAGAAATGGTAAAAAGTAGACTACGACTATGACAAAAGCTAGTAAATAAATAACAATCTTAGGAGACCATTAGGTTAGTAATAAAACAACTTAGAAACTGGTGTTAGGATTTACAACTTTCAGGAAAACAACTTATTAAACCACAGTGGTAAGTCCCCATACGTAGCTGCCCCATCTCTCCGTTATACTCTCAGGATGCAAATGGGGATGGCGCACACCCAATGTGTGATGAAGACACGTCACTATGACACCAATCAATCAGCTATCAATGACGCTATCTCGTTAGCTAAATACAGACAAGCTAGCAGACAGACCCACAATGCATAATGTCCGCCAGCCAAAACATTATTAATCTACGTTGAATGCCCTTTCCTCATTCGTAACCTTGATGCGATAATTCTTTCTGATCTAGAAAATCAATTTGTAATGAATAATAATATAGGTTAATAAACTTTACCGAAGCTAGGTAATATTTTATCTATGCATGGCAATGGTGATTAACCTGCTACAAGGGTCTTTATACCTTTTCTTTTTTTTTTTTAAGGATGGGAAATCATCAAATGACTTCTTCGCTCTGGGTTAAACAGATCTGATTTTGATAATTATAATGAATTTACTATATAGTCTCGGCAGCTCTAAACGAGCTGCTACAAGCCATCCTACGTAGATCGCTTCACCTAGCCTGAGGGCGTCCCTCCTTACATTTACCGCTTCGAGGTCTCCCACTCAAGAACATGTTTATCCCAACAATCATCGGTCTACGGTCAATGGTCATTCCCAGAGTTGTTTAAGCATCTATAGAAGTTAAAGTAGAAGGTTGTTTTGGACCTTCAATATTTTGAAAGCCTGTTTTTTTTTAAGGATGGTAAATTATCAAATGAATTCTACCGCTCTGGGTGGAGCGGAACGGCGTGTCAGACTCTTACTGACTAAACCCATCCGGGTTCCTTCTAAAGCCCTTTGCGTTCCAGGGCCGCGGTGACTCTTTCGAACAAGTTCCGCAACCCTGGCAGGCTCTGGCCCTAGCGGGCCCCGTCTTCTATGCTGACATCTCTTTGAGGCGCGCGTGAAACACAACGCGCCGTCGACCCGGGCCTGGTGGTGATTGGACAGCGAGCCACCCAACGCTCGCCGTCCGCAGGCCCGCAATATTTTGAAAGCCTACAAGGTAACGAAGATCTGCCGAAGTAGGTGAATCAGATTTAAAATATGTTGGAAGACTGCTATGAAAATATAATCAAACCGTACAAAATTTTAGAAACGAGGAGCTCCGTTTTTATTTTCCTTAGACGGAAACAAGCAAAATCACTTATTAAAGAAAAGGAGTGGCAGGTATTAATTAATTAACCGCAAAGCAACGTCATAAACATGACACGCTCTTCATTTTGGGGTAATTAAAATTTGAGTATGACATTATGTGCGACAAAGAAACCGACCCCTTTCCATCTCAGTGGGACTAACGACTGTCATTATTATGTCAAAGGATGGAACGAAATCTCTTGCTTGTAGACGTTGAGTTCAAGAAAGATATTTGACAATTTTGTCAGCATACACATCATTTCAGATGGACTGTGATAGTTAATAAGCCAGATAATCTGACACCAGTCTTGCCAAGGAGTACCGTGTTACCCAATTGATGGGTTGTGGAGGTCTGGTTGGCAGCCGCTTGACATAAAATACTGGTATTTAGCTGAATCCGGTTTGACTGGAAGCTGACCCCAATATAATTGGGAAAAGGCTAGGCAGATGAGATGATGTGATAGTTCACCGTCAGTGCATTATCTAGTTGTTGAACTCTTCATAGATGAGGCAGACGATCTGTGTGTGCGCTGACAATTTCTGCAGTACCACGTTGTCCACGTTCAGTAAATTTTCTACCACATTTAATGCAAACACTTTGAAAAAAGCCATACCAAAGAAGAGATATACCTTTGGATTGTGCAAAAGATCCCTCATCGAGATGCCGTGACTTTGACGATATTGTCAATCGAACGCGCTTTAGGACGGCCCCGGTTTCCTTGCTCAAAATTACCTCAAGTTACATAAAAGATGCGCTCACCTCAAATTACTTAATTAGTATGTCGTGGATAACGATATTGTTTTAATAAAAGTTTCTCAATTGATTAATGTAGTAGTGGGGCAAACGCCGTGACGTTATTTAGTAATGGCGGCACGAGGACAGAGTCGTTTTGGAAAGTAGGGATTGTCGAACGGGCACTTCGCATCGGGACGCGGACCAAGTCACTTCTCCAAAACGAAACTGTTGGTTTGCCTAGTTAGATTAATTTTGTAGTATTTAGTTTATTCGTTTTATGTTTAAATAAAAGTGTAGTTACATTTACACTTCGTATTATTCAACGCCACCTACAAAATGGACCCTTTACCACCGAACCAAGATGGTGACGACCACAGATATAGATAATCGCTCCGCCGTCGCTGACGTCGTCAAGTATAAGAGCAGAAGGATAAAGTGATCCTTCCGGGCATGTCTGATGACCTGTGCGCTAGAAATGATTGGGTTCTATTAAATTCTAGGCAGCAAACCAACAGACCAAGCCGAAGGTGGATGACCTATAACCGGGAGGACATTCCCGCAGTGGCAGAGGACAGACGTGTATGGAGAAGAAAGAGGGAAGACTTAACGGGCTGATTACATTAGATTAGAAAGATGCGATCATGAAGCCAGTCCGACTGAAATGCGATTTATACGAAACTATAGCTTTTACCCGCGACTTCGTCCGCGTGGAATAGATACTTTTAATTTTTAATTTTAAGATACAAGTTTTTCAAAAACGCAGGAACATATTTATGTTTATTTATTTTATCGGATATATATGACGGACTCCCATTCATACTTTCATCCCCTATTTCAAGCCCTTTTTTCGCGACAAAAAGTAATCTTTATCCTTCTCCAAGGTCTAGTCTATCTCTTTACCAAATTTCATCTAAATAGGTTCAGCGGTTTAAGCGTGAAGAGGTAACAGACAAACAGATAGACACTTTCGCATTCATAATATTAGCATTAGTATGGAATGGAATATAGATTTTGACTGGTACCTAAGCAATAGCCTAAACTTTGTCTAAATGATTATAAACTTGGCAAGATTCAATTACTAAAACTGAAAATAAAACTAGCATCTAAATAGGTACTGGTAGCTACAAGTATTACTTAGTTACTAAAAAACTTTTACAAAAAAATACAACCGACTTCCAAAAAAAAAACAGGAAGTCGGTTCACTTTTTAGTGGTTCACATGTGCTTACCCCTTCACAGCGTACCGGCGTGATGTTATGTTATGAACTGGTGTGAACAATAGACACGTGAGATTTCAGCAATCCCAGTCCATTTGCTATTATTTATTGAGGAGTCCCGTTGCCTATCTCCGAAGTTCTTCATCAGATCTTCACCAAATTGAAATGGGACCAAAGAAAGTACTCTTCCAAAAACCATCCAAATCGCTTCAAGTGTGCCTATAAAATTTGAAGAGTTCTCTCTATTACTCCAGGATCCCATCATCAGATCCTGGCTTGATGATCATGGGACCACCTGGGAAGTAAACTCTTTCAAACAAAGAAAACAAAACCCAAATCGATCCAGCCATCTTCGAGTAATCGAAATAACATAATAACATACATAAATAAAATTAAAAAAAAGGTTCCGACGAATTCACCGGAACCCAGAACCTCCTTCTTTTTTTGAAGTCGGTTTAAAACTTTTTAAACTTGAACGTAAATTCTTTATCGCCTAGTCTGTACCTTTCCGGGAAAGCGAATTGTTTTGAACGAAACCAAATTAACAGTTTCAAAGGCAAAGTCTTACTCAATTTTACTTTTATTTTGTTTATCAGTCAACGGACTGCGTAGCTTAGGATTGATATTTTTGTAGTAGGTATAAATAGTATTTATTTTGGCTATTATGTATCAGTAGCAGTTGCAATTGTACCAAGAGAGGTCTTCTTGAATTAACATACAAGGTTTTCGATAATAATTTTGATTATGCAGTTCAAAGTGTTATTTAGTCTGTTTTTGTCTATGATACATTGTGTCTATGGTAAGCACACTTAAAATTCTGCTTCAACTTATTTCTGAACAATACTTACCTGAGCTTAAGCAATTGCCAAATCAGTTACAAGTGGGCCACAGGACTTCTTTCCGAGATAGGCCAGAAATCATAAAGGGGGCCAATGACGTGGGGTGACCACATTGGGCCCGCGTTATAAATTCTATATTTGGAATACCTATTAACAGAAACAATCAATACTGTTTATTTCTTTTCATTTGAGACGAGCTATCCAGAAACTCAACCTTGTCGTGAAGCTAATCAACAATACTGCAAGACTCAAATCCCTGATTGCAACTGAATTTTAATACACCCCAATAACATCCCTTCAAATTATTTACTAATTGTTAAGTGCCAACAGTCTTACATACTTTATCTTCGATTCCAGGAGTGCCCATAGAAATTGACACAAACATGGACCGCTACTTCATCAACCCTCACATCATAGGAGGGATAGAAGCACCCCAAGGCTATGCCCCCTACATGGCAGCGATTCTGATTGGAGACGACTTCGTCATGGTCGCGTGTGGGGGCTCCCTTGTGCTACCGACCCTGATCCTAACTGCGGCGCATTGTATTGACGTGTATGAGGTGCCTGGCGGTGGATTGATGAAGTAAGTACCCCATTTTATTAGTTTGTTTACAAAGGGGGCCAAAGGGTCAAAGAAAAGATGGTCAACCCATCTTTTCTTTGTGTGGGGAACAGGGAAAAGGGAGTCTGCGATAGCGAACAATAGACAGAACAAAATGTAAGAAGAAACTGTGTTGCTTCGACCCCCAATAGCATGAGACAAGGGCAAGAAGACGATAATGAAGTCAAAAATGTGTTGTGTGATTGATTGAGTTTTCCTTGCCATTTTCTTGATGTTTCCATTTACGTTCAAACAGGAGCTTAGAATATTTGAAAAAATAAACCCAAGGAAGGTGGAACTCTTTGATCGGAAACTATTGAAGTTGTAGAAGCTGGAAACAAAATTAACTGATACGTCCCCTTCCTAAGTTCCTGTTTATGGGTCTCGTGTCTAGATTACCAGAAGTCCAAAATTTCTATCTATATAGAATCTAGATAACCACCTGTTTCACTAAATTCCCCGTCTGATTCCAGCACGTTCCACGCAGTAGTAGGATCCAACAACTTCAGATCAGGAGGAACAACAGTCCAGTTCGCAGGCTACCACATTCACCCAGAATGGGACCCTAACAACCTGAAGAACGACATCGGCATGCTCCCTCTGAAGAAGAAGGTACACCTGGACAAGAATGTGCAGCTGGTGGCGTTGAACTTCAACCATATTGGAAGGGAAGAGCGCAGCTTTGTAACGGGCTGGGGATTGATCGCTGTAAGTAAAACTTTTAAAATAAGTAAATCTGGTGCAGGCCGCGGGACCGCTGGACGCGGTACGCACAGGATCGGTCGATGTGGCGATATTTGGGGGAACCCTGTGTCCAGCAATGGATGACTTCCGGATAAAATGATGATGATGATGAAGTATACCTTCATTTTCTATTGGTTATCCTTGAGGGGCTGGTGGCCAAAAAATAACAGCCGGAAGGGTCGATCTTCAAGGTAAAGCAACGCTTGCCACGGTCGGTCTGTGCATGGGTGACCACCTTAACATAACGAGATTCCTCCGTGCCTCGAAAAGCACGTTAAGCCATTGGTCCCGGCTGTCATTTGCAGATCTTTGGCAGTCGTTACCTATGGATTGTCATAAAACCTTGCGCCAGAAAACCTGACACCAGTCTTACCAAGTAGTACCTTGTTACCCAGTTAATGGGTTGTGGAGGTCTGGTAGCTCCACGTAAAATACTGGCATTCAGCTGAATCCGGTTTGACTGGAAGCCGACCCCAATATAGTTGGGAAAAGGCTGGGCAGATGATGATATCCTTATGGATAGTAGATAAAGTACCCTATCTCTCTCTCTCTTTCTGGGGAGAACGAGATTTTAGATATTTCAGACTCCCACATAAACCCATAAACATACAGTTCCTACCACTCCTTTGACTGCTGCGCTGCGTGTCGCGGGTTCGATGCCCTCGCGGAACAAATATTTGTATGGCCTACGGATAGTTGTTCCTGGTCTGGCTGTTTGTGTATGTGAGTTTGTATGATTCCTAGAGTGGGGAAACGTTTTTTTTTTTAACTTATCATGACAGATAGATTTTGATACTTTCGCGTTCAGGTCATGAGTTTGATTTTCGTCATGGAAACCAGGCCTTTGGTAGAAGTCCCCTTGGTAAGATTTGACGTCAGAGTAGGTAGGAAAGCATCATATAATGACGTCAAAGCTGTAGTAGAGACTTGAAAGATATCTTTTCAGTGATTTCCATAAAAAGAATTTGACGCATGACGTTGTATTCGGCCGATGACGTCTGTTAGACAATTTTCACCCTTAGGTAGATATTTTCAGCTTTCTAAAATGACACAAAGGTTGGCTTCAGTCACTTATAAATAAACATAGGTCACTTAGCAATTAGCCTCAGGCCCCGAAGTATTGATTTTGTGTCTTTATTACGCTTAACGTGTCTTTTAACAGGCTTTCTATACTACCACAGAGTATAAATAAATCTCTTCAAGCAAACTACCCTTAAAGTGGGTGGAACAAAAACGGTCTTGTTTAAATAACTCTTATATTCAGGTCAACCTAGATTCCCCAATTAAAATTTTATTACAATGGTTTCGTAACAAAATAGAATCAAAATTTTCTTCAACTTTGGTTGTACAAACATTTGGCTTTGAGTTAGCGAAGCCAAGGGCTATTTGCGCAGTTAGAAATAATATTTAACGAACATTTCGGGTTATTAAGATTACAGTCATAAAACGGAGTTATGGCTGCCCTATTCTGTCTTGCGAATATTATGGTGACCTTCGCCATGTTTTATGGGGATGTGTAGCTGATTACATTCCGTATAGGTACATATCTGATGCGGAAGCGAGTTGTTATGTGACCTTTCTAAGGTTTTATTGTTTTGAGATCCTTTTTTTGTAAGAGAGCCATAAAGAGTTCAAACTTCTAAAGGCGCCAGACCATAATTTGTGAGCCCAAGTCACTGAAAGTTCCAGGCCACTGTCTAGATAGCCTATAACCTAATAATAACTCAAGTTAATATTTTAAGGCTCCGAGATTTATTAAAGCTGACTAAGACAATTAGATAGGTACTAGGTGGAATCTGGCTTCACACCTCATGATTAGTGTTGCCATCACCAAAATTGCCGACACCGGACAAAATCTTAAAAACCCCGGACATTTGGGTAAAACTAAAGATTTTCCCCGGAATCCCCGAAAAAAAAACGTCATTTTAAATTAAAATTGTTTGCAATGTAAACTAAAGCATTTTGCAGCAACGGATTTAGCTTGTAAGTGGCTCAAGATTACGAATGAATTTTTATCCAAGTTTGGTTTTCATTTGTTGCTTATCTTTTTAATTTTCAATCAATCGAGTTTCCTTTAACACAAAAAGTGTCCGGGTTTTACCAGGACAACTTTTGAAAACCCCGCCCTTACGCTCCCCAGACTAGGACAATTCTGGGGAAACCCGGACGAATGGTCTAGTAACATCTCTATTTTCTTTTCAGACCCGGCCATCCATCACTCCCTTCAACCTTCAACTCCTGGAGGTGAACACCCTCGACCCTCAGAGTTGCGTCGAAATAATTCGTGAAGCTAGTGCCATCTGGTGGCCCGATGCACCAACCGTGGACCCAGCTCTCGAGATCTGTGCACTGCACACTGAGAAAATTGAAAGGGCAGGCTTGTGTTTTGTGAGTATATTTTAGAAGTTTAGTACCTATATTAGAATCTACTAGAACTATAATATCGTCATCTGTGTGCCTCGAATCGTTAAGATGACAACTGAAGCGATTTCCTTATTGATCTTGATGCCGGGTTCAATGAGTAAAATGACTGGTGAACAATTTTGGTGATTTATTCAAAGGTTTTACAAACGAATTGCACCCATACCTTGAGAAGCAAGCCATTTTGACGGATAATTCAATGTTGCCAGTATAACCACAGATAAACAAAATACAAAAAAAAACAAAGTTTTATATCAGTGTTGCAAGTAAATACAACATGTTAATTTTGACAATCTGCATGGCTTTTTGGGAACTACGTTGGGGTCGGCTTCTGATCTACCGCCTGCCTATCTGATCTCTACAACCCACTAGGTAAAACGGTCTGGTGATGGATTTCCAGCTTCTGCAACTGCCTCTACTATGACGTGAGAATACTTCCATGATTCCGCTATGAGAGAGAAATGGAGCTGTACCGGACGAATAGTACTATCCCGTTTTCGCAGCGGGGTTATGACACGCCACATCACAGAGGTTGAACCTACAACTGTTGATTTGCTTGTAATTACCTACTAACGACAAGCCTAGTTGCTCCTAACAGGAACAACCCTTATTTGCTAAAGTCCAATGTGCTGTCTAAGTGCTTGACAACTGATCAAGTATCAAACTCAAAGTGAAAACTTCTTTAGGCGCGTTGAGCACTTTTTGGGTGAACAAAAATCATGGAACTCGCATCATCGTCACCGAACGCTTTGAGTGAACAAAAATCAAGGAACCCGCGTCATCGTCACCGAACGCTTTAGCTTTCGCTTAGTTTCCACTTCTATCGGTAGTCCCCAAAACTGCCCCGCATGATTTTTTTAATTGGCATTTTCCAGTAATAGGTAACTTACCTATAAGTTTGAAAATTACCTTGTACTTTGATGCAGTTTATTTGAACACCAGTTTACCTACTTATTTTGGAATCGGCTTGCAGTACAAGCGGATCCAGATGCATACTTACCAGTATTTTACATGGATCAACTGCCAATTTAGTCAGAAACATGCACGTAAGCAACAACAGTCTAATGTTTTTTTTTTCTTCAGGGTGATTCCGGCAGTCCTCTTATGTCAAGGAATACTGGCTCCCAAATCGCCATCTCATCCTGGGCCTTCGCCTGTGCTATTACTGGAGTACCGGATATGTATGCCAGGATTAGTCCCTACGAGAGTTACATTAATTATCTTATAGAAATTTATAAGTGACTCAAGAGAAGACGATCTGCCGTTATTTTATAGTCAAACTGTGCCTAGACTTATTTGTTTTACCTAAATATAAATGACAGTTAATTTAAAAAACGTTTTTTTTTTGTTTTGGTGTGTACCGTGTCTGTCTGTGTCTACGATTTGGCTGTGAAGCCTGTATGAAACCTTGCCAACAGGCAAAGATAATATAATAATAAGCAATAGATGAAGAATCTATCACGAGACGCTATAAAAAACGCCAATGTAACAAAAGTTGGCTAATCCAAAGATATCGAGGCTTTATGATTAACTTGTCTAGCAAAAATAATAACTGACCTTCACTTTTTTGTTTACAAATAATTATCAAAAAATTCTCAATATTATTTTAATTTTTTTATCGGTCATCATTTTTAATGTGTTCACTGTTGCGTAAATCCGAACGCCACGCTTGTCAAAAGTAACTTTTGTGATTTTGACATATTATTGTAGAATGTTTTGTAGACCTTGACTCAACGGAGTAAAGGCTATTCTAGATTAATTTCATAGCATATACAAGTTTATACTTAAACGAAAACAAATTCAAATTCAACAAAACATACAAACTTATTGTCGTGACTTTATTTTGTGTGATTCTAAATTCAAAATCATAATGATTAATGTTCAATTTAAAATAATTATTTATCGTGTTTGTCGCTTTTGTTTCAAATAAAGTGGTAGTTCATCAGTTTTAAAGCTTACCCACAAAGATTATCAGAAATAATAAAAACCCAAAAATGGAGGGTAGAGTGAAATATATTCAAAATACTTGTCTGTTACTTCTACCTCCGCTCACCCTTTTTCCTGGCCGGCACCAAAGCGACAAGAGGTAAGACGCCTTCAATTTAATAAAAATCCCATTTTCATGTTTATTATTTTCTTAATTTACCTTCATTTAGTTGTAACTTGAGCTACGAACTGCTAGCAGTATGTATTTCTCCCCATGTTCCAGATTTAAATTCCGAAAATGGAAGGCGAAGGGCATAACTTGAATTTTGATGGCCCCTATCCAATTCTGTTCATACCAAAAGCGTGTACAACATTGGAGACTAACTGTGGGCTGTCAGAAAACGTGTTTATACACTTGGACATCTCATCACCAGACACAGAAGGCAACGAGACTTCCATATACAAGGGTTTCTGTAACGTTAAAGTCATGGAAGGACGGGATATCAACATCAGGTATGCATCACCAAATAGTTATTCAAGCATTGAAAATATGCCTGTGATTCTGACTGAAGCTAATCAGATAACAATACCAGCATACAATGACTCTCAAGTCTGGATCGACCCAGCTAGGAGCCCATTTGTCTACAACCGTTGTGACTCACCGCCATTGGAGACCTACACCATAAATGAGACTACTGAGAACCATGTTACTATTGAGCAGCACAACACATACATAACACAAAATGTGTATAGTTACAATGAAGCTATTCGGTACTCTCCAGCTTGCGAGGAACAAAAGACTGTGAAGAAGATACAAGAGAATGTTCAGAACTCAGACAGTTATAACATGTATGAGGAAGACGAGTTCGAATGTGGTGTGTTTCTGTCTCAGATGTCTGAAGAGATTAATGAGAAGGATGCTCGGGCCCGTGATGAGAAGAATTTTGTTGGTCTGCAGACGGACAATGGGGCGTTGAAACAGCTGATGTCTACAGACATACAGTCTGTGTCCAGGCAGCAGAAGACTATACTGTTTTTGGGCCATGACTCTCAGTCGGGACAGACAGTACAGAATATTGCCATCAATGATCCTTCTTTGGAGTGTGTTGGAGCTGGTGAAGTGGAGAGTGAAGTTACTATTGGTGAGTGAATTTCAATTGTAATATTTACGAAGTATTTCATGTCAGAAAATTTTTATATTTTGATACCTTGGTACCATAAATGCCTAGGTGAAAGTGAATTAAGTTGCTGAATGATAAAATTCTCAACCAGAAAAAGTTTGTCATAAAATGCTTAAATTTAATTTATCTAGAAATAACAATTATTTAATTAATCCCATGAATGCATAATAATAATATAATTTACCTGTTGCTATAAATCAATGTGTTAGGTAGAAGTTAATCTATAAATACCTATATAACAATAAATTGTATTGAAAACCAGTGGACCACCCCTGCTTCGCTTGGAGGTTAATGTTTCTGAAAAAATTTTTTCATAAGAACCTTCTCCTGACAATAACAAACACAACAAAAAAAAGAATCAGCGAAATTGGCCCAGCCATTCTCGAGTTTTGCGCTTAGCAACACATTTACCAATTCATTTTTATCTTTATATAGATAGAGGTACAGTCAACAAAGCTGTTTGGTATACAGGCAAAAATATTATTTTTCCCACTGCACTGCCAATATTTATTTCTAATGTGTGTATTATAACTTTTTAAGCTTATGACGTACTTACGAGTGTGTTGTACAATAATTGTCTACTCAGCACACTCACAACATTGTTTAAAAGTAGTTGTAAGTTAGCTGCCTGCATACCAAATAACTTTGTTGACTGTACATAGGCATATAGTTAGGTACCTACTCATTAGTCTCATTGAGTGCTGCGTAGGTACCAAAAGGGTGTGACCCAAAGTAGACTCCTTAAAAAAAAAAAATAGGTAGGTAAGTACCTAACTAGTATTTTTTATTGCTACCAAGTAGCATCAAATAATGTTAATTTTCCATTTGTCATTCCTTTGACATAAATTGAAAATTTTTAATCATTATCTAAAAAAACATTTAAGTACCTGCTCAAATACTTACTAGACTTCCAAAGTCAGTGAATTTCAAACTTTTTATTTATTTTTTATTTTATTTCAGAAGACAACAACATCACAAACAGTTCACGCTCCAAAAAATACCAGTGCAACAAATGTAAACAGATATTTGACCAACTGTCTGCCTTCAAGCTGCACGTGGTCAGCAGCCACAGGCATTCAGTCTCCGGGAACCTCAAGTACATGTGCTCAGATTGCGGCAAAAGCTTGAAAAACCAAGAAAAGTTTGAGCAGCACTGCCTCGGTCACGGCGACCCCGAACTAGAATGTAACAAGTGTCACAAAGTCTTCGCGTCAAAATTCACCTTACGCAATCACCTTAAGATACATTCTCGGCAGCACCCCTGCAGCTACTGTTCAAGGAGTTTTGCAACGATCCAGGAATTGCATACGCATTCATCGAAATTTCACTTCACTTTGATGTGCAAGTCATGTTCGTTCATTTGCGAAACTTCATTGGAGTTAGAGGCTCATGAGAAACTTCACTCGAGTCTGACCGACTCTTCAAGGAGCTCCAGCGTATCTGATTTCGCTGAAGGCGTTTTTGAGAAGATCAGTAATACTTCGGAGTCGCAAGATATTGTCAAGCACGAGGAAGGGGAACATCTACAGAATCCTGACTCGGTTATCGCGAAAGTGATGTCAAACAATATATTTCTAACTAACTCTCAGATGAACAAAAAACAGAGGAAGTATAACAAGGTATGTAGAAATTTGTCAAATCCTTTTCCCTCCATTTAAGTATGTGTCTTCCATCCCAAGTCCAAAGTTTAAACGCACTTTCTTATCCTCTTTGTCTAACAGAAAGTGAAGTGTAGAGAAGGAATAAAACATCATATTTCTTTGTGCAACAAATAAATATCTAGGCCGCCCCTGTCTCTTTACGAAATGGGTTTGTTTTGTCCATTTTCCTTGATGGCAGGGCATTGTAGCCGTCTAATATGAAACCCATGTTCAGCAGTGGACTTACAAGGCCTGATGTGATTTAATATGATCTTAACTGTCCATTGTTATTCCCTACTTAGTAGCGTCGACGCTACACGCAGCGCTGTAGGTACGTTATTATTTTGCCAAGCAAAATAAC
The DNA here is from genome assembly GCA_905163435.1 of Mamestra brassicae. Taxonomy (NCBI): domain Eukaryota; kingdom Metazoa; phylum Arthropoda; class Insecta; order Lepidoptera; family Noctuidae; genus Mamestra; species Mamestra brassicae. Next base: position 17,299,836 of record LR990999.1, on the reverse strand, counting down.
TTGTGTATGACCTTTCACCTTAAAAACTTGTTTGGAGTTTCTGACAACCAGTCTTACATAATTAACTCAATAAATATACTTTTCCAGACCTGTGAAGTGTGTCTCAAAAAGTTCGACCGTATCGGTGACCTCAAGAGGCATCTCATCGAGCACGTGATCAGGAGCACGCTTGCCAAGAACCCAGTGAACAAGTATGGCGTCCTCAACATCCGATGCGAGATCTGTCAGGAAAAGGTTTTTACAAAAATCGATAGGTACAAAGCCCACTTGAGGGAACACGCGAAACTCACTCTCTACAAGTGTACTTTCTGCGATAAGTCCTTTAGCGACTCCAGCAACTTTTCTAAGCACAAAAAGATCCACGGCACAACGTACTTCCAGTGTGACATGTGCCAACGTAAATTCAATTCTAAGAAAATGTTGACTCAGCATATAGAGTACCACAACAAAAATCGACCGATTAAGTGTCAATATTGCGACAAAGTCTTCCATTTCGAGTCCATGCTCAATAAGCATATGAGGTGCTCTCATACCAAGGAAACAACTAGCAAATTCAGATGCAGGTTTTGCCGCCAATACTTCAGTAGTTTAAAGGAGAAGTGGGACCATGAATGGGCAGTTCATAATGTGAGGAAGGTGATTGTGGACTGCCTGGTTTGTGGCTCCAGGTTCAGGAAGTATTCAGAATTAAAGAGACATTGCACGGAGGAACACGACACTGTCATACCTCCAGCTAAACGGTTGCTGAGATGGAAGTTAAATGACAAGTTGAAACTTATAGATGAAAATCGGAAAATGGCTGGGCCATGATTTTTTATTGAGATTTTTGTAATGCGCTATAAATAAGCCCTTATTTATTCTGGATTCTTTGATTTGGAAATCAGTTAAAAAAATGTTTTCGCAGTTTTTATTGAGTAGGTAGTAAGTTTAAAGTTAAGTATCTACCTACCTATAAGATGCATTATTTCTAATCGTTAAAGGCTGATTTTAAGACTGTTTTTTATTTTATTGTTTAGTAATTTAATAGGTACTTATTTTTTGTTAACCTAAGGTTCTAAGGTGAAAATTACCAATAATCATAAATGATGTTGTTACTGACAGGGTTAAAAATCCTGAAGTTCAAAGTTAGTGGATCTCAAACTTTTTGTCTATTTTTAGAGATAAAATTGTGTATTTTACTTAGTTTTAAATCATGTTAATAGTTTTAAATCAAAGTCGAAATAACGACATAGCTTTTTTTAAAGTATTGGTTAAAAATGTTAGTTTCTTTATTACAATTTTGACTATTTGTTAAAATAAGTTTTGGTGGAGGTGTTTTTCTATTTATTATTAAGATAACTTTGTTTTTCTTTCGAACATCACTATTTTTGAATCAATGAACTTTAGTTATCAAGGTTGACATTTATTTAGTTTTTAATTATTTTCCTTTTCATTTAGCATAACAGATCGTATTTTTTTCGTTATGCCTATTAAAAAGGTATTGGCTAAGTATATTGTTTATAAGAGTAGGTAAATATTTAAATAAAAGTTGTTTGGAATTGCCTTTTTTTACTTATTAATTACCTATTTAAACCTGTTGTAGGTGTGTGTGCCAGAATAATGACTTTTTCAAAGTAAGGCTATTCTGGTATTACCTTGACAATGTATATTTTACCTACTATTGATAAAACGATAGAATGTAACTGTACTTATCAAAAGTGGCGAACTGAATTTTTGTTGTGAAAATGTTTCATGTTAGATTAACAAATATTTGCAACGGATTACCTAAGTTATGCCTGATCAAGTCATCATCGAGAGTTGACGTCCACTTATACCTGTGGAGTAATCACTGGTAGCGGTGGGCGTGGTGATTACAGTCGTCACCTCCCGTACAGCTGATAACTTGAAACGTGGGACAGTTTTTCATGCCAGTGTACCAGACATCTGTTACTATACACTGCCTGCCATAAATCTGATAATTCAAACATCGCGGGGACTTTATGCGCAATGGTGGCTGCGTTATTTGTAGTGGTCATAGTCGGTGTAAACACGGCGCCTGTACACAAGCGGTATTCTCGCGCATGACCTTGGCCGGCGCGCATGCGCGTTGTCGCGGCCTGCTACCAGCCAGCCACACTTCGCGGCGCCGCTCCGAGAGTCCGAGCCAGTCCGCGATAGCGCTCCGTCGCGATAGCGTCTCACACCGCAATTGCGGCACAACGCGGGCGCGTGATAACACAAAAAACCTCACCTAAATCAAATAAACACTATTCTGACGATATCGCGTCGTGGACAGTTGTTATCGTGTGTGTCGTGGGGGGCGCAGCACGGAATCCACACATTCATAAGGTTAGTATGGCGATAATCTTTTAAGCTGTCACGTTTCGACAATTCAATGCGCTGTTAATAGGTTCAATCCATACCCGGTTTGTTTGTCTGTCTGTTTGTTGATGTGTAGTAGCGATCGGACTGTGGATCGTTAGTTTTTTATTGCACAGCAGCACACTAGTAATGGTGTCTTTTTACGAGTGCCTCTCTGCCTGATTTACACTTAAAATTCCATTGAAACTGAAGGATTTCTTTGTCTAAACAGTTCTCTATTTAGTCTACCGTATATTAAGGTGAGGTACGGCTTCTGTCGTAAACAAAAGCTGTTCAAGAAAAATAAATCGTCATGATTGAAATAAAAGGTTGAGAAACATAAGTCGATCTGTCAAAATTTTGACAGATGGCAAATCGATTTTGAATTTCCAATTCAAAAAGAAAAAGAGCAGTGCATACTTACCGTAAACTATTTTAACCACAGAGTAGATTATTTTATGAAGAAGTTTCTAATTTTAGAACTGATTGGGCTGAAATAGAAACATTCCCGTTACACGAGAAATTCGTAATGGTAGGTAACAATTGATTTGAGTACTACCAGTGAATGTTACTTCATTATTTACATTACATACAATGTGTACTATTTATTTTTACCGTGGATTGGTTGGTACAGATCCATTGTCAATAACCAATGTATTCGTAACAATAGGTTACGAGCTTTATATAGAACAACATTCAACATGCATTCAACATTATTTATCCTTATGTTATCAAAACCATTATAATGATGGTAAAAAAACTAAATTGAATAATTAACAATATATCAATCACGTCTAAGTAGAAATCATTCAGGAACTTAGTTCAGAAGTTCCTTACACAGAAAGTACGATACGTCATCTTAATCTCCTACATTTTATCAACATCCTCATCAGATCACAGCAGTCCACTGCCTCTCCAATCGCACACCAATCAATCGACCTAGCCTATAGCCTATAAGCCTAGCTTCCAGTCAACCGAATGCAGCTGACTACCACTATTTCACGTGGAGTGACTTCCCATCTGATCTCCACAACCCATTAACTGGATAGGTAACACTTATACCACTTGGTGCCTTGTCAGATTTCTTGACTATCTATAACGATTGTCAAAGATCGATAAATCACAGCCGGGACCAAGAGCTCAACGTACTTTCCGAAAAACGGAGAAATGTCCGTATGTTGAGATGGTCACCCAACCACCGACGTCCGCAAACGACATTACGATTCTCGGGAACACTCATCCAGCTGCTACCAAGCACCCTGCGAAGACCGTCGCTCCATCTGGCCCGAGGGGGATGGGAAATCATCAAATGGCTTCGACCGCTCTGGGCGGAGCTGAAGGGACTGTCAGACTCTTACTGACTTAAATAAACCCACCCATGTGCCTCCAAATACCATTTGCGATCCAGGGCCGCGGTAACTCCTTCGAACAGTTCCGCAACCCTGACAGGCACTGGTCCTAGCGGGCCCATTTCCCCAATGGTCATTGGTTCCACGGCTGTTGTCCATAATAGCCGTAGAACCAACTTCTACGCCACACACTTCGATTCATATGTACACTTGACACTCCGAACCTTCTGATCAAAGTCAGTGTCAGAAGGACCGGAAAGACAAGTTATTTTTCTCGACAGAGGATTTGTGTGGCATTTTGTAGATACCTACAAACCGTACCGAAAACCGTCTATTAATAAACTGTCACTCATAAGTACCTGAATGGTGTCGGACGTAAAAGAATAGCACCATCCCATCACTTCCCGTAGGTGTCGTAAGAGGCGACTAAGGGACTCACCAGAAAATGGGCAGCAGCATTCTCTGTCCATTAATTGCAACAGCTACACTGCGATCGCCAAACTGCGTGCCAAACTGCCAAGCGTTGCGATTGTGGCAACCCCCCCTCCCTTCGGGGGAGGCCTATGTCCAGCAGTGGACGCATTCGGCTAATGATGAAGTACCTAGAGAGAGAGAGAGAGTTCCCTATTCCTATTCATTTTAAATCATACATTTGAACTGCCTCGTCGGTTTAGTAGTTAAAAGCGCTATGCAGTAGGCATTGCATGGAGTCCTAGGTTTCGTTGCTGGATCGAGTAAACAAAGTGTTATTGGGTTATGCGGTTTCCCAGATTCTGGGTTGGGACTAAAATTTACTTTAAACGTAACTGGCAAAATGGGGTTATGGGCTAAACCGTCGGGAAAGAGACGAGTGTATTTCTTTTACTGTTATATTTAAATCGTAATCCGACCAGGAAATGCACAGAAAATCCAGTTCGAACCGGTTGGGTAGGTATCTTGGAATAAAAAATGTCTTATTTATTTTGACAGTTGGTATTTAATGATAACATCTTACAGAGATATCGATACTTCCTATCTACAGATTATACCTATCGTGGCTACAGTGTCCGTGCAAAATCCTGATTCAATTTCTTGATACGACATGGCAGATGTCAGTCACTCAGGCAGGTCGAATAAAATAAAATAGAATATTATGCACCATACGCCACCAAAGATAGAAGAAGAAACTATAGGGTGTCACAATTTAAAAGAAATACCTTCATAAATGTCTTCTAGCTTTTGCCCGCGGCTTTCGTATTTCCCGTTCCCATAGGAATTTCGGGCAATCCTCTCTTAGTGCTCCCCTACACTCCCGAAGGAACCTACATGCCAACAGCTTTCTACGACCAGTAGTTTCGGCTGCGCGTTGTCAGGCAGTCACTCAGTCGGACATCAGTGACGGAAGAATTTTAAATATATTGAGTTTTTTGTCTAGAATTATTGCTTTATTAACGGTGAAATATTTACTTTATTTACTGTGACTACGATAGCAACTGTCGGAATGCCAAAATTTAAGAGCATTGTGCACTAACACTTATTCGATATGTATCGAATTTTTACACTCTAAGGATTGACCACGTCACTTTTCAGTAGCGGTAGGTTTGCGCTTCATCAAGGTTGCGGAACTTGTTCGAAAGAGTCACCGCGGCCCTGGACCGCAAAGGGCATTAGGAGGAACACGTAAGAGTCTGATAATTATCAGACTCTTACTGACTAAAACCCATCCGGAACCGCCGGAGCTCCGCCCAGAGCGGAAGAAGTCTTTTGATGATTTCCCATCCATAAAACAAAAAAGCTGTAAGTATATCAGTTTTTGAAGTGAAAACTTCTTTAGGCGCGTTGAACACTTTTTGGGTGAACAAAAATCATGGAACTCGCTTCCTCGTCACCGAACGCTTTCCATGAGCTATTTGTGGGTATATTGCTGTCTATATATGTGTACTTTTTGGTGAACAAAAATCATGGAACTCGCGTCATCGTCACCGAACGGTTTAGCTTTCGCTTAGTTTTCACTTCTATCGGCAGTACCCAAAGACTGCCCCGCATGTTTTTACATGGACCATGGCCTATCTGACCCAAGTAATGGATACCTAACACCAAAGGTAAACCAAGAAATGACATCACTATGTCTTGGTAACACCTACGTATTGTTCAAAAACACCAACACTACTCCACATAATAATATTGAACATTTCCTGATCTGGTAAAAATCACCACATCAAGTTGTTTATTTTTTTTCATTGAGTTAAAAATACGCTTCGGGAAACGATCAGCGAGAATACGAAATAGACAACTTATTAAAACATACGCTTTTGGGAAAACCTGGATGTTCTGCTATTTTATGACATGAGGATAAAAAATTGAAATCGTAGATGTATCTATTTATGACTCATCAAATTGATATTCTCTGTTTTGTTACGCCAGAAATACAGAAATGTTTGGGTTCGTGGAACTGTTAATGCCAGTATCTAAATATTGATTTGAAATCGTGAATAATTTCTAGCAATGCAACGTTTTTGGAATCTGCAATTCAACATTTTCTTCATTCTGCCGTAGTCTGCTAATGCGCTCATCAGGATCAGTGGTTTATTGGAAGATCACACAGACTTTACTACCTTAGTTAGAAAACGGTAGTTTAGGGCTCGTTGGTATGTGTTGGTATGTGGTCGCAGGCGCTAGCACTGAGCATGGATTGAATGTGATACCAGCCTTTTTGTCCAACAAGCTCTGATGCCAAGCTTCTCCTGCCAGGGTTGCGGAATTTTTTCGAAAGAGTCACCGCGGCCCTGGAACGCAAAGGGCTTTAGAAGGATCACGGATTTGTTTTAGTCAGTAAGAGTCCAGAGCGGAAGAAGATGATTAACCATCCTTAAAAAAAAGCACTGAGCATGAGCCCGGTTTAGGCAAATGTTTCCCATCTCGAGATTCTCAATAGCAACCCGTAGTCTGGATTTGGGCCAGATTGATGGCATCCTACCTATTACATTGTACGGCAGAATGTGCGTTTTCTTATAAGAAGGTTTCGGAAATACAGGCTTGAAGCAATAGTTTATATAGGAAACACCAGAGGTTCCATACAAGTGACATTTTGTCCACGGTAGCATGGCGAAAAGATTGTCGTCAAAATTGTATGAGATTGACATTTCGACAGTCACCAGCCCTAATGGCTAGTTTACTCAGTGCGAGCTAGCGTTCGAGTCAGCCTGCCGAGTAGCTGCAGTGCAGTAACTCGCATCGTGTGGACGTACCTTACGAGTTACTGCCACGATAGTAGCTCCTAGTCGCAACCGATATACTTAAACATATACTCGCCTGACAGTAACTCGCACATGGCAGCAACTCGGATATCACTCGTATCGTTCGGACGCGTTCGGCAGTAGCTCGCCAGTGACAGCCAGGCAGTTACGAACAGAACCTGCATGTTTGTGTGCCGCGCCTCGCAATAGAATGGGCAGCTACTATCATCGTATAGACAGCTAAGGCGAGCCGAACCGCTGGCATACGAGTAACTGTCTAATGAGCAACTCGCACTGTGTAAACTGGCCATAATAGAATGAGCCTCTAAAAACTATTTTAAAAAAAACCTAGCGTTTCCTATATCCATGACACGGAAACTTACTACAGTTAAAACGGAATAAAATAAACACCGTGGTCCAACACAAATATATTGTTATGTAGATAACGGGTGATAAGCTCTTGATAATGCGTTTAGTCATAAGTAGTTAACCGTGTGACCAATGTGTGTTTAGTGAAAGTGTCATGGTTTATAACTTTAAACTTATTGAACCAACTAATTCTTGATTCTTATTTAACCTATGTTGTTCTTGGCCCTCCTAGGGCCTAGTGGTAACGGTCATGAATTTGAGTTTAGGGTCGTGGGTTCGAAGCTTAGAACCCAGGTAGGCGTTTAAGGGTGGTACAGCATCAATCGATCGAGCTTTGGCGGATCGACGGATACCGGGCGATAAACAAATGATCACCTGCCAATCAATGCCATCGACCACCGATCGATGCCATTAATCGACTTTGATCGATTGGTATGGTAGCTTTGGCTGATCGAAGAAAGAAATAGAAACTATCGATCGACGTCGACTAATCCATTCTACCATCGATCGATGGCATCAATCGACGATCGATCGATTGGTGTGGTAGCACCCTTTTTTTTTAAGGACGGGAAATCATCAAATGTCTTCTTCCGCTCTGGGTGGAGCGGAAGGGTGTGTCAGACTCTTACTGACTAAAACCCATCTGTGTTCCTTCTAAAGCCCTTGGCGTTCCAGGGCCACGGTGATTCTTTCAAAACAATATTTTTCTCCTGCCACGCCCACGATAAACTAAGGCGCGGATGGGCCCACACCTACTCTAATAAATGCAAAAGCCTCATTAACTATTCATATTAATTTAACTTTTTACTGCTCCGAAATAATTGCCTAATAGGAAAATCTGTCTTCGCGCCACGACTTTATAAATCTGCCGGTCGATTCTGTACACATGTCAAAGTGCAGGATAAGGTGAAGTGATCACGAGGTAAGCTGTCAATCCATATAATCAAGTGGCCACGTGCTCACGAAGTGAGCTGTCATTCCATCTTCATTATATGGATTGACAGCTCACGAGGTGAGCTGTCATCCATCGCTTCACCTAAGCCTTCACTTCGACATGTTAATAGAATCGATCGTGTTCTTGAATCGTGGAAACAATATTGATCTTGTTCAACAGCCACGCTTGCGAGGGTGTGTTGTCCAAATATGCGAACTTTTATTTTTCTCAGCCATAAATGTGCCTCAGATGGACAAAGTTCTCCCGCAAGTTCGTCCAGGGAATCTTCTCCCGGACACACACGAACTCCACACAGTTTGCATCTAGGTCGTCTTGCCACCTTCTTCTGAGCCGGTCTCAGCGGTACCTTTCATCAACAGACACTCATTGAGGTACGCAATCAGGGTCCCTCAAAACTATCACTAGTTGAACAAATATTTGTTCCTCTCAAGATTCGCACTCTGTCGGAGACCCGCTCAAGACAGCATTGTTTCAATCAATCTGTATCCACTTATCCTCTTCAAGTGGCTACAAATAGATTGCCCTTTCCTCTCAAGTGCTAATTGACTTATTTATTCGCTATTTAACTACGCCTTTATTGCACGGTTCAGCCAAATTGATTCACAAAAGTGTACCAAAATTGAATGATTCACTTCTTTGGTTACACAATTATATTTACATCGCATAATGGGCCTAATGTTTCTCTTTGCTGGGACTACTGGACCACACATCTCACAGAGAGGAGACCCTGGTTGTTATCTGAGTGAGAAACAGACAATGCGTCGATCAAAAATAAGTTAATCAATATAATTTACGTCGTTTCTTGATACGATCTCCGCTGGCCTTGCAACAGGCCTATTTGGTTGATTCATCCACACTGTAAAGAGAAAGTGAACCGTATGAAAATCAAATAAGGTTGTCTTTTGTGAAATCTGTGTGGTCGTCCTGTCCAGACAGTGCAAGTTTTTGTCAGGTCTCAAACTCAGAACTTTAGCAGCTCAATGATCCGAAGAACAATACCAAAAGATAGACATTTGAGGCTGTATAAAGTAGTCAAACTGCCAGGCAATCATAAAATCTTCCCGTAAGACAACGACATAGATAGCCCAAACATTCTTAATACGTTATTAAAATGACCACGCAAATTAGTGTCTGGGGTGGTCTTGAAACGGAAGAACTGCACAGATTTTAGAATGAGAGTCTAGCACAGTGGTTCTCAAAGTGTGCGCCGTAGAAAGTAAAGAAAACGCCGCAAGACACTCCTCTTTTCCTCTCTTCGGGAACTAGACTTACGACTCGCGGTTAAAAAAATTAATAATCAGTTCAAAGCCCGCTCGCTGCTTAGTATTTATTTTCTTTTTATGTATCAATACCTATGTGAAAAAAGAGAGAGAGGAGCTCGTGGCTAAATAATAACAGCCACATGGGTCGATCTTTAAGGTTAAGCAACGCTTGCCGAGGTTGGTCTGTGGATGGGTGACCATCTCAACATACCGAGACTCCTCCGTGCCTCGGAAAGCACGTTAAGCCGTTGGTCCCGGCTGTCATTTGTAGATCTTTGGCAGTCGTTACGGATAGTCAGAAGCCAGATAATCTGACACCAGTCTTGCCAAGGAGTACCGTGTTACCCAGTTAATGGGTTGTGGAGGTCTGGTAGGCAGCCGCTCCACGTAAAATACTGGTATTCAGCTGAATCCGGTTTGACTGGAAGCCGACCCCAATATAATTGGGAAAAGGCTAGGCAGGCAGACCTATGTAAAAAAACTCAACATCATATTGTTGTTGTTTTAATTTTTGGGCCTAGTACAGCTAATTGTAACCATTTTAGCAAGCTAGGGCGCCGGGACACAATACTAAACGGTGTAAATGCGCCACGGACAGAAATAGTTTGGGAACCCCTGGTCTAGCATAATCTATTCCATCTAAATACCAATATAATAAAGCTGAAGAATTTGTTTCAACGCGCTAATCTCTGGAACTCCCAGTCGAATTATGGGAAATTCTTTTTGTACATACATATATGATAACCACATTCATGAGGAAGGCTACGGGCCATACGAGAACGGGAAACTAGTTTGTTTATTAATTAAACTGTTCGTAGTGGGTATTTTGATTTCACGCTGCGTAATCAGTTAGCTGTGTATAATGTTAGCGTAAACAGTCGGCTACTGATATCAATCAGTTATCGGCCCAATCAGTTCATGAGTGTTTTTTTTTTTTTTGTGAGTGGCTTCTCGCAGTTCAACCTATAAGGTTGTCGACTGCTTAACCGGGCTTGCCTGTGGTGGCCTTAATATAATATTAAAGCCTCCAGCCAGGGCTTATAAAAAACTTACAAACTAAGCGACTACACGCTAAGGGCACCCCCTGTGGGGTACGGGCCTCGGCTTAGGGCGTCGCTGGGGAGAGGACAGCTAGGGACGGGCTGGATCGAACTGGAATTATTATTAAGGGGAGTTCATGAGTGTAGTCGAAATAAACTGAAGCGGGTTTAGTGATTAATACCTGATGATGAATTTAGCCTAATAAATGGTTCCGTCCATTTTGACATCAGTCGCAAGAACGTTAAGCCGTTGGTCCCGGCTGTCATTTGTAGATCTTTAGCAGTCGTTAAGGATATTCAGAAGCCAGATAATCTGTCATCAGTCTTGCCAAGAAGTACCGTATTACCCAGTTGATGGGTTGTGTAGGTCTGGTTAGCAGTCGCTCTACGTAAAATACTGGTATTCAGCTGAAACCGGTTTGACTGGAAGCCGACCCAGTATAGTTTATCCACCATTATTATTATTATTATATTTATATTTATTTATAAATTATATATTTATTAATTTACATGAGTTACATATGTTCACCTCCCCATCAATTAACAGCCCAATGCAGTTGCATTAAAGTTATTAGCATCTTGACTGGCCTGTAGGTCGAGTGGTTAGTGACCGTGACTGCTAAACCGGAGGTCGTGGGTTCGATTCCCACCCAGGACAAATCTTTGTGTGATGAGCATGATCATTTGTTCTGTGTCTGGGTGTAATTTGTCTATAATATGTATGTATTTAGAAATATAAAGTATATAAATTTATCATTTGTCTGGTTGCCATAGCACAGGCTCTGCCTAGTTTGGGATCGGATGACCGTGTTGTTGTCCCAAGATATTATAAGATATCTCTCCTCTCATCACCAAGAGTAGCTGAAACGTCATGTCACAAAGGCAAAAATGACGTTTCAGCTACTGTTGGTAGCTAATTTGACAGTTGGTTAAAGGTAGATACGTTATTGAGACCGGCCGTAAGTAGTTAATAACTTTAATGCAACTGCATTGGGCTGTTAATTGATGGGGAGGTGAACATTTGTAACTCATGTAAATTAATAAAGAGCTGTTCAGTTTCCAAATCACTACATATTATAAAACAAAGTCCTCCGCCGCGTCTATCTGTCTATCTGTTCGCGATAAACTCAGAAACTACTGAACCAATTTATTGAAACGGGCCGTTAGAGTCTACATACACTGCACAGTGATAGCGAGATGACGACCATTACATTGATTGAACTAGATTAACTAGAAAGTGGCGAGATAAATATACCATTGCTAATAATAATAATAATGGTGGATAAACTATATTGGGGTCGGCTTCCAGTCAAACCGGTTTCAGTTGAATACCAGTATTTTACGTGGAGCGGCTGCTTACCAGACCTTCACAACCCATTAACTGGGTAACACGGTACTTCTTGGCCAGACTGATGTCAGATTTTCTGGCTTCTGACTATCCGTATTGACCGCCAAAGATCTACAAATGACATCCGGGACGCAATGTTAAAATGGTCACCCATCCATAGAACAACCTCGGCAAGCGTTGCTTAACCGTGGAGATTGACCCGTGTGGCTGTTATTATTTAGCCACGAGCTTCTCAGATAGTCGCTCCGTGTAAAATAATGGCACTCCAAAAAAATACAATACATTGAAAATTCAAATTTTACAATTAATACAATAAACAATATAAATGTCCAATATAATATAATAGAAATGTCCAATATAATTTAATAGAAATGTGAAAACAAATTCAATAGAAATGTCCAATTATTAACAATAAAATAAAATATTCACAAACCTTTAAACTACAATTTAAATTCTAAATTGGGGTACATTTGTAATTTTGTTTTAAACATACGCAGTTTATTATATTAGTGGAACACGTCAAGATCTAGTATTATCGTAATAGAATAGAATACTTATTTTTACGTAAAATATGGTACATAATGCGCTTTAGTTAAAATCGTTCCACATATTTTGCTTACTCATTTTAAAAAAAACTTAAAATAAAGATAACACCTCATAAAAACTAAGCACAGAAATCTTTTTTAAAACTATAATTACACTTAATTTCTATCTGAGATCATGCAAGACAAACTTAAAAGAAAATTAAGGGAGTGTTGTCATCAACGATTCTACGGAGTGGTGCTTGTCGTACCAAATTACTCTTTACAGGTGGAGTGTGCAAAATATATTTAAGTTTTCCTCGAGGATAGGTGCGGGATACCTTCAAAGGCGGGTTACCCTGGTTTCATCGAAAAGAAATTGACAAATTATCAGTTCCCAAACAATTTTCCGCATAATATCATTTGCCAAATTATTACTAAGCAAATCTCTTCACAAATAATTGTAACGCAAACTTAATGTTTGGCAAGTGAACGTTTAAACAATAACTTGTTTACCTACTAGTACTTTTACCAATTTTTATGTAGTCAAATATTTCATTTTAATAACTCATTTTACGCAAAATAAAAGAGGAAATCGTTGAGTGGTCACAATTCTAACCTAACCATTTCGAATTTGACATAACTACTGTTTATCGTTTAAATCTTAAGACGATAAACAAATTCGTCAAATTCGAAACATCGCTCTCCAACAGGTGAGATTGCGGTCAAATGCTATCCTATCAATATAAAAACCGGCCAAGTGCGAGTCGGACTCGCGCACGAAGGGTTCCGTACCTTTAAAAGTCGAATATATTATAACTAAATATTCTGTGAATATTTCAAGCGTCTCTACGCGTTGCCGTCATCAGTATCAAGCAAAAACGAGCAAAACAAATCACGTTTGCTGTATGGGAGCCCCCTTAAATATTTATTTTATTCTATTTTTTAGTATTTTTTGTTATAGCGGCAACAGAAATACATCATCTGTGAAAATTTCAACTGTCTAGCTATCACGCTTCATGAGATACAGCCTGGTGACAGACGGACAGCGTAGTCTTAGTAATAGGATCCCGTTTTACCCTTTGAGTACGGAACCCTAAAAAGGCTTGGATGTGATTGTTGTATACGTATTAAAGTCTCATTTTATGTGCCTGTAACATTAAAGTCATGGTCGGAAACACATTGACAATGCCATTGGACGCAGGTGTCTATAACCGCTCATTAGGTATGGCCAATTGGCCATTGGTCTGAGTAATTTAGAGAGCTAGTTAGTTTGGTTTACTGGTATAATTTTCACGATTTTTTATTTTATTTTTATTTGTGATGAGTTTGCTCTTGACTCTAGGTCATAGATGACAGAGACAAAGTCGACGATGGAGCTTACCCAGAAGACAAGATTTTACAAGTATGGTTATCATCATCATTTACGCTGAAAGATGGCAAATGCTGGAGCGTCGGCCTTTGCGGTGACCTTGGGTGAAGTGAACAGCAGTGCGATTCTGTAAAAAATTCACCGTGTAAGCTGAGGTGAAGTGAGCTGTCAATCCATACAAACAAGATGGAATGATAACTCAATTCCTGCTCACGTTTGAGACGTTGACAGAAGAGACCGGCTGTAATTCCACATAAATCTATGGATTGACAGCGCACTTCACCTAAACTTACACGATGAGAGGTTTACAGAATCGCACTGGTGTTTATTTCAATCAACGCTTTTCTCGCAATGTGCGTGAAAACAGTAGGTAGGCATTATTAAAAACAAACCACACAGATATTTTATGTTTTATTCTCATGTACTTAAATCATCCATTCACGGATGTTATCACGCCTGGCTTCGGTCAGATTAAAAATTATTTGTTTCCTGTTATATCAACGAATGCAGGTAGTTTAATCTGTGCATTTACAGAATACGGTTTTTATTAGCTGGTCTCTCTTATATTTATTATGTTTTTTTTATTGTGTACGTGCTTAGCTGGGGCAAGTTAACGCACTGCTGCTGAGTTCGATACCCGGGATAGTCAGTGTTATTGGGATTTTCCTAATGGGATATCTCGGCAGTTGTAGCAGGCCGGACTGCCCGGAAGCTGAATTTAAGACAACAGGCTCGCCCCTTACTCGTATTAATGTCACCAGAAAATTGCAGACTCCGTAAGATTGTTATAAATCTGGATTAGATCATAATTTCTCGATTTATTATGAAAAAATCGTTTTGCAAACAATAAATCCCATCCAAATTCAATAGTTTCCAATATATATTCAATAGTCTTATTTAGAAAAATTAGTTTACAATTTCACGCGATGTTGTACAATCTTACGGCGTTGCCATTTTCCGGTGATATTAACATAAGATAACCGAAAAATATATCGATATTTTTAGATAGATCGCTATAGGTTTCGCCTAAGGGGAAAATGAGGAATAAGTACTTACCGGTATCGAAAATGTAGTTCCAACGTTTACGTAGTTTCCAAAGTTTACGTAGCCTCGATTAATTTTGAAAAAAATATCAAAGCTTTGTCAACCATTGTTTTTCCAAAACGCTTACAAAGACAGTAGGTTTCCAACACAAATTATAATATAGATCAAACAACTATCTGATGTTGGGTAAATATACAGGATTTGGTAACTTTCCAATAACCAGAAACATTCATTGAGGAATTATTTAGAATTTTTATGTAGGTTCAGATTTACGCAAAGAAAAGTAGCCTAAAACCGTCTCCATCGGTTGCTCCCCGTACTATATTATATATTACCTATTGTACTATAATAATCTAGGCAATTGTAGATATAATATAGAAGAAATATATAGTAGGTAGCTACGCAAAATATTATATATTTTCATTGCGAACTCAAATACCGAGGACGATTTTTATTAAAATCCCATAAAAGGTCGATATACATCAGTAAAAATCAATTTGGAGGGGAGCCTACATTTTCTTATACAACACTTGTTTGGATGAACAGTTCTTATCTCAAAAACATTGTTTTTAAACAAATGCGTTACTCAGGTAACAAAAACATAGCTAACTTTTCAAAACTGAACAGGGCATTTATAGTAGAAGGGAAATGATGAAGGGAAAACTTTATAAAATACTCCTGAAAATCAACTTTTTGAAGTTTTTAATAACCTGTTCATCTAGGCAAGCGACACATTGTATATGTCGCCGGAAAATTACAATCGCCGTAAGATTGTAAAATTTCGCGTGAAATTGTAAACTTTTTTCTTAATAAGACACGGATATATTGGAAACTCATGAATTTGGATGAGATTTATTGTATAAAGATTAATAACAATCTTACGGAGTCCGCATTTTTCCAGTGACAAGTCAACAACAAGTCAACAAGTCGGTTGTCCTTTAAGGTGAAGGCACGTGAGCACATTCGCAAGAAGTTGGTAGAATCATCACAGCGTTAATTCGTTGGATTGGTTTTTTCTTAATAACTTTGTTTATGTGTATGTATGTATCTATGTATTTATAATTGTTTTTTTATATTTTTTCTTCTCTCTATTTTTAGTTTTTCTTTAAGTTGCACCTGCCATGTTGTCTCTGCACCACCCTAAGGTCGACTGGTAGAAAATGCCTAAGGCATTAAGTCCGCCTTTGTACAGTGTTTTTACTAGTGCATAAAGCTTTAATAAATAAATAAATAAATAAACATTAAATCTTAATTAAAGTGCTTACTGAAAATCTCGATGCAATGAAATAAAACGTTTTGAAAGTGATCGACAGACTTCCAACGTTATTTAAAGTTAGGTAAGCACTGCATTTGAAATGTAAAGAGCTGAAAAGTAGGCACTAGACTTGCAAATGTAACTGCGTATATTTTTCACTGTCTTGCAGCGTTTATTACGTCTGATGAGCACTTTATTTTTGTTTGTTTAGTCATCGTTCGTTTGGGAGTGAAAGACAACTGAAAAATATTAATGGATGTCTGGTTCGATTTTTAAGGTTAAGCAACACTTGACGAGGTCGGTCTATGGATGGGTGACCATCACTCCATACCGAGACCCTGTGTAACTTGGAACCGGAAATCTCACACAGGACTCAGTTACTGGGTTGTGGTGAGATAGGCAACCGCTCCATGTAGAATACTGGAAGCAGCTGCATCCGGGTAAACTGGAAACCGGTCCGAACACAACTGGAAAACGGCTAGGCGTATTAATTGGATGTGTGGTGTGATATTTTTCTTGTCTTTTCCCAAGTATGTAATAAAAGTACCTAATGCAATTTTCATCAACCTTCAACTTAATAATGTAATAACAAAAAGTAGGTACCTACCTATTCCATCCATACATTTTCTGCTAAACCAGCTATCACCCTTACCCTACGATTATCCCCACACTAAAAGATCACTCTAAAAAATCACTCTAAAAATAGACAAAAAAATCACACCTAGCTTACGTTACATAAATTAAATTAATAATCATGACGCCGAAGCATAAACGCATAAGTCCTGTGACCCATACGCGTTCTATCGTGAATACATAAACTAAATGTGTACTGACCCAAGATCTTCGTTAATGTGGCGTGACGGAGGGAAAATCATAATTATTAATAGATCAGATGGACCCTGCATTATACGCCTGTTACGCCCCTGACGCAGGTACGTAACGTAGGTAGGGTATTTCTTTTGTTTTAACTTCAAAGGATTATTGATTTGCTGTTTGAGGTGCGTTGGCAATCAGTCGACAGAAAGGAAAAGAAGAATAATATTTATTTGACGATACCTCATCAGGTACCTACACAAAAAAAATTAAAATTTCGTGTCTTGTTTGCGATTGTAAACAAAAAATAGAAATTAAATGTAAACGACGACGCTTATACCAGGATTTTGTAAACATAAAATTCCACGTTCCTGTTTTTGACGGACTGACTTTGACAATTCAAAAGTACCTGATAATGGTTTATTTGAAATAAATGCTTTGATTTTGACTTGTAATGTTTAGAAAATATTTCAGAACTTGACATAGTTGCTTCTTACTACATGTCTGAAATTGATACTAACGATAGGGTAGAAATGCCAATGTGACACACAGAATGTTAATTTTGATGCTTTAATACTGTTTTTATTGAGCCGAAGGTTAGTAGGTACTTTCCACATGAAACGAGAACATTTTCAAACCTTCCTTACCTACTTGAAAATCGTAGTTTAATATCAGAGGTAGGAAACGTGTCTCATAGCTATTTGCGGCTTTCATTCAACCCGACGATACCAGGTATGTGCTTTAGGCTTAAGACCGGGGCCCTGAGGGATTACTAGTGACGGGCTGATGGGTAGGGTTGCCAATTTTTTTTTATGAGAATTATTAAATCTGATATTTGGAACTTTGGAAGGGTAAATCAAGAGTATTTTACTTTTTGCAAAACACACATTTTGTTGTTTTAAAAATAATTGCATTATTACTAGACAATTTCCATGAAAATTGTAAAGTGCCACTTGACAATTATGAATTTATGTCCGAAAATACAAAAGCTCAGGAAATGGTACGCTGTCCTGTCAGTCAGTATTTGATCGTACTCTATTGCTTTTGTATATTTTAAAGTACGCCTACGCAGCATAAAGTACAATACTCTGTATTAAATTACGGTTGGCAACCCTAGCTGACGGACAGATCCGTCCTTCCATAGGTTTCGGTCGGTGAGTCGGTCACCTATTCAAATATTAGATGAAAACACTAAAATCTGGCGTGCACATAAGCTTTGATTCAGCGCAAACAGAACGATAAAAATATAATTAGACCATTATGTAAAGAGTATTTTGATTTAGTTCCTTACTGTCAAAAGTAACAACTTACCCTTTTGTCTACGTAACTATGTAAGTGATGAATTTTCGTCAACTCCAGCTTCCTTTTATGGGATCTCTACTACATAACCATTTTCACGATTATCTGAAGCTGTACCAAGGGGGGCACGGGCTGTGGCTGAGAAATTGGCCAATGTGCTTCGTGTCGCGGATTTGATTCCCACACGGAACAAATATATCTCAATGGAGAATAGATAGTTGTTCTGGGTCTGGCTGTTTGTGAGTTTAAACGTTTGCAAGCGCACCCTCAATACAGGAGGATTTCCTAGCCAGGAGCAAGGTATTTTAGAAAAAAAAAAGACAATATTGAATGTACCTGCTTAAGATAGTCATATTATTTCGGATACACATCCAGATTAAATAAGCAGTTACACAAAACCGACATTAACAGAAATCTTGATTCAAAGGCAGAATATTTATGAAAATTTTTGTACACGAAATCACAACACAAAATAAACAATGAACGTCACATGTAAGAGAAAGGAAAATAATTAGGAAGACAGAATTTAGGTAAACAACAGTCGACATCAAAGACTACAGAGGAAGATGAAAAGACCACATAACAAGGATAATGGGAGCCAAATTGAAATATTCTGCCTTCGTCGTAGATTTGTTTGTTTCTCTAACGAAAATTCATGTGAAACTCCGTAGTAGAATGTTTTTTTTTACGTTTTTTTTTATAATTTCATTGTTGCTTCTGTTTCAGTTACAGGTGTAGGGAACACCTGTAACTGAATGAAAATGTATATTCAAGGCAAAAAAAAAAAAGATTTATTTCTGAGTAGGTATATGGTACATTAAGCTCTTAAAATAAAACAGTTTCACATACACTACCGTTCCCGGTGTAGAAATATTAAAAATTCAAATTAACTTACAAAGTCAAAGTTGTAGGCCGCAGAAATATAATTATAATATGTAGTTAGTTTACCATCGACACGCTAAGATATCCCCATTAATATTATAAATTAGTTTAGATGAAAATAAGATCTGACGATCTGACTTGTATGGTTTTGGCAACATTATAGAATAGAATTTCTCTTTATTCGAGTATCCACGACTCAAAAACTGTTAGTTAAACTTACGACTATGTTAGTTAGCACTGATAAAAAACAAACAAATAAAGGTTAAAAAAATATGTAAAGAGAATGAGTAGATAGATGAATTCTCCCGTACAGAACTATAATTTTAGTCTTTTTCTCCCCGGACTGAACAATTCACTATTGTCCGGTGTCAAAAAATCTCATCTAAGTTTCTAAATTTATTATTTAATAGGTACCTACTCGACAGATAAAACGTGTTATTTACGTCAGATGTGTAATAATATGAATTTATTGACGCAACAGCATCTTTAGTGACGTACAAACAATATCTTACTATGTCATCTAACCAGATTTGTGAGCTGTAAAAAACTCTCCATCTAATAAAGGAAAGGTCAAAGTAAACTTTAAAAGAATATATGTAAGTAACGAAAGAGGGATGCGTCATGTGTACCAATTTTTCCCATAACTTATATTAGTTATGGGAAAAATTGGTACACATGACGCATCCCTCTTTCGTATGACGTCAAAGCAACGTTGAGTTTGGCTTAGATGTTTCCTCCTTTTACGGTCTATACAAAATGAGGAATTAAATGTATTACTTTGGATTTAGTTACAAAGCCCATCGTACGGCTCCTATTCGCCTAATTACCTTAACTACGTTATTTAGTCATGGATCCAGTAAAATACTGAAACCGTTGCTATTATTACTGAAGTATAGGCATTTAATTCCATTCGCTGAAATATTGCCGTACTTTGTAAGTCTGAAAAGGCATGACATGCTGTCAAATATCAATGACGAATATCTACTTGAGAGCTTATTCGTTCTCCCTCCATACGGTAATTCATGTAGGTCCTTGCCTTGGCCTTCACCAGCACCAGGTCATCGGTACAGCTTGTGGGAGACTTTAGTTACGAAACGCACTGGAACGATCGATGTAGTTATTTTTGGGGAGGCCTACGTCCAGCAGTGGACTTTCGGCTGAAATGATGATAAGCAAGTCCTGATTCTTGGAAATGCATGAATCTCTCGAAACTTTTTATTAAAATGTTTTTTCATAATTCGTTGTAATGGGAAATCCCGTCGGGCGCATAGCTTGACAGCAAGAATAATTATTAGATACTTATCTCATATCGCTGCATAAAAGTAAAAAGTTGGTATAAAACATTATTAAATTATTATTAACATAAAAGCACGCGTCACTATTATGCGGATACATTTTATTACTCCCATGATACTTCAATATTATATACTTAGCATACGTCACGTCGCTGATGACGTAAAGTAACATCGTTATCTAACTAGCAAATTGATTTCAATGACGTAAATAGCTAATGTTGGGTCAAATCCTTGTTATTTTTGGAGGTATAAGTAAAGGTTAATGGTAATTAACTAATAGCTAGGTAGCTCTAAAATTAGAATTCATTTTTAGAACTAGCTTTTCCCGCGCTTTTCCTCGTCATCATTGAGAAAATCGTTATCTAATTAAATTGTTTTCCATGACGTCAGTAAGGTGGACTCAATACCTTGTGATTTTAGAGTAATTATAAGTAAAGTTAATTTTAATTACCTAATATATAGATAGAAAAGTTCTTCCCCCAGCGCCAGTACCGTGATTTTGTTCCACAGAAACAGTGTGCTTTTCCGGAATAAATATAATAAGTTGAAGAATTTTGGTAATTAGACTAGTACTACTAGAGATTACCAACTACAAATAAACAATGTTACCTCTTCACTCTATTAGAACAGAAGTATAGATAAATCAGGTTTAAATCACAATGAAAACTTTACGGCTAACAGATACGGAGTTGGTATCGCAATCCCGGATTTTATGAACAAACAAGCTACCGCCCGCGGCTCCGCCCGCGTGATTGTCGAAAACTATCCTAAGGGAACATATTCCCGGGATAAAAAGTATCCTATGTGTTATTCCAGACTATAATCTACCTCTGTGCCAAATTTCATCAAAATCCATTCAGTAGTTTTTACGTGAAAGAGTAACAAACATCCATACATACATCCATACTTACAAACTTTCGCCTTTATAATAGTAGTAGGATAATCCGCTCATTACTAGAATGTTAACGTTAACCTGAATTCAGCAGAGGCCAGTAATATTAATAAAGCTATTTTCTAAATGCTTTGTGCAATAATCTTGATATTATGTGTTTATATTACTATGCATCTAAGAGTTATTTTATTCTTATCTCATATTTATTATCTACCACTTGGCTTATTTTTAGAAAATTTTGTCAATGGATTCGGGTTACGATTTAAAAGACTTACGATTAGTGTTGGAATTATATATTGTGTTATTAATGGACGTACATATTTATAGTTTTTTTTTTTCATGAGTTCTATTGATTAACTTAAGGAGAAATAGTCCACCTATTTCTCCTTATAACAGCACAGAAGTATGCGAAATTCCCAAGAATGGCCCACACAGTATGACATTAGGATATGCATAGTATTAATATGTCGTTATAATATAACTGAAAAAAAAAAACTCGAAAGAAACTAGTTAATAACTGACTTGCAAAAGGAAAAAAACTGGCTTATTTGAATTTAAAATGCCAAATCCAACCGTATTTTTAAAGTTCAAAGTGATTATACTATTACATTACAAAACGAAATGAATAAATCCGTCTGACCCAGACGATATAATACCAAACACACTCCAACAAAGTTTAGGGCTATGCACGCGTAAACATTGGAAATAATACCTAAGTAAATACTAGCTCAGTCATGTAAGTTATAACATAAATAACGGACGGTTAAACATGGAGCAGCTTCAAGTTAAACAATAACTTACCCAGTTTCACCTGCAAACACCAGGTGGCGCTGAATATTTATTTATTTATTTATTTATTTAAACTTTATGTACAAAAGTGGTACATGGGCGGACTTAATGCATCAAGGCATTCTCTACCAGTCATAATATGTGCCGCATTTCTGTATCTTTAGGCGTGTTTACTCTACACCATTGGAATTTCCTGTTTCTACTGTATTGGCAAGATTCTAGGAGTGTGTGAAAGCCCCAAAAAGATTTCTTTAGAAAAAACCCATTAAAAAGTTCTTAAAGATCTCCGAATTTTACTTCAGAGATTTTAATTTTATTTTATTTTAGAGACGACTTTGGATTCTTCCACTAATTCCAAATCGTCTCTTCAGTTATGTTGTAGGTTTAAGTAATAGATTTATTTACCTCAAAAAAACCTTGATTTTTTGTTTCGCTTAAAACAAGAAAAAGCATTTTACGTTGTAGAGAACTGCAACTGGGGACTTTTGATTACTGCTAATCACCCAAAAAAAATATCCTTTATTTGCTGTCAATGTAAAACATGAGAATAATGTTATTAAAAAGTATTTCTTAATCTTTTATTATGTAAAAGCCACTATCTAATACTGTAAAAGTAACATAGAAAGATGAACTCAGAACGTCCAAAGCTCTTTAGTACAACAACAAGGCTGTTTAACTGTTTACCGAGTCGAGCCAGTCAATTAAGGAAATGGCTCGCTGTTTTCACTGTAAATCGACCAAGCAAACTGTTACTAAATGAGCCGACCAAGCACAGCTAAACGATATTACATTTTGCTTAAAGCTCTGTTATATTGCTCAGTTTATTATTTGGTGTAAAATATGCAATTCAATATTTCAAGGACTGAAACGGATATTATACTGATTGAGGGCGCAGTAAAGATAGTATTTGCTTATATTATTTTCAGTAGCGACTGATGACCAATCACTCCAAAAGCTTGGTTATACGTAGGTGGGTGGAAACAGGGTGAACACGAGTTCATACAACCCTCTTGATAATATTCACTTACTCTTATGAAAGTGTGGGAAGAAAAGGGACGGTTTATTTTTAGCCAAGACCAAACAAGACATTATTAATACAAAAGTAACAATAGAACTTTAGGCATTGTCCTAGAAAACATGCAAAATTACCCACTGTGCTCGCAATATTCAGTTCAGTACATTCGTATCTTCCACAAGGTAATATTAAAAGATGTTTTCATGCGAAACAATGAAAGATGTCGCCGCCTCCAGAACGTTTTCCCGCCAACGCGGCCGCCATGACACTTCCCTTAAACACGAACTGTCAGTTTCATTGTCCTGTTTCGAGGCTCATTTAAAGGCAGACTCCACAAGTGGGTAGGTATAAAACACTTTTGTTGACTTGAATGCTGAAAGCTTCAGCGTTTTCTTTTTGAATGCTGACGTGGGTTGTTGAATATTTTATAAGTAACTTTGCTAGCGAAACAAAGTGCGTACTTTGTGGGCCGACACCAAAGCGCTTTTGTGTGTACAAGTTGACATTTATTTATCATTGCAGATAGCAGAATTTATTTACTGTATGTTAGAGACAGACACATTCTAGTAAGCATGTCACGATACATAGTTTTATGAAATATCTTACGAAGTCTGTAGAAACAGGTAGGCCGGTAATCGCAGTATATCATAGGGATTATTGTTGGCAAGTTAAGACACTATCTAACCACCAACTAACCTTTATTTTCTCGACACAATGTCAGAGGGGATATGCCGTGATGAAAATAAATTGTCTTGCGCTCACCTTACTACCTTTACATACTAAACTGTCTTTAAATCTTGAATCACATAGTTGGTGCTTTTCATAGGCCCGAGGGGCCGAGGACCAAGAACCAACAAGAAAATGCAGTCACCAGACATGAGATTACAAACGTTCTTTTTTACGCGATTGCCAAAGAAGGAGGGTAATGTGTTTTAGGTATCATAATAAAAGCTCGAGATGACGATTGATTCCCCTAAATAGTTAAATAATCAAATCTGTTATTTAACTAAAAATGAATGCTACCAAACTTGTTTGGAACATTTAAGTCGTTTTTGCATAGGCATCGGTGTATTACTAGATACTTAACACCTACATCTACCAAAGTCCTCGTACTGGGAGCATTAAGTGGTTTATTGCTGTAGTTTAACACGGCAATTAATCTCAAGCCGCAATATCCTATTACAGCTTTGATCCACTTAGTGAGAAACACCGTGAAATCCAGACGGTATATTCTGTAAAATTTCTCCGTGAACACATAGGCAGTGAACTGTCATTCCGCTTTCACGCTATGATAAATACCAAAGTAAGGATATTTGGGTAGGCCGCATAAAGACTCAAAACTGCCAGACTAACATGAAATGAACCCCAATTGCGGTCTACATGGTCCTCACATTCACAATACGTTATAAATGGATTGACAACAATTTTTCTGTTTATTTATATGTACTTAAGTTTTCACCGTGATAATTTTACCGAATAGCACTACTAATCAGTATGAGGACGATTGACGAATTGACGTGAACAGAAGTAAATTTTGAATTGACATTAGCATTCGAAGGTCACTTTGACAACACCGCTTACCTCATTCAAAAATAGACAACAAGAAAATATAGCAGGAAAATATACCTATTATAAATAAAATAACACAACCATATGACTATCCTGCCACCGTGCGATAAATCCATTAGACAATATAATAATAATAGATACGAGCGATAGAAGCGGACATTATCGTCCCCATATTATTACGATCAATTTGTCCCAGCATAAGCTAAGTATGTCACGCTAGGGAGGGAATGATATTATTACTGGATATTATTATATGTATTATCATTTATTAGGAGCTCGTAGATTAATAATAACAGCTACATTGGTTGATATTCAAGGTTAAGCAACGGTCTCCAAGGTGGATCTGTATATGGGTGACCATCCATTACATACCGAACCCCTCCGTGACTCAGAAAGGTCGTAAAACCAGTGGTATCAGTTGTAATATCCTACTTTATATTATCAATTTGCTATCTTCTTACTAATATTTTAAACGCGAAAGTTTGTATGTATGTTTTTACTCTTTTACGCAAAAAGTACTGAACGGATTTGTATGAAAATTAGCACACATATAGTTTATGATCTGGACTAACACATAGGATTTTTATCCCGATATTCCCACGGGATCGAGAGTAAAGCGGGTGAAACCGCGGGCGACAGCTATAGTAGGCACCAGATAAATGTGGAATAAAGTATATTGACCTTTCCCTAATAACTGTTCATAGGTACCTGAACAATTAAATATGAATCGTTTTTCATTATTAGACAATGTTAAGGATCACGAGAGATGATGTTCGGGACAGCTTTGTGTCATTAATTCCGTTTTTCAAATTAAAAATGTCAATAATTGTAGGTGGGTCAATGACCGTTATTCCACGATTATCTGGCGCCTACTATAGTTGTAGATAAAGAGATCTACAATATTACAACTGAGATCGATGGTTTGAGACCAGACTCCAATCCCCAAAACAGTTCAATAGGTTAGGTAAATGGATTGATATTATTATAGCTTCTATATTGTCGTTTATGTGAAAGTATTTTTAATAAATCATTGAGAAGATATTTTCGGCAAATATTTTAATAATTTGTAAATTGGAACGGCTCGCGGATATTGGTTACGTTGAGTGGACCGACCACAAAGCTGCAATGTTCGAACGAGATAAAATAAAATGAAAACGATTTTGGCTCGAATTCGTATGTTAAACTCAAATTGCAGTCAAAGAATTCACGTTTTTAAATTCCGTTTCGTTTACACGTTGGCGTTGGTCCCTTATGAATAATGTTAATTAACCTGACAAGTTTCTATATCAAATGCCATGATGACGTAGGTTATGTCGACAATGACATAATTTTTGTTCAGTTCAACCCCCTTTTTTCATAAAACTTTTTACCATTACCTACTTAGATAAAATACTGTTTAAGAGATTCTAAATTCAAATTCTCAATACAAAATTTTGAATAAAGAATCTGCTTATTTTAGCTATGTAATGTTTTTTTTTAATTTTTTTTAATTTAGCTGTGAATATATAAGGTAAAAAATTTGACTGCCTGACTGAAACAGTGTTATCTATATATATAAAAGAAAGTCGTGTTAGTTACACTATTTATAACTCAAGAACGGCTGACCCGATTTGGCTGACAATTGGTGGGGATGGGGAGGTAGCTTAGAACCAGGAGACATAGGATTTTTATCTCGTTTTATTACAAAACACAACAAACAGAAAAACGAAAAATTTACCAGTCAAAACATATAATATCAGTCTAGCCGTTCATTTGTTAAAAATGGTGTAACAAAACGCAACTGACACGGAATAATAAAACGCAACTGACAGCTAAGCGTAATGTTATCTATGGTATGTATGATTGAAAATTTGACAATTAGAAAAAAAATATGGACAAAAATCATTATCGAATACAACACCATTTCTGATACATGACAAAAACAAAACACGGCAAAAATGTATGCTGTGGCGGTACGAAGTTCGCCGGGACCACTAGTTGGTAATAATACCAATACCTACAATATTGCAATAGAAAAAATAAATAGGCATCTCGTTACTCGTCTTTTGAATAGAAGCAAACAGAGCTACAGTTACAACTATGGTCGACGCCATATAAATTTGCAATAAAGTTCATTGACCCACCTACATTTATTGACATACTTAATTCCGAAAAGAGAAATAAAGACATAAACTGTCCTGAATCGACATTTATCGTAATCCTTTACATTTATCTGGACGTCGACCATAGTTTCAATAACGCGATGCAACAATTACACAACGCGATTTAAAAAAAAGGGATTGACGCGTTGTTGCATGACGCCTGCCTACGGAAGCCATTGTCAGTTTGTCTGTGATTTTTCACATCGATTCCGGAATTTCCCGATAAACGGCGACTGAACAGATTACTCAGGATAATTACTTAACTTTTCATTATTAAATATTCTACTTCCAGGTACCTGTTACGTGTTCACTTGATAATACCGTTATTCGAGGAAGAGCTAAAGATCGCAAATTACACAAAGCGAAAGGTATGAATTTAATTAATTATGACCTCATATAATGCGAAGGTTTTCAACAATAAAGGCTTCGCTTTAATGGCCTTATTTCACAGGAACCGTGCATAATTCGTATTAAAGTAGCCTTCTCACTCGCATCACATCATATCAGCCGAAAGACGTCCACTGCTGGACATAGGCCTCCACCAAGTGTCGCCACAACAACCGGTCCTGCAGCTCTACTATGACACGCTAATGCAATCCAATTCCGATGATGTAAACGGGATAGTGCAATTCGCTATGTATAGCTCCATCTCCCTC
Organism: Mamestra brassicae; assembly: GCA_905163435.1. Taxonomy (NCBI): domain Eukaryota; kingdom Metazoa; phylum Arthropoda; class Insecta; order Lepidoptera; family Noctuidae; genus Mamestra; species Mamestra brassicae. The sequence continues at coordinate 17,272,415 of LR990999.1, read as the reverse complement.
TTAGAGCGGAATTATGATCGTTTTAAGACTTCATAGTCTGTCATCCATCGCCTACCGGCGACCCTCACCAGGTCATCAATCCGCCTTGCGGGAGGCCTACTCAGTACTCACTCAGAAATGAGTTAGCTTAAGATAAACAAACGGAGTATTCTTAAAATTCTTACTTACTATTCTATTGCGAAAGTTTGAATGGATGTTAGTAACTTAATCACGTCAGAACGGCTGAACGGATCTGGATGTAACGCACTGAGATAGATTTATAGACTGAAATAGACTATAATCCCTTGGGGTAATTTACTAAATTCACGAGGGCGAAGCCGCTGCCAGAAGCAGTTCTTCAATAGTTTACTAGTATTTAAAGGCTACAATTTCAATGCGTACCAAGTAAATAACGTTTTAAGTTCCAAAATAATTATACACTCATCATCAAGAATAATTGTACGTGTTGTATATTCTTTTTGCCTACCAAAATGGATAAATGCTCACCTAATCTTATTTTCCTGAAATACAATGTTTCTTCTTCTTGCTTCTTCTTCCACTTCTGTTACTAATGCTTCTTCTTCCACTTCTGTTACTAGGAGAACTTGGATGCGAGCTAAGCGAGCTCGGGACTTGGGATACCCCGACTCGGTAAGGTTAGGTTAGAAGGGGATGGCGGGGTCTAGTGAGCGTGCGAAGCGAGCGAATCAGACCCCGCTATCCCCTTCGTGGTTGTGTTTTTTTCACCGTAGACTCGATTTCGCCTTTTGGTGAGCATTTATCCGTGCTGGAAGGTATTTCGAATTGTTTTATAGTAAAATATGAACTTTTCTGGTAGGCGTTTATACACAAGCCGTATTTTAATACATGTTAAAAGCAGCATAATATTCTATCTTATGCCTAGCAATATTACATTGTAGCCTTGTGGTGATTACTGATGCATAGCGTTGTAAGACGTGTCAACTTGAGAGAAGCCATTATGAACAAGGACTGAATTAATAAGAGGCTAGCCTGCACGGTCGGTTTTATGCACTTTCTTTATGATATTGAGTCAGTCAAGAAAACTTGATATGGTAGCAAAATTTAAGAAGTATTGGCACCGTGTTAGTGTTATTGGAATAATTATGTTGGACTTTCTAGATTAGAAATGTGTAAAAGAAATTGCTGTCATGCCACCTTATTAATTAAAATGAAAATAACGAAAAGCGCTTAGGTAAGAAAATTTTAAGGAGGCACTTCACTTGGCGTATTTGCCCAAATGTTTGTGTTACTTGGAAAATAGAAAATATATTCTAAAGTGATTGAAACAAGTTCATTTTTTAATAAAGAAGTAAGGCGAATATTTGTGCAAAAATAGGCCAAGTGAAATGCCAGCATTAGTCAAATGAGAAAATAGACGCAACCGCTTAGGGGAGGGGTCCTCTATTTTGAAATCAATCAATCAGAACCTTATAGACTGAGATCCTTTTTTTTTGTGAGTGTCGTCTCGCAGTTCAACCTATGAGGTTGTCGACTGCTTAACCGGGCTTCCCTGTGGTGGCTTTAATATAATATTAAAGCCTCCAACCAGTGCCGCCAGACCTCCCTGATTTTCTTACGAACAATTTATATGGGATATAGTATTGTTAGTAATACCTGCTAGCTTGGGCCGACAGCCAATTTTTTATTTTTTTTATATCAAAGGTATTTGAGTAGTCAAGGAGGTTATTTCGCATCCTCCCAAATTCTGGTAGACTTTAGCTTTCGTTATTTGCACTTACTAAATAAACTATGGGCAAATTTCAGCCTTGTGAATAGGATCTCAGTCGAGGTGGTGACCAACTCTTAGACTATTACAATGACCAATCAGTCGTAAAAATATTATTTAGTTATTAATGATTTAATCAGCACCCAGGCTTAGAAAAAAGTGATTAATTGGCCGGTCCAAGCTAGCAGAAATGCTTGTGTTAAAAGTACATACTAACACTTCTTTATCCCGCACATTTTGTTAAAACATAATCATTTTGACGGGTGCCTGGTCCTGATACCTCAGTGCTGCCATCTACTGAACGTCATAACAGAAAACCCTCATTGCAAAATGTATGGGATTGACCTCATGACATTATGGTAACGTAAACAAGTATCCTACGCCAAAAATGGTCGTGAAATCTCATAAAAAACTGGCCCAGTGCGAGTCGGACTCTAAAACGAAGGGTTCCGTACCATATACCAAAAAAAAATACGTTTGTTGTATGGGAGCCCCCTTAAATATTTATTTTATTATAGCGGCAACAGAAATACATCATCTGTGAAAAGATCAACTGTCTGACTATCACAGTTCATGAGATACAGCCTGGTGACAGACGGACAGATAGACAGACGGACGGACAGCGGAGTCTTAGTAATAGGGTCCAGTTTTACCCTTTGGGTACGGCACTCTCAAAATGACAATCAATTCGTAAACTCACAAATGCTAACTGCGATTTCCAACCTGTTGCATCGAAAGAGCATTGACAATATCCGACCAAAATACTTAAAAGCTACGAAACCTCTTTTCTACTATCCATTCAGAAACTTCCACCTTCAAAGTATCCTTCAACAATTTGCCAACAGGAAAGGAGATCCTTCTCACTTTCCGTATGCCAATAAAACGGATTAGTATTCTGTCGGCTGTAAGCCTTCGACAAATGATGATGTGTATGGCCATCATAATGCATGGCTGGTGTGAAGTGACAAGTAATCCGTTTGATAGTTCCGCTATCACAATAAGACCGGTTTCAGATTTACGGGCATCAGAATACCTGCCGGGGCGGGGGGGGGGGGGGGCTACTGTCTAAGCCCGAAGTCCGTAGTTTCGGGCTTAGTTGCGAGCGTATTCTAGTCCATTGTTAGTTCGTCGTAGATGGCCATGCGGTTCTTTTTGTTGCCGTACAAATTTCGCTTCTTAGTTTTTCATGTTGCGACATTGGTGCCGCTACACTAGTCTAGATAGATGTTACGAGGTTAAACCAGATAAAATTAATAATAGATGTGAAAAATATCTACTTTGTAAAACAGTTTTTTGTCTCCTGAAAAGCTCATCAGTTTACATATACGAGGTGTCACATCTAGACCGATGATATACAACGGTTGCTGTAAAATCGTTTGACAGCAAAGTCGATTGCTAAATGTGCTACAGAGTGAAATCTGATCGACATGAACTTAAACACAGCTCATTCATCTTCCGAATGCCTGGCAAAAGCACCCCACCCACACACTTCAATCAATCCATGTCATTTAGCCATGAGCCCCTCAAAGATGACGGTTAAATATGATTCCAATTTCAAACTAATCCGGCTTCCAGCCAATATTCAAGGAGAGAAATTTCAATCTCGCACGGTATGTTCGAAAATTGAAAAATTTTCTTACAGCATTTTATCGGTCTTTGGCAGCGAGGCATGGCTTACCCTACTAGGAGCCAGGAGGTACTCGTCAAATATTGCATTGGTTTATTATAATCGTTAATACTTACAACAGCGGGATTCTTCGTCGGAGACAGCTTTGCAGATTTCCGTGATTGGAATTGAAGAACTGTCGTTTTTTTCTGCGATTTCGGGGTTGAAACATTTTAAATACGACGATGGCCTCACATATAGTTACAGTGAGAGCTGGGCCGCCTTTTAATAAAACGATCAATACAGAAATATGCCATAAATATTTGTCATAACTAATAGAAAAAAATAAAAAATAATCACACATATGTCACATTTTGGGGACATGTGCTCTTCTTTAATACAGTGACATTTGCGCCCCAAAGAATTGCCTTTACCTTGGACAGAGACTAAGCGTAAGCATTGCCAAATAACACCAGTCTCTTAGGTACACTTCCAGTTTACAGTGATACGGAGAAATTTTTTGAAAACCTTAAGTAGGTTGTCATAAAATTGCCCCGCATCGCTGTCGAGTGTAGATGGGAGTTTTTATTTTAAGTGTATATAAGTTCCCATTAAAATAGATGAACACAGCGTTCAGTACGTCTAACCAAAGATATCCAAGCAAAAAAACACTGATTGAAGTGATTTTATTTTGACATAAAATAATAAATTGACAACATTTTTAGTATATTTTCGTTAGCTTTTTTTTCTTAATATTTTTTTACCAATGTCCTTATTTTGATGGTGTAAATGATTTCTTAAAGTTTGTGCATCTATTTTGATGGGACTGTAGCGCCATCAATATCGCCACATATAAAAACTAAGAAGCGAAATTTGTACGGCAACAAAAAGAACCGCAACGCCATCTATCCTGTCAGCGACGAACCACCAACGAAATCCTACATCGCGCAAGCAAAGTTCTCCGTGCGATTTGAACATATACAACGCAGAAGATATCTCAATCTATTTTTACAATAAAACCAAAACCTTACCAGTTCTTTCATAATTAGTAGATCGTATCTCACCTCAAACCTCATACAAAGGCTCCTTAGTTCTCCACTTAGCAATACGTTGACGTTGACGTTAGTCATACTAGTTTACATGTTCCAGATATAATATTATAATGAGGCCGTTATTTAGCATAAATCTTACTTACCTTGGAAATAACACGAGAGCGATTTATATTCTCTTGTAATAATATTGAGAATTTTTAAATAGGTAATAAGATAATAGGTACCTACTTAATTATTTTTTTTGGGCTGACGGGAGCATAGTTTGCTTGTTGTCCTCGCTCACTCTAACTACCGTCATCCCATTCGAACCTTATAAATCCGTGCCCTAAGATCCTGCAAACCCTATCATGATTTCAGCCGAAAAACAATCTCGTACTGGACATAGGCCTCCCCCAACAGTCACCACGTTGACCGGACCTTTGACTGTCATTTGTAGATCTTTGACAGCCGTAATGGATTGCCAGAAAATCTGACACTAGTCGAGTTCCCAGTTACTGGGTTTTGGATGTCAGATATTAAGCTGAATCCGGTTTGATTGGAACCCGAATCCAATACAGTTGGGAAAAGGCTAGGCAGATGAATGAATGAATATGGTGAACATAATGAAGTGTATTCTCATCTAGGCCACATCATGAAATTACCAATTCTACGATATGTCTACGACATGAAAATTACGCTTGAACTTACCAATCAGCACCGTCGATAGTTAATATTTCCACTGAATGTACTATTTCCTATAGATAATAGCAAATCCGTTCACGATATTTTCCTCTCAAACTGCCTTGAGAGGAAACAGTGAACATACACACACTAGAAATAAACACGCTGCATGTATGTACGCTATTTTAAATATTATTTATTATGTTGTTTAATATAATTTCTATTAAAAACCGAGTATCAAGGCCGCAGTGAAACTGAACGTGTAAAATGATTTATGTCGCATTGTATACGGGATCTGCTGCCGAGAATCATAAATTTTCATGAGATGATTTTAGGCTGGTGCCCACCAGCCTATAATACATATTGCGATTGAGAAAGATACATTACTATATAACTACGTTTTTCTTCATATTGATAGAATGGAGACATGACAGGACACCAAGAAGTGTCGCCTTTGGTACCCTACAAAAGCGTAACGTCGCTTAAGTACACAGTATTATTGAGTAATTCAGTGGCCCTACTATGACGTGCTAATGCCATCCAATTCCGATGATGTAAAAGGGATAGTGCTATTCGCTAGTATAGCTATGTCTCTCTCTTAGAGCGGAATCATGATCGTTTTAAGATTTCATAGTAGGGCCCCAGGTCACTTATGTCATACTAGCTTTTGCTCGCGACTCCGTTTTTTCTCGTTCCCGGATATAAATTACGGTAAGTGTGATTGATTGAAAATTATTAAATATTACCGAACTTGATTAATAATTACCGAAAGTCGAGGTAAAAAAGTAAAAAATTAATCACTTTTATCAGTGATTATTAATAATGTAACCTTAGTACCGATAAATGTTAAATTTATTTAGTATTTTGGAGGCCCGGCCGACGGAGCCCCGGTGCTCCTATTTCTGGTTGGTTTAAAAAAATAACCACGAAGGTGATGCCATCCCCTTCTAACCAACGCCTGTCCGAGTCGGGGTGCCCCAAGTCCCAATACTGGACAAGTAACTTGGATTTATTTTATTTTATTACTTTTACCAACGAGGTAATGAATTATTAATAAAAACTGCTAAAAGTGATGAGTTTCAATTATAATATGTTCACATTTACCAGATCATGAGGTAATTATTAAAATCATTATATGTATAGATGTTCGTTAATTATTATATTTTTCTCAATTAATAACATACCGTAACACATGTAAATAAATAAATATATATTTAATATGTATATAAATACTAATTATATAATTGTATAGCCTTCCTTATGAATGTGGTTATCATATAAAATAAGAATTTTCCAAATCCGACCGGTAGTTCCAGAGATTAGCGCGTACGAACAAACTCATTTAGCACTTTAGCTAACTTTTCAAAAGATTGGTGCGATGATTTATATTGAAACTTCCGCATTATGTGTTTGTTCATTATTTATAGGCTCGTATTTGAAGACAATCTAGCTGTAATAAACCTTAGGTCCTTTCGGTGTAGAACAGAAAAAATCTAGCAACAAACAAGAGTTAAACCCGACCACAGATGTTCTATAGGAAAGTCATGTTAAATTAGAAAGATTTTTTTTTTGTGATGGGTTTGCTCTTGAGTCTAGTCTAAGTCAGAGGTGACAGGGACAAAGTCGACGATGGAGCGAGCTTACCTAGAAGAAGTCTGTTCACTGTAACTTTGAAGAGATTGACATCAAATAATGTAACCATTAACACACGAAATTATAAAACCACATCAAAAGACTCTTAAACATCAGCTAAGTGCGTGTCGGACCACGCACAGTGAAGAGTTCCGTAGTTATCCGTCAAATTACAGCATCGTTGCATCAATAGACTTTGAGTAAAACCGCGAACGGACGGACGTGGCGAAACTAAAAGATTTCCTTGTTTTACTACGGAACCCTAAAAATTAACATTAAAGATTTCTCCATCCTTTAAATCGCGGTCGATAGCAAGGACGAATCTTAATTTCAAAGAAAATTTCTTTGATCCTATTTTTATAGACAGATTAGTTTAGCTCGCGGCTTCGCCCGCTATTAAACTTATTTTTATTACATCAAACACGGGAAACGCATCTATTCTTAATAGTTGTAAGAGAACGAATTTATCTTTATGTATATTTTCATGACAGAGCGTTGAAATGATGAATCGAACTTGAAACGCCGGTTTTATTCAAAACATCTACGTTATACGTCTAAATAATCAATCCGCCTAGCCAAACTATTGGGGTCAGCTCCCAGTCTAGTTCCAGTTCCAGTAGTCGGATGCAGCTGAATACCAGTATTCGACATGGTGCGACTGCCTCTCTTACCTCTGTAGAGGTCTGCGGTCATCATCATCTTCCTGCCCTTATCCCATCTTACTTGGGGTCGACGCAACACGTTTTTTTCTTCCATTCTGTCCTGTCAGCCGTCACGCTATCACTGACTCCCTTTTCTTTCATATCACTTCTAACACAATCTATCCATCTTTTCTTTGGCCTCCCGCTCCCTGTCCATCCATCTACATTTATATTCATAACATGCATTTCATCCCTCCTCTTCACATGACCATACCAAGAGAAGCAGTTCCCTTTTAGCTTTTCCGTTACTGGCGCCACTTTTAAACTACCTCTAATGAACTCATTCCTCACTTTATCCATTCTTTACACATCCATCTCAACTACTACAATTAATTTAATCCTTTATTTCAGACATCTAGGGCCCATACAATAAAACATAAGACAAAAACTATAAATAACATTAATAAATATTACAATAAATGGACACTATTGCACACGATACGACGGGTTCGTGTTTCGCTGAATGATAGCCAGTACTAAAGGCTTAACGTGCTTTCCGAGGCACAGAGGAGGCTCGGTATGTAATGGATGGTAACCCATCCACGGACCGACCTAGGCAACCATCGCTTAACCTCGATGATCAACCGTGCGGTTGTTATGACTAGCTGTTGCCCGCGACTTCGTTCGCGTGTGTGTCGGAAAATAAAAACATGTCGCTAGTTTATGATTACTCCAAACATTGACCTAAGACCAAATTAATATGTTGATTGAGATAAATGTTGATTGCTCTTACAAATGATTCTATAGCTGAGGTTGTCCTTGCTTATTGAGACACCTTAGAACCTACCTTCCTATATAAATAAAGAAAGAAAGACACAATGTAGGTACTTATAAAAAAGAGGAAATCTAATCGTATTTCACCTAATTAATTTCCAATAATTAGTTGTGATGAATTAAGCCTTATCTTATCCCTGAAGAGTATAAAACAAAGGGCGGGTTTTTGTATTGAGTCTGTTTAAGTTGCGACGGGTCGATATTTTTTTGAATTGAGTCTGTTTAATTTGCGACGCGTCGATATTTTTTTGAATTGAGTCTGTTTAATTTGCGACGGGTCGATGTTTTTTTGAATTCCAACCACCGGTGGTGCAAAATAAAATTGAACTAAAAGCTGCATTTACTTAAGTGCGTCAACACAGTCATTAAATGTTTAACAGAGGTGTTAATTTTGGTGACATGACTAATGGTTTCGCGCTATAAATGAACAATTTGCATTATGTGCGCCTACTAGTATTGATTCATATTAAATCCACTCGTAATAACAAAGCAAGGGTTCTTGATTTGTATTGCTCGCAGAACATCGAAAAGCATACTTTCATCGTCGACCACATTATCGCTTTCCATCTGGCGAGATTGTAGTCGAACGTGAACCTTGGTTCTGAAGTAGACCGCGAACCGGAAGACATAGCATTGGAAGGCCACAAGGTGGACCGACGTCCTTGGGAAAACCGCAAGAATTCGCTGGATGCGCGACGCACAGAACCGGTCGTAGCAGCGACACGTGGGACAGGCCTGTGTCTTTTGGCTGAATGGATATCTTTTAACTGAAATAATGATGATGTAGAATTCTTTAACACGAAACGTAAACATTCAGTGATTAACATGGAAATCAAGGACTTGCCCAGGGAATTAGTTTTCCCGGTAGCATTGTATTCTACTGGAGTACTGGTGGATCTTTAGCTACACTTTACGATACTCTTGGGAACAAAAAGGGTCAATCGTTTTAAGAGGAGGTCGCAAGTATCTCAAAAAGGGTAAAAGTAAACACATAAAGTACCTAGCTATTCTTTATACGTCCTTTTTCAATCTAAAAGGTTCAACTTAGGGTTGCCAACTCCTTTAAAAGAAACGGAATATCATTTATTCTACCTATAGAAAGGGTAAATGAAGAGTAGTCTTCGAGAAACGAGTAGTTAGCAAAACCAACATATCGTTGTTTTTAAAATAATTGGACGACTACCTTTTAAAACTACAATTTTAAATCAAGCCATGGTATTCTTTTACTACCAGTTTGCTGTTATGACCTAAAAGACAAAAACTCCTTCAGTGAAATGCCGAAACGACAGGATTTCATTCATTTTTAGCTCATAGTCGGATTTAAAACATGAGTAAGTACCTATTTTAGCAAACTCAATTGTTTTTGTTGATTATGTAGAACACGGCTTACGTACCGCGGGCCTGCGTGCGGCGAGCCACCCAACGCTCGCCATCCGCAGGCCCGCGGTACGCAAGCCGTGTACTGTGTTCACAACCAGGCCCGGGTCGGCGCGTTGTGTTCCACGCGCGCCTCAAAGAGATGTCAGCATAGTAGACGGGGCCCGCTAGGGCCAGAGCCTGCCAGGGTTGCGGAATTTGTTCGAAAGAGTCACCGCAGCCCTGGAACGCAAAGGGCATTTCGAGAAACATGGATGGTTTTTAGTCAGTAAGAGTGACACTCACTTCCGCTCCACCCAGAGCGGAAGGAGTCATTTTAATGATTTCCCATCGGTAAAAAGAAAGCTTGTGTACGCCTAGGCCTACCGCCACAAAATAAAGTACAATACTGTATACAAGAGTATGGTTGACAACCCTATTTCAGCCTTTGAGATTATGCTAAAATAGTACAGATTGCGAGTGATATTCAAATCAAAGTCCCAATCCGTCTCTCTTGTTTAAGATAAACCTTTTACGGTGAAAAAGTAAAAACGGTTCTACGTTCACGTCTTAAAATTGAGACTCGTTTTAATCAAATCGATTTTTTCTTTAAGACTAAATCAAATTCGTTCTCGAATTGAAATACGAATCGAGTAGGCTAGGAGTCAGAAAATGGTATGTTAATGTCACCGGAAAATTGCAGACTCCGTAAGATTGTATACGTAGTACAATAAATTAATTAGAAGAAGTAGTTTACAATTTCACGCGATATTTAACAATCTTACGGCAATTTATTGCTGTTTGCCGGTGACATTAATAATTTTATAAATAAGTTGTGTAATAAATTTAAACTTGACTTGACTCATTTTCGTCCACAATTTTTGAGCCTCAATGAATTTGAAATTAACCCATCTATGCTGGGGTCGGCTTCCAGTCTCACTGGATGCATCTGAATACCAGTATTTTACTTGGACCGACTGCCTATCTGACCTCAATAACCACTTAAAATGATAATAAAAAATAAAGTCAAAAGTCAAAAAGTTTATTTCAATTAGGCCATTAAACGGCACTATTGAACGTCATCGTTTTTCCACTGTTTTTCCACTTATTTATTTATTTTAGGAAAACTTACAGCTAAAAAAATACAGTAACTAAAAGTTTAAACAAAATATGGCCTATTACAAGTTTCCACATGTAGCTCTTGAAACAGAAACTTGACAAAAAAAAGTATAGTGTAATTATAACACAAAACAGAAAAAAAAAACCAAATAAAAGATTGTAAATAACTATTTAAGCTCGAAGAAGCTATTACCTAATTTTTTTTTTCAAATTTGCCACGCTAGTATTGAAAACGTATTATAACAGCACTATTGACAGTTTCTTGGTACTTTAGTATTAATATCCCTCTTTTTATTGTTTACAACATGTTTACAACGCTAGTTGCAAGTAGCAAGTAGTTGTAGTTTAGTACGCTAGTATATTTGTATAATTTATGTACTATCCTTTTGTAATTCTCAATGTGTAATTGTTCGTTTCCCCGAATAAAAAAAATAAGACACCGGTTTAGGAGGTAGACGGAGCTATACAAGACGCCATAGCACTATGACTTGTTCACTACGGAATCATGACAGCATTGGAGGACATAGCAAACAGTATAGTATAATTTTTCACTTAATTAATACATTCTGTTTAATATAACAAGAGTAGGTAGTAGCAAATACCAACACATGACCTACACTGCAACAGAAATGTTTTACGTGACCCAGAATGTACAATACCTATATATTGTACATATCTTTTACCCCTGCAGATATCCGTACACAAATAACACTGAAACAGCGTATATCCGAGCCTGAAATTTTTATACATACGCCAAAAAGAAAAACCAATGAATAAGGGCGCGTTCCCACTATGTCGTGACGATATTATCATTTTGGACGACTGCCATACATTTTGTATGTAAAAAGTCGTGGACGACGGGTTATCGTGTCGTCCTATATGTGAACACCATTTAAATACACAAGCCACGACGCTTTAAACGACACGATAATGTAACCAGATGATTGTAAACATAAAATGATTTAAAAGAGTGTCCGTGGAGTTTCTTGCACGTTCTTCTCCATAGAGATCTACGCTTTCGAACGTGCAAATAGCTTCATGTTTATGACGGACTGACTTTGACAATTCAAAAGTACCTGATAATGGTTTATTTGAAATAAATGCTTTGACTTTGATCATATGTCGTCGCGACATAGTGGGAACGTGGCCTAACAGGAGTTGTAAAAATGAAAAAGCGGGTTTTATTCGGTTACACCCATTTGGAGCGCGGCGCTGCAAAATCAGTTTTCGCGTGATACAGCGGATTTTTTAACACGAATCTTTTTATAGCTGCTTTGAGACGAGATATTTGCTGCGGAATATCATGCCGTAATATGGCAGCGAGTTTAGGGAAGGATATTCCGTTTCTGCTAACCAGTTTCGAAGAGCAGGGTTTGTTTCTACTTTGACATTCAGGTAAGCTAATAAAATTAGTAGATTCAAATTTTGATTGTGTTTGACAACTTTCGTTAAAAATTATGATGAGCCCCTGTAAATAACAGATTAAAAAGTTGATAGAAGTGACACTATAATAGAAAAATTAAGAGGGATTTAGCGATGGAGGGAGTTCTCTTCTCTCTCATATTATTACGAAATATGTCTAAATTGTGTCGTCTCCTCGATTTTTTTAAATCGATGTAAACAACACATTAAAAAAATATTAATAAATTAATAATATAATACTTTTTATATTTTTAATGTTTTTTTTTTAGAAATATTTAAAAATGTAAATTAGTATGTAAGGAAAATAAATAAAGAGAATATAATATAAAAGAATAAGAGGGATTTAGCGATAGAGCAGGTCTCTGCTCTCTCTTTCTCTCCCATATTATAACGAAATATGCCTAAATTGTGTCGTCTCCTCGAATTTTTTAAATCGAATTGCCGCGTCCGAGGTTTCACTTCAAAAACTCTAGTATCGTACTTTTTCAGACCTACTAAACTTATTTAAAATACGTCTAACATGCTGTGGTACAAAAAATCAATACACCAAGTTTTTCACATCACCAATTTTATTATACACAGGTAAATAAATTTCGTAACGCCTACGCCTGTGACGTAGCGATTTATCACGCTATTGATGAAATGTCCCGTGACGGAATGCGTGACGAAGCGTGACATTCTGCTGGGAAGTGACATGGAAATATATTGAGTAAATAGAATATTAATGCTGTTTTTTTTCATCGTCGATTTGGTATCAAGGCCGCATTACTTCCACCCTTGGTAAGGATATTTGAAAAGGATGGGTAAAAGCGAACCAAGGCCGAAAACAGTCCATTACTGGTTGTGAGCCCTTCACCAGGTCGTCGATCCGCCTATCCAATCATATCGATATCGATGGGCCGGCGTTACGACAATCGCTAACCCATAAAGTAATTCATCATCATCATCTACAACCCGACTTCGCCCACTACTAATCATAGGGTAAAACCAGGATAGCCTTTCTTCTCTTGTGCCAATCCCTACGTTCCTGTGCCAGCCTCATGTTCTACCCGCGATGGCAAATGTGTCGTCTGCTCATTCCCGCACTGGCAGTGTCGGATTGGCTTCCATCGAACTTTGAGAGTAAAAGAACAGAGCGCGAACCCTGCGCCTTGGTTTGCGCACACCCTTATAGGGTATTCTACTAGGTAGAAAAAATATAATTCTATTAAGTCCGTCCGTTAGATTTTCAAAAAAAAATGAAAAAGTACGTATTTTTTGCCATTCCAAATCGCTAAACATAATAAAGATAAAGGATAAATTACGATAACTCATCAAAGTTCAAGAGAAGGGGGCTGGTGACGTCACGTCGCTATTAAAAAATGTACTATCGTACCTAGTGACGTCACGCGAGTTTCAACGCACTGTATCTTCGTATTTTTTTGTTTAAGTATGTGAAAAAAGAAAAAAATTGTGTCCAACAATTTTTTGAAAACCATCTGACGGACTAATGAATTTTTTTCAGTAGAATACTCAATTTTGCACTATAATAATAATATCTGCTGCGTTTTGAGCTAATCTGCTGGCCTATCTAAATTCGGTCGCGTCCCGACCTAATTTCGATCGTGGTGCCAGCAGAGCCAGGATTATGGCAGGATTTTTAAGAGGTTATTGCAAGGCTAACTTTTATGTAAAAACAAAATAAATGTCGTTCCGTAGAATAAAATGCTCTCTAAAATATTTAGCCGTACCTACTTTCAATTCTTTCAATTGAAAACCGTCCCGTTGCAAAATTTACGGAGAGTGAGTTTGCTGACTCGCCAAAGAGGTTTAGTTACTAAGAGGTGCTTTCAAAGATTTTCTGTTTCATTTTAGTGTTCCCTACCCAAAGGGTAAAACGGGACCCTATTACTAAGACTCGGACTGAGCTGTCCGCCTGTCACCAGGCTGTATCTCATGAACCGTGGTAGTTAGACAGTTGAAATTTTCACAGATGATATATTTCTGTTGCCGCTATAACGAAAAATACTAAAAAACAGAATAAAATAAATATTTAAAGGGGCTCCCATACAACAAACGTGATTTTTTTGCCGTTTTAATCGTACAGAACCCTTCGTGCGCGATTCGGACTCGCACTTGGCCGATTTATAATTAATTAACTCTTGTATTTTGAGTCCTGTCCAGTACATAATGATAACTAATCCATACCTAATTAAATAAATAGGAAGGTTGGTTTGTCTGTTATGTTTTCACGTATAAAACGCTAAACCAATATTGATACAAGAAGAGATGATTCGATCTTGGAGACATAGGATATATTTATTTTAGGGAAGTACGTACCAATTAAGGAGGAGCTCGTGGCTAAAGAATATCAGCCGCGCGGGTCGATAAAGGTTAAGCAACGCTTGCCAAGGTTGGTCTGTGGATGAGTGACCATCTTAACATACCGAGTTTCCTCCGTGCCTCGGAAAGCACGTTAAGCCGTTGGTCCCGGCTGTCATTTGTAGATCTTTGGCAGTCGTTACGGATTGTTAGAAGCTAGTAAATCTGACACCAGTCTCGCCAAGGAGTATCCGTGTCACCCAGTTAATGGGTTGTGGAGGTCTGGTAGGCAGCCGCTCCACGTAAAATACTATAGCCGACCCCAATATAGTTGGGAGAAGGCTAGGCAGATGATGACCTACCTAGTAAGACTCCCTTGTGGCAATGAAAAACAGTTTACAGGGTGAGGAATCGCGGGCAGAAGCTACGAAGCTAGGAATTCATAAAATTGAGCCCCCATCCCAATATTCCCAAATATTATAGTTAAGCATTTAAAACTGAAACCATTTAAATTAGTTCCGACACTAAATGCATAATTAAGTGCACTGCCAAGTGTGATTCATGAGTTTTAATTAATGTGCTGCTATTGTGAAGTTGACTGAATTGACATTTGAAATACTGGCTTGGAATTGAGTTAAATTAACGGTTTTCATGAAATACAAAAACTTCTTTCGAGTTGTTTGTTATCTGTAATTGAACTATTTATCACAATTTGATTTTGTAACTTCGATTTATAGCAATGTATTTTCCCTTTGTTGCAGGTAAACATCTGAGGGACATTGGAAAACGAGATATTCTAGACAGATGCCATAAATACCTTGTTTAGGTACCTACACTTCTCAAGTTTCTAATTTGACGTCGCCGCGTCGTTGCAGAGATGAGTTTGGTTTGTTAATGAAATAATGCGGTGAATTGGCGTTCCGGGTCCGTACAATGACGTGTCATTTCCATCATGATTCCGCTGTGAGAAAGGGACAATGCTATTCGTCCTGTATAGCTCCGTCTCTCTCTGTCTCTACGTAAACGTATTGGCATTGACACGTCATACTTTAAAGGCGTACTCCGGTAAATAGAAGTCTAATCTTAAGAAAAATTAATCACACGACTTATTTGGGAGAATTTAATGTAAGCACGTGATTTACTTACCTATATATTATGTATTTATTACTAGATCAAATTCATAATTATTACTAAGACTCCGCTGTCCGTCCTTCTGTCACCTGGCTGTATCTCATGAACCGTGATAGTTAGACAGTCCAAATTTTCACAGATGTATTTCTATTGTCGTTATATCAACAAATACTAAAAAACAGAATAAAATAAATATTTTACCATTGATAGGTTCCGTTTAACCACTATCTCACTTGATGGAAAGGAAAGATGTGGTCGCTGATGAAGCACTCTTGCCTAGAAGTAACTATAGAGGTATGCGGTACAGAGACTAAAGTCCCGCATACCTCCACTGAAAATAGGAGGATCCTCCGGCCAGACGGTTGTTGTGTCTGGTGGGAAACTGCCCGATAGTTGATATTCGGACTGTTGTATAAGTTCAAATCGCACGGAGAACTTTGCTTGCGCGATGCAGGATTCTTGTTCATCATGTTCATTCTTCACTCTTGGCGTACCCCCGATTGTAGAAAAATATAATAGAAATGAATAGAACTAGTCAAACTTACAATAGCCCGATGGTTCTACTAACGTCTGTGACATAGTCTGTGGCAGCGTGACCTTGTCGCCGCTGTTATCGGTTATTGTCGTTTATTTTCAGTAACCTACATTAATAATATACCCGCGGATTTATTTTAGATAGTGTTTTAACGTAGCTGGAGTGGGTGTTACAGGTCACTTTGGGTTGTTTCACATGAATCACTGAAAAGTTTTATTACTGCACTTGTACTATTTTTATTCAGAACTAGCTGTCGCCCGCGGCTCCGCCCGCGAGAATGTCGAAAATTATCCCAAGGGAACATACTCCCGGGATAAAAACTAACCTACGTCCTTTCCCGGGACTCAAACAATCTCTATACCAAACAGACACACACACACACACTCACAAACTTTCGCCTTTATAATATTAGTGTGATCAATTTTTCACAAAAAATATTACTTAGACTGGCCTGTTGGTCGAGTGGTTAGTGACCCTGACTACTAAAGCGGAGGTCGTGGGTTCGATTCCCACCCAGGACAAATCTTTGTGTGATGAGCATGATCATTTGTTCTGTGTCTGGGTGTAATTTGCCTATAATATGTATGTATTTAGAAATATATAAGTATGTTTATCAGTTGTCTGGTTGCCATAGCACAGGCTCTGCCTAGTTTGGGATCGGATGACCGTGTGTGAGTTGTCCGAAGATATTATTATTATTATTTATACTAGCGTTTTTTCGGCGGCTTTGGTCCCGTGACCTATCTCAAAAACCGTGAATTATAAGGATCGAAAGCCTAAGCCTACGCTCGTATTACTTCCCATCAGATCGAAGAAAACCTGATCTTTTCACAAACAACAAAAAAAAAATCTCTTCACTATCTTTTGCCCGCGACTTCGTACGCGCATGTCCAATTTTTTTCCGTTCCGGTATAGCCTTTAGCCTTCCTCATGAATGTGGCTATCATATACAAAAAGAATTTTCCAAATCCGACTGGTAGTTACAGAGATTTGCGCGTTCAAACAAACAAATTAACTCTTCAGCTTTACTATCTTCTAATATATAAAATTCTCGTGTCACAATGTTAGTTACCATACTCCTCCGAAACGGCTTGACCGATTTTTATGAAATTTTATATGCATATTCAGTAGGTCTGAGAATCGGCTACTATCTATTTTTCATACCCCTAAGTGATTTAATAAGGGTTGTCCTACCCCTAACATTTTTCTTTTTTGTATACATATAACCCTAAATTTTCACCCTTCTTTAATAGCGATATTAGTACTTTAATTATTTTCTACTCTCGGCGGTCGATTACCACTCGATCAGTTTTTCTGGACTATTAAATAATGTTATTTAAAAAAAAAAAAAATATTTCCCAACACTAAAAATGTTTTAGTGTTGGGAAGCCTATTTATTGGGGGAGGCTTTAGGCTATATAACATCACGCTACGGCCAATAGGAGCCGAGCATTCATGAAAAATGTGGCGCAGACGAAGTTGCGTGGGACAGCTAGTTATATATGTCTATATCTAATTCTTCTGTACGTGTGTTGACAGTGAACTCCTCCTAAACGGCTGAACTGATCTGAATGATTTTTTTTGTGTGTGTTCAAGTGGATTCGAGGATGGTTTAGATTCACAATTGGACCCGGTAGGTGGCGCTGTAATCGATTTCTATAGTTTTTCGTCAGACACAAAGCAAACGTTCGGACAGGACAACGTCTGTCGGGAGCACTAGTATTAGTATAGATAATAAATATCAGTTTAAAGCAATAAGTTGGCTAAACTAGTGATACAGTAATTCGTCAAGCAACCCCATTATTTTCTAAGACATCGGGTAATCAAAATAGATCTGTTGGTTGTAATTGGAGCTTCGTATCCATTATTATTTTTACTTTCACCTTGTTGGTAATTCCATAACAAAGAAAAAGGGCCACAAACGCAAAAATATGTCACAAACATTACAGCTTCTATTTTTCCTTCGTCTCCTAAATCTTATTAATCAATGTTCCAATTTAGGTGACTGGCATAATTCTATTGACAGTTTTCACCGACATACAACAAAACATATATTCACCCCTGACGATAAATCCCGCGACCTTGCGCACGAGTTGCTAATAAATAAATCCAATTACCGTGGCCCCACTGGGGCGCAGGGGGCCAGTGGCCCAACTCGATATAATACTGTAATAACATTAGCGATGACCGGCTTCACTAATGCCATTGTGAAAATTAGATTTAAAAGGCTTTTTTTGTACGTACTTGAAAGTTTAATATATAATGTTTTGCGACTTAGGAATAAGATGATTCTCTTTTGTTTTTAAAAGCGTTTAATCTTCATGAGATATCATACAAGCTCGCGGATCTTTTTCGTTGGCCGACGTTGATTTCGTGGGGTTTACCCGGCTCGTAGGGGGACTGCCCGGCGCGGCTGCCAAGCTCAGCCTGGTATAATAAATTTGGCGGGTGCTGGCACTGCACTAGTACACTACATTTTATGCTTAAAAGCGGTCGGTGGCGGCCAGTTTCGAGTAAGTAAAACTTGTTACAGAATAAACTCAATACCTCTTAAGGGGTCATTGTACTCAACATTATGAACAACATTTACTTACTATGGGACCAACCCCGAATTCGCGAAAAAAAATCTGCTGTTCAGTACTTTTTGTCGAGTTATTTTCGCGATTTCAGTGTTGGTCCCATAGTAAAAGTTGTTCATAATGATGAGTACAATAACCCCTTAAGAGGTACTGCGTTTATTCTGTTACACGTTGTATATTAAAAAGAGGTTAGAGAAACATAGATCAATTTTACTTTTCCATAGGAGGTGAAAAAACACTCTCAACTAAGAAAATCTCCTTCAGTTTCTCATAAAATTCTAACACTGCATCATGCGCTACATAATCACGCCGCACGCTCCGCCATACATCGCTCCGCTAACTCCTTGGTGGCCGCGGTGCGAGACTGGGACAACAGCCCTCTTCATCAAAGATGGCAAACCAGAAGTTTGCAACTTATTTTCATTATTTACTCTTATTTATGTGTGTTATTTGGATGTTAATCTGGCAATAAACAATTTCATTTCATTTCATAATTTTAAAAACTATTTACGTTCTTGCTTACACAATTCCTAGAAAGCTACGTCGTAGCCTTGCGAGCCTAGGCTCCGGTCAATAAGAAATGCGCTTATATTTAATTAGTTCAGTCGATAACTTAATTAAAAAGCTCATTTCCAGTTCTTCTTTACATAATGTAGCGATCTACCTACTCGTATATACTGTGGTACTTAAGAAGCTTATGGCTTCACGAGTCGACTCATGTTTGCAGTAAGGGGTATCGTTTAGAGGTTTGAAAGGCAGTAAACAAAAAATACTGGTATTCAACTGCATGCGGTTGGCCAGGAAACTAATTTTTCTGTGTTATGTATTGTAAAATACTTTGCATACTATTGTATAAATTCAAGTTTTTAAAACTTAACAGACAGATGTGTTGCTGGGGAGTTTGTTGCGCCACTTCTTCTTCCCAGCTAAAACACTAGGAAGTGGTGACGGGCGGGCGTCTTTATGTAGAACTTTGACGTTCAATAAGCTGGCACTCAGCCTGATTTGAATAAATGACTTTTTCATATTTTGGAAAAAGCTAGGGCGAGGAAAACGATTCTCTTTTAATCCTGATGAATTTACTTTTTTATATAATTTAATTTAATTTACTAATTTAGTTTTTTCGAACGATTCTTCCATTCTTATTATTTGTTGTTATAGCTGCAATAGATATATACATTCTGTGAAAATATAAAAGTCTAACTATTGCGGTTTACGAGATACAACCCGCTGAGAGACAGTCCGACGAACAAAGGAGGCTAAGATAGGGCAAAAAGTACAGCAATTAATTCGAAATCTCGTGAACACAATATGCTATTCTATATTCTCCCTAGAGCTAGCAGAAGCACAGATCACAGCTCAGTAGTCGAAGTTAAACCAGGTCACCCTGTAAATAAATTAGCTGGAGCGCTTGATACTTTACGATCCGCTTCTGTATGCAAAGCGCTGGAGCGCTGTAACAGGTTGGGGGAATAGTGGAAAGCTTTCGAGTAGCGGAGTTTTTAAATAACGATGCTTCGTGCGAGGAATTTCTACTGCTTTTTAGGTACGTTTGTAAACATAAACGTCACATGAACTTACTGTGGACCTGGAACAGCTGGGCTATAGTAATTAGTTTGTGAACATTTGGTGGTACTGGAAATAAAACCGTTTAATAAAAACACCTTTACAAAATGGATTTATAAAACGTTTTGGAAATTCATTATATTTCTAGGTAGAGAGTGAAATTCCCTGTATGATTCCAATTAGGTTACTTTTAGGTAAGCATGCTCCATCGCTGACCACATCATCGCTTTCCATCAGAAAAAGATAATGATCAAACGCGAACCTATCACTATTTTTAGGGGAACCCTAAACCTTAGGGTAAAATGAGACCATATTACTAAGACTTCCCTGTCCGTCAGTCACCAGGCTGAATCGTGATAGTTATACAGTTGAAATTTTCACAGATGATGTATTTCTGTTGCCGCTTTAACAACAAATACAAAAAAAAACAGAATAAAGTAAATATAATAAGGGGCTCCCATACAACAAACGTGATTTTTTTGCTGTTTTTATAGATAATTGTACGGAACCCTTCGTGCGCGAGTCCGACTCGCACTAGGCCGGTTTTTTTTTAAACCAAAAGTTATGGAATTGCGATCACTAGTCCAGAAGTATGCCAGGTATGGAGATTTCGGCCGACTTGTACAAAAAGAAGGAGGTTCGCTATTCGTCTGTCTACATATTTTTCTTTTGATTTTTGATGTCTTTCGTTAACGAATCATTTAAGAGGTCCAGCCTTCAAGAGAGGCTGTTTTCTTTCCTCTTGAAATTCCTTTCGGGACACCCACGTATGTAGAAGTTTTACTTGTTGTCTGAATATGTACACGTCGCGTCGTCGTGACAAACAAATCTCGTTCTGTACATATGTAGATTCCATAGAATTTCTATTCTATGGAATCCATGAACAGAACGGGATCTGTTTTTCACTCTTTATTATTTACACCATATAAGCAGAGGTCGGAATTAGGTAGAGTTATTTATGTTCTTCCACTGATTTCATACAGCGAAAGAATAAAGTGGATATGCCTCAAATCCCGAGTTTAATTGTAAAGAGCAGAAAAATCCCTTGATTTATTTTTAATTCCCCTGATTTACTTCTAATCCCATGATTTACTTTTACGTAAAAAGTTATTTACTTTTACACAATTTAAACCACTGCACGCGCGACGTTGCCCAATTTACATCAACGACATCGTATGTCCGAAGTTGCTAAATTCCAATGCGGCCACGCGCGAAGTTCGCACAAAGTAGCTTGTGAGATCAAAAGAAAAAATATTATTATTTATTTGTAATATTGTTGGCCACACGGGATTGTCTTTTAGAAATCCCGGGAAGATCCATATTAATATCAACATTTCGATGCAAGTACATAAATAAGTAACCATATAGACTTTTCAAAGATTTTCTTTGTCCCACTTACAAGAACCATTGTTCAACTACCCACAAGCCGTCAACGCTAACAAAAGCTACAATTTGATCCCGCCGCGAAACAAAACATCATTGATGGAGCTTTCCGAGAGAAACTTTCTGCTTCTAGCAATGCCTTTGAAACAAAATACGTTAATTAGTGAGAACTAAGAAAGTCAAGTAGTTACCGCCATTGTCCTTTGTTGTACCGCGCCGGTCAGTCTTTGTCACAGCCGCGCCCACGGCAAAGATTAGCCATGTAGCTTTACAAGTAGATTTGATTAAAGTTCCTAAGGGTGTAACAGAATTATTGCTTTACCTGAAATGGGGTCATTGTACTCATCATTATGAACTACTATTGGATCGCGAAAACAGCTGACTTGACAAAATTTACTGAACGGCTGTTTTTTATCTGACTGCGCGACGCAAATGAGGGTAATGTGTTAATTAGCCTATGTATGTATGTATTTGGGTTTGTACCTTTGTGGCACTATTTACACCAAACGCAGGGCCGATTTTGATACATGACACGTCCTTGATTTGTCATGAACGGTGCGAATGTCATAGAGTGCATAAAAATTTTGAAAAATCAAAATGGCCGCCATAATGTGAAAAAGAAAAAAATGAAAATCGAAGAACTATGTCAAGTGGGGTATCGTTGAATAGGTATTAAAAATCATTTTTAGGTTTCTCATATCGTTTTTAAATCAGAATATTACCGTTATTGATATGCAGTAGATTGTATTCTCATAATAGTTCTTGGCTTGATTTAACCATTCATATCTATAAATTAAACACTATTATTTTGCGAAGTTCTTAGTTATAATAAGTGGTTTTCACGTACTCATTTTTTTACATTATTTGTACACACATTCTGATTTGTCGTTTAGGTGGATGATTAGTAGGTTTGAATGTGTTTAAAAAAGAAGCATTGAAAACCAATCATAGAAATTGGGCGTCTTTGAGTCAACAGTGAAAAGGTCACTTCTAGGCAAACGCGTTCCATAATGCCCCCTAAGGCTCCATAATGCATTCTATAAGTAGGTCTTTAAATCAAGATTAAGTTACTACTATAGTAGGCGCCAGATAATCGTGGAATAACGGTCATTGACCCACCTACAATTATTGACATTTTTAATTTGAAAAACGGAATTAATGACACAAAGCTGTCCCGAATCATCATCTCTCGTGATCCTTAACATTGTCTAATAATGAAAAACGATTCATATTTAATTGTTCAGGTACCTATGAACAGTTATTAGGGAAAGGTCAATGTACTTTATTCCACATTTATCTGGCGCCTACTATAGGCAAATCATCGTCGACCACATCATCACTTTCCATCAGGTGAGATTGTGGTGAAACGCCAGCCTATGGGTCCTATCTCACTAGGCCACCATGGTGGAAGCCACAGAAGGCGCCACCAACAAAGTGTATGCATTGTGTTGCCACCAGCGGGTGGTTCGGTTGCCGTCAGCAAATTGCAGAAAACAAAAGAAAATTTGAATTTCGTGGTCTACCCTGGCGCTTCCACCTTAAAGAAAATGCAAAATCTTAAATGCATCAATTCTTTCTACATTGATCCCTTCTAGGAAATGTAACAATAAAATTAGGCTTATGATCTCCAGTCTCCAGGAAAGAGACGGAAATTCACAGTAGCCTACCTACGCTTGACAATGTGTATCACGCAAATTCCATTGAAATATGTAATCTTCTCCACGTGATACCTTGAAGTACTGAGAAATATAACCAGAAGGAGAATCATGCCGTACAATACATATACAGCTCAATCCATTGGAAATCTGAAATTCTATGAAACTCCGTCCATGGACACAATAGCCGATTGAATCGCCTTACACTGATTTAATTTTTGACTTGTATATGTCACCGGAAAATTGCAGATTCCGTAAGATTGTAATAAACCTTGATTAGATTATAATTACCTACTCGATATATTATGAAAAAATTGTTTTGTATAGATACAATAAATCCCATCGAAATTCAATAGTTTCCAATAAATCCGTGTCTTATTTAGAAAAAATAGTTAACACTTTCACGCGATATTTTACAATCTTAAGGCGTTTGCCATTTTCCGGTGACATATATAACGTAAGTACTTTCGACCACTAGTCTGCATTTTTGCCGACTGTAAATGTGTCTAGGTATTCGGTTTTACCGACCAGTCGGCGAATAATCGGTTCATCTCTAGTAGAATACCTACCCTTTGAATAATTTCACAGACGTCACGCATATAAGCGACGTTTTTTACATTACTTGGCATTACTTATGTGTAAGACCAGTGAGATGTAGTTTTCAATGCGAGGTTAAATAACAATAATTCATAACTAATACGGAGTTCAAAAATAACTGTGGTTTTTGCAAGTAGGCCTTAGGGTAGTGAAGTACTTCTTGACGTATCCTCTTCCTTTTTCCACTTCTTCGTTGGCTTCTCACAGCTGATGATAGCGACCACATACATGGTGTCGGACGTAAAAGAATTGCACCATCCCATCACTTCCCGTGGGTGTCATAAGAGGCGACTAAGGGACTCACCAGAGAATGATAGCAGCATTCTCTGTACATTGCAACAGATACACTGCGATCGCCAACCCGCCTACCAAGCGTGGCGATTGTGGCAAACCCCTCCTTTGGGGCAGGCCTGTGTCCAGCAGTGGACGTCTTTCGGCTGATATGATGATGACATTCAACAAGGCGACTCCAAGTAAGGCGTTCTTCTGCGGCATGGATCGCCTGTTGTTCCCTGCCTCCAACACGCATTACATAACGATATTAGATACTACTAGCGCCATCTAGTATCGAGTAGTAGAACTAGTCGAGTCAAGTACGTTCTAGACTTTTCTATGCCAGAACATTTTACAGTTCTCGATATCTGGTCAGTCGGCACCGGTAGTTACGAGTACTTTCCAGATGCTTCTTAAAACTACAGTAGAAGGTTCTGGAATTAATTGACCTATATAAGGACCGCATAGCCCGCGACCGAGTCAGTATTGGATTTGCGATACAAGCGAATACTTCGGAAGCGTGAAGCGGAAGTAGTGAAGTTGTGTTTCATAATTAGTGAGTTCAAAGTTGTAATTAGTGTTTTTAAATTAAAGTGTTATTTTGGTTATTTAATCGGCTGTTTTTATTGTCACAAACCCCAAGCTCGTAACAATACCAAGAAACCTTCATGTCAAATTTCAGCTTTCTACGACCAGTAGTTCCGGCTGTGCGTTGTCTGTCAGTCACTCAGTCAAATTGATAAAATCTATCTTTGTATAGAGCCCAAGGTGATTCTCCTGTCCACCTTCCAAAACTCTCACCAGATTAGCCATTCTACTTCCAACAAAAACATGTCTATTTACCACATCGTACCTAATATTATCACAAAGGTTATCTAATAATGGCTGCGAGGTCAGCAGAGATCAAAGCGCACATGTACCTAATTGCGCATCCTTATATTGTTTGGATATTCTTATCAGTGTTATCACATAGGCAAAGTCCGTTATGTAAACTTGAATACGGTTCTACGCTTTGTGAAGCTTTGGTTTTAGGGTACTGTACTTATGTGTCAAAAAAAATATTATTATTTCCCGTAACCTTTTAATAGGAAATCTTGGTTTCTATCAACGGCTTCGTGAATCTCGAAAATTACCCCAAGGGACTCCTGAGATGGAAAGTATCCTATATGGTACTTGGAGCCGGATACCAGCCAAGATCGAAGTTGTTGCTACCAATATTGTGAACCTAATAAATGTTCCAAACTTGAATTATTTTACAATTTATTATGTGTCTTAGTGGAAATAAGACCTATAAGTATGTATGTAGTTATATGTATATACATATATATAAATATGTATCTATTAGTCACTTTTTCGCAAAACTATACAACACATACATAGACATAGTTCGTCTGAATGCTAATTTGAAGTGACGGATGAAGCGTCTAAATTCCCATTTGTACAGCCAAATGTTAACAAATGTTTCTTAAGTCTCATTCAAATTGATTGACAATAACAAATGATGGCGAACTAATTTTGAATTGTGAATAATCGACTAGAACAAGGCTACATCAATCATCATTAAGATGTTCAGATTTTTAAAGATTTTTCCTTTCTAGACACAAAGTGACCATGTACAAAACCAAGTTCCCTTTAACAGAAAAAAAAAACAGATTTCCAACGTAACTCGACTCACGACACTATAAACTTCGCTAACAAAGTTTCCATCAGCCAGCAACTGAGCCGTTACCACATTACTGCGGCCTGTGTCCGCAATCCATTAGTGTCCGACACCGCTGACACTGGTGTCCGAGTTGCGCAACTTGCCACTTAGTTCCATAACTCTCGCGACACTGCGCGAATTAAAAGTTTATTGATGAACTGGATTAAGAGTAAACTATTATATTTACTGTACAAACTAATCATTCATTTTTTGTTAGTTCGAGGGAATCTCTGAAAGAAGGAACTGGTCCCTTACGATAAAATTGAACACAATCTCTCCTGATGGTAAGCGATGATGTGGTCGACGATGGCTTGCCTAGTAGTAACTTACTCTTGACTTAAAGAACTACTTAAGGAAGGGCTTTTTTTAGAATGGGAAATCATCAAATAACATCTTCCGCTCTGGGTGGAGCGGAAGGGCGTGTCAGATTCTTAATGACTAAAACCCATCCGTGTCCCTTCTAAAGCCCTTTGCGTTCCAGGGCCGCGGTGACTCTTTCGAACAAATTTCGCTAGGGCCCTAGCCGGCCCAGTCTTCTATGCTGACATCTCTTTGAGGCTAAGCGTCTCTGCGCTAAACCGCGGACACAGACAGACGGACATGGCGAAACTAAAAGGGCTCCTTGTTGACTACGGAACCCAAAAAATCTAGCTAGATTTTCCGACTCATTATTACATGAACTCTAACCTTGTTCTTTCTCCCCAACTTAATTATATTCTTAATGAATGCAAATATTATGCAAGTGAAGATATTATTATTATTATATAAGATGAAAGACCTTGACTCGGGAGCACCTAAGTCTTGTCTAGACAGGGTGTAAATAGATGCCTGGATCTAGTCAAGTTTAGGATAACATTATGTTATGGATATAGTCGTATGGGTTACTATTTAAAGTCGGAGATGATACCTATTTATCCAATGAATAAGTTGGGGGACTGGTGGTGGATCGTAAGGTTATAATAAGCTCTAGAAAGATGTTTTGGGAAGTTTCGAACGAGATTTTTTCAAGGTTAAAGGTTAAGCAACGTTTGCCAAGGTCGGTGTGTGGATGGGTGACGATCTTAACATACCGAGACTCCTCTGTGCCTCGGAAAGCACGTTAAGCCGTTGGTCCCGGTTGTAGATCTTTGGAAGTCGTTACGGGTAGTCACAAGCCAGAACCAGACAGCAGTCATTCCAAGAAGTACTGTGTTACCCATTAATGGAGGTCTGGAAGGCAGCCGTTCCACGTTAAATACTTAATGGTATTCAGCTGAATCCAGTTTGGAAAAGGCTAGGCGGATGATATTAAGATTTTATTTGGCTTGTAGCTTAAGGCGTTAGAACTACGCAAGTATGTATCTCGGAAATGCTCAAAGATTGCTCATTGACACAAAATTAATTATAGAGTGAATTTTATGCTATATTTTGACGATATCGCTGACAGAGTTTCACTACCTATGTGTAGCTACGTCCTCTTCTCAACGTAGCATTTATTCTTAATCATCTGCCTAGCCTTTTCCCAAGTTGATTGGGCTTAACACCAATAATTTAGTAACGTAGCATTCATGAAGCTTACCTACGACTGAACAATGAAATCTTTAAAAAAGAATATCCAATTTCACTAAAATGCGAACAACTTTACATTCAAAAGAACTCATTTCATTTCTCAAAAAAAAAACCCGCGAACCCATTTTCATACCCCATTTCAACTTGAAGAAACTACTAAAAGCATTTCAATTTTTAGTCCTGGCAACTTTTAAACAAATCATTTGAAAGTCAGGCACGTTCCTGAACGAGTTCTGAAAACGTGAGTTGTATTTTAATATGGAGTAAGCGAAGTAAACAAGTGCCGTAGCCTTTGGAAAAGCGAGGCGAAGTTCCCAACGTTTCTATGGCTTTATGAACACATTTGCTTTGTTTACATAATAAAGCTTGTTGTTTGATGAGGTCAGGTAGAGGAGAAAATATTAATGTAGCAATCAAATCAAAAATAATATTGTTTTTGTTTTTGTACATGTCTTGTTTTTGTGTGTACTATATTAACCACATATATTTTATGTATGTGTCACCGGAAAATTGTAGACTCTTTATTACATTAATTTTTTTCGATATGTTATGTAAAAATCGTTTTGTATACATACAATAAATTCCATCAAAATTCAATAGTTTCCAACATATCTGTGTCTTATTAAGAAAAAATTGTTTACAATTTGACGCGATATTTTACAATCTTACGGCGCGGCGTTTGCAGTTTTCCGGTGACATATGCAATAAAGATTTGAGATTTTTCCGATAGCCACACAGTTTTCAATTATCTTAAAAATATCTGTAAAAGGTCTAAATCTTATACTTGAATCCAAATCTAGGGATAGCCCATTGACTATATAAATAAATGAGATGGCTTCATTTAATAATTTAAAAAAAAGGAAAAATGAATTATCATTTTCGGAGATAATTACTTAACAAGCATAGCATATAATTGCGTTAGTCATCATCGCTGCGATCAATACACTTAGCAGTTAATCAATTCAGGACCAGCAACCATAAAAATCAACCTTATAATCTAATAAATTGCCCCATCATTCCGCAATTTCAACAATTCACCAAACTTTTCTCAAACCGAAACAAACTTTCCAAATACTTCCCGAATTTCACAAAAACTCGAGTCGGTAAAGCCTCTCAAATACTCAACATTTTTCCCTTTCACCCCTTACTTAGGAAGGGCTCAAGTCCGGCCGTAAGGGAGCTTAATACCGGGTCAGTAGGCGACCTCGGGTCTAGATAAGATGGTTAACGGGGACTGAGGAACTCAATCTGGGTAAATTGGGCTTGACAAGAAATACTGACGACAGATTTTGAGTAAGTCTTGCTTGACATGCGATCGTTGTGGGGTAACATTGACCCAAATAGTGCGGTGACACGACTGGATTTTGTTAGGTCGTTTTTTCATTGTGGGGCGGGTAGACCCGCTTGTACTAGTTAGAGTTATCTTATTAGCTCTGCGGTAGTTGCTAATACGGGCACATTATGTAAGAAATATTTGTTTTTTAACCTCTAACTCACTTCGCTGGTGAAAATTGTACTTGTACTATTTTTTGTTTACGTGAAAAAAGAATTAAGTACGTGAGAGAAGAATTGGGAATCTATCTGACGGACCTATTAGAGTAAAATACTCTATTGGTCCTGAGGTAGGTAGGTTTAGGAACATGACATAACATACATATATAAATATCATAAATATGTCACCGGAAAATTGCAGAATCCAGAAGTAAGATTGTAATAAATTTTGATTAGATTATAATTTCTCGATATATTATGAATATATCCAGTATACAACAAATCCCATCCAAATTCAATAGTTTTCAATATATCCGTGTCTTATTAAAAAAAATAGTTTACAATTTCACGCGATATTTTACAATCTTATGGCGTTTGTTATTTTCCGGTGACATATCGCACCTTTAAAGTAAAACCGTTACTAAACGAAAATTTTCATGAATTGAGGTATCAATGCCATCTATCTAAAAACAGTGACTATTTTCTAATATTGGCTCCCCTATAAAATTTCATAATTTCGTTTAGTAACGGTTTTACTTTAAAGGTGCGATATATAATGTTAAACTGCTGTGATGGTACACAAACAAACAAAAGACGAAAGAACAGCTAAACGATATTTGAATTCAGAATTCGAGATACCTAATTTAATTTTGGAACAACACACTCGTATGTTGTATATTACAAAGCAAAAATTCCATTTCAGCACAAACTTTTTAGGGGCCAATTCCTGAGCAAAATCTTTCCGTTTTCCGTTTGACAAGTTTCACCAAAATCCA
Source organism: Mamestra brassicae (assembly GCA_905163435.1). Classification (NCBI taxonomy): domain Eukaryota; kingdom Metazoa; phylum Arthropoda; class Insecta; order Lepidoptera; family Noctuidae; genus Mamestra; species Mamestra brassicae. Next base: position 17,242,830 of record LR990999.1, on the reverse strand, counting down.
TTCAATCATTAGATAAGACGTGAAGAGATAAAAGCAGACATACAGTGTTACTTTCGCATTTTAAATATATTATTTTTTATTTATTCTGTAACTTGAATCCAAACTAATTCAAGTTATAGAATAAATAAAAAAAAAATGATATTTTATCAAAATTCCCATCACTATTTGCAGTACCGTGCACCATATTGGATCAAACATTTGTATAACCTAGCTATGCACTAACATTGGTTCAGTATACATATACCTTTGTTTGTGAACGTGATTTGTGTGCTCGTTCGCACCTTGCGTACACCGTGAGCTAATTAAGTTGAATTTAACTGTAGTTCAACTAAATCGTTTGATTAGACTGCTGATTCAGCAGCTCAACTGTCAGCGGAGTTAGTCCTTTCGGGAATTTTCTAGACTTTTTTGCCTTTATGGAAAATAGAAACAAGCTTTTTGCTGATAGCTGTCCCTTCCTCATCATCATTTCAGCCAAAAAAATGTCCACTGGTGAACCTACCCCACCCTACCCTACCCCAATTGTCGCCATATCCACAGGTCCTATACCCAAAGCCAGAATCGCCAGATACAGTAGCGACGAGGGAAGCCAACTTTTATTAGAAGAAATAGAGTATTTCTGACTTTAGGAAAGGTAAATGAAGAGTACAGTCGTAGGAAAAAAGAGTACCTTTTATTATATTACTAATTGGGAAATCAAAATGTTGTTGTTTCAAATAATTACAGAATTCCAATGAAGCCATGGATTTCTTATATCACCAATTTGCAATTATGACCAAAAAGACAAAAACTCCTTCAGTAAAATACTGAAATGGCAAGATTTCATTCATTTTAAGTAAAAGGCAAGAGTCTACCTGTCATATCAGACAAAATAAAAAGAGTTTTTTTTTGTTTTCGTTATCCTATTGAGTCCAACTGCTGGGCAAAGGCCTCCCCCATATCCTTCCAGACATTCTTTTCTTGCGTCACCTCGAACCAGCCTTCGCGGTGTGCATTTTAATTTAATTTAATATTCAGGTATTTTCTTTTTCGTTTTTTCCTTTATTTTAGCGTAATCTATTGCTTTTGTACCTTTTAGAGTACGTCTACGCGACTACAGTACAATACTCTATTTTAGAGTACGGTTGGCAACTCTAGATACAAGTGTATTGGATCCCGCAACGAAATATAACAGAACAAAAAAAAATATCGAAAACTTTCATATCTAAAACAATTACTATTTTTAGATGGTCGTTGTGACTTAAAGTCCAGTCATTTACCAAAAAAGTCAAAACCATACTTCACTAAGAGCGATCTTTCTTTCATCGCCTATGAAACACGATCTCCGCCCAGGCCATCACTACACTACGTTAGTCTATGACCCATTAATCTATGATCTCTCAGCTCTATGCTATGATCGCGGTGCCTGACGACGGCTAAAGGCGTTGATTGACGATTAAGGTCGAGAGTTCAAATTCGTTGAGCTATTGAGTCAACTAACTCATGGTACTGACATGTTTTATGTTCCTTATTTGTTGTCAACCGAGTACTTCGTCAGGATATTGTGATGCATAGGTTTTATGCTGGCGTTGATATCTTGTGAAGGATCTCGAAAGATTTCTTTTTAGGGTTCCGTGCCTGAAGGGTAACCAACGAAACCTCATTACTAAGCCTCCGTCCGTCTGTCTGTCAGCAGGTTGTATCTCGAGAACCGTAATAGGTAGACAGTTGTTTTTTTTACTTCTATTGCCGCTATAACAAAAATAATAAAAATTCAAATAAATAAAAAACTAAAGCTCCCATACAAGAAACGTGTTTTTTTTCGGTTTATGTTACGGAACCCTTCGTGTGAGAGTGCGACTCGCATTTGACCTGTTTTTTTTACTTCCTGAGTTGTAACGGGAAATCAGAAGACAGAAAATGTGAGACCAGTGCCAAGGTAAGGTAAAGGTAACACATACCGTGTTACATTGTTATTGGATAGTGGTGAGCTGCGTCCAGTTAGACAGGAAGACGTTCCAACGTAGAAAAGTCTTGGCAGATAACTGACTCTTTGGGTAAGGTCAGGAGAAGACAATTAATGCGACTCGAAAATATTAGTTTATGGGCAAGAGAGTGATGAAGATGATGACTTTTTGAATTAGGTCCTATACATATTTCATATTTAATTTGAGTAATGAACGTATTGGTTTGGAGTATCGTCTTTGTTGAAGTGATAACTTCTTATGGGAGGGTAAACCGATTCGTAACGTAACGCGTTACGGCGCCAGTCTGTCCGGCTTCCCTTTCTCTCACGCATACGGCAGCGGTATGCAGGCTCTTCCTCTCTCACTGTAACCCACAGCGCTAGTCGTATTTCGGACGCTTCCCATATTAAATAGTTCAACTTAGCTTAGTTTAAGTTACCACTTCTGTCGGGCGTTCCGAGACGCACACGTTTTTTTTATTTTTGCGGTTTGGAAATCTGGATGATGAGGATATCCTCCATTCTGAGGCGGACGCGCAGTCCTCCTGACCGATTTCGGCCATGGCGGCCAATCTCAACCGAGACTAGCCATCGGCGCAGGACATATTATAGTGCACAAGTGTGTGCGCAAACACAGGTGCTCATATTCCGATGGGACGACAACCCCACACGACCAGAGAGAGATCTGGCGCAGGACCAACGGCGTAACGTGCTTTCCGAGGCGGGGGTGTCACACCACCAACTTCCAAACTCCGGGCTGTCACTGAGAAATTCCTATTGGAAAAGCCCAATGACACTTTTTGCCCGACGTGAGAATCGAACCCAGGACTCCACGCTCGGCAGTCGCGCTTGCGACCGCGAGACCAACGGAGCAGTTAAATCCTATAGGAAGCGATGAAAACAGCCTTTAAATAGAGCGTTGACTCCCAGCTACATCACACTACCATCAATATATAGGACATATTCCCATCCTTTTTTAGCTGAACTCATAAACAACTCCTTCGCAGAAAAAGTCCTCCTAAATAGGATGGAGATAATTTGTCAAGTGACAACCGCAGCCTGGTTTTAGGCCGACAAAACACTTAACGAGATAACATCACGCTATCTCGGGAAGGATAAGTAGTTGTGTTATCTGGTTGGCCGAGCTTTGTTTTGGGTTCATTGTCAAAGTCCAAAGTCAAAGTAAAAGCATTTATTTCAAATAAACCATTATCAGGTACTTTTGAATTGTCAAAGTCAGTCTGTCAAAAACATGAAGCTATTTGCACGTTCGAAAGCGTAGATCTCTATGGAGAAGAACGTGCAAGAAACTCCACGGACACTCTTTTAAATCATTTTTTGTTTACAAAAATCCTGGTTACATAAACCTTGTTGCTTCTATATACGAGAACAAGGTAAAGAAAGAAAACACAATTTATAGATCAAATATTAAAATGAGGCAGTGGCAACTAAGGGATGACCAGTCTCCACTGACGGCGCCCTGCTATTTTTGAATCTTTTTCTGCATTCATTCGTAATAGAGGATTGTGGTGTGTGTGGACAGTTCTGGTTTGAAGACAAGGGTTATGAAAGCTGGATCAAGTCCCTGACAAACGAAAGAAAGAAATATAATATGTTTATTTATTTAGTGTAGGACCAAAAACAAAATAAAGCTGAAAGACTTATATGAAGAGACGCTACTAACTGTGTCAGTACATGATGCGGTGTTTAAAACAAAACTTTTTTTACAAAAATGCAACCGACTTCCAAAAAAAGAAAACACTACAAAGTAATAACTTTGGTTTCGGAAGTCGGTGTTGTTGTTACCGCACTCCGTCATTTATGAACGGATTTGAAAATTCTTATTTCATGTGAAAAGAAAGTCCCATAGAAATTTTATCAAAATCGGTTCAGTAGTTTGGTTTTTAAATCAAAATAGTTTGGGAAAAATTGACAATATATCATCCAAGTACTTATACAAAATTTCGTGTTTTGCTTTGTGTTGTTAAGTTTGGGGAAACACTAAAAAATTTAAAAAAAAAATTACAACCGACTTCCAAATATAAATACACTACAAAGAATAAAATGACTTTAATTTCGAAAATACGGAGGAACAACCAAAAACACCGACTTCCGAAATTGAAAGTAATTTTTTCGTTGTTAAGTGTTTTGTTTTATTTGGAAGTCGGTTGTATTTTTTTAATTCGGTTAAAAAAAACGCAGCGGGTATTCTGAGAAAGTTACTTATTTATTTTGTGACGCTATCGCTCACGAAGCACGAACCCCTACTATGACGTGTCATTGCCATCATGATTCCGCGTGGTCTACCAACTAATATCTAACTAATTATCTACTGTAATTATAAACCTTCACAAACAGGGGTCTCTGCATTCGAAGTTGGCAGATAACCGTTATTATCTTGCCATCAATTCGAAGCGGCTTCTGGGGCATGGTAATGAGTTGTCAACATAAACATGGGTTACAATTATGATACCCATCAAAATCAAGAGGATCTGTGGAAATTCAGTCATAAGTTATATGTGTCACCGGAAAATGGCAAACTCAGTAAGATTATAAAATAACTTGAGAGATTGTAAACTTTCGATAAATTGTCAACTGAACATATCGAATACTTTTTTACGCATCAAAATTTGATATACCTATCTCGAAGTCATACCGAGAAATTGTGGACTGACATAAAATAGTGTGATAGTAAACCTGGAAATAAGGCTCTCATTGGTCTATTCAGATATGAGTTCACACCAAAAAAGACCAATGAGGTGAGAGAGAACCAGTACAGATAAATTGTAGACCAGAGTGCTGATTGGTCGCCAGTTTATGTCAGTCCAGAATTTCTCGAACCGACACGGAGTTATTATAGAATACCAAATTTTGATGCGTAAAAGTATTCCAAATGTTAAGTTGACAATTTATCGAGATGGAATGACAGCTCACTCTGTGATCACGTGACATTTTGATTGTATGGATTGACACCTCACCTCGTGATCACTTCACCCAAGCCTTCACTTCGACATGTTTACAGAATCGACCGGGTGTAAACATGTCGAAGTGAAGGAATTACATGGATTGAGCCTTAATTTCGACATGTTTACAGAATCGACCGGCAGGTCATGGTCAGTCTCTTAGAAAGCCTTCCAACGCTTCGTCTTCCGGTAGATAACCAGTTGGTCCATGTGAATTAAGGGTATTAAGCTGCATCCGTTTAGACTAGAAACTCTAGGAAAACGCTAGGCAGAAGATGACATTCAATAATAACCCTTATTCTCTCCTTGTCCACAGGGCGTCAAGGATGTCCGCATGCTGATTCATTAAGAGGGAAGGTGTTGTAAAGCGAGCACCATGACCAAGAAATTCGAGTTCAACTGGCAGATCCCGGTCCCTGACCTACTGCTTCAGGTAAATATTAACCTTAAGATCTAGAAGAAAATCTAACGACCAGTATGTGGTACCTCCTTCATAATGAGGTTGTTAATTAGCGCATCAAACAGTGAAAAAGCTAATGATCTGTTGAAAAAGGCTTAAATAAAGAAAGAAAAATGTTTATTTGGGACTCGCACAAGACAAACAAAAAAGTAAAATAAATTAACAACTAAACAGTAATATACAACAATAATTCACTATTTAAGGCCGATACAATTATGAATAGTACCATTATCAAATAAACTTGAAACCGACATTATTTTAAAATTATTGTTCACTCATGTATTCATACATTTTTTTTACCCAAGATGTTTAAACTTTGTTTAAAAAATAAATTATGCTAATTTTCCAAAATTAATGAAATTGCATCTATCAGAATTGTTTGTTTACAATATTAAAACAACAAAAAACCGATGAATTTCATTTATTTGTAGTCGTAGTGTTCAATAAAGTAAAACAAGGCAAAAAATAATGTTTTTTTTTAATACTTATCTTAGGTACTACTTACGATATATTTTTTTTTCGTATTTTTTTCTGAATGGCCATAAGTTCTACCGGACACCCTGTATACGTTTTCTTCTTAGGAGCTTTGACATATTTCTTGCCCTTCCAAATGAAAGAAGCGTTTGTGATTAGTATATAGCCATAGATGAGAGATCAATCGTAATCGTTCCCACGATAATAAAGAAGATTATTGGACCAGCACTTTTGCTAGCGAGACATAGCAGCATATGTATGTAGGTCCGCCTAGTCCTGAATTTCCAAACCTCTTTACGCGCCATAAAAACAAACAAGGGCCCTATCACATAAAAATACCTGTAGTTATAATTATGTTCTTGGGGCCCAAATGTACAGAATAAATTAACACCCAGTTTCATCATTCCCCACACAAAGATCACAGATAATATAATCTGTGAAGTAACCCGACGCAATCTGTTGTGTTCGAGTTACGTGAAGACCCGTAAGTCGGCTGCCAGGCTCTCTGTGTGCCGATCACGCCGTAAATCAGAGTCGATCGCACATGCTTACTGAACGTACGTGAGGGTATGTGCTTGTTGATAGCGGAGCGAACTATAGATACGAGAATATTTTGCGCTTTAGTACCGTTACTGTTACTGTCAGACTGCAGCAACTCATCATCATTTCATTTGAAAGTTCTCTGCTCATCATCAAATGACTTCTTCCGCTCTGGGTGGAGCGGAAGAGCGTGTCAGACTCTTACTGACTAAAACCCATCCGTGTTCCTTCTAAAGCCCTTTGCGTTCCAGGGCCGCGGTGACTCTTTCGGACAAATTCTGCAACCCTGGCGGACATAGCCCCCTGAATTGTCGTTAAATCAACAATCAAGATCCTTCACTCCTCGCATCCAGCTGATTACGACTACGCGTTGCCTCACCTGGCTTCTGGTCAAAGATCTATGACCGCCAGCTAATTAAATCTGCTCCTGATTTGACGCATGTCAGCGTACTTAATTGCCACCCAAAAGAATGAAATTTTCAAATGTGGGGACTAATTTGTAGAAGGTGGTCCTTTATCCTGCAAGTTTTAAGAGCCTGTAATTAATATGTCCTCGTAGATGGAAAGGAAAACTCTGTGGTAGGATTTTGTACAGCGAGTCCTTCCGTTATTAAATCTACCTTCAGCAGCTCCAAAAACCTCGGAACAACTCGGCTCCCCGCTATCACTGGCTCCAACACCGATCCCCAGTTACTGTCTGCGTCTATCCGAGTCCCATCGTAAGCTTCTCAGCCGCGGTGCGCTCACATAACGACTGGCACACACGTTACGATTATCGACACAGTTTCTTCCGATTCCGCTTTATCAATCCAAAATTTCATACTGCGGAGTTCAACTGTACAGTTTTATAAAATCGGACAAACTGTACAGTTTTTCTCATACACACATGTACATTTTGTCGTTGCAGTGTGAACTGTATCGTCCAATCGTAACGTGTGTAGCAGCCATAATCCTCTCACCTCCGCTCCGGCTCAACTAGACAAACATCACGCGTTTAATTTCTCTTCCAGTTGATTTGTACACGGATCATCATCGTTTTTCTATGGAATCTTGTTGGGTACTTATATCAAGTTTTGGTTATGAGCACAGATTACTGAATATAGCTGTGGTGCGAAAATTTTAAGGTGATCATTTTGGCGGCTTTACTATTAAAGAAGCGAACTACATTCGAGGCAGAGGACGAATTCCCGCCTTTTTAAGGAACACCTCTAATTTCCCTATTCTTTGACAATTTGCGACTGCGATGTGAATGGCCGGTCTTCAGGTAGTTAGAATTACAGGAAGCGGTTAACGAATTGAGTTAAGATGATTATAGAGAGGCGTGAGTATGTTCGTTGAGACGTGGTATGTTACGCTGACTGTCCACTGGAGCGGAGAGAAGAGGAGCGGAGCAGAGCTGTGCCAATATTACCCAATGGAATTGCATAAAATCTCCGCCCCACTTCAATGAAGAGGGATTTGCGAAATAGTTTAAAAATCATACAAAACCGGCTGCCCGGTCAAATAACTCGTCCTGTGAACTCGGCTTAGTTCTGCAACTCCGCTCCGCACTGCCTCGCTCCGTATCAATGGACAGACACAGTCTGCACCTCCGCTCCGCCTACTCGCTCCGCGACACTGCACAGGCCTTCCAATCTTCTTATTCGTCCTGGACAGCTTTGACGAATTCTCTGACGCGCTGCTTGCCGTCTGTCTTCGGCTCTTCTCGGGGCAATAGTCTCATTGAGTCCAGTTATTGCCTAGATCAGATCATGACCAGCGACTAGATGAACGGTTTTTTTCCGTTCATTTTTCCCATTGTAACCAATATTCCTACCAAGAACACAAAATCTAAACTGAAGGGTAGAGAGAGCCTTTGTAGCTAATTTCAATTCGATTTAATAGTGCACTTTTACTTTAACTATAGAAGAATCATCAATTTGATAACCACCATTAATAATACATGTTTCTTTAACTATCCTCATCCAGTCCAATCACTTTAAAATTCCTGCTAATTGAACCCACAACGCCAATTTTACGATGTTCAAACAAATAGGTCTATTAACAATGGGCCCCTGCCGCGATACTCAAGTGACCAATGACAGTAGCGCTATTGACACGACGGGATGGCCCCAGCCAATAAACGAGCCGATCTTTATGGACTCTTTATCGGTCCCGCGGTTTTGATTGGCTGTTAAAAGCTTCGCTTTAGAGCCATGCAGAATGAAACGGGTCATGAAAAGGTTGTCATAAAAATGTGGCGCGAAAAAAGTGTCGGTTTTCTCTGTAAATGATGGAAATGAAATCTGATGCTTTATTTAACGAGTCAAATAATAACATTATTACTTTTTCATTGCTATCGTTCTGATCCTAAAGTTGAGTATTTCTTTTAATTGTCTAGTACTTATGCGAAAAACAAAAAAATAACATGAGCTAAGAATTCACTATTGGTATACACCATTTAGACATACTGTATCCAACACGTATTTATTGCAGTAGTCAATAAGAATATCAATGTTCTGCAAAACTTATTACATAGTGCGATTCTGTAAGCATCTCACCGTGTAAACTGCCGGTCGATTCTGTAAACATATCGAAGTGAGGCTTGGGTGAAGTGATCACGATGCATGTGAGCTGTCAAACCATATAATCAAGATGGAATGACAGCTCACTCCGTGATCACGTGACATCTTGATTGTATGGATTGATAGCTCACGAATCGACCGGCATACAGGTTGAACATAAAGTGAGCTGTCAAACCTTAGAAACAAGATGAAATGTCAGCTCACTTCATGCACACTCCAAGATGATGACAGAATCGACCGACTGTATCCAACAATCACACCATGATAACTGAGGTACTAGTTTTATTGGAATCAGTTCACATCACATATATGTGGAGACATCGATACGACATTCAATAAAAACACTAGCAATACTGGTTGAAAATTGGAATATTTTTAAACTTTTTTAAAACCTGTCATCGAAATTAAAAATTAAATTTCCAATTAGCATAAAACATCAAAAAAACTCAAACTATTCAAGGATAGTGACTACTATTCTGACGAAATATTCCAAGCAGTCTGTTGCAGTTAGTGACATCAAATCTGTGATAAAAGACAACGTATTCGTCTTAACTAGTACTGCCACTTTTGATTAATTGTCGTATCGTCGTCTCCATCTTGTATAAGTTTTCACGGTGTGTTCTTTTCCAGAATCAACCAGCTATACTATTTGCAGTTATATTTTGTAGTTTTCATATAATACTCGGTAATACAATTTTTCTCTTTCTTTTCTCTCCCTAGGGCGCTACATTCGACCGGTGGACAGAAGAGAAGGACAACACAGAGTTCGAACAGAACTGTCTCTTCAAGGTCGACGAGTATGGCTTCTTCATATACTGGAAGAGTGAGGGCAAGGTAAGAATAGACTTAGTGCTAACTATATAAATGAGGCCGTATATAAGTGGAGTACCGTTGTTGGTCACGTGAACGTCCACAGAAGTAAGAGACTTGATATACAAAGCGGACAGGGCGCTGTAACGAAAATGTATGGCATCAGTCCGCGCGCCCGGGACGCTGAATATATTAACGTTCCTTTGACGCCAAACAGTTTATCTTCACAGCAGCGCCCAGCCCGTTCGCCTGCCGCGCGCCCTGCCGGTCGATTCTGTGTAAATGTCGAAGTGAAGGCTTGGGTGAAGTGATCACGAGGTGAGCTGTCATTCCATACAATCAAAATGTCACGTGATCACGGAGTGAGCTGTCATTTCATCTTGATTATATAGATTAACAGCTCACCTCGTGATCACTTCACACAAGCCTTCACTTCGACATGTTTACAGAATCGACCGGCTCTTCGTTTTGTAAATTAAGCCTATAACATTGGCGAGTCAATGTCTTTTCGAAAAGATCAACACCATATACCATACACTTTTCGGTAAAAGGAAATTTGACTACTTTCAACAATCTACACATCCCATAAATGTCATGGTTGAAAGATGTCACCAAAATAACAACACCATCTATCTACTTCTATGTGATAGTGTACTCGTATTAAATACTATAAAAATCTACATGTATGATGAATACTTATTTGAAAGATTTTACTAAAATAGTAAGAAAATATAAATAAAATCAGTGGAAGAACGGAGAAATTACACATTTTTGAAGTTAATCTTCTATCCTTGTCACGTAAATCTTCATTTGTGCTGGATGGCGGCTTTTCACTTTGGCGTAACTTGCGAGTGATACCCCACGTAATTAGTGCAGCTCCTGATTATGATAGCTGACCCGCGCAACTTTGTCTGCGTCACATTTTTCATGAATGCTCCGCTCCTATTTATTTATTGGCCTACCTACAATTATTACACTGTATCGCTATTGATCGTAGCGTGTTGTTATAGCCCATGCATAGCCTACCTCGATAAATAGGCTATCAAACGCTAAAAGAATGTTTCAATTCGAACCAGTAGTTTTTGATATTAGCGCGTTCAACCAAACAAACAAGTAAACAAACTCTTCAGCGTTATAATATTAAGTATGGATTTTAATCTACAACTGCGTCACTTAAGATTTCCACTGTTTACTAGAAAACGTTTTCTAATACCTACCAGGAACTCGTAACTTAGAAATAAGTCTTTGTCGAGACGTCACATATTAGCCTTTGAGGATCACAAGACAATATACTCCGTCATGTAAAGTAATTGAATGCAACTGGAACCCTTTGAAGATCTCAGCGCTTTGACTCGATTCACAGAAATGCTGCCTTGCTTTGTCTAGTCACAGATTCAAAGCTTCCAAATATCGTGCGTATTAGTTCATTCATGACTGAGTCGCTAACTTTGGGCTAAAGGGGACCGGGAGTCCAGGCTGCAATGTGTTCGTCCCACCTCTGAAGTTTTAATTAATTTGCGAGGATAGTTCGGAATTGAAATAGGGCGGGAAATAAATATCATTTGATGATTTTCCGTCCAAAAAAAAAGAAAGTTAGCTGTACGATGCGATTACATGTTTCGGCCTTAGAGCTAGGAAACAACGGCAGTATCTTGTTTAAATTGACGTGTAAATATTTACGAATGTTTATTTTTGTGTTTACCCAAGGATTTCTTATTTTAAATATTAATCTTAATATATACACTAAAACTCCTGACTCAAAAATATGGCTTCGAAAAATTCTTCCGCATCGCTATCGACTGGAAGTGAGCCCAAAAGACTGGCGGCATTGCCACGTTGTATGGCAATGCTTATCCTCTGTCCGAGGTAAAAGCCAGCCCTTGGGTCACGCGAAGTGTCAACTAAGCGTTTAGCAAGTTCTTTAAATACGTGTAAATAAGTATTATTTAAGACGAAAATAATATCATTTGTCATTACCAGTTTAAATCCTTACCTTCCTACCACACACTTTCCGCCCATTTTTCACCACGTAACTAAAGCCCCTTTTCAAATAAAACACATTTCTTTCGCCGTCACCCTTGACATAGGTCTACCGCCCCTTGGCGGAAAGGTGTGTCACCTATCTGGGACGCGATGGCAGATGCCAGCGCCCTATGTCGTGCGGTGTTCCACAGGGTTCGGTCTTGGGCCCGCTCCTGTGGAACATCGGGTACGACTGGGCGCTGAGGGGCGAGCTCCGGCCGGGAGTGCAGCTGGTGTGTTACGCTGACGACACACTGGTCACTGCCCGGGGGAGCTCGCACAGGGAGGCAGCGTTGCTGGCGACGGCTGCGGTCTCACAGGTGGTGAGCCGCATACGGCGCCTCGGCCTGGAGGTGGCCCTCAACAAGTCGGAGGCCATTGTTTTTCATGGCCCCCGGCGAGCGCCGCCGCCGGGATCGCACATTGTGGTCGGGGGGGCCCGTATCGCTGTCGAGTCCACCATGAAGTATCTGGGATTGGTGCTCGACAGCCGGTGGGATTTCGGCCCCCACTTCCGGCGGCTGGCGCCCAAGTTGTTGGGCGCGGCGGGGGCGCTGTCAACGCTGCTTCCCAATCTGGGGGACCCGAGCACCGCCTGTAGGCGGTTGTACGTGGGGATCGTGCGATCGATGGCCCTATATGGGGCCCCGATCTGGGCGGCTGACCTGACGGCCAGCACCATCACTGTTCTGCGGAGGCCGCAGAGGGTGATGGCCGTCAGAGTCATCAGGGGATATCGCACGATCTCCTACGAGGCGGCTTGCGCACTGGCCGGATCTCCGCCGTGGGACCTGGAGGCGAAAGTGCTCGCGTCACTACATAAGTGGCGCGAGGGCGCGCGGGCGCGCGGCGAAAGACTGACGCAGCAACACTTGGAGCTGCGTCGGTCGCAGCTGCGCGAGGTCCTGGTGGCGGAATGGCGGGACAGGCTTTCGAGCCCTACCGCCGGCCTCATCACCATCGAGGCCATCCGGCCAGTGCTCGACCTCTGGCTCGGGAGAAGGCACGGCTCCCTGTCGTTCCGTGCGACGCAGGTCCTCTCGGGGCATGGCTGCTTCGGGAGGTTCTTGTGTCGCATAGGCAGGGAGCCGGACGCTCGATGCCACCACTGCGTCGACTGTCGGGGGGACACGGTGCGGCATACGCTTGCAGAGTGTGCAGCTTGGGAGGAGCCGCGCCGTGCCCTCATCTCTGTTGTAGGCGGTGACCTCTCGCTGCCGGCCGTAGTCCATGCTATGGTCGGCGGTGAGGAGTCCTGGGACGCGGTGGTCTCCTTCTGCGAGACAGTTATCGCGCAGAAGGAGGCTGCGGAAAGGGAGAGGGAGATCACAACCGCTCTCCCTGCCCGCAGCAGGCGCATCGGGCGTCGGAGGAGGGCTTACGCTGCCCTCTTCCGGCCCCCCTAACTGGGTCCAGGGGCGGCGGACTTGGGGCTGTCCGTCGCCCCCCATTCATCCGGACCCGAGGTGGCGGCGCGTGGTGTTCCCGTGCGCCCCTCTTTGACGTAGCGAGGGGAGTCAAACACCTCACTCCCCTCGCCGACGCGAGGTGGCCCGCAGAGGCGGGCCGGCACCAGCCGGGGATTGCGGATGTCGCATACGTTCCCGCGATCCCCGGCGTAGGTGGGAGATGGAACACCGGGGTGGTTTTAGTCAGTAAGAGTCTGACAGACCCCTCCACCCGCCCCAGGGTGGAGGATTTCCATGAGGATTTCCCCCCGAGATCAAAAAAAAAAAAAAAAAAAGGTCTACCGCCCCGGACCGAGTTGGAAACTAATTTCGGCCCGTACATAATGTGACAGGCGGACAAATTTAAATCGTCTCACAATCCATCATGAGGTAGTATTCCCCAGGGGGTCTAGTTCTTGTGTTATTTATGACCTAGAACCAGATTTAGGTTAGCTGTGGGCTTTTGCGACGAAGTGTAGGTAGGTCATGGTTGGGTTATTGGAGCAAACGATCTACATCTGCCGAGCCTTTTCCCAACTATATTGGGGTCGGCTTCCAGTCAAACCAGATTCAGCTGAATACCAGGCCTCCACAACCCATTAACTGGGTAACACGGTACTTCTTGGCAAGACTGGTGTCAGATTATCTGGCTTCTGACTATCCTTAACGACTGCTAAAGATCATCAAATGACAGCCGGGACCAACGGCTTAACGTGTTTTCCGAGGCACGGAGGAGTCTCGGTATGTTAAAATGGTCACTTAACCTTGAAGATGACCCATGTGACTGTTAATATTTAGTCACGAGCTCCTCAACAGGAAACGATCTGGTTGAAGATAAATAGTGTTTGAAATCCTTATACACGATTGGAATTCTCATTTGGTGGATGATGAAGAAGGGAACAAGAACCATGGCTTCAGTTGAAAACAACTGCTGTTTTAGTGCATTTTAAGATTTTGTATCCTTAGCAAACTCTTCTCGAATAAGTGCTGTTTGCTAGATTTTTTTATTGTTACTGATTGGCTCTCGTTTGACCAAAATGTCACCTGCAAGAAAACGATGATATGGTCGACAATGCAGCACGCTTGCCTAGAAGTAACCTATTCATTCTTGACTTAAAGACCTCCAGGTTGTAGCGGAATACAGGCTCCGGCAGGGAATTCCAATCCTTAGCTTAACGCTGTAGTAGCTTATAGTTTTATCACACCACGATCCATTATAGTTTCCGCTGATTCAACCAAAGAAACGAAAGATGAAAAATTAATCTTAAAAAGCATTGGGATTCAAAGATTCGTCGCCATAATAAAGAAAATCTTTGTCATTCAATCCTTAATACTATTACTGGCCAACCTTCAAAACACCAAGGGTATAGAAAACAATCTCAGATCATTTACCTACTCAAGGCTAGTCGACCAATAAATTAATTTCGATACTACTAGGGAAGCTTCCCTCCCTAAGGGCAGGAAGACCTTGATAACCACTAGCTAGAATTACTAGTATAAGATTGTTAATACATTAACAATTTCTTCCCCCAGAACGATATCAATATCGCCAGGGAAATCTGCCGATATGTATTTAATTACTAAATCAATAACTATGAGTTAGTCTTGGTAAATGAGATATTACACGAACTGTAAGATCGTCAATAAGAGAGAATCTCTAGACGTTGTCTGATCATGGTAATGTAGCGGCATCAATGCCGCCACATGAAAACTAAGAAGCGAAATTTGTAAGGCAACAAAAAGAACCGCAACGCCATCTATCCTGTCAGCAGTGAAGTATCAACGAAATCCTGCATCGCGCAAGCAAATTTCTCCGTGCGATTTGAACATATACAACAGTTCGAATATCAAGGCAGTTGCCCACCAGACACAACAACCGTCTGGTCGGAGGATCCTCACATTTCAATGAAGGTATGCGGGACTTAACTCTCTGTACCGCATACCTCTATATAGTAAGATAAAAATCAATCAATATCGATGTCAAATTTTATCTAATACACGTATTTTTATTTAAAAATTGTTTGCTATTAACACTTCGTCATGCACTTAACCTTTTTGAATACATAATTATGATTTTCCTGTGCACTTGGGTAGGCATATATTCTTGAAAACAGTAATCTGATTTCATTTAATAATAAGTAGGTACAAACATTCTAAATTGTAAATAATCGTTACCAAATATTGAACTAGGTATAATTTACATGTTGTTCTTTAGGCACCTCGGCATAGAGTGGGTTTATTTTATTTGAAGTTACTTGGTACGCATTTAAATTGTAGCTTTATGTTAATTTACAGTTATTCAGACTCCCATGTTTTTTGTAACATCATAGTGTAGTCTTCATGAATCTTTAAAATAATTTCGAAAAGAGGATAATGCCATTCGTCCCATAGCTCTCTCTCTCAGAACGGAATCATGATGGCAAAGTGTCATTCTAGCGATTGACCTCCACATCCTAAAACATTCCATCGTTCTCCCATCTTCGTTCGAAACAATATCGTAAGTGAACGAACCCATTATTATATATCATTTTACTCACCAACGGATATAAACAAGATAATATCTCTATCAATCTGCGTTTTTAAGCATTCATTTCAATATCAACATTTCGAGAAGTAATGGCTTGTAAGTACCGAATGGCCTGTTTCATCGAACTTTAAACTTTCAGCGAATCGATCTGTCTATAAACTACCTATGTACATTCTGGCCTGTTGGTCGAGTGGTTAGTGACCCTGACTGCTAAACCGAAGGTCGTGGGTTCGATTCCCACCCAGGACAAATCTTTGTGTAGTGAGCATGATCATTTGTTCTGTGTCTGGGTGTAATTTGACTATAATATGCATGTATTTAGAAATATATAAGTATGTTTATCAGTTGTCTGGTTGCCATAGCACAGGCTCGGCCTAATTTGGGATCGGATGACCGTGTGTGAGTTGTCCCAGGATATGTATGTATGTATTCATTATTTTATTTTTTCAGCAACTTCACGTCCCTTTCGTTTTTTTTTTTTAAAGTTTGCCCCGCACTAGGAATTACTAACTTTACAAACATAAACTCACATACACAAACAGCCAGACCCGGAGCAACTATGTATCTGTCATACAAATATTTGACCCGTGTGGAAATCGAACCTGCGACACGCAGCGCAGGAGTCAATTGCTCAAACACTACGTCAACCGTGTAGATAACATTATTTTAAGTACCTACCCACTGTTTTGTATTGTAAGGCAGTATTATGTTTTATTTTTTATCGTTTATTTAATTTTCTTTACATTTAAATATATCGTTTATTTTTTGTTATTATTATATTACCTCATGATTAATAAATTTAAAAACGGAACACTTTTTACCATTGATTTATAAATTAATTATTTTATTAAATTTTATAATTATTATTATTGTTATTGTAAATGTTGTGCACGTCTGTAATTGACATAAATACTAGAATAAGACCATATACAATTTAATATGTCCATGTTTGTGTTTGTGTTGTTGATGTGCCATTAATAAATAAATAAAAGTAAGCTAATTATTTATTAGCTTACTTATAAGAATCAGACTTTGTCAGTGAATGAATTTTCAGAACCAGGTCAGTAGTTACCTCCAGATATTACCTTGTACAAGGGATACACTAAATTATCGCTAACTTCATAAGATTTTGGAATAAGTATTCCAAGAGATTATAAACTGTCAACTGATCATGTCTTTTACTTCTACAATGATACGAATCTTAATTCTATAGTTTATAATCTCTCCGTGTCGTGCCGAAAAACTACTTCATAAACTGGTAATTAATCAGTGCACAAGTCTACAATTTATCCGTTTTGGTGTGATAATTATATACAAATTGAAAACATTAATTTTGCTAGCGCTATTTAAGTCGTTTTATCGTTCTTATTGAGCCCGGAAAGCACGACAATGAAGCCCATAACGAAAACTTTTCATCTTTTCGTGGGCGCCATCTTTTTTTATTTTGAAACCCGATTTCGAAAACCGTAAAAATAACGCCCATTCCTAAAAATTTGCTGTTAACTGTACATAAGAGGTACTAAACAATATTATTTAAGATTTCAATTTGATATTATTTACCTTGTCTTTACGCACGGCGTGACAGGCGCTTTATTTTTCTTTTGTCGCGTTGAGAAATCTGTCACTAACAGGAAAACACGCAATTTTATTTATATTTCATTTATTTGCATTTGAATTGTCCAACCGTTTACACGCGATTGCGTCTATAATATCTGTCATGACGCACTTGTGCTTTTAAACGTTTTTAGTTGTCAATTGAAATGAATACAAGATTTATTTCTTGTTCCATGTTATATTATGTTAACAATCCTCTTTGAGAACTAACAAACCAATTCTGTTGATTGTGGATTCAAGAAGTTTCCTTAAAGTAACTGAAACTGCTCTTGATAGTTCGCATAATTTCTGTTAGTATAACAAATACTATTCCAACATTGGAATAAAGCTAGATTCACGGTTTACATTCCCGTTCCAAGCACTCGGGAATCGCGCCGGGAAATTTAAAAGTTTAATAAGACGTGAAATAATTCATACGCTGGGAGAGCTCATTTCCAATTTCAGTTACACTTGGAAATACCGTGCTAGCTCGTCTGACATCGGAAATTAAATCAAGAGGGAAATGGTGGGATGAGACTACCTACTTAGGGACTTATTAGATGTGGAATAAATTAGTTATCGCATTTCCTTTGTTCTTTTCTCTTTACCTTTGTCTTAACATCCGTTCTTGCCGATTTTTGCTCCTCGCCTCACTAATAAGGAATATGTTCCATTTCGTTGCGGGCCTATTTATAATTGTTGATGTTAAGGTATAATCAATGTACAATGTTGCCACTCCAAGGATCACTGGTTTTTTTTTCTGGAGTGGACCATATTTTACCACCGAAGCGCAGTGCGGATCGGTGAATGCCATTTTTTATTTAATTTTATTGTTTCAAGATTGTACGATTTCCTCACGATATTTTCATTTTCTGTTTTGGGTGCAGTGGCAATCATTTCATTAACACAGAGTGCCTGACTGGATTCAGTAGTTGCAAGGACCAGTCCAATTTGAGCCCAGATTATTGTAGAGTAAGCATGAAACATATCGTTTATGTGTTAATGCTTGAATATCGTTATAGAATGTGGTGTTAAAATGTTTCATCCACCTTTGGCATCCTCAAAAAGTGGAGGTCCGTCCAGCAAATAATCAAATCAGTTGCAGCTACAAACATTAATTCAGTCGTTCCCTAAGGGTTCGCCCAAGGAGTGTTTATACCGTTGACCTCGCATCAAGGGTTGTTCGTGCCCATTATACAGTGATTAGGGTCACTCGCGGGTTCGGAGGGATACGCAAATCTGCCCCAGAATGGTAATATGATGACTAGGGTGTTTGTAGGGTGTAATTATTCAGTATAAGGCTGACTAAGAGATGTTGAATTTGAGAGAAAAGTTAAGGGTTGATATGTCGATTACAATAAAGGAAAAAAAGAAAATATAAATTTAATTCACTGAAAGTTTTTTAGAATAGGCCAGTAAGAAAACCAGCCGATGAAAAATTTATTTAAATTTCGAATTAGGAACTCTTTGGGAATCTGTAGATGTGTATAGATATTCTATTTCACGAAGTCCGTTTGACTATGAATGTTGTAAGGTCTGTACGTGCACACTGTTTTAGTGTGCGTAACCTCGGGAGCGCTCAGTCACGATCGCGACGCGGTCAGAGTCACTAGTGTTTTGTTTCCGCGCTAAAAAATTCAAAGAGTAACGTCAGCATGGCAAGTAAACACAGAAAAGTTGTCCACAGTGAGGTAACATTTTTTTTTAACTATTGTTACTACTTTTTGTGTGCTATTAAGAGTTTATCTATCTAATATTATGAAACTTGTTACTTAAATAGGTATTTCGATTTGGTTTTGTTCTAGGGTCGAAGCATGATAGCTAGCGTTTATCATTTCCTGCGAGAAGAGTATGAATTCACAAAATCAGTTGCGGAACCTAACTGTGATTTGTCTCATTTACGAGATATTACAAGGCGTACAGCTGAGGCTACAGGTGTTTCTATGAAAACTGTTCAACGGATATTAAAAGAAGAGAAGGAATTGCCATCCTGCTCATCAAATTTCACTTCTCCTATGAAGAAAAGAAGAAAGCGGGATAGTAAGATAGAAATAGATAATTTTACAGCCGATGTTGTTCGCAGTACTATACAAAATTTCCATGTCATCCATAAAGAAATTCCAACGTTGGCTAAGTTAAAAACTGTATTAAATGAAAAAATTGGTTTTGATGGTTGTATCGAAACTGTTCGTCAATTGTTACTGAAGTTAGGTTACAAGTGGCGTAAAACAGAGAATAACCGTAAAGTTTTGACGGAGCGTCATGATATACAAATGTAGCGTTTAAAATTTTTGAAGAAGATGTCAGAATATCGCAGTCAAGGTCGCCCAATTGTGTACACCGATGAAAGTTATGTCCTTTCAACACACGTGCGAAACAACACCTGGGCACAAAAGACACCATTCTTATACACCATTCTTAAAAAAAAATAGCACAGGCACTCGCTTTATATTAGTGCATGCGGGTACAAAGGATGGATTTATTGAAAATGCTTCATTGATTTATAAAGCGAACTCAACAGCTGGCGATTACCATTCTAATATGAGCTACGATAATTATGTTAAATGGCTAAACGAAAAACTTTTACCCAATTTATCCCCACGCTCTGTCATTGTCTTAGACAATGCTTCATATCACAACACATGGACTGAAAAACTACCGACGTCGGCTACAAAGAAAGCAGACATGCAGCAATGGCTCAGGGATAAGGGTATAGCATTTGAGCAATCTCTCCTTAAATTGGAATTGTACGATATTATAAAAAAACACAAAGATGAACACATAACGTATAAAATTGATGATTTTATTAAGAGCAAGGGTTTTGATGTCATACGTCTTCCCCCCTATCACCCAGAATTAAATGCTATTGAAAATATTTGGGGTATTGTAAAAAATTATATCGCATCAAAGAATATCGAACAAAACATGACGAACATGGAAAGACTGATCTTTGAAAGCTTGGATAGAGTAACCAGTGAAACATGGCAAAAAACCTGTGCTCATGTTGAAAAAATTTAAAAAGAATACTTAAAATACGTCGACCTGGATTTTGAGTTCATAATTAACTTAGGGAACGATTCTGACGAAAGCGAATCAGAAATTGAATTTGATAGTGATTAAGTGCTAATTTTTTTGTTTCTTCTCTGTAATAAATAAAAATATTATTTACTTTCAACTGTTGTTTCTTTTCTCTGCAACTTATCATTCTAATAGCTAAATATTATTTACTTAAATTGTCTATATAATTTATTAAATAAATATATAATGCGTGTCAGATTTCTTTCCTAACGCTACCTACGTTTACACACACTAGCGCGCCTGTCACTACACGTCACTACTACAACCAGAGCCAAACGGACTTCGTGAAATAGAATATCTGTAATGAATTCATAATAATATGTCATTTGTTTTTACAAATTGGCGGCAATTTAAAAAGTGTCTGTCGTGCGTCGAAAAGGATTTGACTAGAGAAAATTTTCGCTGACTGATATTTTTCGACTTTCGTTGCGGTCTTACTCAACAACAACAATTTTACAGTCTTCGATTAGCATTTCATGATGAAGTCCTATCCCGTGCCACTGCTTACAACTGGTTTAATGCGTTCAAACGTGGTCGAAGCAAACAAACTGATGATTCGCAATAAGGCCGTCCTTCTACGTCGACTACGGAAGATAACGTGAGTGATGTGCGACTAACGATAGAAGCTGTGACACATCAACAGATTTGGGCAGCTTTAGGAATTGGTATGATTCGAGTACAAAAAGTCTCATTTTAATATTTAGGCGTCAGAAAGCTTTGTACTAGATGGATACCTCATAATTTGACGGAAGATTAAAAACGCCGTCGCTTGGATTGGTGCCGCTTAGTGCTTGAAAAGTATGAGGGAGGTGACTCGAATGCTTTATAGGACATTATCACAGGTGATAAAAGCTGGATAAATTGTTCCGAACCCGAAACCAAAAGATAATCTGCGCAATGGATGTTTCCAGTCAAAGATTTGCCAAAAAAAAGTAAAGAAGGGCAGTTAAGGGAAGAAGATGATTGCTTTATTCTTTGGACGGACCAATCATTTCTCAACAGTTTCCCTAGAAGATAAAAGGACTGATCCTGCAGATTGGTATGTCAGTCATTGTATACCAGTTGTCTTGGAAAATGATAGACAACAACGCCCAAGAAGCAGGCTCCTCCTCCACCACGACAACGTCCCTACTCATTTCGCCAGACAGACTATCGAATATTTGTCTATGGAAGATGTGGACTTTGTGAGTCATCCTCCTTACAGGCCCGACATAGCACCTTGTGACTTACATTTATTTCCAAAAATAAAAGATAAACTTAGAGGTATTCGTTTAATGAACCCTGAAGATGCCGTGGCTGCGTTTGAAAAAGGCGTGAAAGAGATCCCTAAAGAAGAGTGAGCCCACTGCTTCAGTCAATGGTTTCAT
Source organism: Mamestra brassicae (assembly GCA_905163435.1). Classification (NCBI taxonomy): domain Eukaryota; kingdom Metazoa; phylum Arthropoda; class Insecta; order Lepidoptera; family Noctuidae; genus Mamestra; species Mamestra brassicae. The sequence goes on along the minus strand of LR990999.1, from coordinate 17,221,039 downwards.
CGCATGCGACGGTGCTTAGAATGGAAACGGCATTAGTTTGAAAAGCAATAAAAATATTACCAGGCTTCTACATCTATCCGTTTTTTTTCTAACTGCCAGTGTGACCCACGTAGAAGTAGTAAAGTAAGAAGTAGTAAAGTAACTAGCCATGCGGAATGACCAATTTTTAATGAAGTCCTTATGAGAAAGGAGAAAAATGTCGTGTGGAAAGTTTTCAGTGTAAATGTGGATGGCAATAAAAGCAGGGGTAGACCATTAATAATAATGATAATAATTCTTTATTATCAGGCAACTAAGGCCCATAGATAAAATACACAAAATAAAACATACAAAAAAATTAACTAATACATATTAATCTTGCTTAACTTATAAACTAAGACACACGAAGTGACGGCGTCGAGTTACGTTGCGCGGTGTCGCGTAGCCTGCCGCGAAAACGTCGGTAGACTACACCCTTCGGCCAAAACTCTTCCTTTAGGAACGTGTCGAGATGGTGTGTCGGAACCCGCACCACAAACGACTAGAAGTTGGTGTTGTGACGCTGCTCCAACTTCTCGACCCTCAAGGTCCAGTTATTATGAATAATAGGGAAATATGAAACAGTTGCGATAAAGCAAGACAATGATGAAATGATTGGACATTCATTTTTTTACTAATAATAGGCATGCGTTTCACCGCTAGCTCACCTGATGAAAAGAGTAACTATGGAGTTTCTTGTCCGTTCTTCTCCATAAGAATCTACCTTTCCGAATGGACAGTAGAGTCACTTTATTAATGTAACATTATTATTTGACTGAACTGTAAACGATGACGTTCAAAAGTGCCGTTTAATGGCCTAATTGAAATAAACGTTTTGACTTTGACTTTGATGGTAAGCGATGATGTGGTGAATGATGATGATAAGTGATGGTGTTGCAAAAGATAAAACAGCCTCTAATTTTGCATGAAAACAGAACTGACGATAAAAAACTTCTAGATACAAATCTTTCTTTCCATTATCTCCTTCATGAAAAACTGTTTATCAAAAACCTAACTATAGTACGCCGATGTTTTCGCCTCAAACAGTACGTAAAGTAATTTCGGCAAAACGTGGCATGATAAACTGCTGACGCGTTATATATATCAACTGGTAACAAAATGGCGTCTCGGTAACGTTCCGAATATTCGCAATAAAGTTGGGGAGACGTGACAAGATGGATCGTACTTTGATTTTACTTTGATACTGTTTGTTTCTTTGTTTGTTTTAGTTATTAGTCTTCTTGGGTGGTATCAATATGCTTGGAGCGTCTGCTGTCTCGATGGTAGTTTGGAGATGTTTAGCTCAAAAAACCATTATTCTTTTTTTTTTGTTTTTTGTTGAGAGACGTGATTTATTTTGGCTGGTCCTTTGATATGCATTAGCTTTTAGTAAGCCTTAAGTTCGTTCATTTTCTTTAAACTTATTCGGCACGGACTTGTGGAAATCAAACGCCAGTCCATCTGCGTTAAAAATTATGATGTCAGGGCTTTAGAAGGAACAGGAATGGGTTTTAGTCAGTAAGAGTCTGACACGCCCTTCTGCTCCACCCAGAGTGGAAGAAGTCATTTGATGATTTCCCATCCTTAAAAAAAAAAAAGTAGCCCACTGGTATCGGGTCCAAGCTACCAGCCGTCAGGTTTCCAGACAAAAGAATCACCTAACAATACGAACCGTCTCCAGAAGTACTGCTTTCTGAATCAAACCCTTTCCAACCGCCTCGCGAGAGCCTCCTAAGGTGTATTGACGTGTCAAAGTGTTATGTTTAACCTGCTTACAAAATAAATATCATGTATCATTGAAGCTTGTGGCTATTAGGACATTGGCTGAAACTACCATAAAGTTATTATTTATTTATTCATTAATTAACGTTTGTTTTTTTTAACTGTCGGTATTTATTTATTTAAACTTTATGTACAATAGTGGTACATGGGCGGACTTAATGCATCAAGGCATTCTCTACCAGTCAACCTTTGGGTTATAAAGACTATACTGTGGTAGGTGTACAATAAATCAAAATAAGATTCAAATTGAATTTTAATATTTCGGAGAGAATATACAGATAATATAAATAATACTAATAAAATACATATATATGCTAAAATAATAAACTAATATATATAATATATAATAATCATACCGATTAAGAGAATTCATAGTAATCATGACGAAGAACGACTAAGAATGACAAGTTTTTAAGTAGTGTGTAGTAATGATCACTTAGTAAATCAGGAAGCTTATTCTTAAAAAATTTTCAAAAGCTAGTCATTTTTTATTCTCTGAAAGCCAACAGTTAATTCCATTCAAACGAAACTGTAAGCAAAAATAAAAGCCCCAAATATTATAAACAGCTTAAATAAAATCTCATAACAAAATTCATCTTCCAAAACTTCCTGATATTAAACCTGCATTTAGCGAAGCTTCTAAAAGTCTTTCTCCAAAATTAATATCACATTTCACGGCAGAAGCTACCTCGCAAAATTCAAATACCTTTCAAGTGAGAAACATCTTGAGTTGTCGAGCCGAAGGGTGCTTTGGGTGAAGGCTACAGGGTCCACTTTGGGTTGTCGTTACGGCTAAGTGTGCAAGGTCGAGCATGTGAGGGATGGGTCTTGAGGCCTCTTCAGAAAGTCGTGGACTTTATAATGACCTGGTGTTTATAGGAGCAGTCATTAGTGGTACTGACCTCTTTGAGATGATGGGGCTTTGGGAATGTGTGTCAGTAACTATAGTAGGCGCCAGATAAATGTGGAATAAAGTATATTGACCTTTCCCTAATAACTGTTCATAGGTACCTGAACAATTAAATATGAATCGTTTTTCATTATTAGACAATGTTAAGGATCACGAGAGATGATGATTCGGGACAGCTTTGTGTCATTAATTCCGTTTTTCAAATTAAAAATGTCAATAATTGTAGGTGGGTCAATGACCGTTATTCCACGATTATCTGGCGCCTACTATAGTCGGTTTATGGTAATTGGCAGTTTCAGTTGTTCACTTTCGTCGAGATTCAATGACTCGGCTTTTTTATGGTTGATGGTTTTGATGGCGCTCAGGAGTTACAGTCGTTGGAAGAGTGTGGCGTGCTTGCCAGTTTGAAGGTGTTGGGAATTTTTAGTAGATAAGTGGGCTTTAATCTTAGTATTCTGTATGTAAGTGTAACGCGTTTTAACTGCAACGATTCGAAATCATGTGCCCGTTTGAAAGATGCCACAATGCGATCTAATCTATTTTGCGCTCAGTGGGTAATCGATTTCAGTCTACCTATATTTTTTCCATTGCGTTTGTGCCACCTTTTGCCAATTCTGAAGATAGATATCCAAGTCATCCTTCTCCTTCGTGGTCTGCCGCGGACCCGTCTCATGATTTCAGGGCAGATTTCAATGCCCATTGCTTTTTGTTTTGAAAAATTATAATAATTTAATAATTTTTCAAAACAAAATATAATCTTTTGGAAACTGTGCTAAGTCTAAATTTTCCTATTTTATTTCCATCGTTTACTTACGAATACAATGTTTTCAACTCTAACAAAAACATCCTGAAAAATACAACTTAAAAATAAATCGCCTTCTCAACAGTTTTCACCAGAAATCCCAACACTAGCTAAGGTTCTACGATTTCTCCACTCTTTTTCCAGACTTTAACAAATACAAGTTACCAGCCATACCAAAAATAGTTACCCAAACAAAATTGACAAACAAAAATATCCCCCAGACAGACACATTATCCTTAACCTTTTGAACGCCATTGTCACGTATCCATGACAAGCAAGCGCGTGTCCTGTACGCCAAACGTCACAAATATGTGACAAAATGTACGGCAAATTTGTGTCTTGGCGTCGGGGGCACGCCGATCCGTTTATGCTCTGGCGTTCAAAAGGTTAATTGAGTGCGAAGTCACCTGCCTCTTTCATTACATCCCCGGAGTAAACAGACTGTACTACGATTTGCCCGTTAAATTAGTGAATACAAGACAACGCCCCCGAAATGTGTTCCCTTTGAATATAGTCCTTTATGAATTATGTATGATAGTGTGAATATGAAATGGGACTGGGTATCGTGTTGTGGGTAGCATTTTGGGTAGATATATATGTCTCCCTGTATACAAAGGTGTGAAGCTGTAAATGCAAAGACCATAAGACTGGATACTGGGTATATTGGTTTGTAAAGCGAAAGTCAATGAACAGACACCAAGATAAATTGTACAGCGAAGGGCGTAATGAAACATTTAGTAATGAGGATAATAACTAACGTTAAACCAAAACAGTTGAAAGGTTCGTTTAGACTTTTGCTGATAAGCTTGATCTTGAAAACCCTTTGTTATTTATTTATTTCATATGGGTTAGCTCTTGACTCTAGTCTAGGTCATAGATGACAGAGACAAAGTCGACGATGGAGCGAGCTTACCCAGAAGAAGCCTGTTCATTCTAATTTTGAAGAGATACGGGTTGTATGCGTTCGGAAACACAGACGCAGGCAGAGAGTTCGACTCCTTTGCTGTGCGCATTATAAAAGACGTTTGGTTTTTTATTCCTTATTTAGGTTGCCAGGGAGACTTGGGACTGAATGCCAAAGAATGCCAATTACGATTTAAACCCACACATCAAACAGTTTTTGCTATGTGAAAAGAATGACTGATCATACAAAACCACACCTTGCTTAGCGCATGTGATCATCATCAATAAATCACTCTAACAAATCCCTAGCTACAACTGAACTATCATAGCACCCTCTTGAACAATACAAATAAAAGAAGAATCCCTTCAGGAAGTCAAAGAGAGCAGTTCCATATAAAACCCAGACGGCATTATTTATAACACGACACAGCCAAAATAAATCTATTCATTCCTCTCCAAACTTTTCCTATTTATTCGAAAACATCGTTGAAAGCCAAAAAGTTTGTATATTTTCAATGGTGACAGCAACGCCCCCTGTGGGAGAATATTGTCGTAACCTGAATATGTGAAGGTCAAGGGTAAAATGAACTCTCTGTAAGGAAAATATAGGCTCGAGTTTATAGAAGCTCGTAATCATATGGAGGCCAACAGGAAATCGTATTTGCAGCTACATCCAATAAATTTCCGTTGACTCTTTCATCTTTTTCACGTTCTATCTCATTCAAGGACCAAGGTATAAAATAATAATAATAAGATGAATCCGAATATATTATTCTTTGAACACATTTCGGCGGCGTTGTCTTGTATTTGTCACCGGAAAATAGCAAACTCCGTAAGATTATAAAATAATTTGAGAGATTGTAAACTCTCGATAAATTGTCAACTGAACATTTGGAATACTATTTTACGCATCAAAATTTGATAGTCTATAATTTCGCGAAGTCATTCCGAGAATTTGTGGATTATCATAAAATGGCGACCAATCAGAGCATAAGTCTACAATTTATCTGGTAACTTGTATTTGTAAAAGTCTGGAAACAGCGTGGAGAAATAATATGAAGTTAGGTAGTGTTGGGATTTCTAGTGAAAACTGTTAAGAAGGCGATTCATTTTTAAGGTTATGTTTTTCAGGATGTTTTTGTTTAAGTTGTATACAATGCAAATAAAATAGGAAAATTTAGACATAGCACACGCTCCAAAATATTTTATTTTGTTTTGAATAAACTCAAAACATATTTCGGGTAAACCATTTACAGGAACTTTTAAATTTTCAAGGAATCGGTTTGACTAAAATATGAAACAAGTTGCACGTCCGAAGGCGTAAGAAGATCTTCATGGAGAAGAAGGTGCAAGTAACTATAAGGGCACTCTTTAAAATCATTACCTAAATAATTATAAATCACTGGCATTTCTGTCATTTCTTTTTCCCGTTCCATCATCTGCCTAGCCTTTTTCCCAACCATATTGGGGTCGGCTTCCAGTCAAATCGAATTCAGCTGAATACTAGTAGTTTACGTAAAGCGGCTGCCTACCAGACCTCCTCAACCCATTAACTGGGTAACACGGTACTTCTTGGCAAGACTAGAGTCAGATTTTCCAGCTTCTAACTATCCGTAACGACTGCCAAAAATCTACAAATGACAGCCGGGACCAACGGCTTAGCGTGCTTTCCGAGGCACAACGGAGTCTCGGTATGTTAAGATGGTCACCCATCCACATAACAACCTCGGCGAGCGTTGCTTAACCTTTGAAGATCTATCCGTGCGGCTGTTATTATTTAGCCACGAGCTCCTCTCTGTTCTTGTTCAAGTTCCAATGTACTAAAATTAAATTATATTTTCAGACTAAATTTTCCACAAAGTTGGCAACACAATAAAACGCATCCATCTATTTATAACCCAAACCAACTGTAAGACCTTAATCACATCTAGTCAAATGAATACTAAGGCCAGATAAGCACTAGGTACAACATTCAAAAGCTATCTCGCTCAAACTACCTGACACAGGCCCTCAAAACAGATAATGGATTCGCAAACCCTTGACGGAAACTACCAGGTACTTAGGCATAGACAACTGAAGTACACAGGAAGTCCCTGGTACCTCTAAAAATAACTTCGGTTCAGAATTCGCCAGAAAAATAAAAAAAAAATCTAAAGACAGAGTTCCGAATTTAAATTTATTCTTCACCAGACTGATTTTATGAAGTTGTTTTTATTTTAGTTTTTTTAATTACAAGGCTTTTGCCCGCGACTTATATATTGGGCAGCTATTTTTATTTTTCAAAAACGCTTAAACATATGTTTATAATTTTTTATCAAGTGACTAAATACAAAGGTTCATGGTCTTATATTCAATAATGACGGACACCCATACAAACTTCCACCCCCATTTCACCCCCTTAAAGGATGATTTCTGAGATAAAAACTATCCTATATCCTTTCCTTGGGCCTCAAACTATCTCTATACCAAATTTCATCTAAATCGATTCAGCGGTTTAAGCGTGAAGAGGTAACAGACAGACACACTTTTGCATTTATAATATTAGTATGGATCTCTAATTTGTAAACAGTGTAAAACCAAAACGCCGTCTGCTTCTGTCTGTATCTCCGCTTATAGTAGGCGCCAGATAATCGTGGAATAACGGTCATTGACCCACCTACAATTATTGACATTTTTAATTTGAAAAACGGAATTAATGACACAAAGCTGTCCCGAATCATCATCTCTCGTGATCCTTAACATTGTCTAATAATGAAAAATGAAAAACGATTCATATTTAATTGTTCAGGTACCTATGAACAGTTATTAGGGAAAGGTCAATATACTTTATTCCACATTTATCTGGCGCCTACTATAGTACATAAAACCACGCAAGGAGTTTTAATACGGTTTTCAATACAAGGAAAAACGATAATCGAGAAAGATTTATGTATATAATTTAGACCCGTGCGAAGTCTGGGCGGTTTGTTAGTATTCTATGATATATCTATAACTCAAATCAATACTTAAATAATAAAGCTGACGAGTTTGTTTGAACGCTCTGGAATTACCAGTCGAATTTGAAAAAATAGTTTTGTATATAATGGCCACATTCATGAAGAAGGCTATAGGCTATACGGGAACGGGAAATTCCAACGGGAACGGAAAAAATATGCGGGAACGGGATATGCGTTACGAAGTCGCGGGAAAAAACTAGTCAAATTTAAACAGGCGCTTTGTACAACATTCAAAAGCTCACACTACCAGACCCTCAAGCAGATAATGCCTTCGCAAACCCTTGACGGAAACTAGCAGGTACTTAGCAAAGACCAGTGAAGTACACAGGGGAAGTCTATTGTCCCATGTACCTTTGTCCGGGCCTTCGGCGCCATTGTGGGCTCTTATGGGTAAAATGATGCGAAATGGGTCACCTGATAGTCGTTTAGTGGTAGATGGACGCTTTGTCTCGGTAATGTGTTTTTGGTCTTTAGAAATTGTAATAGGGATTCATTTTATTTGGACGTTTGATTGATTTGTTTTGTTGATGTGTGTAGATGTAGTTTGATTTTTTGGGTTCCGAACTTCTATATGGACAAACGGAACCCTTTTAGGATCACTCGGTTGTCTGTCTATCCGTGTGTCACAGCCGATTTTCTCCGAATCTACTGGACCGATTCAATTGCTTATCTCCGAAACTACTGAGCCTAAAATATTGAATAAAATACAGATAAATGGGTCTTTACCTATAGACTACAGGAAAACCTATAAGAAGTCTATGGTAGTAAAGTAATAGGTAAAACATATTTTATTCGTTCGGAACCCTTTGTTACCGAGTCTGACTCGCACTTGGCCGGTTTTTTTGGTAGAAAAGAGATACATTGGATTAGAAGTTGTGGTTAGAGTCTTGACCTCTGAGTTTGTTTCGGCGTTTCTTCTCAGGATAGTCAGCTAGGAAACACCGGCCTCGTCTAGTTTAAAACAAACAAGGTTGACGTGTAAATGAGTTACTACTGTTTGTAAAATAAATATTATTATTTATCATCGGTACATATTTTAGGATCTTCTAACGGTAGATTTGCTATGGAGTATTTTTAAGAGTGTGGATAGGAAGCACAGGAAGTATTTATGTAATGTATGCAAAACTTTGGTAATGACAGATTTTTGTAATCTGTCATTAAGTACCAAAGTTTTGAGAAAAATTTGGCAGGTTTTTAAAAAAAGTGGTAGTTTTGCCTATGATCAATGAAGTCATTGGCTTATGTAACTGTAGAATATTTCGCTAGAAACACGATCACGAACTCATAATACAGCTTATTTTGCTAGAAACACGATCACGAACTCATAATACAGCATATTTTGCTAGAAACACGATCATGTACCCATTACACAGCATAGCTTTATTCAGTAGATGCCGAAATAGTCTTAACTTAAACGTATATTTCATAGGTATTATATAAAATTTGTCATTACCTACTTCATATTCCTCCTTATTTTCACGTAGGTAATATTCTTCAAAGGCCTTACAAAGTGTGCTCTCTCATCGTCAAACAAAAAAGGTTGGGATAACCTAAGTTTTAGAGTAAAGACTTCAAAGTTTCAGAAGTATGCAAAATACTTCCAAAGTTATGAGCTCGACGTGCTTTTCTTTATAAAGTGAGATGTGAAGACTTCCGAGGAATTTAAAGATATTATTCAAGAAAATTTTAGCTTACTAATTCGTTGATGCTGTTCATCGTGATCATCTTTCCCTATCTCATGTTTTTCCTAGGGGCCTGCGCAACGTTTCGTTCTATAAAAAAAACTTATCTTTGAAGTGAAAACTTCTTTAGCGGCGTTGCCCACTTTTTGGGATGGGTAAAAAATGTTAAACTCGCGTCAGGACACGTGACCTGATCGAAAATTCGTAAGACGGAGGGAAAGTTCTGAAGTGTTTAATTTTTAATGTAATATAAATTGTCATGTTTGCGGACGATAGCGCAATAAATGAATATTGTATTTTACCACATAAATGATAGTTCTTTTATACTAATAATTAAAGCAATTTGTGCGAAATTGCACTCCCGGAGTGCATCACGTTTTTTTTTTGGTTGATTCACTTGTGTTTGACCACTGTGTGACCTGATGGTAAGCGATGATGTGGTCGACGATGGAGCATATCAATTCCAAATAAAAATTTATAGGCACTTTTGAAATGTCAAAGTCAGTCGGTCAAAAACATGACGCTATTTGCACGTTCCAAAGCGTAGATCTCTATGGAGAAGAACGTGCAAGAAACTCCACGGACAATCTTTTAAACCTATTTCCTATTTTAAAATCCTGGTTACATGCTTGCCTAGAAGTTACCTGTTCACCAAACCCCCAGATTATGACTCGATGAATTATAGGCCTATATCATTTTTGAATTGTTTTCCTGAAAATTTAACCGGTGTTCAGTGGCGTAATACGTCAACAAATTGAATTTTTGACTAGAGTATCCGAAACCGGGTTTACTAAAATATACATAATATTAGTAATTGGAACGAATTCTACGAATAGAAGCTAATTTTATATTATTAAATTAATATAAGCATGCACTAGAAATTCGTTAAGGAAATAGTCAAGTAATAAAACGTTCTAATTTATTGGTATATGTATAGATTTGGCTCGTGAAACGCAGTTGTAATTAATTTCGAGGTTGCCATTATGGAATCTTCACTAAATTAAATTAGCTATTTGAGCCACGAATAGATTGGTGATTGAAAAATGGAAACTGTGATTTTATATCCCACTTAAGCAAAAAAAAATTAAATAAAATACTTTATTTGCGCCAAACATGCAAGACGCATACCATAAAAAAGAAGCACGGAGAATATACGTCACACCCGCGCAGAATGGCCATCGCTAACCAGAAGGAAGAAAAAAACCGGCATAGTACGAGTCGGACTCAAACACGAAGGGTTCCGTATCATAAACGGAAAAAAAACACGTTTCTTGTATGGGAGCTCCCTCAATTTTTAATTTAATTTAATTTTTATTATTTGGTGTTATAGCGGCAACAGAAAAACATAATCTGTGAATTTCAACTGTCTAGCTATCACGGTTCATGAGATATAGCCTGGTGACAGACAGACGGACAGTGTAGTCTTAGTAATAGGGTCCCGTTTTTAGTTACGCCCTTTGTTATACCCTTTGGGTACGGAACCCTATAATGTATTATTAATATATTTAAAGGATAGCTTACTAAACACACATCTACCTAATTATAAACTTGAGACGTTTACTTCACAAGCTTTCATATTGAAATGTTATAAATCTGCATTACAATATTCTCTACTGTTTTTTTTCTATTGTAAACCATTTACAAAATGCCCCAGTTTTCATTTACAAAACATAAAACACAGACAATTGAGCCCATAACATCGTTACTCCCCTTTTCCCCTTCATAAAGGCCCGTTACCACGATCCACTTGAAGCCTGTCAATACCACGGCCCCCACTCCCCCACTTATGCAGGCTTGTCGCTTGTCGTTTGTCCACTGCAGTTGACAGCCGCTCTAGATGTTAGCGATGTAGCGATATACGCAGCGGTGATGCAAGTGGGGCGCGTTTCCCCGCGTACAATGCGATGACAGTGAGTGAGGGCCTTTATATCGTTGAATAGGCTTTTTGTTTTGTCTAGTACTTGTGGAGCAAAAGAAAACAAACAACAATATCGCCAATCCATCCTGGATTGGCGATATTGTTGTTTGTTTTAATGATTTTACTATTGATAAAAGCGATATATAGATAAAATACTTTCGTACATCAATACAAATGTAATTAGGAGCTGAAGTAAGTGTACTTTTTGTTCATTAATACTGTAATTAAGAGATGAAGAGTTAGTGATGTGAAGCAAATACTATTGGTACTAGATATTGGTAACTAACGGCCGGTTTCAATAACGTTAACTACCAAGAGTAGCTGAAACGTCATGTTACAAAGGCACACATGACGTTTAGGCTACTGTTGGTAGCTAATTTGACAGTTGGTTAAAGGCGGATACGTTATTGAGACCGGCCGTAAGTAGTTAATTCGGTGCAATTATAAACAGCATGTTGGTTAGAAAGTAGTTCAATCTTTGACATTGTTCCTGTGTCAAAAAGAATTGATAAATAAAGTCATTTCTGAGTTCTGTTTGAGTTCTGTACGGAACTGAAAAAAAATGGTGGGTATTGTGCATAAGAAACAGCTATAGATACTATGCAGTTATTTCCTATCATTTTCTAATATTGATAGTAGCATGTTTTCACTAAGTTCGAAATATGAAGCGATGAAGGGCCATCTAATAAAAACAATTTTACAAATGGGACTTAAAAACGAAATCAAACCAATGCCTAGCTGTTAATAGGGAATATGCATGAAAAAAATATTTATTATCTAAACAGTTTATCTAGAAATAAACAAAAATATAATACTAACAGTGAAAATAGAATCGAAATTGACCGAAAAACAAACGAAATAAACTATCTTAAACAAATATATCTGTCCATCTCGCGAAAACGCTGTTTTGTATGACAGCTGTATAGGCGACATAGTATTTGACGTCACAGTTGGTATCGGACTTCTCTTTCTAATTGTCAACTTTGAAGCTTAATAACTTCATCACAAACGAAGGTATTTTAAAAATTCTTTCATAATTGTTTACTAGAGATAATAAGTACATAATTTTAATAATAATAATATTTATTTATTTGCAGACCGTGGTCCATTGCGTTAGTAAATACATTAAGCTTATAAAACTATTGTTAGTAGTAAACATACAATAAAAACAAGACAGTTACAATTTAACACAAACAAAGATGCCAGTCCATCATCATCATCTGCCCAGCCTTATCCCAACTATATTGGGGTCGGCTTCCAGTCAAACCGGATTCAGCTGAATACCAGTATTTTACGTTGAGCGGCTGCCTACCAGACCTCCACAACCCATTAACTGGGTAACACGGTACTCCTTGGCAAGACTGGTGTCAGATTATCTGGCTTCTGACTATCCGTAACGACTGCCAAAGATCGACAAATGACAGCCGGGTCCAACGGCCTAACGTGCTTTCCGAGGCACGGAGGAGTCTCGGTATGTTAAGATGGTCACCCATCCACAGACCAACCTCGGCAAGCGTTGCTTAACCATAAAGATCGACCCATGCGGCTGTTATTATTGAGCCACGAGCTCCTCAGATGCCAGTCCAATCACCAAAAAATAAAGAAACAAAGATGCCAGTCCAATCACCAAAAAAAAAAATGTATGCATATTCCCTATAACTCAAACCAGAACAAAAGAAACTAATAAAATAATAAATCAACTGGAATTCTCCTAACTTTCCTGTTTTTCTTAAGGAAAAGTAGGTTTTCCTGACCATGTAGGGCGCAGGACCCTTTTACAACAGATGTTACTTTGCGGCGCTCATTAGTGAAGGTCAAGTAATTAATTATGAAATAGTCCAGAGAAATAAGTGGAGAACTATGTTTTCAATAGTTGTTTGAAACATATATTATGTGTTAGTTTTATTCTGGTACTTAAGGGGCCATCCATAAATTACGTCACACGATTTTTATGTGTTTATAATAATAATATATCATTTATTTCAGGTAACAAAGACCCATAACATAAATACCTTACAGACTATCATACATATTTATAAAAACTACAAAAATATGAATGCACTATTTCACACGAATTTGCCTCCTCCCCGTCCTTGTCACAGCTGGTCACATTTGTGAGACTCCCCCCTCTCTAGTGTAACGTCACATATTTTGCAAAATATCTAGAAATCATTAAATTAAATCAGCACTTCCGACATTATTTTTATACCAGATTTATTTATTTTTTATAAAATCAACATCAAATCTAACATTGAAAATAACAAAGCAAAAAACTTAAACATTATGAACATATAGATAGGGTTGAAAATATTTTTAAGTTTTTCGTTAATAGATCAAATTACGTGTTCAAATACGATTTTGAAATGTGACGTCACGAATTTAGGACCCCTCCCACCCCTTGTCACACAATGTCACACTTCGTCGGCCCCCTCCCCCCCCCCCCTTAACATGTGACGTAATTTATGGATGGCCCCTAATCCAATAGGTCGATAGTATACGTTTCTGGGGGGTTATTTTTATTAATTAAGACATTTTTTTTTCAAACTATTAATATTGTCTTTATAAAATAAAAATATTTCTGCTTTTATATTTTATTCCTACTTTCTACACATCAAATTAACTTAGAAAGGGAAGGTAAGCTGCTATATCTGACCATACATACTTTACCTAAATTAACTTTGGTATCTACGTACCCAATAGATATCTGACTCTAACATTTTAACTTTGCAAAATAAGGATATTGAAGAAACTCAAATGTACTGGGAATAACAATAGGAATTTTATTCAGCCTTAGGCTTGTTACCATTCCTGTCTTCCAGAAAATTCATTTCATTGCATTCCCCAACTCCGTAGATATCACTACAGTTCCTAGGTAACAGCTAAAACATTACCTACATTTATCTAGAATTCTAGATTCTAGATTTCCCCAGACACTCGGCCCAGTCATACAAAAGTTTCTGTAGCTACTAAATCGATTAAAAACTTATAATTTATTCCAGAAAATCGCCCAGAATATGGGCTGAAATAGTCGCTCCATTTAGGTCAAACCTTTTTACCCAAAGAGTAATCGCCATTTTGTTTCTAATAATATACGTGCCCGCGGAATTCGCCGCTAGAGGCGCTAGTTTAGCGTGAGGTCTTCAAATGTCAAATTTCACTGTTGATTTTGACGAGCGTTTATTTACTTATATTTGTTTTATTATCCTTACTATGGCAGATGTAATGGTTCTATTGACCACTACTTTGAGTTTTTTTTTCTGTCAAAAATATGTATTACCTATGTTCTTTTTTTTGCAAACAAAATGAGTCTGCGTAACACTGCGGCACTATTTATGTTGTATTTAATGGCGCGTTTACAGCATTATAAATTATCTTACTTCTAGAAAACTTTGCTCACGTGCGCGTACTAACATCTTTTAATGCTATGATTAAGGATGACAATAAAGCTTAAGGCCTCCCTCTTCCTCTCTACCAGCGTTTATCCTCTGTCGAACGCGAACCACTTAATTCGGTAGGAGTCAAGTTTGACTCTCCATCTCCAAGACTAAGGCAGTTATCAGTATCACACTGAACCGGACACCGCTCCGGAGTGCGGTGCTGCGGTTTTTACCTTTACACTGTAGAATCTTGATTTGCATAAAAAACCCCAGGGTATAACACACTCACACCGCATCTCCCTGCGGTTTTTAAGATTTTACAGTGTAGTTTAAGGGCTCTCACACCTAACTGCGAATTCGCAACGCATCGTGAATATGTGCGAGCTCGCACGTTCAAGTTCCTGCGATTGCGGCGTCGTATCGCATCGCATCGCGGTTTTGTGCGGGCGCCCTAAAACCGCAGCACCGCACACCAAAAAATATTAAAAACGGCCTTCAATTGGAGAAATAACTTTTTGTTTAATACCTCTACATGTGACTCCTGACCTCGCTCAAACAAAACACGAGGCGGAAACTATTCGAGCATCCCCGAAAACTTCACGTGAGCGAAGCCATACAAAGTGTTAGCCATAAAAACTTATCTTCCATACTTTATTGGCTTATCTACTTTTATTCGTAGTTCGGGTCACTTTAAGAAGTCCTTAGGACGATCAATAGACGACAGGACGCTAGTTGCAATTTTCTTAATTCCTAAATTATAGTGAGTTTTCTACATTTTTTTTTGGGATTATCTCCTCAAATCCTTTGTTATCATCAATGTAGGTATATAAAACTCTTCCATTACTGACTGACTGTGTGACATGCACACACACTCTCAAAAATAATACCCTCCTTTTGGGGCAGTCGGGTAAAAGAATGAAATCTCAATATAACAGGGAGGAACTATCTTTTTAGGGTTCCGTACCCAAAGGGTAACTAACGGAAACCTATTACTAAGCCTCCGCTGTCCTTTAGTCCGTCCTTCCATCTGTCTGTCAGCCGGCTGTATCTGAAGAATCGTAATAGGTAGACAATTGAAATTTTCAGTGTATTTCTATTACCACTACAACAAGAAATGGGTAATAAAAATGCTACAACAAAAAATAGGTATTAAAAATTAATTTAAAAATAAAAGGGGGCACTCATACAAGAAACGTGTTTTTTTTTCGGTTTATAATAATATTTATTTATTTGCAGACCGAGGACCATAATAATAATAATAATCTGAGCCAGAAGATTTCTGCCAAATAGCTGAGAAAAAAACATAAGACTGAAAATAATAATAAAAGCGTTAGTAAATACATTAAGCTTATAAAACTATTGTAAGTAGTACACATACAATAAAAACAAGACAGTTACAATTTACCACAAATAAATATGCCAGTCCACCTACCTAGCCACGACCTGAGTGTGCAGTCCCACCCATCGGCCGAGCATTCGACAGTCCCACCGGTCACTCAATGCACTCAGCATGCCGGCCGGTTTTTACGACTTCCTCTATGTTACTTTACCGAGCTACAACCCTATTCTCACCTGACCGGAGCGGAGTTAAATATTTCGTACGGATGCATAAATCATATTTCCATTTCCACCCAGTCGGACTAAAATGTGAGGAAGGTTGCGTCTCGCATGATTGGAAAAAAAAAATAGAAAAAATAGAAAATCCTTCTGAATACAACCAAAATAGAACTGTAATGGCTTCCAATTCGATTCAGCAGAATCAATCAGATTGCACATTAACAAATCGGAATGAAACACGGATGCTGAGCTTCGATGTTATTGAGTAAATATTCCCCACGTAATAGAAATTGACGTAATGAAGTAAATAGACGTCTATTGACGTTTATGTAGGTGTTATAGTCAAACACCGAAGCGGCGGCGATCCAAGGTTTGACAGTCAAACCTCAGGTCTGACATAACGCCTTAGTCAAAGTCCATATAAGTAGCGCTTTTCTACCTTTGACTAACGAATGTTTATTTAACCCTAGGAGAGACTAGTTTGGATAGTCAAACGCCGAAACGCCGGTTTGACCAGTCAGACCAAAATTATTTGTCTATATAAGTCTGCAGGGTTTAAAGGACGGGCCTGCGGACGGCGAGCGTTGGGTGGCTCGCTGTCCGATCACCACCAGTCCCGGATCGATGGTGCGTTGTGTTCCACGCGCACCTCAAAGAGATGTCAGCATAGGGAGATGGGGCCCGCTAAAGCCACAGCCTGCCAGGGTTGCGGACTTTGTTCGAAAGAGTCACCGCGGCCCTGGAACGCATAGGGCTTTAGTAGGAACACGGATGAGTTTTAGAGAAAAAAAAAAGACTACTTATTTATTCCTGGGCCTGCGGACGGCGAGCGTTGGGTGGCTCGCTGTCCGATCACCACCAGTCCCGGATCGATGGTTTGTTGTGTTCCACGCGCACCTCAAAGAGATGTCAGCATAGGGAGATGGGGCCCGCTAAAGCCACAGCCTGCCAGGGTTGCGGACTTTGTTCGAAAGAGTCACCGCGGCCCTGGAACGCATAGGGCTTTAGTAGGAACACGGATGAGTTTTAGAGAAAAAAAAAGACTACTTATTTATTCCTGGGCCTGCGGACGGCGAGCGTTGGGTGGCTCGCTGTCCGATCACCACCAGTCCCGGATCGATGGTGCGTTGTGTTCCACGCGCACCTCAAAGAGATGTCAGCGTAGGGAGATGGGGCCCGCTAAAGCCACAGCCTGCCAGGGTTGCGGACTTTGTTCGAAAGAGTCACCGCGGCCCTGGAACGCATAGGGCTTTAGTAGGAACACGGATGAGTTTTAGAGAAAAAAAAAAGACTACTTATTTATTCCTGGGCCTGCGGACGGCGAGCGTTGGGTGGCTCGCTTTCCGATCACCACCAGGCCCGGGTCGATGCGCGTTTTGTTCCACGCGCGCCTCAAAGAGATGTCAGCATAGCTAGGGTAGAGTAGGGTAGGGTAGGGTTTAAAAGAACCTAACATGAATGGCGTGACGGGAGGTATCGTTATCGTTTACTCATTTCTACAAAATAAACCCTACGATGAGACGGTAATATTTCTAATAGCATGAATAAAACTATACAGCAAAATCACAGAGTTCATGAAGCCCCGGAAAAACGATTTAATTGTCTTGTTTACCACATTACCACAACGAAATTAATCAGAATAGAACAGCGGAGTAAGAATTTTATACTATGTAGTGTTTTTTTTTTTGTTTGGAAGTCAGTTGTATTTTTATGTCAAAACGTTTTTTATTTTTCACTTTTTAGTGGTACCCCCACACTACTATAACTAACCTAACCAGACAACATCACTGGAAAGTCACATGAAAGCAAAACACGCAATTTCGTTTACTTGGATGATATATTTTCTATTTTCTCCAGTTATTTTGATTTGAAAACCAAACTATCAATAGAAATTTCAACATCTTTGTTTACATGAAAAAAAAATTTTTCAAATCGGTCCATAAATGACGGAGTTATGAGGTAACAAATATAAAAAATACAACCGAATTAAGAACCTCCTTTTTTTAAAGTCGGTTTAAAATAAAAATCAAATAAAGACAGTAAACAGTCAAAACCTATCACGTTTTACTTATACCATATATTTTATTTTTAACGTTTAATTGTTGTTATTTTTAATTGTTGTTTTAACATCTGGTCGACATTCCCAGTGGTGGGAACATAAATCCCACCCGTCAAAGATAGTTGGGATACCTGTCACAATTGCTCAAGGTCTGTAAATGTCTGACCAACCTCACCCTAAACCCCAGGTCAGAGGAGATCCATGAGAGTTTCCACATAAAATTATCAAGGATAACCCTTGCTTTTGACGTAGTTAATCCATTAGTCATACATTACGACACCCTCGGGCAACATATAGGGCCTGTTCAGGGGAAAACATTTACAATTAATTTCACAGGTACTGGAAATGATGTAAACTTTTCATGTGGGCGGAACCAGGGCCAAGAATTATTTTTATATCATCTGGGACCATCACAGTGTGAACTTTTAAGAAGAATTATATGAGGAAACAGTCATCAAGAAAGTTTTGAGTATGAATGGCTGGCTATAATGGCCTGCGCATACTGGCGGACGGGGTGGCAGACGATTTTTAATTTATCAATTTAATTTATTAATTATGTAATCAAAATAAGGTATATATTTCACTGCTCAGTGATCGGCCTCGGAGCATCGCAAAGCAGTTTTCGGCCGATTACAGAGCATTGAAATAACCAAAACCCATTAACTGGGTAACACGGTACTTCTTGGCAAGACTGGTGTCAGATTTACTGGCTTCCGACCATCCGTAACGACTGCCAAAGATGCTTTCCGAGGCACGGAGGAGTCTCGGTATGTTAAGATGGTCACCCATCCATAGACCAACCTTGGCAAGTGTTGCTTAACCTTGAAGATCGACCCGTTATTCTTTAGCCACGATCTCCTCCGAGATAAAGGCAAGAGAGACTGGCAGCCGAATATAGTTGAGATATAAGGCAAGGCAGATTAATTGAGTTGATGTGACCGAACTAGAGTGAACAGGCTTCTTCTGGGTAAGCTCGCTCCATCGTCGACTTTGTCTGTCATCTATGACCTAGACTAGAGTCAAGAGCAAACCCATATTAAATGAAAAAAAAAAGGATTGTGTGGTTTTATGAAACCACGGTAAAAGTGAAACTTTTTTTCACATTATAGATATTTAACTAAAAATTTTCGGAATAATATTCCATTAAGGGTATAAAAAACACTGACAAAAACAAACAAATTAGCGTGGAGCACTGGCACAAATGAGTAATAGTCTATACACTACACGGTCAGCTGATGGAACTATAGACGCCGCCATATTGGCCTCGGCTGCTCTGACGAGCGCCTTTCACTTTATCCCTACTCCGTGGCCGACCGTCACGCGACATGCGATACACAGACCAAAAAATTTGAGACGATGTAATAAAAGTTTCACTTTAAAAAAAAACTAAAACTCTCCTCGTTTCTTGTTCAAAAACTTAGTGAAAGAACTGTATTAAACAAGTTAGCGAGCTAAGTGGCTAATGGTGTCGCGTGCAATATCTGCTGGAGTCGGCTTCCTCCTACGCCAGATCTAGTTAGGAAGTCCATTTCCTATTCAGCTGTTTCCTTCCAAACAACGATACTGAGTTTTAAGGTCGAATCGTTGGAAATGAACGGGAGGATAGTTTTTAGAGTTCTGTTAACTTAGTGAATATATATATTTATCTGGTTATAGAAAGTCTGAATTTCAAAGTCAAAACGTTTATTTCAATAAGAACATTAAAATGCACATTTACAGTTAAAATAATATATTAGACTAGATTTTACCCGCGACTTCGTACGCGCATATCTCATTTTCCCGTAGGAATTTTGGGACGAACTATACACCTAAACCTTCCTCATGAATAACCCCATCCATTGGAGAAACCCGCATAAAAATCCGATCAGTAGTTTTTGAGTTTATCGCGCACAGACAGACAGACAGACGCGGCGAGGGAGGGCGGGAGGTGTTTTATAATAATGATTTTGTAGTGATTAAAATAAAGTAACTCTAGTGTCCATTCGCAAATGACGAATGAAGTAGAAGAACGGACAAGAAACTCCCATAGTTACTCTTTTCATGCAAAAGTTTTACATTATTTGGTTTTCATGAATTGATTTACGTAATTTATACTAATAAAATATAATTTATATATTAAAGCTGAAGAATTTGTTTGTTTGAACGCGCTATCTCTGAAACTACCAGTCAGATTTGGAAAATTCTTTGTGTATATGATAGCCACATTCACAGGGAACGGGAAAAACGGGATATGCGTGTACAAAGTCGCGGGCAAAAGCTAGCTTAATATATGAAGCACTAACATGGCTGCCTTAGTAAGATTTAAACCAGATTTTCACTTAACCTAGAGTACCTAGACATAGGTAACCTAAATTTACAATTAGAAGTTAGGCATGTGTCGCTCCAAGTTTACGAACCGTCTCGGTTTATCTCATCTGCCTTACTTTAATAGTTTTGCCTTCACTTAGGCGCGTGTAGTGCTTAATTATTTTATAGATTACTAGCTGCGCCCCGCGGTGTTACCCGCGCAGCTAGTATATATATAAAAAGTAGCCTATGTGTTAATCCAGGGTGTCAGCTTCCTGTATACCAAATTTTATCAAAATTGGTCCAGCTGTTTGCGTGTGAAGAAGTAACAAACATACACACACACTCACAAACTTTCGCCTTTATAATATTAGTGTGACTAGCTGATGCCTGCGACTTCGTCCGCGTTGGTGTCGGCTTCAAAGAACAAAGTCTTTCCTTAAAGTTTTTGCTCCCATTTCCCCCGTAGTTTCCAAAAATCCTTTATAAGCGGGTGCTTACGTTTAAAGCTATATTCCTAGCTCTCTCGACGAACTTTGGATGTGTGCGAGAAAAACGATTTTATAAGTATAATAAATAAAAGATTTATGTTTTATGATTCATGCTTCCTTATAAAATCATCATTCATCAAAATTAAGGGAATTTAGAGATGTTTTTGAAAAAAGGAGGTCGTGACTAAATAATAAAATCTGCACGGGTCGATCTTCAAGGTTAAGCAACGTTTGCCAAGGTTGGTCTGTGGATGGGTGACCGTCTTAACATACTGAGTCTCTTCCGTGCAAGCACGTTAAGCCGTTGGTCCCGGCTGTCATTTGTAGATCTTTTGATTATAGATTATATCATAAGCCAGTAAATCTGACTTCAGTCTTGCAAAAAACTGCCGCTCCACGTAAAATACTGGTATTCAGCTGAATCGGGTTTTACTGGAAGCCGACCAATATAATTGGGAAAAGGCTAGGCAAATGATGACACTGACAGGTGTTTTTGAAAGTTTGCGACTGCAAGTCGAATGCGAAAGTTTCTTAAAAATACGGTTATTTCTTATCTGTTTGCATTACGACAATAACCAACCCAGAATGTTAATTTGCCTACCTAAAAATTTACTTAACGTCATTAAATATGATCAATTTACGATTTAAAAATCGAAATCTTTGAAATACAATTTCAATTTCATGACTAGGTAATATTTTTTTAATTTTTAATTTTTATTTATTCTTCAACAAATTTACATTTGTGTCGAACAGTGGTATTAACAATAGATGTAATACAACAATTAAATAATCATCATAAATTATATCTCCTTTTTCCCTTCACAAGTTCCCATTACTTACGTACAATCCCAGTACAGTCACAGACAGTTACTCAGTACGAGCAATAGGACGTAGTTAGAAAGTTCATTTCCCATTGAGAAACGCTTCCTTTGTCGCACAAGTGCTTGAGACTTGTTCGTGGAAAGGTCAGCAACGAGGGTAGTTATTACGATTTAAATGCTTAGGGGGAGCTCTGTAGCGTGTGCGGGATAGGGGGGAGTAACGGGGGTACAGGGTAATAGGGGTATCTGTAGTGGAGGGAATGTTTTTGATTGGTCTGTATTGGCTTTAAACATGTGTCTTAATTGAAATGTGAATAGGTAGGTATATAAAGGGATGCGGTACAGAGTAAAGTCCCGCATATCTCCACTGAAATGGGAGGATCCTCCGACTAAATGGTTGTTGTGTCTGATGGAAAACTGCCCGATAGTTGATATTCGGACTGTTGTATGTGTTCAAATCGCACGGAGAACTTTGCTTGCGCGATACAGGATTTCGTTGTTAGTTCGTCGTAGATGGCGCTGTGGTTCTTTTTGGTTGCCGTACAAATTAAAATTTCGTTTCTTTGTTTTTCATGTGGCGGCATTGGTGCCGCTACAGGTACACGATCTTGCTTCTATGTCTGAGGTCAGTCTTTTTAAGGTTTATAAATTGTAGGTTCTCAAGTTGTAGAGACTTCCGAACTGAAATATTTTTTAATGTTTTAAAAACACGATAAAATTAAAATAACTAGATCATGCTTGAGATTTGCGGTTTGTACTGTACCTATGTATATGCAAAAGAAACTCGGTTTCTTACGTTGTCACGCTTTAAACAGTTGTTTTTTACCAATTTTGGAAATAGTCATCAACGTCGGTCTCTTTTACTATTTAGACAGACTAGCACTTCGCCCGCGACTTCGTACGCGCTTATCCCGTTGTTTCCCGTTCCCGTAGGAATTTCCCGTTCCCGTATAGCCTATAGCCTTCCTCATGAATGTGGCTATCCTATATAATAATATTTTTTCAAATCCGACTGTTAGTTCCAGAGATTAGCGCGTTCAAACAAACAAACTCTTCAGCTTTAATATTATTGGTTCTTGAACAAAACAGCATATATCAGCATACTTCTTATCTCATCAGCAAGTAAGATAATTTCCGACTTTCGACCGCAAAGCTGCTGGCTGAAGCTAGTAACTCATAAATTGCGTTACGACTTTCATTTGTTTTAATCTGTACTTAATAATTTATAAATGCGAAAGTTTGGACGGATGTAAGGATGTTTGTTACTCAATCAAGTCAGAACGGCTGCACGAATCTTGATGAAATTTGGCATAGAGGTAGATTATATATATCTGGAATAATATTTAGGATACTTTTTATCCCTAGAGTTCGCTGTTCGACATTAACGCGGGCGGAGCCGCCAGCGACAGTTAGTTATATATAAATACCAATGTTAAAACTAATATTACAAATTCGAAAGTGAGTTTGTTAAGCCAGAGCCCAGAGCCACACGGTGTTTTATGCACAAATCAAAGATTATTTGCCACAATCGTTAGCGACGCGTCCACACGTTTATTTGTAAAAGGAGTTTGAAGTTTGCGGCAAATGCGAAACTAAACTACTGCGTTGTAATAAATATTGTAATTAAAACAAGGATACTTTGCCTATTAAAATTATAAATCATGCTATCGACATCTCTTTCCATCCGATAGAACAAAGGACCTATTTGCGTGGGTGTACAATGTAAAGTTTTCAATTAGCATTGTCCTATTTAATGTGGGAACCTCTGACTTCATTGTTTTATAGTCATTGGAAAATTTATGATACTTAGGTATTTTCTTCTTTGAATTATAGAGCGAGATTATGTCGTAAAAATCTCACTGAAATAATTGTAGTTGCATCAATGTGGCCACAACAATCACAACAAAAAGAACCGCAGCGCCATCTATCTCGCCAGCTGCGAACTAACTCAACGAAATCCTGCATCGCGCAAGCAAAGTTCTCCGTGCTATTTGAACACATACAACAGTCCGACTAACGACAACAGTCAACTATCGGGCCGTTGCCCACCACACACAACAACCGTCTGGTCGGAGAATCCTCTCTTTTCAATGGAGGTTTGCGGGTCTTTACACCCTGTTCAGCATACCCTCTATATTATAATGAAAATGTAGCTTTGATTCTGGACCATTTGTAATTTAACAAATGTATTAATAGTCTTTAAAATGCCATTGTCTTGTGCCATAGTCTTAAAACCAAACGGTGTCTTTTTCCATGGAAAGATACTAAAACTAAGCAAGTTATGTCGAACCGTAAAAACAATTTAGGACTGTTTTTCAGATAAATTGTACCTGAGGAATAATATGACGGTTTGGAAGCGGTTGTATAAAAAACATGTCAAACAGCCATATTTATTCTTCAATTAAATAATATATGACTGTTAAATCAGCCCTTAGTACCTATCACTGCCAGTTACAAAGTTCCAAGCCTGAAAACATGTAACCGCAGCTTCCAAATTTTCCAACAGCAACTCAGGTGTGAATTAAACCCATATAATAATAATAATAATAAGCCCCCTAAATTCCTACCTTACGTCCGAGCTGAACACCAAGCCACGTGGGGGGCGGACACGCGTACTGTACAATTGTACAAAAAACTTGCGCGGCTAACAAGGCAAAGGTAACCCCTGATGGAGATGATTAATAGGAGAAAATATAATTTACGGTCGCTTCCCGGGGACCGCCGGGGCGCATCTGGAGCCGATGCTGGATGCCACAGCATGCAAACCATCGGCGGTGAGGCGTTGAGCAGGCGGACTCTCACCGAAAATTCTGTTACAGCCGGTCGCTGTGAACTGGACAGGCGGGTTCATAACGTAGAAGCTACAGCCGATTCCACGGGCGATGATACCATTTCGTTATTTTCATCCATACCTTCAACTCGCCCCTCTTACATGACAAGACGAACAACAAGATCGTCCACCACCAGCACGCTTGATAGTGTTGTGCAAGATGTTCACCTGGACACTGACTTTACACCCACTACAAGCGCTAAAAGTACGCGTAGACGATGGACACCAGAAATGAATAAGTTCATACTGCGCACTTACCTTCAATTAACTGCATTAGATACCGACAGAAGGACTTATGTTGAACCGTTACACTTGAAATTTATAGAAAAATACCCAAATATGCATGTCAGTCGGCAAAGAGTAGGAGACCAACGCAGGGCTATAATACGTAGCAAACTACTACCTCAAAAAACAATAGACGAAATACACAAAGAAGTTAAAGAAGAGCTTAATCAATTACAAAATAACCATCAATATCCACAATTACTTACATCGACACAAACTACACAAATCTATCCAACAACCTCTAAAACGCCAATAACACAACAAAGAATAAACACTCGTATGAAATGGACCAATGAACAGAACGAAGCCATAATGCGGTCATATTATCGAGTCACAGATCTAGGCAGAAATGAAACTGCATATCGTAAACCCTTGTACGATGATTTTATCAACACTTTCCCTTCACTTGCTCACCTAAGTGAACAACGGATAGCTGACCAAAGAAGAGCAATCATAAATAATAAATACATTGAAACTGGTAAATTAAATGCATTAAGACTAGAAATTGCTGAAGAATTAGGACAAAATAACATTAACTTGAGCAATCACACTAGTGAAACAATTGAAAATTCTTACAACAACAATAACACTGATTCACTACTTACAGACAACGTTGACTTATACACTACAGAGGAACCCCCGCCTAATGTACGAACACACAACACTGAAACAAACTTTACAGAGGAGCCTCTGTCTAACTCACAAACATCTCTAGAAAGGGTCCCGTTAATAGACGACACTTTCCAACAGGCATTTCAATTTTATGTAGCAACCAGTCCTATAAATAGAACGTATATCCCCAAACAAAAACCATCTAAAAACCTTTCAAAAATAATTAATTACCTTAACAAAATAATTTTCCCTGAAACCGTCAATAAAGACACTGACTTTCATACAATTCAAACGGTTATATACAGTGCAGCATGGACAGCTGCTAAAGTTAATGGGGCTAAAATATCACTCCAAGCAAGAGAAATTAACCACGGTCAAAAAAAAGAATACATACCAAACTGGCAAAGACGGCTAGAGCGAAAATTAAATGATCTACGATCAAAAATAGGTAGAATGACACAATATATCAACGGCAATAGAAGTAAAAAAGTAATCAAACATGTAAAAAGTATTATTGAACAATACAAAACCCATACAATACACGAAGAACCAAATACGCAAGCAACACACATATTAGACACACTGAAACAAAAACTTTCAGTTGTAACAGGTCGACTACAAAGATATAAAGCATGCACCCAAAGAAAACAACAAAACACTCTATTCACCCACAATGAAAAACTATTCTATCGCAATATTAGTCAGACAACAACGAATTTCCAAGAAAACCACACAAATGATCGTGCTAATGGCACCCCGGAAACAAACACATTCAAAAACTTCTGGGCAAGCATATGGGAACAGCCAATAGAACACAATGCCCAGGCTGATTGGATACAAACGGAACTGACACACAACCACACGAACGTTCAAGCAATGACATTCGAATACATACCCCCACAGATATTCCACAAAGTACTTTCTAGGCTACACAACTGGAAGGCACCCGGATCAGATCATATCCATAGCTACTGGTACAAAAAATTCACAGCAATTCATGGCTATCTACATAATTACATAAATATTTTCATCCAGGAACCCGAAACAATACCATCCTATATAACATCAGGCACAACTTTCATGATACCAAAAGACCACAATGACCTTTCTAACCCTGCAAAATACAGGCCTATTACCTGCTTGCAGACGTTGTATAAGATCATCACATCCTGTATATCCGAATTAATATATAAACATATTGACACCAATAACATTTTAGCTGAACAGCAAAAAGGATGCCGAAAATTTAGCCAAGGCTGCAAGGAACAATTAATCATAGATTCTGTAATTCTAAGAAAAAATCAAAAGACTAAATCCGATTTATTTACAATGTATATCGATTACAAAAAAGCATATGACTCTGTTCCCCATTCATGGCTTGTAAAAGTTTTAGAAATCTACAAAATACACCCAACATTAATTACTTTCTTGAAGATCATGATGAGCACCTGGACCACTGTACTTAGACTCACTACCCCAACTGAAACAATAGATACCAGCCCAATAAAAATACAGAGAGGAATCTTCCAAGGAGATGCACTTAGCCCACTATGGTTCTGCCTTGCTCTAAATCCCCTCTCCAATATTTTAAATACAACGTCATTAGGCATTCCTTTAAAATCAACGGAAACTATTCCGAACAATGAACAGACTGATACACAAACAAGCATGTTGAATCACCTACTTTATATGGATGATATTAAGTTATATGCGAAAACCGAGAGCCAACTTAACGAATTGGCTAACCTGACAGAACAGTTCACAAACGACATCAAAATGGAATTCGGTATAGATAAATGTAAAATAAACTCAGTTAGAGCAGGACAGACCTATAAACACCAATATACCTTAGATACAGGAGAACAAATAGAACCACTAGATGAACAGGACACTTATAAATACCTAGGGTACACACAATCACGTCAGATACACTATAAAGACACTAAACAAAAACTTAAACAAAAATTTCAACATAGATTAAACACAATTCTAAAAACACAACTCGATTCACGAAACACAATAAAAGCTATCAACACCTTTGCTATACCTGTACTCACCTATTCTTTCGGCATAATCAACTGGACCAAAACAGACCTAAAAACCCTACAACGTAAAATTAACACGACAATGACCAAATTTCGCAAGCACCATCCTAGATCATGCCAGCAAAGGTTAACTTTACCAAGAAAAGAAGGAGGCAGGGGTCTAATTGACGTGTCAAACCTGCACAACAGGCAGATCACAAGTCTTAGACAATACTTCTTTGCCAAATCTACGTCCTCCATACTACACAAACTAATAGCACAAAATGACCAACACTTCACACCTCTTAATTTAAAAGATAAAAATGAACAAAAAAATGAAAAGGTGACCGATGATAAAACCAAAATTTTAGAATGGACGCAGAAGTCTTTACACGGGAGACATCGCCAAGATATATGCCAAATAAATGTCGATAAAGAGGCGTCGAACGCGTGGCTTAATCGAGGTGAGCTTTTCCCTGAGACTGAAGGCTTCATGCTTGCAATACAGGACCAAGTAATTGAAACCAAAAATTACAGAAAGTTTATTATTAAGAATTTAACCACTGACACTTGTAGAAAATGCAATAGTTCTCCAGAAACGATCCAACACATTACAGGCGCATGTAAGTCAATAGCCCAGACAGACTATAAACATAGACACGATCAAGTAGCTAACATCATTCATCAAAAACTAGCTCACCAATTCAAACTAATAGACTCTGTAGTGCCATACTATAAGTACAACCCCGAAACGGTGTTAGAAAACGCAAACACAAAACTGTATTTTGATCGTGCCATTCTCACCGACCGAACAATTCATTTCAATAGACCGGATATCACAGTAGTAAATAAAACAAATAAAACAGCATATCTAATAGACATAGCTGTACCAAACACCCATAACTTACAGACTACTATCGCAGAAAAACTATCCAAATATATTGGACTAAAAGACGAAATAGCCCGACTTTGGCATCTACAAAAGGTTACAATAGTCCCTATAGTATTATCTACAACTGGAGTAATACCCAAACAACTTTATCAGTCTCTTAACTCTCTAAACCTACCTTCAAGCACTTACCAACTACTGCAGAAAGCAGTGATACTAAACACGTGCAGACTAGTAAGAAAGTTCCTGCAATGTGAATCCGATAACCCGCACCAAAACATCCATACCAATACACCCCCATCTATCATACAGCCTACTGCATCTACTCTTATCCCAATTGATGAACACTTGGCTTAGGCCCGTGCCTTCAATTATTTCCGGTTCGCCGAGGAAAACAAATGAGAAACAAAAATAATAATAATAATAATAATAATAATATATCCTGGGACAACTCACACACGGTCATCCGATCCCAAACTAGGCAGAGCCTGTGCTATGGCAACCAGACAACTGATAAACATACTTATATATTTCTAAATACATACATATTATACACAAATTACACCCAGACACAGAACAAATGATCATGCTCATCACACAAAGATTTGTCCTGGGTGGGAATCGAACCCACGACCTCCGGTTAAGCAGTCAGGGTCACTAACCACTCGACCAACAGACACCTCTAACTAGTAGTAGGTACCTCTAACTACGAGGCAATTAGTACACAGCCAACGATTCTGGTGGCTGCAATCAAATTCCCGTAATAATAAGCTTAAGGGAACAAATTGGAGTTGCCAGAACCTCTTCATCATCAGCCCGGTCCTATGTGATCCTTGTTTAACGAAGGAATTCAATTTGAATTATGGACGATTTAAATAATAGTGCGGCTTATACTCGTATGAATTGGGCTCATGAATTTGTGGAGCGATTTTCGTGAATATTGAGTGGAGCTTAGTTTTTGAATAATTGGAAGAAAGCTCAGCTATACTATGGGTACCTTTTTTTTTATAAGTACAATAATGGCATTTTATGAGCCTTTCTGTTTCAAATTTAGAATAACGGTCGTATTGTCTAACTTATTAACAACATTTTTGAACTTGTATTCGGATAATTTACAGATAAATAATACTATTGAAGCCTGATTTTTCAATAGTCAGTTAACTTTTGACCAGTTTTTGTAGGTACGGGAAATATGTCAAACGGCCCTTTTTTATTGTTCAGTTAAAAGTTATCTCAACCATTGAAAAATCAGCCCTTATTCAAATATTATCCTATAAGTACTAAAGCTAACATTAAAATTAATTATGTACAAGCAGGTTAAAAGGGGAAAAAGGAAGAACTCATTGGGCATCGAAAAATTCGTCCGCCTCGTTGTCAGTGCGAAAAGTACCCAAAACACTGGCACCATATTGCCACATTGCGTGGGAATTCTAATTCTCTGAACACGTGAACAGTCTTCGACTATCTGTTTGAAAGAAAAGTTTCCAGCAAAGCAAATATTCCTCCAAAAAAAAATGTGCGACTCGGGACGCCCGACAGAAGTGATAACTTAAACTAATCTAAGTTGAACTATTCAATATGGGAAGCGTCTGTCCGAAACACGACTAGCGCTGTGGGTTAGAGTGAGAGAGGAAAAGCCTGCCTACCGCTGCCGTATGCGTGAGAAAAAGGAAAGCCAGACAGACTGGCGCCGTAACGCGTTACGTTACGAAGCGGTTTACCCTCCCATAAGAAGTTATCACTTCAAAAACGTTCAGATGAAATAAATTAAAATTGTACCTACCTTTGTTAAAATTTCTCGTAAAGTACCATCATCACTGTATTTCAGTTAATACCCTATTAACATAATCTGTTCGTTGTTTCAGGATGGTGACGTCATAGAGCTCTGCCAAGTCAGTGACGTCAGATCCGGCGGCGTGCCGAAGGTAACGTTGTTAATGTTATAATTACTTTAAGTGCAAGATTATGTTGGAGACTGTTTGTAAGAAGATGAGCTGAATTTTGATCAGGCTTAAGCAGAAGGCATCTCCTAGAAAAATAAACAGTATTTTTTTTTGTAAATTTATCTGCCCAGGTATGTGCCAGAATATAATTAGGGACCGTGAAATGACTTTACGTATTTTCAAGCTTGATGGATCCTTGTATCATTAATTCAAGTAGAATATTGAGCTTCGATTATTGAAGGGCTACTTAACCCATAAAAGGAAATAAATCGTGTCTCTGATTGATACCAATTGCCTGGAAATAAACTAGAAAGAAAATAACCCTGTATGTCCCCGGATATTGAGTTAATGGAAACGATTCTAGATGAAATTTCACAAACAATATAGACGACTATAGAAGATAGATGATATAACAATACATCCGAGGCCATTTTATTTTACAAAAACACAGTGTAACCTGAGCCTAAACGCCTGAAAAAGCTGTAGTTTTATTTTAACAAACATTGTAGGTAAATGTTATTGGAGCGTGTCCGTCTGACGTCATTGGTCAAAAGGCTGTGTTTTAGTTGACCGAGGGCGTTTTGTCGATGTAATGAGGCGGAAATGAAACCAAAATAACTGAGCGATCCCCTGGGGAGAAGATTTTTGGGGGAGTGATTCATTTGGAGCACTGTGCAGGAAATAGAAGATATTTCAGCAATGGTAGAGACTATGGAGAAAAGAGGTTTTTGATTACCAGTGGCAGGCTTTATTAAATTCTAGCGCTGACTCGTCCGCACCGACACGTTGTGACAAAGGCAGATAAAACGAACTGCAATAAGACGAAACAAAACGTTCTTGTTGTGACGCACCTCAGGAAAACGAAGTCTTTTTTAAGGTGGCGCCAGGGTAGCCCGCGAAATTCAAATTTTCCTATGTTTTTTTGCAATTTGCAAGTCTGTGTCAGGCTGTATGTTGAACAAAATATGATTCGCGACCGTAACACGTATTTATTTTTAAAATTAAAATCATCGATACAACACTCTAAGTTCATTTAACTCGATTGAAAGGTTATTTCATAAAAAAGTCATTCAATCGAGTTACATGAATGATACAATCTGTGTTGATGATTTTGATTATTATAACTTAGTAAAGCCATATTTGTTACGGTCGCCAATCGTATTTTTATCAATATACAACCTGACATTGACCAGCAAAATGCAAAAAAAGTATGAATATTTGAATTACGCGGGCTACCCCGGCGCTTTCACCTTAAGCCATCTTTTCTGTGTAGCCTAATGCTGGAATCTGGCTACAACGGGTTTAAAAATCATGATGGAGATGGTCTGATGAGTTAAACTCCTACCTAAACGACTGGCAAGATGTAACAAAGGACAGAGAAGAGTGGAAGGAAATAAAAGAGGCCTTTGTCTTGCAGTAGAAGACATCAGGCTCGTTTGTGTGCTTAAGTTAAGTTTCTTTTTTGTTCACAGGACTCGAAACTTAGTATGAACCTGGTAAACAAACATGGCGAAAACTTAGAAGAGAAGTCCTTGACGATCTGCAGCGGCACAGACTACATCAACATCAACTACCAGCATGTGGTGTGTCCTGACGCTGCTACTGCCAAGGTCAGTTTGAACCGGATCATACCAGTTTCATCTAGATTTAACCGGATATTTGCTGACTCTTTAGGGTCATTTTTAAAGTTGAACATATACGCAGTTTTATTTTGTTCATTAAAGGATTGAAAACAAGCAACGCAATAACAAGGCCTTTTAAAAATCATCAACACTGGCCTACATCTGCCCACAACTGCACTCTAGCCTCACTGAAACACACAACTCACTTCGAGGCATCAGCGTTGCTTTTCACAAGGCAGACCTGAAATGACGTCACAATTTTTTTGACAGTTTAAAAATTAATCGATGTATTTCCAAAAAGGTATGGTTGCAAGGACTCAGGAGGATCACCCACAATGTCAAAGCGAACAACGTGTGTCCAATGACATGTCTAAAGAAGCAGTAAGTTTATAGCAAAGGCTTACGAGGCATGGCTTCAATAGACTTGGATTCACGGCGATTTAATTATAATTATTAATGTTGTGGTATCAGTGTTGGTGACTATTTTAGTAATGCTACTTTATTTTCACTGCCTCGGATTGAGAATAAACCTTTGAAATCACTTTACGCCTCAACTTGAGTCAAGTCACTAGTACCTAAAATGTAAAAGTATTTACTATTTCCGAGGCACGGAAAATGAGGCAGTGACAGATGCTTTAAAGCAAGTTGGCTTGAATATTAAACTACTGTGTTGCATTGCAGTAACATACAGTTACTAAGCGCTGTCATAAAGCTTACATCCTCGACAGTTAAGCGCTTTAAGCTGAATTGTACAACTACCTCTTTTGTGGGCAGGGCAAAGAGGCAAGTAATGCATTGGATTGGATTTTGAAGGGGTTTTTAAATTTTTGACTTGCTTTGAGGTTTCCTTAAATATTATGTTGTGATTATTATTTTCGTGTCGATGTGAATGACTTGTAAACTTTCCAAGGTAACTGCTAATGCATATAAACAATTCTATAAATCATTCAATAATAAACTCGTGATTTAGGTGTCGAACTTGACTATATTTTAGTGTCTTTCGAGTTTGTTTTATTTTTGAACGAATTAATTTGGTTTCAATCTTCATTATTGGATTGCTAAAGTTTTGTATTTATGATGTGGATTAGACTATAAATTCTTTAGTTAATTAATTCTCCTTCATTTAGGAGTAAATTATGAAGAATGCTTTCAAAGAAATCTTGTTAACTGTCGCTTAAAGTGATGGTACGTTTTAAATGTTTTGAAAGACCACTGCCCGTAATACTTGTAGGAATGAAGAATTTACTTTTAATTCCATTTAGTCTATACAATTATTCACCAGCAGCTTCTTAGCCAAAAGTTTCATACGCAAAAACATCCTTCTAGAGCACTTAAAATGCTTTTAAAAAAAGCTAAGTTCTCATGACAACTCAGACGTACTTACATACTTATTAGGTGGATACTTGAAAACAGTTTGGAAGTTCAAACTTATTAGTCCAGTACTATTTTAATACAGTCTAGCGGACTCGTGAAAGTTCCTATTGTATTCTTCTAAGACCGTTAAAGGATTCGCCCTAAATACCGACAAAGAATTTTGAGCTGCTACCTTAGCAGTCCCCAGTGGATCAGTTAAAAGTTTAATACAAGCCGGCAAAAAACCGACTGGGTTTTAATTCCGGATATGCCCCAAAGCGAAACCATGGGCCAAAAGCTGGTCAATTATTAAGATTAAAGACACTCTGAGAGCGCTTACGCCCTACGTTCGATCCGAACCCGATCATTATCCGTAAAAATACGATAGTCGTAGAACAATTTGTAACGTAGCTTATGCACTACATCCGATTTCCGTCATCCAATTTCTCTACGTCATCCGAGCATATATCCATTTCGGATAAGATTCGGTATTCGGTAGTAATTGTAAAATTTGCTGTCGTATTGACGTAACACTGCGTGGTGATTGTAAAAAGCTCCTTTAAAACATCGGTCCAGCAAGAGAGGGTGCACCCAGACTTTTTACTTCTGCGTCTCCGTACATACAAATAGCATTGCCAGAAGTTGTCGCCTATTGAAAGGGCTCATGATCAACGATGTGAACCAAAGTGTAATATAATATAGTGATGTAAACGCTCAGTAGCGGCTCCGCGTAAAATGACGTCTGAATCACGGAGTTTTCTCGGACAGTATTTTGACAGATTCTGATCGAATTCGGATCGGGACGTAGTGCACAACCGCTCTAACAAGTTAATCTATACTAATCTCTGGAACTACCTGTTGGATTTGGAAAATTATTTTTGCATATGATAGCCACATTCATGAGAAAGGCTATTAACGGAAAATTCCTACAGGAACGGGAAAAAACGGGATTTACGCGTACGAAGTCGCGGGCAAAAGCTAATCAGTTTATAAAAAGAAACCCTTGGAAAGTCCACAAGTCGTTCTGCACGAGGTTCTGCATGCTCATTCGTTCATTCGCTTTCTTTGTCAAAGGCATGGAAAGAGGCTATCCGGGAGATATTCCACAACAACAAAATTAGCAACACCTGCCCCAGGACGAACCTCATGAAACAGTACGTAGTTATAATCATTTGCTTTTTACTAATTTATTTTAAGTTAATCGGTGTTTTTTGGTGTGTATTTTGATGTATTTTTTGTCTGTGTTTACGTGGGTTTTACCGTTACCGTCTACAGTTTTACCGTTAAAAAAATGATGCAGAGCTTTTGTATTTCGAACACTGATAAAAAAATGTTTGCAACTTCAGTTAATCATGAGGTCAAGCCCCGCCAAGACGATCCTTACACTTCTTTGTATTATTCATCTGAAAATTATTAGGTTTTATTTAATCCGACTGTGGTTTTGTTGCAAGATTTTTTTAATCAATGTTGATTTGAATTCTAAAAACTTATTAACGCTTAGCTTACGCCTTTGGCTTTGCTGAGATGTAACGTTGTGTCATTTTAATAAATAAGTAACTATTATTAATAACAGATTGTATAAGTGTCATCGCAAAATCCAGTAACATACCTAAATTACTTGATTGTAACCAAGGCTCTTTGCACATGGACAACAAGCCAGTACGACCACAAATCCTAGCCTCCACTATTCATAGACCTATTAATTAGATGCAGTGAACTGTAGCCGGCCTAACGTGTGTGTAAGCAAACAGACCGGACTGTTTGACTAATGAAGTCCACATCTTGTGGTTAGTTAGCCCTTTGAGTTTGTGTGACTTGTGTGCGAGCCTTGTTAACTTCGGAGTGATAGGAATGGTCTTACTCCTTGATGTTTAATATAGAAGACAACCCCAATATACTAGAGAAAGGGATAGGAAAATGCACATGCAGGGTGACCATAGCCGATTAAGCCTTCTTTTTTTATTTGAGCCACATTCGCCCCAATTTTTCGCCCTCCTTTCGGAGAAATAAAGAAAAAATCCTTATCGATTAGGGCGAATGCGGAACAAATCTTCCGTTAACGCCTTCTCTGAGAGAGACATCCACGCGAAAAGGTAGGAACTAATTTTGTGTAATGTAGTAAGAAGATTAAAGTTACCTAGTTTGATAAATATCGGTTGAATACTCCATAGACTGACATTTTACGTTGGCGGAGCTCTGCCCATTAACTATAGCTGAAGTACCTAAATAAATAATGTAAGTTCCATCAATATTTCACAACACGTGTTTGGGCACGTGGCTAGTTTTATTATAATGATAGTTTAGATCAGTGCGCGTGTTTTATAATGGAAATTTAATATTTTTATTAACAGACCCTCGGTAGCTCTGGGTAGCTCGAGGAATTTTAATGATGCAAACATTGTTTGTAGTAGGATATTTTACATTTACATATCTTATTTTTGTCGTGAATCAGAAAAAGTTTATTTTATTTTTATAAGCTAAAGATTCGGCTTACTTTCAATGAGTCTTGAAATAATATCCAAGAACTGTTTCTAGCATTTTGGATGCTAAACTAAACACTATGGTCAGTCAGATATTTTAAACATACTTTCTAATTAAATCTAACCACAAAAAAGAGATTACATATTAATATAGAAAAAAACCGGCCAAGTGCGAGTTGTACTCTCACACGAAGGGTTCCGTAGCATAAAACGAAAAAAAATAAACGTTTCTTGTTTATTTTTGAAAATCACACACTCTGATAATTTCGACTGTTTACCTATTACGGTTCTTGAGATACAGCCCGCTGACAGACAGACGGACGGACGGACAGCGGTGGCTTAGTTATAGGGTTCCGTTGGTTACCCTTTGTGTACGGAACCCTAAAAAGGGTAATGCCATTGACGACAACGCTCGTCTTAAAATGTGTTCCATCGGAAATGTTAAGGTATTTCCTTAACATTTCCGATGGAACACATTACACACAAATTACACATACAAAAGTAAAAGTTTCCATAAGAAGACAAAGTAATTTTCTACATAATCAAAAGATAATACGATCATAGAAGAATAAATAATAGCGAGACTTAATGCGAACAAACATTCAATTTGATAACATTTCTTAGAAAAAGGAAAAATGATTTACGGAAGTCTCAAAAATATGATTTATTTTTTCTTCGCATGTGTCGGAAAACATCGCCTGATACGGGTGAGTATTTGTAATTGCACTCTCGGCTCCATAAAATATTTAAACGCCTTCGACACGAGCGCCAATTCCGCCTGAAGTAAAAGAGTCAATAACTAACAGTTCCGACTAGTATCAAAACGGTAGTGTTCCAAAAAAATATTGACATATTGCAGTTTCATTCGATGTCATTAACTGCGTCAGACTGCTTAAAAAGTATTTTTTTTTAACTTTTTAGACTATTTTGAACGTCGGATTTTCTGCAAAATCACAATACTTTTTTATTGTTTTTTTTTTTAACTGTAGATATAGCAGATACAGCACAGCCTTAAATATGACCACTTACATCTGGAACACCCTGTATACATAGAATATACTTTATTGACACACACCAAAGATGTTTACACAACTTTTTAACCGACATCAAACAAAGGAGGAGGTTCTCAATTCGTTTGTCCTTTTTTATATTTGTTACCTCATAA
Organism: Mamestra brassicae; assembly: GCA_905163435.1. Classification (NCBI taxonomy): domain Eukaryota; kingdom Metazoa; phylum Arthropoda; class Insecta; order Lepidoptera; family Noctuidae; genus Mamestra; species Mamestra brassicae. Next base: position 17,184,234 of record LR990999.1, on the reverse strand, counting down.
CTCCGTCATTTATGAACCGAAATGAAAAATTATTTTTCATGTGAATGGATATACGTTCCGATTGGGCTCATAGAAATTAAATCAAAATCGGTTCAGTAGTTTGGTTTTTAAATCAAAATAGCTGGAGGAAATAGAAAATATTACATCCTAGTAAACGAAATTGCTTGTTTTGGTTTCCTGTGACCTTCCAATGGTGTTGTAAGGTGTGGGGGTACGTACCACTAAAAAGTATAAAATAAAAAACTTTTTCCAAAAAAAAAACATTTTTTTGGTTGTCTCCTCGTATTTTAACACCGACTTCCGAAATTAAAGTTATTTTATACTTTGTAGTGTTTTTTATTTATTTGGAAGTCGGTTGTATTTTTTTTGTTAAAAGTTCTTTTATTACACATTATACAAACTTAATTCAATATGTACAATGGCGGTCTTATCGCTGACAGCGATATAGATCTACCAGACAACCTTTGGATGGACTGAAAGAACTAAAAATATTCAATAACACCTTCGACATTTAATTTTTCTGAACCATCACACACATATAAGTTAGGTAATGTTCACATAGCGTCGCAGATTTGCTTCAAGAATGCAGGATATTGCACGCCCCGCCATCGCAGAAGAAAAATTAATATCTCACATGTCGCTACTGCTGAGTCTCGCCGTCAGCCGTTCGACTCCACAAACCAATTTTATATCAAATCGAATGAAAGTATCTTGGTATACTTTTTGCTGAATTCCGATTATTGCTATTGAAGTTTCATCTTCGAAAATAATCTGCAGCCTTCAAGCTTTGTATTATCTCTTTTCATTACGAATCAATCTGGCTTGCCTCAACCATCCGGATGCATCTGATAGATAGATAGATTTTGACTGGCCTGTTGGTCGAGTGGTTAGTGACCCTGACTACTAAACCGGAGGTCGTAGGTTCGATAAGACAGGACAAATCTTTGTGTGATGAGCATGATCATTTGTTCGGTTTCTGGGTGTAATTTGTCTATAATATGTATTTAGAAATATATGAGTATGTTTATCAGTTGTCTGGTTGCCATAGCACAGGCTCTGCCTAGTTTGGGTCCGGGTGGCCGTGTGTGAGTTGTCCCAAGATATATTATATTATTAGATAATATAGATAAAACATTTATTTGGTACAAGAACAGAAAACACAACACACAAAAGTACACTTACGTAAATCATACATAATACTAGAAAATACAAAATAAGAAAACACATTACAAAAAAAGAAAAAGACGGAATTAAGTAAGTGACTTGCGAAAATGCTAAATTTATAGTTTCTATCAATAAAAATCCCTCTGTGTTCCTTCAGGCACAATGTCATCGACCTAAAGTAAACAAGCCTTTTTTTGTTTTTATTTTTATCTCGGGGGGAAATCTTCATGGAAATCCTCCACCCTGGGGCGGGTCAGACTCTTACTGACTAAAACCACCCCGGTGTTCCATCTTCCACCTGCGCCGGGGATCGCGGGAACGTATGCGACTTCCGGCCCGCCTCTGCGGGCCACCTCGCGTCGGCGAGGGGAGTGAGGTGTTTAACTCCCCTCGCTACGTCAAAGATGGGCGCACGGGAACACCACGCGCCGCCACCTCGGGTCCGGATGAGTGGGGGGCGACGGACATCCCCAAGTCCGCCGCCCCTGGACCCAGTTAGGGGGGCCGGAAGAGGGCAGCGTATGCCCTCCTCCGACGCCCGATGCGCCTGCTGCGGGCAGGGAGAGCGGTTGTGATCTCCCTCTCCCTTTCCGCAGCCTCCTTCTGCGCGATAACTGTCTCGCAGAAGGAGACCACCGCGTCCCAGGACTCCTCACCGCCGACCATAGCATGGACTACAGCCGGCAAAGTAAACAAGCCTGGCTTAACTTTAAAGTGATCTTTAACTGTTCCTCGGTTCATGAGCCTAGTGGAGCGGAAGGCTTTCATTCAAAACACCCTAATGGTTTGAACCCGCTAACGAGCGCATTTGGATGATTTGGTGATCCGTTCGAGCAAAACAATCGCTGACTAAGTAGGTAAGTGATTGATGGTGGAAAATCAACTGATTTCAATGAAATTAAAAACACGTTTCAGAAGACTTTTCGGGATAAATAGTTTTATCGTTAAATCAATTTTAACTACGCTTTTGTCGTCCCCTTCATTTTTAGAAGTGATAACTTCTTATGGGAGGATAAACCGCTTCGTAACGTAACGCGTTACGGCGCCCGTCTGTCTGGCTTCCCTTTCTCTCACGCATACGGCTGCGGTACGCAGGCTCTTCCTCTCTCACTCTAACCCACAGCGCTATAGTAGGCGCCAGATAATCGTGGAATAACGGTCATTGACCCACCTACAATTATTGACATTTTTAATTTGAAAAACGGAATTAATGACACAAAGCTGTCCCGAATCATCATCTCTCGTGATCCTTAACATTGTCTAATAATGAAAAACGATTCATATTTAATTGTTCAGGTACCTATGAACAGTTATTAGGGAAAGGTCAATGTACTTTATTCCACATTTATCTGGCGCCTACTATAGTCGTATTTCGGACAGACGCTTCCTGTATTAAATAGTTCAACTTAGATTAGTTTAAGTTATCACTTCTGTCGGGCGTCCCGAGACGCACAAGCTTTTTTATTTTTGCGGTTTGGAAATCTAGATGATGAGGATGTCCTCCATTCTGAGGTGGACGCAGGGTCCGTCAGACTCAAAATAACACGGTGTTCTGCAGCTACCTTTGGCAGTATATTACTTGCGTGGTTTATTAGGCTTCCCCGGCTAAGTAATTAAGCCCAAAGTCTCGAAAATGACGCAGAATGCAGTGGTCTCGTGTCATCATAAACTTATTTTAAGACCACTACAAGTCAACTCCAATCAAAAGAAACCATAACAACTAATCTTCACTTATCAGCTCACATTATCATTATCAAGCAGACATCGTTAACCGCTGGTTTACGACGCATTGTGTCCGTTAAGTAGCAACTTTAACCTCTACTTGGCAACTTGCCAGTGGCCAGTTCGAAGGTGGCACAGTAAACATGGCGCCTTCGACTGTCTCGATGCTTTCAGGCATGTTTTTTGGTGATAAACTTGGGCTAACTTCGAAGGTTTAGTAGAATGATAAATGGCTATAGTTCCCATGTTTTTAAGCCTGTGCTAGTAAAATAATAGTTATTTATGATACTAGTGCGGTAAGTTGGTTTTTACAAACGAGTTGACGAAAAACAAGTAAAAAAAAAAAAAACAAAACGTTCCGACGAATTGAGAACCTCCTCCTTTTTTTGAAGTCGGTTAAAAATGAGGCGAAAGATGTACCTTGTTCCAATTTTCACCACGACTTGCTTGATGGCGGATCCCATTTAAAAATCGCCCTATTTTCTATATAAGGAACGTCAAAATATTGTTGCGACTTTCCGACTGATATCTAAAAACAAAAAGTTTTTTTCATTATATTGCACTGTTTTCTCGCAAATGTATTGAAAAACGTTGTATGACACACGTGCGGAAATTGGTTTTTACAAACTCGTGACTACATTCGTCCACTCGTTTGTAAAAACCAACTTAACGCATTCGTATCATAAATAACTATTTTCACGTCCCATCTTTACTTTCGTACCAGTGTCTCTCGTATTTCGTGGCGCAAAAGAAAGACATTGCCTGCTCAATGCGGCGTGTTGGACTCAACTGGGTGGAACATGACTTAATGACCCTCGTCCGTGATCATAATGGCTGGCTGTTAGTTACTTGTGCTTTAGACGACGAAAATATTAGGTTCTTTGGAAACAGAATAGGTGCGGAGACATGGGAAAAGTGCCAAAGGTGTTTGAGTAAGGATGTTGCCTACAAAAAAAAACATTGTGTGGTTTTATGAAACCACGAAGCTAGTGAAATTTTACAGAGAACATTTACATTAATACTCTGATCAAAAGTAATCAGAACACACAAATACCGCGGTGTACTTGCACGAATAAGGGCGCGTTCCCACTATGTCGTGACGACAGATTATCGTGTCGTTTAAAGCGTCGTGGCTTGTGTATTTAAATGGAGCTGTTCACATATAGGACGACAGTCGTCCACGACTTTTTACATACAAAATGTATGTGACAGTCGTCCAATGATAAAATCGTCACGACATAGTGGGAACGCACCCTAAGTGAGAATGTAAATGCTACACGGTCAGCTGATGCAAGCTATGAGCGCCATTGCTCTGCCGAGCAATTCATATCAATTTTCATTTTATCCCCACTCCGCGGCCGGCTGTAATGCGACATGCGATAGATGGACAAAAAAAATCGAGGCGATGGAAAAAGTTTAACTTTAATAATGGAGAATCTGAAAAGGGTAATTTTACTTTTCATTATGAACATTCTTTTAGTATGGGACTAACACCGAAATCACGAAAAAAATCAACAGTTCAGTGCTTTTTGTCGAGTTATGTAAATACCTATAAATGTTTGAGGCAGTTGATTTCTTTTTATGTTGTATTTGTTATAATCCGTTTTCCAAAGCTCTTTGATTTTTCAATGAGTTAAGGCTTTCATTTACCTTCGATTTTCTAACGTCTGAATTAACAACCAAGCAGAATTTTGTCGCACCCAGCACTGTTTATCCCAATCATACAGTTTTAATCCATGAACTTAGCTGCATTGAACAGATCAAAATAATTACTACCTACTTAGATTAACCAATTTAAACATACCTACGTGTAAATTGTAATAAGTATTTATGTACCAGTTGCCGCCCGCGGCTCCGCCCGCGTTATTGTCGAAAATTATCCCAAGGGAACATATTCCTGGGATAAAAAGTATCCTATGTGTCATTCCAGACTATAATCTACCACTGTGCCAAATTTCATTAAAATCCATTCCGTCGTTTTTGCGTGAAAGAGTAACAATCCATCCATCCATCCTCACAAACTTTCGCGTTTATAATATAAGTAGGATATTACCAATAATATTGACGCAACATTTAGCTTATTTAACTCATTCAGTGTGTCTGTAATAATTGCTAGTTTCTAATAATTGTTTCCTTTGATTTAGTATTTATTATTTATTCTTGATTATTTATTGATGATTGTATTATGATTTAATGACATTTAAAATTTCTGTTTTTTCTATTTTATATTTTTGCCTAGATTTGTCAGGTTTTGTTAACAGTGGTATATATTTTGTTTTTTTATTTAATAATTTTTCAATTTTGTTTTTGATAGACCAATAACTTTTTTGTTTGGTTTTTTAAACTGTAAAGTCAAGTTGGTTATAATGATAAATAGATAAATAAAATAAAGCTTATTGAAACGGAAAACAAAAATAAAACAGAGAAAGACAAAGTTAATCATCCAGAATGTCCCGCAAAAAGTGAAGCAAAAACATCCAACGACATAACACATTATGAAGGTTTCTCCCAAGAGCCCATCCCTAAAATAATCGCCATTTTATAATTCACTTACTCCCGCAGCTGGTGGGGCACAGCACTAATATATTCACTAACTAGTGCTGTCCTACTTAGCAAAGTTTTGACGTATCCACCCACGTTGTCGACGGGATAAATGGATAAATATTACAAGGCAGCCTTGTTAGATGGTTCTAGAAAATAGGATTTGGTGTAGGTATGGAATGTAAATGAGATTTTTTGTTAACGTGTGAACATAAAAAGGCTAACAAGAAAGAAAAATAATTTAGAGAAACAGTGAGAACAATTTTAAGATTTCTTTGGAGAGCGAAAATCACTGACTCTCTCTTTTAACTCTTTTTCGTAAAAGTTCCTCAACCTCGTCCCACCGGCCCCCTTCTACCATCGGACATCTAGACGCACTGCAAGTTACCATCCCTACCGTGTTGCTATTCCACCAATTCGTACTAAACGTTTCCAAACGTCTTTTAAAATGCGCACAGCAAAGGAGTGGAACTCTCTGCCTGCGTCTGTGTTTCCGAACGCATACAACCCTAATCTCTTCAAAATTAGAGTGAACAGGCTTCTTCTGGGTAAGCTCACTCCATCGACGACTTTGTCTCTGTTATCTATGACCTAGACTAGAGTCAAGAGCAAACCCTAATAAATAATAAAAAAAAAGGTTCCAAGTATGTTTTCAGACCTTATCTTGCGTACCTTCGCGTATCAAACTTCATTAAAATCAGTTCAATTGCACGCATAAGGACTTCCCGAGTTTGTATGTAAATGTCACCGGAAAATTGCAGACTTCGTAAGATAGTAATACATCTTTTTAAGATTATAATTTATATTAGGAGAAAATCGTTTTGTGTACATAATCCCACCCCAATTGCATAGTTTCCAATATATCCGTGTCTTATTAAGAAAAAATAGTTTACAATTTCACACGATATTTTACAATCTTACGGCGTTTGCAATTTTCCGTTGACATACACACTCTTAACCATCAAGAGGACTTTAACTTAGCTATGTAAGTACCTAACGTTAGGACCGACTCTTTTAATAAATAATAATGTACTAAGGTTCCCGCTCCCACCTACACGCCCCGTTTCGCGAAAACCTCACTCCCCTAGATTGGCCATTCTACAAATTAACTTACAACCAGTAATTTGCTGAAGTTAATACACTTACCGAAGATATAAATTATGTAGAATGGCTCTCTGTGATTTACCGATAAAGAAGACTAGCTTCGGACAGCGGTTTCGCAGCCTGAATGGCGGAAAAAGTTTTCCAAGGGAACTTACTACTGGGACGAAAAATATCTCCATGTCATATACCTGTAGGTTTTATGATAATTATTAGCTATAAGCTAGGGGTATTTAACCTTTAGAACGCCAGGGCATAAACGTATCGGCGTGCCCCCAACGCCAAGCCACTAATTATTTGTAGTTCTAAGCTATGTTTGATGAAAATCGGTCCAAGATGGCCGCCGATGGCGGCAAATTTTTTCACAACTCCCTAAGTATCGAATGAAAGGGCTTGTTGTCACATATTTTTGACGATTGGCGTACAGGGAACGTGCTTGCTTGTAAGTCATGTATACGTGACAATGGCGTTCAAAAGTTTAAGTCAAGTGAATAGTTTACTTTTACTGCTGTTACTACAATTTAAAAAAATCTGTCTGTGTAACAAACAGGCAGACAAACTTGCACATCCTACTAATAAGATTATAAATGCGAAAGGATGTGAGGACGGATGGATGTTTGTTACTTTTTCACGTCAGAACGGCTGAACAGATCTTGATGAAATTTGGCACAAAAGTCGATGTCAAATGGAATAGTCTGGAATATCATATAGGATACTTTTTTCCCGGAAGTTTTTTTCCTTGGGACAATTTTCGACAGACACGCGGGCAGGTCTGCGGGCGGCTGCTAGTTAATTTATAATATTAATACCCAAACTGATTTACGATTATTAAATGGATGACGAATCAGGATTTTAGTGTTAACCTGAGGGTAATTCAGTTAAGTGAATGTTTCAGGGTTTTTACTTGATTAGTGTTCATGTTAATCGTTTAGTAAAAGTGATTGGATTTGATCATTATGATTCTATTATAATTTATTTCGGTTCTTTTAGTGTGAAAGTCTATAAATGTTTGGATGTTTGTTAATCAGTCATGCTTCGTCGGCTGAACGGATTTGGATGAAATTTGGAGCTTGGGAAACTGTGGTCTATAATAGACACAGACTGAAGAGCACCTGTGTTTGCGCACACACTTGTTTTCTGTAATAATAACTCTTGAGATTATTTTGCCGCCTTGACCGAATTCGGTCAGCAAGACTATTTATTCCTGGGCCTGCAGACGGCGAGCGTTGGGTGGCTCGCTGTCCGGTCACAACCAGGCCCAGGTCGATGGCGCGTTGTGTTCCACGCGCGCCTCAAAGAAATGTCAGCATAGGAGACGGGGCCCGCAGAGCCTGGCAGGTTTGCGGAATTTGTTCGAAAGAGTCACCGCGGCTTTGGAATGCAAAGGGCTTTAGAAGGAACACGGATGGGTTTTAGTCAGAGTCTGACATGCCCTTCCGCTCCACTCAGAGCGGAAGAAGTCATGACTATTTATTCCAGTACCTACTGCCAGTATGATAATTTGCCAACAGCCACGCGGGCGAAGTCGCTGTACGGGAAACGCTGTACTAAAAGCATTAAAGCTATCTTTCTGCATTTTCTAAATAAGACAAAAGTTTTTATAAAAATTCTAAAACCCAAGCAATTATTAATAGCGATTTAACCCGCCCTTTCCATGTTGGGCAAATCGTGTTTTTGACAGCTTATGTACCTTCTCTCCCCACTTGACATAATTTTCTTCGGCGCATTTTTAGCATTATCTCTTAGAGGTCCTTAGGTACGTTTGATTTTGTTTCGAAGGTAATGTAGCTAAACTGATCATGGATGCAAGATACTCTTTGCATCCATGGAAGGCAAAGAGTATCTTCCGTAATGAAAACATTAACTTGCATGTAAGAGGCTTTTGTATTAACTAAGAAGCGAAATTTGTACGGCAACAAAAAGAACCGCAGCGCCATCTACGACGAACTAACAACGAAATCCTGCATCGCGCAAGCAAAGTTCTCCGTGCGATTAGAACATATACAACAGTCCGAATAACAACTATCGGGCAGTTGCCCACCAGACACAACAACCGTCTGGTTCGGAGGATCCTCGCACTCTCCAGTGGATGTATGCGAGACTTTACTCTCTGTACCGCATACCTCTATACTGGTGACCCCGACGTGACTACAATAAAATAAGCAGGGCCGCTCACGATTTTTGGGTGTCTTGTATGGGAATTTCGCATTGATTAGGATTCATTATATTATTGGCCATGATAGTGGTCACAGTAAAAGATAATCTGTGATTTACTTTAATGATACCACTCCTTGTCGGTAACAAAAAGCGGTACTTCTCGATACAGCCCATATTGTAAGGAAGTTCCTGTCTCTGGAGTCAACCATCCATCATTTCTAACCAGACTCATATTTTTTATATTTCTTAATCTAAATGAATATGTATTTAGAACTGAGTTTAACGGAATAATAAAGTACATGTGTACAAAATCCTCATGAAAGCTAATTATCAATTCATCAGTACATACATTATATTACATGTATTCAGCGTAGGTGTCATTATCAGAGAGTTCACATGTCGTGCCTTTCAATGGCGGGGGAGATAGGGCTCGTATTCAATAGAGAATACAGTATCATTTCAACGCTTTGAATACGTTGCTATTCAATGAATGCTTGACGTTTGCGATGTGCTAGATAGGTAGGGAGTTTTATGTAACGAGTTTATAGGGTGTGTGAGCTTTTGAATTTAAAATGCTGTAACAAGATAGGTGTAAATAATGTATATGACGCCGGAAAATAGCAAACTCCGTAAGATTGTAAAATAACTTGAGAGATTGTAAACTCTCGATAAATTGTCAACTAAACATTTGAAATAGTTTGCTATATTCTATAATCTCTGGAAGTCATTCCGAGAAATTGTGAACTGACATAAACTGGCGAGCAATCAGCTCTCTGGTCTACAATTTATCTGATTTGGTGTGATAGTTAAATTATAAACTTGGCCCCTCATGGGTCTTTGTTTTCTCTGAAAAGACCAATGAGAGCTTTGTTTCCAGGTTTACTATCACACGAAAACAAATAAATTTTAAACTTGTGCTTAGATTGGTCGCCATTTTATTATAATCCACAATTTTGATGCGTAAAAAAGTATTCCAAATGTTCAGTTGATAATTTATCGAGAGTTTACAATCTATCAAGTTATTTTACAATCTTAGGGAGTTTGCTATTTTCCGGTGACATATATATGTATGTATTTATAATGCGCACAGCAAAGGAGTGGAACTCTCTGCCTGCGTCTGTGTTTCCGAACGCATACAACCCTAATCTCTTCAAAATTAGAGTGAACAGGCTTCCTCTGGGTAAGCTCGCTCCATCGTCGACTTTGTATCTGTCATCTATGACCTAGACTAGAGTCAAGAGCAAACTCATCTAAAATAAAAAAGGTGTTATTCTTTTGAACGCCAGTGTCATAAACCTGATAGGTGACAAACGAAAGCTTACCCTTGTACAGACGCCAGTACACCAAACTACAACAAAGTGTCAAATTTGTTTAGTAGAGTTTCAACTTTATGGGTAAAGCAGTCGATTGGGAAATTTTGACAGTTTCGGGTAGCTTGGTGTGCTGACGTCTATACTTAAAGTCACAATATATGTGACAAAAAATGCGGTGAATTTGTGGATGGCATGGGTTAACCTACCAGGTTATAGGGAAAAATCAGAATAAAAGGACTAAAAGATTAATGGGAACACATAATTTAAACACAAGCAAACTTTATATGCTTTGAATTGACATAATTCTGGGTAGGTATCACGATTTTAAAAATAAAATATTTTTAATATTTAACTTGGATGCGGTGCTGAGGTTATCTGTGGTGTAGTGGCTTTAGTCCTATTAGTGCATCGTCTGTGCTTTCTTCTTCCATTACTTTAGATTTAAAAAGGGAGGCTTAATCTACTAACAAGATAAATTAACTATTGCCCCTTTTCATGAACACTAAACGACATCTAAATATAATGTCCAAATTAACGCCCGCTGTTTTTTACTGCAAAAATATTAAGACATTACCTATATTTAGCTGTCGTGTAGTGTTGGTAAAATCAGGCATTTGTGTTATACCTTTACAAACTAGAGTTAAAGTAACAGTACCTGGATGACCGAGCTTTGCTCGTTAATTTTTTATGGTAAACGTTATCTATACATATATACAAGAATTGCTCGTTTAAAGGTGATAGATGAATTATGAAAAATACAAAAAGCCAAGGAAGGCTGAAATTGCAAATTACGTGCAAATAATTGTTTTATTTCCATCAAAAACTAAGTGCTGATAACTAGCAAGTTCAGTTCAACCTTTTCCGTAGACTTTATGGAAGATCTTTAGACACTCCACGAACAATCAGACCCCACTTTCTTCCCCCCTATAACCCACTAATCACCTTCCACTTTTCCAGTTGGATGCGCCTCTGCTTCCTCACAGACCCTCGCGGCAAAGTCCCTGTGAAGGTGGTAGCCAGAACCTTTGCATCAGGCAAGACGGAGAAGCTGGTTTACCAATGTCTATCAGAACTGGGACTGCCTTCGGGGAAGAATGAGGCTATGGAGAAGGAGGCGTTTACATTTGACAAGTTCTACGCGCTGTACCATAAGATCTGCCCTAGGAATGATATTGAGGAGCTGTTTAGATCTATGTAAGTATTAACTACCTTTTTTTTATTTAAGGATGGGAAATCATCAAATGACTTCTTCCACTCTGGGTGGAGCGGAAGGGCGTGTCAGACTCTTACTGACTAAAACCCATCCGTGTGCCTTCTAAGGGCCGCGGTGACCCTTTCGAACAAATTCCGCAACCTTGGAAGTATTTACTATCTAATATTACCTAGTCATTAAGAATACCAGCAAACCAGAAGAAATTCGATGTTATTTTGGGCACTTTTATTAGACTATCGCAATATACCTATTGAAAGAAAGAAAGAATACATGTCTATTTGGCGCACACATCATCATCATCACCGTATCAGCCAAAAGACGTCCACCGCTGGACATAGGCCTCCCCCAAAGGGGGGAGATTTGCCATAGTCCAGGCTTGGGCCTGCCAAGCGTGTACTATGGCAATGGTTGGCGATCGCAGTGAAGCTGTTGCAATGCACAAAGAATGCTGCTGCCCATTCTCTGGTGAGTCCCTTAGTCGCCTCTTACGACACCCACGGGAAGTGATGGGATGGTGCTATTATTTTACGTCCGACACCATACAGAACAGTTGGCACACACAGACACACACAATTGGTTTTTCTCAAAAGTAGAGAAGGAGATACTGTTTTTCAGATTATGCAGATTAAGCCTTTCTTCGGGGCCTCTAAAAACAGATTCCCAAGCAATCCGTATCAAAAACACGTCTAATTTAAAAAAAGTCGCAAATGTCGTAATTTAAGTAAGAAACGAGCGAGTTTGGCCTTCTGGGCAAGTAAAACTGTCCTGGCAAGTAATCCATTCTGAACTGATTACTGCCCTTTGATCCTCAATAATCTGCTACGATCAGTACTCATTTAAGTAACCGCCATGACTACAAATTAAAATAAGATACATATACAAGCTATACGCTTACACATATAATATGACCCGACAACGACTTATAAAATACTGCCAACCTACTTTTCAGAATTTAGCTTCGCAAAAAGACGAGATCATTATTTTAAACGAAGCACATAAAAAGTCAGTAGATATTCTAAAGAAACACTCACTTTATCTTCATGTCCATCCACTTGATAAGATTCCCTGAGTCCCGTTTTATCGGCCCCCAGGGAGGCCGTCGAGGGACCACGGCCCCGGTTAGCCTGAAGATTTAAACCTGTATTACTTTCAACTGTTTTATGTAAGGGTGCGCACTTTATTTATTGATGAAACCCCCGCCATTTACGGATTACAAATGATTGGATGTTTTACGATTTAATTGTAAAATGGAGTTAGTAATGGTAGGAATATCAATGAAATGTTTTATGTTATGCTCAAGCTAAAGTACGTTAGCTCAGAAGGGAGTTTCTGACTTACTGACTAAAACCCACCTGTGTTCCTTCTTTCTAATGCCCTTCAAGGGCCGCGGTAATTCTTTCGAACTATTCTGCAACCCTAGCAGGCTGTATTGATCCCTACTCTATCGTTCTTGGTCTTGCTGGTAGTTTCAAAGTACGATCTGGCTATTAAACAATTTTTCCCCGCTCTGCAGCACCCAAGGCAAATCCGACCGCATCAACCTCGACCAGTTCGTCAACTTCCTGAACGAGAAGCAGCGCGACCCTCGCCTTAACGAGATCCTCTACCCGCTGTACGACGAGAAGAGGGCTGCCGAGATCATCAACACCTACGAGCAGTGTGATGAGGCTAAGAATGACAGTGAGTTTCGTCATGTTTGTGCTCCTATTCATCCCTCGCCTCAACGAAATCCTCTAGATACCCGCTGTACGACGAGCAGAGGGCTGCCGAGATCTTAACACCTACGAGCAGTGTGATGAGGCTAAGAATGACAGTGAGTTTCCTCATGCTTGTGCTCCTATTCATCCCTCGCCTCAACGAGATCCTCTAGGTACCCGCTGTACAACGAGAAGAGGGCTGCCGAGATCTTAACACCTACGAGCAGTGTGATGCTAATGAGGCTAAGAATGACAGTCAGACAGAGTTTTCTCATATTTGTGTATATATTTATCAATTGTCCTCTTGAAATCAATCTGTAAAAGTTTAACAATATAACCATCTAGTATTATATTATATATAGTATCTAGTATCATACATTTTGTTGCAAGTGGCCCAAGTGGGCAAACTTAGTCATTGCAGCCGAGGCGGAAAAGGCGCCCGAGTCAAAAGCGAGGCTTTTATGGAGCCGAGAGTCTGCAATGATAAATGTGCACGTGTATCAAACAGCGTTTTAAACACACTAAATAGAATTACTTTTTTGAACTTGAGAACTCCACATTGTTGTTTTACATAATCGGTTATTAGATACGGCATTTCAAACCCATTACTTTCTCTTGAAGTTGGAATTTCAACTCTTAACCGATGGGTTCCACGAAAAATCTGCATCTTGGCAACTTTACAGACAGTTAAGACAATTGATTAGAGCTACACCCTTTTGGCAGCTGAACTATAACAACAAAGAAGTTAAAAAGCTGTTAACATTCAATTGGTACTAGTACTTTGTGGAGGTGCCAAAATGCAGATCAACACGATTTGGTTGCGATTTGGCTACGAGCGGAGATTCAGCACTCTGGTCAATTGCATTACGCAAATTGTTAGTCAACAGTTTTACATATTTACACTCCATTGATGTAAAGTTGGTTTACGGACGATAGTTTAACGTGACAACGTCATAAAAAAACATTGATGAAATGATCGTAACGTTACAATGAGTCATCCTTTTTCGTGTGTGCAGCCGGCGTTCATCGATTTATTAGACGTTGTCACGTCAAAATGATTTATTTGGAATGTAGAATAACTTCAATTTTTTTTCCAGAATCTAGATAAAGGTTAGTTTTGACAATGATTAAGGTGAAATAGGAGCTATTCTTTTTGATTTGGTCCTTCCAATATCTCTTATTAGTCCCTTTTTCTAAAATAATAGACAAACATGGTAAGATTCTTTATTCATAATTATTTTTCACAATTTTATCTATCGCCTCCTATACTCAATACTTTATTTGCATTCCACAATGTGTAGGTACTTAGCAAAAAACAAATATGTGTCGGAGCCACCACCCACCACGCACGGGTGCAAATTATAGATAGATATACACAAGCCTCTCTCGTTTATCACTCTTTCAACTTATTAGTGCAAACTATATAAAAATCCGTTTAGTGATTTTGAAGAAGCAAGCGTACAAACAGACAGAGGCAGACTACAACTTTGTTTAATACTATTTAGAAATTCCCAATCTTAATCTATTCGCTCACTCTTCCAGAATGCCTCACAAAGGACGGTCTGATCCGTTACCTGATGTCCGACGAGAACGCGCCAGTGTTCCTGGATCGTCTGGACAACTACATGGACATGGATCAGCCCCTGGCCCACTACTACATCAACTCCTCACATAACACCTACCTTTCGGGAAGACAGTTTGGCGGCAAGAGTTCTGTGGAGATGTATCGACAGGTCTTGTTGGCTGGCTGCAGGTATGTAGCAGTGTTTTTAAATAGTCATAGGCTCGCGTTTAACAGCAATCTCAGCTGATGGAGAGCAATGATGCGGTCGGTGACGGAGCACGCTTGCCTAGAGGTAACCTATTCACTCTTGACTAATATACCCCAGGTTGTAGCTATCAAGAAATACAGACTCCGTCAATTTTCCCCTTAGCTTTACGCGACAAGAAAGTATTAATAAAAGTTATAAAAGGCCACTGGCTTTTTAAGTGGACCTTCCAAGGATTCTGCGGACTATCATGCTCTGCCTGACGACCACTGACAGCTACGCACCGCACTCCAGCAGCGCGATTCTGTAAACATGTCGAAGTGAAGGCTTGGGTGAAGTGATCACGAAGTGAGCTGTCAATCTATGTACCTAATCATGATGGAATGACAGCTCACTTCGCACTCACTCCACCTGATTTTTACGGTGAGAGGTTAACAGAATAGACCGGCTGGGCTCTTCCAACGGTGCTTTTCAAAAGAGTGTCCGTGGAGTTTCTTGCACTTATTCTCCATAGAGATTAGAGATCTACTCTTTGGAACGTGCAAATAGCTTCATCTTTTTGACCGACTGACCTTGACAGTTCAAAACTGCCTGTAAACTCTAATTGAAATACAAATGCTTTGAGTTTTTTGAGTTATTTATCGGTCTGCTAGGGTCTAGATATAACCATGTTGTCATTCTAAAATCCTGCAATGTGAAAGAGAATCGCACCGCATATCTACTTGAAGTTATAGAGTCGCGGAGGATCCGGCGGACCGTATTTTTACTCACACAACTCGGCATAATGTAGGGAACATCAGATTTAACTTCTGCGTCTTTTTCCCTAGCTATGCATAAACATTATATCAACGTTATTTTTCCGAGAACCACCTACCGTAAAATTACTTACTTGTAATATAGGAAACTGTTCTCCATGTAACACAATAAATCCCAACGCATTACCGAAAATTGTGCTGACGTTTTAAACTCTAAAGCTTTACAACGTAGACGCTAACTGAAAGTTTCAACTTCGCGTTATCTGCGAAGTCTTTACACTTGCACTCTCTAAGGACTAACTTCGGAACTTAATTACTGTTTGTCCAATTTAGCTAGATCTCTCACAATATTTTGTCTCACTGCAGATATTTGCGATCCGAGGCAGAAAGAGAAAAGCACTATGGCCGAGTCAGCAATACTTTTATGTTGCAAAAATATTATTAAATCAGTTTGTGCACCGAGACACATTTAAAGTTAATCTACTGTCTTGTACGAGTTTACAAGGCCAATCACATCATCCCTCCAATCCAACCTTACCATCCTGCCGGCTTTTTGACAACTCGTCCGGTCTTGTAATTTTTCAGAACTAAGCAAACTTACTGAAAGAAGACATAGATACAATAAGATAAGAAAATACTATATTGTGCACCTATAATTGTTACAGAACTCTTTTATACAATTCTGTGTGTACCATAAGCATAATATTTCCGGGCTTTTTTGGAAAACTTTTGCCGTTTTGTCAGTATATTTCTAAACTAATTCCAGGATTGAAGAATTTTCGATACGTAGTAGGCCCCTCTCTGCTTCGTGTACCATTACAGGCGTAAAGGTATGCAGACTTAAACTTCAACAACTTTGAAACTCTTAAACTTCCCTTCTGCGCGCGTCAAGCTAAACTGGTTTAACTTAAGACTACCGATTCATCTCGTGATCCGGCCGCGTCATACAAATTAATCGCGTCTATTAATTAGAGAGTTCGTAACTTTGTTCAGTTGTTTCCTAATCTCGGATGATGTATTTGTAAAAGCTTTGCGTTGCCGCAAGGTGTTGCCTTTTGATTGAGAGCGTTTCTTTTTTGTTTTGTTTGCTTTTTGTTTCCTTTATTTCTTGAGAAAATTATTTTCGGTAGTAGGACAAGGCAATAAAAGTTTATCTTATATATTAATATTACTATTACTATTACCATCCTTGAAAGAGACTTTACCACTCATAATTGTCATGTAACAAACTGTCGAAATTTCGAAAGTCGAGATAGTAAACATTCGAAGTAGGTACCCACATGGCATAGACAAATTGTTGAAGTTGCATTCGTTGAAGTTCCCTACTTTAGGTAAGAATACCACAATTCGATATTTTAAACATCGAAGATCCGTGACCCAACCACGATATAGAAGAAAGAAAGAAAGAAAAAGAGTTTATTTGCGACAAGCATGATGCATACCAAAAAAATGAAATGAACTAAATTACAAAAGTTATGCACGTATTGACTATACCTACATAAATCCAAGTTCTCTATAATTCAAATTCAATACATTTCAGATGCGTAGAACTCGATTGCTGGGACGGCAAAGGGGAAGACGAGGAACCTATCATCACCCACGGCATGGCCATGTGTACCGACATCCTCTTCAAGGACGTCATTTACGCCCTTCGAGACACAGCCTTCGTGACGTCAGACTACCCAGTGATCCTGTCGTTTGAGAACCATTGCTGCAAGGCTCAGCAGTACAAGCTGGCGAAGTACTGTGATGAGATCCTCGGGGATTTGCTGCTAAAGGAGGCTTTGGGGGAACACCCTGTGAGTATTATTCGGAAGTTTGAGTATAATGGTGAATAATGGTGTTGAATTGGACAAGTTTTTGAGGAGTGTTCCTTTGACTTTCGAAAGCCATTCAGACTTTTAGTTCCTATCAAATCACTGCACTATGACCGCAGGTAACATGATTGTTAACATTTAGAAACCAAATAGGCCTTCTGATATTATTATATTAATTTAGTCAACAACTCATCTTAAGAATAATTCCAAGATCAACGACCTGCCCTAGCGTCCAGTTAGATGGGCACCATTATTTTATCTTTCAGTTAAGTTAGTCGAACTCCAATCAAGCCACAAAATTAGTAAAAAAAATTATAATAAGCCCATTATATTGAAGATTCATCAGCTATGAAAGAGGCCCATAATCAGAGTGCCAATTCTACAAATTTTTAAGCAAAAATCTCAGTCGCAATCTGTCAAAAAAGCTTCAATTTCTGTCTACGTTCAATTTCCATTATTGACAGTTTGCGACTGACATGCGAATGCTAACGTTGCTTTAAAAATTTGTAGAATTACCCTCCGGCAAAAAGGCTGTGACTAAAGAAAAGCAAACAAAAAAAAAAGGCAAATAAAGTAAATTACAATGCTAGAAGAAGAAAGCCACTTTTTAATCAGTCAGGTGGCATCGAATTTGAGACTGAATTAAATAAACACCACCAACTGCCTAAAATGTGTCATTTTTGAACCGTGACCCTTTTTCTTTAAACAACTGTTCCTACATCCGAAGTCCCAACAATTCCAGCTGGAGCCTGGGGTGCCCCTGCCGCCGCCCTCAGCGCTGAAGCGGAAGATCCTCATCAAGAACAAGCGCCTCAAGCCTGAGGTGGAGAAGCAGGAGCTGGAGCTGTTCCGCCAGGGTCAGTTCGTCATCGAGGATGAGGAGAAGGAAGATGCGTCTGCTGTTGTCATCACGGATAAGAAGGTTGGTAGATTGTTTGTAGAAAGTATCTAACTTACAAAAAGAAGTTTTTTTTATAATTTGCAAATGCAAAAAAATTAACAGTTTATGATGTTTTTTCCTCCCTCGTTTCTCCATCAGTATGTAGGTACTTATTTCTCTATTCCTTCCTTCCAGCCCGAAGAGATAGTAGCGGAAGCAGCATCAGCAGGCGACGACGCGCCTCCCCCAGTGGCGTACACGGGGTCCACCACCAACGTGCACCCCTGGCTGTCCTCCATGGTCAACTACGCGCAGCCCATCAAGTTCCAGGGCTTTGAGGAGGCTGACAGTAAGTAGATACAGTGTTTAACTTAATAAAACTAGGGCCACTTGACTATTAAAAGCTAGATTTAGTCTCTGATAAGTAAAGTAGGTACCTAATGGTCATATTATAAAGTAGCCGATGGGTTTATCATAATTACGAAAAGCAAACCCTTCTCAAATAGCGAAGACGATTCAACACATATAAAAAGCATTAACTAAAAGCTACTTGACTCCTGGATCCTCGATCACGTTGGTCAAGGCATCGCAAGATCACTGAGCCCATGGAATCACAAATTTTTTACCACTTTAAAGTAGAACGGGACTAAGCTATTTCCTCACTCTCATCAGCAACCTAATTTTGTGTCGACGTCCTGTCTGTAAAAGCCGTCGCAAAAACAGATTTACCTAAACGACGACGATACGAACGAAAGTTGAGGGTAGTCCCAAGTAAGACACAAAAATTTTGAGCTCCTAAATTATTAATTCAAAAAATTATAAAAACGTTTTTTAAATGAAAAAAAAATATTTAACATAGTACATTAACCTCTGGTGCACTCAGTCAGTTCATCAACTCTCCTTCACAACACTTCGGTCCACTGCCAGCACTGCACTTCACTACCATGGACTTATACGCCAAATTGTCAAGTTGTGTGGAAGAACTCTCTTCAACATTTGCTTCGAGGATGTCACAGTACGAGGAAGACTTAAAGAATGCCAGTGGAGAAGTATCACACAAGTCAGTAGCCAGTCTTTCCAAGGACTTCATCGAGTTCAAGGGACTTATGTGGAAAACTTTGAGTGCATTGAAAGCCCAGATGGAGTTGCTTGTTGTGGGGCTGGAGAGACATGAAATGGCTTCCCGTGCTAAAGTTCTCCTACTGCATGGCTTAAAAGAGGACAAGGACGCTGACCCTAGCACTAGTCTCCTTAAAATATTATCAGAGCATCTGGAAATGAAAAATGTCCACCTGAAAGACATAACAGCCTGTCACCGCCTCGGTAGCAACACCAGCAAGCCTCGTCCCCTCTTGGTTCGCCTTGAAAGCCGCCTAGTGCGGAATGAGATGTGGCGAAATAAGACCAAATTGAAAGGGTCCGGTCTGACGCTGTCCGAGTTCCTCACTAAGCCCAGGCATGACATATTTATGAGTGCTCGGAAGTACTACGGGATACATAAGTGTTGGACGTCTGAGGGGAAGATTGTCATCCAGGTCGCCGATGGTACGCGACGGAAGATCGAGTCTGCTTTGGAATATCGAGAACTGGTAGCTAAGTTTTCCGTTGCCGAGTCCACAGCTGTAACATCAAAGCAAGTGCCCGAGAAGAGAACACGTAAGCCAGCAAAATGATGGTACTTCTTCACGACTCTGCCAATTTTATATGTGTATAGGTATATTTAATTTTATTTCTGAATGTCGGTCACTCGATTTTTGCTTTCTTTGTAGTTTATTTCGTTGTGTTGTTTTGACATATGCCATGTAAATGTAATTGTCACTTTAAGTTTCGTTCGGAAACTTTATATTTACTTTGGCCTAATGGCTTTTTATCATTTTTTTTTTTATATTATGTTAACTGGCGAGTGCATCGAGGTTTGAGTAAGGACTTTTTTTTTAAATTCTTTTAGATTAGTTTAATATTTAGATAACTTATAAGTTTAGCCAATTTATTTATTTTATTTATATTGTATTATGTCTGAAGATTTGCTTGATGACAGTTTCTTCTCGTGTTCATCCTCTTGTGCGTCAGATCAGAGCTTTGCCAGTGCTTTTAGCGATGATACTTCTCTGAATCTACGAGACCATCTTTCTTCTACTTTTTCAAGTTGTCGTAAATTTTTCAACGTTGTGCACGTAAATGCTCAAAGTATTCCTGCTCACTACTCTGATCTGCTGTCTTCCTTCGACTCAGATCTTGTTCACGCTGTCCTTGTATCCGAATCTTTTCTCAAGCCTGCAGTTCCTTCCACGCAGTATTCTCTACCTGGATACAAAATCGTGCGTAATGACAGAACGGGCAAGGGATGTGGAGGGGTTGCCATTTATCTCCGTGGTGATATCACTTACAAGATTGTTGACCAGTCTCCGAGTGTCTACTCCAAGTTTGCTGAACACTTATTTGTTGAAGTAGACTTTCAGCATACAAAGCTACTTTTGGGAGTCTATTATAGTCCCTCCTGTCAAATTGACTACTTTTCCAACTTTGAAACGAAACTAGAAAATCTTTCCCCACTATATGAACACACGCTTATTCTCGGAGACTTCAATACTTGTCTGCTGAAGGGAGACTCACGCAGCCGTAAACTCCAATCACTTGTCTCTTCTGTCAATATGCACGTACTTCCACTCAATGCTACTCATAGGGCCCCTCACTGTACTCCTTCTCTCTTAGATCTTATTCTAGTATCTGACCCTAACAAAGTAGCCACACATGGACAGCTTCCTGCCCCCTTTTCCTATCATGACCTCATTTACCTTTCTTATAAGATTCGACCTCCTAAACGCAAGACCAAATTTCTCCTTCTTCGTTGTTTTAAAAACATTGATTTGGAGCGTTTAAGAGCTGACGCTGATGGCATGGACTGGTCTTCTGTGTACAACTGCGAGGATGTGGATACTATGGTGTCAATCTTCAGCAGGACTATGTTGGAGTTATACGAGGCACATGCTCCCTTAAAAAAAGTAAGAGTAAAGCACCTTCCTGCGCCATGGCTATCCCCAGCAATAAAAAACCAGATGGCAAAGCGTGACAAGGCGAAGCGTGTGTACAGGAAGCGGCCCACTGAAGAAAACTGGGATCTTTATAAAAAGTTGCGAAATCGCTGCGGTCGTCTGTGTAGGAATGCGAAAAGGCGCCACATTCACAACTCCATTGAAAACTTCAATCCAACACAAGTATGGCAATTTTTAAAGTCTCTTGGTATTGGTAAAACAACTAGCAAGAGTTCTCCAGATAAGATGGACCTCAATGCACTTAATGCACATTTTTCAAAATCTCCAATTGTACTCGATACTCTTGTTAAATCGTCAACTCTCCATGATCTTTCTACTCTTCCTTTGCCTAAAAATACTTCTTTCTCTTTCCACCCAATTACTGAACTGGATATTAGGAAATGTATCCTATCAATCTCCACTAAAGCGGTAGGTGATGATGGCCTTCAACTGCAAATGTTCCTACCCATTATAAGTGAAATTGTTCCCGTCATAACTCATATAATAAATTTTTCTCTCTACACTAACTCTTTCCCTTCAGCATGGAAGAGGGCTCATGTCCTACCGCTACCTAAAGTTTCAAATCCCTCCACACCATCCCAGTTCCGTCCGATATCCATCCTCCCAGTCCTCTCCAAAGTCCTCGAGAGTGTCGTACAAAGGCAACTGTCTTATTATCTTTCCTCTAATGGCCTGTTGAGTCCTTACCAATCTGGCTTCAGACCTGGCCATAGCACTGTGACAACTCTTGTCAAAATTACTGACGACATAAGGCTGGCTATGGAGAACAAATGTCTAACAGTATTGGTTCTACTGGACTTCAGCAGTGCTTTTAATTCAGTTGACTTTGACATTCTTCTGGGAATCCTTTCCTCTCTTAATGTTTCTGCAACGGTAATTGAGTGGTTCAAATCCTATCTTCAGGGCCGCTCGCAGTCTGTTCGATCTGATGAAGTTTCCTCTGAATGGTGTGATTTGGCTGCGGGTGTTCCACAAGGTGGCGTCCTCTCACCTCTTCTCTTCTCAGTTTTTATAAACGTTATCGCAAAGGTCCTTACTTCAAACTATCATCTCTATGCAGACGACCTGCAGCTATATCGTCACTTTAAAGTGGATGAACTGGCTGGAGCGGTAGCTGCCATCAATGATGACCTTGCAAGTATCAACACGTGGGCTAAATCCTTTGGACTTTTGCTGAACCCAACTAAATCTCAAGCGCTCATTATTGGTGGTAGATACATGCTCAGCCAATTAGATCACCGGGCTCTGCCGCCAGTAGTTTATGACTCAGTGCCTATAGCATACTCTAAAAGCGCTAAAAATCTCGGCGTATATATGGACACTAACCTCTCTTGGGAAGTTCATGTTGCTCATGTTAGTAAGAGGGTATTCTACACTTTCCAGTCTCTCAAACGTCTCCAAAAATTCTTACCATTTCGCACTAAGGTCAGTCTTGCTCAATCTCTTCTTCTTCCACTTATAGATTATGCGGATGTCTGTTTTCTAGATGCAACGGAGGTGCTCCTAGATAAACTTGAACGACTGCAGAACTTGTGCATTCGCTTCATTTTTGGCCTCCGGAAATATGACCACGTGTCGGAGTTCCGGACCAAACTGGAGTGGCTGCCAATTCGGCGTCGGCGAGATACTCACATCCTATCCCTTCTCTTTACTATCCTGCACACTCCTAATTCTCCTCAATACCTTCGTGAACGTTTTGAGTACCTCGTCCCGAGAGGTAAACCATGTCGTACTGCCACTTCTCTTCTCCTTCGTACTCCGCGTCACAC
The DNA here is from genome assembly GCA_905163435.1 of Mamestra brassicae. Taxonomy (NCBI): domain Eukaryota; kingdom Metazoa; phylum Arthropoda; class Insecta; order Lepidoptera; family Noctuidae; genus Mamestra; species Mamestra brassicae. The sequence goes on along the minus strand of LR990999.1, from coordinate 17,161,283 downwards.
TTCCAGCCGCTATGGTGGATCCTTCTCTGTTACTGCAGTGCGTCTCTGGAACTCTCTCCCACACTCCTTACGCGACAGCCCTTCTCTTGACATCTTCAAGAGGAAAGTTAAAGAGCATTTCCTTTCGCAAATGACATAATATTTATAGATATGTATGTATATATTTATATGTTTATGTATGTAAGTATATTTATGTATGATACAGAATGTAGTATTGTAAAATGTGTGCACTGGATCCTACCCTCTATTGTGATCTCTCTCTATCACTCAAAGGTTTGCTGGTAGAAAACTCATTTTTGAGTTAAGCTCGCCTTTGTACATGAACTATTTAAATCACTGGGAATTAATATAAGCTGTTATGGTGTACAATAAAGAATTAAAGAATTAAAGACGATGTAGGTACCTAAATGTGGATACGAATCATCTCCCCCTTTGGCAAAACATGCTTTTAAATCGTGATTTTATTGTACGTTTACAGAGTATATCTTTCATTAACTTGCAGAAAAGAACATCTACCACAACATGTCTTCGTTCGCGGAGACCACGGGCATGAACTACCTCAAGACACAAGCCATCGACTTCGTGAACTACAACAAGCGACAGATGTCCAGGATCTACCCCAAAGGCACCCGCGCTGATTCCTCCAACTACATGCCACAGGTATATAATAATAATAATAATAATAATAAACATTTAATTCAGATAAAAATCCATATTTCGAAATACACACACACTAAAACACAATTAATTGACATAAAAAAATAAAACAAAACAATAAATAAAAACTAACACACACAAAAAGAAAAACAGTTCAGGACACAGTTACACACCAACACACACAAAAACAAAAACAGTCAAGGACACAAATACAAACATTAGGACGAGGAGGAACTGACCACCGCTCACAGTGCAGTATGCAAACGTATCCAGTGGCGCAGCAGTGGAGAGTCCCACCTGTCTGCGAACACGCTTATAATACTATTGCTACTGGACCTAACACGACTGAGCAGCGACGCACACTGCTTCCTTATAAGAGCATGAAACCCATCAGTGTGCGCTTCTACGAACATAGTCGAAGCACTGCAAAATCGTGGTAGCCCCAGCAGCACTCTAAACGCGTTGTTGTATTGAACACGTAGAGCGCTGTATGACCCCGGTGTGTAGTTAACCCACAGGCTGCACGTGTAAAGTGTTTGGCAGTAAGACTTAAAAAGAGTCACTTTCACTTGATTACTGCTATGCGCGAACCTGCGGGCCAACATATTACAACGGACAGCCAACGCCCTACGTGCCCTTTCCACATCCGTGTTGTCCCTTAGGTCTTCGGAAACCCAGTGGCCCAGATACTTGAACTGAGCGACTCTGTTTAAGGGGGTACCATCTAAGGTGACTGCAGGTACAGTCACGTAACTTTTGCCACGCCCCTTAAATACTAGGAGTTCACTTTTCTTCGCGTTGTATCTGAGCCCATGGGCCTCCGCATAGGACTCACACCTCCGTACCAGCTTACGTAAACCTCCGATCGATGGACTCAGCAGTACCATATCATCTGCGTAACTAATATTGTTGACACAAACTCCGTCTATGGAGCACCCGACGCTGGCACTGCTGAGTTCACCGACAAGTCGGTTAATGTACAGATTGAAGAGCTTCGGTGAAGTCAGTCCACCCTGTCTCACCCCGCACTGCAACCTGTACACATCCGAGAAAGAGCCTGCCCATCTGACACTATTTTTCTGATTGTTGTACCAATACCTGAAAATAGATATAACTTCCGGACTGCAGTCTGTCTCACTCTCGAGCTTGCGCCATAGTTTGTCATATGACACCAGGTCGAAAGCTTTTGAGAGATCGAGAAAACATGCAAAAACGGGTGTTTTCCGATCACTGTAATACTGAACAGTCTGCTTGAGACACATGATAGCACTTTCCGTTGACAAACCAGCTCGAAATCCGAATTGTGCGTCATGGAGCTTAATATGCCTACCCAGTTGGTGGTCAAGCAGACTGTCCAGGACTTTCGCAATAACCACCAAAAAAAGTAGGTATTCACAAGTCCGTCCAGTATAATTAAATCAAATTCTAATTTAGTTCGAATGTTGGTATAAATTACAATAAGTAGGAATGTTACAATTGAGCCGTACATTCTGCCCAAGTGGGCATGCAAAATTTAAATTAAAATTAAAATGGTCAAATCCAGTTAAAAATGTCAAAATACAATCAATAAAATATTTGGATGCAATTAAAATATCAAAATACTATCAATATATTCGGAAACAGTTAAAATAGTAAAATAAATATTAAGTTTCGTCACTAAGATAGGTATTATATACCTACCATGACGAGTAAATGCTCTTAACGTTCAGCTCATACGCTCGCAGATACAACAGAATTTGAATACTGTCTGCGAAATTTTAATTTCAATTCATTCGAATTCTCTCACTGGTACCTGTTCTACATTGTATCGCTTTTTTTATAAAAGTTCGCACACCATCGCGCTTACAGAGTCCGACTCGCACTTAGCCGGTTTTTATCTCAACTTTTAAGAGCAGCGACGGGAAGATCTTTGAAAATATTTTAGAGGCAATAAAGTTTTAAATGTTTTTTTAAGGATGAACAATTATATAATTATGGTACGGAACCCTTCGTGTTAGAGTCCGCTTGCACTTCGCCGGTTTTTTCAGAATTAACATACAAAAGAAGCACTTGAAGCAAACACTAGTTAGCCTTGCAACCCAAAGATTGTTACACGGACCATCACTACATATTATAAAACAAAGCCACTTATGTCTGTCTGTTCGCGATAAACTCAGAAACTACTGAACGGTGTTCACCAGTGGATGGGGGCTATTCATGAGGAAGGTTTAGGAGTATAATTCGTTCTGAAATTCCTGCGGGAATGGGAACAATGCCATATGCACGTACGAAGTCGCGGACACAAGCTAGCTCAATATAATTGAAGGGTACCTAAACAATAATAATGTCACGTTGAATGTGCATTTCAAACAAACCCAGCTTACCAGTATGCCGCATCATGTTGAACCTATGTATCTTGATGAAAACCCATTTCAACAAAACTTCTTCCTCAGGTGTTCTGGAACGCCGGCTGCCAGATGGTGTCCCTGAACTTCCAGACGTCGGACCTGCCGATGCAGCTGAACCAGGGCAAGTTCGAGTACAACGGCAACTGCGGCTACCTGCTGAAGCCCGACTTCATGCGGCGCGCCGACAGGAGCTTCGATCCCTTCGCTGATGCGCCGGTAGATGGCGTGATTGCTGCTCAATGTTCTGTGCAGGTACTTAGTTTTCACTGTCTTTTATTCTGGTCATTAAAATGGCCGCCAAAATCAATTTTAAGACTGCATTTTAATATGTATACAAACAGACCATAGCGCTTATCCGTTTTTGTTTGAACCACTTCAGGAGGTCTCAATATTCAATTGATCAATTACAAATACTTAATCGATCCTCGTTAGCTTCTGCCAGCGGCTTCACCAACGTGAAGGCTAAAATTATCCCAAGTTAACATACTACCGGGATGAAATAGTAAATTATGCACCCAGGGGATAGAACAGTGTCTTCTATCACGGGCGTCATACTAAATCCCGAACGCAATGAAGGATTCGAGAGTTTAGAGTTTAAGTTACGAGCGAAGCGAGGAAGTTAATACAAAAATCCTGAATGCAGCAAGAGGATTAAGCTAGCCCAAGGGCCCAAGGCAAAGACATGTCTATCTACTTTTCACACCTACTGCGAGAAAATTGTGCTCGCACCATGAAGAGGTGTGGCTGTTCACCGCGAGCAGCGCGCTTCGCCTTCACTACTAGGACCAGGTCGCAGTACCGGTTTTCCTCACATTCATTCAAATCACATTACAACCCGCCGGGCAATAATGTGATTTGAATTTGGTACTTCATTTTGTCTGCGGTTGCTGCAGCTAGCAGCGGAGGCCAACGGGCGCTGCTCGCGGGCTATAATGACGTACTTTATGTTAGGTTTGCACACCATGTAATTTGTCGTTTTCGTGCAGGTCTATTCCAGGACATGGTATACCTGTGTGCCAAGTTTCTTCCGAATCCGTTCAGCCGTTAAGACGTTACAAACAGACGGATAGAAGACCTACTTTCGCATTTAATATTAAGTATCTACTTATGGTTTTTCCAATGATATCGTATTTGTCCTCAGGTCATAGCTGGCCAGTTCTTATCAGACAAGAAGGTCGGCACTTACGTGGAGGTAGACATGTACGGGCTGCCGTCCGACACCATCCGCAAGGAGTTCCGCACGCGCATGGTGCCCGCCAACGGGCTCAACCCGGTTTATAATGAGGAGCCGTTCTTGTTCAGGAAGGTAAGGAACACCTATATGTGTATGATAGCCGTCAGTTCTTATCAGACGTACGTGGAGGTGGACATGTACGGGCTATGTAACCAATTGGTCGCATATTGTCGCCTAGTTTTAGTGAAAACGAGAATTGGGATACTATAAACTTAATTGACATTTTCTAATTAAATCATAATTAATTCATCACCATTTTCTTTCTAAATTTGATTTATTCTTTCGGTTTTTTTTTTATAATAGTGTACTGCCAAAAACTTGTGGAAACTAATGATCGTAATAAAATAAATATTGGTAAATAGCGATTCATGTAACTTTAACAGGAATTGAGAGTATTTTTGTACTGCGACTAAATTCTAATCCATCGCCATCATTCTTTCCACCAGGTCGTACTCCCAGACTTGGCCGTCCTCCGCTTCGGCGTGTACGATGAGAACGGCAAGCTGCTGGGCCAGCGCATCCTGCCTCTGGACGGTCTGCAGGCTGGGTACAGGCACATCTCACTCCGAACTGAGGCCAACTTCCCCATGTCGCTGCCCATGCTGTTCTGTAATATTGAGCTCAAGATCTACGTGCCGGATGGCTTTGAAGGTACTATTTTTAACCTTTTGAACGCCTTTGTCACATATATGTCACAAACGAAAGCTTACCCTGTATGCTAACGTCACAAATATGTTACAAAAAGTACGGTGAATTCATGGCTTGGCGTCTGAAACATTTAGTTTCTCTATAAAAATAACATTTTGATCTATATTGTGATTAGTAAACCGGTTGATTCTGTAAACATGTCGAAGTGAAGCCTTGAGTGAAGTGATCACGAGGTGAGCTGTCAATCCATATAATCAAGATGGAATGACAGCTCACTTCGTCATCACGTGACATCTTGATTGTATGGATTGACAACTCACCTAGTGATCACTTCACCCAAGCCTTCACTTTGACATGTTTACAGAATCGACCGGCTGAAGTCAAATCGAATGTCGCTAAGCAGTTGTGACTTAGATTCACTAAAATAATAAAAAAACAAACTTATAGAAATAGACATGAGATTTTTAATGAGATAACATTGAAATGTAACGGTCAAAGAGTCTGCTTTGCAAGAAGTGGCTAGGAAAATACGCTTATAGACAAATTAAACGTCACAATTATAAGGTATCAAATCATTTGACGAATAAATAATAATAATATCTAATTTATTTCAGGTAACAAAGACCCATAACATAAATACCTTACAGACTATCATACATATTTATAAAGACTACAAAAATATGAATACACTATTTCACACGAATTGATTGATTGTGATGAAGCTTTGTTATGGGTCTAAATCTGATCAAGAAAACTACAGTGTGTAAACAAAATAAGTGTTTATTTCCGGCAAGAGACACATCCAGCAGCGACATAAACACAAACCGAATATTTTGTTTCCAACATCTGCCTGAAAACCTATCCAACATAACATCGCCATTATATCTACATCTGCCAATAAAAACTAAAACCTTTTTTATGTAAACTTTTCAAACAGACTTCATGGCGGCCCTGTCGGACCCGCGCGCCTTCATGGGCGCGGCTGACGCGAGGAACGACAAGGTGAAGCAGATGGGCATCGAGGAGACTGGTCCCGAGAAGAAGGTGCAGATCGAGGAGAAGAAAGCAGGTAAGATTGTACCTTCAATCTTTGTGATAAAGTTTGTTTTAGGTTGGGAAAAAAATACGGGTTGGTCTTGAATCTGGTGAGGTGTGACCCCAAGATGAAGAAAAAAGGTAAAGTTATACCTTCATTAATTTGACATAGGGTTTATTTTATGTTGGAGAATAAAAAGTATTGTGGATCTTGGGAATGCTGAGTAGGTGTGTCTCTGAGCCGACAATGCAGATCGAAGAAGATGAAATTTGTATTACCTATTGTAAGATCAAATTTGTATCATTGGGTTGTTGTCAGATGAACACAAAATGATGAAAGATTTACAATACTACAGTATTGTACGACCAGTAGTTTCGGCTATGCGTTGTCTTTCGTCACTCATTCACTCAGTCAGTCAGGAACGAAAGAATTTTTATATATAAACTAGTGGTCCCGACAGATGTTGTCCTGTCCGAACGTTTGCTTTGTGTCCGACGAAAAATTATAGAAATCGATTGCAGCGCCACCTACCGGATCCAAGTGTGAATCTAAACCATTCTCGAATCCCCTTGAACACACGCAAAAAATTTTATCAACATCGGTCCAGCCGTTTAGGAGGAGTTCATTGACATACACACGTACACAAGAAATATAAATATTAAGATTGAAGATTTTCATATTGTTGCATGGGCTAACTGGACAGTACGTAACTACTTAGTAGGTAGAATAGAATACTCTTTATTACAAAGGTACAACATATACGTTAAACAAAAGATAGATAAAGGAAACATTTTACAGGGTGACACAGTGGCCGGCTTTATCCTTTCGGGTAGTAGGTAGAAATCTACTTCATGTTTTGTTTAGGGTTGCCAACCCTACTATATAATATAGTATCCTACTATATTAAGGGATAAAATACTATATTTCTAAAAAATAAATATAGTAGGCGAAACTACTATATTTTGCGTAAAGCGGAACGCAACCTTAACTAAAGCCCTCTCTGTGGGTCTACGGCGAAATATTCCAAGCTAAAATGAATCTTATTCCAACGCTTTACGAAACGTTTCGTGGTACGCTTTCTGTTGTGTGCGTGCCGTGGCGTGGCGTGGATCGCGCGCGAAAACAAAACATTCATCTGTCATGTCAAGTTGTCCACTGTCAAAGTCATCTTTTGCCTGCTTGTTTCGCGGTTTAAAAATAAAGTACATATTTTAACCACATACTGTATTTTTTAATTTTTTTTGCCATCTATGTACTATATTTTTTAAGGTAGGTAATAATTTCCCCTAGTTTTGTTACCAGAAAAAGTAGAGTAGCATGTAGTTTTCACGTAGCTATGAAACATTTGACGTGACAACGTCTAATAAATCGATGAACGCCGGCTGCACGCACGAAAAAGGATGACTCATTGTAACGTTACGATAATTTCATCAATGTTTTATTATGACGTTGTCACGTTAAACTATCGTCCGTAAACCGACTTTACAGACAACCAATTTTTTAGCAATACCTCTGCGGTAAGACTGAAAACCATCCATTGTTTATGTAAACTGTGGGTAAAAATAAACTTTATAGCTTACCTTGATTTTCATCTACGGTTAGACCATTCATAATATAAAATTTACCAGTGATGCAACATTTTGTAACATAAAGAGTAGGTACTAGAAGTTTGAATAGAACTGTCTTACAGCCGGTTTCAATAAGGTAACCTTTAACCAACTGTCAAATTAGCTACCAACAGTAGCTGAAACGTCAATACTCAATACTTTATTTGCATCCACAATGTGTACTTTATTACTGTGTGTATGTGCAATTTATTTGTATCCATGTCATGTTTGCCTTTCAAACATGACGTTTCAGCTACTGTTGGTAGCTAATTTGACAGTTGGTTAAAGGTAGATACGTTATTGAAACCAACCACTATTAAGGTAACCCATAAAAAGATTTTTTATTAAAATGTACCAAGTAAATTTAGATAAGGAGAGAAGGGTGATGATAGTATAGGTACTTACCTACTTATAATAATGGTAGCGTAAAATATAAAATTTTAATGATTTTAGGCGTCTTAGTTTTTTCTCTTTAATCTTTACCATTAGCGTAGCGCGTAGCAAAGGATGTGTTTGTTAAGAACCAATAGAATCGCTTGTGCTGAGCGGGCTAGGTAAATGCAGCGATTCTATTGGTGCGCTACGCATCCTCGCACATTTCTGGTGGAAACAACTGAAAATCGTTAATATACTAGCACACAATAAAGGCAAAAACAGGCAAAGATAGATCAAACGCCAAACTGTCAATTCAAAACTAAAACTTCAGTTAACCAATTACTCACGACATTCCATTCAACCCAACATCTGAATATGCCCAACATAAACATTCAATACCGTAAACAAACCAGAATTCTACATAAACTTACTTCTCCAGTACATTCCAAACTAAATCGTGTATCAGATATAAACTGGATATTTTTTCCGACTGTTTAGTTTAACGTGATCTGCACTGGCTACAAATAGACAGGGATTCATAATTTCTGACCTGTATTTACGCAGAAGCTTAACCGAACTAATCCGAGGAGTATATGATATGCAGCAGATATTTTAAGAATCATTCTATAGAGGGGTGTGGTGTAAGGGATAGGAGGAAGCAAGCGGGTTTGTAAGTGTAGTCGCTTGGAGCGGGAATAGTACTAAAGTCAGTCAGCCCGAGCGAGTTATTTTCAAAAAAAAAAAACAAAAAATTCAAAAGTCATTTATTCAAATTAGGCTGAGTGCCAGCACTTTTTGAACGTCAAAGTTCTACATAAAGACAGTCCGCTTAAACGCCCGCCCGTCACTATTAATAGAAAGACGAGTTTTTACACATTTAGAGCTAAAAGAATAGGTAAAATAAATCCGATTTCCAAATTTGTACTTGTATAAGTCTGAAAGTGGAATATTGAAGGTCTATAGTGTAGTATTTATTATCTGTAAAAGAACTTCTCTCCTTGCGCTTTGCTAGTTTTTCAAATCACACATCCGTTTTTTTATAGCCTAACTAATCTTCAATTGTACTCGTACCTATCTCTTAACAAAGGCATTTTTTGGGAAATAATATTTTTTAATGTGCCAATCATCTGCTGATATCGCCACTAGATGACTCCTAAGTTGCCAATATCTTATTCTACATCCACCTCTTTCTTACCAAGATTATTTTCTCTCGCTTTTTGAAGACAATCTATACTAATTTAACTAATAAGAAGAGTTTGTTTGTTTGAACACGCTTGACGCTAATCTCTGGAACTACCAGTCGAATTTGTAATTTTTTTTTTTTGCCTACGATAGGCACACTCACGAGGAAGGTTATACGGGAACTGAAAAAAAAAAACGGGATATGCGCATACGAAGTCGCGGGCAAAAGCTAGTCTTCAATAATAAATTACCTGCATTCCTCAAACGCTCTCCACTTATGCCCCACACCCCCACCAAACGTATTACCTTAAATATTTCAAGATACAGATGCCTCGTATCAGATATCTTCTATACGTTGAGTTTTGCTCAAGTTGACTGCGCGTGAGCGAGCGAAGCAAAATGAGCACTGTGTCGTTTTGTTTAGGTATTTTGTTTGTGTTTTTATTTGTGGAGTTTTTGTGCCTTGTTTAGTAAAAAGTTGGAAAGTTTAAGTGCCGTTTTGTGGAAATTGCGTTTTGGAAGTCTTGTTTACGACCATTTTTTTATTTTTTTTATTTTTGTGGTTTAAAGGAAAAACATTGATTAGTAATCGACATTGTGATGAATAAAATAATATTTTAATAACCTGGACCGACATCTCTTTAATTGATATGTAGAACATTATAGTGCGTGGGTTTCTAATACGCATTCCCGGTGCATCTGCCGTCTACGTAATGTCATAATTCTAGAGTTATTGACTGTCATAAATCTAGTGCGTTTCAGCAGTGTTGATATATGATTACAATGTTATTCACAAACGTAGCGTAAATGAATTCTTGGTATGGCAAAATACTTTTCAACACACTTACTCGAAAACTGGCCCGTTCCCCACTGCTTTTAGGCACGCAATTTAGTGTGTGTCGCACTAGTGCGGAAAAGTGCATTGGTCAATTGAATAGGTGGCCCTATTCAATTGACTATAATAATTATCATACAGGCTGGTCGTCGGGCAGCACTGGTCGCCGGTCAACCCCTTTGAAAATCAACGTCGGCTAACTTAAAAATCCGCGAGCCATTTTGTTAGAATAATTTGTTATCACTGTTATGTTGAAATTTTATTTATTTTTCGAGTAAGTGTGTTTTACATCTGGGATTTCTCAGTTTCAGCCCGGGAACTGGATTTGTGTCCGATGGGTTGGAAATGCAATAGTGTCGCCCTCTATTACATGGGGCTTAAACAATGAATAGATAAAGGGAATAAAACGGTATTTGTTGTTTGTTAGGTGAGGAGCTCGTGGCTTAATAATAACAGCCGCACGGGTTAATCTTCAAGGTTAAGCACGCTAGCCGAGGACGGTCTATTGATATGGCGACCATCTTAACATACTGAGCCGTTGGTTCCGGCTGTCATTTTTAGATCTTTGGTAGTCGTTACGGATAGTCACAAGCCAGAAAATCTCACTCCAGTCCTGTCAATAAGTACCGTGTTACCCAGTTGATGGGTTGTGGAGGTCTGGTAGGCAGCCGCTCCACGTAAAATACTGGTATTTAGCTGGATCCGGTTTGACTGGAATTTGACCCCATCTATTAGGGGAAAAGGCTAGGCAGATGATGAATGGTTGTTAGGTGTCAATACAGACAATAAGACCGCCCATTGTACACTAATTAGGGTTCCGTACCTCAAAAGATAAAAAGGAACCCTTATAAGATCACTCTCTTGTCCGTCTGTCCGTGTGTCACCAACGATTAACCGGCAAAAAGCAAGGTCTTACAGCACAAATAAAGGAAACACTCCAAAAAATATTAAAAGTTGAAATTTAAGGGTGTCCCCATACATACATAGTTGACGTCTGCCACCAATACAAATGATACCAATTTTATTATGGCGGCTTAATGGGTAGGTAATGAACCCTCGGCGCACGAGTTCGAGTCGCACTTAACCGGTTTTTTTTATATATATGTTTTTCCTGTTCTTATTATGAGGTGTACGATAAAGTACCTATCACTATCACATCATCACACTATCACACTAATATTATAAAGGTGAAAGTTTGTGAGTGTGTGTAGGTATGTGTGTTACTTCTTCACGCGCAAACGGCTGGACCGATTTAGATGAAATTTGGTATAGAGACTGTTTGAGTCCCGGCAAAGGACATAATATGATAGTTTTTATCCCGGAAGTATCTTCCCTTAAGGCGAAGCCGCGGGCGGCAGCTAGTTATAAATAAAATAAAAATAGTAAGCTTGAAAAACTTTATTAGGAGTTCCTAGGCCCAAAAGAAATCTTATACATACATTTTAAATATGTCTGTATCTTTCTAGAACCTCCTCTAGTGTTCGAGCCGATCACTGTGGAGTCCCTTCGCCAGGAGAAGGGTTTCGTGAAGACTGGCCGCAAGCAGCAGAAGGAGCTGGAAGCCATGAGGAAGCGGCACTCCAAGGAGAAGCTGGCGCTGCAGAAGACGCAGTGCTCGGCGCTTGAGAAGATGATTAAGGGGAAGAAGTGAGTAGAAGATGTTTGCTTATTTAGTGGAAGTAGTAGGTTCGAGACCAATTTAATATGAATATTTGTCAATTTAGAGAATGTAACACTGTTCTAGCTTTTCCAGCATCCAAAGCCGCTAGAATCCTACTAATATTATAAACGCGAAAGTTTGTAAGGATGGATGGATGGATGGATGGATGTTTGTTACTCTTTCACGCAAAAACTACTGAATGGATTTTGATGAAATTTGGCACAGTGGTATTAATAGTCTGGAATAACACATAGGATACTTTTTATCCCGGGAATATGTTCCTTCGGGATCATTTTCAACAATCACGCGAGCGGAGCCGCGGGTGGCAACTAGTATTATATAAATTAGTTAATTTAGGGATTGGGAGTGGCGCCGATAACGGAAAAGTTAAAAGGGAACCGTTTGTCTTGGTATGGTGATGTGAAGAGGAGGGATGAAATACACGTAACTAAAAGAATTATGAATATACCTAAATGCGAATGGAAGGAGAGGGAGGCCTAAGAAAATATGGATGGATTGTGTTAGGAGTGATATGAAAGAAAATGGAGTTAGTGATAGCGTGACGGTTGACAGGACAGAAGGGAAGAAAAAAACGAGTTGCGCCGACCCCAAGTAACATGGGATAAGGGCAGGAAGATGATGATGAGGGATTAAACGTTTATGTTAAGTTTTGCATGTAACAATGGTTTCCTATGAGGGTGACATGTTCACTATGTGATCAAACCCTCGTTAATTAATAAAGATTTTAAAAAAAAATTGTAGGAAGTAGGTGGCGACTGAAAAGAATTCGAAAAAAAAAAAATGAAAATACTTAGGTAGCTGAATACACTGAAACTTCTACTGTTACTGTTTTACGGTCTTTTGATACGTAGGTAGGTATTCCAATTATAATTGGAAAAAATAAAAATGCGAATCTAGTCCAATAATAAACTAATTTTTCTAGCCCAATAATACTCACTTGATGTACACACCACGCCAGCACGTCAAGCTACCCGAAACTGTCAAATTATCCCAATCGTCCTTGAACCTAATGCTCTAGCAATAAAGTTGAAAATCTATTAAAGAAATTTGACAGATTTTTGTACCTATAAGTAAAAGGAATATATGAGGAATTCCTGAGTCGTGACGATGTCTTTCGTCAGATACCCTTGAAAACGAGAGTTCAGCGAGATCTGTTTAGTGTTCACTTGACGTGAGTAAATGCAAGCATTTGTAAACGCGGAATAAGGAGAAATGTTTACCACTACTTCATTGTGAAAATAATATACGTTCATTCAAGCGCAAACACATTCGGAGAATCTTTCGTACTACTTAATGTTTTATGAGTTCGGTTAACAGTGAAATTACCTAGTTCGCTACTGTTTGTCATAAATAAATGAATGCAGTTTTTCTTTGTCTTCAAAGCTATTTTCGTACTGGTCAAGCTGTGGGGCCTGTATATCGCAAGACTGGAGCTCCGACACAGCTTTAGTCTTAGTGAATTGGCGTAAAAACCCAGCAAAGAGAGAAATAGAAGAATAGGGTACGCCTTTGCCAGGAGTGGGACAGTTCACGCTTACAAAAAAAAAACTTTGATGCTTGGATTAAAATTACAAGACTTTCACGCACGCTTTAGGTTCGGATTAAAATTCATAGCACCAAACATCCTGTACCTAGTGTACTTAAATCAGTCCTTAGTGTCGCAAGGAGGCTCAAAGAATAATGTCAAAGACGAAGCTAAAAAAATAAGATAATACAAGCCCAAAACTGCTTTCTTAAACTTCCAGCAAGGACCAGCTAAGCAACGACGCGGCCTTCCGCAAGCTGGTGAACGAGCAAGCCACTGCCTGGAGCGAGCTGGTGGCCAAGCACCGCGTCGAGGAGTGGACCAGCGCGCGCAGCCGCCTCAACGAGCAGCGAGACCTGCTGAAGAAGATGATGGAGGCTACGCAGCTGGCGCAGATGAAGCAGCTGGAGGGCAAGCACGAGAGGTGAGAGCATGTTTACAGAGGAGTGACCAGAGCCTCAGCGAGCAGCAAGACCTGCTGACAAAGATGATGGAAGCCACGCAGCTGGCGCAGAATGAAGCAGCCGGAAGGCAAGCACGAGAGGTGAGAGCATGTTTACAGAGGAGTTACCATGTACAACGAGCAGCTGAAGAAGATGATGGAGGCGACGAGAGGTGAGAGGATATTTATGAGAAGTAGTGTAGGAAAAGTAATCGAGAGGTAGAAAGGCTTTTTAGCACACCTTCTTTATGATGGGGGTTCATTGTAATCTACCGGTTACAAACAGGGTTGCGACTGAGTATTACTTAATCCAATACCTAATACTTTGCCCAACGCGAGGATCTAACTGGTTCATCCCAAGAATCCTCTGTAAGCGGAGAGCCAATTTCCAATTGTTTGAGGTAAGTCGCTTTACAGGTGCGGTTAAAGAGGTTAAAAAGCCAGTCTGGCAGATAAGATAAAACTTAAAGAGATGCTACTAAACTTAGGTCCAACTTTTAAAGCGCACCAAATTGGAGCACTGAAAATTACAGTAAAGAAAATCTTTAAATAGATTCAAAACATATACATCAGAAAGAACCAGCTATTTAAGTAGTTTATTTAAAACTTGTAAAACACAATTTATTACACACGATTAACTTCTCAGCGAAAATAGATGAACACTTTTCTAAGATTTATTTGATACGATAAACATTGAATGGTCCAATAGATTCGCAATTGACGTGGATAAACTCGTACATTTATATCTAAACTATTTTTTGCTATGATTCATTTATTTCTAGTGAGAAACATTTTATGATTGTGCGATAAACAGAAATTAATGGCCATTCGATGATTGAATATCTGTTTCTTGTTTAATGGTCTGGATTTCGGGAAGATAGGTGACTGATCTCTGGTATCTAAAAACATGCCGAAAAGATCATAAATCAAATGTAAAGTAGGCCGTTGCAAGTAGTTAAAAACATCTCAAACTATGACGAGTAGGTACATGCCAAGATGATGAACAACTCAGTAGTAATAAATAGATTTCCGTATAAATGTCACCGGAAAAAAGCAAACTCCGTAAGATTATAAAATAACTTGAGAGATTGTAAACTCTCGATAAACTGTCAACTGAACATTTGGAATACTTTTTTACGCATCAAAATTTGATAGTCTATAATCTCTCGATGTCATTCCGAGAAATTGTGGACTAACATAAACTGGCGACCAATCAGCTGTCTGGTCTACAATTTATCTGTTTTGGTGTGATAGTTAAATTGGAAACTTGGACCCTCATTGGTTTTTGTTTTCTCTGCAAAGACCAATGAGTGCTTTGTTTCCAGGTTTACGATTACAAGAAAACAGATAAATTTTAGACTTGTGCTCTGAATGGTCGCCATTTTATTATAATCCACAATTTCTCGGAATGACTTCGCGAGATTATAGACTATCAAATTTTGATGCGTAAAAAGTATTCCAAATGTTCAGTTGACAATTTATCGAGAGTTTACAATCTCTCAAGTTATTTTATAAACTTACGGTTTTGCTATTTTCCGGTGACATTTATATCCATTCTTGTAGTTCTTGCAATTGGCAAACATTTTTATGGCCATCAGTAGATCCTGAGTACCATGATGCCCGGGGGTCTGGCACCCAGTATTACCAAAAGGTACCGTGCTACAGTTACTGGGTCGTGGTTTTGGTCTTGTGGAGCTTAGATAGCACAAGCAGTTATTTCATGTAAATACCGATATTCACCTTTATCCGATTACATTTTGACTGGAAGCTGATCCAGGAAAAGATCTGCCGGGACCAACAAGCTTAACTTGCTTTCCGAGGCACTGAGGAATCCCGGTATGTGAAGATAGTCACCCATCCACGGACCGGCCTTAGCAAACGTTGCTTAACCCTGCAGACAGATCCGTGCGGCTGTTATTTTATTTAACACTTCATCTATGTTAAATATTATTTTATTTGTTCAAATAAATAAATTTAGGCCCGGAAAAAAATACATGTTAGGGATACATCCTTGTTTTAGTGATATGAATACCTCATCAACATCAACAAAAAATTTAAAAAGGTTCGCTTTAAAACCATTTTCGAGGTCCTTCTTCAAAACAATTTGAATATTGCACGAACTGAAAGTTAAGGTATTTAGGAGGACCAAGTGGAGCTTGATTTTTCAGTTTACACAGAAGAAATACATTCCAGTAGATCAACTGCAAATATTTTGTAGTGGTGTAGACATTCCGCCAAGAAGTCTTCGATCATCGGCAGGACATCATTGTGTTGAATTCAGGGGTCGCCGGCGGAGGTAGTGTGTAATGGCCAACAGGCCCGAATAACGAACTCTTCTATGTTCTTAACATAACTCTAATTTCACCATCTCTACTTCCAGAGAGCTAAAAGAGATGAACGCCCGTCAAGCCAAGATCAGCATGGAGACCAGCAAAGAGGTGGCCAACGACAAGACGCTGAAGACCAAGCAGGAGAAGGACAGGCGGCTGCGGGAGAAGAAGCAGAATAATACCAAGAAGTTCTTGGATGAGAGAAAGGTGAGATACACTTTGGGATCTCAGGAACACTGGGGTTCGAGCTGACGATTTAGGGATGCGTGAGGAACAGAAAAATGAACCTAAGATGATAGGATAGAGATAGAAAAGAATTGAACGAAAATATATTTCCAACACAATTTTTCTAAAACTGGCCCTGTAAGGCTCGTCAATGAAGTGTTTTTTGCACCCTAGCTCCCACTTATTTAATTCTTTGAAATTATTCATCATCAGGCTGTGAGCTGGACAACCCTCAGGAACCCCATTTATGAAACTAATTTTAATTTCTCGAATGAGTGTATTGAAAAACGCGTGGCATTTGTCATTGCAGCCGTGGCTTAATAGGGGAGGTCGTAATGTAGCCGAGATAATGTTTTGAGGTGTCTCATGACTTAGGATGGTTTCTTTGCTATACTGTTTGTATGGTGACAACGCAATCGCACATAAATAAGTCTCATACTACCTTACTGACACTAGTGTTTCATGAATGTTTGCAGACCCAAACCATCAAGCAGAACCGCGAGAAAGAGAAGCTGAAGGTCACCCACGACAAGCAGATGGAGGAGCTGTCCAAGGACATCGATAACGTAAGCATCATAACTATTTACTTCCTACCTTTATATCAGCCGAAAGACGTCCACTGCTAGACATAGGCCTCCCCCAAAGAAGGGGGAAAGGTAAGGAAAGGTTGCAATAATCGCCACGCTTGACAGCTTGGTTTTACTTCCTACTCCTAGGCTGAATTATATCTGCCAGGGTTGCGGAATTGTTCGAAAGAGTTACCGCGGCCCTGGAACGCAAAGGGCATCTGAAGGAAGACGGCTGGGTTTTAGTCAGTAAGAGCCTGACATTCCCTCCTGAGTCATTGGATAAGTTCCCATCCAAAAAAAAAGACTGAATTGCTCTGAACTGATGCCCAGTAGTGTTCTATACGAAAATGAATCTATTAGACTGGGTACGGTTGGAAGTGTTGAAACTGGGCTCTTTTGTAACAGGGGTTGATTATAAAAAAAATAAGACAAATTTCGACTTTAAAAAAAAATATGTACCTACCTATGTGTGTCACTTTCACGTGAATAAACAGTATTTTTCTCTTTTTCTTTAATTGACGTTTACTTCTTAAGATGCCGCCTGTCATTTAGTGTAGCGCAAATGCGATGGGAACAGATTTTTTGAATGATAAAATACTGTTAGAATAGGTCGATTCAAACTTTCGCTACGTATTACCCCACCCCTCACACCCGCTATCACTTAAAGCTTGCTTCTGCGCAGCGACTCACTTCGTGTCCCAAATTACCGTTCCGCCATTATGTTTTAACTTTTGAACGCCAGAGCATAAACGCATCGGTGTACCCCCAACGCCAAGCCACAAAATTTCCGTATGTTTTTTCACATATTTGTGACGTTTGGCGAGGGCACGCGCTTGCTTGTCACGTATATGTACCAATAAATAGTAAAGGTTTTAGTGAGCCACGACAATTTCATGTGCTGATTTTAATTTATTTGTTCCAGCTGATCGAGATGTACAAGATGGAGGAGTCCGAGTTCGACATGACGACAAAAACGGAGTTCTTTGCATGAAAGTACCCCGACTTAGCTCCTCTGTTGGAGCGAATGACTTGAAAAGTGAGTGAACCAGTGATCTCTCTAGAGTAAACTATTCAATTCAACATTTTAACGTTACAATTGGAACCTAAATTATAAGATATTAATGTAGAAAAAAATATATATTATCAAATTGTATAATCAAAAAATTTTTGTTTTAAAAATAATTTTAAGATTGTTTTCACGGCACGCTCCCGGCTGCAAAGCCAACTTTTTACTTGTGTAAGAATTTATTTTCATATTTCATAATGCGTGCGTGCCGTTTTAAGAATTTAGATATTATTAATTCTTTGATTCTATTATTGATTCATGTATTTAAGGATGGAGATATATGGTGAAATTAAGGGCGGGTGTCAGACCAAGAAAGGAATTGTTGACAAGGCCATTATGGGCCAAGTTGGTAGCTGTAAATCTATTAATTTATGAAAAAAATTGGAACGATTAAATTAACGAGACAAAAAAAAAGTGATTTTTCGGCCTTTCAAAATTGATTATTTATAGTTTCTAAGTGATTTAGTATCTAAGTTACTTACTTGCGGGATTACTGACAATTTGTATTCTGAGTGCTATCGGACAACGCAGAATCTAGGACCAGTGCAGAATGACAGATACAATAGAAAATCAATTTGTGGAATTGTCAGTATCCATTAAATTCAGATAATTACATTTACGGGTATACATTACGATTATGTAGACATATTCTAAATAAACTTTAAAACATGCTGTTTAGCCGAATAGAATATCTGAAATTTAGAAATTGAACTGAGCATAATAATCGTTCTTAGTAATTATAATGGAAATAATTTTAAGGAGTTTCAGACTACCTACATATTCTGGTATCATTTGATTAATGTATGTAACATTTCTGTGACAATCTAGTCTAGTAATTTTATTATTATTATATTTTCTTTATTTATTAAAGTAGGTAAATCTTTTCCAATTATATATTACTGTTCTTATTCTATTTAATTAATTCATATTATTCTTGTGTATTCCATGGCATGTATTGTCTAGTTATAAAATTATTATTTATCTAGTATTCAAATTGTTGATATGGGATCAATCATACTTTTTTCGATTGTTCTAACTAAGAGATATTATTGTACCTATCTGTTAAATTAAATCTGGATCATTTAAGATTAGGGTAAACAATAATAATAATAAGTATAGGTTATGGAGAGAAATCTCCTCGCTAAGAACTTCTGATATTGTTCTAACATTGAAGAAGCAAGTAGGACATTTGAAAGTGCATTTGTGCCTATATGTTGTCTTCCCTATGTATCTGTACTGCTACCCTGTGGCTCTATTTTATCTCTATAAAAATCATTACATTTAAGAATAGGTACTTGGCATAAGAAATAGTTCTCAAGCTTAGGGCCAGTATGTTAATTCATAGAATATTCAACTCATGATAGGTGCATCTACATAAGTATGTAAAACTACAAAGAAATTAAAAAATAATATCATTCCATTAAAATTTTATACTACCATTACAGTGTCGTTAGAGGACCAACTTCCTATAATTTCAAATCTTTTTAATCTTAATTGTACTTTGTATAACTATCGTAAGCCAAAGAATTTCCTCATATTGTACATTTATTATAAGTAGAATATAAGTTTTATTTGATTTTAAATCAATTAAGGACTCTTTTGATGTCAATATTTCAAAATTATTTCATCTGTGTAAATATTTTAATTATAAACAAAATTTATAAATGCTGTATTCAATTATTGGAATATTTAATAAGAAAGAGATTCTTTTAGGTGCCTAAGTACATTAATGTTACATTCTAGTCAATTTCATTCAAATTATTTTATTTTCAATAATATCATGGCTGCAGTGTTAGTGGCCACAGTATTAGAACTAATAGATAAAGCCTTGAAATATATTTTAAGGGTGTAAGTCATAAATTAACCTTCTAGAAATATTCGAGATAGATTTAAAGAATACAGTGAGAGTAAATAATAAGTGTTTGAAAAATGTTTATTGATTGGAAAAAAATATTTACATTTATTGGAAACTGAATGTTGAAAATTATCGGAATTGCACTTTATTAAAAATTGAGAATAATTAAATTATTCATATATAAAAATTTGAGAATGTAGAAAATTTTCACTTTAATTATTAAAAATTATCATAAACGAAATTTAAAATTATTTAGTTCTTGTATTGTGATATGAGATATATTATGTATTAATCAATATTTGGCCTATATTAAATAAATTGAGAATTCTCTTTTGAAAAATTTATTAGAGTTAGAGGTTACCTGGGTTGGGTCCTACGTAGTAGTGACGAAAATTATATTTATTACTAAAATATTAGGTGTCTTTTGTTGTCATTTATTTTAATTAGCACTATTAGCACTTTTTGTCTGAATAAGGCACATTGGACGAAAGAAGCACATGTAATTTTGAAATTCTTTCAATCGCATACAGCGTCGGACTTAGCCGTAAGAAGTTGGAAAGTAAAGCATATATTCTAAACTCATTATATTGAACATATATTAGACTCTGCTCTGTACATTAAATTTGGTAGCAAATTGTAATGCAGTACTAAATTACAGAGGTTTCATAATTTTCTAGTAATTATAGTGAAACACATTATATCCAAAGATTGTTTTATTGTTTAAACTACAATAACTAAAATATAACATTTAAAACATGTTGTATATTATTTTATCCTAATTCCTACACACAAAATATTAAAATTTACACACCTATGATGACTTTATGCTCCTAATCTTCTTCCTTTCCTTGTACAAACTTTCTTGTTGAACTGAAACAAAAATTAAATAAAAGATATATAAGTAGTTCTCGGTATAGAAGTATACCTGCAACTTCCAGTTGACCGATACGTATGGAAACAGACAAACAAAAGTTTATGCGCGTGGAGAGGATGGCAACAACAAATTAAGCCTCGTATCCACTAGGCAACATTTGACGCGCGACATGATGCACAACATGTTGCTCATCATGTTGAACGGCAACGAAGAACTTTTATTTAGTAACATTGTCAATGTTGCGCGCCTGCTGGCAACGTCGCGCGTTGTTGTGCAACTTTGCTGAACATGTTGGGCGTCATGTGTTGCGCGTCAAATGTTGCCTAATGGATTCGAGGCTTTAGTGTCAAGTGCCACAGATGGCACTAGTCTAGTTTTTTTTTGTATTTCGCAAGATTTCAAATTGTGCCATTTGTACCATTAAAATAATTGTATATTAGGGTTTCGCTAAAAAATAAGAAAAAAAATGTGCCGTTTGTGGCGTATATATATGTCACCGGAAAATTGCATACTCAGTAAGATTGTAGTAAAATCTTTATTAAATTATAATTTCTCGATATGTTATGAAAAAATCGTTTTGTATACAACAAATTCCATCCAAATTCAATAGTTTCCATATCCGTGTCTTAAAAAGGAAAAATAGTTTACAATTTCACGCGATGTTTTACAATCTTACGGCGTTTGCAATTTTCCGGTGACATATAAAGTCCTCCTGACCGATTTCGGCCATGGTGGCCAATCTCAACCGAGACTAGCCATCGCCCAGCGGGACATAGTGCACAAGTGTGTGCGCAAACACAGGTGCACTCCCTCTTCCATCACTCTCATACTCCGATGGGACGGCAACCCGACACGACCGGAAAGATATCTGGCGAATACGTTACGGGTAGCACCTAGTAGTAGTTCCGCCTGTCTAACTAGATGCAGTGAGTACCAGTTTTAGTACCAGTATTTTTCATGAAGTGATCGTATATTACCTCGACAACCCAGTATCTTAACACAATACTCCTTAGCAAGACTGGTGTCAGATTTTTTGGCTTCTGACAAACCATTCTGACTGTCAAAGGTCTAGCCAGGACCAAAAGCTCAACATGCTTTCCGAAACACGGAGTAGTCTCGGTATATTTAGATGGTCACCCATTCATGGACTTACCTCCCAAGCGCTGCTTAACCTTGAAAATAAACCCGTGTGGATTTTATTGTTTAGCATTAATAATGGTGAAGTATGTAGGAGATATTATAGCGCCTATTGTACATCAACTCACAGGGCAACTCTCAGTTCCTTTACTCCTGCAATGGTCTCTTAAGACAGCAATATGTCATGATTGAGTGGTCTTCTTTGGCATAATTATTCTAAGGGACAAAATGTGCTATGAACTAAGAATATTAGTAGTTGTATGGAAAACTCAGAAGCTCATGGCTAAATAATAATAGCCGCATGGGTCAGTTTTCAAGGTTAAGCAACGTATACCGAGGTCAGTTCATGGATGGGTGGCCATTCATTACATACCCAGATAAAGCCTGACACCAGACTTGCCAAGGCAATTAGATGGTATTGTGCTATGTTACCCACTGACCCCGTCATTGGATCGTAAAATCGGATGGGCATCCGCACCATATAACCGCTGAGATTTTAATGGTTGTTTTCCCGCGGCAGAACGGTTAGCCATCAGTAATACTATCGAAACGTAAACTTAAACTACGTCCACCCGTTCCTGAGAAAATCGGTGACACATGGACAGACAGACAAGAGAGTGAACTTATAACGGTTCCTTTTTTACCTTTTGAGTACGGAACCCAAAAAAAAAGGTTTATGTTTTCAAATTAAAAAAATAACAAACTCGAAAGCGTGAGAAGCAATACTAACTCACTAGACGTGACGTAGGTACTACTGGCAGAGCGGCGGCGGGCGACAAAGTGAAAAGCGATTCAAAAGTTTTCAGAGCTAAATAAGCTCTCTTGCGTAGTAATACGGCATTAACTTGCCTGCAAGCACGCGGCGGTTATACCTATCAGCTGGTTGTTACGCGAAGGTCAACGATCGCGTCCGCTGTTCGCGAAACTAACCGATCGGCGCGAGCTCCTAGGCATGGAGTTGACATCCAGTCTCAACTTCGGTGCCACCATTGTACACAAAGCCCGAACTGCGGCCAAAGAGCTGGGCATCCTAAATAGAGTGAAGCAATACTTCACGCCTGGACAGCTTTTAACCCTCTACAAAGCACAAGTCCGATCCTGCATGGAGTATTGCAGCCACCTTTGGGATGGCTCAGCTAAATACCAACTTGCGGTGCTTGACTCGGTGGAACGCAGGGCTAAAACGCTCATTGGCAACGTAAGACTGGTGGATGCCAAGCTTCACAGCTTGGCTCATCGCCGCAAGATTGCCTGCTTGTCGGTCTTTTACAGATTGTACTTCGGGGTAAGTGTCCAGGAACTCCACAACCTCATCCCACGGGCCCCCTTCTACCATCGGACATCTTGATGCACTGCAAGTTACCATGCCTACCTCGTTGCTATTCCACCAATTCGCACTAAACGTTTCCAAACGTCTTTTATAATGCGCACAGCAAAGGAGTGGAACTCTCTGCCTGCATCTGTGTTTCTGAACGCATACAACCCTAATCTCTTCGAAATTAGAGTGAACAGGCTTCTTCTGGGTAAGCTCGTTCCATCGTCGACTTTGTCTCTGTCATCTATAACCTAGACTAGAGTCAAGAGCAAACCCATGATAAATAAAAAAAAAACTATAGCAATGTATTGGTTCAAAGTCGGTTTCGAGTTTTGTTAATCACAATTGTTTTTCTGCCTTTTTTGATTTTAAATTTATTAATAAACAACAACCATTAAAATTACACGCTGTATAAAGCTAGTTTAGCTGCATCTGATTAGACAGGAAGCCAACTCCAATATAGTTATAAATGATTAGCTACACTTCTCTCTTTTTAAAAAAATCCATCACATTTTTGTTTAACCTTTTGAAATACAGGTTAAGCTTTTGTTTGTCACATACCTATATGTGACAATGGCTATAGCCACCCGTCATGGTCGGCTATAACCGACAAATGAAAAAGTGCCCAACATGCCATCATTGGCTAGAGCCAACAAAAAAAAAACGGTGAATTTGTGGTTTGGCGCCAGGGGCTCACAGATGCGTTTATGCTCTGGCATTCAAAAGGTTAAATCATTCTAGAATATGATTAGAAGGCTATGACATTATTCTTCATAAGTAAATCAACAAACTGATTCCAGAACATAAAGTTTAGTGACAATATTCATAGACACAGGGTGGCTGGGTGCAGCTTGATGAGAGTAGCCAAATATCAAGTAAGATGGTGAGCAATCAGATAAAAAGATAACATTTTTATTGCCTCTCTTGAGCAGCTGGGCTGGACCACCAGAATCCATATAATTATGCAAAATAAGCGCACTAATCTATTATTATTAAGTTATGGTCAGCAGTCCGAAATACAATTTGATAAAATATAATGGAAAAACCATTTCAATCACAAAGTTAGTTGTATTTTGATCACAAAATATGTTTAAGACACCTACTTTTACTTAAGTCTGCAGTATAATATGAATGTGTAATGTGAATTTGGAGGTTATTGTTACTTACTGTATGGATCAAAACGAATGTACTCCAATTTGTCAGCCAGACGCTCCCGTATCCTCGTAACTTGGTGACCAGACACCACACTTTCCATTAACACCATAACCATCCTGAAAATATGAAATGGTATTAGAAACATGTACATATTGGGCAAATTAAATTATATGTAAGAAAACCACGTACTTGCTCTTAGCTTTCTTCAACAAGATATTTGTGAGGAACATGATTTTGATCTTAGATTATCTTGTTATACGAGAACTACCTAGTTTATTACAGTCGCAAAACCTTTACAAAACACCATTCACTGGTACTGGTACCGCAATTGACAACTACGAAATTGTGAATGACAGTGACAATCTAAATAAGTGATTGATCACCTGTCACACAGCAGCTGTTGAAACTCTCATTGAAACTTGACAAACTCAGCTGATTCTAGTGACAGAACTACAACCAATCAGCAGTCTTCATTCCTCATTAAAATGGTCACTCCAGAAAAAACAATATAATAAGCATTATTAGCCTTCTCTCCCAAAAAGAGAAAGATACCAATAAAATGATTTTTTGCTTCACCATAGACCATGAAGTTTTCGGTTTTTAATTTACGGCCACTTCAGAAAGACCGTAATTTCTCCGAATTATGTATTTTTTTTTAATAATTTTCATAGTTTAGGCGAATTGATTCCAAAAAATGTTTTGGTGAATCTAACTCACGTAAAGAAAAATCATAAGCAAAAACTCACGGAACCACCATCCGATCTATTTGGTTATGGTTAGAAAATAATATTTTCAGAGTATCGAACAAGGATGAAAAGATAAACAAATTTCTTAACCCTTGATCACTAGTGTAGGTTTTGCTTTTGTGACAGGTTATTTAACGGTTAAGTATTACGGTTACTAATTTACATCATAGACAAAAATATAAAAATGTGCCACGCGATCAAAAATTTATAAAATTATTAATTTGACAGTAACCAAATATCCAAACACGTGCCAAATTAATTAATCATCGCGGCAACGTTAGAAGTCGGACAAATATCGAAACTAAATGAAGTGAAATGTAATAATTCAACTACTAGTTGCATTTCGTAGTTGCCAAACAAAAAGGGCAAAACCTGGTAACATTCCAAAAACAAACTCGTTCGTGTGATGAACTTGTGAACCGGCGTCGCTGTGGCATT
This sequence comes from Mamestra brassicae, assembly GCA_905163435.1. Classification (NCBI taxonomy): domain Eukaryota; kingdom Metazoa; phylum Arthropoda; class Insecta; order Lepidoptera; family Noctuidae; genus Mamestra; species Mamestra brassicae. Next base: position 17,135,964 of record LR990999.1, on the reverse strand, counting down.
TTAGTGTGACTGGGACTTTTTGTGTTCGTTCTTTGTTCGTAATAGATGTCGCAAATGAAGTAAACAACTATTCATAGTGTGAGTTTTATTAGTATTTTGTTTTCTGTAGTGTAGTTTTACAATAAAAGAACAATGATAAAAAACGAAATGGAGAATGGCGGCGGCGACGCCAACAATGTGTCACCGACCAAACTCATGGTCAATTACATACCCGAGCTGATGACGCGGGACATGATGTACGCGCTCTTTTCCGCCATGGGCAAGATAGAGAGTTGCAAACTCATAGCAAACCGGGGTTACGGCTTTGTGGAGTACGAGAAACACGAGGATGCCGAGAAGGCGCGGGCGGCATTTAACGGCCTCCTCATGCAAGGCAAGACTCTAAAAGTGTCATTTGCACTACTCAACCCCGAAAATAAGGTCAGCCATAAACCTGACACGGAATCTAACCTTTACATAAGCAATCTACCTCCAGACATGACATTAGAACGTCTAAATAGTTTATTCAGTCAGTTCGGTGTGATAACGAACAGTCGGGTGTCGCAAGGCATCGGGTTCGTGTGCTACGAGACGCGGCCACAAGCCGAGGAAGCAATAAAACACATGAACGGGCAGTCACCGATTCCGGCCGCTGGCGCCATCGTGGTCAAGTTCGCGAACAAGCCAAATGCGAATAAGAACGCTCCGCGGCCGACGCCCCGTGTCACGGTAGGCCCCACGCCGCTGGCGTACAACGGCGCCACGGCGGTATTCAACGGCGCTGCGCCCGCTGCCTTCAATGGCACCAACCTCAGCGCAGCTTTTGGCGCGCGGCCGGCCGCCTTCGCTCCTGGTTTCCCACAGGCCTCCCCGCCGCCCCTGCTGCCGTCGCCAGGCAAGGCGCTGCCGTTCATCAACAAGGGTCAGCAGCGCTTCAACCCGATGGCTGCCACCAACCACTCGCCGCTGCCGCTGCTGGGCGCGCCCGCCAGCCCCGTGCCGCTGCTGGGCGCGGCGCCCGCGCCTCACCAGACCACAGTGTATGTATACAACATCGGTGAGGACACCGAGGAGCTGGCTCTATGGCAACTCTTTGGTCCCTACGGTGCAATCGACTCCATAAAAGTGATCAAAGATCCTGAGACAAAGAAAAACAAAGGTTTTGCATTTGTGAATATGCGTGAGTATGATGAGGCCGCTATGGCCATCCAGGCGCTCAATGGATACACGCTCAATGGACAGGTTCTATCGGTTAGCTTTAAGACTCAGAAGAGAAATAATTAAGATGTGTACGGACGTTGTGAACGCCGTAACTTTTGTGATCGTTCCCAGGCCGAATGCTTAAGAAAGATTTTCATTCCAATTTCAGATTATTTTTGTAGACGGAAAGCGAGATCCTATATGTGCATTTCAAATTAGTCACATAAGTATTTTTGTAAGATTTAACATAGTTTTATATTCGCGAGAGCGCGACATGACTTTTTGTGAGTTTTAGTTGGCTTGACAGTATCATATATGTGTACACTTTTTATCATATGCTATGGTATTATATTATTGGATTATACGGGGTGATTTTTTAACTGGGACGGTATGGGGAAATCGTAATTCGTAAGAGATACAGAGAAATTGTCTTATGAATCTTTGGTTTTCTTTTTCAAGAAAACGATTTGGAATAATTCTTTTTGGTGCCAATTGACTCAGTTTTATGTAAGAATAGTTTCATTGTATCAGATAAAATAAATATTCAACTGCATCCGGTCAGACTGGAAGCCAACCCCGACACAGTTGGTAAAAGGCTATGCAGATTGTTGAGATTTCAGTGAATTGGCAAAATTGTTTTACGACGAAAGAGCAAATGGTTCAGACAGTTTCCTCTTGTCTCTAAGGATAAGGATTTCAGCATATTATCCCCCTACAAAAGATCAGTCTGTATATTTGGACCTGTCGCACTATGTATATCTGCCGCGGGCGCCTGGGCCGCCCCGCCTCAGCTAATGCCGCCCCGGCGCCCGACAATAACCCTCCAGGTATTTTATTTTGTGTAAAACAAAACATTGTATGTTTTTTATCTTTAATAAATTTCATGTTTAAATAGAGTTTATTGTATATTTCTCTATTTTTTTTTTTCTATATACTTATCCCCCGCCCTGTCGTGTCCTTTATTTACTTACATAATATACGTAATAATACATAATATAATTATTTGTGGCAGTAGTTAACATAATATATGTGTGTATTGACTGTTGGCGGCAGGTCGGCTGTGTAAAACCGCTTAAATATTGCATGTTGTGTACGTAGTGAGAGATCAGAAATAAGTTTTTATTTGTTTATGTTACCTCAGGGTTTATGGTTCCCGTTATTGTTTTATCCCGTCATTAGTTATTCAATATTATTTTTGGCGCAGTAGCAAGTCAGGCCTTCTAATTTCTAAAATGTAGCGTTACGAACTGTGTGAATGTATTTATTATTTAATACCGTCGTGGACGAATGAAAAGTGAGCTTTAATCTCTTATACATTTTTAAGGCTTCGAGTCAGTCCATTAGGGTAGCGTAGGTAGCGGTAGGCGTGTAGGGACTCGCGGTGGCGCTCGACAAGGATACTTGTTATCTTCGGGAACGTGCCAGAGCATAGGAAGCCGATAAGATAATACCGAAATGCCAACATGGATGTGGTCCAATCTAATTTTCCTATTCACAATAGACTGCCACAAATTAGAGTTAAAGCACTAGGTGCCTATCCCTCCGTGCCTCTTACTTGGGACAATTATGTACCAAACAACGGTTTAGGAGAGAAAGTAGAAAGTAAGTATAACGCCGAGACATCTGGTGGTGAGTAATGATGTATTATTTTTAAACGTAACGTATTCGTCAATCTTAAGTAATTCTAGTCCGCTAGGGATAGTTTAGCGTTTTGAACTAAGGAGTTTCATAATTTTGTAGTTACATTTTGATTGTGTTCTATTCTGTTATCAGATTTTGGGTACGTACAATAATCCATCAGCTATAAATTGTTAAGTTTTATGCCTTTTCTTGCGATAAATCCTAAGTTGTAAAATAAGAAATAAGTACTATGACTTCGGCACGTGTTCGTTACCTTGAGAGACCGAACGAAGTGACCTCTAGCTCTGTTAAAATACTTTAATTGCAGCAAAGTCGAAATAATAATTATCTTTCATACCCCATATCAGTAACAGTTCGTATCAATAAACCCATGACTCATACGTCCCCTTCAAATATAAGGCAACAGTATTTTGCATTACATTGCTTCCAAAGTGACTCATCGATCGTTAACGATTCTGGACATCACGAAGGTTGACCTAAATGTTTAATAAAATTTTGCCATTGATATTCTTCTAGACAGGTATTTAATAGCCGAATATCATATACACAATATTGTTGAATTATGAAACGTGGAGTTTTTGCTCTTTCTGTTGGTTTTATAAACGAAGTTTGGTTTTCGTAACCGTCGTCGTGCCATTGGATGCACATAAAAATGTTACCAAAACACATGCCAAGCGAGTTTTTGTTAAAGTAATTGGAGCTTCAAAGATCTGAATGCCTGACAACGTTCAGCAAGTCGGGCCGTCGGCGTCGCTGTAACACGCGTATTGTTATCCACATGACGTAACTGTAGTTTGTCGAGATAACTCGGTCCAATGCACTGATAATTAAAGCTTACTAAACTCGACAGCTAAGTGGTCTATTGATATATCGTCCCTGAGTGTTGTGTACATAGTGCATAGGTATTAATACATTCTGGCCAAACGGCCTTTCCCGCCATTTTCCCTGTTCATTGACGTCACAAGATGAAATGCGCAAACTTGCCTAACGCCTGGTTTTGGCTCGATTGATTTTTTGACTAAGGTTTCTAGAAATATCCTGGGAAGATTTCGTTGCCTATTTGGTCTCCTAAACATTTGAGAATTTGTTTGATGGCTTGTAATATAAAAACTCGTATGGTTCATTAAGTGTATTGAGGATGCTGTCGTAGACGCCTCGTCCTTGCCGAAAATAGACGGGCCTAAAAGTCCTGACTAGGGGGATCCTGCCTTGAATCATAATAACCCTAAGAGGTTAAAAATACATCGACTGAATACGTCTGCGTCGTCAACGAAATGAAACTAAATCGATACTTTGCCTAGATATACGTCGTTTTTGTCATAAAATAATACCCAATAAGTGGAAATGTCTCGAGACACATTTGTGCAAACTCTCGGTCAATGAGTTTAGGACTCGCCGTCCTTTCAAGGGCAAAATACGTATAAATATTTACTTGAGATTCGACGACCTCTTTCCCATGTCTGTGGCCAGACTAGTCTGAGGCGAGAGGACTAGTGTCTTTTAATATGTAAATCGATAAAAATCTGAATTACTTGATATTCTAGGTTTCAATGTCATAGAAGCTAATTTTGCATTTTGCTTTGAAATATTTAGGATAAAAATATTAGACGCAACTAAGAAATTCGTTTCGCATTTTGGGTCGGGTATGTATTGATTTTTCATAAGGATTAGACCGGGCTCGCAGCAGGGCAACTAATGAATAACGAAATGAGACTGCCATCTGTACCATAAATAAATTAATGTTATAGACATAAACATGTTGATTTTGTACAAAGGGGTGAATTAAAATGATTTATAGGAGAAATATCTGGCTATACGGGTTCTTTTTCTAATACAAAAATTAAAGGTGGGCCCCTTATCCCAAACTGCATGTTTATGTGGAATAGGCCACAGGAGCGAAACCGCGGGAGCTGCTAGTTTAAAATTAATTAAGATTCGACCAAAAATGCAAGAAAAACTTTCTTCTATTTTACAGTAAGCGTGGAAGATATTATGCAAATTCAGTTGTCTAAGCAATTTAACATGTCAGTTTTAGTGCTACAACTCGACAACCGTTATCGACAAGCTAGATAGACGCCCGTAATCAAGTAATTTGTATTTTTAGTTAGCAACACAAGACTTATAGCGGTTACGCGTAATGATTTGAATAACCGTAGCGTTAAGACCCACCATATAATCTCACACTTTTTATTAGAACCTGAGTTCTTTTTGCAGTAACGTAAGTCGCTACATTAGTAGTCCGGCAATGTACGAAGAAATGTAAAGAATGTTTCTAGTTAGACCGCTCAAATTATGATCAATATTTATTCATTTTCGCTTTTGTAATCACGTGCTCTACGCTACCTAGTACGATACATAGCACTTAAGTTATATCATCTGCTAAAATCGTGCACGCAATTTTGTTACAACTTATACGAATTAGATACGCACGTATCGTAAATATCGGATTGTCCGATTCTGGGAATTTCTTATTATTGTATTATTCAGAATTAGAGTATGCTTCAAAACCGCGAAGCCTTTGCAATGAGAAATTTTCGTTGTAAAGTAATAGGAGCTCGTAAAAGTATATTCTCATTTCGTGTTTTTGAGGGTCGAATTTCAAAATAATCCCCTTAAATTCCTTCGTAATGGGTGCTTACCGCGTCGACGTAAATAACCCTCGTACTGTTGCTAGGTTGATGGATTTCGATGAGTCAGTTTTTAAACAATTATTTGTAAGCATGTTAACATTAGACTTGACACGCGGTCATGCATTTACGAAGAAACGAAGGACGCCGGTTTTTCCACTCTTTCAAGTATATCGGACAGGGGCTAATGAAATAGCCGAACTAGCTTTTGTTCTTCATCACCGGATACAGCCGGTATTAATGTTAAAAACACCTAAAAGGTATATCTTCCGAAGCAAACACTAATCCTAAAACTGTTCTTGTAGGCAAATCACGTTACGAACGAAATCCTCTTTGTTTGCGTCTTTGCTATTGGTTTTAGTGGTTACAATTTATCTCAATTCATGTCGACGCTTGTCTAGTTAATCTCATTGATTGCTTTAGCTCGTTTGCTCTTTGAGGATTTAATTTCGAAGGCAAAAAGTCGAGCTAATAAAAAAATACTTTCGAATGTACACGGTGAGTTTTGTTTCGTGTGATTGAGTCGCATTTTGCAAATGTAGGCAGCAGATTCTCATAAAATTCTGGCGATATCTATCAAGCTTTGGATATTAAAATGTTATGACGTGTTGCCTGTTCCCGTTATCCGAGATTTATGGCGGCGGAAGCTGAAGTCGCGGCTTGTGCCCACGCACAAGCCGCGACTACACCGAAATAGACTTCAGGACCTAAACAATGAACGACAAATTGTTTTAATACCCTCTGAGTTGACAGTCTAACTAACTTGTGGCCAGAGCGATAACTTCATTTCATATGATTTAATTAGCGATAAGTGGCTTATAATGTTCATAAAACAATATAGAACGGCATGAACTTAACGCTAAAGGTCAAGGTTGTCGCACTGACGCGTTTCTGAAAGAATACAAAATAACGCGATACTATCTAAAATTTTATGATTCTGATTGGTAGGCAAACAAGATTTTAATTGTAAAATCGAACAAGTATAGGTAGGGGAAACCGGTTTTAGACCGTGTTGAAACTACAATACGGACGATAAAAATAAATATCACTCATTGATATTCTGAAACTGAAAATGTAAGCAAGCTGGGCGAATAATACGCACCTAAATGTGTGTTTAGGTGTTTATGATTGTTTACTTGGTAAGAAGACAGATGCCTCATAGTCCACACTGGAAATACTGAAAGAACCAACGTTAATTTCGGTTTTTAATTTCCATGTTAGCTTGCTACAGAATATCGTATCATCGACAGACCTATTATTCTTTACTATAAGTAATTAGAATAGGCGTTAACTTCCCGGAAGCGATACAAGCGACAGTACATATAAACACTTCAAAAGAGTATCGCGTTGAAAATTTTCCAGTTTGATGATACGTCAGGACTAATAAGTGTAATATAATTGGCCCCTTGCCACGAGCGATGTACATAAAGACAGGTTGGATGAAAGAAGGTAGGGGACCCATGGTAAATATTTTAACTACCGACAACGTATAATTTTAATGAATTTCATCTTGATTGAAGCATTCATGTTTTTTAATAACGCTCACACAAGCAAACTGGATTTTACAACCAGAATAAGAATAGTAATGGTCGTTTAGACGAAGCATTAGCATATTTCGAAGGTGCGATAACTTTTATTGAGAATGTGCAGATTCTTCGCCGATCCGGTGAACTATTATTAAAGATTATTGCTTCCTAATGTTTAAGATAAACATGAGTCGCGTTTCGAATGTCATCATTCGAGGCCGAAAAATGATTTTAAAACGACTTTACCTATAGTTTGAGTGTATGCTAACTTTCTGCATGCGATAAAACGTCTTGTGAAAAAGTTATGTGGCAAATAGTTGCAGTAAGAAATAATAGTGGTTCAATTTACCGATTGTAATCTCGTAGATACATGAAAATACGATTGACGGCCCGTTTCAATAACGTATCTACCTTTAACCAACTGTCAAATTAGCTACCAGTAGCTGAAACGTCATTTTGACGTGACAACGTCTTATAAATTGGTTTGCCGGGTGACACTTCAAGAAACTGCGTTACGCTCCGCTCACGTTATGCGCTCACACCTTCTTCCTACTATACGAATGAATATTCACATTAAAATTATTTTACCACTCAAAGTCGTTGTCACGTAAAACTTTCGCCCGTATACCGACTTTACAGGCAACCAATTTTTTATTTACTTTTGTAACATGACGTTTCAGCTACTGTTGGTAGCTGATTTGGCAATTGGTTAAAGGTAGATATATTATTGAAACGGGCCGTTAGAGAGCTAATAAAAAGCTGAAAGACAATATTTAATAGTTTGCCAAGTACAAGATGATTGTAAGCAGAGAAAAAACGTCCTTCAAATAAGTATGGAGTTAGCGCAAAACAACTACATATTATCTAATGTCCTTAGATTTGGAAGCTATGTCGAGAGAATATTTTAACTACTTACATAGATACATATTATTAAATCTTTCCTTTCTAAGAACACAGATAACCCACATTATTTGCACTAGTCAAATGGACTCAACTTCTTTAGAAATAAGACGGAATAGAGATTAGAAGGATGTAAGGACACGTTATTGTGATATTTCTGGTAATTTCCAGTACTTAGACGTAAGAACTTTGGTTCTAAACCTAAATTATTACCTATTGCAAATATTGGATGTTATGTCACAGGGTGTTTTTTGATATGAATTTTCTATCGTTTTCATTCGATTGAATTATAAATTATTACCCTGTGTTTTTAAGGAACATAGTTCTTGTATTGTAAGAATATTTTGTTGATAAAAACAGAAACATCACTAAATTCTTTAACAGTTTAAAAAAATTCGTGGCAAGCAACGTTAGCAATGGCACTTTTGCTAATTGATTCGATATGGGATTGAAATAATGGTGCAGGCGTTACTGTTACTGTGTGATAAATATTTACGAAAGTTCAACATGAAGATAAACTGTAACGGGGGAAGAAAATTGCGCAAGTGCCGTGAGAAATGAGCAGTCGAGTTTCCCGTCCATTGTACCGAGAGAATGTTCGATCGATTTGTCAAAAGTGCTCTTAGCTAATTTGCAGTAGCCACCACTCCCGTCTTACCACAGAAACAGAAGTGATTAAAGTATTGTCTACTTGGACGCATCATTACTCGGCCTCAGGCTTCAATAAAGAGAACAATAAAACTATTTTTAAATGATCCACTTCTTCTTTCCGTAGTACGACGTATTTGTACATACACCTCGGTGGACATGCTTTTGTTCTGTAATAATTTAGCCTGTAAGAGCACTATTTACTGAATAAGTATATTTTTACATCGCACTGACATAGTATTTTAGTTATGCAGTATTGAATAAATTGTTTTTATATAAAGCCCCCGTCTCATTTGTTACCCTTGTGTAGAAGATAAGAGAAAGTGATAAGTGTGGGTGTAACGTACATTTAATTGGCTACAATCGGCTTGATGGAGTTCAAGAACACGACCTGCTATTGAATGGAGCGGGGTATTTGCGAAGTATGCCTAGGTACACACTGGTTGTTTCATTGAGTGTGGCGCTGATAAATTACTTTTACTATGCCAACGCTATCGCCGAATATGGTTTGATAATGACAGAGTATGAGACGTCTGGAATTGAAATTAAAATATGTTTAACACCGAACCAACCGGATAGGGCTTATCAATATCACTGTCGTTGCATTCATTATGCAGAATGTTTTATTATACTTATCCAAACTAAAAGTGGCAATTAAAAGAGAGGGGTACGTCGGTACGTACCTACTGTCAACCGCGCAGTGATACATAACACTTTGATATAAAATACCCTTATAATGTTACGTCACGTCATAAAATCGCTTTCAGTGTCGGGCAACTACTCTGCAATGGTGTGCTATTTACGGAATCTACTCTGAAAACGGATTATTATTTGTAAGGGAACCTAAATTCATCCCTGCAGCACTTATAGCAATATGCTTCTCCTAACCTATGCTTCTAGTGGACTTCCTTGTTTCAGATTACCACAGCATTAAACAACTATCATTCTTCTGAACTATTTACTTCTAAGTAATAGTGACAACTCGTGTTTTCTTAATGAGAATAAAAAATATCGCCTTTGACACGTTAGTCACGGACGAAGTAGCGTGTTTGTAGAACTGTTATGTCTTGGTAGGTACTGAATTATTCATTGAATCTGACTCCGTCACTAGCGGGCTCGGATCAAAAAGTAAGTGGAATGTGAACATTAATTAAAATTAAAACCAACCCAAACAACTAGGTCTGCATATCATCTTGAATATGTTTTCCGATTGACCCAAACCGCGGAACCGTTACAAACAAGTTATTTTTACTGAATCTACATCTAACATGTAAGGAAGAATTCCTAGGCAGGAAAGAATCCAGTTGTACATGCCTTGTGAGTTCTTATTACAATATTTGCATCTAAATGATGGGACAGTTACAAAATTGACTTGCAAATTTACATTCTTCCTGAGTAAATCTTAGAAAAGTACCCCTCCCTAATTTCTGTTACTGTTCTACGGTAACATCACTATCTCTCTCCTTAGTCGTCCTTACCGGGGTTCTCTGCTTTTGTTTCATAATTATTTATGTATTTATCTATTATATATTTATTGTATACGTATATAAATAGTACACCTAAGACTACCTACAGCACTGTCTTTCCTTCGCCGTTTAAAATTAAAATCCATCTAAAGGTTGTCTTTAAAAGGGATTAGGCGCACAATGCCACATTTGCAAAATGACATTGGAATTTCGCAAAATGTCACATTCTCAAAACGTCATATTCTGAAAACGCCACATCGCAAAATGCCGTTTCGCATAATGCCATTTTCGCATTATGTCAAAACCTCGAAATTCATTTTGTGATATGACTTTTTGAGAATGTGTCATTTTGAGAAAAGACAATTTGCTAATGTGGCATATTGAGAAAAACATTTTGAGAATATGTCATTTTGAGTCAATATGTCATTTTGAGAATGTGGCATTGTGCGCCTAATCCTTTAAAAGATCGCTTTTAGCGAAAAGGCCGCCCATTGTCACCCTATGTAATGTTTTTCTTCGGGCGGGCGTTTTGGGGGACTGTCTTTATGTAGAACTTTGACGTTCAAAAAGTGCTGGCACTCAGCCTAATTTGAATAAATGACTTGAATTTTGTCAAATATATCTTTTCTGTAACTTATATGGTGTACATAATAAAGAGTATTCTATGTTACACATTGTTAGGAATAATAGGTAAGACAAGGAAAGGAATAATAAGACTTCATAAAAAGCTTATTCTAGATTTTTATTTGTCGATTCAACGTACAGACGTAAGGCATCTTCCCACCTCATGTTATTGGCACACAAAACCTTTACTTTCGTCTTAAACGCATCACTGATTGCAATAATATCACTTCAACACATATGGAATGTATATAAAACACAAGAATGCCCAATAAACTACATTTTTCATTCGAAGTACGTTCGCCAGTCGTTCGTAACCACTCGATTACAAGCCTGATATTAAAATAAAATAAAAAATTCAGGACTAGAGATTTTTTTTTAAGTAAACGCGCCGTGAATCTCAGATAAATATTTACATAATATCGTTTTTAATCGTTGACTCAGAATTTGTGACTTGTTAAACTGAAACTTAATTTTACAAGAGATTCTTACGATAATTTGGTTAGGATTTGGTTTGTACTAAAATGGAAATAAATGATAATGTAAAACACTGGACGACATTGGCACTGGTTCAAGCTAACTTAATAAATTATACTACATACAACCATACATATATCTTTCCGAATATACAATACTTCGAATACTGTATAAAATACTGTTACATTCACGACGATTTGTTTCATAAATAATAATAATAATATAATTAAATTAAAAATGGACGCAAAATAATTTCACATATTGCACATAAAAATAAAAATTGAAAAAATAAATACAACTTTCTAGTAGTCGAAAATGATTTTACTGGCCATAATAAATTGTAAAAAAAAAGTAATTCGTTTTTGACAAAATCGTTACACTCCATGGCTAATCTCTAAGTACCGTTCCAGCAAACATTAGGCACTGATTCGGGCTAACAATAATTTATCAAAGCTAATATTATTCGAATTTTCCGATATACATCTTAAATTTTAATTTATACGCTAATTTAAGTGATATTTTCAAGCTTCCCGATTATAGGCCATTATTTGAACGGAAAGACTGTATATCTCGATCGACTTTAAAATAATCCAGTGTTTCTCGGATAAGGGACGCGTAATATCGAATATAATATCAATTTTTAGCTGGATATGCAATATTTAGGATTTCCGCAAACTTCCGACTAGTATTTTTTACCTAATTTACATTATTTAATTGTGGGATATAAAAGCTGCTCACAATACTAGGTACTAAAGTTACTGATAATTTTCAGTAAAAATATCTAATGTTTTGTACAAAATGCATACAACTTAGTGATATAAGTTACATAATATATTAATTGTTAGTTTCAAAATATACACTGATTACGTTGAATTAAAAATATGTTCTTTTTTCTTCACCCCGCGTTCGAACACGATGACACTTACAAATACATTTGTACTATTTATAAATTTAACGAAAGTAAAAAACTCGCACGTTAACGAAAGTACTCGCTCGACTGCAACGTCAGCTTTATGATCAGATATTTACAATTTGTACAATGCTTAGTTTGTGCCTATTCTATTCCTCATTGCTAACATCAAACCAGAATATAATTTAAACCAATTCGAGATAATTGTCGATCTTGTATGGTGCAAGGAAGCCTCGACGTGTTTGAGGCCATGAAGGCAATATAAAAAACTTTTTAACTCCAGCTACATTATATAGAAAAGTTTTTCATTGCGTGCTTGCCTCCCGAAGCTGCCTCGACCAAAGAATATCTCCAAATAATCGTATTTAATCACTACATCACGCAATTAGGAATTAATAATAATATTTCCGCGCGATAGGCACTGTGAAAGAGCGATTCGCTTTACAATGACGACTAAATACATCTTATTATGACGACGTATCATACAAAATGTACAATGGAAACTACGCATACATTAAATAATGAACACAATCGCGTTTATACATTAGCTTATTGCAGTTATTCGTAGCCAAAGACTCCTATCAACATCTAAGTTGGACCAACATTCACGATATATTGAAGTTAATTCTAATGAAAAAAAATCCTCCGAAATCTCAAATTGTCTACTGAGGGTATGTAAGTATGAAATATTTAGATACAATTGGAGTGTTGATATAAGTACAACATTTTAGTCTTTTCCTTTACATATTAAATGCGTTCGGAATTACAATCAACTAAATGCAGAAACAACGTCACGATTCGAAGTACACTCACTTGCCCTCCTTGGCTACGTCCAGTAATATCAGAACTACGAACAGTCACTTGAAATGAACAACTATGAAGCGAAGCGTTCGGACTACCTGCAAGCGTATGTACAGTTTGCGTCAAACAAGGTAGTCGTCGAACTTCTTCAGCCTTCGCTACGTGTGCCGCGAGGGCCGGCGCTCCAGCGCGGAGCCCTCCATGGTCTCCGGACTGAAGCGCACGCGGGTGAGCGAGCCGCTGGCCGACACGTAGGAGCTGTCCGTCTCGCTGGTGAGGCTGTCCGGAGGAGTGGGGTTGGTGGGCGTGCCGCCGCCGGAGCTGCCGCCGGACGCACTCGACTTCTTATTATACTTCTTCAAGCTAGATCTCAGTTTCGTCGGCGCTAATTCTAGTCCTAAATTCGCGGGTCTTTCCACTTCGCTCTTCTCCTGCGATTCTTGTCTGTAAAAGTCTCTCGGTAAGGAATAGTCGTTTGATTTACGTGGGTACTCAGTCTTGGGTCTGTATTCTTCTCTCTTCTCTTTGCTTCTATATTGCCTGGAGGGGGAGAATTCTTCCGGGTGGGAGTTCGATGCGGAGGAGTTTGAGGGTGTTCTTCTGTGCGTGAGGTACTGCGGTGAGGGTCTGTAGTCGGGGGTCGGTTCTCTGTACTCGAAGGAGCATTCGTCATAGCCATAGTACGGGGGGTGTTTGACGACGTAGTCGGCCGTTCTGTCGTAGGTGTACGGCTCGGCT